>CM057458.1:698497500-699857500 GCA_016271365.2 Neoceratodus forsteri | reverse complement strand
TCAAAGTTAGCTGAGACAAAATTAAAGAGATGCAGACATGCACTCTATTTCCATCCCTAGCCCTCTCACACATGCATGTAACTAAAAAAGACAGTAGTTTTACTTGAATCTTGCACTTTATTTCACATGGTGATTAGGATAAGGCACCATTTTGTAATGGAGGCTCACTACACTCAGAGGCAGCATCTTAACTACATGGCTTCTGGATCTGGAGTGCTAACAGTCATGGGCTCAGTGGGCAAGCAAACATAAAAATATAACATCCTCTAAGTAGGCTAGTAGAATAAGGTGCCTAGTGTAAAATCTAAAATGCATTTTCTGCAGAGCAAGTCTAACAATGATGTTTGACAATATTTTGAGCTTACAATCAGCACTGTCCTATCATGTGAACACTCATTTTAGGAGGAACAGAGGAAACTGCCTGCTAAACCCTCCAATACGACTCAGACCACCTAGGGAATGGCTCTTTAAAATGATCAGTGAACTGGGTAGAGCAGATGTAACTTCATAAACATTGCAGCAAATAGCACAAAAGTAATTCTAACTGCAACGTTTTATTTATTGCTCCCCTGTCCCACTGTCAGCCTAACCAGTTGCTTTTGTCCCAATCTCAGACAAGAAAAGCCTCATTCATATGGCAGGTATCTGGGTTTTATTGCATAACAGCCCCTCTTGTCTCACTCACCTGGGCTGCCCCAGAGCCCTCGGGGTCCTCAACTTACTTCTCCAAGGGGGCCGGGCCCAAGTCCTGGCTGGATCACTATTGGTGTTCCGGGAGACATTCTGGAGGCTGCGATGCTGCCCTATTTGCAGGCACCTCTCTGGTCTGAGGGAGGAGCTTGCCCGTCTCCAGGCTGACCTGGTTAGGATTTGTGAAACCTCTTCCCCCACCTAGGGACCACCAGGGCCACCACCGTTACCTCAGAGGTTGTCAAGAAAGAGTTGGACCAAGGTGGGCTCAGGGAGGGAGAGGGTGGTGGAACAGAGGTGCATCCCTCCAGTTGTAGCTCTCCACAGTTCATATGCTGTTCTGGCAAAGAGTGGTTCCTCTATTGAGGCACCTGCAGTGGAGACCAAGAAGGATGCTGGGAACCTCCACAAGGAAGACCCACAGGAGGGTGGCATGGTACCCCACAGGTGAAGGAAACAACTCCTAGTGGGGGACTCAATCATTAGGGGGGCAGACATGGGGGAGGAAGGGGATAGGGAGGTAAGGTGCCTGCCTGGCGCCATGGCTTGGAGGGACAGGAAGCGAATCCTCAGGATCGTGGGAGCAGCACACGAGGGAGGGAGCTGGATGTCATTGTCCACCTAGGGGCAAATAACCTGGCTGTAAATGGGATCAGAGCAGTGCAAGAGGAGTTTGTGGAGTTGAGGAGGGGCCTTCGACAAGTAGCATGTACGGTAACCTTCTCGGAAGTGCTGTCTGTCTACGGCAAGGATGATGCTAGGGTATTCCGCACCATGGGATTTAATGAATGGTTGAAAAACTGGTGTAGAGCTCAGGGTTTTGCCTTCATTGGAGACTGGGGAGCCACCTGGAGGGATGCAGGCTTATACTGGCGCGATAGTCTGCATCTGTCCGGGGGGGGGGGGGATCCAGGATTCTAGGTGACAGGTTTAAATGTTTTATTGGCAAGCATTTAAATTAGCCAAGGGGGGAGGCACTGAAAAGGATCAGGGAAATCCCAGCATCCCCCCTAAAAGTGCAGTAGTTAGAGAGGTAAACACCAAGGCAGAGAAGTCAGTAGGGAGCAGGACAGGGATAAATGCAGAAAAAGGTGTTAAGGACAGGGATGGGGCTAAAAGGGGTAAGGCCATAAAAAATAAATGGAAGGTGATGAGTACCAATGCCCATAGTCTGTGCAACAAGCTCCCTGAACTAGTGGCCTTAATGCAAGAGGGATGCCTGGATATTGTGGCAGTCACTGAAACATGGTACACAGAGAACCATGAGTGGGAAGTCAACATACCAGGATACACAGTCTACAGGAGGGACAGTGTGGGTAAAAGAGGAGGAGTAGCTCTCTATATAAGGGAAGGGATTAAAGCAACAGAACTAAAAATTAAACAGGAAGTTGATGAGTCACTATCGGTCACCCTGGAGACAGGAAATGGCACCACAATCTGCATGGGGGTTGTGTACAGACCCCCATCTCAGGGGGAGGAAATGGACAAGGAAATGATAGAAGGCATCCTTAAAATGGCAGAAAAGGGGAGATATTGTTGATGGGGGACCTGAATATGCCAGATGTTAACTGGAGTACCTTTGCTGCAGGCACATCCAAGAGCAGGGTCATTCCTGATGCCCTAAAGGGGGCATGCCTCAGACAGCTAGTGTTGGAACTGACTCGGGAGGGAGCAGTCCTTGGTACTCTCAAATGGGGAAGGAGAAAGGATCTCAGATTTAGAAGTGGGTAGCCATGTGGGAACAAGTGACCACCAAACAGTGTGGTTCACAATAAACACAGCCATAGAGTCAAGCCATACAAAAACAAGAGTATTGAACTTTAGGAAGGCTGACTTTGGGAAAATGAGAGAGTGCCTTAGAAAAGCACTAGCAAATGGGCAAGAAGGAGGGGTGGAGGAACAATGGGGAATAATCAAAACAGCCATCACAGAGGCAACAAGCCTTTGTGTGAAGCAAATCAATAAAACAAAATGAAGGAAAAAAAACACTATGGTTCTCAAAAGAGGTGGCAGGGAAGGTTAAGAAGAAAAGGATAGTATTCATGAAATAAGAAAACACAGAAGAAGGACAGAGAACTTTATCAGTTAAAGCAGAAGGAGGCAGGGAAGGCAGTCAGAATAGCAAAGGCACAAACTGAGGAAAAGAAGAAGGGGGGGGATAAAACTTTTTATAGGTACATTTGGGAGCGAAGAAAGACCAAGGGAGGGATACAGAGACTTAATAAAGGAGAGAGAATGAGGGCAGAGGGTGACAGAGAAAAAGCAGGGATACTGAATGAATGTTTCTGCTCAGTATTCACAACAGATGAGGAGGGGGAGGTGCCTAAATCAAACAAGGGAGAAACTCTGAATAGGGGGTTGATACTAGTTCATTCACAGAAGAAAGGGTTTTGAAAGAACTCTTGAAATTGAGGGTGGACAAAGCAATAGAGCCTGATGGGATTCACCCAAGAATACTATAAGAACTAAGGGTAGAACTAGTAACACCACTGACTACTCTCTTTAACAAATCATGGGAGGATGGAGTGATACCTGAGGACTGGAGGAAGGCAAATGTGATTCAACTTCACAAAAGTGGGAGCAGGGCAGAGGCAGGAAACTACAGACCAGTTAGTTTGACCTCAGTGGTAGGGAAAATGATGGAATCACTTCTGAAGGAAAGAATTGTTGAGTACCTAGAGGCCAGTGGGGCACAGGACCCAAGGCAGCATGGTTTCACAGCAGGAAGGTCATGTCAGACGTACCTAATAGATTTCTTTGACTGGGTGACCAAAGTAGTAGACCAGGGATGGGCCTACCTAGATTTTAGCAAGGCATTCGACACAGTCTCACACAAAAGATTAATATACAAGTTAGCCAGCCTTGGAGTGGGTCCCAAGGTGGTAGCCTGGATAAAAAACTGGCTGGACAACAGGACACAAAAGGTAATAGTAAACAGAGTCCACAGTGAAGAAAGGAGGGCAACTAGTGGGGTACCGCAGGGTTCGGTACTAGGACCGGTCCTCTTTAATATATTTATAAGTGACATTGGAGAGCACCTAGAAGGAAAGGTATGCCTCCTTGCAGACGACACAAAGATCTGCAACACGGTTGATACACAAGGTGGGGTGGAAAGAATGAAAAGGGACTTGGCAAGGTTGGAGGAATGGTCAAATATGTGGCAGCTCAGATTCAATGCAAAGAACTGCAAGGTAATGCATCTGGGAAACAAAAACCCAGGGGAAGAGTACACAATGGGAGGCGAGTTAATAACAACAACAAAAATCGAAAGAGACCTAGGAATAATTATATCAGATGACCTAACGGTGGGCAAGCAACGTGAGAAGGCAGTCAGGAGGGCTGGGGGGATACTGGGATGCATAGGGAGAGGCATCAACAGTAGAAAACAGGAAGTTGTTATCCCTCTCTACAGACAGTTAGTGAGATCCCATCTGGAGTACTGCGTGCAATTCTGGAGACCCCATCTCTGCAAAGACATAGATAAAGTGGAGGCTGTTCAGAGGAGGGCAACCAAAATGGTGCAAGGTCTGCACCAGAAGACATACGAGGAGAGACTAAAGCAGCTTAATATGTATACCCTTGAGGAAAGGAGGGAGAGGGGGGACATGATAGAAACTTTCAAGTATCTCAAGGGAATTAACAAGGTACAAGAGGGTAGAATCTTTTAGAAGAAGAGATGTGCAAGAAAAAGGGGGCACAATTTGAAGATAGAGGGGGGGACAGCTCAGAGGTAATGTTAGAAAGTATTTTTTCACAGAGAGGGTTGTGGATGCATGGAACAGCCTTTCTTAGGAGGTTGTGGAGTCAGGAACAGTGGGAGAATTCAAGAATGCATGGGACAGGCATAAGGCAATTCTAGTGGGTGGCAGGAGGAAGTAGGCTGTTGATTAACTAGAATCTGCAGCTTATCCATCAGGTAGGGAAATGGGCAGACTGGGTGGGCCAAGCGGTCCTTATCTGCCGTCAAATTCTATGTTTCTGTTTCTGTGGTGACTTGGTGCCTCCACCCGGGGTAATGGTATGGCCTTCTGTGGGTAAGACAGATTACCACCCTCCCAGGAACAATGATATATCCCCTCTTAGTGACTGACCCCTTTGGCACAGCTAGATCAACACTCCCACCCCACAATAATGACAACAAAGCACAGACTGTTATGTAAGATGGCAAACAATAATCTCTCTTTATTTAAAATGATCTAAGACATAGGAGGTGAGGGCTACTCCTTCGAGCCACCATAAAATCAGGCACACAACCCAGTATGAGCTCTCCCCCCTTCCCTGGGTGCACCCATAACAATCCCAGATGGGGGTACCTCATGGTTCTCAGTTGCAGGCCAGCAGTCTTTCATTGGGGCCCTTGCAGAGCAACACAGGTTCAAAGAAAATCAGTCTGTCTTTGGGGGTTGGGCTCTTCCCCAACTCTCCTAGCTGATGCAAACAAAGAATCCCCAGAGTTGCAGCTCGGGGTACTCACGGCTTCCCCAGGAGGAGGATGGTCTCCCTGATTCAAGGATATGCACAGAGGATGGAGGAGGCACTGTTCTTCACCTGCCTGGCCTTTCCAGCTTCACCCGAGGGCCTTTGTATACAGTATTCACCAGGCAGGCTTGTTCATCCTTCTGTCTCTGGTCTCTACTGCAGCAGTGGATTCACACTGAAGAGACAGGGTGGATAAGTTTCCCCACAGCCAGATCTGGGCTAGTGGCCACCCAGCTTTCAGGGCTCTCTCCTGGCTGGAATTCAATGGCCTCTGCATGGAGCAGTCCCCAAAGTCTGAGGCTTACATTAACTGTCCCTTCCAGTCCAGTCAGTCAGCCCCAGTCCCCTCAGGGAAACCTCCTGCTCTCCTTGCAGCTCAGCCTTTCTCCTCCTCCTCTTCTTCTTCCTGCTGGGAGGGGTAGCCAGAAAGCCTACAACCCAGCAGGCAGCAATCCTCCTATTCTTGCTTTCTGGAGCGGGGGGGCGGAGTAGCCAGAGAGCCTACATCCCAGCAGGCTACCTTTGTAGCTGCCTTTTCTCTTGGTCCCAGTTCATTTGTCTTTTTCTCCCAGCTCTCGGCTCCCCTCCTCTCAGTCCTCGCTCCTCTGCTCCTCTGCCAGTAAGCCCATTTTTGGGGGCTTACACTTGTATAAGCATCCTTTAGATTGAAGTTTGCTATGTCAGCTTTAATTGACATAAGCATTTCCTGAATTAAATTTATGTGAGTTTTACCTGAGGACTTATCCAGAGAATCAGATATTTGACCTTTGTTGCCATTTTTATGTGAATGGTTTTTTACTACTGCCAGGTGCCGTTCTTGTGGTTGGCTAATAAAACTTAAAATATCTATATATTTGCCAACATTCAAAAAAATTATGTTCTTTAATGATATGTTCTGAAAAATAAAGTTATGTTGTTGCCCGCAATTACAGATGTGACATCAGGAGACAGAACAGTGCCCCCTGCAGAGGGGGGTGAAGTGGGGGTTGTGTGCCCGCAGCGGGGAGAGGCAACAGAGAATGAATGCTACAGCAATGACTGCAGCACTGTGGAAGCTGATAGCATAGCGATCTGGTGACATGCTTTCAGAAACCCTTTTCTATCTCCTAGCAATGGGTCTGCATGGCTCCGCTCATGCAGCCCTAAAAAAGGGCAAGGCCAGGCTGCACAGTGTGACATAACACTAGGCTGTCTGCAATGAATGTTACAGAGCAATACATAAGCTATGACAGTCACAGATGTTTGCACACCCTGCTTTTCTTCCCGAAGGCCTGGGCTCCATACACTCGTCTGAGACTGTACTTTAGCCCAGTGGGGACAGTAGGAGTACAGCTAACAAAAGATCAGAGCTTACAAAAACTCTTACCATGCACTGCCTATATTGAATCTCACACTGATGCAGCCCTCTTCTGATATTACTGTGTCGTTAGATTTGAAGATTGCTGCTGTGTGGTTATAATAATTGTCAGCTTGCAAGCCAGCAGAATCAGTGTGATACAATCTGCACTGCTATAATTGCTGCTGCAGTCCAATAAGTGCAAACAAATGATGTTTCTTGCAATGAACGCACACATTGAGGTGCACATTGAGACAAAGGACCCACTATTGGATTTTGGGCTCTGCTGCTCTTCATACTAATTTCACATAAAATGTCATAAGCACTGTGCCATGCACTACCACAGTGCCTACTACTACTACTACTACTACTACTACTACTGCACTGCAGTGGTAGGTAGGATGGTGATGGCACTTAAGTTGCCAGTGTCACTCACAGTGACACCCACACCTTCACTACAGTGACAGTATCCACAACTGGTGAACTGTCTGACAACTTTGCCAGGCACAGGTGAAGGCTCTAAAACAAAATTCACACATAGTGTAGTACACTACAAATGCGAACATACGAAATTTGCCAGCAGATAAAGGCCTAGAGGTCTATCAAGACTGCTCGAATGTGCAGTTAGCACCCCTTATTCTGCAGCTGCCTCTCCCTTCCACCCTTCCCCTTTATTAACCCTCCCCTTGTCCTGTCCCATCCTTGTTTGAAGCAGTCCACTGTTCTACTGCATACCACTTCAGCAGGTAACGCATTCCACCCAGCCACCACCCTCTCTGTAAAAAAGTGTCTCCTCATCTCCCTCCTGAACCTTCCTCGCTCCAGTCTCATATCATGGCCCCTGGTGTCCCTCCCCTCCCTTACTTTGAACAGCCCCTCTGTACCTGTCTTGTTTATTCCTTTCATGAATTTAAAGGTTTCAATCATGTCACCCCTGTCTCTCCTCTCCTCCAGTGAGTACATGTTCAACTCCTTCAACCTCCTCTCATATGGTAAGTCCCCCAGCCCCTTGATCATCTTTGTCACTCTGCGCTGCACCCCCTCCAGTAACTTAATGTCCCTCTTCAGATACGGACGCCAGTACTGCATGCAGTACTCCAGGTGTGGTCTAACTCATGACCTATACAGTGGCAGAATCACCTCCTCCCTCCTCGAGGATATACCCTTGCAATACAACCCAGCATTTGTTGGCCTTGCAGCTGCCTTCCTACATTGTGCCGAGTTGTGCATTGACCCTGTAATGAGCACACCCAGATCCTTCTCCTCCTCTGTCTGGGCTAGCTGCACTCCCCCTAGCTGGTAACTCCTCCTTGGGTTCTTCATCCCAAAATGCAGCACCTTGCACTTTTTGGCATTAAAGCCAGTTGCCAGGTGTCTGACCAGGTTTCAAGCTTTGCCAGATCATCCTGCAACCCCTGCCATCCCCTAGGTCATCCACCATTGCGCCTACCTTGGTATCATCAGCAAACAGACTGATCTTGCTCTTGATGTCCCATGATATGTCTGCAATGAACATCCCAAACAACACTGGTCCCAACACCGAGCCCCTGTGGAACACCGTCGTCACTGCCCTTGGGTGTGAGAGCTCCCCACCCACCACCACCCTCTGTTGCCTTCCCTGCAGCCAGTTTCCTACCCATCTCACCAGCTTTGCACCCGCCCCTGTGCCTACTAACTTCCTTTCCAGCCTTCCATGTGGCACTGAATCAAATGCCTCACTGAAGTCCAGATACAGGACATCCACTGCATGGCCCCTGTCCAGTTGCCTAGTTACCCAGTCATAGAACTCGACCAGGTTGGTTTGGCAGGATCTGCCACATAGAAGCCATGCTGTCTGCTGTCCTGTAGTCCTTTGGCCTCTAGGAGGGCCACCAGCCTCCTTCAGGATAGTCTCCATTAGCTTACCCATGATGGATGTGGAGGCTCACTGGTCTGTAGTTTCCGGTTCATCCTTGGGGCCACTCTTGTGGGAGGGCACCATATGAAACCATCCTCCAGTCCTGGGGTACACACCCGAATGTAGTGAGGGCATTAAATAGGTCTGCCAAAGGTCCTGCAAGGACCTCTGCCAGCCTCTTTCAGTACCCTGGGTGGATGCCATCTGGGCCTGGCGCCTTGTCCACCCCTCAGTGCCTTCAAACCTCCCGAACTCTGCTCTCCATGATTTCCCATCTGTCACACTTCCTCCCTGCTTCTGCCATTTCTCCCACCTTGGGTGTCACCCCTATTCTCTTTAGTAAATACTGAGCAGAAGTACTCATTTAGTGCTTCCGCCTTATCGCACCCTGCTTCCACCCATCCCCTCTCCTTCCTAATCCTTACTATGTGGTCCTTACAGCTCCTTTTCTCCCTGATGTACTTAAAGAGGTCCTTCTCCTTGTTCTTAATGCCTTGTGCCAGCCTGAGTTCCGTAGATGCTTTGGCTCCCCTTACTGCCCTTGTCGCCTCCTTCAATTCTGTCAAGTACTCCTCCCTGTCCTCCCCCATCCCTGTTTTCTTGTACTTCCTAAAGGCAGCTCTTTTCCTCCTTACCTTTTCCATGACCTCCTTGCTCAACCAGATCGGTTTCTTAGCCCTAGCCGTCTTGCTCTGGGTTTTGCAGTAGGTTTTGGTTGCCTCCACTATCCCCAGCTTTATGAGCTCCCACCTCTGGTTAGTGTCTATACTGGGTTGAATTCTGGCAAGGTACCCATTTACCACTTCCCCCATCCTACCAAAGTTGGCCCTCCTGAAGTCCAACACTATTGTGCCAGATTCCACTCCTTCCTTGACCATATCCAATGTGAGCCATACTGAGTGGTGGTCACTCCCTGACAGCGGTTCCTCCACTGTAAGTTCTCTCACAAAGTCCCCATTTGCCAGCACAAGGTCAAGGGTATTCCCTAACCTGGTTGGTTCACTGACCATTTGCAGCAGAAAGCTGTCCTGGAAGGCATCCAGCAGTACCTGCTCCCTTCTGTTCCTGGTTGTTGGGGTGCTCCAGTCCACTCCTGGAATGTTGAAGTCCCCCACAATCACCACACTACCCTTCTCGCAGGTCCTCCTGATCTGTCCCGCCAGTTCCCTGTCTAACTCCTCCATCTGAGATGGTGGCCTGTACACCACTCCCATTCTAAGAATCCTATTCTTGGAATCCTGGATTTGCATCCAAAGTGACTCTTACTACCCTCCTCCCCTTCCTCCCTTACACACTTCAGTCCTTCCTTCACATATAGTGCCACCCCCCCTCCTTTCCCAATCACCCTGTCCCTATGAAATAACCTGTACCCTGGTACAGACAGGTCCCAGTCAATGTATTGGGTGGCCCATGTTTCCGTGATGGCTGCAATGTCCACCTCTCCCTTTGCCATGAGAACCTGTAACTCTGCAGTTTTCCTTCCAAGGCTCCAAGCATTAAGGATAACCACCTTCCACCCTTTTCTCCCCCTCCCATCCTGTCCTTCTTTCCTTGCATCACCAACAGTACTTGCCATTTGTCCTTTGTCACTGTTATGGGGGGTAAGCTCATATGGTTTCCCAACCTGTGGTCTCTGCATATCTCTTCCCCAACTGCCACTCCCCACTCCTAGTTTAAATTCCCAACTTCCTCTATGTACTGCTCCATCCTCTGTTTCAATACTTTCTTTTCTTCCTCACTCAAGTGTAGTCTGTCCTTGACATAGAGACTACTGTCCTCCCAGGTCCCTCCCCACCCCTCCAACAGCCCATATCCTTTAGCACAACACCAGGTTCTTAGCTATCCGTTAAATTCCTCTATTCTCAGCTTTCTTGTTGTGCTTGCCTTTGGCACCGGAAGTATCTCTGAAAAAGTTACTGATCTTCCCACCCCCTCACATAATTGTGCTAGTTCCTCAAACCTCCTCTGGACTGTATCTACTGTCTTGTCAGCCAGGTCGTTTGTCCTAAGATGTATAATTAAATGAGGCTTGTCCCTACCCCTTCTAGCATATTTCAGAACAGACTGTCCCACCCTTTCCGCTGTCATTCCTGGCATGGCCTTCACCCAAATGCGACTATGCCTGTCCCCCTTGCTACCCCACCGAACTCCTCTTAGTATTGAGTCGCCCAACACTAAGATTCCACCCCTCTTACTCCCTGCTTGCTTCCATTCATCTCCCTCTCTCATTTCCAGATCCTCTTTCCTCCTGCACATTATTTCCTTTCACCCCTGTTGCAATTCTCACAGCAGAACTTCCCCCTGCTCCAGTTTGGTCCAGGCATTTATCAATTACTCCTCTAATTTCATCATTTCCCTCCTCCACCTTCTTCCTCTCTAGCAGAGCACAACTATTTTCTGAAGGCCCTTCACAAATGCCCGCTCCCTCTCTCTTCATAATAACCTGTTCTCTCCTTTCCACTCCATGACTTTTGCCACTTCTTCACCTCCCCTCACAAGTCCCTATCTCCTCCTTCCATTTGTCTTTTGTCTCCTGGCCTGGTTTCCCCGGCAATTGTTCTTCCTGGCCTGGGCCCCTTTGTCTCTGCTTCCCTTCTTCTGACACTCTCCTCACCACTGTTGGCTTAAATCGCCCTCCCTCATCTCCCCTTCATCCTCCCTCCAGTATTGGGCTAAACCCACCCCAATCTGCCTTGCCTGTCTTAGTTCCTCCTGCAGACCCTCAATCTCCTTTCTAAGTTTTTCTATGTGGTTGCACACTAAACATCCTCCCACACTCCAGGCAATTTTTAGAAAGATTGGTGCACTGCAGTTGTGCAGCCTACCACCCTACCCATTGCTGTCGTTGCCCACCAGCGACCCCCCACCCTTCCAGATGCAGGATACCAAACACTCCCCCAAGTCTCCCCTCTCCCTCCTCTATCAGTGCAAAACATTTTCTTTATTTCATTTACATCCTTTGTTGCACACATTTAGATATATTGAGCAACTGCTTTTTATATTCCTATCCTTCCTATCCACACTCAAAAACAGACTTTAAGTAGCCATTGCACAACCTTCTTCAAACTCCTACTCCTCCTTTCTCCAACGCAATAACAATGCGAAGAAGTAATAATGAAAGCTCCTAGATTTGCATTTACTTCCCTTCCACTGAGAGAGCAGTCACCTCTTCACTTGCTGCTGTTCCTTTCCTGGTATGCCCCTCCTACTCCACACCCCCCTGCTATACCAAGTGTTTAACTCCTGTCGATCAGATTTAACAGGGCATATAATCAAGAGTTGGGGAAGGGGGGCAAAAATTTGCAGCAACCAAAGACAGCAAAGAATACACCACCACTATGTTTTAAATCCTCAATAGCCCAAAAACAATTCTAAGTAAAGACAACAAAGAAAGTACAGTGTCACCAAAGCCCACAATCCAAGTCTAAAAGAAAAACAGCAATTACCAGTTACTGTGAGGCATTGAATTAAATATGCTTCCTTCCCCTTCTGGCTTCTATAACATTCAAAAATACATGCATTTCTATCTCAGCTCTTTACCATTACCATCAAAAGGTAACTACAATCACAATATTCCACCTTCTACTAATACAGATTCTATCACAGAACCAGAGCACAATGCAAAAACATCTGCTGCTTAGCAACAACAAACAGGTGACAACATACCAAGCTGATGTAGCTTTTATTAAATTAGAAAAAAAAATGTAATCTTTTAAACCAGTAGAAATCAGCAGTCCCAAAAGCACCTTGAACCACAAGAAAGAACACAGTACCACACCTCTGCCACAAAAACTAAACAGTTCTAAAACATTGGAGAAAGAAGAAGAGTGCACAAAAAGATACAATGAACTATAAAGTATTAGGCAATAGTATACTCAGTTGTCCGACAGAGAAAACAAAGTATCCACCAAAACAGACAGAATACCCACAAATGACCCTTAGGTTTTCAATATCAGACACCACCAAAGGCACACACAGAAAGGGTTTAAACTATAGTGTTAAAATTAACCACATCAGAGTAGAAAGATCACACTAAATAAATGTGTTGATCCTTCTGACTTCCAACGAATGTCTACCACACAAATTTTATATCTTCCTGGAGCCTACAGGGTTGTGTTTCACAATCACCTAAATTTACATAAAACAAAACAATTTTTAAACTGAAAATTATAGCTAAAAGCACTTAGCTTTGGGAGCTCTTCTTAAACACAGCCACTCAGCTCAGAGTTCTAGAAATGTGTGACTAGTTCATTTTGTGTAAGTGTTATGTCAGGTTATGTGGTGGCCTTGGGTGGCGTTCTTTTACTGTATTTCCATTTAATGCATTGCAGTATCTATCAGTGTGTCTCCATCTGTTGTACAGCTTTATTTCTGGCAGGCAGCCGAGTGCATGGACTGCCCCCCCCCACAACCCCCCCACAAAGCACTTAAATGTGGTACTGCACTTATACTGCAACCTACCTTGTTTTATTTAATTTACTTTAACCAACAAACATAAAGCACCATGGTGATAGCAATTTATTTTTTATTTAACACACAAGAAGGAAGGAAGGAAGGTAGGAAGGATGGGAGGGTACTGTCATACCAGACTGACTGAACTGCTGTACTTGTATTTGATGTGAAAGTTGTATTTAACATAAATAATTTTAAGCTTTCCACAAATGACAATAGCAATATCATCCATATAACAAGAAGAATTATAACATGAAGAGGCATAATATAATATGGCATGATGATGCAAAACTTGGAAGGAAAATGTCAGCCTGTCATGATGTGATGGTCTTTACATTATTAATGTGTAACAAAACTGCCCATAAAAGCAAAGCGAATGTTAAAGTTGTCCTATTTTTCATGGAAAACATGAACTAAAATAACATTCAAGCTCATTTCTTGCCTAAGGCTCCATTTATGTTCTTTTGCACTAATTTTGGGAGTTTCCACAGCTTATAAATACAGGTTACTCACCTGTAACAGGAGTTCTAGGAATGGTATATGTTGTTCATCCACACTGTCAAGCTGGTTCCCTGCCACTTTAAATCTTGCCGGAAGGTCTTCAAGCTGGCTCCTCTCACCCACCCGGGTGGGAAAACTCTGGGCTCTGCCCCATGATGCCAGATCTAGCCCGCTGGAAGCCAGGTTGTGTGTCGAAGGCCGGGAGGCCGGGTGGGTCATGTGGGTGAACAACATATACCATTTCTAAAACTCCTGTTACAGGTGAGTAACCTGTATTTCTAGGGACATGGATATGTTGTTCATCCACACTGTCTGGCAGACTCCTAGCAGTTCTCTGGGAGGAGGGAGGCAAGGCGCACACCCCCTACTTAGGGAATAAGGACTGGAGAACCGAGGTCCCAAAACCAGCATCCCGACATGACTCAAGGTCAATGTGGTAATGGGTAATAAAGGTGTGTGCTGACTTCCAGGTAGCAGCCCTGCAGATTTCCTGGATAGGGACATCCCTGGAAGCAGCCACCGAAGCAGCGGTATGGCGGGTAGAATGAGCTCTTATCCCTTTGGGAGGCTCCATGCCCGCCAACCTGTAGCAGAGATCTATGCAGGAGGTGACCCACCTGCCTATCGTCTGCTTGGCTGCAGGTCTGCCAGGTGCGGCTCCAGTGTAGGTGACAAACAGCTGGTGAACCTCTCCCCGAACTTCAGCCGTCTGCTCCTTATAGTAAGAGAGCGCTCTTCTAGGGTCCAAAGTATGGAGCCTATATTTGGCCTCCGAGGTGTGATTGGGGTAGAACACCGGCAGAGTCAACACCTGGTTAAGGTGAAACTCCGACACCACCTTCAGAAGGAATTTCGGGTTGGGGTGCAGGACAACTTTGTCTCTGTGGAAGACCAGATAAGGAGATTAGATAGAAAGTGCCTGGAGCACTCCCATCCTTCTGGCTGGCGTGATAACCACCAAGAAGGCGGTCTTCCACAACAGGTGAGAGATGTCATACCTGTGCATCGGTTCAAATGGCTTGCCCATGAGCTTAGCCAGTACCAGCAGTAGATCCCATGGAGGTGGAGGTTCTCGCACTGGAGGGGATATGTGATCAAGGCTTTTGAAAAAGCGCCCGACCACCTTCTCCTGTGCCACCGACTGCTTCCCAGCCTGCGCCCAGTAAGCAAAGATGGCTGCCAGGTGCACCTTAAGGGTCGTCGACCGAAGCCCTAGCTGAGAAAGGGACCACAGGTAGTCCAGAATGCTTGCCAAGGAACAGGAGGAAGGGTCCAACCTCTTGCCCTGACACCAAATGGAAAATCTCTTCCATTTAAAGGCATAGCATTTCCTGGTCGACTCCTTACGGGATGCCTCAACCACGCTGAAGACCTCCCCGGAAAGACCCAAGGCCTGGAACTCTAGCTGCTCAGGAACCAGTCCATCACGTGCAGGGATTGAAGGTTCGGATGGAATACCTTCCCCTGGTTGACTGAAATCAGGTCCGGGCGGGCTGGAAGCCGCCTCGGGAGCCTGGAGCTGAGGCTGAGGAGATCTGGATACCAGAACTGGCAGGGCCAGTCTGGGGCTACCAGAATCACCTGCACCTTGTCCCTCCTCACCTTGAAAAGCACCTTGTGGATCAAGGGAAATGGGGGAAAGGCATAGAAGAGGCCCGGGGTCCACAGCCTTGAGAAGGCATCCCCCTGTAGCGAGCCCTGCTGAGGGGGGTGGGCATGAAACAGCCTCAGCTTTGCATTCTCCCTGGAGGCAAATAGGTCCACCTGAGGCATGCCCCAGTGGGAGAACAGATCTTGTACTACCTCCAGCAGGAGAGACCACTTGTGGGACGCAGCTCCTATCCAGCTTAGGGCATCGGCCAGAATGTTGAAGGCTCCTGCCACATGGATGGCTAGGAGATCCACCTCCAGGCTGCACACAAGGGACCAAGTGCCAAGAACTTCCCTGCACAGAGGCATGGAGCGTGTCCCGCCGTGGCGGTTTAGGTAGTACATAGTCGTGGTATTGTCCATCTGGACCTGGACCACTTGACCCCGTACAAATGGAGCGAAGGCGGTGAGGGCTAGACAAACCACTTGAAGCTCCAGCAGGTTGATGTGGCATTGGGACTCCCGGGAGGACCAGAGGCCGGGCACTCTGTGCTTCCCCCAGATGGGCACCCCAACCCATCAGAGAGGCGTCAGTCGACAGAGAGACCATCGGCTTGGGGAGGACAAATGGGATGGCCTCCTGCAGATGAGCTGGAACGATCCACCACTGGAGAGCGTTCCACATCTCCTGGGTCACTGCCACTGGCTGGTCCAAAGGACCAGAGCACTGTGACCATTGGCTGGCCAGTCGTCACTGTAGGGGATGCATGTGCCAACAGGCCCAACAGACCATGCTGGTGCAGGCTGCCATGAGGCCCAGGAGGCACAGGAAGTCCCGGGCAGGGTGCAATTGCCCAACCTGAAATGATTGGTCAAAGGAGGAAAGAACCTCGGCCCTGTCTGCCGGGAGCCATGCTCTGGCTTGCAGAGAGTCGAGCTCTGCCCCGATGAATTGGATCACCTGCTTTGGCACGAGTTCTGACTTGGCCTCGTTGATGAGGAGGCCAACCTGAGAGCAAACCTGGAGGGTCAGATCCCTGGACCGCTCCACCTCCGGTCAGAAGGAGGCCGCAATCAGCCAGTTGTCCAGGTAAGGGTACACCCGGATCCTCCAGTGCCACAGGAATGCTGTCACCACTGCCATGCATTTGGTGAAGACCCTGGGAGCTAGAGAAAGGCCAAAGGGCATGGCCCGGAACTCAAAAAGGGACCCCTCTGCTCTGAAGCAGAGGAATCGCTGGTGGGACGGATGGATTGGGACATGAAAGAACGTGTCCTGGAGGTCCAGAGAACAGAACCACATGCCTCCTTCCAAGGATGGAATGATCTAAGCCAGAGTGACCATCCTGAAGGTTAGAGACCGTAGGAACCTGTTCAGGTCATGCAGGTCTAGAATGGGGCGCCAGCCCCCCGTCCGTTTTGGGACCAGCAAGTACCTGAACACAAACCCTGGGTCTGGTGGAGGATCCACCACATTCCTGATCACCTCCTTCTGGAGGAGCAGGGCAATGTTGGCTCGATGGGCTGACAGAGAGGCTGCGGACCCCGTAGCCCCCCCGTGGGGTGACGGCTCGAAAGGGCAGGGCCTGCTCGAACTCCAGAGGCAGACCCTTTCCTACCACTTGCAACACCCAGTGGTCCATGGTGATAGCAGACCAAGCAGAAAGAAAGTGTCAGAGCCATCCCCCCATGGGGGAACCCAGGAGGAAGCGACGTGGCTGGGGGCGACATCCCTCAACCCATCACTGGGCAGGCTTGGAGGAAGGACCAGTCGAGGGACCTCCTGGGGCCTTTTCCTCCCAGCTTCCTACTGGAGGAAGCTGCAGGCTTGGCTTTGGGGTGCCAAGTGCGAGCCTGCTGGCCCTGATCCTGGTGTTGCTGGGCTGGACGTGCCACAGAGGCAGAAGGGCGAAAAGGCTTATGCTGCTGCCGGCAACCTTTGTCCTTCTGGGCAGACATGACTGAGTCCAAGGTGGCACTGGATTTCTCAATTCTCTGGAGGTGGCCTTCCACCCCAGGCTCGAACAAGTCAGTACCCAGGAAGGGGACATCTGCCAGCTTGTGCTGGGTATCCGCCGTGAAGGTGGAGATCCGCAGCCAAGCTCTGCAGCACATGGCCACTGTGGCTGCTACTGACCAGACACAGGAGTCGCCAATATTGATTGCCGTTTGGAGCTGCTGTTTCACCACTGCCCTTCCCTGATCCCGCACCTGCTTGACCGTAGTCTGGAGGTCAGCTGGGAGATGAGGGATCACCTCATCCAGGGAGCCCATAAGGGCATAGGAGAAGTGCGCCATCAGTATGGCCGAACTGGCCTGACGGAGGCCGAGGGAAGATGCAGTGTACACTTTACGCCCGGCATAGTCCAGCTTTTTGGACTCTTTGTCGGGTGGGGGCTTGTCCACATCCCTGGTATTCCCAGAATGCAGGAAAACACTATTGGTAACCAACCCCTCCGCAGAGGGGTGCTCCGACAAACTGGACAGTGACCCAGTAGGGACCGCATACTTCCTGGCCATCCTGGCCGAAGGAGCAGGACAAGAAGCCAGCTGCTGCCATAACTCCAAGGCTGGGCCAACAATAGCTTCAGCCACTGGAAAGGCCTCTGTGGGAGAATCCCCTTGGTCCAGTATCTCCATAGGGGATACTTGGCCCACTTGGATACGGGCTCGAGCTGCATTCCAGTGGACTCTGAGATGAGCCAAAGCAAACCCATGAATGAGGATGGGCTCTCGTCCATCGACTGTGCCCCGGAGGACTCCGGGTCAAGGGGCCTGGAGAACAGGAAAGAGTCATCATCAGACTCCGAGGAGTCTGCAAACAACTGCCTAGGGCCTGAGCCACCCTCCACCTGCTGAGGAGAGTTGGGAGTGAGGGTGACTGACAACCAGTGGGGCAGTCCCTGACCCGACCGAGAATCCTTGGTCGGAGCCCCAGATTTAGGTTGTGGAGGCGGGGGTTCCACCACAATCGGTGCGGCAGCTGGTTTTGACTGAATAACCGGCGCTGGTTTTGGCTCCTCAACCACTGTGAGGGGTTGTTTCGGCCTTTCAGGTGACAGCCACTTAATGGCCAGGGAAGGTGACGGTGTTGGCTTGTTCCCAGTCAGAAGGAGCTGCTGCCACATTAAGTCCTCATAGCGTCGACGCAATTTGCGCTGAAGCCTTTCTTCTGAGGAGGAAGAAGATGAGGAAGAGTGGTACCGCCGCTTCCCCTCGGTGCCAAAACCGAGACCGCAGGTGTCAGCGGGATCGGCTGGACCAAGAAGAGGTCCAAGACCGAGACCAAGACCGTCGGTGTTTCTGAGGGTTGGTCTGGGAGGGAGCGGGGGAAACCCATTCCTCCCTCGGCTCGAAAGCCTTAACCGGAGACTCCAGCACAGGAGGCACAGGCAAGTCCTTGGTTTCCACCAGGGGAACCAGTGAAGAAGGGTTGTCGGCTTCTCCAGTCAATAGCCCGTCCGACGGGTCGAGAAAAATCTTGACCACGTCGACGGGTATCTCGGCTGGCTGATCTGACAGGGACACCATGAAGCCAGTGGCCTTAGCCGCAACCTCGACCGAAGTCGATGGTTGACTGTCCAGGGAAGGGGACCTCTCCCGCTCCCACGAACGCCGATGGTGGGCCTTACCCTTCGAGTCCTTCTTCTTGGATTGAGAGGAGTGTCCCGATGGACCCTCACCTTTCGTGGAGAGGGACTGGAAAAGGTCCTTAAAAGAAGTCGTATAGGAGGAGCCCAAGGAGAGTGGGATAAATGCCGTGACTGAGGAAGACGAAGATGCGGCCTGGGCCCCCTCCTCCTTGAGGGCGATCATCTGTTTAAGTTGCTCAGCTGAGCCAGCCGCCGTGGAAACCACCCAATGGGCCTCCTTCGACTTCACCGGCGGTACATGTTTCTTGGGGCGCCCAAGTTGGAGCCTGGCAGCACGGTTCTTCAAGGACATTTGCCGAGAAGGACTTGCACAAATCGCAGGCCTGCAGGTCATAGTTAAGCCCGCGGCAGTAGACACACGTGGAGTGTGGATCGGTCCTAGACATCTTCTGCCCGCATGGGCACCACCAAAAACTGGGAGTCGATTTGTCCATCGCTGCCACAAAGGAGGAAACAGACCGAAGTCTAGTAAACTTTAAAATTAGTTTCGGGCTAACTGAAGAGTTTGGATCCAGTCTAAACGCAGAGTGCTAAGGAGAGAACCTGAGCTTTCAAGCAGTAAGGAAGATCAGGCGTCATGGGGCGGAGCCAAGAGTTTTATCACCCAGGTTGGTGGGAGGAGCCAGCTTGAAGACCTTCCGGCAAGATTTAAAGTGGTAAGAAACCTGCCTGACAGTGTGGATGAACAATATATCCATGTCCCTAGAAATACGATTCATGTCTAAAAAAAAACTTCATGTATCAAAACTAATATAAAGTAATATAAAATGTAATAAGGATTACAGTTACAGTTACTGATTACTTTTAATGTCAGAGTAATCTGTAACTGTAACTGATTACATTTTCTGGCCAGTAACTAGTAACTGTAACTGATTAGTTTTTAAAAGTAACTTACCCAACACTGGGAGTAAGGAACTACAAAAACTTAAAACAGCACATTGAACTATGAGGTAGAACAAAACTTAAAATATATCCAGCAAAGGTGCTACAGGGGAGGCTCTGGAACCTTGAAACTCTTAGCCTGTCGGCTGAGAGCTAGAAAATCTAAAGCCCATATTACAAGGATAACACAACCCAAGACAGGGGCTCAGGCAACAAAACTTGAAAACATTAACAGAGGCATTTGCCAGCCATCATAAGAAACTATATGCTCCTAAACAGGGTGTATCAGAAGATATAATGGATTAATACTTGCAGCAACTCAGTTTGCCGCAAGTCACACAGCAACAAAATGAGATCTTAACCATTACAATAATGGTCGGAGAAATAACCTGGGCCATTAAACATAGCAAGACAGGTAAATGCCCTGCACTGATTGGCTCCCCATGAAATTTTACAAATTATACAAATACAACGTAACCCCCTTCTACAGGCAGCATATTCTAACACTCTGAAGGACGATGGCACCCTTCATCCACAGTAGCCCCAAGCAATAATTTCAATCATACCTAAGCCCGGTAAGGACCCCTCTTTATGTCCCTCATACAGGCTCATTTCAATCTTAATAGTAAATTGTAAATTTCTCACCCCTATTCTAATCAAAAGGCTTGAGGGTATACTCCCCAACTTATCCACCTAGATCAAACAGGCTTCATATTAGGCAGACAAGCGGCCAACAATTTAGGTGAACATAGCATATCATAGACCATATCAACCATACAGCCACATCAGTAATCATTATGAGCATGGACGCAGAAAAAGTGTTTGATCGGGTACATTGGGCATACCTCTATAGGGTTCTTGCTGTATTTGTCCCCCCCCCCCCCGACGTTCCTTCTTTATGTTTAAACCCTTTATAAGACTCCACAGGCCTATGTCAGGGCAGATGGATATATCTCTCGATTTGCTCTGGGGCGTGGCACGAGACAGGGATGTTCCATGTCCCCATTGCTTTTTGCATTATAGCAGGAACCATTAGCCCAAGAAACTAGACAGGATGAAGAGGTGAGAGGAATCACCATAGGCAACAGACTCATAAAGTCGTGTTGTACGCAGATGATATGTTACTATACCTAACTACTCCTGAAATCTCACTCCCGAGGGTGATGTCCCAAATAGAAGAATATACCAACATGACTGATTATACATTGAATACCACCAAAACTGAGATATTAACTATAAATGACTTCCCCTCTGCAGAGTTGCAATGAGAATACTCCATGAAATGGACTCTGAACAAGCTCAAATACTCAGGTATTACAGTGAAATCGATCACCACCTACCTATATCAAGATAGCTATGCCCTGCTACTCCAACAGATATAAGAAGATATTAAAAAGATGGTTGTTGCTCCCACTCCCATTAAACACCGGTATCCAAGTTGTCAAAATGAACATCCTTTTCTGCTACCTCTATTTGTTCCAATGTGCCCTGATCACTCTGTCAGAAAACAGGCTGAGGGATAGCAACAGCAACTACATAGATTCATAAGGGCGAATGCTAAACCAAGAGGCTGTAATACCCTCTTGTTAGCTAACAGATCACGAGGAGGATGGGCAGTCCCTCCCTGTTGGATTATTGGGTGGCTACACAAGTTAAGACAGCTCTTTTTTGGTCAACTCCAAGTATATCAACACACTGGAAAGACATGTAGAGAGAGCATGCTGGGGATAGGCCTGTCAAGCCTTACCTCAACAACTCCCATCCACACAGTAGATAAATGAAATGTCACTACAGCACCTTAGACATCACTTATAGGGCATAGAACCTGTTTACACGATACCAGCAGGTAGTGACACATGTGGAGGTTTATATGGCTGGCATGGAACAGCAAGTTTTCTCCAGTTCTATTAAACTCGTGGTACAGAAGGCAAGCCGAAACAGGGCTCCAATTCCCAGATCAGATGTTGGAAGGGAACATAGTGAAAATATTTGAGGATTACAAAAAAGAATTTGGATTGTTTAATTCAGGCCGCTTCTGGTACTGTACTTCCAACTTAGACACTATAAACAACATAAGTTAACAAAGGTCTCAGGAAAGTTACAGACTGTCCCACAGGATCAACTCACAACTTTGAGACAATTACTGAAAAATGTAGAACAGAAGGGAGCTATCTCTTAATAAATACCTAATGATTAATAAGTACCTAACTTTGAACCAAGTCATGTCCCTAGAAAATCTCATGGACAGATAAGAGCATGGGGGCAGTGATCAAACTCTCCTGGAAGCAATGGGAAAAAATCTGGGAAAGTTAATTTAGAATGGCCTCCTCCTCACATTGGCAGGAATATTCCTGGAAAATTAAATCTCCTTACTTTATAACACAAAAATAAAGGCCAAATTAACTTCAAGCTACACCTCTGAGTGTTGGCGCTTGTGTAGGGAATCAGAGGCAATCCATGCCCATATAATTTACTCTGGCACAGCCTAGCAGGATTCTGGAAAGTGATCGAGGCACAGCTCCTTAAATTCTTTACCATTATAGGCCCTCCCCATTTTAGTAATCTGATACAAGGCCTACCTCCACAGACAGCAAAAGGGCCCAGCACTCTCTACATGTGGAACAAATTAATAGTTGCTATATTGCTAAAGCCATAACCAGAAAATGGCTACAAATAGATCCCTAACAATAAGACAGTGGTGGACAATAGTTAAAAATATAGAAGACATGGAGAAGCTAACATTCCAAGTAAGAGATCAGATCAACAAGTTCACAGAACACTGGCCAAGATGGCATCCAACGATAGGAGATGACACAGACCTAGATGATGAACCTAATGTAACCTAAAATGCAGATAGAAACAACTGGGTGAGGCCATTACACTTTGTTCTCTAGAGCTGTTCTAAAATTATCTCCCGAACACATTACAGATAACATACTGATGTGTTCACCCCAACCCTGGGATCATGCCATAATACCAGGGCAATCTACTTCTTTCATAGGGAACCATATGTGTTCCCCTTTTGCCTCCAATAGTTTTTTTTACTTTGAAGGTTTAGTAATTTTTGCTTTTTATTACTGTTTGTCTTTTTATGAGAAAAGGCGAAGGCTATGATAAGTTTCACAGGAAATAATGGATAATATTGATAAAACTTGTCGGCAATTGTTAAGTTTTCCTACAGACAGAGGGCAAAACTGGTATGATCAACCTTTGTTAATTGTTAGATACTGTCTATTAAATTCTATTCAAAGGTATGTTTGTACTTTGCCAATTCCTCAATAAAGTAAGTATAAAAAACAGGGACCTGTTCAGAAGGTATACCCATTGACTGTAGGAGAAGCAGCAAGGGCAAGCCCAGCAGAAGTCACTGTGTCACGTCAGAAAACGATGCCAACACTACCTGCAACTCAGTGACACCCTGGTCAGGGGTTGTGATCACTGGAATCAATGACTGGCTGAGATCAGTCGACGACAGCAATGTACTGTTTGTAGTAGGCCTGGTAGCACCTAAGCCAAACCCCAACCTTGGTGTCTGTGCGACAGTCGGGGGCTGTAGTCACCATCGTTGGAGCAGACAGAGGTGAATTAAGGTATCTACAGGTCTCAGCGGCCACCAGAATCTTTCAGGGGAAGATTATTTTTCCTTGTCCCTATGCTTGTGCTTGTGAGATGACAAAGACTGGTCCTTTTAATGGTCTTTAGACTTCAGTGACCAAGAACTAGTCAATGGAGTGAGCAACGCCAGTTTCTCATTTCATCATCTCGATTACCTTCTCCATGGTGACTACTAGAGTTTTCTTAAGGATAAATGTCTTTAACTCCTTTCTGCGACATCACCTTGTAGCCTGATTAAAGGTTTGGCAAATCTCGCAGGCCCGCACATTGTGACAGAGGCCCAGGCAGCAAACGCACATCTCGTGGGTGTTGTTTTGAAAAATCTCTCTCCACTCACTGTACTGGAAAAGTATTGAAGGCTTTGGCGACATGCAGAGGCGGAGATGAACACTTGAAAAAAGAATAAAGAACAACACTGTAGTTGATGATTGTTTCAGTAGCAGGTACGATGAGGCTAATCAATGTCAGGAACAGAACTAAGGAGAGACAGGGCTGTCCACAGTTATATACACACTGACAAGTGACATTAACATGAACAGCCTCAGCTAGCAAAAGTTCCCGTGTGATCCTAATGCCTCACCTTTGATATTCCAAAGGTGTGACCAAAGGAAGGAGATATCCTCAAAGAAGATTTTGGTTTCCCCCACTACCAACCCTGGTCACTTGTAAAGAATCTCCATATCCCCCACTGCCAAAAAAAAATACTTTTCAAGCTGCATTTTCTTACAGACTGCCCCATATCTGGGGCAATCTTTCCCCTTTTTCTAACCAACCCTTGTAATCTTCAAATAACTAAATCCAGACTGAGGGTACAGCCTGTTCTCCCCATCTCCTTCTGTAGGTGACACATGCACGCATCATATTGCGAGTGTATGCCCATGGCATTACAAGCAATTGTACTCTGCTGTCTTTAGTGGAATTTGTACAGCTCCACTCATATTTTTGTAATAAAGAGAGGCTGTTTCCTTTTGAATTCTTTGTGATTATTGATATTGTGACATGTAAAGTACTGTACTTTTGTCTTTCAGATGTTCTAAGAAGGTTATAGAAAAAAGTGTGATATTAAATTGATGTTTGCTGTTAAACAAATGAGCCCAGAAAGGGCGAGACTATCTTTTTGTTTGTTTCCTATAGGTTTTTATCCTAAGTTTCTCTTTTGGCCCCCTTCTACTCCAGCCCTCTCTGCCCCATCACCCACCTTCCCAAGGACATACCAGCTTAGTGATCCTCACAGATCCCCCCCTGCCCCATGAGAGGAGGGGCCAGGAGGAGGAGGACTACCCCCTATTTCCTTATCCAGAAGGGAGCAGTGCCTGGTTGGTGGGTCTAAGTCTGTGGTGGGCTGGAGCTTCATCCTGCCATTGGGGGTGGGGGTTCACCTCTATTTTTCATCCATTCCCTAGGACTACCCTGCGCAATGATGCAAGTACCTGTGTGTACCTCTGAATGCACATGTACACAAGAGTCTTGAGTATTCCATGTGCAAGACTCCCTGCTGTGCTACCACCTGGTCTCCACAGAACAGAACATCTGGACCTCCACCCTGAGGGAGAAAAGAAGTCCCCTGGATGCTCAATCCCCCCTCCCCCCATCAACCACTATGACCAGAGTCCACACTTGAATCCCAATCACTGACATGGCAGGTGATAGCCCTATCACTGAGCCACTGGGTTGGCCCGGGTGAGGTACTTTTTTTAACCTTAAATTCTTTAACAATTTTAAGCATTAACAATCAACATAGGTACATTGTACAAATCACACTTCTTCAGTGCATGGTCATAAGCAATGGTATACTGTTAATTAGGCAGCAATCATAAAGTAACACAGCAAACATGTTGCTCTTATAGAAACTCTGGGGCATTTCTGTTATTTTGGTGCATGGTTGAGATAATCTTATTGGGGGCTATTCTGCAATGGGCGTAATGTACGCGCATGTAAATTGCCTGTACACCTACATGGCTGTGGACAGGTGCATGGTGTGGGAATTCTCAGCCCCAGGCAATAGCATGGCACCGGTCCATGGCTTTGCTCCCCTGGTGCACAGGTCTGAGCGGGGGGGGGGGGTGAACAGGTGTGGAACTGAGGACCCAGGCGGCATCCAGTGGGATGTCTGTCCTGGGTCCAGGAGTGGATCCTTTGCACTGGGGGTGAGGGATTGTGTGTTGGCACCAGACCAGGATCACTAAATGTCCTGCCAAGCACCCGAATGGCAGCCCCCAGCCCACCCAGGCAGCCCGGTGTCCTTGGGCAGATGCTTGCCAGGGCAGGGGGACCTAGTCAACGCTGTTCCCTCTCATTTCCCAGTGGGTGGGAGAGGGGGAACACTGGCATTTATGGCAGGGCCTACGGCCACGGGGCAGAATGGTTCTTAGAGTGACCTGACACTCCACGCCTTGGAGAATATTGTAGAGTGCAGGCAGATTCCCTGGCACACCCCCTGACTCAGGTGTGAAGCGGGATGAAGGCCATGGGGATCTGGCATGCAACTGATGGGTGCAACATTGGTGTATGCTGCTGGACCCCCAGTGGCACAGGTATGTTGTCTAGGGCTGCTTCCCTGCCGCAGATATGCGGTGTGTAGGCACTTCGCCCATTGGAGAATTGACCCCATTGTGAAAACAGAAAGGACTGGTAATATATCAACCTCCTCATTTTCCTTCTTGTTTGGAGAATAATTAAAGTACTACTGAATTCTTCTGTAGTCAATGTTTCCTAGTAGGGCAGAGGAAAGGAATTAAACAACACAAGTCAGTACTGTGTTGTTTGTTAGTATGGCAGATCCAGGATGTGTCACAGTTATGTTGGGAGTGTGTTATCATGCAGTCTGGGTGGTGTTTAGTCACACAAACGTCACAAAATTATGCTCTTATATCATTGTCAGACACTGCCGATCTGAAAACATAAACTTAATATTAATCACCAGAATTTAAAGGGACACTGTCAATCCTTTTTTATCATATTATTTCTTGTTAAAAAACACATTTATGATTGCTTACCTTCTCTTAAATTCATTGATTTTGCTGGTTGTTTTATCTGGTTCTTTTCTTAGAAGAGCTAAAATGCATAGTAATGGTGTAACTATACACAGCCTTGTTTTGTTTCAAATCCTTGATCCACTTTTATTGCATTCTTCCTGAACATTAGGAACACCCCCAAACAGTGAAGCAAGTCATGATACAATAGTCTCCTCTCCTCCCAGTGCATCATGGGTGACTAGACCATGTTGGGGGTGTTCCCAAGTTCAGCAAGGAAGCAGTACTAGTGCATCAAGGACTGTAAACATGTTTTTGTGTGGTAACACCATTATGGTGGGCAGTCTGTTTTTAACTTTCAAAAAGGAAAAAAGAATAGGAAAGAAACCAACAGGAGGTCATGGAGTCAAGAACAGTGGGGGGAATTCAAGAATGCATGGGACAGGCATAAGGCAGTCCTAGTGGGGGGTAGGAGGAAGTAAGCTGTTGGTTAACTAGGATCTGCAGCTTATCTGGTAGGTAGGAAAATGGGCAGACTAGGTGGGCCAAGCGGTCCTTATCTGCCGTCAAATTCTATGTTTCTATGTTTACATCAATAATCTACAGAATGTGACCAATAAGAAAAAATTACTCACCTTAGTAATGTTGTTTCTTCTAATGGAGTCTTGCTATATTATGACATATGCAGTGAGTCCCAACCTTCGAACTGCTCCGGAGGTAAAAGAGTTAACTTTCCATGCCAGGCATGGAACCTTGAGCACGAGCTCAGTTGAAAACTCTGTCTGTTGTTAATCAAACTCAAACTGTCAGATCTTTACGAGCAAAACTCACTAAGGTTCTGTGTGGAAACCAAACCTACACTAGCCAACTGGCTACTAAATATAAGAACACATTTTTCTTGGTCCCAAAACAAAGACTCAACCTCAGGGATCCAAAAATTAAAAACATAACACCAAAACACCCCCAAAAAGGAGGAGGAAAATAAGGTGGGCATCCACTATGCCACACTGCACTGCCCACCCACATCCCAAAAGTAGAGGTTCTGAGAGGGCAGGGGGAGGTATAATATAGCAAGACTCCATTAGAAGAAACAACATTACTAAGGTGAGTAATTTTTCTTCAAACAACATGAAGTCTTGCTATATTATGACATATGCAGACTACACAGCAGTACCTCCATGGAGGAGGACAGAACCTACTTAGGAAATAGGGCTCTGAAGCACAGCTGTGTTGAAACTGAGCATCACTCCTAGCCTGGATGTTCAGGAGTAATGCTTGGTAAAAGTGTGAACTGTTTTTCAGGTAGCTGCTTGACATATGTCTAGGATAGGGATGTCCCTGGCAGCAGCTAGAGACGCAGCTGTACCTCTGGTAGAGTGAGCCCTCAGGCCTGAGGGAGGGACCTTACCCAGTTTTTCATAGCAAAATTGGATACAAGAGACAATCCACCTGGCAATGGATCTTTTAGTGGCAGGTTTCCCTTTACCAACCTCACCATAAGTGAGGAACAGTTGGAAGGAGTCAAACCTGTGACCCTTGGTACATTCTATGTAGTAACTAAGGGCTCTTTTGACATCTAAACTGTGCAGTCTCCTCTCACCAGAGGAGGAATGGTCAGTGAAATACACAGGAAGAGACTTAGATTGATTAAGGTGGAAGTCTGAAACCACCTTAGGCAAGAACTTTCTGTTAGTCCTGAGGACCACCTTATCTCTATGAAAGGAGATAAAATCAGGTTCCACTGACAATGCTTGTAATTCACTTATGCGCCTGGCAGAAGTGATGGCTACCAAAAACACAGTTTTCCAAGTCAAGTACTTAAGCTCTGCTGAAGACAAGGGCTCAAAAGGGGTTGCATAAGCTGAGCAGTGCAAATATTAAGATCCCAGGCAGGGGCAGGGTCCCTGAATGGAGGGTTGGTGTGAAGCAACCCCTTGAAAAACTTGGAGAATACAGGATGAGCGGAAAGAGAGGAGGGTTTACCTGCTGATAAGAAAGCAGACACGGCTGCCAGGTGCACTTTTAGGGTAGCTGGTCTCAGCCCCAAAGTATTCAAATGCACCATATAATACAGGACTGTGGGTAAGTCAGCAGATTCTGGGGAAATATGCCTGCCAGAGCACCATATGGAAAATCTCCTCCATTTGGAATTATAAGTAGCACTGGTGGAAGGCTTCCTAGAAGCCTTCAAGATATCCAATACACCTTGAGAGAGGTGTAAGTCAGCAAACTCTAACTCTTCAAGAGCCAGGCCTTGAGATTGAGAGATTTGAGGTTTGTATACCAAACTCTCCCCTGGGCACAGGTTAACAGGTTGTGATTCCTGGGAAGACACAGGGGAAGATGGACTGCTAAGGACATGAGGAGTGGGTACCAGGGCTGTCTGGCCCAATCTGGAGCAATCAGGATCATCTTGCAGGGTTGAGATCTGATTTTGACTAGCACCTTGAACAAAAGAGGGAAGGGGGGAAAAGCATAGAGAAACTTCCCTTCCCAACTGAGAAGGAAGGCATCCAGAGGGACTGGGCCTAACACTGGGGGCCTGCAGCAAAAAAGGGGAAGTTGGTGATTGTCTGGGGCTGCAAAAAGATCTATCTGAGGGGTGCCCCATCTGGCAAACACTACCTCCAGTACTAGGGGATTCAGTGACCATTCGTGATGGCCCTGGGAAATCCTTCTGAGAGCATCTGCCAGGACATTGTCCTTGCCTGGGAGGTGAACTGCCATGAGGGAGGTGTTCAGGGAATAAGCCAGAGACCACAACTTCATTGCTTCGGTGCACAAGGCTGTAGACCGAGTGCCTCCTTGCTTGTTGATGTACCACATTGTAGTGGTGCTGTCTGTTCTGACCTGTACGACTTTGTTTGGAACAGATGTGGAAAAAACTTGAAGTGCTAGAAAAACTGCTCTGAGTTCCAACAGATTGATGTGGAGCAGAGATTCCTGTGGGGACCACAATCCCTGGGTAGTGAGATCACCCATGTGAGCTCCCCACCCCAAGAGGGATGCATCTGTAGTAAGGATTAAGGAGTGAGACTGAGGGGTGAAGGGGACCCCATGTCTCAGATTGCTCTGGTCCTGCCACCACTGAAGGGCTTGGATCAGGGTTCGAGTCACTGGGATCAATTTGGTTAGAGGGTCTCTCCTTTGAGACCAAAAGACTCTCAAATGGAACTGGACGTCCCTCATCTGAAATCTTGCTCCCTGCACTACTGCTGTAGAAGCAGCCATGTGCCCCAGGAGCTGCAGAAAATGCCTTGCTGATCGAGAGACCTGCAGGGTGAAAGAGGAGGACAGAGAGACCAGGGTCCTTGCTCTTTCCAGAGGAAGGAAGGCTCTGGCCGCTTTTGTGTTCAGTTCTGCACCTATGAAGGTGAGGAGCTGGACAGGCTCTAGAACTGACTTTGGAAGACTGAGGAGGAAACCTAGAGATGTGAGCAGTTGCTGAGTTACCTGAAGGTGTAGTTTGACTTGTTCTGGAGACTGGCCTACTATGAGCCAGTCGTCCAGGTAAGGAAAGATGGCAATCTGCCTTCTTAAGTAAGGCAAATTGCTACTGCTAGGCATTTTGTGAATACCCTCGGGCAGAAAGGAGGGCGTAAGGGCATTGCTCTGAACTGGTAATGGCCTGAGGGCAGTTCGAATCTGAGGTACTTTCGATGGGAGCTTTGATAAGAACATGGAAGTAGGCATCCTTGAGGTCCAGGGACGCTAGCCAGTCCCCTGGCCTTAGAGAGGGTAAAATAATTCCCAGAGTCACCATTTTGAATTTTGGTTTTAAAAGGTGCTTGTTTAGGTATCTGAGATCCAGGATGGGCTGCCATTCTCCTGTCTATTTTGGGGTAAGGAAGTACCTGGAGTACATCCTTTGCCCTGGTGTAGGGGTGGAACCCTTTCCACAGCTCTGAGAGCCAGGAGGGTAGAAACTTCTGTTTCTAGGGCAAGTGCCTCTGATGGATTTGCAGGTGGAAAGGACCTGGCCTCATCTTTGAAATTTTTAAGCTGAGAACCAGTCCCTGGCTTACTACTTCCAGGACCCACTTGTCTGATGTTAAAGACTTCCAGTCCTGGACAAAGTAAGCCAGCCTGCCCCCTACAGGTAGTGGAGAATCGGCCCTGGCCACCTCATCAGGGTGCCTGCTTGGCAGGGCTTTGGGCTGAGGGGTGGAAGCAGGCTTGCTTGTGCCCCGTCTGCCTCTCCCTCTAAAGAACCCCCTCTGGGCATAAGCAGAAGAGGAGGCCTGGACTTCGTAAAAAGGCCTATGAAAAGGCCTGCCCCTGCCCCTGGGATGCTGCCTTTGAGGAGTGGCCTGCCTTTCCTTGGCCTGTGCACTCCTATGGGTGGTCCTATATTCATCCATTTTCTTCATGTAATTCTCTGTCTGCTCCCCAAACAGAGAATTGCCCACAACAGGAAAATCCATGGCTTTAGACTGGGTATCCCAGACAGGGTAGTACATCTGAGCCAAGCCATTCTGCGAAGTGCCACAGATGTAGCCATGACCCTTGATGACACATCATTAGCGTCTACTGCAGCATGAAATTGCACCTTGGATGCCTCAATACCATCCGCAGCCACCTGTTCAAGCTCCCTGGCAAGCTGGTCAGGGACCTGTTTTGCCAGGGCCAGCACAGTATCCCATCTCGATTTCTGGTACCTAGCAGCATAAGCCATATAATTTGCCTGTCTGAGTCCAAAAGATGCTGCCATGTACTGTTTCTTTGCCATGGCATCAATCCTCCTGGAGTCCTTTTCATGGGGGTGCAAAGCTAGGGGAATATTTGCCTTGTCACAGGCTGTAGCCTGCACTACCCCTACATGGCTGCATTGCTTTGTGAGGAACTCCATATCAGAGCCTGATAATGTATACCTCTTGTCCATCCTTTTATCAACAGGAGGTATAGTGTGAGGAGTTTTTAGAAAGTTTACTGTCTATTTCCGAAAAGATTTATGCAAAGGAATAGACAGTCTCCTAGACTCTGGAATATCCATCATTCTACATAATCAGGCTCCTCTTGGTCATCAACAGCTTCCTCAACAGGGAGCTGGAGAGTTTCAGCAACTTTCTTATACAACATAAAATGAGAAGGGGACTCAGATAGCCTAGGGGGAGAAACCCCTGACGGTCTGTCTGGAGAGATGTCCGGTTCAATGGGCACATCCAGACCTTCAAAACCACATTCACTCTCCTCATACTCCTCTTCCCCCTCCTCCGGATCATAAAAATCCTAATCTTGAACCGGTGGAACCGGCCGAACCGAGTGCTTCCCTGATGGTGTCGGTTCGGTCGGAACCTGGGAAAGTGACTGGACAATTTGAATTGCTTTAGCTATCTCCTCAGCGGTTGGAGAAAGAACTTTTGGCTCCACACTAGCTGACTTTCTAGTCCTTTTAGTTGGAACCAGCTCCTCAGAACTGGCTCTTCGTTGTCGGAAGTATTGCCCTGGTCAGAGGGCACTCCCTCCGGTTCGGTTGAATCGAACTGGCTGGCCATCCGGTCAGCGGATTTTTGGCCTCCTTCCTGAGCCTACCAACTCTCTTTTCTATGGTGGCAGCAGGAAAATTCTTACAAATCTGGCAGTCTGCATTGAGGTGGTCAAACCTCAGACAATACACTATAGGTGGTGTGTGGGTCAGCCTTAGCAAAGGCTTCCCCACAAACACTACAGTGCTGAAACCCAGTGGGCCTGGTTTTTTTTTTGGGTTTCTCAGACATAGTGCCAGCCTAACCAAACTTGCCCGTTTATGGCAATCCGCCAAGCAAGACTCCCTTATCGGTTCCCAACCGTGTCACGGGTCGTGGAAAAAACCGTAATGAAATACGTATTTTTTAGAACCGATAAGAACCGGGAACCGCACTCTAAATAACGACTAGTAAGTTTGAGAATAACCTGATCGGTTCAAACCGAACCGAAAAGCATTTACAAGTTCCACACAGAACAAAATAAATGTAAGTCTATCTATCACTTACAATACCACAGACAGAGCTTGAACCGACCGGTTGCAGTTTAATTTCGGTCAAAAAAACGATAAAATAATACTTTTTAACCGACAAACAAACCGAGCAGAAGGAGAACTCTCCGGAGCGACTGTTCAGTGAGGCGGAGTAAAGAATCTGACATGTTGAGTTTGATTAACAACAGACAGAGTTTTCAACCGAGCTTGCGCTCAAGGTTCCATGCCTGGCATGGAAAGTTAACTCTTTCACCTCCAGAGCAGTTCGAAGGTTGGGACTCACTGCATGTGTCATAATATAGCAAGACGTCATGTTGTTTGAATAACATGTGTTTTTAAACTAAAGTCACGTTGAGGGCTAATGGAGTTGACAGTGTCCCTTTTTAAAATGAGAACGCAATAATAGTTCTTGCAGTTTTTTTTGTTATAATCAGGTTTTTATTAAAGAGGTTTCATGTTTAAACAGGACAAACAATAAAAGGAACATAGACAGCATACTGGGAACCATAACTAAAATACAACAGTGTGTGGGAAATATTAATAGGAGGGACTAGGAGGGCAAATCCCCTGGATACAGTCAGCAAATAGCTAAACAGGTACTGTACAAACATATACAATAAAACAGCAAGGAATTCATAGTTTACCCCCAGTATAGTTCTTGTAGTTTTATATGAACATGTTTTCATTTAAAATGAACATCTTGCATACAAACGTCACCCTTATTAATCAAAATTAGTTATGTTCCAACTCACAACCAGAGAATTAAGTTTTTTTATAAATGGTTTCATGAACAAGATCACATTTAATGGTGGCATAAGATGTATCATGTTTCCAGTAATTGTCATTTATAATAAACTAAAGCAATATAAGTGATTCTTTTTTTAGTTTACACTTACAAATTAGTGATGAGGGACCAAAGTTAGACAGTAAAGCAAAGTAAAGCAGCAGTGCAACAAAAAATGTTTTTGTCTTTTTTAACTGCATTTGGTCCAATAACATTTAATCTTCAACAGGTACAGGCCATAATACATATGGGGCCAGATATTCAAAGGTGCACCTGCTAAGCTGAGTTGTGCCGGTGCAATCCCTGTCCTTCCAGTGCGATATTCAGGGTGCCTTGTGCAGTGCAAGTCCCATGCTACTAGGTATTGTTAATGTATGCAGTGCATCTGTAGGGGCATGGCCCATGCATATGGCACATCCGGATATTCAGCCCGGATGTGGGCGCATCTGCTGGCACAACCCTGGATGCACCGCATACCATGACACAAAGCTGAGCCAGAAAAATAGGCTAAAATGCTGGCCACCCACAGGCAGGCGGCGGTATTGCAAGGCACAACACAGCAGCCGCCAGCCGTGGGTGACCACCCACCCACACAGAACACTGTCCACAAGCACCCATGTGGACCCTGGTAGTCCAGTGGTACCACTTCTCACCTGTAGTTGTGATTGTGGGACATAATAAATACAGTATAGTGCCCTGGCAGTCTAGTGGTCCCCACTCCTCCCATAGCTCTGATCCCCATAAAATAACATGTCACATTCCCTGATGGTCCAGTGGCACTCTACCCCCCACCCGGGCAGGCTGTCCCCTGCCCACCCAGCCCCACTCCATCATCGGCAGGTGGCTGCACTTGCCTGCAAAACCGCCTGGCCACCCACCAAATGGCAGCTTAGCATGCCCTGCATGCCCACTGGTGCTCACTGTGGACCGATGGGCATACAGACCATACTGTAAGCTGTCATGCGGTGGGCAGCCAGGCGGTTTGCGGGCAGGATGCAGCCGCCCGCCAATGATGGGGGAGGGATCTGGGTGGGCAGGAGGTCCTCTGCGGGTGGAAGGGGGGTGCCACTGGACCACCAGGGAGTATATATGCAGCAGTGTACCCACAATTGGTGCTACAGGAGGGGCAGGGGGAACCACTAGACCACCAGGGCATTTGCTATCTGTCATTTCCACCAAGAGGAGCTATGGGAGAGGTGGAGGCAACGCTAGACCACCAGGGAATACTTGACATGTTATGTTACGGGGATCGGAGTTATGGGAGGGGTGGGGGGAACCACTAGACTGCCAGGGTACTATACTGTATTTAATACTTCCTACGATCGCAGTTACAGGATGGGGGGTGCCCCAGGACCCCCTCTGTCCACACAACAGTCTGTGCAGGGCGCCAGGTGCATTTCACCGGGCTTCCCTTCACAACTCATGCAAATGGAGCCATAATGACATGCAAATGGCTCCATTTGCACCATGCATACATTATGGCTTCATTTGTATGCCCAAGTCTGAATATCGCTGGTGTTGCGCCCAGCGCAACTACAGTTGTGCTGGAGCATTCTCGGTCCTCCCTGTCTGGGGAACGTGCTGGCGCATTGTCAATGCGCCATGCGCATTCTGTGCCATATTCAATGGGGATGCGCCATGGCACAAAACCTTTGAATATCTCCCTGTCCTGGCCCCAGCACATCTCAGTTGCGCTCCGCCTCCCCTTGCACCATTGCCTAGTGCAGTCTGAATATCTGGCCCCTAGTGTAAAGTACTAGATAATCTATACATACAACCCATCCATTTGGTCTATGTAAGTAGAGTTACATACATATAAGGTTATATGTATGTTATATGCCCTTCTACTAAACCCCCCACTCCTGCCCTTAAGCTAAATCACTCAGTCATCTCAGAACCCATGGCAGTCACTGAATGCTTTAATACCCATTTTACATCCTGTGCCTCTGTGCTCCAAGCTGCCCCTCCACTGCCCCCACAGATTTCCGGCTTCCCCCCTCCTCGGTGGCCACCTGTTTGCTTGTTCCCTCCCCCTCTCTCCCTACAGCCCCTTCCTCATCGACCCCCTTTCTCTTCACACACATCTCCCCTGCTGCTGCCTTAAAAGCCCTCTTGTCTATCAACCCTGCCAAAGGCTTCTCGCCAGATGGCCTGGAACTCAAGCTCCTCTCTCTGTCTGCTTCTGCTATTGCCTACCCTCTCTCCCTCTTATTGAACCTCTCCTCTGCCTTATCCTCTGTCCCAGAAGCTTGGAAACACACTACAGTTCTACCTCTCCCTAAGGGAGGTGATCCCTCCTCCCCTAACAACTACCGCCCTATCTCTTTCCTTCCCACCCTTGCTGAACTTCAAGAACATATAGTTCTTGAGCAACTCTCCTCCTATCTTACTGACTCCAGCTTTCTTACTCCTTTCCAAGCCGGTTTTAGAAAAGCACCACTCCACCGCCACATCCTTGGTACGTCTCACTGACGCTATTGCTACGGGCATGGACAATGGCCTCATAACCTCTGCTATTTTTATAGACTTAGCCAAGGCCTTTGATATGGTCTCACACCCTTTACTCCTATCCTGTCTCAGATCAGCTGGTCTTTTCCTAAAAGCCACAGATTGGTTTAAGTCTTATCTGTCAGGCAGATTCCAATCTGTCCGTATGGCTGATACCATCTCCCCACCACTTCCCATTACTATGGGAGTCCCACAGAGCTCTGTACCCAAGCCCCTCCTTTCTTCTATCTTCCTTAATGATCTTCCTCTGGCTTGCACAACACCAAACATACACATGTATGCAGATGACACGGTACTGTATATAACTGGCAAATCAGTCCCTGATGTCACCTCCAGGCTCCAACCAGATTTCAACAATATACAATACTGATTTAAAAAGCACCACCTCATCCTAAATGCAAAGAAAACAGTCTCTATGACTTTCAGAACTCGGCAGAGGCTAGTCAGGCTCTCCTCCTTACCCACATTCCACACCTTAGATGGTACTGTACTAGAGGACACCTCTTCCTTCTGATACCTTGGAGTTTGGCTGGACAGAAACCTAAATTTCTCGGCACACATCGATGCCATTCAGAAGAAACTCCGGCCTAAGCTAGGGGCCCTATACTGAAACAGTAATGTAACCCTCTTCCAGCAAGACGCGAATTGGTACATAAAATGATTATGCCAATTTTTGATTACTGTGACTTAGTTTATGGAGCTGCCCCCCAATCCTCCTTATCTAGGCTGGATCCTCTTTTTAACTCCTTCTGCTGGTTTGCTTTAGATGCTCCTGCCCAGACACACCACTGCATACTCTACCACTCTCTGAACTTTCCCTCCTTTGCTGATAGGAGAACCATGCATGTGGCAAAATTCACCTCAAAATTTTGGCTAGGTACACTCCCCGCCTACCTCTCTGCATCCCTAGCTTCCCCTCACCCCTCCAAATACACTCTCAGATCTGATGACTCACGTTCACTGAATATACTCTATAGAAGCACTATGTCATGCCAAATGGCTTTCTCACATGGACTACCTAAACTTTGGAATCAACTATCGTCCCAAATCCGACACTCCTCCTCAGCCAATTCTCTCTCCACATCCTTAACAAACTATCTAGTGACAAACTGCAATTGTACCTAGTCCCCTGGACTGGTCTCTGCTGAAGGTCTATTTCTCTCCCGGCCTCCAGCAGAACCAACTAAGCTGTCTCCGATTTACTAAAAACCTCCTGCATCGTAACCCCCTACTCCACCCCTCTTGCTGATTTGTAAATATTCCACAGCTTAAGATCTCTTGCTGATTTGTAAATATTCCACAGCTTGTGATCTCATTGTAATTGTCTATGTACAGTGAAGCTATTTCTTGCTGATTTGTAAATTTGCTCAGCCTGTGATCTCATTTAATTGACTATGTACAGAGAAGCTATTTTTTCCTATGTGTTGTATACTGATGTACTATGTAAATGCTCCCTATTCCCCTTCCCCCAGGATGTACCGTGAGACGAGCATCTTGTTGCTCAGTGTGATTCTCCTGGTAAAACTTTTCAATAAATAAATAAAAAAATAACTAATCTTCTTTATGTGTTGTGTTATAGGAGAGTTTATCCTGTGCAGCAGATCCTGTGCAGCAGATGTGAGTCCACGACATGGAATTAAAGGAGTCTCCGAATCAAAGTCCATCTTGGAGAGGGAAATGTCCTCCACTACTAAATCTTATACCTGTACCTTTAAAGTCATACATTGCTCTTCTTACATAGTTTTAAATTGTAAATAAACAAAAACAATCATAGCAATAAACCTGGCTCGTCGGGTCACTCCTTTGTCTTCTTTTGTTTCACTTTTATGTAAAAACTTATTCTATATAACCCTCTCCTGGGGAACCCAGCATACCACCCCCTGGGTAACAAGAGCCACAGCCAAACATCTTGGTTCAGAGGCTCATCAATCCATACCCAATAAGCTGCTTCATTAACATAGTTCATTTATGACATTAGGAGCTGGTCTACCGCTGCCCTTCCCTTTTTATCCTCTATATAACGAAAGTATGGCTGAGTCACTACCTAACTTACCTGTCAAAGGCAGTGGGACCTCAGCACTATCCACTACCGAGTTTGCAATCTTCGTCTAGTAGGAATAGTCCACTTAGACCTAACTGCTCAAGCAGTGTGTGCACAGTTACTGCTCTATCTCTGTATTTTTGCTCTGGGCCTCCTCTATCCCAATCGTGTTTCTTCTCTGTCTACCGGCATGCTAAACAGCGATACTGCCCGACATGATGATCAGTGTTCAGCTTGAGTGTACTGTACTTGTTTATCATGAGAATACCATACTGCTATTTCTATCATACTGCTGGCTATGTAAGCCCCTGTTGTTTCTTGTCTTTGCCTTGTTGCTTGATGCACTTAAATGTAACCTGTACCTGTTCTGTCTGATGTTCATGAATGTACCTTGTAATCTCCCGGGTTGCACCTGAAAATAGGCACTTAGCTGTCTAGCGTGCTTACCCGGTTAACAAAAGCAGATAAATAAACAAATTTGGCTATCACGTCCATATTTTTAATATTATATATATTACTCAGGCATTGTGCGTCATTAGGCATTTTTGTTGATAGCCAGTTTTGGATAATTGTTTTTAGGGCTGCCACCATCAGAATATAAAACAGGTATTTCTCCACTGCAAGGATTATTCCTTCCAGAGGAAGCCCATGCACCATGTTGGCGAAGGATAGAGTTTGAGGGATCTGTAAAATATGTTTAATTGTATCTGTCATTAGATGCCAAAAGGATTGTAGCTTCTCACTGCCCCAAAACTCATGAGAAACGAAAAATGTTTTTCCAAAATACTAGTTTCCGCTGCAGTTAATTAAAATACTAGCTTACCAGACACATGTACTGTACTTTTCTTAATATCTCCTATGCTGGGCTCCGTGAAACTTTTTTTGTTTTATTTTATACACCTTAACCTTTGTCAGGTCTGTAATGTTGTTTCTAAGCCAAATGCTGGGACCATCTTTTTTTCTTGAGGAAAAAAAAATAAATTCAAACATTTATAAACTACACAAATGCTGATGGTACTAGAAAATGCTAACACCAAATAATATGGAAGATGCCTGCAATATTTTATAGTGAAAAATGGGGTAACATTTTTACTCAGTTTCATCGAACGCTGCTTTAAATATACTGCACTAATAATCCAAAGACTCTAGTAGCAAATCAGCATTATGTTCTTACTTTCTTGTAGACAACATCCATTTGGGCTTGCAATTTAAAAGGAAAAAAATACCTGCAGTTTCATCCAAAATGCCCAGAGCCCTTCCAAGACTTTTGTAAGCTACTTCCATTTTTGTTTTGTACATTTTTGAAGTTTCAGTTTTGAAGTCTTTTAGATGAACTTTGACTTCTGAATTACATGGAAAAGTCACTTTTGGTGGTCCAAGTTTAAATTTCTCTACAAAACTTTGCAGTGCTAAGGATACAATAGAAGAACAATTATTTTTTTAATAGAAATATTCTTTTCCCCCTTATTTACATGAAATTTCTGAAACACAAACTTTGATTCCTGGAAAGCTATTGTAACCTTTTTTGCACCATCACTGATACTGTACATATATGTTATAGTACATCCAGTGTTCCAGATAACAATGGCATTCAAGAATAACGTATTCACAGTTTTTGACATTAGTTGAATAAATTAATGAGTAAGGCCCACATATTCAAAGAGATGCACAGCACAAAATGGAGATGCGCTGTGCATCTGGGGAAATGCAAGGAGGTGCAATATTCAAATGCAGCGATGCATCGCACATGTCAGAATGGGCGATCATGCATAGATAATGTCTGCAGTGCAAAAACGGGAGAGTACATGACTGTGCCGTGCATGGGACATAATGTGCGGCGAATCTGCTCAAAGATCCCAGAGATGTACCGTGCAAAGACAGGATGACAAAAGAATTATCTAAATCAGACAACCACCCACAGGCAGGGCGTGGAACTGCAGACAGGCACCCCTGAGACAGCCCTTGGATGTGAACCAGGATGTGCTCCAGGCACCCACACACAGCAGGCATACCTGGACGGCAGTACCCAAAGCCACAGGTGCTGTGATGCCCCTGGCATAACCCAGACAGCCACACACCACCACACACCATGCCAGGGATGTAGATGCCCACCTGCAACATGCAAGTGCCATCAGGTGCACCCTTGGCACACCAGTGGTGCTGACAGCCACAATGCAGCACATATACCAGGGGGTATGGCCTGCACCCATGTGGCCTTCAGGGCACCACCTGGTGGTGGCATATGCCCATGGTGACATCTGGGGCAATGGTGGCCTGGTGGTACTGGTGGTAGCTTGGCATGGTCCAGGGTCTGACCAGTGGCACACACCCATGGAGGTACACCATAGGTGCACACCATGCACCCGTGCCAGGCCCACACTGCCCAGAGTCATAGACATGACACCAATGCCACTCATGCTGTGTGAAATTGCCATGGGGCACTGCAGTGGGTTGGTGTGGTGTTCCAGTGGAGGACACTGCACAGCTGTGGGCAGTGCAAAGGGGGCAGAAGTGACACCAATTGTGGACTTGAGTTGGCATGGGCATGTCTTGTGGACACCAGACCATTCCGCTGTTGGGCCCGTGGCCACCATGGGCACGAACTTAGCCAGTATCGAGGTGGCCACCCAGGTTACCAGGACTGTTCCAGGTGGACCACACTCACTCAGGTACCCGGTCTTTGTCTAAACCCTGACATCCCTTGCCCTTATCATCCCTTATATATCATACTGGGGTATGGGGGGCACTGCAGGTGTATGCAAGATGCATACAGGGCTAGTGTATAACATTCATGTGGCATACTGCTTGGAGTGTGTCACCCTGGGCCCTCCTCTATTGCTCATCCAAGTGGTCTACTGTGGCCACTGTCCAGGTGGGCCCCCTGTACCCCAGTCTGACCCTGTACATGACCATGGGTGACAGCACTGTATGCAGATTGCTGCAGTCCACCCACATACACCCTCACATCAGCCTGTTGGGCTGCAGTACCTCCTGTTCACCTTTGTGGAGTGATGGGGCTGCCCTACAAAGCTGGATCTGCGCATGCCACAGGTATGCAAATGGTCTTCATATTTTCCAATAATCAGATGCAAATGTGGGGATTGGGCTCGGTCTGTGCAATGAGGCTATTTGTATATCCTGACTGAATATTTCAATTCTGCACACCATGCATGTGGCCACCCATCGCTCATTTCCATATACCCCACAATGGTCTCAGGACACCTGCCATGCCATGCATCTCCCACTGCGTGATCATGTATGTTCAGGATATTCAGCCGGACTTGTGCGATCGCATTCTATGATGCATTGTCTGAATATAGCAATGATTTATGCCAGTGCAACTGAGATGAGCGGCACACTGACGTGCGCGATGCGGCTGGCCACTTTTAAATATGGGGCCCTAAGACAGCTATAAATTTGGAAAAAGAGCTCCTTTTGAAGTATATGTTGAGCACTTCTCAGGCTTGGGATAATTATCGGTATTCATCAAAAAATATTTGAAGAGTATTTCTTAAATTACAAATCATGTATTCTTTCTGATCCATGACAGCGAATGGGTGAAGCTGCAGCAACAGACAGCAATGATTCTAAAATTTCGTGTTCACGTACTTGGTTCATAATGTATTTTTTGTAAGCAACACTTCTACAACTAGAGATGCCATTAGCATTGTTTTTAGTTAGACCCTTACATGAAACAACTAAACATCAGACACACACACACCGATACCATATTTACCCAATTAAAAAGAAATTGCATAGACTGATACATTATACCCTCACTGAAGCTAGTCCTTCCCCTATTTCTGTCACTGTGACATAAGCAAGCAAAAGTAGTAAATAAAAGTGAAAGTTTTAGCAGAGACTGTGTCCCCAGTGTTTTGGCAGTTTCATTTCTTCATTGGTAAAATAGCACGCTGATGTTTGATTTTAGTGTTAGTTGGAAGGTTGAAAATGTGTTTGGGGACATGTAAGAACTTTTTTGGTAACATATTTTTGCTGTTTTTTTTTTTTTGCTCATACAATTTTGATTTTTGTTGTTTACCCCCCTCCCCCATATATGCTCATCTAACAGATCAATAACTGGATTGCTCTGCAAAATCGTACACCTCCCACCTATCAGGTATAGTGAAAGTCACATGAAGATAGCACTCAAAAATGACAGACACTGGTTTAATATCTGTCTGCCATGAAATGTAATTTTTGATGGGGGGAGGATACACATCAACCTTATAAAATGACTACATACAATGTTCATGCAACTGACTTGGACAAACTGGCTGGTCATCAACTGAGGATGCCAAACTTTAAAACTAAATTAAGGCAAAATGGAAAAAAAAATGTCTGGATGACAGAATTTCTCAGAGTGACTGTGCATGTGGAGGGGGCATGCATGTTCATACTGAATGTTCTCTGTTTATGCGTGTGTGTGTGTTTTTTTTTACATCAGTCTGGTGAACCACACGTACCACGCAGAGAACTACTGGTACCTCACTAAATTTAAACAACGCTGTATCACATGATCAGTAAGACACTGAACAGCAACACACTTTGCATGATTCATAAAGGTTAAATGGAGCTTCTGAGTTGTCTCTTGGCTTATCAAGAGTAGCGCTATGTGTGTCCTTAGGGTTCCAAAACCACTCAGCTTCACTTCATGGTTCTTAACCCTAAGAAGGCATGAGACGACACTCTTGATAATCCAAGCAACATCTCTGAGACCCCATTTACCTATACATTGGTGAGTAAAATAGGCCAGTGCTCGCCTTATCTGGAGCACTGAGATACACCAGTTTACAAGTCCCACCCTTCAACAGGTGTTTGGAGATCTGTGTTGTTCCACATTGCTTTACAGCTCCTTCACCCAGAGAACTCACAGAAAACATATAAATTAGTGACTTGGCAGCTGTACAAATACATATATAACCTGTGCTCCATGCAAAGCAATCTTATGTAGACAGAAATGAAAATGATGTACTTACTGTAACTATTAATCTGACAGAGTCCCTTCACTATTGATTACCACTTACGGGTCTGGGCTGAGGGCACCTGGACCCTGTGGGAATAAAGCTTTTGTCCAGCGGCCGACCATGGCTACTGAGCATGGTGCCTCTGCACCCATCACATTTTATGTATTTATTGAAAAGTTTCATCAGGAAGGGCATGATGAACAACAAGTTGCTAGTCTCACGGTGTGTCCTGGGGAAGGGTATACAGGAGGACGAGCATACACAAGATACAAAATTTAAACAGTCAGAATGTCTAAACAGTGATGTAAGGCAATGTACAGCAATATAGAACAGGTTACATAATGTACGGGGTTTAAGCAATAAACAATAATACGATACGTAAATCCAATAAGACATTAGAACAGAATATGCGCAGAATCAGGACATACTAACCATTTAATAGGTTTGAATAAGTACTGAGCATATTATAGGTCACAATAAGTGCAAGTGTAAGTACATCCATTGGCACTTAAGAGGGCAGCCAGAGCAATCCTAAAAAGTCAGCTTATTTGATGAGTTATGGTAGATTGAAAGGAGCATAGGCGAGGGTGGTGAAGTTGAGCAGAGAGTGGAGAGTGGCAGAGCAGAGAACGTAGAATAGCAGTGTGCTTATCAGCAGGTACAGTTTATTGAGAGGTAGTTGTTTAGGGCTAAAGATAGGGAATGGGGAGGAAGATAGATGGATTTGGGAGGGAAGGCATTCCAAAGCCTGGGGAAATGGTGCATGAAGGTCGATTGACCTACTGTAGTTGAGTGACGAGGAATTATCAGTTGGCGAGAGTCATAGGATCTTAGACAATGGTCTGGAAGAAGTAGAGCGGATATTAAGGAAGAGAGATAAGGGGGGAGGGACCCAAACCAGAATTTAGACACAAATTTGGCACAGTGGAGAAGATATCGATATTTCAGGGAAGTAAGGGATAGGGCGTAGTAGGGGTTGCAGTGATGGGTGACAGAGACGGAGCTGAGAGCGAGGTGACAGAAGGAGTTGTAGAGGATGTCCAATCTGGCTAGAGAGGACTTGGGTGTGGCACAGTAGACTACATCACAGTAGTCAAAAATAGGTAGTATCACATTCTGGACAAGCTCACACCTTGCTGGAAGTGGGAGGCAACTCTGATTCCTGTATAATGCGCCAAGCTTGGGGTGCAATTTTTTTAGGATGGCATTCACATGTCCAGAGAAGCTGAGGTGGCAGTCTAGCCAAATCCCCAAGTACCTAAAGGATGAGGTATCCTCAATGTCTGTCCTGTCAAGGGTGTGGAAGGAGGGCAGTGAGGGGAGCCTTGAGATGTGGTGCCAAAGGTCATGGAGATGGTCTTCTTGGCATTGAGGAAGAGTTGGTGGGAGCTGAACCAGTGCTGAACATTACTGAAGTCGAGTTACAGTCTGGATTCGACATCCACTGGGGACTGGCTTGATGTGAAGATGACAGTGTCATCGGTACACATATGGATTGAAGAGGATGAGCAGGCTAAGGGTAGGTTGTTTAGGAATATGGAAAATAAGATTGGACCTAGTACAGACCTCTGGGGTACACCAGTGGAGATGGGAAGTGGTGGGAGGGAGTAGAGTTAGCGATTCTGACCAATTGGATCCAGCCTACTAGGCAAACTTTGAACCAGTTTATGGCAGATTTGGTTAGGCCAGCCGAGGAGAGGGCAACAAGGAGGAGGGGATGGGAGACAGTGTTGAAGGCCTTTGCTAGGTCGACAAAAATGGCTGATGTGATTTGGCCACTGTACATCCCTGAGAAGATGGAGTCAGTGAGCCTAATCAGGGAGGTGGTGGTGGAGTGGTTCTTCTGGAAGCCAGATTGGAAAGGAGTGAAAAAATTGGAATCGTAGAGATGAGAAGAGAGTTGAGATAGGACCAGATGTTCCTGAAGCTTATCAAGGGTTGGTAGGAGGGAGACTGGGTGATAGTTAGAAGGAAGAGAGGGGTCACCACCTTTGGGCAGTGGGAGTACCGTGCCTTGTTTCCATACAAAAGGAATAGTTCTGGTAGTGAAGGAACAGTTCAGGAGGAGAGTTAGTGGAGTTCCGATAGCTGGAGCTGATAGGTACAGTAACATAGGATCCAGACCATCAGGTGAGCTGCCATTAGTGGGATTAAGAGCAAGAAGAGATTGCAAGGTGTCAGAGGGTGAGATATCAGAGAAGTTGAAGGAGTGTAATGAGGCTGGTGGGCTGATGGGGATGTTGGCTGGGGGGGAGAGACGGTAAGCAGGAAAGGAGGGCTGAGGCACAGGAGATAAAGTATGAATTAAACTCACTGGCAACATGAAGATGAACAGCAATCTGGGAGTTGTTTATCTTGGGGGGAGTGGATCACTTGCCAGAACTTAGAAAGACTGTTAGTACTGGTTTGGAAAGTTGAGGAGTAACACTCTGATTTAGCTAGTTGGGTGACTTTGGTACATGTATTATGCAGCACGTGGTAGATGACATAATCATGTGGGAGATTTGAGGCTTTGTGTGTTTTTCAGGCATGATCACAAGTCCTATGGCACGCTAGGAGTTCAGGGGTGATCCAGAGGAGGTGGTTGCCTCTGACCCTGGAGTGCCACAGCGGGGCATGTTTGTTCCAACACTCTAAACATTTTGCCTGGAAATAGCCGTAGGCCTCATCAATGGTATTGGCCGAGATAATGGGGTCCCAGTTAGTCTGGGACAGTTCTACTAATAGAGGTTCAAGGTTCAGGGATTTGTAGAATGGAACTGGACAATTTTAGGTGGGGCCATAGTTCTGTGAACTCTGCGAACCATATATGTCATGCAGTGATCACTCTGGGTGTCAGGTAATAGTCCAGATTCTATAACTCTGTGTTGGTGGGAGGTGACAGCCCAATCGATTAGAGAGTGATTCCTCATTTTCAGCTTTAAATGAGTTGGCTCAAGGATGAGCTGTGACAAGTTTAGGGTGTTGATGTCATTACGTGGTTTATTTAGGGAAGGGGAGAGCCAATTTTGGTTGAAATCACCCATTATGTATATTTTGCCCAAGGGAGAGAGTGAGACTATGCAGCTAATGAGCTTGGTGACAGAGGAGGAAGGGAGGCCAGAAAGGCAGTAGGCACAAGCGATATAGACTGGGGCAGAGAAAGGGAGAGTTAAGTTAATGACGAGGGCCTCATATGCTTTAGGTACTGACGTGGCGAGGATACAGGCAGTGGCCAGAGTGATTCAATAAAAGGAAGTCAAGAGAGAATCCTACTGAAGAATTACAGCTCTGCAAGGATAAACACATACAGCCGGAGGGGAGGGGTGGAGTGGTTTGCTTGTCGGGGGGGTAAGTGAAGCAAGCAATTGGGTGGTAGTGTTCGAGGATGGAGCGCTGGGTTGGCAAGGGGATTTAAAGAGTGTTGGGGGAGGGTGGGTGGCTGAAAAATTTGTGTTAGTAAACGCAGTCAAGTAAATTAGCAATTTAATTATCAAAAGCAGTCGATGGATAGCCGAGGACGGCCGGAGCAAGTGGTAGACAGAGAGGCTCGAGAGTGAACCAATCCACTGGGCCCAGCTACTTCCGCATCCAATCAAGCAAGAGTAATGAGTGGGCACAAAAAATTGTGAAAGTATCACTTCCTTTGTCACTGTACCTGGCTAGGAGTCTTCGGCCAGCTGGCTGGCAAGGAGAGGTGGGCGGCGGCAGTATAGAGAGCCGCACCACTGAGTTCGAGCACCCGGTCAGGGGGCTAGCTGCAGAAGGGAGTTAGTTAAATACATGAAACAAGGGGCAGGGTAGACTGAGTATGAGTGGGACTGGGGGAGAGGAAGATTAGCTAAATTGGGGGGGTAGACACAATAGCAGCAAGAAACAGCAGGGGTTTGGAGCCAGGGAGGGGAAGAACAGTGGGGGCGGGTCCGTGGTTGGAGAGAGAGGGGATTGGGGAGCAGGGCGGGTCAGCGCCGAGCAACAGAGGGCAGATTTGGAAAAGGCAAGGAGGAAGGGACAGAGCCCAAGGGAGAGCTTGTGAAGTAACAACAGCCCACAGAGACTTAAAAATCTCTCTAAGCAATAGTAAAGACAGTTTTTGAAATTACTGGTTGGATGAAGCACTAGGAATTTCATACAGGCAGCTTAGGTGGAGAAAACATTGTTCAGCAATATTGGCAGTTTAAAACAGCAGGCAGTAATTAGCAAAGGAGAGGCAGTGCAGTTGGCAAAAAATTGGCGTTAGTAAATGCAGTCAAGTAAATTAGCAATTAAATTAACAAAAGCAGTTGATGATGCCACATGTCTGCCAATAACCATTGCCAGTTCACTTACTAACCCCAGTTCTGTTTGCCAAGAAAGAAACAAAGTGTGGAAAAATAAGAGAGGGCTGAAATTAGCAAACAACAACGTAAAACCCAACTACCAAACTTTGCATAAAGGAGTCTAATGGGGGTAGCTGGGTATGGAACCACAGCCACACACCACTAACTATGACAGGAGATGGATAGTGATCCTAAAGGCAGCAGTCCTGAAGCATGGGGCTCTGGCAGAAAAGGGAGAGGGGATGCCCAGAATTGGGATCTCATTCAATGGAGATGGTCCAATGTATTAAAATAGGAATGAATCAGAAAAACTCCTGGAAAAAACAAACCCTGTGCTTCCTGATGAAGGGCTGATTGAATACCTAGTCAAAATACAGTGGCATCCCCCAGGATGAAACCCAATTCTGCAGCATTTTGCAGCACTTTGCAGAATGCTGCAGCAGACCTACTGAATAAAGCAATGTAATTTCAATGGCAATTAGTCCCTTTGTCATTCAGGAAAATGTGACACTGCCAGGATGAAGTGAATGCCACAGTTTTCTGCATAACAAAAGCTGTGTGAAAGCTAGTGTACTTGATCCAATCCAGTACACAGCACTGTTCCACAGACAGTACAGCTGCCAAGTAGAGTTAGATTAGATAGTGCCCAGAGGCAAAGAGTGCATTTAGCAACTAATATGGATATACACCAAGAAAGGGATTGATCCTGGGCAGGGAGAATCAGAAAAAGGGGGAAGGAGCTACCTTCTCTCTTTTTGGGAGGGGGGTGGTGGTATGGGGGCCCTATAATGAACCCTCACCCATGTTTTAATATGTATGTTTTTTAAGCAACCACTATAGGGAGTACAACTGGGGAGAAGCCATGGCACTAGATGGCGCTGGCTACCACTGTTAGGGTGAGCTGCCCAGAGGTCCTGACTCTGCTAACATGGCAGATGGATGTAATAATCAATGGTGAAGATAGTCTGGAAGATGAACAGTTATATTAAGTTCGCAGCTTTCATATCTTACAAGAATCCATCTTTACCACTGATTTCTACTTATGGGTCTGATTACCAAGCTTCTCTTCTTATCTGATGGAGAGTCTGGCTCACCCTGACAGTAACAGATACCCTCAGCTCTCTGCATGAGGAAGAACACCCAAAGACAGGGACTGCTTACAGGTCTAGTGAGACCTGAGACTGATCAGAGCCAGGCGGAGGCTCCTGTGGTACAGGAGCAGAAGGATTCTTGGAGAGTTGCTACCTGACCCTGGAGAGAAGAAATGAGCCCCTTGAAAGTGAGAGATCAGCATCTTATGTTGGGCCAAAGGTGCCACTCTGGAAAAGGGAAACCATACCATCCGCCTAATGCAGATTGCGGTTCCTACCAGTCTGGAGACCACCTTGTTGGCATTCTAAGATGCCTTTTGCTGGTGCTGCACTACCTCAAGATCCCAGGTAGAAAGGTCAGTGGCCTACTTGACTGTCTCCCTTGATGGCAGTGTAGCTACCAGACTGTGTAGCTGCAGCAATAGGTGATGGTTATAGGTCGCCATATGTGCCTGATGTGCAGAGATGCACATTAGGGTGCATGCTGAGGAAGAAGTCTTCCTCACAAGAGCATCTATCTGAGCAAAATCTGCCTCTGGAGGTCAGTCACGCATGAGGTGCCATGACCTCAGTGGGGTCTGCAGTACTTCAAACCCTGAGCAGGGATCAAGTGCTTCACCTGCTGACCCCCTGGGTGCCTGATATCCCATGACAATGTTCCTGGGGTGGCCAGACTGGAGAGGGGACACCTCCACACTGCCCTAGGTACTTCCTCTATGGTCCTAGGTCAAGGAGGAATAACTAGTGTTGATGGTGAGAATTCCAGGAAGTCCCAATGGACAGGCTACTGAACTGCAGCTTGTGTGGACTTTGAGGTCAAGTGCCTGAATTGTCTCCACCAGGAACTGCTGGTAGAGGGCATACTCAGCAGCAGAAGGGAGTTGAACATGTGATCCCTTGTCTTCACTGGAGGACATAGATGGAGGCAAGACACCGCCTCCAGACAGGGATGGTACTGAAGAGAAGGGCCTGGACTGTGCCCTGTCTAACTCACTGTACCAGTCATCTAAGACATTGACTCACATCTGGTGTTGTTCTCATGTTAGTGGCCCCTTGGGGCTTATCAATGAGGGCATCTTTTCAAAGAATCGAGGAACACCTCTAAGGGGGGGGTCTCCAGGTCTCTGGGGTCTTGTCCTAGGCTGCAGAACTGCATAGGGGGCCTCACCTGAGGGGCGGGGCCTAGCAGAATCACCTAAAGGGTCTCCTCCTACAGCCAAAGGGTGACCCGATCAGTGTCAATGGGAGAAAACCCCCAGGTGAGGATAGTGGCACTGTATATGTCCCACAGGGGTGTCAGTGGCCCTCACTGATGGAAGTGATGTCCAGCAGTTCTACAGAAAGCTCCTTCTCTGGGCCTCTATCCGACCCCAAGTCAGTGCAACTTCTGGCACCAGGCTCAGGATCAGAGACATCGTCAGAGACAAAGTCATCTCTGTAACTATGGCCAGCGCCACCCTAGATACCATGCTCAGTGCTGACTTCGACATTGTGCCCAGAGTCATCACCCTCTGTGGAGCTGACCTGTAGGATGACATCATCATTAGCACCTAGCCCACAACTGGACCCACAGACTGACACCATCGCCATCACTGCCTCCATCACTGTGTTCGGTGTCATCACCTTCCTCGGTGTCTCTGGTGACACTATGGATGGTAAAAACACCCAAACTTGTAACAGTGCAGACAACAGCCTAGCGATCTGTCCGTTTTCTGACACCATGAACAGTATCAGTAGGGGACTCAGTGTGCAACCCACCACATTGTCACCAAAAATGGGGACAACAGCAATGCCAGAGGACACTGTTGAGATGTAGACTGGTGTAGACTGTGTATTTAGCTGCAGGCTCACCTTCAGGGACATCTGCTGCTCAGGGCAGACAGATTGTGGAGGGTTTGCAGTCAACCACCCAAAAGGAGTTGACTGTCAACCAGACCCATTCGCCAGAGTCTCCAATGCCTCAGCATGGTGAGGTCGAGAATAACTCCATACTTCCTTGGAACTGGAGGCCCCAGAAGAGGCCTAGAGGAAAGGCCTAGAGACCTGTGCTTGGATGCATGCTTGCAAGGCCTGCCTCTGAAGGTGGGCATCGGGCAACCCCACCTCAGTAAGTGGTTCTCAAGGGTACAGTGGTCCATAGAGAAGCAGGCATCACACAACTCCATATCGTGCTACAGTCCAAGACAGGCTGCACAGGTCTGGATGCCAGCCCGGAACAGTCACTGGTTTCCCACAAAAGCAACAACACATAACGGACATATGTTGGACTTTCTTAAATAACTTAGCCCCTTTTTTATTGAACTCTGGCACTGCAGTAAAATTACAAAGACAGACAACACCACAAATGAAAAAGAATTACAGTGACACAGTGGAAGAATAAGCAATAACAAGGTGAACTGAGGTGGTATGCACAAACAATGTACACTCGATGGTGGGAAGAACAGAAGTTAGGTTAGTGAACGAGGATACCTGACTCCACAATAGCAATTCCTGGATATGTAGTTTCCAGACAGGACAGACTTACCAAGAAAGGAGGAGGCTGTGCCCTCTACCTTAAAGAGTCCCTCATGGGTCATGTCATGCCATGCCCATGCCCATCCCTGGAAATGACATCCAAATCCTTGCTGCCAAAGTACTTCTCAGAACTCATAACAAGATCCTGACTGTTGTCTCTGTCTATATACCACGCAAGTTGAGCAATCTGGGCTTTCACTCCCTTCTTGACTGTATCAACTCCCTGGATCAGAATACAGAAGTTATCCTGCCTGGTGATTTCAACATCAGCTGGCTGGCCTCCAGCTCGAATAGTTATAAGGATGCCCTAGCTGCTGCCAACTTCTCACAAATGGTCAAATCACCTACTAGAGTAAACTACAGAACAGGGACCTGAACACTTCTAGACTGGGTGCTAACTAATCGTCCAGAGCACATCTTCGAAGCAACAGTCCTCCCAGACTCCTTAAGTGATCATTCCCCTATCTTGTGTATCTGGACCAACAAATACACCAAACTCCCCCCCCAAAATTATTAACAGGAGAATGCTGACCCCCGGTCATCTTGAGTCACTTAAAACACTCCTTCGTGAACATGACTGGTCACCAATTGACGTAGCTCCCGACATAGACACAGCACTTGAATACTTTATCACCTGTTTCAACTCAGCCTGCGATGTTCATGCTCCATTCAAGAAGCATAAGATCAAGGGTGTCGGTAACCCATGGATGACACTAGGTCTCCTTACACAAATAAAATCTCGAGACCAGCTCTGGTATCGTGCTAAGGCTACTGGCACCCAGACTGATATCCAGGCCTACAAAACAGCAAGGAATGCATGTACCAGAGCAATCTGCCATGAAAAGGCTAACTATTACAGGAATGCCTTAGCCAGCACCTGGAATGACAGGAGTAAATTCTAGGCGTAACCTTGCTGAAGTGACCGGAGAAAGGATCCCAAAACAACACCCTGATGTTGAACATAGATGGTACCATCACTCTTGACCATGTAATCATTGCCAACATTTAACACCACTTTTGCTGACCTTAGTCATGTGCTACCCCCTAACTTTTTTGATCCCACAACAGTCAACCCAGCTCCTGTTAGTTCATGTTTGCCACCAGGGCATCCTCCTTTCCATTTCAAAACAATCCCAGAAAGCCTAGCTAAAAAAAACACATTCTTAAAGTGCTTGGAAAGTCTAGGGTCAGTGGCGATTCACTGGATATGAAACTTCTCGCTCTCACCATTGACGAAGTCCTGCTCCCACTAACCAAAATCCTCAACCGTTCCCTCATGCTCTCCCAGTTCCCCCAAAAGTGGAAACTGGCAGTGGTGACTCCAGTCCATAAAAGTGGCGACAAGACTCTCACGAACAACTACAGGCTTATATTCATCCTCCTTCCTCTATCCAAAGCATTGGAATGGATAGTGGCTGATCAGCTCATGGAGTACCTTGTAAAATACAGCCTGCAATGTTCCCAGCAGCATGGCTTCCGCAAAGGGCACAGCACTACCACGGCACTCCTCGAATTCACTACACATATCCATCATGCACTTGATCAGGGCCAGTTGGTCGGCACGTCTTTTATTGACCTGACTAAGGCATTTGACACTGTCAATCACTCCATTCTCCTCAAACAATTATCCCTCCTTGGTCTTTCAAGTGAAACTACCCTCTGATTTCAAAGTTACCTCAGTAACCGGACCCAACAGGTCAGGATTGGTGAGTTCCTCTTGTCATCCCTACCAATCCACACTGGAGTACCCCAAGGTTCTATCCTGGGTCCCTTGTTATTCAGCATATTCCTGAACAATCTCCCTGCCTCCTGCCATGACAGAATGTTACTGTATGCAGATGATGCAGTAATCTTCACTGCACGGACCTCACCTCCCTTCAATCTCAACTACAGAAAAGTTTCACAGAAGTGGAAGACTGGTTTTGCTCACATAAACTCATCCTTAACCACAAAAAAACTAAAACAATGTTGTTCCATGGAACCCACAACAAGTACAAGGACCATGAGCTCATAATTAACAAATGCGAAGGCGTCACTCTTGAGCAGATGGATATGTTTAAATATCTGGGCCTGACCCTTGACTGCTCCCTCTCGTATACCAAACACATTGACAATATCGCTAAAACTGAGAACTCCTGTATAGGGCTACTATACAAGCATAAACATTGCCTAACAGCTGAAGCCTTGAACCTCGCTATTCAGAGCTCTGTTATCTCAACTATTGACTACGGACTCGTTATCTATGGATCTGCTACTGATACTGCACTCTGGCGCATAGCTGTAGCCCTTAATAAGGCATGTAGACTCCTTATTTCAGCTACCCGCCTTTCTCACACATGCATACCTCTCAACCTCCTGCCTCATAAATCAGGGACAAGGCTTAAATAAATCAGGGACAAAGGACCAAAATCAGGGACACATCTTCAAAATTAGAGATATCCACCCAGAAAGCTAGTAGAGTATGGGGCTTAGTGCACATTGCATTTTCTAAAGAAGAACAAGTCTGTAACTTTAATGCTTGACATTGTTTTGTGCTTACAATCCCCATTGTTTAGCCACAAAAACACAAATTTTAGGAGGGACAGAATAAAATTTTGAGGCAAAATCAGGGACGTCCCTGAAAATCAGGGACACTTGAGAGGTATGCACACATGTGACATTTACAAGCAGGCTAACTGGCTCCAGCTATCAGGCAGGCTAAAGTACCAGACCTGCATCCTAGCTAAGAAGACATCACTGGGCCTTATGCTCCTTGGAGTCCAGTCAATATTGACCCCGCAGTGTGTCCGCCGCCTAACTAGAAGATCAGACAGTCTAACCTTTACAATACCTCGCTGTCGGACCTCTAAAGCTCAGCGTTCTTACCTTGTCAGAGCCTCCACCTGGTTCAACTTGCTACCTACAGAAATCTCCAACATTGACACGATTGGTGCTTTTAAGTGTAAACTGCGTCAACACCTCGTGGCTAGTGCCTTCTGTGATTGCTTCTTATAATCCCCTCCAGGCATACTACCCTCAAGCATCCCTCCTTACTGCCTCAGCTCCTTCTCCTCTCCTACCCCCCCATTACTGGGTATAGGATGAATCTGTCTCCTTTTCTTTTTCATCCCCCCTTTCCTCCTCATTTGCTGTTTCCCATCTACCACATACCCAAAGCAATGCCCTCCCCATTTCTCCCCTCCTCCCTCTCTCTCTCTCCCATACCACCCCCTCACCACCACTCTTCTTTCTCTTTCCCCGCTAACCAACTCCTAACAAAGCATCACTGAGCCGCCTGTGACTTGTACTGTATAATTAACTCACAACACAATTCCTTGACAATGCCTTTGGCTGCTATTATTGTAACCTTACTTGTCTTTTTTTTTGTAAGTTCCATTGTAATGATCATGTTATGTTTTTTACCTTATTGTGCTTATTGCCTTGACGTGGAACCTTTGTAAAAGGGCCCTCAGCTGAAAGATGTCATCCGAAATACAAATAAATAAATAAAAATTAAAATAAAATGAGCCACTAATGGTTATTGGCTGGCAGACAGCACCACATACTCAACAGCTGTATCCGGCCCCCTGGCAAAAGATTTGCTCCTGCAGGGTCCTAATGCCTCTGGTCTGACCCATAAGTGGGAATCAATGGTGAAGACTGATTCTTAGAAGATCATAAAGCCAACCACTGCAAAGAAGCTGGTTGGTGCAGGCTGCAAACCAGAAAGAATCGGGAATACACAGGAAGCTGCACTGAAGGAGAACAGAGATGCGTTAAGCTGCTGTAAGAAAAAATTACTCACCTTAGTAATTGCTTTTCTTCTCATGGAGTCTTGCTGTATTAGGACTTAATGCAGTTAGCCACTGCACTCGAACTGCCCCGGAGAGGATAGGGTTAACTCCAGAGCAGTCTGGAGTTCCACAGCGCGAGGGCGCTGTTCAAAGCTCTATCTGGCTAGTTTCAAATGAAACTGCCAGGTTCTTTATGAAGCTAAACTAATATAGCAAGTCTGTGTGGAAAAGCTCTACACTAGCCATTGGCTACCTACCAGTAGTAGGACAACAAAAACACAACAACAATCATAGAATAATAACAAAATCACCTGTTATTGTTAGAATCACCCATGACAAGCACTAATAGGCCCCCTCTCCCCAAAAGACTCAAGTCCAGAGAGGAGCCACCTATCACTTAACAAAAACAGAATTACCTAGTTCCTAACCCAAATGAACAAAAGGGGGAACTAGAGAGAAAGTGAAATGGCATGACAGTGCTTGCACCAATTTGACAACCCCATACTCAAGTAGGAGTTCTGAGCGGGGTAGGAGGGAGGGTTGTCCTAATACAGCAAGACTCCATGAGAAGAAAAGCAATTACTAAGGTGAGTAATTTTTTCTTCAAACACCATGAAGTCTTGCTGCTATTAGGACTTAATGCAGATTATACAGCAGTACCTCCATGGAGGAGGGTCAGAACCTACTTGGGGAATAGGCTCTGAAGCACAGCTGTGCCAAACCGAGCATCTCTCCTGGACAGGACATCCAGGGAATAATGCTTGGTAAAGGTGTGGACTGATTTCCAGGTAGCAGCTTGGAAAATTTCCAAAATGGGAATATCTCTAGCAGCCGCTAGAGATGCAGCTGTACCCCTGGTGGAATGAGCCCTCAGTCCTGAGGGAGGTTCTCTACCTAGTTTTTGGTAACAGAACTGGATACAAGAGACAATCCACCTCGCAATTGTCCTCTTAGTGGCAGGTCTCCCTTTGCCAACTTCTCCATAGGTAAGGAAGAGTTGGAGGGATTCGAACCTGTGACCCTGGGTGCGTTCCAAATAGCAGCTTAGGGCTCTTTTGATTCCAGACTGTGCAATCTCCCTCTCCCTGAGGAGGAATGCCCAGTGAAAATACTGGAAGAGAGATGGATTGGTTGAGATGAAAATCTGAAACCACTTTAGGTAAAACTTTCTGTTAGTCCTAAGGACTACCTTATCTCTGTGAAAAGAAATAAAATCTTCTTCTACTGACAAGGCCTGTAATTATCGTCTAGCAGAAGTGATAGCCACTAGAAAAACAGTTTTCCAAGTCAAAAACTTGAGGTCTGCCGAGACAGAGGCTCAAGGGGTTGCATTAGCTGGAGCAATGCAAACATTCAGGTCCCATGCAGGAGCTGGTTCCTAAAGGGGGGTTAGTGTGAAGTAACCCCTTAAAAACTTGGAAAATACAGGGTGAGAAGAAGGAAGCAGGCTTCCCGCTGACACAAAAGCAGACAGCTGCCAGATGAACCTTTAAGGTAGCTGGCCTGAGGCCTAAGGAATTTAAATGGACCAAATAGTCCAGTAAAATGGGCAGATTAGCAGATTCTGGGATAATCTGCTTCAGAACACCAAATGGAAAACCTCTTCCACTTAGAATTGTAAGTGGCTCTAGTGAAGGTTTGAAGCCTTTAAAATATCCAGGACACCTTGAGAAAGGTGTAAATCAAGCAATTCTAGCTCCTCAAGAACCAGGCCTTGAGGTGGAGGGAATTGAGGTTCGGATACCACACTCTCCCCTGTGCACAGGTCAACAGGTCGTGGGTCCTGGGCAAGCTCAGGGGAGGGTGGAATGTCAGGGACAGGAGGAGAGGGTACCAGGGCTGTCTGGCCCAGTCTGGAGCAATCAGAATCACTCTGCAGGGCTGAGTTCTGATTTTTACTAGTACCCTGAAGAGGAGAGGGAAGGGGGGAAAAGCATACAAGAACTTCCCTTTCCAATCCAACTGAAAGGCGTCCAGTGGGACTGATCCCAGAACTGGAGGCCTGCAACAAAACAGGGGAAGTTGGTGGTTGTCTGGGGCTGCGAAAAGATCTATCTGAGGGTGCCCCATCTGGCAAAGACTGACCCCAGCACCAGAGAATTCAGAGCCCATTCGTGATGGCCCTGAGGAATTCTGCTGAGGGCATCCGCCAGGACATTGTCCTTCCCTGGAAGGTGAACTGCTATCAGGGAGGTGTTCAGGGAGTAAGCCAGAGACCACAACTTCATTGCTTCAGTGCACAAGGCTGATGACCGAGTGCCCCCTTGCTTGTTGATGTACCACATTGTTGTGGTGTTGTCTGTCCTGACTTGGACTACCTTGTTCTGGACAGTAGTTGAAAAAACCTGGAGAGCTAAGAGAACAGCTCTGAGTTTCAAAAGGTTGATGTGGAGCAGAGATTCCTGAGGGGACCACACTCCCTGAGTGGAAAGGTCGCCTAATGTGCCCCCACCCTAACAGGGAGGCATCCGTGGTGAGGGTGAGGAATGAAGAACGGGTAAGAAGGGACCCCTGAGTTAAATTGCTTGATCCTGCCACCACTGAAGGGCTAGGGATCAGGGTTTGGTCACTGGGATTAACTTGATAGGGTCCTTCCTTTGAGACCAGTAGGACCTCAAGTGGAACTGGATGTCTCTCATCTGAAATCTTGCTCCCCTGCACGACAGCTGTGGAAGCAGCCATGTGTCCTAGGAGTTGCAAAAGTGCCTTGCTGGTCGAGAGACCCACGAGGGTAAAGGAGGATGCCAGGGCAATGAGTCTGTCCACTCTTTCGGAGGGAAGAAATGCCTGGCTGACTTTGTGTTCAATTCTGCACCTATGAAAGTTAGTACCTGAACTGGTTCCAGAACTGACTTTGGAAAATTCAACAGGAATCCCAGAGAAGTGAGAAGTTGCTGGGAGACTTGCAGAGTGGGATTTTACCTGATCTGGAGACTGGCCCACTATGAGCCAGTCGTCCAGGTAAGGAAACACAGCAACCCTTGCCTTCTTAAATGAGCCACTACTACAGCTAAACATTTTGTGAAAACCCTTGGAGCAGAGTAAGGCCAAGGGCATTGCTCTGAACTGGTAGTGGCCAGAGGGTAGTTCAACCTGAGGTACTTTCGGTGAGAAGGCCTGATCAAAATATGAAAATAAGGTCCCTTGAGGTCCAGGGAAGCAACCAGTCCCCTGGCCTTAGGGAAGGCAGAATCATTGCCAGAGTTAACATTTTGAACTTTGGTTTCAAAAGATGCTTGTTCAGGAACCTTAAATCTAAGATGGGCCGCCACTCTCCTGTCTTTTTTGGGGTAAGGAAATACCTCGAGTACAGACCCTTGCCCTGATGGCAAGGAGGAACTCTTTCCACTGCCTTGCAGCCCAGCAGAGAAGAAACCTCTGCTTCCAAAGCAAGGGCTTCTGAAGGATTTGCAGGTGGAAAATGTCTGGCTCTCATCTTTGGGAACTGTTTGAAACTGAGAACCAGACCTTGGCTTACCACCTCCAGAACCCATTTGTCCAGGTTAGGGACAACCAGTTCTGGCTGAAATAAGCCAACCTGCCCCCACCGTACAGAAGAACGGCCCTGGGCACCCCATCAGGTGCCTGCTTGGCAGCAGCTTTAGGCTGAGGAGAGGAGATGGTCTGCCTGTGCCCGTCCTACCCCTGCCTCTGAAAAACCCTCTGTGCAAAGGCTGAAGAGGCCTGAACTTGATAAAAGGGCCTGTGGTAAGGCCTGCCCCTACCCTGGGGCATGCCTTGTGGAGTGGCATGCCTCTCCTTAGCTTGGGCACTTTTGTAGGTAGTTCTGTATTCATCCATTTTCTTCATGTAATTTTCTGTTTGATCCCCAAACAGAGAGTTTCCTACTACAGGAAAATCTATAGCCTTTGCCTGAGTATCTTGGGACAGATTAGTGCATCTAAGCCATGCCAACCTACGGAGAGCTACAGAAGTGGCCATGACCCTAGAGGAAACATCATTAACATCAACGGCAGTATGAAATTGAACTTTAGAGGCTTCAATGCCATCAGCAGCCACTTGTTCCAACTCACTAGCCAGCTGGCCCTGGGCCTGCTTGGCTAACTGCAATATAGTGCCTCCCATCTAGATTTCTGATATCTAGCCACATAGCCATATAATTAGCCTGCCTGAGTCCCAATGAAGCTGCCATATATTGCTTTTTCGCCATGGCATCAATCTTCCTGGAATCCTTATCAGGAGGATGTGATGCCAGGGAATATTAGCCTTGTCACAGGCTGCAGCTTGAACAACACCTACATGACTACACTGCTCGGTGAGGAAGTCTGTATCAGGGCCTGATAAAGTATACCTTCTGTCCATTTTCTTATCTACAGGAGGAACGGAATGAGGATTTTTAAAATCTTTGTTGTTTGCTTCCTAAATGACTTATGCAAAGGAATAGACAACCTTCTAGACTCTGGAATATCCATCATTTCTACATAATCAGGCTCCTCTTGCTCATCCACAGCCTCCTAAAGGGAGCTGGAGGGTTTCTGCCACCTTTTATAAAACATAAAATGAGAAGGGACTCAGACAGCAAAGGGGAGATTCTAGGGTCTATCTGGAGAAATGCCCGTTCAATGGGCACGCCCAGACCTTCCCAGTCACAAATACACTGATCAAATTCTCCTCCCTCCTGTGGTTCATAAAACTCCTCAACATCATAATCCTGAACCACTGGACCTGAACGAGCCACCCTTTTCCCAATTGTAGGGGCTCGACAAGTCCCCGAGACAAAGACTGAACAATCTGAATGGCTTTTTGTTATTTCTGCAGCAGTTGGAGAGACAATTTTGGACTCCAGACCTGCTGATTTCTTTGTCTTTTTTGCTGGAGCTGGTTTCTCTGAACCAGCTTTTCTTTTGCCCGAGGAAGTCTCGCCCTGGTCAGAGGGCACTCCCTCTGGTCCAGTGGGTACTGGACCGGGCTGGCCATCCGGGTCAGTGGACTTTTTGGCCTCTCGTTCCCTGAGCCGGCCCAATCTCTTTTCCAGGGTGGCTGCAGGGAAATTTTTACACACCTGGCAGTCTGACAGGAGGTGGTCAGCCCCCAGACAATAGACACAAGTGGTGTGTGGATCAGCCTTGGCAAAGGCTTCCCCACAGACATCACAGTGTTGAAACCCAGTGGGCCCAGTTTTTCTTTTGGGTTTCTCAGACATAATGCCAGCCTAACCAACAAACTTGCCCTTTAAACGGCCGTGCCAGGCAAGACACCCTTATCGGTTCCTAACCGTGTCACGGGTATTGGAAAAACCCCAAATAAAATTAAGGTTTTTTAGAACCGATAAGAACCGGTACCGCACTTCTAAAGCCCAAAAATCGTAAAATAAGTTAACCGATCGGTTCAGACTGAACCGATAATGTATTTCACACAGACTTTATTTTAGTACTTACTGTTACCAGATAGAGCTTTTGCGAAAACGCGTAATTTTAAACACTTGTTGGTTCAAATGAACTGAGTAAACTCGCTGAACCGCGAAATGAACTGAGCTGAAGGAGCTGATCTCCGGAGCGACTGTTCAGTGAAAGCGGAGTAAAGAATCTGACAGTTTCATTTGAAACTAGCCAGATAGAGCTTTGAACAGCGCCCTCGCGCTGTGGAACTCCAGACTGCTCTGGAGTTAACCCTATCCTCTCCGGGGCAGTTCGAGTGCAGTGGCTAACTGCATTAAGTCCTAATAGCAGCAAGACTTCATGGTGTTTGAACAGTGAAATCACAGAAAGTCGAGACTCAGCCCAAAATAAGCTACATAAGCACTAAATGAAAATTAAGTACCTACCGTAATTCTTGATCTTCACCATTTATTACTGCTGTGTGTAAGCCGGAGGCGCGCACCTGTACAGGAGTTTTTTTTTTGGGGGGGAGGAAGGAGTTGACGCTGATGGCGCTGCCCACGAGGCCGATGCATTGTGTGGCGCACGAGGGTTGGCTGTTAGGTGCCACTGACTCCTCCTCCACCACAGTTCTGTTCTGTCAGAGAGGATGAAACAAAAGGGGATAGAGAAAACCAAGGTGAGGCAAGAGAGCCGAGGGACAGGAAAAGGAAAGGATATAAACTGACAAAAGGAAGAAGCTGACCAGAGGACAGAGGGATTGGACTTTTTACCCTAAGAGGCCAGGGGCCCCAACCCTTGGGTGGTAGCATAGGAAAAGGGAGAGAAAAGGAGAGAAAAAGAAAAGAGAAAGATATAGCATACGAAGGGGAAGAAAGGAGGCCCTCAGCCGTGCTGAGTTGGAAGACCATTGGCTTATTCAGGTTTATTGCAGGAAAAAACTCCATTGAGCAAGCTCATTCACAAGGAGGTCCTGAGTCATCTACACATAAATATCACTATTACATGGACAGGAACATTTGAATGTAGAATAAACAAAGTGCATACATATAATATAATACAAAGTGTATACATATAATACAAGGATATACAAAATGAACATAGAAGAAAAAAGATGAGAAAACTTTTTACCATTTAGGCCATTCTAGCCTCAAAAACCTGAAAGACATGAAGACACAGGTGCAAGGATCCCGTCAACTTCAGGGACCACTGGATGGAGGTCTAGAACAAGAGAATTTGAAATGGTCTTGGAGAATATAAAACATGGCGGAGTCAGCCTCCACACATCTCACCCCTAAACACACAATTGGGATGAAGTCCTGGAACATGGCCTTTTACAATTTAACACCCGATGGCTCAGTCGGGGGGAAAAATCCTTTAAACAGGAGAGGACTCTCTCCAGAATGACCTTTAACGTAGAGGGGAAATGAGAAAGAGAAAAGAGGGGACAGAAAATCCATACGGGTTCTCCCACGAGATGCACTAACCCAGCCCCCACTTCAAGAAGATGAAAAGCAGGTGGACATCCATGCCAAATTAAGGAGGATACCACAGTGTACCACACTGAGAATCCCAGGAAGTTCCATCCGAAGCCAGGGCGAAGACCCTACTTGCCACCCTCCTATAATGAGCGCTCTGTGACTTTTCAGAGAAGGAAACAGAGGGCCCTGAGGTACCAGGGGGACTCTGCCCCCAAATAGCCTCAAAGAAAGGTAGAGCGAGCAGGGTGGTGGTGGCGCCCAAGAGCTGAGGCCCAAAAGGGGAAGGTGGGTGGGAATCAGTAATGAATGGTGAAGATACAAGAGAAGATCAAGAATTATGGTAGGTACATCATTTTCATATCTCCCCTTGTCAATCTTCACCATTTATTACTGCTGGGTGAGTACCAAGCCCCCCCCCCCCCGGAGGGGACCTCACACTTCCCTAAGGGAACAGATTCCCTCGGCCTCCTGCAGGGGAGATGCAGTAGGGGGCAATCCTTCTGCCATACTAGGTCAATATGGCTGAAGACTGGTCAGGTTGAGGAGGTGTCCCCCATGGCCGGGGGGACGGAAGACACCCCGGAAGATTCCTCCTCACCCTGCAGGAGAAAAGACGGGTCCCTTGGAAAGTGGAGGAAATCACCCTATGCCGGGCAATGGGTGACAATCTAGACAGGTGAAGCCATGGCGTCTGCCTGATGCAGATCACTGTCCCTGCCAGTATGGAGGTCACCTCGTTGGTGTCATATGATGCCCTTGCTTGGTGCCTTGCAAGCTCCAGACCCTGTGCAGAGAGAGAGCAATGGCTTGCCTAGATTCCTCCGAATCAGGCAAGGATGCTAAAACCTGTGCCAGCATTGACCACAGGTGCCTGTTGTAGCAGCGTGGTGAGCCTGATGTGAGCTGATGCAGAGTAACACACAAGCTGATGAGAAAACTCTTCTTCCCCACCGGTCAAACTTGGTGTCATCTGTGGCACCACCTTGATTACTGGCACTGCAAACAGCACGAGGATCCAAAGTGGTACCAACAGGCAGTGCCGAGGGTCCACCGGTGCTAGCCCAGAAGCTGTGGGCTACAACACCGGGGGAGCATGCACATCCATGGAGGTGACTGCCGTGGTGGTACTCTCAACCTGGCTCTGAAGGGAACCGAGCCGCTCCTCTGGCACTGCAGAAGAAACCTCCTTGGCGGCAAGGCTGGAATCCAAGGAGGTTTCCTCCTCACCAGCCGTATAGACCCAGGAGGGGACCCAGAGGCAGGGTCAAGAGATCTTGCCATGACATTCCTAGAATGACACCATCCTCGAAAGCTGGCGGGGCCCTGCCAACTTTAAATGTGCAGATTTCCAAAACATGGCAGTCCATGGAGAAACAAGTGTTGCAGTTATCCATATTGTGGTTGGGACCCAGGCATTGTAAACAGATGTTATGTCGGTCCATCACGGAAAAATGCCAACCACAGGGGCACCGATGTATGGGGGTACAGCCCACTTTGGATTTTCTCTTAGCCCCTGAACCAGACATGACACGAAAGAGACCAACAATTCACAGAAAAAGACCCAGCACTGTTGGCAATAATAATAAAAAGAACAGTCTTACCAGAATCCAACGGCGTCGGGGAAAGACAGAACTGGGATGGAGAAGCAGCAATGGCATCAAAAAATGGTACAGGCCCAATGATGCAGCAAGCTCTGAAACTCATGCAGCAGGTGCGACCTCAACAGTGGGAGAAACAGAAGTGGGGTGGAGGAGGAGTCTGCGGCGCCTAGCGGCCAACCCTCGTGCACCACACAATGCATCAGCCTCATGGGTGGCACCATCAGCACTGACCCCCCCCCCCGAGAAAAAGATAAACTCCCATACAGGTGCACACCTCTGGCTTACACCCAGCAGTAGTGAATTGTGAAGATTGACAAGGGAAGATCTCCAGTGCTCTGACTTGAAATGAGTCTTTGTTCCAAGTCGAAGTGCAATAAAATACTGCTACAGCTTATATTGGGCTCAGTCTTGACTTTCTGTGACTTCACTGTTCCAGCAATGTAGTATATCTCTGTCATCACTGAGTGCTGCTTCCTGTGTGTTCCTAATCTTATGCAAAATGGGACTTTCTTCTTCATATAGGGGAACTGGCACTTCTACTGGTGCCAATACCTGACTGGGGTACAGATAGCATTACAGGGTAAATCAATGCTGAATTATGGTGTACAGTAAATATTTGAACACATTACCTGCTGAGACAGTCTTCGTCTCTGTTACTTGACCAGCCTGGGCAGTGCTATCCACCACAAAAGGCACTTCTTGAATTTCAGAACCACTCTCTGCTTTAGCGAGGAACATTATGTCAGCCCTTAAGGATGCTTCATTAGTGACTGAACAATCTGGGTAACAACAAAAGACAAAATAATGGACAAAAAGTCTACAACCAGCAAGCAGATAGTGGCCTGTGAAAGCAGCAATGTGTATGGGTTTATTTAATGTTGCTCCATGTAAAGTGTACACAGAATATGATGCAATTCAAATAATGTAAAAAACATCGACTTCATATCAAAATAAAATGTTACTTCAATAAAACAAATCAGATATCCAAGAAAACATGGGGTCAGATGCTCAAAGGGCAGCCTTCAAGACCACTTGCAGCCTGAGCAAAATGCAGATATCCTGAACAAGTACTTTTGTTCAGTCTTCACAGACGAAAAGTAAGGGGCTGGTCTACACAGAAGCAAAGGGGCATTGGAGGGGGGAGGTAGACACAAGTCATTTTAAGAGGAGAGAGTTCTGAGGGAAGTCGCAAATCTGAAAGTGGACAAAGCTATGGGGCCATACGGGGTACAGCAAGGGTACTTGGGGAGCTCAGAGAGGTACTGGCTGCATCTCTGACAGTCCTTTTTAACAACTCACTGGAAATGGGAGTGGTTCCAGAGAACTGGAGGAGGGCAGATGTAGTCTCACTTCACCACAGTGGTAGCAGAAAGAAGGCTGGCAACTATAAACCAGTCAGCCTGATATCAGTGATGGGGAAGCTAGTGGATTCACTGTTAAAGGAAAGGATTGTGGAGTATCCTAAATCTAGTGGGTTACATTGTTACATAGGTGACATTGCAGAGGGTCTGGAAGGAAAGGTATGCCTCTTTGCAGATGACACAAAGATCTGTAACAGAGTTGATACACAAGGGGGGGTAGAAAGGATGAGAAGGGACTTGGCAAGGCTGGAGGAATGGTCAGACATATGGCAACTTAGATTCAATGCAAAGAAGTGCAAAGTAATGCACCTGGGAAATAAAAATCCAGGAGAAGAGTAAACAATAGCAGGGGAGGTACTAATGACAACAATAATGGAAAGGGATCTGGGTGTAGTCATATCAGATGACCTAAAGGTGGGTAAGCAATGAGAAGTCAGTAAGGAGAGCCAGGGGATACTGGGATGCATAGGGAGGCATCTAAGTAGAAAAGGGAAGTGGTAATCCTCTACTACAGACAGTTGGTGAGACCCCATCTGAGTACTGCGTGCAGTTTTGAGACCTCATCTAAGCAAGGACATAGACAGGATGGAAGCAGTCCAGAGGAGGGCAACTAAAATGGTGAAGGGTCTACATCAGAAACCATATGAAGAGAGACTGAGAGAGCTAATATGTATACCCTTGATGAAAGGAGGATGGGGGACATGATAGAAACTTTTAAGTACCTCAAGGGAATCAACAAAGTCCAGGAGGGTAGCATCTTTCAGAAAAATGGATGTGTAAGAACAAGGGGGCACAATTTAAAGTTGGAGGGGGGACAGCTCAGGGGTAATGTGAGGAAATTCTTTTTCACAGAGAGAGTGGTGGACGCATTGAACCACCTTCCTGGAGAGGTTGTGGGGTCTAAAACAGTGGGGGAATTAGAACATGCATGGGACAGACATAAGGCAATTATAGTGGGGGGGTTGCAGGAAGTAGGCTATTGGTTAACTAGAATCTGCAGCTTATCCAATAGGTAGGAAATGGGGCAGACTGGGTGGGCCAAGTGGTCCTTATCTGCCGTCAAAGTCTATGTTTCTATGTAAGACCTGAGGCAACACAGATTTATTGGGGGTGGGGGGGTCATATCAGATAAATCTGATAGATTTCTTTGACTGGGTGACCAGGAAAATAGATCAGGGTGGGGCAGTTGATGTGCCCTACTTAGATTTCAGTAAGGTTGTTGACACTGATCGACCTAGAGGCTCATAAGGAAACTGGGCAGCTTTAGGGGTGGGTCCAGAGGTGGAAAACTGGGTAACAAACTGGTTACGGGATAGTGGACAAGGGTGGTGGTAAATGGAGTTCACTCAGAGGAAAGGAGGGGGACCAGCAGAGTGCCGCATGACTCAGTACTGGGACCAGTCCTCTTTAATGACTTTACAAGTGACATTGCAGATGAGCTGGAAGGGAAGGTCTGCCTCTTTGTGGATGACAAGAATCTGCAAACAAGGGAACAAGCGACCACCAAACAGTGTGGTTCACGATGAACTTAGCTGTAGAGTCAAGTAACACAAAAGTGAAGGTACTGGACTTCAGGAGGGCTGATTTTGTCAAAATGGGAGAGTGCCTCAGAAAAGCACTAGCAAACAGGCAAGAAGGTGGGGTGGAGCAACAATGGGGAAACATTAAAACCGACATCACAGAGGCAACAAGCCTTTGCATGAAGCAAATAAACAAATCAAAATGAAAGATAAAACCTCTATGGTTCTCAAAAGAAGTAGCGGGGAAAGTAAGAGAGAAAGAGAGAGCATTCAGGAAGTATAAGGAAACACAGAAGGAGCAGGACAGAGAACTGTACCAGTTAAAGCAGAAGGAAGTGGGGAAGGCAGTCAGAATAGCAAAGACCCAAATCGAGAAAAAGATAGCCAACTCAGTTAAGAAGGGGGATAAAACCTTTTATAGGTACATTAGGGAGCAAAGAAAGGCTAAGGCAGGGATACTGTGGCTGAATAAAAAGGAAGGTGGTTGGGCAGAGAGCAACAGTGAAAAAGCAGGGATACTGAACGTAATACTTCTGCTCAGTATTCACAATGGAAAAGCAGGGGAAATACCTAATCCAGTCAATAGAAGCACTCTGGATAAGGGGTTGATATCAGTCCTTTCACAGAAGAAATGGTTCTGAAAGAACTCTTAAAACTAAAGGTGGATAAAGCAATGGGGCCAGATGGGATTCACCCAGAATTCTAAAAGAACTAAGGGAAGAACTAGTAACACCACTGACTACCCTTTTTAATAAATCATGGGAGGATAGTGTGGTACCTGAGGACTGGAGGAGGGCAGATGTGATTCCCCTTCACAAAAATGGGAGCAAGACAGAGGCAGGAAACTACAGTCCTGTCAGTTTGACCTCAGTGGTAGGGAAAATGATGGAATCACTGCTGAAGGAAAGAATTGTTGAGTACCTAGAGGCCAGTGGGGCATAGGACCTAAGGCAGCATGGATTCACTGTAGAAAGGTCATGTCAGACAAATCTAATTGATTTCTTTGACTGGGTGACTAAAGTAGTAGACCAGGGAGGGGCTGTGGACATGGCCTACCTAGACTTTAGCAAGGCATTTGACACAGTCCCGCACAAAAGATTAATAAACAAATTAGCCAGCCTGGGAGTGGGTCCCAGGGTGGTAGCCTGGGTAGAACACTAGCTGGATAACAGGACACAGTGGGTAATAGTAAATGAGTCCACAGTGAAGAAAGGAGGGTTACTAGTGGGGTACCGCAGGGTTCAGTACTGGGGTCGGTCCTTTTTAATGTCTTTATAAGTGACATTACAGAGGGACTAGAAGGGAAAGTATGTCTCTTTGCAGATGACACAAAGATCTGCAACAGGGTTGATGCGCAAGGTGGGGTGGAAAGGATGAAAAGGGACTTGGCAAGGCTGGAGGAATGGTCAAATGTATGGCAGCTTAGATTCAATGCAGAAAAGTGCAAAGTAATGCACCTGGGAAACAAAAATCCAGGGGAAGAGTACACAATGGGGGGTGAGATACTGACAACAATAAAAATGGAAAGGGACCTGGGGGTAGTCATATCAGATGACCTAAAAGTGGGCCAGCAATGTAAGAAGGCAGTAAGGAGGGCTGGGGGAATACTGGGATGCATAGGGAGAGGCATCACCAGGAGAAAACAGGAAGTTGTTGGCCCTCTGTACAGACAGTTGGTAAGACCACATCTGGAGTACTGTGTACAGTTCTGGAGAGCCCATCTCTGCAGAGACATAGACAGGGTGGAGGCTGTCCAGAGGAGGGCAACCAATATGGTGCAGGGTCTGCACCAGAAGACATATGAAGAAAGACTAGAGGAGCTTAAGATGTATAGCCTCGAGGAAAGGAGGGAGAGGGGGGACATGATAGAAACTTTCAAATACCTCAAGGGAATCAACAAAGTCCAAGAGGGTAGCATCTTTCAGAAAAAGAGATGTGCAAGAACAAGGGGACACAATTTGAAGATGGAGGGGGAACGGCTCAGAGGTAATGTGAGGAAGTATTTCTTCACAGAGAGGGTTGTAGATGCATGGAACAGCCTTCCTGCTGAGGTCATAGAGTCAAAAACAGTGGGGAAATTCAAGAATGCGTGGGACAGACATAAGGCAATTCTAGTGGGGGGTAGGAGGAAGTAGTCTGTTGGTTAACTAGGATCTGCAGCTTATCCATTAGGTAGGGAAATGGGCAGACTAGGTGGGCCACGTGGTCCTTATCTGCCGTCAAATTCTATGTTTCTATGTTTCAATAGGATGGATGCTTCAGAAGGGGTGGAAAGAATGTGCAGAAACCTAAGAAAACTTGAGGAGTGGTCAAGGGAATGGTAGCTGGGTTTCAATGTAAAAAAAAGTACAAAATCATGCACTCAAAGTGCAGAAACCCAAAGGCGGAGCACAAAATGAAAGAAAAGGTATTGATGGTCATGTAACAGGAAAGGGACCTAAAAGTAATCATATCAGATTATTTCAAGGTGGTGAGACAGTGTGACAAGGCAGTAGGTAAGGCCAGTTTGATGTTGGGGTGCCTAGGGAGGGGTATCACCAGCAGAAGGAGAGAAGTTGTGTTGCTACTGCACAGATCACTGGTGAGATCCACCAGGAGTACTGTGTCCAGTTCTGGAGATCACATCTCTGGAAGGACATAGACAGAGTGGAGGCAGTGCAGAGGGGGACAACTAAAATGGTATAGGGTCTACATCCGAAGCCCAATGAGGAGAGACTGAAGGACCTCAATATGTACATTTTGGAAGAGAGCAGGAAGAGGGGTGATATGATGGATACCTATCAACACCTCATGGGGATAAAAAAGGTTCAGGTGAGGGAGTATTATTTCCGCAGAAAAAGATGTACGAGAACAAGCTGATATGCAATGAAGCTAGAAGGGGGTAAATTCAGGAGAGACGTGAAGAAGTGCTTTTTCACTGAAAGAGTGGTGGATGCCTGAAACAGTCTTCCAGTGGAGGTGGTGGGGGAAAAACAGTGGTGGGCTTCAAGCAAGCATGAGATAGGCACAAAGGTATCTTATTGGGAAGCAAGGGGTGGGGAGACAGAAATCAAGTAGGCTCTGTGATGACAGTATAAGCAGGGAAAAAAATGGCTGGACTGTCTGGCTCAAGCAGTCCTTGTCTGCCTCCATGTGAGAGTACAAGCAATAAAGCACCCATAGTAAAGAACACTTCACAAGACAGTCTCAGTATTAGCTTACTGTTTATTTTGTTCCGTGCATTGCAGTACAAAGAACATCAATGCAGACAGACCCAGGACTATGCCTGGTGCAGGGTGATGACATCATGACTCAAATACCGCTGGTTCTGACTTTTTGCCTAGCCCATGCTAGGCTTCCTCAGAGAGATCTAACCCTCCCAGTAATGTGTCGGCATTTTATAGTGCCATATATGCAAATTAGTGTGGTTCATTCAGTCTCTGAAAGTGACAGTGCATAATAAATATACAACAATAAAAACAACTTCATTTGCAAACATAATGTCTGTGTCCCAATGGCATAGGAGATTTTGATTTAGAGAGACTGAATCATTTCATAAATACTCATATTCAATAAATACCTGTATCCTTTTTTTAAATATTTTTAAAGTTGCATATATCAATAAATAAATACAAAGCCATCTCTATGGGTTCAAACATTAGGCATCAGCTTAAAGGGCATTATCTATACACAGGTAAAGAATAGTACATCCTATTCAGTTCCACTGGTGGCAACAATTGATCCATAATCAACTATTACTGTAATATGTAATGTATGTGTACTATATATTGTGTATATCCTGGAGAAAAAGTAAAGCACAGCTGTTTTAGAAAGGCTGACAGATCTATGCTGTTTTAAGGCCTCTGTCTCCTCTAGCTTGAAGTTCATATATCTAGTAACTCCCCCTTCTTCCCACTAGTTTCTCAAAATCCCCCAGGTCAAGTTGGACTTTTTCTATTACAATAAACTGTATCTGATGGTTTAGATAGGGTCTACGCAAGATTTGTTTTCCTTACAGTGATGATTGCCTGTTGAATTCCTTGTACTCTCTGGCCCAGATATTCAAACTGCGCCAGGCTGTGGCGCAAGCTTGGGCGCAGCTCAACTTGGCTGCACAGGGGTGTGGACTGGGCGATATTCAATGAAGCTGCGCCATGGCTCAGCAGCGTTGAATATCGCACCCTGGCCACCCGCAGTGTGCATGGCGCAGTGGCACTGCACCAGCGCAAGTGGCCAGAGTGGAGCATGGGGATGCGCTAGCGCAAGTTCCATTGTGCCATGCACAGCAACCGCGATATTCAAAACTTGACATGCAAATGTGGCCATAATGTATGCAAGGTGCAAATGGGGCCATTTGCATGTCATTATGGCCCCAATTGCATGCAGGTGCGCCGATCCCCAACGACTTGAGCCTGGCGCCCTGCCAGGCAGCAGCCATTGAGGACCGACGCCCCCTGCAGTCGGCAATGTGCTCCACAGCCCGATCATGGGCAGTTGTATTAAAAAATAGACTATGTCCAATATCCCTGGTGGTCCAGTGGACCGCTGTCTGCCCGATCGCAGGCATTTATCAGTGGACCGCTGTCTGCCCAATCATGGGCATTTGTATAAATAAATAAATAATTCCAATACCCCTGGTGGTCCAGTGGACCACTGTCTGCCTGATCGCGGGCATTTGTATAAATAAATAAATAAGTCCAATATCCCTGGTGGTCCAGTGGACCGCTGTCTGTCCAATCGCGGGCATCTGTATAAATAAATAAATAAGTCCAATATCCCTGGTGGTCCAGTGGACAGATGACTGCCTGATCACGGGCATTTGTATTAAAAAAAGATCTATGTCCAATATCCCTGGTGGTCCAGTGGACCACTGACTGCCCGATCGTGGGCATTTGTATTAAGAAAAGGCCTATGTCCAATATCCCTGGTGGTCCAGTGGACCACTGACTGCCCGATCGTGGGCATTTGTATCAAGAAAAGACCTATGTCCAATATCCCTGGTGGTCCAGTGGACCACTGACTCTCCCATCATGGGCATTTGTATTAAAAAAAAGTAATACTACCAATCTTCCTGGTGGTCTAGGTACCCCCCTCCCAACCCGCCCACTGGGCCCCACTGCCCTGCTCCCCAGGTCAATCTGGAATGTGTAGTACAGTACGGGCTGCCGCCCATTGGCTCACGCTGTGGACCAATGGGCATACAGCCTTACCGACACTGTCAGTCGGGGCGGGCAGGCAGGTGGGGTGCTGCCGCCACTGGCTGACTGGGGGTGGGGTGGTGGGGCTCAGTGGGCAGGTGGGAGGGGGGTACCATAGATCACCAGGAGATTGGTAGTATACTTTTTTAATACAAATGCCCGCGATCACATCAGCGACCACTGGACCACCAAGCAGATAACATAGATAACTCTTCAGAACAAATGTTCGCGATCGAAGCAGTCAAGTCCACTGACCACCAGAGATATTGAACATAGGTCTTTCTTAATACAATGCTCGGATAAAAGTCGGTGGTCCACTGGACCACTAGGAGATGGACTTAGTCATTTATTTATACAAATGCCTGCGATCGGGCAGATAACGGTCCACTGGACCACCAGGGATATTGGACAGATTTTTTTTTTTACAAATGCCCGCGATCGGGCATTGGGGGTGCCGCCAGGTGCAGCCGGAGCTCGGGTGGCCACCCACAGGTGGCAGCTGCCGTGTTGCGCCCTGCAATGTGGCAGCTCACCTGTAGATGACCATCAGTTGTTCCTTTTTTTTTTGGATCAACTTTGTGCTGGCACAGGTAGGGGTTGCACATGCATGGCTCTGCACATCCTGGGCTGAATATCGGGCTGTACAGGGTATGCATGGGCATGCCCCTCCTACCTGTGCCTGCATACATTAGTGATGCACCCCGGCACATCTGGGCCTCTGTGTAAATTCATTGTATATGATGTGATTATCATGTACCCCACTGTTTTCTGTGCTGTATGCTGTCTGAAACTCCTGTTATAATATGCTGGTTTTGTCTATAACTCTCCCGGGTCGTGCCTTTTTTACTGCTCTTCCCCGATCAACAAAAACTAAATAAATAAAATAAATAAATGTTTGACTATGGCATAAGTGGTGTCTTTTCTTTGAAGGGCCTGCACATGTTCACCTACATGCATTCTAAACTGTCTGATAGTGCGGCCCACATAAAATACACCACAGTTATACATTAGAATATACATCACTCCCAAGGTACTGCAAGAGATGAACTGCTTAATTTCTATTTCTATGTCCTTGGGTGTACAAACTGTTTACACGGCTTTATGTAATCACAATAAGTGCATTTCCCACATCTAAATGTACCAGTTGGTGGGGCAGGAAGCCAGATTTCTCTTGTGGGTTCATGGGCAGGTAATATACTGGATACCACCATGTCACCAAGAGTGCATGAACATCTAAAGACCACCTGGGGTCCTCCTTCTACTACTTCATGCGATCTGGGTTCTAGATTTAAGATTTCCCTTACTTACTAGACCCTATGGAGAAAGTAGTTATGAATGGGCATGTATGTTGGCTTTTTTGTGTTCTCTCTCTAGGTATTAAAACATCATTTCTATTCATACTCTCTACTATTTCTAAAGCTGTTACAATACTGTGGTTGCTGTAACTTTTTTGCTTAAATCTTAACCTGGGCATTTTTTTAAGTATTGAATTCCACTTTTTCTGTACAATATCTAAGTGTTCGGATTAGCTGTACTTTTGGAATATTAAATTTAATTTGATGAGGATTACAACTAATCTGTTGCTTTCTGATGTAGTGTGGTACATATAGTTCAATCTCCATTTTTATAAATCTTGAGATACAGGAATACAATTTCTGTAGGATGTATACTTAAATCGCAAACAATCTCTAGTACTTTCTAACCAAAGAAAGAAGGAGTGAAATTGTTGTGCGGTACCTTTCCACACCACTAGAATGTCATCTATATAGCACCACCACAAATCCAACTAACCAAGTTATGGATTTGTGGCTGCACTATATAGGACATCAATCTCCCACTTGCCCACAAACTGGTTTGCAAAACTTGAGACCATAGTGGCCCCCATAGCAGTACCCCTTATTTGTAAGTAGTATTTGTTTAAGAAATGAAAAATATTTTTATCCAATACATATTTCGCCATCTCTACGAAGTACCAGGTAGAGCAGTTCGCCCTATTAACCTCAGCTCTAAATTCCAGAAAGTATTGCAGTGCTGCTATACCCCCACTATGTGGTATCACAGAACTGTATATAGTGATTCCACGTCCAAAATAGTGTAGAATCAGTTTCTCCATATCTAAATTCTCCACTACATTATTTATTTATTTATTTGCTTTTGTTAACCAGGTAAGCACACTAGACAGCCAAGTGCCTATTTTCAGGTGTGACCCGGGAGGTTACAAGGTACAAACAAGCACATAAGGCAGAGTAGAAAGGTTAACATACAGGAACTACAAGTATCACAAAAATATGTGGTAGAGTAACTGCATTATACAAGCAAAGGCAACAGAGTAAACAAGTAATAAGGCCAGCCAAACCCTCGGGTACAAGCACCTCAGGCAGAGTAAAAGGTAACATACTGTACATGAACTACAGGCATCACAATAATCACTATGTTAGAGTAACAATATTATGCAAGCAAAGGCACAGAGTAAACAAATATGGGGCTAGCCATACCCTCAGTGGGGTAAGGATAGCAGGTAACTTGAGGAGACAGGTATAGAAAAGGAGTTGCCCGGGTAAACCCACAGACATTAGGGAAGGGAAATGGCCCAGGGCAATTTGAATAACATTGATACAGCTATCAGTTACAGGACGCATCAACTGGAGAAAAGAACATTCAATAAGCAGGCGTCATAATGTCCATGGAGTCCCTTGTGTAGGACTGAAGGGCCTTCATGAATGATTGCAGCTGTAAGTCCAAAAACATTGAAAGGAGTTCTGCGACTCACCCAGTCCCAAAAATGATGGGCCTACCGGGGAGTTCAGTGGATTTTTGTGGATTTTGGGCAGTGTATAAATCGCTGGGGTGACTGGATGTGCTACTGTTAATGCCCTATATTCACTGTCAGAAATATATCCCCTAATAAATCCCTTATTTAAACGTTTGTCTACATATGCCTTACATCCTGAAATGCATTTACTTTCAACCTTCACATAGAACCTTGTATCAGACAATTGTTTTTCTATCTCCCCCACATAACCCCCAGTATTCATTGCAACTATTGATCTGCCCTTATCAGCGGCTTTAATGACTATATTTCTATTGTTAGACAATTTTTTGAGGGCCTCCCTCTCATTCTTCATACAATTCTGGATCATCATATCTTGAGGGGTATATCTCAATTTCTCTAAATCAAATTCACACTTCTTAATAAAGTTGACCCAACTGGGTTATATGTGGGACAGTACTGCGATGTTGATCTCAGGATGTTTTGCACAGTTTCCCCCTCCCCTGTCCGTTCCCCACTGGGTGGTATATCAGTATCATTATACATACATTTAAAGGTCTGATTACGAGCAAGTCTGTGTAAATCAATAGTAGTGGAAAAAAAGTTTATATTGGAGGAAGGTGAAAAGGACAAGCCTTTACTTAGAATACTCTACTCCGCAACTGTAAGCATGTGTTCTGAAATGTTGACAACAGGCACAAGTTCCATCTTGGGGGGTGGCTGGTGGAGTCTCTCTTGTTTGTTAAGGTTTGATTAATCAATAATCTCTCCTTTTCCTTCATGCCAGCCCCCCCCCACCCCGTGTTCCTCCTGGTTGTTGGTAATTCTGATATGGTTCTTGAAAGCGCCTTTTGTGCTGGCTGCATCTCACAGTTGGTTCTTAGGAGAGGTTCTGATCTGCCTCCTCCTCTTCCCCTATAAAAGCATCTGATTCTGAACCCTCAGTGTTCCAGGGATCTGTAGTATAGTCTAAAATGGTCCAATTTGTATTAGAGTTGTCCCCAGCTGTTTTTTTTTTTCAGAGCCAGTTTTAGTTTTTCAGGTTGTGGGCTGGGGTTCATTTTTGTATGCCAATCATAAACTCAAACATGTTTGTAGTCATTCTCATCACACACAAATTTTTTCTGTTTTTGGTTTTTGAGTTGCACATTATAATGTAATATTTTTTTCAAAAAGCGTTTTGTTATGTTTATTGAATTCATCTGCAGTGGCTTTACTTTTTAAGAATTCCTCAGCATTTGCAATTTCTTACGTTAGTTTATCTCTAACTGGTTTTGCATGTAACAAAATTAATTCAATGATCTTTAATGAGGCCTCTTCCATATTAATATGCCACTTTTTCATAAACTCAGTATCTTCTGTGCCAAAAGAAGGTTTGTTTAAAATGTGGAGGCCAAGTGGAATGCGTTTGACCTCTAGATATGCTTCTAAAGTTACTTTGTGCCAAAACATCCGCCTACCCTTGATGGTGAGTTTTTCAAGCTTTTTGCAGACGTTTCTGATTTCCTTTTCTTCCAGTACACTTTTCGTTGAGTTGCTGGTGGCTAGGATTGGATTAGTACTGTCCCACGTTGCCTCTGCTGCCAAATTCTGTGTTTCTATGAGCCAGAAATTATGGCAAAATTAGGTCTACTGACTGGCATACTATTTTTCAACAGTAATACAATTTTCAGCACAAATACTGCTTTGTGGCTACTTAAATTAGCATGGATGGTAAATATATTTTATATGTGGCTCCATTTGCAGCATATCCTAAACTGCTGCAAAACAGACCTTTTTGGGAGGGGGTTGAAAGACCTCAAACTCCTCTTGTAAATTTTGAAAAGTCCCCTGCACCCTACACACCTGGCTTTTTTGTCTTCCTCTTCTTCATTTCCCTGATGTTCCCCAAATTCTATTTAATTTACCATGCCCAATTCTTTACTAAGAAGAAACAATTACTCACCGTAGTAATTATATTTCTTCTAGAATATTTTTAGTGAGTCACACGTATTGCATAAGTTTAGAATGTTAAAGTTCAAATTCTGCTTTGTGGTCATGCTCCCCCAGCATTCTAATGGCAGATTTATAGCTGAAAATTTAGAGCTGTGACCTCCTATGCTAAGTATTCTTACCTAATGTAAATGTAAATAAGAATACAAAAACATGAAAATGGTAACAATTGCAAAGTTTGAATAATGAAATGCTAGAACAAACTAGTACAGTTATGTAAGAACTTACTGTAACAGTAGATCTTCAAGAGAAGCTCTGGCAGCAGGCCAACACTGGTAGGACTTAGCTGCCAGGTGCCAGGACCACACAGGAATTTTCTGGCTAGCAGTCTACCATGGGGGACTGCCCTACGCCAACGTCACCCTCTAATGTTGGCCTATCCTATAAAGGCGGGCAGTCCCCCACACCCTCATCAGTTCTCCCACCTGAGACCCACTGCGGGCAGCAAATGAAGAACTGAGGAAGTTCCTGAGAGCCACAAGAGGGAAAACAGAAGTAGTACAAATGGAAAAAAGGAACAGCAGAGCCAGCAGGGGGGGAAGGAAGGAGAGAAAATTAGGGCCTGCTGCAAGACATTCTCTTGAAGATCTACTCTTACAGTAAGTTCTTCTGTAACTGTACGTTCTTATGTTGAGGAAGGCTCTTGCAGCAGGCCAACACCGGTAGGACTGAGTCCCAAGTAGTGCCGGATATGACCAAGAAAACAGCACCAGGAGGAGGACAGGTTGCAGCAGCCAGTAGCTCAGAAGAGAAGGCCCTAAAGAACTGCGAGGCCAAAACTGGCCCTTTGCCAAGAGGCAATGTCCAGACTGTAATGCTAAATGTACAGTAGAGTGGGGGGAAGACAGTCCAGATGACAGTTGGAATTGCCAAACCAAGTAGGGAAATGGGCAGACTAGGTGGACCAGTTGGTCCTTATCTGCCATCATGTTTCTATGTTTTTATGCTTGGTGAGGTGTGAACAGAACTCCAGGTGGCAGCTGCACAGATATCTGCAGCAGACACATTTCTGAAACAAGTCATGGAGGTGGCCATACTCCTGTTGGAGTGGCCCTTAACCACTCCTGGAAGTTCCTTGTTGTAGTTACGGTAACAATAAACAATTCGACTGTCTAACCACTTAGACAAACACTATCTAGAAACAGGAGTGCCCTCTCTCTTAGAGGTAAATGAAACAATCAGCTGGTCAGACTTCCTTGAAGCCTTGGTCCAGTGCGCATAGTACCACAAGATGTAAATCCAAAGCATGGAGCAAAGCCGCCAACTGATAAGAGTACTCAGGATAATAAACTGGAAGGTGGATGGATTGGTTCAAAGTAAACTCCGACACCCACTTGGGAAGAAACTTAGGATTAGCATGCAGGCACCCTGTCTTTGTGAAAAAACAAATAAGGCTCCTTACACATAAGAGCCTGAAGCTTGGAAATCCTTTGAGCAGAAGTGACAGCAAATGGAATGATGTACCTACTGTAATTCTTGATCTTCTTGGACAAAGTCATCACCATTCATTCACACTACTGGGACTATGCCAGAGGTGTTAGGACCCAGCAGAAACAAAAAATCTTCAGGAAGGTCGGCTCAGAGGTAAAACCGTGTATGTGTGGCACCACGAGGCTGGCTCGCACCTGTGTAAGCTATCCTGGCGTCGACCCTCTAACTGCCTCAGTACCTTTTTGACCGCGGAGGTAAACTAACCTAGGAACCACCTAACCTAATCCAGGCATAAGATAGCCCAGATGACCCATGTAAGAAGGGTCAACTCAACAATGTCTTCACAGCCCAGATCAATGCTGGAGTGAAGACCAGAAACAGAACGAGTGAGCTTGGGGAATGATGGGTGTGCGTGTGAATGAATGGTGAAGACTTCATCCAAGAAGAAAGAGAATTATGATAGCTATGTAATTTACATATCTTCCTGGATTAAAAGTCTTCACCATTTATTCACACTATTGGGAGAGTACCAAGCCAAGAACCAATCCCCCAAGAGCAGGGTGGCAGGAGACAGAGTTCATTCCGGACAGAAGTCCATTAAGGGTTGTCCTGAAAAAAGGAAGCATGATGTCTGACATGGACATCCAGAATGTAGTGTTTCACAATGGTATGCATCGAGCTCCAAGTAGCCACCTTGCAATATCTGCAATGGGCACATTATGAAACTCCACCAGGGATGCCGCAACCACTCTGGTAGAGTGGTCGTAAACCCGGCTTTCCAACTTGACCTGTGCCATCGAGTAGCAATGGTGAAGGCATGCCACTATCCTCGCAGAATGCATCTAATGGCAACAGGCTGGCCCAGCTTGGCCATGCTGAACGATACAGAGAGTTGCTAAGATTGTGAATCTCTTCCATTCTGTTGATGTAGAATTGCAAAGCCCTCTTGACATCCAGGGAGTGAAAGGTGCATTCCCCTTCATTCTGGAAGTTGGCAAAATAAGTAGAGAGAACCAAGGGCTGATTAATGTGAAATTCTGAAACCACTTGGGTAGGAATTTAGGCTGAGTACAAAGTATCACATTGTCCCTGTGAAAGACAGTATATGGAAGGTCTGTGTCCAAGGCATGGATTTCAGAAACCCTGTGAGCGGAAGTAACAGCCACTAAGAAGGCAGCCTTCTAGGTCAGAAACTTCAAGTCACAAGTGGCTAGAGGCTCAAAAGGTTTACGGGTGAGAATATCTAGCATGAGGTAAACATCCCACATGGCAACCAATTTCCTGACCAGGGTTCTAGTGTGCAGGATACCTTTATGGAATCTCTTGACTAGCAGTAACTGAGCCAGCTTCATGCTCTGTATAGGCTCATGGTAGGCAGAAATTTCACAGAGGTGTACCTCCCTGTTGAGTACTGCAATCCTGCATTCAACAGGTTTAAGAGGCACTCCAAAACTTTATTTGGTGGGCAATGGTATGGGTCCAGAAGGGACTCTGCCTACCAAATGGAGAAGCGCTTCCATTTAGCAGTGTAAGTCTTCCTAGTGGAAAGCTTACATGCTGCCAAAAGGATTTCCAAGTTCTCTGAGAAACCTTAAACCTACCCACTTCTATCTCCTCAGGAGTCAGGTATGGAGATGAAGGGATCGAGGGCTGGGATGGACCAGAGGTCCCTGTGTCAGGAGGTCCGTCCGTAGAGGAAACTGCCTTGGAGGGACTTTGGACAACCTGTTGATTAATGAAAACCATATATGCTGAGGCCAGTGTGGGGTGATTAGAATCACCCTGGCCCCCTGTGCTTTCAATTTGATCAGTGACCTCTGAACTAATGAAAGAGGAGGAAATACGTACAGAAAGCATCTTGTCCACTACAGTCTGAATGCATCCTGGCAGAAAACGTCAAGTTTTGAATTTCTGGAGCAGAATAGAGGCAATTTTGTGTTGAGTGGGAATGCAAAAAGGTCCAGGTCTGGACTGCCCCCACTCGTCGAAGAGCGGTTGCATGACGTTTGGTGCAAGTGACCACTCGTAAGGGTCTGTCTCTGTCCTACTGAGGTGGCCCGCTAAATAGTTCTGGGTTTCTGGCAAGAAAACTGCCTGCATCAGGCTGTGTTCCAGATACCACTCCCCTACCCTCATTGCTTCCCTGCATAAGGGGTAGGAGTACGCTCCTCCCTGCTTGCTGATGCAATACATCACAGCCTCGTCATCCATCTGAAGGAGTATTATTTTGTGACAGGGCTTGAAGAGCATACAGGACTGCTCTCATCCCTAAAACATTGATGTGTAAAAGAGACTCCTCCTGAGTCTACACTCCTTGAGTGCGGAGATCCTGGCAGTGAGCCCCTTCCACCTGAGCAGAGATGCAATAAGACTGCGGATATGTCATAGAGGATCACTGTGTGCTGAGCATCCACTGAGTGTTCCTCATGTGAAATTGGGCCAGAGGCACCATGAAAGTGGAAGAGGCCATGAGGCCCAGCATCCGCTGCATGGAGTGGGCTCATACAAGGTTGCTCTGTGTGATGAAATGACCCATCTGAAGAAGATTGGTTATCCTGTTCTCCAGGAGTAAGGCCCTCACATAGAAGGTGTCTGGGGGGGGGCTCTTACGAAGAGGCGCTGCTGAGAGGCTTGAAGCTGTGACTTTTCCAGGTTCAGCAGTCCCCTCATGGAAGCATCCTGTATGTCCAGGAATATGAGCCAGTCATGCTGCTGGAGAAGTGGTAGAAAAGTCCCCAGAGAGACCATCTTGAATGTCTCCATTTTTGAGGTCAAGAATAGGGTGCATGCCACCGCTTCTCTTGGGACCAGAAGGAATGGGAGTAGAACACCATATTCCATTCCCCTCAGGGTACTAATTTCACTGCCCTATTTTGAAGAAGGCCCTGAATCTCTGAAGTGAGAAGGTCTGACTGTGTATGGGATAGACTGTGCTGCTGCTTGGGGGGCACATTCCCCTCCGACATGTTGAGGGAGTACCCCTCCCGGAAAATCCGGAAGACCCACTTGCCTATTGTTATACGTAACACCCCCTGTTATCCGGGGTTACTAGAATCCTCGTTAGATCTAGTGGCAGGCAGGGACAGGCAGCTAGTGAAACTCCAGTTAAATGGAGTTCACTATGTCTTGCTCTGTTTTCAGTCTCTGCTGATCTGGGGCTATGACATCATTTAGAATTCTGCAGCAGCATAAGCCACAATGGAATGTTGCAGCTGGGACTTAGGCTAGAAGAAAAAATTACTCACCTTAGTAATGTTGTTTCTTCTAATGGAGTCTTGCTATATTATAAACATTAGCAGTTTGATCCAGCTCTAGAATTGCCCCGGAGTGAAATGGTTAAAACCATTCCAAAATAGAATTTTGGCATGAGAGCAGCTCTATCTGTGTCATTTCAAACTTGAACTGTCAGATCTTTATGAGCCAAACTCACTAAGGTCTGTGTGGAAGCTGTAACCTACACTAGCCAAATGGCTACCTAAATAATATCAACCATTGATGGTCCCAACACCCAAGACTCAAGTCAGGGGACCAGAAATACTAACACCATTCTAATAATATGAAAATGGAACATAAGTATAATAAAACACACACACGCGTACACATACACACCCCCAAAGTCCCAAAGGGACAAAATGCTAACAGGACATAAGTAGTGCCCACACTAAGTTGCCCGCACCCCACCAAGTAGAGGTTCTGAGAGGGGCAGGTTAGGGGAGGTCTATAATATAGCAAGACTCCATTAGAAGAAACAACATTACTAAGGTGAGTAATTTTTTCTTCAAACAACATGAAGTCTTGCTATATTATAGACATTAACAGAATACACAGCAATCGTCCATGGAGGAGAGCGAGAACCTACTTAGGGAATAGGCTCTGAAGAACAGCTGTGCCAAACCAAGAGCATCTCTCCTGGCCTGGACATCCAGGGAGTAATGCTTGGTAAAGTGTGTACCGTTTTCCAAGTAGCAGCCTGGCAAATCTCTAATAAAGGGATATCTCTGGCAGCAGCTAGAGATGCAGCTGTACCTCTGGTAGAATGAGCCCTCAAACGGGGGTGAGGGGCTCCTGCCACTCTGATAACAATTGGATACAGAGACAATCCACCTGGCTCTTGATCTCTTAGTGGCAGGTTTGCCTTTTCCAACTCAACCATAGGTAAGAAAAGTTGGAGGATTCAAACCTGTGACCTTTGGTACGCTCTATATAATAACTAAGAGCTCTCTTAACATCCAGGCTGTGCAACCTCCTCTGACCCGAAGAGAAGTGATCAGTGAAAAATACTGGAAGGGAGATAGACTGATTAAGATGGAAATCTGAAACCACCTTAGGCAAAAACTTCCTATTAGTCCTAAGAACTACCTTATCCCTGTGGAAAGAAATAAAGTCAGTCTCCACTGACAAGGCTTGCAATTCACTTATGCATCTGGCAGAAGTGATAGCCACTAGAAAAACAGTTTTCCAAGTTAGGAACTTAAGCTCTGCAGAAGACAGAGGTTCAAAAGGGGGTTGCATTAACTGGGCAATGCAAACATTAAGGTCCCAAGCAGGGGCCGGTTCCGAAAGGAGGATTAGTATGGAGTAATCCTTAAAAAACTTGGAAAACACAGGATGAGAGGAAAGGGGATGACTTTCCTGCTGTCACAAAAGCAGACACAGCTGCCAAATGAACTCTCAGGGTAGCTGGTCTGAGACCAAGGAATTAAGATATACCATGTAATCTAACAAAATGGGCAATTCAGCAGATTCTGGGGAAATATTTTTCCCAGCACACCAAATGGAAAACCTTTTCCATTTAGAACTATAAGTAGCCCTAGTGGAAGGCTTTCTGGAAGCCTTTAGGATCTCAAGAACACCCTGAGAGAGGTGTAAATCAGCATAACTCCTCAAGAGCCAGGCCTTGAGGTTGAGGGAATTGAGGTCCGGATACCAAACCCTTCCCTGGGCACAAGTCAACAGATTGTGATTCCTGGGGAGGCACAGGGAAGATGGACTGTCAGAGACAGAAGGAGTGGGAACCAGGGCTGCCTGGCCTAATCCGTGGCAATCAGAATCACCCTGCAAGGCTGAGATCTGATTTTGACTAGTACTTTGAATAGGAGAGAAAGGGAAAGCATAGAGGACTTCCTCCCAATCCAGAAGAAGGGCATCCAGGGAACTGAGCCCAGCACTGGAGGCCTGCAACAGAACAGAGGAAGTTTGTGATTGTCTGGAGCTGCAAAAGATCTATCTGAGGGATGCCCCACCTGGCAAAACTATCCCCAGCACTTGAGGATCCAGGACGATCTGTGATGGCCCTGGAAATCCTGCTGAGGGCATCCGCTAGGACATTGTCCTTCCTGGAAGATGAACTGCTATGAGGGAAGTGTTCAGGGAATAGGCCAGAGACCACAACTTCATTGCCTCGGTGCACAAGGCCGAAGACCAGGTGCCCCCTGTTTGTTGATGTACCACATTGTTGTGGTGTTGTCTGTTCTGACTTATATCATCTTGTCGTGGACAGATGCAGAAAAAGCTTGAAGAGCTAAAAAGACAGCTCTGAGTTCCAGAAAATTGATGTGGAGCAGAGATTCCTGGGGGGAACCAGACTCCCTGAGTGGAAAGGTCGCCCATGTGGGCTCCCCAACCCAGAAGGAAAGCATCTGTAGTGAGAGTCAAGTCGTGAGAGGGGGAAATGAAGGGGAACCCCGCTCTTAAATTGCTCTGATCCTGCCACCACTGGAGAGCTAGGATCAAGGTTCGAGTCACTGGGACCAACTTGGAAAGGGGGTCTCTTCTCTGAGACCAAAAGGTTCTCAAGTGAAACTGAATGTCTCTCATCTGAAATCTGGCTCCCTGCACAACAGCTGTGGATGCAGCCATGTGCCCCAGGAGCTGCAGAAAGTGTCTTGCTGGTCGAGAGACCTGCAGAGTGAAGGAAGAGGCCAGAGCCACTAAATTCCTTACCCTTTCTGGGGAAGAAAGGCTCTGGCTAGCTTTGTCCAATTCTGCCCTATAAGGTGAGTACCTGGACTGGTTCCAGAACCCGACTTTGGTAGGTTTAGAAAACCCGGGAGGTGAGAAGCTGCTGGGTGACCTGCAGGTGAGATTTTACCTGTTCTGAGGACTGGCCTACAATGAGCCAGTCGTCTGGATAGGGAAAAACAACAATCTCTGCCTCCTTAAGTGGGCCACTGCCACTGCTAGACACTTTGTGAATACCCTTGGAGCAGAGGTAAGGCCGAAGGGCATTGCTCTGAACTGGTAATGACCTGAGGGCAGCTCGAATCTGAGGTACTTTCGATGGGATCTTCTGATTAGGACATGAAATAGGCATCCTTGAGGTCCAGGGAGGCTAGCCAGTCCCCTGGCCTTAGGGAAGGTAAAATCATTGCCAGAGTTACCATTTTGAACTTTGGTTTCAGAAGATGCTTGTTCAGATATCTGAGATCTAAAATGGGCCTCCATTCTCCTGTCTTTTTGGGGTAAGGAAGTATCTGGAATACAGGCCCCTGCCCTGATGCAGGGAGGAACCCTTTCTACTGCTCTGAGCTAACAGGATGAGACCTCTGTTTCCAGGCGAGGGTCTCTGAAGCACTTGCAGTAGAAAAGTCTGCTTCTCAACTTGGGAAACTTTTTGAAGCTGAGAACCAGACCTGGCTTACTACTTCCAGAACCCACTTGTCTGAGGGTTAAGAAGCCCAATTCTGACTGAAGTAGTAAGCCTGCCCCCCACTGGTACAGGAGAATCGGCCCTGGGCACCCCATCAGGGTGCCTGTTTACATGGGAGCTTTAGGCTGGGAGGTGGGAGAAGGTCTGCCCACCCCTCGTCTGCCCCTGCCTCTGAAGAAGCCCTCTGAGCATAGGCAGGGGAGGCCTGAGTCTGGTAGAAAGGCCTGTGAAAAGGCCTACCCCTACCCAGGGAGCATGCCTTTGAGGGTGGCTTGCCACTCCTTAGCCTAGGCACTCTTGTAAGTAGTCCTATATTCATCCATCTTCATCATGTAATTCTCTGTCTGCTCTCCAAACAGAGAATTTCCCACCACAGGAAAATCCACAGCCTTAGTCTGGGTATCCTGTGACAAAGTAATACACCTGAGGCCAGGCCAACCTACGAAAAGCTACAGATGTGGCCCATGACCCTAGAAACATCATTAACATCCACAGCAGCATGAAACTGAACCTTAGAGGCTTCAATGCCATCAGCAGCCACCTGTTCTAGTTCACTAGCCAGCTGGCCATGGGCCTGCTTGGCCAATTGCATAACAGTATCCATCTAGATTTCTGATACCTAGCTACATAAGCCATATAATTTGCTTGCCTGAGTCCCAGAGAGGCTGCCATGTACTGTTTTTGCCATGGCATCAATCTTCCTGGAATCCTTGTCAGGAGGATGTGAAGCCAAGGAATATTAAGCTTTATCACAGGCAGCAGCCTGAACTACCCCAACATGACTGCATTGCTGAGAGGAATTCTGTATCAGGGCCTGACAATGTATACCTTCTGTCCATCTTTTATCTACAGGAGGCACAGAATTAGAGCTTTAAAATTTTAATTGTTTGTTTCTAAAAGACTTATGTAAAGGAATAGACAATCTCTAGACTCTGGAATATCCATCATTTCTACAAAATCAGGCTCCTCTTGCTCATCCACAGCCTCTTCTAAAGGAAGCTGGAGGGTTTCAGCAACTTTTTTATAAAACATAAAATGAGATGGGGACTCAGACAGCAAATGGGGAGATTCTAAAGGTCTGTCTGGGGAGATGTCCGGTTCAATGGGCACACCCAGACCTTCCCAGCCACATTCATACTGTTCATAATCCTCCTCCCCCTCCTCTGGTTCATAAAATTCCTCAATATCATAATCCTGAACCACTGGGACCGGACGAACCGACCTTTTACTAGATAGTGGTGGTTCGGACAGACCCTAGAACAGTGACTGGACAATTTGTATGGCTTTTGCTATCTCTGCAGCAGTTGGAGAAGGAATTTTGGACTCAGACCTGCTGATTTTCTTGTTTTCTTTACTGGAATTGGTTCCTCAGAATCAGCTTTTCTTTTGCCGAGGAAGTCTGGCCCTGGTCAGAGGCACTCCCTCTGGTTCAGTTGGCACGAACCGGGCTGCCATCTGGGTCAGCGGACTTTTGGCCTCGTTCCTGAGCCTGCCCAATCTTTTTCCAGGGTGGCTGCAGGGAATTCTTACATACCTGGCAGTCTGACTGGAGGTGGTCAAACCCAGACAATAAACACATGTGTGTGTGGGTCAGCCTTGGCAAAGACTTCCCCACAAACATCACAGTGCTGAAACCCAGTGGGCCCAGTTTTTCTTTTGGGTTTCTCAGACATAATGCCAGCCTAACCAAAAACTTGCCCTTTTAACGGCAGTGCCAGGCAAGACACCCTTATCGGTTCCTAACCGTGTCACGGGTATTGGAAAAAAACATAATAAATCCGTTTTTTTTAGAACCGATAAGAACCGGGAACCGCACTCTAAAATAGTAACTTTTAGTTTTAAATGAGTTTTAAACCCACTGATCGGTTCAAAACCGAACCGATAACTTACAAGTTCCACACAGACAAAACCTTCATTTACTTCACGGTTACACAGATGGAGAGCTTGAACCGAGCGGTTTTGCGGTTAAATAAAACTATTCGGTTAAATCCAGCGAGAAGCACTTTAAACCGAGAAATGAACCGAGCAGAAGGAGAAATCTCCGGAGCGACTGTTCACTGAGGCGGAGTAAAGAATCTGACAGTTCAAGTTTGAAATGACACAGATAGAGCTGCTCTCGTGCCAAAATTCTATTTTGGAATGGTTTTAACCATTTCACTCCGGGGCAGTTCTAGAGCTGGATCAAACTGCTAATGTCTGTAATATAGCAAGACTTCATGTTGTTTGAACATTGTTTTTTTTTAATCAGTCTGAATCAGTCTGCTGAAGCTGAAGGAAGCTCAAGAGAGGGAAGAATGTAGATCCTGCAGTGCAGTGGAGGGAGGGGGTGCCCTGCAGGGGCAGGCCCCCCTGCCCTCAGCTCTGACACAGAGCTACCTTAGGGTGTGTGCTTCCACCATAACAGAGGCACAAAGAACCAACTCCCAGGGGCAACCCCCTGGCCTGGGAAAAGGAAGAAGCTGCCTGACAGAGAGTTCTGGGGCACTACAGTTTTTGTGGAATAGAGATTCCTTCAGAGTTTTTGGACATCTGTAACAATGAGGGTGATGAAGCTTTGACAAAAGGCCAGTGTCATTCACCAAAACAGTGAGTAAATAAGTCTCTGGGGCTGTGGGTCAGTAAGGATGCCAAGTCCAGGGCTTATAGAACAGGGAGATGTAATGACTGTTGTGTGTGGGAGGTCTTCAAGGGAAAGACAGTTACTGCATTACAAAGCCATGTATAGTCTGCACTATAGTAGCCAAGGAAGAGGCTTATAGAACAGTGAGATGTAATGACTGATGTATGTGGGGGGTCTTCAGAGAAAGACAGTTACTGCATTACAAAGCCATGTACAGTCTGCACTACAGTAGCCAAGAATGTGTGTGTATAAACAAAGGAATGGCTGGGTATGGGTCTATGGAACAAAAGATGGGAGACCCCACCTGGCATAACAGGGCTCACCTCTATGGATTCGCTTTGAGACACCAGCCACCTTTCTGTCAGGTATTGGCCAGTGCCTGAAGAGGGTGTCCAGACGTTGGAATGGAGTAAAGGGTGGTAGAGCACCACTAGTTAAAGAGTCCATGACATATGGAAGCTTAGGTTCCAAGTTTGGATATGTGTCTGTGTCATCACCTTATCTACATTACAAGGAGTGTAGCCTCGTGGGGATCCATCTATGCTTTTCATTCAGAGTTGTTGAATAAAGCCACACTTTAGAATCCCATCTCCTGGTATTGGACATTATGTCATTGCTTCAAGTCTCTAGATTGCTTTGGGTGCCCCTGTGCAGAGTAGTCAAACCTAGCCAACATGCCGAGTGACACCTTTCTCCCCAAGTTTCAACTTAATAAAAATGGAGGCACCACATCATAGGACTTAGGCCCCTCAACCTGTTCACTAGCCATACAGGCAGGGGTAGTAGCCCTCTCAGTTTAGCGCCAGCTGGGGGTTACATATAGACTGCCATTGGCTGTAAGAATAAGTCAGATGACCTCTCACTGCAGGGGGAAGTTCTACCTCAGGCAGTTGAGGTGGGACTCGGGTTAATGTCTCAGAGAGTGGCACTCAGCACTTTTGGGGCCCTGTGCCTTCTTCAGCATTTTCTTTGCAGCTAAAGGGGTTGGTTTATGTTAAAAGCCCCTCAGCCGTCACCTTGAAGGGCTGCCTGTTGTGAAACTGATGATGGTTCCAGCCCCTTTGAGGGGTGGAAGGAGCCGGTCTGGCTGTTTTGATGGCAGTCCTGGTTTCTAAGCGGCCTCTAGAGCCTCCTCTACTTGAGTGCCAAACAGCTGAGAACCATTAAGGGGACATACATGACTTAGTGAGCATCAAAAAAAAATCCTGATGTTCTAAGCCAGGAGTGTCACCTAGCACAGATCCCAGTGGCAGCTGCCCTGAAGGTAATGTCGTAGGCCTCCATAGAAGGTTTTGTGGTAGCGAATGCTCGTTTACCCAAGGTGTTAATCTTGCAAGATTCCTACTGATAAGACGAGTTGTGTACCCCTGAGGGAGAACAGCCTTGTCATTCTCTGCTAGGGCAACCATGGCACCTGCGAAGGGTTGTGAAGCTAGAATGTGTCCCTCCCTGGGAAGGCCATACTATCGGTCTATGGACTTGGCCACCAAAGGAATCAGGGCTGATGTCTCCCACATCACCAGCGGCAAGGTGTCAAAGGAAGGTGGTACAGGGGGTGTAACGTCCTTGGAATATAGAGAAACTCAAGTTGCAAAAACCTCCCTGGGTTTATATCGGAGGTCTGCAGAGCCAGGGCAGAGCCCACGTTCTTAAGAGGAGACTGGAAAGACATGTCTTCAACCAGGGGTTCAGTTGGAGGTGAGGTCTTCTTGTCCAAGCTGTAAAATAAGCCATCTTCATCACTGTCCAAAATAGTGAGGTCCGGATCCGACTCGTTATGCTCCACATCCACCCCATAGGTTCAGGAATTGCCCAGCAAGGCCAAACCTGGGCAAGGGGTAGACTGGAGGGGACACCAGGTCTGGAATCGAGCCTGGCACCAAAGACCCTGACGCGGCACCAGAGAAGATAGCGCTGCATGCAGCACTGAAGCCAATGGCACTGACCATGGCACCGAAGCAAACAGCATCACACGCGGCACTGTAGTCCTCGACACCGCACGCGGCACCAAAATAGATGGCACCATACACAGCATCAGAGAATCTGAAGCCACAACAGCACTGAGGAGCCTGAAGAATGGCCATCCCTGGAGAGAGGAGGGGGAGTGGTACCTGTGCCGGCCCCTGTGAGGAAAGAGTGAGGGGGGAAGTACGTGGGACCAGCTTGACCACGTCAGCACCAGAGAAGGCACCAAATGCAGATCCTGGTCCAAAAGCCCTGCCTGCGGCCCAACAGTGCCAAAACCCAAAGGCCTTGGCACTGGAACTGCCAGCAAGGTTGAATGAACCAACGCTGAACCCACTGCTCTAAAAGAGTGACCCAAAGATGAAACTGTCCACTGGAACCCCCCAAGAGGACAGAGAAGGACTCCAAAGATGAGAGTCCATGCCGTCGAGAGCTGAAGCCACCGGGAAACTCGAAGGGCTCTCAACTACTGAAGACTCCCTGACAGACATACCAGAGGGTGACCTTGAATGGTACCATTTCTTCCTCTTTTGATGGTAAGAGGAAGAGCTCGAGGTCAAGCGGCGCCGAGTTCCCAACCTGGATCGAGAATGGGCCCACTTCTTTGCATCTATGGAAGGACTGTCCTCCCTCGCAGACACAGGACTGCCCATGGTCGGACCCCACTTCAGGACTGCGTGGCAGACCAGACACAGCCTCACTGCCAGAGCAGTCTTCTGAAGAAGAATCCCTACCATCACTGAGACCACCCATGGTTGACTCCGTCGATGGGCAGAGCTGAGAGAAATTCTTCCTTCTTCTTTTCCTTTTTTTTAAATAATAAAAAATAACATTTAAACTAACGAACTGAACAGCTAATTTGCTGGTCAGATAGACGTGAAGTTTGACTCCAGGCGGGTGAGCGTCGTTGTCACAGAAGCGCACTCAATGGCGAGGAAAAAAGGAACTGAGGCAGTTGGAGAATTGACGCTGAGATAGCCTACAATGGGGCAAGCCAGTCTCATGATGCCATGCATGCACGGTCCTATCTCGGAGCCGACCCTCCTGAAGATTTTTAGCTCCAGCTGGGTCCTAGCGTCTCCAGCACAGTCCCAATGGTGTGAATGAATGGTGAAGACTTTTAGTCCAGGAAGATCTAAAAAGGGTACTTTCAAGTACAGAAAACACAGCTCACTACTTGCGGATGGCTCAAAGGGAGGTAGTGTGAGATTCTCCAACATAAAATTGAGATCCCTGGGAGGGACTGGGTCCCAAATAGGAGGTTTCAGATAAAATATGCCCTGCAGAAAGGTGCGTAGGTGCATGGTATGCAGAGATGGCAGAAAGATGGCCCTGGTGGAAGGTTTTTTAGCTGCCTCCAGAACATCTGCAACCCCAGAGGAGACCCTGATGTGGGTGATAGCTAAGTCCACATGGGCCATGCATGGAGATGCTGAGGCTTTAGACCCAGATGGACTAGAGTGCCCTGATCCTGGAAGAGCAAGCTGGCACACATGGGCAAGGACACTACAGGTTCCAGTGCCAGCTGTTGCAGCAAAGGGAACCAAATCTGATGCAGCCAGAAGGGAGCTATGAGTATCATCTCTGCCCCATCCAACTAGAGCTTGAACAGGACCCTCTGTAGAAGCAGGAAGGGAGGAAATGCATACAAAAATCTTCTCTTCCAGGAGAGGGACAATGCAACTCACCAGAAAACTCCAGGCCTGGGATCGAGCAAGCAGAAAAGTAACAGTTTTCTGTTGAGAGGGGATGCAAAAAGGTCCAACTCTGGACAACCCCACCTGTCGAAGAGATCTTCAACCATTGGGATCAGGAGTTCCCACTCATTAGACTGTGACCAGGAGTGGCTGAGACTGTCTGCCAGGACATTTTGGACAGCTAGAACATGTATGGCCGACAGCTCCAGACCGTGCTCAATGGCCCAGTACCAAACCCTCATTGCCTCCCGACACAGGGGGTAAGAGTGAGTCCCCCCACTTGTTGATGTAATACACCATGCTCATGTTGCCTGTCTGCACCAGCAGCGGACAGGGGAGGAGGTGAGTCTGACAGGCCTGCAGAGTGTAAAGGACCATTTGCATCTCCAGGACATTGATATGGAGACCCTGTTTCACTTCCGTCCAAGTGCCCTGAATCTGGTGATTGGCCAGATGAGCTCCCAAGCTGAGACCCAAAGTGTCTGTCATGAGAATCTGATGAGGAGCTGAGAGTTGAAAGGAGACCCCCCCCACCGAAGGAGGTTGGCTAGTTCCAGCCACCATGACAGGACTCTCTTGACCGGGTCAGAGACCAACTGGTTCAGGTCATCCATGTGTTGGTCCCACTGGACCCTTAATGTCCACTGAGGAACTCATGTGCGCAGATGGGCAAGGGGAACCATGGCAATGGCTGCTGCCATATGGCCCAGCAGGCGCAGGAACACCCTGGCAGGGACCTGGCAACTTGAGGAAAGTAGTCGGGCCTGTTCCATCAGGGGTTCTGCTCTGTCCATGGGCAAAATGGCCATGCCCTGGTCGGTATCCAGAACTGACCCTATGTGCCGGAGGTGCTGGCAAGGAGAGAAACAGGACTTAGGATGACTGTTAGTGATCTCTAGGGCCTGAAATAGAAGGTGTATTCCAGGGTCTGAACCAGTTGGTCCCTGGAGGGTGCCACTAACATCCAGTCATCCAGAAAGGGGAACATGTAGAAACCCTGCCTCCTGAGGGCAGCTGCCACCACTACCAGGCACTCGGCAAAGACCCTGGGGCTGAGGAAAGGCCAAAAGGGAGGATCCAGAATTAAAAATGGACTCCCTGAAAGTGGACACAGAGGAAGCGTTGATGGGCAGGAAAAATCTGAATATGTAAGTAGGCATCCTGCATGTCCAGAGAGCAGAGCTAATCCCCTTGGCACAAGAGGGGCAATAACCCCTGAAGGGTGACCATCCTGAAACATTTGTACTCTATGTACAGGTTCAGATGACTCAGATTCGGATGGGCTGAAGATCCCTGGTGTTTCTGGGGACAAGGAAGAAGCGGGAGTAGAACCCCCTTCCCCACTGAGCTGGAGGGATGGGCTCTGTGGCCATTTTGCAAAAGAGCCTGAACTTCCTGCCAGACAAGTGGCAGGTAGGCTAGGGGATAAGAGGAGTTTACCCAAGGATTTTCTGAGAGCCACTCTAGAAATTCTAGAGTGTGGCCATGATCTGTGATCTGAAGCACCCAGTTGTCCGTGGTTATGACCCACCACCTGTCAAGGTAGATGGAGAAATGACCCCTGACCGCTTCCCTCAGAACACTTTCTGGAGGAGTGAGCTCAGCTAAGGAGTCAGGAGAAAGGAGCATGTGCCGAGAGGGCAACCACGGGTGCCTGAGGGGCTCTGGTGGCAGAGGTGGGGTCATTGCTGCCTTGCACGTGCCCTGACCTTTGGCAGTCTGGCAGGAGTGCTTATGGGAGGAGTGGCAAAAGGAAGGAAGCTGACCCGCCCTAGGTTGGGTATGATACAGTGAGTGAACAGACCAGAGGGCATGGCCCAGCTCCTGGAGGATGAAAATAATATTTTGAAAGTCCCCTCCGAAGAGAACAGAGCCCTGAAAGGGGGTGTTGAAAAACTGGACTGCACATCTGAGGCAAAACCAAACACCCAGAGCCACAAATGGTGCTGGAGGCAGACACCAGTGACCATTCCCCTGCCTGAGGCATCCACAGCATCGTATGCTGCCTAAAGAACATGATTACCAAAGTTGGAGCCCGACTTATGCAACTGGGCAAGCTGCATTTCGGTGGGATCCTCAAGTGAAACCTGAATGAGGTCCCTGGCCTGGTCCCAGAGGGTGTTCTGATATTGGACCATATGGACCAGGTAGTTAATGGCCCGGATAGCCAGAGTAGTGGACGCAAAGATGCGTTTACCCAAGCGGTCAAGTTGTCTGGATTCCCGGTCTGGGAGAGAACACTAAGGTGCCTGGGCTTCTTGGTACGGTCATGTGCCACATGGATGACCACGCAGTCAGCCTTAGGGTGACCCCCCAAAAAAGGGCTTACTAACTGGAGCATGGTAGAGCCTGTCTGCCTTTTTAGATAGTGGAGGAATAGAAGAGGGGTGATTCCAAGCTGCCCTTGTGACATTGTCATAAGAGTCGATCACGGGTGACACCACCACTGGGAGGGCATCCCCCTGCCTCAAATAAATGGTCAGGCAATGCCTGTCTGGGTCTTTCTCCTCCATTTCCCAGCTTATAATAGACTGGATATGTCTCATGATGTCCATGAAGGATGGATCATCAGGAGGGGACTTGGAAACCACATTGGTGGGTTCCACACCATTGAAAGATTCCCCTGGGGTGGAGGAAGACTCCAAGCAGTCAAAGTCATCCTCATTTGGCTCTTTCTGATTGCTGTCAGGCAGTGGGCACCCTTCCTGGTGGGAGACAGAACCGACGTCAGGTCGGGACCTGGAGGACCCCAGCATCAGGGGATCACAGGCACCAGACCATCCCTGAGGTCCCATACTGGTTGCTGGGAGGACATCGGGGATGCCCCTGAGGGGCAGGGGGTTGTTTTAGTATGAAGGACAACCACACAGAAAACAGGGCAGTATAGTCCACCGGAGCAAGGAAATTGTAGACCGGTGGGTAAGGGTAAGCCAGCATCGGGAAGAGGTATGACGACGGTGGAGCCGGTGTAGGGTTCCCTGGCAGGGGACCAGCCAGCGTCAGCTGTGGGTCCAGTGCCGGGCCTGCAGATGTCAGCAAGGGCATAGGCTACAGGAGAGGTAACACAGGTGGCAGTCCTGAATTCTGGGGCAGCAGCAGGGCTGGTGGCAGCCCAGCGAGCGTCGGCAGGAAACGCTCAGGAGAAGAATCCATCAGTGCCAGGTTAGAAGGAGAAACAGGCATCTGGAGGGGAGGAGACCACCCAGATGATGGCAGAAGTGATGCCAGAGTGGGGGGAGGCGGTGGTAGCCTGCTGCAGGTGCTGTCTGGAAGAGCTGACATTGGGTTCCGTAAAAAAGGCCAACATAGGCAGTGCCTTGGCTGGGTGGTGGTGGTGGTGAGGGTGGTGATGGCCAATGCTAGCTGTACCAACACTGACTGAGACTCCTGGCTGACAGCCCATAGAAGAAATGTGCCTGAATGTTGGAGACTGAAGAACAGGAGGCAGAGTCCCCTGGCCAAATAAGCTGCCGCCCATGATAGAAATAAGGGAGGGCAGCTTTGCCACCAGCAGCTTGGTGGAGGCAAGGGCTGGGGGAGCAGTGGGAGCCAGTCCCCCATGGAAGGATGACCCTGACATGGTTGAGGGCTTGTGTGGTGACCGCGAGCAGGAAGCAGACCAGTCCCAGTGCTTGTCCCGGTGCTTAGGCTTCCTGCCAGATTTCTCCCAGGATTGAGAAGAAGAAGCAGCCCCGGAAGACTGTGCAGGTGAGGCTGAGGAGCTTTTGGCCTGCAACTCCTTTTCCATTGTGACCAACTTCTGCTTGATAATATTGCTCTCCAGTATTTTAAAACAACATCTCCAAGTGGCCTGGCTGAACTTCTGGCAGATCTGGCAGACTTTAGTATCATGGCTGGAGCCTAGGCAAAGGATGCCCACAGAGTGGCCATCTTTTTCAGGAATTTGTTTGCCACAGGCACACTTTGTGTAGCAGTCGGAAGACAAGGCAGGTGGAGGAAACTTGATGGTGGTAACACTGAAAAATCAATGTTTGTACTAAAAGAAAAAAGAAAATAAAGTGTAGCAAGCGCAAGTAATGGCGGTCGACTGTAGCTGCGGTGCCAGTTAAGGTCCGACGTTTGTGAGTCGACAGCAGGAAAGAACTGAGGAGGGTGTGGGGGGCCATCCCCCTTTATAGGATAGGTCAGTATCAGAGGATGATGTTAGCGGTCCCCTGTGGTAGACTACTAGCTAGAAAGTGTCTGTGTGGTCCTGGTGCCTGGTGGCTAAGTCCTACCAGTGTAAGATCAATGGTTATTCTGAAGAACTCTTTATTATTATTGTTCTACAAGGTAAGGTAGGGAAGGGTTTGTATGAATCACTAATTCCCAAGAAGAAAGCTCAGTTACTTACCGTAACAGGTAGAACTTAGATGCCATCTGCTTCAGGAACACTCGTAGAAACATAATTTGTCAGCAGAAAAGGACTGCTTGATCCACTCAGTATGCCCAAGTGCTTCCTACCTATTCCACCTCTGCAGACACTATCTGTTCTCTAGGAAACTCCCTGCCTCTTTTCTAATATAACTCTCTTTATCACACGCATGCTTGGAGCCCCCCACTGTTTTAGCCTCCATCACTTTTGCTGGCAGTCTGTTCCAGGCATCTGTGAAGAAATATGTCCTTGCATCTCTCCAAAACATCCCCCTCCAGCTTCACTATATGCTCCTGGTCTTGATGCTTGTCTTCATTTGAAGGAAACTTCCCACCTGTTCCCTTCTCACCCCTGTGAGATACCTGCAGGTCTCAGTCCTGTCACCTTTCTCTCCTCTCTTCCAGCATGTACATACTGAGATCCCTCAGCCTGTCCTTGTAGGGCTTCCTGTGCAAACCTTCCATCATTTTAACTGCCATCCTCTGGACAACTTGCTCCCTGTCTATGTCCTTTCTGAGGTGCAGACTCCAAAACCAGACACAGTACCTATATGGGAACTGACTACTTCCTCATTTGAGTTTCTTTTATGCCTAGGGAGGATCTGGGTGTTCCTTTTCAACTTCTTAATCAGCCTACTGTGAGGAACTCTGTCAAAGGTCTTGCTGAATAATCGTGTCCACAGCACTTCCCTGATCAATCTCCCAGGTCACCCAATCGAAGAAATCGATCACATCTGTTTGGCATGGCCTTCTCTCCCTGAATCCATGCTGTCTATGGTCCTGCAGCCCACTGAATTCTAAATGTTCAACCAGTCTTTTTTTCAGTAGGGTCTCCATTAATTTCCCCATCACAGATGTTAGACTGATTGGCCTATAGTTGCTAGCCTCCTTCCTGCTACTGCTGTTATGTAGGGGGACCACACCAGCCCTTTGTCAGTCCTCCGGAACCTCATCTGTTTCCAGTGAGCTGCTGAACAAGGCTGTCAGTGGGGCAGCTAACACCTCCCTGTGTTCTTTCAGTACCATGGGGTGTATCCTGTCCAGTCCATAGCCTTACCCACCTTCAGGAACTAAAGACCTCTCAGAACTCCATCCTCGGAAAATGGACTTTAGTCCAAGAGGGCTTGTGTTCACTTCCCCCTCACCTTATTCTTACTTCTCAATGGTACTCAATCCCTTTCTAACTCTACTGTGAAGACTGAGTAGAAGTACCTGTTTAAGATATCTACTTTTTTAGTCCCCTTTTGCACAGACTCCCCCTTCTGGCCTTCTGACCCTGACTATCCCTACCTTAGTTTTTCTTGTCTCACATACCTGAAAAAGTCTTATCCCCTTTAGCCACTCCTCTAGCAAGCCTTTCCTCTCTCTGCGCCTTTGTTCCCCTAACTACAGTACCTTGCCTACTTCTTTTTGGCTTGCCTAGTACACCTCCCTGTCCTCCTCCCTTGGCATTTCTTGCACCTCTAAAATGATACATTTTTTCTTTCACCTCTGTCACCACCTTGGAGAACCATAACGATCTCCTCTTGTGGTTTTCCTTACAGTACCTCTTCCACACAGAGGTTTGTTGTCCTAATTATGCCCTCCCTTATTCCACCCTGCCAATCCCCCATTTGAGAAAGTTTCTGAGGCAGTCCTTCATTTCTTTAAAATCTAACCTCCTGAAGTTCAGCAACCTTGTCTTTGACCCTTCCAGCAGAGGTACTAGCTATTAAAAACACCATCTTCCATGATGGATGTTTGAGTTCTGCTGAAAAAAATGGGCTCAAATGGGATTCTGTCAACTGTGTAAGACCCAGGTTCAGATCCAATGGAGGAACCAGTTCCCTCACGGGACAATACACATGGTTAACTCTTATAAACCTTTTGAACACTGGTTGTGAAGCAAAAGACTTTCCTACTGACTTGAAAGCTGAAACAGCTGACAAGTGTACTTTTAAAGTGAAAGGTTTCGGGACTGTACATACTGTACACATGGTAATCCAGCCACAGCTGTGACATGGTGAGAAGGACACCAGATGCTAAACATTTTCCATTTTGACATGTGCATTTTCTTGGTTGTTGGCTTGATGGCAGCCTTTAAATTTCCAGCACCTGATAGGTTTAGACTAGAGCACTATCCCTCTTCAAGAACCATGCTCTCAAATTGAGTATTTTGACAGCCAGGTGAGTCACTCTACCCTGGGACAGCATTAGGAGATCCTGCTTAAGGCACAGAGTTATAAGCATTTTCTGTCACACTGTCAACAGCGGGGAGTACCAGGCCTGCCTGGCCTAGTCTGGTACAATCAGAATCATTGCTGCTAGCTCAGTCTTCAATTTCAGAAGGACCCATAGGAGCAGTGGAAATGGAAAAAATGTATAAAGACATTTGCCCTTCAGGGAAGGGAGAGAGAGCATCCTATGGGACTGCCCCACTGAGGGGGGTTGGCAACAAAAGCTAGGAGCTATCTGTTCTGCCAAAAGGCAAACAGGCCCTCCCCTGGAATGCCCGATATCTGAAACACTGAGTTCAACACTTTCAGAGACCATTCTTAGGCTACCTGACCCATCCTGCTTAGGGAATCTGCCAGTACTTTGTCCTAGCTTGCTAGATGTGCTGCATAGAAATATAGAAGTACAGACAATGATGGATCTCTCTAGTCTGCCCATAAACTCTAATAAACGTGGCACCTATTGTCTGCAGATATTTCTTTATTTTTAAAGTTTCTCCCAGAAAGACATACTGAGCTGGTAACATTTCCAAATACATCCTGCGGAGATGGAGAAGTAAAGCACACAATACATGATGTGAAAGTGAAAATACATATGTAAGGTGCAGAAGTAATAAAACAAGCATTTGTCAATGCCGAATGTTTTATCGCTGGCATTGGCATTGGTAGTGCCAATAATAGGAATGGCAGTGAAGTATTGAAGTGATGCCAACCCCAACCCTACTCTGTAGAGACCGACAGGCATTGGGGTGTGCCTTTGGGTCGTCAGCTATATGAGCATTACAGCTGATGATCCCCAGTCCTACCCTGACTCTAGTCTCTGAGGTGAAATTGGTGTGGAAACCCTAACACCGTGAAGTGTGTTGGTATTTTCACTCCACATTTTCAACATGGGCTGTTTGTGAGCCCACCTCATGAAAAGTGGCACTATCAGTTTGTTAGCTGAAAGGTGGTTTTGCACAGCGGCTATGCCATTTGGCGAAACAGGGACGAAAACACATTTTGGGCAGTATATGGAAAATGACAACTGTATTGTTCATGAGGAGATGTAAAAAAATGGTAACGTTGTGTAACCCCTAGGTGGCGCTATCCCAAGGGCTACTACCCCTGCCTGCTTGGCTAGTAGCAGGTTAAGGGGCCTGAGTTCTGAAACGTGTGCCTGCACCCGGAGGTCAGGGTTGGTAGTGGTCAAGATAACCTGGGCACAGCCCTCCGGGACACTCTTTCCTCTCTAGTGGCCTGAACACTACAATAATCACTTTCACAATACCCCTGGTACACCACACAAGTACCCACACTGTTTGCACTTACCACCAGGGCTGATTCCTCTGGCTTGACCCTGGGGACCCCCTGTAAAACAAGGTTATGCACAGCAAATAGCAACAGTACAGTACTTTGAGCACAAACTGGAACCACAGTCAGATTACATGCAGAAAAAGTTAGATCTGATTTATTCAGGCAACTTGAACAAGGAGGGGGCAAAATCAGGTTAATTAGTTTAAAAGTTATATCAATCAAGCAGTTATGCATGCGCTTTGAGTCCCCCCCACACAGTCACACCTCTGGGTACCCAGGTGGAGAAGAGATGGGCTAGCCAGGACTGTTGCCCAGGGTTGTAGCTGTTTGGGGCCCTATGATGGAAAACACAACATGGACAGTACACAATATTTGTAATCCGGAGCCAGAGGGCTCAGTTCATAAAGGAAACGAAACAACAAAACAATCAGATGACACACTCAGATTAAGCTGTTGTTGCAGGGAGCTACCCTGGCATTTACTCACGATACCCAAGACTGGACACAGGCTGGACAAAAATCGAGACTGCAGGTGGTTGATCTGGAATGCCAGGAGAAGCAGGGCCCACACGAGTCACAGAGGTGTCGTTTCTGTTCAAGCGTGGAGCAGGGGGCTGATTCCCAGGCAGGTCTCTCGTCGACGGCTTCTCTGTGCAGTGGGTAGTCTGGCTGGGCCAGTCTGGCAAGGCCCAGACCGCATGGAGACAAATTGGGATGCAGTCCATTTTGGGCTGGATACAGCTTCCAGCAAGCAGAACACAGTTCACACAGTGAGGAACTAACTCACAACCCACTAGCAGCTCATAGAACATTTACATGTATGAGAATTCTACTGTACCAGGCAAAGTGCTCCCTGGTCACAATCACAAAGTCTCTGCACACACTGGGAGCTTAGGGATAGCTGGAACTCCTGACAGGCAGGTCGCATTCAGCAAAATCTTCGGTCTTCTTCAGGTTGAGCCTGGCACACTTCAGTACCTTACTTTAGTCACACAAACTTGAATTTAGTCCAAAATAATTCTCTTCTCTCCCTCTCAGGAGCAGCTGGCAGACATGCAAGTCAAAAACTCAGCCCTTTCACAGTTTTCTCATGTGAATCCACTCAGGACTGCTGCCCAAAATACACCTGAGCTCTTCTCATTTCACTTCCCAGCTCAGAACTAACTGAAATCTGCAAGCAGCCCGGGACTTCCCCAAGATCCAAAAGATTCGGTTGACAGATTTAGCTGTCAGTCAAAGCAAGAGCTCCCCCTTCAGTTGCAAAAAAGGTGCAAAAAGCTCCAAACTACAGTTCCTACAGATTTTGACTACAGACAGCTCCTGTAGTCCGGCTACATTTTAGGTCCCACCAGAACTGACTGGTCCAATTTGCAGTCCAGGACCAAGATACTGTAGTGGAGACAAAACAAAACAAACCTTGCTATAAAGAAAGCAGGTTAGACAAACTACATTATCATTATTACTCTAAATGATTTTCAGCAAATAGTTACATCTTTCAACAGTGCTTCCTCTCAGATTCCTTAGGCTGCAGTCAGGCAGCTCTTAAAGAGACAGTACACAGAAGCTATACAGGCTCTGCTAATCACATTTAAACTGCTAAAATGCAGGACACCAGCCTGGCAGTAAGCATTTAGGCAAGTTCAAGGAAGACTTTTAGGGAACCCCCATTTGTTGGGGGTTACAGTTGACAATCTGTAGTGAAAATATGAAAAATTGGTGAAGTTATGAGCATGCATAGAAATTGTGCAACACACGTCAGCAACCCAATTATTTTGGGGATTTTTTTAATCACATGTTTAACATAGGCATTTTGGGACCTCCCCTCATGAACAGTGGCACTGTGATTTTGTTAATTTGTCTGAAACTTTGATTTTGCACAGTGACCATGCCATTGTGCGCCACAGGTGCCAAAACACATTTAGGGCAGGATGTGAAAAGTGACAGCTGTACTGTTCGTAAGGAGGTGTGAAAAAATGCCAGTGTTGAAAATCTGGCATGAAAATATTGCAAATTTGCGAAGTTACAAGGGTGCGTGGAAACTGCGCAATGCACACTTGTAACACAGTCATTTTATGGAAATTCAGCACCAAATTTTCAACATAGGCATTTTAGGACTTCTGCTCATAAACAGTGTCACTGTCATTTCCTCAAACTGTTCCAAAAACTGATTTCGCACAGCGACTGCGCTATTCTGTGCTGGATGTGCGAAAACACATTTTGGCCAGGATATGTAAAATGATAGCTGTACTGTTCATAAGGAGGTGTGGAAAAATGCCAATTTAGAAAATCTGGAGTAAAAATATTACAAATTCATGAAGAATGCGGTAGTGGAAACTGCACAATGCGCTCATAAAACAGCCATTTTGATTTTCCCACCAAATTTGCAACATAGGCTTTTGGGACCCCTCATGAACAGTAGCACTGTCGTTTCATTAATCAGTCCCAAGGTGATTCTGTGCAGTGGTCTGAAATACACCTTAGGGACCGAGAACTCTTCATGACAGTGCCTGAATTCATAAGGAGGGGTCCCAATAACCCCATGTTGAAAATTTGGTGCCAAAATTCCCCAAAATGGCTCAGATATGCAACAAAGGTGAAAAAAAAAACTATTTATGCCATCATACAGCTAACCGGTATTTCCTCAGTTCGTGGTCATCTTTGAAGAGTGCAGACATGTGCCTGGTCCACCAAAGATCATCACGCTGGACTCCTGAGGTAAGTATGGGGTGAGGGGGTGTGGGAAGGCAGGGTGCGCAGAGGGTGGGAGCAGGTTGTGGGAGGGGGCAGGGAGACTGCGAGGGACCATTTTCTTTTTTACAGGTTTAAAAAAAAAAAAAAACATTGTGGGACGGTTTTTCTTTTGCAGGGGATTTGGCACACTGGGGTGGGCTCCCAGCGTGCCACCTAAGTGTTTTGGGGGGATACTGCAGCCGATGGAGGATTGGGAACCCCGTCATGCACATAACAGCGGGGGGAGACGTATGCCGACAGGGGTAGGCTCCCCATTGGCAAAATAAGCGAGGACGGGGGATAAACGCCGATAGGGATTGGGCCCCCTTCATCAAGAAACTGTTTGGGGGTGCATGATGCGAGGAGGATTGGGCACCCTCTCGGCATACATTATAATGGGAGGGTCATTATGCTGACGGGGAGTGGGCTCCCACATCGGCATTGTGACAGTAGGCGGCGGCAGTCACTGCCGCCATGTTGCGTGTAAGTCGGCAGGCGTGTTGTGGTCCTGTTGCATGAGAGCTTTGCTCTCATTGCAGTGGACCTTTTCTTAGATCTGGTGGCCACATTAGGGATGCATGGTGTCAGCGTCTGCTGCTGGCTTATTGTGGAATGAGGGATGCACTTATTGATGCGTGCCCTGCATTCATCCAACAGTGACCGCACCTCCAAATCTGCTACTACTGCAAGATGTTGGCTGGCGAGCAAGTGCGAGTCAACATAAAAATAAGGGTATTGGGGGGACTCTTTGAGTCTAGACTTGTGACCAGCGGGGTCCCACAGGGCTCACTGCTTGGACCAGTGTTGTTTAATATCTTTATTAGTGACATAGCAGATTGGATCAAAGGTAAAATTTGCCTATTTGCAGACAAAACTAAGCTCTGTGAGAGAATGGACATAGAGGAGGGGGAGGCAGAAGCTCAAGAAGGACCGGGCTTGGCTCAAAACATGGTCGGGTATCTGGAAGCTGGGGGAGCCAAGAATCCAGCCTGGGACTAGTTGTTGGCTGGGAGGGGTACAGATGTCCGATCCTGAGGAGCAAAAAGACCTAGGGGTAATTATCACATGGAATCTGAAGCACTCTGTGCATTGCCGTAAAGCAGCAGCCAAAGCCACCAGGATGCTGGGATGCATCACTAGAGGAATCACCTCCAGGAAAGGGGAGGTCATTCTGCCATTGTACAGGTCCTTGTTGAGACTGCACATGAAGTTCTGTGTGCAGTTCTGTTGCCCATATCTGAAAAAGAACATCAGTTTACTGGAGGGGGTGTTGTGAAGGGCAACCAAGATGATCCAGGGCCTGCAGGACAAACCCTATGAGGACAGGCTAGAGGTGCTCAACATATATTCCTTGGAGGACAGAAGAGATGGGGGGACATGATCAAAACCTTCAAGTAGACTGCATTCAAGCAGAACATCAGAGCTTTTTAAAATGATAGCCTTTATACATTTGTAAGTCACTGTTATTGGCTATGAATAGGGTTACAAATATAGGGTTGTAGGAGGGCATACTTCACGTACTCCATGGTATACAATTTTATTTTAGGGGGCAACAAAGTTTTGCACTGTTGCCAAAAAAGGAAACTAGAAGGTTTCACCACATAGGCTGTCTTTCCATCACAGGGATAACACAAAATAAAGGCCCTGTCAAGGCTATGTTGGTGTCCGATGGAGAAATAGACACCAACTATATTTATGAGTGCAAGGATGGAGGCAACAAACAGAGGCATGGTGCACAGATATTGCATTATTTATTTAGCTTTTGTTAACCAGGTAAGTACACTAGACAAGCAATTTGACTATTTTCAGGTACGACCCAGGAGAGTACAGGAAATTACATACTTACACACTTGGGACAACATGGTACATAATTAAGAACAGGTCACACATCATGAGACTACAAGGTAAGATTACACATTACATAATTAGGAACAGGTTATATACATCATGAGACTACAAGGTAAGATTACACATCCCATGATTAGGAACAGGTTACACATCAAGGACTACAGGTAAGATTACACATCTTGCATCAAGTTTGGGGCAGTACAGAAATACTACATTTTAAGGGCCGGCAGTTTGTGTGGGTGCAAGTGCTAAACATATGTCATGGGGTTTTGACATCCATGAGCAGATGCACTTTAAGATGGCTCCATAGGGAAGGCGCGGGTGCCGTGTCGAGGGCATGCACGGACCTGGGTTGGGAAGGTATTCAGGTGAGGGCATGTTGCGAAGTCCCTTTCACCCATCTTGGTCCTAGTCACAGGTACCTTGAGTGTGGCAGACCTCTGATATGACGAGGGGGCAGTTTGGGCCAGCAAGCTTGCCACCCCTGGAGGGGTACCTGTGCTGAGGACCTTACCAGTGAAGCAACCAAGGACAAAGTCAATGTACTTTGTAGGCGAGAGCCAGTGTAGCTTGTTGTAGAGCTCACAGTGATGAGTGAGCCGGGGGGCCGACAGGGCGATGCGACAGATATTGTTATAAGCCATCGACCACCTGGAGAGATGGGCCTTAGTGGTGCTAGCAAACAGCAGGAGCCCATAACACAAAGAGGGGAGAAGCATCCCTCTCGCAAGGGCAGCACGCGCGGCTGGTGTGAGGTTGTTTTTTGCCCTGTAGGACAGACCAAGTTTACAGTTGACTGTTTTACATATCCTCTGAATATGAAGGCCAAGGCATTAGGTGGGGCAATTGGCATGGCCATGGTGTACCCAATTTTATTTTCTGGCTACACCCCTGTACAAATGTTAATATATTTTATTTGCTATGCTGATATGGGGCTGCAAGTACTGCACCTGTGGAACAGAGTGATTTTTGTGCTTTGTTTTTCCATAGTAAAAAAATTGTGACTGAGAACTGAACCCTTACTATGCAACTTTGAGCTATCATTTAAAGAGCAGTCGACACCTTCCAGAGAACTTTCATACAATATAATATTAAGACTCAGTTTAGCTTTTATTTCACACCAGCTCGTTATTTGTCCTCCCTATCATTTATTGTTGAGGTCACATGCATGAAAACAGGATTTTTGCTCCTGAAAAACTCATCCATTCCAGTTGTTTAGTCCCTACCTGAGGTCATAATGCAGTGCTTGTGATATCAGTTACTCCCATGGCAACAGATTGTGATGTTACAACAGAGGATTATGACAACAAACAGGAAATAAGCAATAGAGGCAGATGAACTCAGATTGATAAAGATCATGTATTTATGCAGATTTCTTCTTTAATAAATAATGGGGAGGATAAAGTAATAGAAGATATAAGGATTAAAAGCTAGGTAGCACCTACATGTAGTGTTTTTCAAAGTTTTCCTTGAGGTGTCAACAGCTCTTTAATCTCTCAATGCTCCAGTCCACCCAACTGTAGAAATGGGTAGTAGTAGCAGGACCTCACTGGACACAAGATAGTATACCTCAGGTTTGTTATCCTGGGTAAAAGAATTATAAAAATATAGAGAATAATGTATGGGCAACCATACACAACAAGACTGTGTTTCCATTGAGGGGTTGAGATGACAGCATATGAACCTCAAGAACGAAGCTCGAGAGGTCCATGCTGTCATCTCAACCCCGAGATGGAAACACATGCTGAGCTTTGTGTGGTTGACCATATTTTATTTTTTATAGTATATGTTTTTTTTTATATTAGAGTGACAGACCCCCACAGAAGTGAAAACAAAAAATCTTGCTATTTCTTTGTTCTACTCACATATCAAAATCTAATTTCCATACCTCTGAAAAGGTAAAAGGTATGACTTTGGGCACTGGGTGGTTAGTGAGTAGCTACGTGTAGAATAAATGAGAAATTTAAAATTGTATGACCTTTGAACTGTGCATAACAACTGTTTGGAATGCGCATGACAACACCTTAGAATGTGCATAACGATTTAGAATGTGCTTAACAAAGATTTTGAGCAGGCTAATTTTTATACATAACAAAGGGTAACCATATATTATAAATATGTTGTGCAAACATACTACTTTATAGGGATTCTCCATCCAGCCTACTACCCAGGGCACCCTGTGATTCCCATGGTAGCAAAACTACCGTGAAGGCCAGTATGATCTGTAACTCTGCCCCTACACACATTCTTTCTGACTCTGTTTTGTGTGTGTGCTTGTGTTGGGCTCACTGGTCAAATAATTTTGAGAAAACTGAAATAATTACTGTCATAAGGACCTGTTTTTCAAAGGGTTTCTCCTGTTCTGTGCCTGTAGCAAAAACATGTTGAAAATAGTGCTCATTGAAATGAGACTACAGTCAAGCAGATCATTGCTTTTTAAAATTATAGCTTTTTAAACAATTGTAAGTTAACTTTATTGACTGTGAACAGGGTTACAGAAACATAGACTGTGGTGGCAGATAAGGACCGCCTTGTCCACCTAGTCTCAACATTTCCCTACTTACTTAATAACTGCAGATCCCAATTGATCTGTCGCTTACCTTTTCTGTCTTACCACTATGATTGCCTTCTACCTATCCCATGCATTCTTGAATTCACCCACTGTTTTTGGCCCCACGACCTCCGTAGGGAGGCTGTTCCATGCATCCGCCACCCTTTCTATGAAAAAGTACTCTTCCTCACATTACCCCTGAGCCCTCCCCCAGCCTTGACTAGGGGTGAAGTTGTCTGGGGTGGGAGTGGGGACAAAGATGGCGTGTTGGATATCAAACTGGTGATAGGGTAGGCTACAAAAGGTAGTGGTGGTGTTGGGGAGTCTCGGAACCTACAGCTGTGATGAGCGGGGTGCTACAGGGCTCGGTGCTGGGCCTGACATTGTTCGGGCTATTCATCTTGGACATTGCGCAGGGGTTGGTGAGCAGGATTAGCCTATTTGCCGATGCCATCAAAATGGGGGCAGTAGTAGATGATGAGGGGGTATGGCTGCAACTACAGAGAGACTTGACCAAGCTAGAGGAATGGTCAGGGAAGTGGCAGCTGGGGTACAATGTGAAAAAAAGTAAGGTGTTGCATTTTGGGGCTAGAAACCCAAGGACAGACTACTGGCTAGAGGGGGGTCAAACTGGAGAGCACCGAAGAGGAAAAGAACCTGGGGGTTTTGATAACAATGAGCATGAACAACACTGCCCAATGCAGGAGAGTGGCAGCGAAAGCAAACAAGATGCTAGGGTGCATAGCATGGGGATTCACATCCAGGCGCAGAGAGGTGATCTTGCCCCTCTACAGGGCGCTGGTCAGGCCACACTTGGAGTACTGTGTGCAGTTCTGGAGGCCGTACCTGAGGCAGGATGAGGGGGGAACATGATCAAAACCTTCAAGTACTTGAAGGGTATTAACAAAGGGGGGGCAGAGGGGGTGTTGAAACTAAGGAGTGGGAGGGAAACTAGGGGGCACGGGCTAAGAATAGAGGAGGGAGATTCAGAAGGGAGATGCGGAGGCATTACTTCACAGTGAGCATGGTTGCAAAGTGGAACGCACTGACAGGGGGTGATGTCGAGCAGAAAAGTGGCTGGCTTTAAGAATGTGTGGGACAGATTACAGGGGTGGGTGAGGCTGGGCGAGGAAGTAAACGAAAGGAGGGTGGGGGTTGGGGAGGGGCAGCTGCCTGGTAGGGGGCTAGCTGCATAATCGAGCAGACTTTGATAGACCAGCAGGTCTGTTCTTCTGGCACCTTCATATGTTCACATGTTCATATACTGTGACCTCTTGTTCTTGCATATCTTCTCTGTTGGAAGATGCTGCCCTCCTGTACCTTTTTTATCCCCTTGAAGTATTTGAATGTCTCTCTTCTCACTCCTTTCTTCCAAAGTATACATGTTGAGGTCCTTCATTCTTTCCTCATACGGTTTATGGTGTGTTCCCATCACCATTTTCGTTGCCCTTCTCTGGACTGCCTCCATTAAGTCTATGTCCTTCTGGGGATGTGGCCTCCAGAACGGAACACAGTATTCCAGACATGGCCTCACCAATTTTCTGTACAGTGGCATCACCATCTCCTGTTTTCTATTGGTGAAGCCTCTCCTTATGCACTTCGGCATCCCTTTGGCCCTCCCCACCGCCTTTTCACACTGCTTGGCTACCTTTAGGTCATCCGTTATGAGCACCCCCCGGTCCCTTTCTAGTTTTGTTGTCATTAGTATCTCTCCCTTCATTGAGTATTCCTCTCCAGGGTTCCAGTGCCCCCAGTGCATGACTTTGCACTTCTTTGCATTGAACCTAAGCTGCCACCCCTGTAAGCTGCTCTATTATGCAGCTAGCCCCCTACCAGGCAGCTGCCCTCCCATCCCCGTCCTCCTTCATTTACCTCCTTGACCCACCCTCACCCACCCCTGTTATCTGTTCCATGCGTTCTTAAAGCCAAAAGGCTGGCCTTCTGGAAATATAAGGGAACGCAGCGGGATGAAGATAGGGAGGCATACCAAACTTCCCTAAGGGAAGCAGGGAAGGCAGTAAGGCAGGCAAAGGCCCAAACCGAGGAAACACTAGCACGAACAGTAAAAGAAGATGACAAGACTGTCTACAGATACATTAGTGAAAGGAGAAAGTCCAGAGGGGGTATTGCTAAGATCAAAGGAGATAAGGGTGTGTGTGAGGAGGAGGAGGACCATGTAAAAGCATCCTGAATAGATACTTCTGCTCAGTATTTACTGAAGAGAAGGTAGGGCAGGGCCCACCGCTCAGCACCATGTACACAGGGGGGAAGGAGATGTGCACTAGTCCCTTCACAAAAGAAAAGGGTCCTACAAGAGCTCGATAAGATCAGGGTGGACAAGGCAATGGGATCTGATGGCATATGTACATCCCAGGATACTAAAGGAGCTAAGGGTGGAACTAGCAGAGCCATTATCAGAATTGTTTAGTGAGTCTCTGGGCACAGGAGAGGTCCCAGAAGTCTGGAGAAGGGCTCATGTGATCCCGCTCCACGAGAGTGGTAGCAGGGAGGAGGCGTGGAACTACAGACCAGTCAGTCTTACCTCAGTAGTGGGCAAGATTATGGAGGCACTCGTTAAGGAAAGAATAGTGCAACACCTGGAATCCGTAGGAGCACAGGATCCAAGACAGCATGGGTTTAAAAAAGGAAGGTCCTGTCAAACTAATCTCATAGCTTTTTTTTGACTGGGTAACCAGAGTGGTGGACCAAGGGGGAGCAGTTGATGTCACCTACCTTGACTTCAGCAAAGCTTTCGATACTGTTCTACATAGAAGATTGATTAATAAGGTGGGTAGGCTCAGGGTGGGTCAGAAGTTGGTCAACTGGGTGACAAACTGGCTAACAGGCAGAAACCAGAGAGTGGTGGTAAATGGTATACAGTCAGAAGAGATTCAAGTCACAAGTGGGGTACCTCAGGGATCAGTCCTGGGGCCAGTCCTCTTCAATATCTTCATCAGTGACATTGCAGATGGACTGGAGGGTAAGGTTTGTCTGTTTGCAGATGACACAAAGATTTACAACACAGTAGATGATCCAGATGGGGTGGGCAGAATGAGAAGAGATCTAGATAAACTGGGAAAATGGTCGGAAGAGTGGCAACTGGGGTTTAATGCAAAGAAGTGCAAGATCATGCACATAGGGAAGAGAAACCCTGAAGCCACCTATAGGCTGGGAGGGGAGTTGCTGGTAGTCACAAGGGAAGAAAGAGACTTGGACATCATCATCTCCGATGACCTGAAATCTTCCAAGCAGACCACTAAAGCAGTAGGTAAGGCTAGGGGAATATTGGGGTGTATTAGTTGGGGTATCACAAGTCGTAAGAGGGAGGTAATAATCTCTCTTTACAAGACACTAGTTATGCCCCATCTGGAGTACTGCGTACAGTACTGAAGGCCACACCTTCACAAGGACATTAACCAAATTGAGGCAGTCCAGAGAAAGGCAACCAAAATGGTGCAGGGACTGCATCAGAAAACATATGAGGACAGATTAATAGAGCTCAATAGGTATACCCAAGAGCAAAGGAGGGAGAGAGGTGATATAATTGAAACATTCAAACACCTTAAGGGCATTAACAAGGTAAAAGAGTCTAACATATTTCAATAGAAGAAAAATAGCAGGACAAGAGGACACAGCATGAGATTAGAGGGAGGCCGATTAAGAGGTAATGTGAGGAAGTTCTTTTTCACAGAAAGGGTGGTGGATGCATGGAATTGCCTACCTCAGAAAGTGGTGGACATGAATACAGTGCAGGGCTTCAAATAGGCATGGTATAGGCATAAGGGAGCAATACAGATGCGTATGACTAGATAGGCCATTGACAGAGCAAAGGCCAATGGCACATTTATAAGGTAGAAAAATAAATGGGCAGACTGGATGGGCCTTGAGGGCCTTATCTGCCATCAGTTTCTATGGTTCTATGTTTCCTCCAACTTGCCTAGGCCTCTTCTCATTCTTTTCTCCCCATCTGGAGTGTTCACCCTATTGCAGATCTTTCTGTTGTCTGCAGAGAGGCTTCTGTTCCCTTCCAGTCCCTCTGCAATGTCGCTAATGAAGACACTGAAGAGGACAGGCCCAAGCACTGAGCCTTGTGGCACCCCACTGGTCACCCCCGTCTCCTGGGATTGAACTCTGTTAACCAACATCCTCTGTGTCTCGTTGTTCAGCCACTGACTAACCCAATTTACCACCTTAGGTCCCACTCCCATCCTGCCCAATTTGTTTACTAACCTCCTGTGTGAGACAGTGTCAAATGCCTTGCTAAAGTCTAGGTAGGTCATGTCTACCACCCCTCTCTGATCAACCACCCTGGTTACCCAGTCAAAGAAATCTATCAGATTTGCTTGATAAGATCTTTCTGCAGTGAATCCATGTCGCCTTGGGTCTTGTGCCCTGCTGGCTTCGAGATATGCCACAATCCTTTCCTTCAGCATGGATTCCATTATTTTCCTCACCACTGAGGTCAAACCGGCTGGCCTGTAATTCCTAGCTTTCAACTTGCTCCCACTCTTGTGTAGTGGTACCACATTTGCTGTCCTACAGTCTTTTGGTATCACTCCTTCCTCCAGCGATTTGTTGAATAGGGCTGTCACTGGTGCCCCTAGTTCCTCTCTGAGCTCTCTCAGTATTCTGGGATGCATCCCATGTGGCCCCATTGCCTTGTCCACTTTTAATTTCGAGAGTTCCTTTAGGACTCTCTCCTCTGTGAATGGAATGGTGCCCAACTCTCCTCCATGTGTGTTTCTACCCCCTATTTTTGGTCCCTCCTCTTCCCCCTCTTTTGTAAATACTAAGCAGAAGTATGCAAGGTTGCAAATGTAGGGGTGTAGGAGGGCATACTCCATGTACTCCATGGTGTACAATTTTATTTTAGGGGGCAACAAAGCTTTGCACTGTTGCCAAAAAGGAAACTAGAAGGATTCACCATTTAGGCTGTCTTTCCATCACAGGGATAATACAACATACAGGCTCTGTCAAGGCTATGTTGGTGTCTGACGAAAAAATAGACGCCAACTGTGTTTATGAGTGTAAGGGTGCGGGGCAACAAACAGAGGCATGGTGCACAGATATTTTGTTTACTGTGTTAGGTGGGGCAATTGACATGGTCATGGTGTACCCATTTTTATTTTCTGGGTATACCCCTGTACAAATGCTGATGTATTTTATTTGCTGTGCTGATATGGAGCTGCAAGTATTGCTGCAGTTGATATTACAAAAATGTTTATATTAACGCTTGCTTACTTTGTTTCTCCACCCTCACCTTCAGTGGCAGAAAAATTGTGGGGATCAGAGTTCTTACTATGCACTGTGCAGTTTCTTTGTTTTTTTATGTTTTGTTTAATAATCTTGAGATGGCTCTGACCAGAGTTTGTTTCCTTTGCTGTGGATCTGGAACATCATAAAATATTACATGATGTAGTGCAGCTACTGAAATGTCAAAAAGTGGTCCCCTCTGCCTTACTAAACAAGCATTTGTCAATGCCGAATGTTGCTTGCTTCTATGTGCTGTTTAGGAATTTGGAAGTCATTGGAGTGCAAATATTGAAAATTCGCGAACTTACGAGCGTGCATTGAGCAGTTCCTACGCAGTCACTTTTAGGAATTTTTTCACCAAATTTTCAACATAGCCATTTTAAGACCTCTGCTCATGAACAGTGTCACTGTGATTTTCTTATTGTGTCCCATACATTGATTTCACACACCAACTGCGCCATTGTGCGCTACATGGGTGGAAACATGTTTTCGGTGAGATGTGAAAAATGACAGCTGTACTGCTCATAAGGAGGTGTGGTAAAATGGAAATGTTGAAAATCTGGAGTGAAAATATTGAAAATTCGTGAACTTACGAGCATGCATAAGAACTGCACAACGCACGCTCGTAAAACAGTCATTTTTAGGAATTTTTCCACCAAATGTTCAAAATAGGCTCTTTGAGAGCCCACCTTATGAACACTGGCAGTGTTGTTTCGTTAATCATTCGGGAAAGGTGATTTCGCGCAGTGGCTGCGAAATCACCCTTCAGGCCCGAGTAACGCCATGACAAGGCAAGAATTCATGAGGAGGAGTCCCAAAAACCCCATGTTGAAAATTTGGTGCAAAAATTCCCAAAAATGTCTGAGATATGCAGCAAAGTTGAAAAAACCCTATCTATTCCATTATACTGCTTACCGGCATTTCCTCAGTTCGAGGTCAGCTTTGAAGAGTGCAGACGTGTTCCTGGTCCACCAAAGATCATCTCGCCGACTCGGAGGTAAGTATGGAGTGAGGGTGGTGTGGGGAGGTAGGGTGCAGTGGTGGGGGCGCGGTGGGTGCAGACACTGCGAGGGACCGCTTTTGGTTTTTAGTTGTTTTTTTAAATGACGACGTTAGGACGCTTGCCACGCTTGGGTGGGCTCAGCGCAGGCAGAAGGATGGCTGGGGCTGGAGCCGACGGGGATTGGGCACCCTGTCTGCCATGGCATCTGTTGCCACGCTTGGGTGTGCTCCCAGCGGCACCCGTACTGGGGGGAGACAGTGGAGCTGATGTGGGATTGGGCACCCCCGTCGGCGACAGCATGGAGGGAGAGACAGTGGAGCTGATGGGGGATTGGGCACCCCCGTCAGCCATAACATGATTTTGCCACGCTGGGGGGGCGTGGAGCCGACAGAGGATCGGGCACCCCCGTCGGCAATACAGTGAGGGGGAAGGTGCATGAGCACGCAGTGTGTGTGTGGGGGGGAAGAGCTCTGCTCACTCAAGCGGAGCTCTCCCTTTCAACTGTATGCCACTGCATTTTCAGCTTGTCATAGACAGCTGCAGCAGTGATTGGGGAACTGGGGCCGCACCTGCAAACACACTGACTGCATTGGAAGATGGGCTGACACACCTCCGAAAACTTGGGTGATGGCACTATGTTTCTTGCACATGCGTGCAAGCAACATAAAAATCAGTAACCAGAAAGGAGTCACCTCCTCACCATTATGCATTCCATCCACTCCCCACTCATTCACTTGTGAGACTTACAATAATACTAACACACGGGGGAACTACCGTACTCAGTGTACAAATGCAGCATGTGAGCGATTATAAATTGCAAGTTTTATTTCCCTTTGTTGTGGATCTGGTACATAAGACAACTTTATGTGTTCTGCTAAACCTACTGAACTGTGGAAGAGTGATTCCCTCTTCATTACAAAGACTTCAGTGGCATCGGAGACAGATTTTTTCTTTGGAATCTCCCCTCTCCCACTGAGAAAACACACACACACACACACTGATCACAATGACAGAAATCCTTCCCAGCCTAGCAGGAAGGAATTTCTCCAGTGACTGATGCGTGGTGCCCTGTGTGCTGTTTGCACTGAGCTCATCCACGGACTGTAATTTGAGCTGGCACTAGTATGCTGCATCCATGAAAGAATTTGTGAATCAAGCACTGTCTCTCTCTCTCTCTCTCTTAGCAGAGTGCTTCAGGTAGCGGAGGGATTGTGCTACAATTCCAAAATGTTGTGCTTCGTTGGGAGTGTGACATGTCTTCTCCCTCTCTGTGATAGTAAGACAGCATGCAGAGCTCCACCCTGCAGCCGTAAAAAGAAGGCAGCCATTTTAGCCACTGAAAGATTTTGTTTTTAATTTTTATATCCATTTCTGTTATTATTTACACCATTGAGGGTAAATCAGCCCTGGAGGTGGTTATCCTCCACTTAACCACCACATCGGGGACGTCACCAGGGATTTGGTCACACGAATGAGATAGTTTTGAGGGTGTGATGCCTGTGACCTCAGGGTACTGAGCATCCACTGAGTTGTCTTCATGTGCAGCCTTGCTAGAGGCACTGTGAACACTGAGGAGGCTAGTAGGCCCAGTATGTGGTACATGGAATGGGCTGGCATAATCTTGTGTACCATGATGTAGCATGCTATCTGCAAGATTGCCTATAGTCTGCTGTCTGGGAGGAATGCCATGTCCAGTCATGTTCTGAACATCTCCTATTCCTGGAAGGGCTCCAGTTGAGACTTTGAGGGATTTAGAAGGATTCCCATGGATGATAGGAATTAAGAGGCAGTGGCCACTGCCTGCTCGTCTTCTGTTTGCTTGGGCTTGAAAATAGCCAGTCGTCCAGACATGGGAAGACTTGGAGTCCCAGTTTTCTGAGCTACGCTGCAAGTACTGCACAGTACTTTGTAAAGACTTGCGATTCCGAGGAAAGCCCAAAGAGTAGGACTCTAAACTGTTAGTAATTCCCTTTCATGCAGAACTGGAGGTACTTGTGGTGGTTGGGGTGTACCAATATGTGCTGGTTTGTATCCTGCATATCCGGTGATGCAAGTTAATCCTGAAGTTTCAGATATGGTAGCAAGGATCCTAGAGACTGCGCCACCTATGGTCCAAAAGATAAGCGTCATCACAGGATACACTCATGATTTATTGCTGAATGCAGTCCACACCCAGGGTTGCCACCTGATGCAATACCTGCAGGTGCAGAGCAAGCAACTGCATCAAAGGCATGCAAGAGGCTTTAAGCTGGTGGCTGTTAGATTTAATATCTTCTTTAACAGCTAGCAGCACTTCTTGTTTTGCCTCGGTGTCTGGAAGAACCTCTGTCAGAGACTTGAACTACCTTCAAGGGTAGCTGAGACATGTTTGCCCATGGTGTCTACCTTGAGCAACTCCTTGTTGGTGGGGTGTTGGTGGGGTGAGCGGTGATGTCCCTGGGCACTAGGGCTGTGTCATTTTCAACCACAATCACAATCGCATCTGCTATTGCTTGAGTGAAATACATGAGCGTAGATTTAGGCACTGTGCATTTCTTGTCCAGCTGCTTGGGAACAGCTGCCACAGTAGCACACCTCCTCCAAGCTGCCTCAGAGAGTGTCTCTAAGGCCAGCTGGATAGGAGGAACTACAAAAATAGGGATATTAGGAATGTTTAGAAACTCTAATTGGAGGTGTCTAGCCTGGTCTAGGACTGCTGGCTTGAAATTAAGTGCAGAAGTACACATTTCTGAGCAAAGCCTAAAAGGAGAGATCCTCCTGAGGTACGGTGACAGGAACTGGCTCTGGATTCTCTGTATGTTAGCATGAGTCATAGTTTTCACGATCAGAAATGAGGAGGTCAGGAGCTGATTTGTGTCCCTCTACTCCTTCCATACCCAGAGAGTACTAAGGAGGAGGGAGTCAAAAGACGACAGTCCAGGCTGTGGCCTCAGCAACATTGGCCCTGGATAAAGCCCTGGGAATGGTGCTGACACGGAGGACAGCCCCATGAACATCCCGGAAGAGAACAATCTTGGCACTGAATGCCCACGCATTACTGTCAGTAGCAGTAGCACCTGCACAAGACTAGATCTCAAAACACTCAATCTCTGTGCTGGATGCAGCACCGCTAATGATGTTGAAAACCCAGAGAACACAGAAGCAACACCACCGGTGGGGCAGGCACTGATGGTGCCAACAGCGGTCCCAGCGCAGAGGACGAAATTTGGAGTCAGCCGCACACCTCAGTTAAGTGGCACTGAAGATGGTGCAAGCTCAATAAACCCACTAGGAGCCAGGGGCTGGCACAAAAAACAGTTCCACTTCACTTATATACTGCACCCACTGCTTCACAAGAGTGCTGAGTGGCTAAACTGTCCACCAGAATGCCCTCTATTGGACAGAGAGGAGCTCTGGGATGGAGATCTTGACTGCACAGGCCCATGCATCCCTGGTGTCATCGATGACAACAGTGGGGAACCCAGGCCTGCCAAAGCTGAGTGCCTCACAGTAGAATGACCAGAGGATGACATTGATCTGTGCCATTTCTTCCCCTTATGATTGAGGGAAGTGGTAGAGGCCGAACAGTGCAAAGACCCTGACATAGAGTGTATGCGAGCTCTGGACTGTTTTTTTGTGACTTTGACAGGACTGTCCATCCTCCTGGATGCTAGACTACCCACTGCCAGTGCACCCACTAAGAGTGAGGGGGTGGCCAGACACTGGCCAGCTGCTGGAATAACTTACCTTTTCAGGCTCCATACCTTCTTCCTTGGTTGTTGGCTGTTGGAATGAGGCTGGGCTGAGAGAAAACTGAGATTTTGTGCATTAAAACTAACTGAACTGATACAAAAGTAACAGACTCTAGTGTATTTTAAAATAAAACTGAAAACCTGAATGCTGTCATCACATAGACGGTGAGGTGTTTGTGGGCTGGGGGGGGGCTTGCTGCTAAACTGTTCTGGGTAGTACTGTGTTTGTGGGCTGGGGGCTTGCTGCTAAACTGTTCTGGGTAGTACTGTGTTTGTGGGCTGGGGGCTTGCTGCTAAACTGTTCTGGGTAGTACTATGTTTGTGGGCTGGGGGCTTGCTGCTAAACTGTTCTGGGTAGTACTGTGTTTGTGGGCTGGGGGCTTGCTGCTAAACTGTTCTGGGTAGTACTGTGTTTGTGGGCTGGGGGCTTGCTGCTAAACTGTTCTGGGTAGTATTGTGTTTGTGGGCTGGGGGCTTGCTGCTAAACTGTTCTGGGTAGTACTGTGTTTGTGGGCTGGGGGGCTTGCTGCTAAACTGTTCTGGGTAGTACTGTGTTTGTTGGCTGGGGGCTTGCTGCTAAACTGTTCTGGGTAGTACTGTGTTTGTGGGCTGGGGGCTTGCTGCTAAACTGTTCTGGTAGTACTGTGTTTGTGGGCTGGGGGCTTGCTGCTAAACTGTTCTGGGTAGTACTGTGTTTGTGGGCTGGGGGCTTGCTGCTAAACTGTTCTGGGTAGTACTGTGTTTGTGGGCTGGGGGCTTGCTGCTAAATTCTGGGTAGTACTGTGTTTGTGGGCTGGGGGCTTGCTGCTAAACTGTTCTGGGTAGTACTGTGTTTGTGGGCTGGGGGCTTGCTGCTAAATTCTGGGTAGTACTGTGTTTGTGGGCTGGAGGGGCTTGCTGCTAAACTGTTCTGGGTAGTACTGTGTTTGTGGGCTGGGGGCTTGCTGCTAAACTGTTCTGGGTAGTACTGTGTTTGTGGGCTGGGGCTTGCTGCTAAACTGTTCTGGGTAGTACTGTGTTTGTGGGCTGGGGGCTTGCTGCTAAACTGTTCTGGGTAGTACTGTGTTTGTGGGCTGGGGGCTTGCTGCTAAATTCTGGGTAGTACTGTGTTTGTGGGCTGGGGGCTTGCTGCTAAACTGTTCTGGGTAGTACTGTGTTTGTGGGCTGGGGGGCTTGCTGCTAAACTGTTCTGGGTAGTACTGTGTTTGTGGGCTGGGGGCTTGCTGCTAAACTGTTCTGGGTAGTACTGTGTTTGTGGGCTGGGGGCTTGCTGCTAAACTGTTCTGAGTAGTACTGTGTTTGTGGGCTGGGGACTTGCTGCTAAACTGTTCTGGGTAGTACTGTGTTTGTGGGCTGGGGGCTTGCTGCTAAGCTGTTCTGGGTAGTACTGTGTTTGTGGGCTGGGGGCTTGCTGCTAAACTGTTCTGGGTAGTACTGTGTTTGTGGCTGGGGGCTTGCTGCTAAATTCTGGGTAGTACTGTGTTTGTGGGCTGGGGGGGGCTTGCTGCTAAACTGTTCTGGGTAGTACTGTGTTTGTGGGTGTGGAGTCTTGCTGCTGCACTGATAGCTGGGTGGGGCGTACTAAAAAAGTTGTATGTCAGGGGAATAGCCAAACTTAAAAAAACTGAAGGCCCAGGAGATGATGGGCAGGTTTGTGTATGCAAATTGCTCAAAAAAAATGCAGCCCCCAGAAATTTTTTTGAATTTGGTGCATTCTGGTGCATTTTGAGGGTCATTAGTAACATAATTTGCTATCATGCAACCCCTATCCCCTTGCCCAGTAAGTTAAACTTTAGCCACCTCCCATGAATCCACACAGTCCAGTATGTTGCCTGAACCAGTCTCACCATAGCCCATCCTCCTACTCCAGTGCAAGGTCCCTGGCCCACCACGAGCCCATCAAGACTCTCTTGCAATCTGCATCAGTGTCCTTCTTTCAAATTATGATACCATGTACTGACATGAAGCATGTCAGTAGTCCCCCTCTCAGAAATCTCTTTAGAAAGAACGTAGATATAGTGGTGATGTTTATACAGACGACTCATGTGTTATAAAACCAAATCATTATTATGAAAAAAGAACTAAGTTGTAAGAGAAAACAGTGTTTTATTTTGCCTGAAAAAACGGACATAAGCTGCAATTACAAAATGCATGTGACACATATAATATGGCATTAACCGTTTTGTACAACTCTGTTTCTGATTTATCTAAGTTTAAAGCTTAGTATCTAACAAATTTTAAACAAAAGACAAGAGTGTTAGTAAGATAATACTACTAAAATATTATAATTAATTGTTCATTTATTGCTTACGTCATCTGAGATTCAAATTGTGGTATTAATTTTTGTTACATTAATATCTTAAGTTAAGTAAGCAATAACCCACGACAGGGTGTGCAGTTATTGGGGATTAATCAACACCCTGGGTGTGTTGAGAGGCACGAGGCCGGAGGCCGAGTGTCCTCACAGCACCGGGGGTGTTGATTAATCCCCAATAACCGCACACCCTGTCGTGGGTTATTGCACTTATAACCTGGGCCACATGTGGAGACAAATGGACAAAAACTCTTCGAATACCAGGAAAGAAATGTGGTAACTATTTTGTATCCTTCTGCAATTTATGGCTGCAGCATCACACTTTTCTGTGTTTTGCCACAGTAAAAATAGTTCTACACAGAAAAGTTTGTGGTGAACAGGCAACAGATAATACATTCAAGGAGCTGGTGGAACTTGTTATTATGCTGTCAAAACTAGACAGGCTCCTGTAATGATCTATTGCTATACTCACTGCTGCATGCTCTCTCTCTCTGATCTCTGAATTAAGCTGCTGGCAACAATGATATCATATATCGGGTTGTCTCTCTCTCTCTTTCTGTCCGTGTACTCCCAGTCCCGAACTCCGTGTGCGTGTGTGTGTGTGTTTGGCTATCTGCCACTTTCTGCCTTACCTTTAGGAAAGAAGCACATCTATTGCACCAATCCACACACACACACACTGAGGCACAGGGGAGCAAAGAGGTGAGCAACAGACACACTACACCCACCACGGCTTGTCAAGCAGCAGCACAATCACTGTGTATAGAGAGAGAGAGAGAGAGAGGGGACATTGACGCAACTCAGAGTTCAATATACCAGTCCTGGTGTTACGCTCTCTCTCTCTCTCTCACATACTGTGCATACAGTGAGCGACAGAAGGGGAGCCAATATCATCGCACTGGGTAGTGGTCTCTCCAAAAAGCCTGCTCCCACTGACTGTGAGTGCAGGGCACTGGGTTCTGTTTCTTATACAAGGCTCTGCTGTGCTTGTTATCACGAGCTTGCATGACTTTTTTGTGTGCTGCAGCACTGTTACTGTTGTATTGGGACAATGGTCAGGGGCAGTATTTACACATGCCATGATTTCACTGTGTCCATTGGGTGGGTGGGAAATTTGATAGCAGGTCCACTGTCCCTGAAAAACAATCGCCTGAGATTACAGTGTCACCAGGTGGGTGGGAATTCTGAGAACGGTTCCAGTCTCGTTGAAAAGTGAGAGCAACATGGTGATTTCTTCAATATTTTTCCGTTGCAATTAACAAGATCTGGTATGGTGTAGACTTCTGAAATAAAGGATTGATCACCACAAGCAAAAGAGGTGACTGATTAACAGAGATTAATCAACAGTCACCTGATGAATCGCTGCCAATCATATCACAGAAACATCTTTGCCCATTAAGCAATAAGGCATGACAGGGTGGTCAAAGCATGAGGCAGCAGGACAAATTTTACAAATTCAAAACAACTACAGTATATAGTGTGTAATTCATGTTTTCATTGTGTTGTGTATGTGGATGTATTTGAGTACATGCATCTTCATATTAAAAATTGTTAACTTATTTGTTAACTGTGTTTACGGTGTCTTATTCTTGCTTCAAAATCTGAAGAAATAATCTTTAAATGTGTCCATTTGTTTTATTGTTTTTCAAACCTTAACTGATTTTTCCAATCAGTTAAAAAAGCAGAATTGTATTGTGATGTATATACATGCAATTCTAAGATGCAGTGGAAATGAATTTCACAATTAAAAATGCAGACTTCTTATTAGAGCAAATGAATACGGAATATAAAAACTGTTCTTCTGCTAATATAATCTATCATAAGTTATGTACTGCAAAACATTTTCTTGAATGTAATAACATAATCAAAACATGTCTGTAAACAGTTTCCTTTGTCTGTGCAGCTAAGACTTAGCCACACAGTTTCCCAAAGTCAAACTGCTGCTTCCCTGTTGCATCAAATTCATGAAGAATCTTTTTGATATCTGTGCCCATGTCCTTTTCGATATGCAGAAGAGCCAGACTGCTTAATCTTTCCTGACCCAGGGTGTTTCGTAGATAAGTCTTAAGCATGCAAAGTCCAGAGAAACTTCTTTCTGCACTACATGTGGTTACAGGCATGATTAGAAGAATCTTTAGTGTGGTGTATATATATGGATGGATAAAGAGATGGATCTGTTACATCTAGCGCGTTGGCAATACAGGATGGTCTGTCTTTATGTAAGATACCATTCCACCTTACTTTCCATCTCTCTAACTCTTTCTTCAGATTTTCAAAGTAAGAATCACTCTCAGTCTGGCCAGGTATATCTTTCTGGAATGGGCTCAGGATCTCAACTGCATCTTCTTTGTTCAGTTGCTCAGCATTGACTGGCATCAGTTCTTGTGCATGAAAGCGTTCCTTATGTTTTGGACTATCCAAACGTTCTCTTAGTTCTTCAATCAGATGATCTAGCAGAGGGAGGAATAGTGCTCTCTTACAGCAAGTGCTTGGATCAGTTGCTTCTACACTCTGTACTGCTGTTATCTGCTCACCTAGGCATCTGTTCTGCAATATTCATAGCCTGCTTGTACAGTTCTTCCCATCGTTGTTCATTGCCCCTTACTGGTACCGATACAGTGATCAGAGACCCTGTTTCAGCAAACGCGGTTAATAGAGCAACCTGTACTCCTTGTAGGAAATCACTCAGTAACCTTGTAAACTGCAAAACGCTCTCACGGACAACAAGGCCCACAATGAAGTCAAATTTGGTTATAGAGCACAAAAGGGTTCTTGCATACAATCTCCGTTTTGTTCAAGTTGATCGAGAGAGTCTACAATAACTGGAAAATTCTGCAAGACACTTGCTAGTAAATCTGCCCTTGCTCCCCATCTAGTTTCACAGAGTTGAACCAGTTTTTCTTTTCCATAGTCCTGTTCACTACAGTTTAATATCTCAAAATAAACACTTTCTCATTTAGGAGAATATGTAAAGAAAAAGACAAGTTCTTGGATTGTATTGATGATGTTTTGCACCAGTGGAAGTTTGCAGCTGTGGACAATGGCAAGGTTTAATGTATGTGTGCCACAGTGGACATATAGTGCAAGTGGGTTCTGTTTTATAATCCTAGCTTGCACTCTAGATAGTCTTCCTGACATGTTGGATGCTCCATCATAACCCTGCCCTCTGATCTCATCAATACTTAGGCCAAGACTAGCTAGCATTTCAGTTATTTGTGTTGCTATACAATCTGGTGTTGTCTTTGGCACATGAACAAAGTCAATAAATTATTATTTTTTTTAAATCACAACATTATTTTTGCCACCACCTCTGCAGACCTGGCAGGGGCTACAACCCTCATCAGAGCGGTACGTCCTCCGGCCCACTGGGGCCATCATGGGTCCTGGTATTTTTTCTCCAGTTTTCTACCACACCTGCTCCCATGCAATGGGCGCAGCAGCTGTCTCCACCTCCGCAGAGGCAGCCAAGGACCCTGGGAGCAGGCCAAATCCCTCTTGTTGTGCAGATGCACGCAGTACAAACCCCCTCCCCGAGAAAGGAGAGCTGGACGTCAATCCTTACCTCCCTGGCCAACTTCCAAATGACCCGAGTCCATTCCCCCAACCCAGGTCACCAGTGTAGTGTGAGGTGTGGCATCCAGCGCCTCAAACCTCAGAGCCACTGGGCCAGCATAAGCCAATAAATTCTTCACAATTTCAGTGTATTCCACTGGCTACAACAATAATGCAAACACAAAGTGAAAACTGTTCTTTATTTGAAACATTAGTACACTCATCTGCTACTACAAAGTAGATTTTGGACATCTTACAGTCCCTTAATATGCTGCTGAGGACTTGCCTCCCACATAGGTTGTTTAGTTCATTTTGTATCTCAGGACTGATGTATTTTGCATTTCATTTTGTATCTCGGGATTGATGTATTTTGCATTTCTTGGTCCATGTTGTAAGTGTTTTTTAAGAACCGTATCTGTCTCTGCTCTGTATCTTAGAAAAGCCATGAAGTTTCCATCTGTACTAGCGTGACCATGCATAGGAAGATTCTGTTTTGCAAGCAGAATGATAAGCTCAACAATAGTTTTCAATATGTATCCATTCCTTTCTACTGTCTCCTGATATGCTGACGAAATGTATTTGACGACAGATACCTTGTGACCTTTAGCAACCAGTAAGAAGTTTTCTGCTTTCATAACAGCATCATTGTGATTTTCCCTGAATTAACATGCCTGATGTTTACACTGATGTTTTTCCAGTCAGTTGCTGGTGTTTTGCAGAACAATGCAGTAGATGTTTTTCCAAACAGTCTGCAGTAAACACAGTATACTCTATCTTTCTCTTCTGAGTACCTCATCCAAGGACAACTTTCTAATCAGTTTTTATTAAATGTTCTGTTTTTGTTATCAATCATGTGAGAAGGAAATACATAATTATTTGGGACATGCCATTTCTCTTTAAGCAGTCTTAGCCACTGCTCATCTGTAATTACCTTGCCTAAATTCCCACATCCAATCCATCAGGGATTGACCTGTGCTTCTGTCCACTTGTTTGTGATTGCTGTATTTCAACATGTACAGGACTATGAACACCAGAGTGACTAGCTGAAGCTGTCAATTCAGTGCTGCTAGTGGGTAGTTCTGCACTTTGCTCATCAAGCAACAGAATTTCACTTGGAGGTGGTATATATCTGTTGCTTGATGCCTGCTGTCCAGATGAAGATGAGCGGGTGCTGTAAAACATTTGAAGTAAGATTTTAGCAAGATTTTTGTCTCATCTGAATTACTGTGAGATGTGTGTTCTAGAATGTCATGCATCCTTATTGACTGTAAAGAAGCCAAAGCCAGTGTTTAACAGTTAAATTATTTTGCTCTTCCTCAAATAACAAGGATGCTAGACACTCAAGTAGTACTGTCTCCCATACACACTCTAAATATTTATGGTAGACAGTTTAGTACAGGTACAAAATATTCCGTCTTGACAGCTTATATTACAGAATTTGTAAAACCACCATCCCACTCTATATTCAACCTCAATATTAAATAAACATGTAACCTCTCTTCTCAATGTTGTTTTGTTTGTATAACGTACCAGCTGAGTGATGCTGTGGTATTCATGTAGCTGTAATCAAAACGGATTAGAAAGATGTCCTTGAGTGAGTTTGACAGAAGAGAAGGATTAAATATGCAAACCCAACAAATCACTGGAAACATAATTTGAAAGCATGAGTGTACAAGTTTTCAGGCATTTCTGGAAGTAATCGTGATGTAGGTATGAAAGCAGAATACTTTTGCTCTGTCTTTACTAAAGAAAATGATGGACCAGTACCATAAGTGAGTATGGTGGAAGGGGAGGAGGAGGGAACTGTAATCTGTGCATCAGGCACTCTGCACTCAAGTGGACTAGGTAAACCAAATAACGTTCTTCTAATTGCTAATTTGAATGTTTGTTTGTTACATATGAACATCTTTCGGGTGAGATGTTAAACCGAGGTCTCGTCTGCCTGTTCTGGTGGTAGTTCAGGTAGATGTTAAGGATCTCATGGCACTTCTTGAAAAGAGTAGGGGAATTTCCCCGGTGCCCTGGCCAAATTTCCCCCATTCACTAAAAATACCACCAACAGCTTAATCTGTTTCAAGGTCAGCTGGCATTCATCTGTATTTCCCTCCCCTAGGTCATACTTGAAAATAGGCAGAATTTGTCTAGTGCACTTACCGGGTCAGCAAAAACTAACTAAATAAAAACATGCAAATTATGCAAGCAAATAAAGGATTTACAGTCTATCTAGGTTGTTCAAACGTGCAGTTCCCACTGGATTTATGGAGGGAGCTACCACATCATGTCCCATTGGACCCCTGTCAACTACCTCCTCCCCCATCTTCCCCCTCCACTTACAACTTTCCCCTTACCCACTCCAACCTGTCTGTGAGTGTAAAGAGATCAGTGGCTATTGCCGCTGTTGGGCTGGTGTGTGTGGCTATTGCCACAACCAAGAAGAGATCCAGGATTTTGATGTCCGTAGCCGTGTTCAGCAGTTGGAGGCCGTAGCTGCATAGAGGGTGGCTGCTGCCACAAACAAGGAGTTCAACTATCATTGCCGCTGTTGGGCAGGCTCAAGAGGAGCCACTCAGAAGGAGGGTGCAATTTTTCAAAATTAGTGTCAGGGCTATAAAAAGCCATAGCATGCCGCTTGCATTCTAGGACTGTCTGTGGGCGTAAAGAGATCAGCGGTTATTGATGCTGCTGGCCAGGTGTTTGCAGCACGATGGTGGGTGGGGGGGTGTCAGGATGATTGTGTAGGCAGGAAGAAGGAGCAAGATGGTGGCAGTGCTGTGTCAGCATCTGTAGCTCTCTAAGAGAGAGCAATCTTCCTCCCTCCGGTGCTGTTCCTTTTATGATGAAGAGATGAAATTTGATTTCTTTGTTCTTGTGGTTGCTTGCCTTGACCCAAGAACCTAAAATATTTAGCAATTCATGCAGTAGTTAGGGGTTCAGCTAGGGTTTTTTAGCATAGGCAGGGTGAGGGAAGTGAGTTAACATAGAAGTCAGTTTCTTTATCTTTTAGCATAGAGCCCTGCAGATAGCTTGTACTTCTTGCCTGCCTTAGTGCTAAAGCTGGTGTGAGTTGTGGTCCAGTGACTGGAACGGCTTCGTCCATCACCGGAGGGATCATCTTTCACAGCAGTCAACTACAGAGTGATACTGAACCCGTTGCCCAATATTTGGAGCTGCTCTTTTTTGAAGGGGCTGACGACTATCGGGAGGTTTTCCCATTTCTTGGACTCTGCATCCTCCAAATCTTTTGTCCTGCTGGAAACTGACAACAAAGATCTCGATATTTGCAGAGATACCTCTTTTTCCATCTCAACAAGAGGGCTGTCTGTACTTGCAGTCCTAGTTTGTTGGCCGGACTACCATCCTGGGAGAACACGGGTTGTAGAGGGTGTCGTCTGCATTTTACTTCCCAGGGTCAAGGGAACGGAGTTTCTTTTGGTAGGACTATCATGCTGTCCGTGAACCAATGATATATCATCTGGTTCCATTGTCACTCGCTTTGCCGGCTGGATTATTTCATCCTTCATCCTGGACCCTCTGAGTGGATTGTTGGAGAAGGAGCTGGACTGTGAAAGGACTTAGCAATTGCTGAGTTGCTGGTATTATTTTCTCTGTTTCCTGGAGTTTGTGAGAGAAGCTCCTAGTTGGATTCAGATGCTCTTTTGGTTATTGCACTCAGATTAAATATTTTCTAGTTTTGTGTCATCCTGCCCTGAAGAGACCGGGGTTGGTGAGAGGGTCCCTGGAATAATTTAGTTTTATATCAAAATTCATCAACTGGGACCATAACTACTGGCCCTATTGCAAAGGGCCATTTGGATTGATTGAGCTCTGCAGGTTGCTCTCCTAGATTTAGAAACCTAAGTTTTGGCCTACTCACTTTCCTGTGGGGGTTTAGTGGGGGTGTTCTGGGGATAGAGTGTGGGTGGGTAAACAAGGGTGTGGGGTTTTGTTTTAATAAATGTCTGTGTGGTATGATTGGTTAGGTTTGTGTATACTAGCTGTGTGGATCTTTGTGTGTTTGATAGTGATTAGCTGCTTACTAAGGCTTCCTGGTCAGGACAGTATGTGTCTGGGGAACTCAGAGGGTCTGGGGTAGGCCAGGATCATGTACAAGGCATATTAGCTTTTCAATCTGCGGCCTTTTACTGATCTCCCAGTTTTCACCCCTACAGCTTGTTGCTATGGGGAGGTCAGAATAAGGAGGCCTCGCATTGATTGACCTTGGCAGGGTGCCTCATACATGTTGGGTAGGGGAAGGATTGAGGTTATCAGGTGCAGGAGGTGCCCTGGGTGGGAAGAGGCCAGATGTGTTTGGTTTCCATCCCCAGGGTTTTCACCAGACTGAGTGGACTAGTACCCAGGAGGTCTACACTACTCACCAGTCCCCTAAGGGTAATGCTTTATAATGCCAGATCAGTCAGGAACAAGACCGCAATCATAGTGAACTTGGTTTCCTCTGTCGATCTGGCTCACATTACCAAAACATGGGAGGGTGATGATGCAGGTCCGGTTCTGGAGGTCGCCGTCCCCCCCCTGGATACTCAGTGGTGCACTGCTCCAGACTGGAACACAGGGGTGGGGGATGGCCATCTGTTTTAGATCCAAACTTGGATTCACTGTGCACCAAGTGGGAAGACCAGGTTCTTTTGAATGTGTGGTCTTACATGGGGGTCCAGGCACCGGCTGCAGGATTCTCCTGGTTTACCACCCCTCTGGGTCAGTGGGGGACTTCCTGCAGGAGGTAGATGACTTCGTTGTTGGTGAGACGTTGGACTCCCCCAGATGTTTAGTTCTGGGGGATTTCAATATCTGGGCTGACAACGAATCCTCTAGACTAGGTTACAACCTCCTCCAGATGATGTAATCTCTGGACCTGTCGAAAGAAATTTCTTCTGTGATCCACCAGGGCAGCCACATGTTGGACCTAGTCTTCTCACTTGGGCTTGAAATTAGCAATCTTGAGACTGGCCGGGTCATTTTGGTCTCATTTAGTCTGATCATTACACAGTGAAATTCTCACTCGGGGCCTCCCCCGAGAGCCCTCCCCGTGCAAAGATGGTAAGTTACTGCCCTTTGAGGGGTTTGACCCCGGAGGGATTTCTGGCAGTGGCAGATCTAGCTAGTGTGAGCAGTGTATGTGTAGGGGATATGGGTGAGGCCGTCACTGCTTATAATAGGGCAATGTTGGCTGCGCTCGACTCTCTTGCACTGGTCCATGTATGACCCAAATCCTCTCACTTGAGGTCTCCATGATTTGATGGTGACCTCAAGGCGATGAAAATTCTGGGTCAGAAGTTAGAGCACTGCTGGCGGAGGTCTGGAGTGGACAAACTGGCCCTGTACTCTCATTATGTTGAGTATCATGGGGTAATCACCCATAAGAAGGCAGGATTCTTGTCCAGGGAGATTGCTGCTGGGAAGAATCGACCAACAGTGCTCTTTCGTACTGTGCACAGGTTGTTAAATCCAGCCTGTCTACAGCTGAAAAAAAGCCTTTTCTGATGCACTATGCGAAGAGTTTGCTCGTTTTTTCTTGGACAGGGTGTCCACCATCCAGGAGGGCGTTCCGCCAGTGTGCCACATTGTGGCTGACAGTGATCCTCTTGGATGTCTGGTGAGCACTCGGCCTAGTTGGGGGGAATTTAAACCAGTGGAGGTGGCTGATGTCATTGAGGTTGCCCTCAGGTTAAAGCAAACATATTGTGAACTGGGCCCAGTGCCAATGCGTTTCTTGATGGGATGTGTTGACAGTGTTGGCCCGGTATTCGCCTTGATTGTCCAGTGTTCTATCTCAGAGGGGGTCTTCCCAGATGCCTTGTAGGAGGCACTGGTCAGGCCTCTTCTAAAGAAACCATCATTAGACCCTGATGTCAAGTCGAATTACTGTCCAGTCTCCAACCTCCCATTTTTAGGGAAGGTTGTTGAGAAAGTTGTGGTGCAGCAGCTTGAGGAGCACCTCATGATCTTTGACCTCAATGAGCCCCTCTAGTTGGGGTTTTGGGCAAGGAAACCGCATTAGTTCGGGTGCATAATGACCTCCTTAGGGCTCGAGATCGAGTAGAAGGGACAATTCTCGTTCTCCTCAACCTCTCTTCAACATCTGACATGGTAGACCATTGGGTGTTGCTTGACCATCTGAGGGAATTTTGTGGACTTGCTGGGACTGCCATCCACTGGTTTGAGTCCTATCTCATGAACAGGAGGCAACGGGTAGTGATGGGGAATTTCTCCTCCTTCCCTAGCCTCCTGTCGTGTGGAGTACCTCAGGGTTCGGTCTCGTCACCAGTGTTGTTTGCTGTGGACCTACTGCCCCTGTGAGAGCTCATTAGGAAATACAGTCTGGGCTTTCATTGCTATGTTGATGATACCCAACTGTATCTTTCCTTTGCTCCGGGACATCCAATACGGTGAAAGTGCTGAACAGCTGCCTTGCCAAGATCAACGACTGGATGGCATCCAGCTGGTTGCGACTGAACCCCGATAAGATGGAGGTGCTGGTGATGGAGTCAAACAAAGGGTGTGATAGGATGTTCTCTGATGCAGCAACAAGGTTATTCCTGGGTCGTATGCCATCAAAGGCCTCCTCTAGGGTGCGCAGTTTTGGTGTGACCTTTGACAGCAGATTGACATTTGAAGTTCAGGTATCATCCATTGTCTGGACCAGCTTTTATCATTTTAGTAATATCACCAGGATCAAGCCCCTAGTTCCGCCCATGGACCTCCACACCTTGGTACATGCCTTTGTAACATCCAGGCTTGATTACTGTAATGCGCTCTACTTCAGGGTCTCGGAAGGTACCCTCTGCTAGCTGCAGCTAGTGCAGAACGCAGCTGCCAGGTTGCTGATGGGGCAGTCTAAATACTGCCACATCACCTCAGTGCTGTGTGAACTGCACTGGCTGTGGATCAGGTGGTGGATCCTCTTCAAGGTGGGCTTGCTCACCTTTAAGGCCCTACATGGGTTGGGCCCTGGATACTTGTCAGACCTAACACCCGCCCTACCGGGTCATAATGTTGTACACTTAATAGCGTACGACATTCTAACTAACCCGTAACAGCGCTGTCCATAACAGCGAATGGTGCAATACTGTGTATACTGCTGTATGTGGTATTGTACCAGTTACACAATCCCAGGCAGAGGATAAGACCTCTGCCAAGAGTGAGTTCTGCCAAGCAGCTCCTGTGGCTCACTGTACTGAGCCACAGCAGCAGGAACCCATGTGCTGTGTCTGGAACTGGGTTTGATTCCCGGTCCCAGACATTTTATTTTTTTACAACATTGTGTGCTCCTTGAGGTAAACCCCCCCCCCCCGGAGTTGATAATCCTTAGTGGGGGGAGTTCGGAAGTGCAGCCCCCCTAAATGGGAAGTAAGACTTATGCTGCATGGCAACCATCACGTTGTATTGTCAGTGCGATTTTGCCATGTGGCATAATGTCTTGCAACATTATGACCCCGTGCCGACGCCCACTGCCTCGGTCCATTCCCTCCGCTCTTCCTCTAGGGGCCTCCTTGCAATTCCCAGTATGAGGCTTAAAACTGCAGGCGACAGAGCAATCAGTGTCGTCAGCCTCATCCTGTGAAATTTGTTACCTCCATCTGTAAAGGAGGCCCCTTCAGTTGAAATTTTCAAGGCCCGCCTCAAAACCCTCCTGTTCAGTCAGGCCTTCTCTGACACTGTCTACTAATATATTTCAGCAGGATAGCCTTGTTAATGACTGCTGCTATTTTTAAATTGTGCTTTATGTGGTCTCGTTATATATTAGTGTTTTGTTTATGTATGTGTCTTATTTTAATGACTAGTCTGTATTTTATGTACGGCACCCAGAGCCTCTGGGATTAGGCACCTGAAAAATAAAACTTGCCTTGCCTAACAGGGATTTATGTGATGAGGGTGAGGTCTGCTGCACGAGCCCCCAATGGGCGAGTATGGTAGGCAGAGTGCAGAAAGGGTGAGGAGCCAGCAATAGTGACTGGAGGCAAGAGTGCGGTCAAGAGGGTGAATCCAACTGGGTGCACGTTGAAGTGCAAGCAGCCCAAAGGCCCGTGGACAACGGTGACAGTGGCCAGGCAATGGGCACAGGGCATGTGGAGCGTGGTGCAGTGCCAAGGGCCCAGAGACAAGGGCGACAGGAGCTGGCAGCCCATCCAAGGAGGCAGCATATGGGGTGGGGAGGGGCACAGGACAGGCCATGCACACCACAGGGGTGTACCGGGCAGAAGGCCAGCTGCAGGCGGTGCAGCCATCAGAGCATGTATAGAGCCACCCACCATGGTGGCAGTGGCGGAAAACAGGCATGCGGGTCAAATGAGCAACTCCGCAGGATGCGGATAATGAGCAGGTGCCCATATTGGACAGCACCGCTCCATTGCTGGGTCCATGAGATGCCTGCAGTGCAAGGGCCACATGGCAACAGGTGGCTGGCTGCAGGGGGACTGTGAATAGGTCGACGACTATGCCAGAGGGCAATGCCTGGTGGAACCATGCACTGGCTGACACATGAAACGTAAAGTTGTGCACCAGGCCACGGAGATAGTCGTAGTGACTCCATGTGCCATACTCCGCCTCCACTGCCACAATGCCAGTGTTCAGATCATGGTAGCAGTGCCAGGGTTGAACAGCCTCTGCCACCAAGACCAGCTGCTTGGAGCACACCACAGCCATGTGTTCGTCCTCGCGGAGGCAGTCCAGCAGCAGCCAGATGCTGGGTTGGCTCGATCTGATCCATGTATTGAATGCTCTGTGCCATCCCTCTCCGGCGTTGTTGGTTCTTACGAGTCCCTGTATGGTCGCCCTATGGCGGTTCCACTGGGTGATGGGGAAGGTGGCACACCGATGGCCCGACTATCCAGTGGGGTTACCAATCCAAGTGTCCTTGAAGTAATTGAGGAGTGGCTGGAGCACTTCCTCCCGCTGTGCTATGTAGTCCCATTCCTGCACCTCCTCATATACAGCTGGCACATCCTCCAGCAGGACAAAGGCCAGTGCCAGCAGCATCCATATATGGAGTGCGAAGTCTGGGTCCATGGTGTACTGCTGTAGGACCTCTGGGCACTGCTGCACCTTGCACCAGATGGCCTGCAAGTAGTGAAAGAAGCAGCCACAGACCTGGGCGTCAGGGAACACAGTAACAACGGCATGCCAGCTGGCACGCTCATAGTCCAGCAGGATCGTGGTCAGTGCCAGTGCTGGACAGTGGGACTTTAGCTGGCCCAGCAGTCTGATGTAGGTTGGGTGCAGGTGAGGGTGAATACGGCTGGCAGGACTGCACCAGACTGGACTGCATGGATGGTGTACAGCTGGTTGAAAAGGCTGGAGCATGCCCTGAATGTACCATCCATGAACCAGTTGGTGCAGTCTGCCAGCTGCTGCAGTTCACAGTCGGTGGCATAGATGACAAGCCTGTCCCACTCCCGCCCACCATCGTGGAGGAGGAACTGTGCCCCATTGCCAGTCATAGTGAACTCCTGGGGTATGGTGAGGTCAGTGATGGTCCCTGGGTTCATGGGCCACCCCGTGCCACATGCCACACGCGTTGTACCATGTGTCGAAACAGCTGCATGCCTGGAAGTCATCCCGCCATGGCCGCTGATATCCCGGATGTGCTTGCGATGACCACCTGTGCTGCACTGTCCACCGACTGCCGGGCACTGTCACACAGTGTCCCCAATACCTGGCACACGCTGACGTCAGCGGCATCTGGTGCGTGATTTTGCTCCCTTATGGTTGCGACCGAGGTGTCCTCTATAGTGTGTAGACTGCCGAGGCAGTTGTACTTGTGGGCCTCAGCACACCGCCAGTAAACTTTTTCTGTTCCAGCCTTGTCTCTCCGGTAGACATATCTGTGGTGCATGGCTAGAGGCTTGCCCTTTTGGCTCTGGAGGTACTGCACTGTCTCCCGCATAATTCCTCCTATCAGGGCAACAAGTGTTGGACAGTAGTGCACAGCATTCCTTTATGGGGCAGTGTCTACACATGCCCTGTGTTCGCCCCTTCCTGCCAGCACCCTATTTCCCCTGTGTAGGCATCCAGCCTCCTGCCCCAGATCCTGAGACCTTCGCCTGTTGTGCTGCCGCCATCCATATGGTGAGTGCTGTTGGGAGGGGGTTGTCCTGCTCCTGCTGTTGTGCTGTACTGGGGGTTGTTCGTGAGTGTGCCCTGGTGGGTGTCTGTCTTTCGGCAGCTCCTTCTGTGTTGCTCGCTCCTGATGCTTGCTTCCCAGCCATCTTGGCGTTCTGGAGTTGCCTGTTGTTGTGCTAGTTGGGGCTTCACCATAGCAGTGTGGCTGCCCTTTTCACTCATGTACTGTCATTTGGCTTCACAGTACTGTCACCCTTTCGGCAGCCACTCTGCCTGCCTCGTCCCACCAGCACAAGCCATTGTTACTGAGCTCCTATTGTGTGCTACTGCCTAACAGGGACCCAGATCAGGCAGCAGAAGTAATTATGGCTGGCAAGAAGTGAGGAGTAAGGGGAGGAGGACTCCCAAGGGCTCAAGGATGGGCACATTCCTCAGCAGCAGAGTGGGGGAATTACAGTGTCTAACAGGTTCATACTTTGACTGGCAGAATAGAGGGGGAATTCTGAGAGGATTGGGGGGAACAGCAAGTATGGGTCAGGGAAAGGACATGGGCAGAGGGAAAAGGAGGGAAAGAAGCATGGCTAGGAAGGCACACAGTGGAAAGGGGTGGAAGGGGGAAGCGAAGAAGGAAAATATAAAAACACAGTGATGGAAGCGGATAGGGGAGATGAGTAAGGAAGGGAAGCAGAACATGCAGGGGGAGCAGGGAGGCAGGGAAGGGGGGAGAAGGGAGAGAATGTGGCTGAGGGGGAGGCAGGAAGCAATCAGGGGACACAGGTAAGAATGAAAGGCGAGGAAGGTAGCATTCAGGGACCGGGAGGGGGGGATTGATAGAGAAGAGGCAGGAACCATTCACCAGGGGAGGCACTGGAGGGGAACCGGAGTGGGGAACCAGGGGGATAAAATAGGCAGCTCCAGAAAGGGGGAGGGAGGTAGTTAGGAGGAAAAGGTCCAGACCAAATCGACTGATTGTGGAGGTGGAGAAAACCATGGTATTTGGGGACTCTATCATTAAGGGGACACAGTGGCTCAAGAGGAGTCCTACATACAGGCAGAGGTCAGTCTTTTTTGAACCAGGGATGGAGGTGCGGAGGACAATGCAAAAAATCAGGGAGAGGGCTTGGTTGATGGGGAAGCCATTCCCCATCATTCATTTGGGAATGAATGATCTGGCAAGCAGTGCCATGGAAGAGGTCCAGAGGAGGTTCATAGCACTGGCACAGAGATGCCTGGAAGAGACTAAATCCTTGGCATTTTCAGAGGTCTTGTCAGTCCCCTGTGCCAGCACTGCTAGGTAGGGAAAAATCAGGGAGTTCAATTAATGGCTCCAGGAATGGTGTGGACAGGAATGGTTCCTGCATAGGAGAGTTGGGGGGGAGACATGGGAGGACAAGGACTTGTATTAAAAAGATAGACTGCATCTCAGTGGGGGGGGGCAAAAGTACTGAGGAGAGAACTCCAATGGTACATTGATAAGGTTTTAGGGGAGGTTTAAACTGGTAAAGGGGGAGTATAGGGCTAGGCTGGGTGAAGGTTCAACAGGAGGTGGGGCCAGATTAGCAAGCACGCTCCCACAAAATGGAGCAGGGCACAGAACAGACATGGAAGGGAGGGAGGGGTGGTATGGAGAGGGGGGTATATGGTGAAGAGGACTTTGCGAAAATGCAAGAAGCCTGGAGAAAGTGCAGTTACGTAAGAACTTACCGTAACAGTAGATCTTCGAGAACAGCTCTTGCAGCAGGTTACACCATTAGGACTGAAGCCGACAGGCGCCAGGACCCCACGGAAATTTTCTAGCTAGCTATCTTCAGCGGGGACCGCCCCCGACGTCGGTCCCACCTCTGACGTCAGGCGTGGTACATAGGGGGGCGGTCCCTCCAGAATCCCCAGTTCTCCCGCCGGAGACTCCCAGCTGCATGATGACATCAGAAGGGAAGACCGAGGATCCACCGTCAGAAGGCAATAAGGGAACAAATTCCCAACTGGATCAATATAAATTTGCTCATTTCCCAAATGACCCCCAGACTTCTTCGCTCGTTATTTATTTGAAAACATTTTTTTTTTTTTTTTTTTAAACGAGCCATGTCTCTTCCAAGGGGGATATGGTGGGCGGAAGGTACCTGCTGCAAGAGCTGTTCTCAGTAGATCTACTGTTACGGTAAGTTCTATGCGTACTATCTTACCGAGATACAGCTCTGCAGCAGGTTACACCATTAGACTGATTCCCAAGCAGTAACGCTGCCCAAAAGAAACTTTGGGAGGAGGAAGAGGAAGAAACAGAGAAAAAACAAACCAAATCCTGACTCAGGACAAGAGGCCTTGAACACCGCTTAGCCAAAACCGGCCCTTCGCCTAGAGGCTATATCCAGACTGTAATGCCTGATAAAGGTATGCACAGAGCTCCAAGTAGCTGCAGCGCAGATGGAAGAGATTGAGACATTTTTGAGCACTGCAAAGGAAGTGGCCACACCCCTGGTAGAATGACCCCGGATGGAACCCGGGAGGGGTTTTTGCCTAGACTGATAACAGTGTGAGATACACTGCACAAGCCAGCGGGATAAGGATTGCTTAGACACCAGCTGGCCTCTCATTCTCTCATAAAGAGACGAAGAGCTGGGCAGAAGCCGAAGGGCTTGGTTCTGTTGAGGTAATACCTCAGGCTGCGGTGAACATCCAGAGTGTGGAGCAAAGCCTCCTCTATTTGAATAACTCGAAGTAGACCGGAAGGTCGATGTCCTGATTTAAAGTGAGTGTCAAACCACCTTAGGCAAAAACTTCGGTTCGTCCTCAGAGATACTCTGTCCCGTGAAAACCAACAAGGCTCTTTACACATGAGAGCATGAAGCCCAGAAATCCTTCTGGCTGAAGTAACGGCACTAAAACAACGCTTCCACTTATAGAAAACGATCTCGCAATCTGCGGTTGGTTCAAAGGGAGGAAGCGTGAGCTGTTCCAGGACAAAAAGGAGATCCCATGGAGGAACCGGGTCCTTGATAGGAGGCTTAAGGTGTAACACTCCCCTCAGAAACTCCCGAGAAGCATCCAGCTGAGCAATAGTGCGCTGCCCCACCGGCAGGTGGTAGGCCGAAATAGTGCACAGGTGCACTTTAATAGAGGAGTAGGCCAGCTCCGACTGGAATAGGGAAAGGAGGTAGTCCAAGACTGCCTTGACGGGACAACCTAAAGGGGAGAGGTCACAAGCCCATGACCATAAACAAAAACGATGCCATTTCATGGCATATGTAGCATGCGTTGCCGGCTTTCTGGCTGCAGAGAGGAACTCGGCAACCTCTTGCGAGACCCCATGTCGCAAAATGGCTATGTCTCTAGGAGCCATGCATGCAGGTTCAAAGAGCGAAGATCCGGATGCAGCAATGAACCTCTCTCCTGAGACAGAAGGTGGGAGCTGAGCGGCAATGGGAGCGGTGGTTCCCGGGATAGCTGAGCCAGCAATGGGAACCAAATCTATCTGGGCCAAAATGGAGCTACCAGAATCATTCGTGCATGCTCCCTGCGCAGTTTGAGAGGAACTCTCTGGATCAACGGGAAGGGAGAAAAAGCGTAAAGGAATCTGTTCACCCAGGAGAGGGACAACACGTCTCACCAGAAAACACCAGGCCCTGGATCTAGCGAGCATAAATTGGGCAGTTTTGCGTTGGATGGGGACGCGAGCAAATCCAGTTCTGGAGTTCCCCATTGAAGGAACAGATCCTCTGCCACCTCCTGAAGAAGTTCCCACTCGTGGACTCTGGCCTGGGAGCGACTCAGACTGTCTGCGATCGTGTTGTCCACACCAGGAACGTGTACAGCGATCAAGCTTGCACCGTGTCTGATTACCCAATCCCACACTCTCATGGCCTCCCTGCAAAGGGGGTAAGAGTGAGCGCCTCCTTGTTTGTTGAGGTAATACATCACCGCCGTGTTGTCCATCTGAAGCAGGATAGTGCACGGCGGAATCATGGACTGGAAAGCCTGGAGTGCATAGAGGACTGCTCTCATCTCTAGGACATTGATGTGGAGATGAGTCTCCAGCGGGCTCCATACACCCTGAACCTTCACCCCATCCAGGTGTGCTCCCCACCCAAGACCTGAGGCGTTCATGGTGAGGGTTATCTCTGGGGACGGTGCTGCAAACGGGACGCCCTTGGAAAGCGACCCGGGGCTAACCACCATTGCCAATCCCGAATCACCCGTTTCGTGATCCTGACTGGATGCTGCAAATGGTCTTGCCTTTGGTCCCACTGTGCCTTGAGCATCCACTGCATTATTCACATGTGGAGTTGCGCGAGAGGGACTGTAGGAATGGCCGCAGCCATGTGTCCGAGCAGACGAAGGACCGATCTGGCCGGAGCGGTCTGATTCGTTGATAGGTCCTCTATAAGCGACCTGATGTGTTCCGCCCTGTCAGCTGGAAGGAAAGCCCTTCCCTGGACCGTGTCCAGCACTGCACCTATAAACTGCAGGTTCTGCGACGGTACCAAGACAGACTTCTCCTGGTTTATGAGAATCCCTAGCGATCCGAACAGATCCTGAGTGTCCTGGATCGCCTGCAGAAGAGCCTCTCTGGAGACGGCCATGAGAAGCCAATCGTCGAGGTACGGGAACACATAGTGGCCCTTTCTCCTCAGAGCAGCTGCCATGACTGCCATGCATTTGGTAAAGACCCTTGGAGTGGATGACAGTCCGAAAGGGAGAGCCTGGAACTGAAAATGGTGGCCTAGAAACTCAAAGCGCAGGAACCTCTGATGAGCCTGAGCTATGGGGATGTGCAGGCAGGCACCCTGCATGTCTAAGGATGCTAAATAGGCGCCTTGTTTTAGCATGGGGATCAGACCCGAAAGGGTCACCATGCGAAATCTTTTGTATGTGACTGATAAGTTGAGGTCGCTTAGGTCCAGAATAGGACAGAGGTCCCCTGTTTTCTTGGGAACCAGGAAGAAGTGAGAATAGTACCCAGTCCCCTGGTTTCCTGGGACATGCTGTATCGCCTCTGCTTAGAGCGCGATCACCGCCAAATTAAAGCGCCGCGGTTGACCAATACCGGAGAGCAGAAGAGGTTTAAGGGTGGCCGTTCTGCTAACTCTAAAAAGTGGCCGACGCTGACCAGCTGAAGTACCCACCTGTCAGTGGTAATTGCCTGCCATCCCGACAGGAAGTTCGCAATGCGACCTCCGACCATTACATCCCATTGATCCTGAGGGGCCGGGGCCGGAAAGGAGTCATGCTGTGGTGGCGGAAGGGCCTGCTGGCTGGGGAGCCTTCCGAGTGCGCTGACCCCTGCTGGCGGGCTGTCTACCCTGGGTTCTTCGGAAACCAGAGCCCCTCTGTTGTGCGGTGGAATGGGGTTGTTGCCTCTGAGTCCGCCCATGGAAACGGCCTTGGTGCCTATAAAAGGAACCAAGCCGAGGCTGGTACATTGCCTGGACCGACCTAACCGCCTTTCCAGCCTCTTGAAGCTTGGTAATAATCCTTTCGGATGGACTACCAAACAAAACTTCTCCCTGAAAGGGGGCGTCCATAATGTTTTTCTGGACGTCCGGGGTGAAGCCGGAGACACGGAGCCATGAGTGCCTCCGGAGACAAACGCCTGATGCTGCCGCTCTGGCCAAGGAGTCCGAAGAGTCATATGCGGCTCTAAGAACTTGGGTTCCCACGTCTGAACCCGTGTGGAGAAGCTGAAGCATCTCCTCCTTCTGCTCACCATCAGGCAGCTTTTCAGCCACCTCTAGACCCTGCTCCCACAGGGCGTTCTGAAACTGCACCATGTGGGTCAGATAATTCAGGGACCTAATGGCGCAAGTAGCGGATGCATACGTGCGCCTACCCAAGGAGTCCAACTGCTTGGACTCTGGGTCCGGTGGCAGGGTGCTCAGATGTTGCAGCCTTTGAGACCGGTCATGTGAGGCTGTTATGACCAGAGAATCGGCCAGAGGGTGTTGTGACAGGTACTGGTCATCCCTGGGAGCCCTGTACAAATGGTCAGCCTTCTTTGGCACCGCCGGTAACGAGTGTGGACACTTCCACGCAGCCTTGGTGATGTCCACAAAGGTGTCCACCAAGGGTGGCACCACCACAGGCTTAGGGTCCGTCTGCCGAAGATATTTGGCCAGGCGTAACCTCTCGGGGTCCAACTCTCAGCTTCCACCCCATGTTCTCCTGGATATGACGAAATATCCATGAACGAGGGGTCATCCGGAGGAGACCGTGAGTCTCACGTGGGTCCGGTGAAGGAAGAGAGACTGGAGACAGGGATCTTGAAGTGGAATAAACTGATCCCGTGTCCTCCGTCAACGGCGAACGACGGTGTCTTCTGGATCTCTTGGGGCTGGGCGATCCAGAAGAGGAAGATCTCGACGGAGGTCTCCTCTTGGAATGGCGAGCCCTGGGAGGGGATTCAGGCTCCCTAGGGACAGAACGGGCGACTGACCTCACTGGCGAAGGTGGGACCGGGGCCGGAGCTTGAGTAGGTACAGGAGGAGGAGGAGGAGGAGGAAGGACTGCAGGTGCCACATCCTTCCTAATGGCGTCCCACCAATACATGAAGAGGTCCTTCACCGCACTCCATACGCGTCCCGACGCCGGGCCCGAGGACCAGGGCCGGATGTCGGGTCCCGGCGACGGCCGGGGGCCTCGGCGGCGGCGAGGGACCCTTAGGAGACTGCTCGAGGCCGGGAATGCCCATCTGGTCTTCGGGCTGTGTCGATTCCTCCTCCATGAGAGACTTCTGCCTGATGGCCATCGGAGGCGCAGGAGCCCTCTGCTCAGGCAGGGCGGACGTCGGACCCCCCCACGACGTCCGATGTGAAGACGAGGCCGACGACGGCCGGCCGACGATGGCTCCGAGGAACGATGGCGTACGGCAGATGGCAGTCTGGCCGACGTCGGGTCCACCGGTCTCTTCAAGGGCGTCAGATCCAGAGTCTTCCGGGGTACCGACGAGACCGGCGCCGGGGCCGGTGAGCGGGAGCCCGACTTATGATGATGGTGGTGGCGCTCTCGCACTTCGCCACCGCCTTTCGGGTGGAAGAAGATGACTGCCCAGTGGTAGGAGCCTGAGCAGACTTGGGAGCTGGAGCCGCAGCCGGGGGAAGGGAAGAAGCCCTGGACGGGGACCGGTCCGACCGCGAACCGGAGCTGCAGAACTCGGAGACCCGAGCCGGCGACCTGGGAAAATCCTTCTCTCTCCTCTTCTTCTCCGCGTGTTTGTGGGAAGATTCCCCCTTCGAGGACATGGCCCGAAGTTTTTCTTCTAACAAGAACGCTTGAAGGGCTTTCTGCCGGCGGATTCTGGTGCGGCTGTTGAACCCTTGGCACAGGGAGCAGGCCTTGGTGTCGTGGTCTGGGCCCAGGCACCGAACGCACGCGGAATGCGGGTCCTTGAAGGGGATCTGTTTTCCACACGCGCACTTGGAAGGATGACTGGAGGTTGGAGAGGACATCAGCGATGATCAATTCTTGAAATTCTTCAATTTCCCGAACGAAGTTCTGAAAACCACGCGTCGCGAGCTAGACAGTGACCGGAGGGTCGAGGCATGCAGTTCGACAGCGGGAAAGAACTGGGGATTCTGGCGGGACCGCCCCCTTATGTACCGCGCCTGACATCGGAGGCGGGACCGACGTCGCGGGCGGTCCTCGCTGAAGATAGCTAGCTAGAAAATTTCCGTTGGGTCCTGGCGCCTGACGGCTTCAGTCCTAATGATGTAACCTGCTGCAAGAGCTGTATCTCGAAGTAAGATCAATTTATTTATTTAGTTTGTTTTTGTTAACCAGGTGAGTGCGTTAGCCATAAGAATGATTTTCAGGCACGTCCCAGGAGATTACAAGAGAACAAAACAAACAGTACAAAATCAGGAAGTAGATACCAACAGTGCAAAATCAGGATATAGAGGTATCAGAAACATCACAATACACAGTACACAATGAGTTGCTGAAACAAAGCCAACTTATTAGCAGCTAGTAAGTGCCTTATTATACAAGATATTAAGGTAAAATACAGGAAAATAGGTACATTTGAAACTGAAAATAAAATCCAATAAACAATGAAAAGTGCAAACACTGACATAAAAGAAGCTGTAGGATAAGCATGGAAGTAGAAGGACTCCTGCAGCAGGGGGAGAAGCACATGAGAAGTCAAATCAAGCAGAATAGGCAATCTATGGTAAGTGCAAGTACAAAGGAACATAGGGATAAACAGGAGAGAAGAAAAAATTACTTACCGTAGTAGTATTGTTTCTTCTAATGGAGTCTTGCTGTATTCTGACAATATGCAGCTTGACTGACCAGTTCAGCTGTCCCAGAGAGTTGAGAGTTAAACCGTATGCAAGTGCATAGAACGTTGCACTCGAGCTCTGTTTTCAAACCACTGTCCTCGGTACAGTCTATGTAACTGACCAGATTCTTATATAGCTACTAATAAAACAGCTAATTAAAACAATCTATAACTATAACTAAACACCCAAAAGGTAAATACACACAATGATAGGGCATAAAGAAGGCTCAAGTCACTGATGCCCAGAAAAAACACCACCCACTGGTGGGTAAAGGAGTTAAAAACTGGAATACAGAGACTCCACTTCTCTAGGTTCCAGAGGAGAGGCAGGGTGGGAGGTCAGACTACAGCAAGACTCCATTAGAAGAAACAACATTACTATGATAAGTAATTTTTCCTTCAAACAACATGAAGTCTTGCTGTATTTAGTTATTTATTTATTGAAAGAAATCGGAGTTACAATCCTTTGAGTCATAGACTCCTTTGCAAAGGCTCCACGTCAATAAAAACACACACTAAGTATTACAAACTTAAACATTGGGTACAACTGTTATAAATTTGGCAACGGTACAAACTAAAAACATATGGCACGGTGCTAAATTTAAAACATTGATAGAGGATTTAAACATTTGGTGCAGTGTAATGCAGGGTTACATCAACTGGGATCTTAAGGAGGTCCCAGGTCAACACTTTGATTCACAAGACAGTACTACAGTTTCGGAGGGTCTTACAAAATAGGCCCTGAGTCAAGATATGATTAAAGTGAGATTGAGGATCCTAGCTTAAGAAAATAGACGAAAGTCCGGGGGGGGGGGCCCCATCTAGGTAGCATAGGAACCTGGTATTAATGTTATCTACAGTCACAAGTTGCTGAGTTGAGGAGTGTCCTAAGACCAGCTTTAAATTGACTGAAACTGGATGTAAGGGAGATTGTGGATGGAAGGTTGTTTAGCCATACAGAGGCATGATAACGGAAGGACTGTTGCCCAAGGGAGGTTCTACAGTGTGGTACTAGTAATGGGATATTTGCAGAGTGTCTTAGTGCCTTCCTGAGCGAGTCTGTTTGAATAAGAGGGTGGAGGCCTGTTGGTGCTTATTTATGTAGAATCTTTCTTGCTAGAAGGCAGGTATGATACTTTACCCTATCATGGAAGTTTAGCCAGCCAGTGAGTTTGTAAAGCTCACAAGTACGGGTTAGCCTGTTACAATTTGAGACCAGGCAGCAGGCTTTGTTGAGTGTGAGGCTGATGCTGCGTTGGCCAGTATGATCAGCAGACCCATAAGTTACTATGCTGTAGTCCACCAAGGGTAGTATAGAGGAGGACACTGCTAGATGCATTGCCTGCGGGGGAATGCAATGCCTGTGTCTGTATAGGATCCCTAATCTGGCATTGACAGAGGAGGATACTTGTTGAATGTGGGCATGATAGGTAAGGGAGGAGTCCAACATGACTCCCAGGTATTTTAAACTGTTAACCTGTTCCAGAGCGGTGCGACGGGAGTTTGTGATGATTAGTGGTGTATTACTGAGTGGGTTTTGGCGGTGGGTGAAGATCATAGTTTTTGTCTTTTTATAGTTAAGTATTAGGTGGTGTTCAGACAACCAGGTTTTGAGCTCACCAAAGAAGGACTGCAGGACGGCTTGCAGGGTGTTGAGATGATGATGTTTCCAAAAGACTACAGCATCATCTGCATAAAGCAGAAGCTTCCCACTACAGAATTTGGGGAGGGAGTTCAGAAAGAGGGTGAAAAGCAATGGGCCTAATATGGACCCTCGTGGGACTCCTGTGTGGACTGTTTTTTTGGAGGATGTGGTCTTGTTAGCTTTAACCTGCTGTGTCCTTCCTTTGAGATAGTCATTGAGCCAGAAAGTGACTTCAGAGGAGATATTTAGTGATGGAAGAGCGTGGAGAAGTAGCTCATGACTGACCATATCAAAAGCTTTGGTCAGATCGATATAGACAGCCCCCGCTACTGCACCATGATCCAGGGCCTCGTGTATATAACAAGCAAATTCGACAAGGGCAGTGGAGGTACTGTGACCCCTCCTGAACCAAGGTTTTTCTTGACAGAGCAAATTGTGTTTGGTCAGGTAGTCCGTGAACAGGTCCTCCACTATTTTCTCAAGTGCTTTTGAGAAAGGGGGCGGTATGGATATTGGCCTATAGTTGCTGGTGGAAGTGGGGTTCACCACACTTTAATATGGAAGTTATAACTGCTCTTTTCCAAGAAGTGGGGAACTGGCTGTGGCACAAGGATAAGTTAAATATTTTGGTGAGATGGGGCAAAGTCATATTCAAGGTTAGCCGGACTAGCTTGAGGTCCAAGCTGTCACTACTATAGCGAATGTTTGCCAGGGCTTTGCCTAGGTAGCGTTTTGCCTCATTGCAGGAGATGATTCATAGTCATAAAGGAGGTTGGTTGAAATTTGTAGGGGAGTTTATGGGGTGGTTACTGATCGGATCAAATAAGTTAGGGGGGAGAATGTGACTGAGGTCTGTGAAGGCAGTACTGAGGGCTTCGGTAATAGATTTAGGGTCCTGGGAGATAACCCCATCAATTTGAAGCTGCATCGAGGTAGGGGAGACATTTTTCCAATTAGTTCCTTAATGTTTCTTCAGAATTTGCTACCAGAGCCCCAGGAGGAGGTAAGAGCTTGGCTGTAGTACTCGGCTTTGGCTTGACGGATAGCCCATGTGCAGCTATTTCGAGCCTCCCTGTAATTCTGTTTGTCTTGGGGGAGTTGTGAGGCAAGGTCCTTGTGCCATAGGTTATCCCTCTTTCTCATGTTGTCAAGTAGTGACTGGGAAATCCAGGGGGTGTCCAGGGTTTTTACTATATGTCTTGAGTAGGGGGCAAAGATGTCGCGAGCAGAGTTAAAGGAGGAAATAAAATAGGTGAGGGCGGCATCAACTGTTTGGACAGTGTGAATAGGAGACCAGTCGATGGAGGCAAGGTAAGATTTTAGGCATGGGAGGGCTTCTTTCTTTAAGCATCTTTGCACTGTGGTTTTAGGGGGTTTGGGGGAATTTTATTAGACCACCAACAGGTAACTAGAGAGTGGTCACTTATCGAGTCAGGGGGCACCTTGATATGGGAAAGGTTATTTGGGCGGTTGTTGAGGATAAGGTCGATAAGGGTGGATGCTCCAAACTTTGGGTCCAACCTGGTTGGGGATTGGACTATTTGAGTGAGGTCGTATGCAAGCACTGATTCTTTATACGAGGAGGATGTAGCAGATAACCAATTTACATTGAAATCACCCAGTAAGATAACTTTGCACTTGGGAGGAAGGTGGGCTAAACTGGCCAGTACTGAGTCAAAAGCAGGCTTTTGGTTTTGAGGGGGAATATATACCTCCAAAACGTATAGTATGTTTCATGGATTGCCAAAGCTGATTTTAACTGCTAAGGTTTGTGCTCCATGGGAGGGTTGAGGGATGGATTCTGTATTCTGACAATATGCAGACTACCAATAAGTGCCCCATGGAGGTGGGCACAGAACCTACTTAAGGGATAGGCTGATATGCTGCTGTGCCAAATCTGGCATCACTCCTGGCCTGGGTGTCCAGGCAGTAGTGCTTAGTGAATGTGTGAACAGTTTTCCAGGTAGCTGCTTTACAGATGTCAAGCAGGGGGATATCTCTGGCAGCTGCTATGGAGGTGGCTGCCCCCCTAGTAAAGTGAGCCCTCAAGCCCACTGGTGGCTCCTTACCTAGTTTGCCATAGCAAAACTGGATGCAAGCCACAATCCATCTGGCAATGGTCCTCTTTGTAGTTGGCCTGCCTTTACCCACCTCATTATAGGTAAGGAACAACTGAGTACAGTCCTTCCTATGGTCTTTTGTTCTGTTCAATTAATAGCTAATGGACCTTTTTACATCCAGGCTATGAAGCCTGTGTTACCCTGAACTGGAATGATCAATGAAGGAGACAGGCGATGTTATGGACTGATTCAAGTGGAAGTCCGAGACTACTTTGGAGAGGAACTTTCTGTTAGTTTGTTGAACAATCTTGTCCCTGTGAGGGGCAATGTAGTTAGGTTCTACTGACAGGGCCTGGAGCTCATTGATCCTCCTTGCAGAGGTGATGGACACCAAAAACACAGTTTTCGATGTCAGGAATTTGAGCTCTGCTGAGGACATGGGCCCAAAAGGGGGCTGCATAAGCTGTGCGATGCAGATGTTGAGATCTCAAGAAGGGGTAGGCTCCCTGTGAGGAGGGTGAAGATGTGGCAGCCCCCTGAAGAACTTCTTAAAGATAAAATGGGCAGTTAGGGAAGGGCCCTTTCCAGCTGACAGGTAGGCAGAAACAGCTGCCAAGTGCACCTTCAGGGTGGAGGGCTGCAAGCCCAAGGATTAAAGGTGAGCCATGTAGTCCAACAGGACTGCTAGGTCAGTCTTCTGTGGGTCCCTGTCCTTCTGGGAACACCAAATGGAGACTCTCTTCCATTTGGAGGAATAAGTTTTCCTGGCGGAAGGTTTTCTGGAGACCAGAAGGATGTCCAGGACTCCTTCAGAGAGATGCAGATCTGTATATGCTAAGTCTTCAAGAGCCAAGCCCTGAACCTGAGGGACTCAAGGTTTGGGTACAGAATTCTCTGTTGGGATGATGTCAGCAGGTTGTGCCTCCTGGGGAGGCAAATTGGACTGGCTACTGACTGGGATAGCAGCATCAAGTACCATGGCTATCTGGCCCAATCTGGAGTTATCAGAATCATGGTGGCTGACTGAACCCTGAGCTTAACTAAGACTCTGGGTATCAGAGGGAATGGAGGAAAGGCATACAGGAATCTGCCTGGCCAATCCAGCAGCAGAGCATCCAGAGGCACTGAGCCCAGTGCCGGGGGTCTGCAACAGAACTGAGGCAATTAGTTATTGTCTGGGGCTGCAAAGAGCTCCATCTCTGGAGTGTCCCATCTTCTGAAGACTGTCATCAGAATTTGCCTGTTCAAGGACCATTCATGATGGCCCTGGTTGAGCCTGCTGAGAGAATCTGCCAGGACACTGTCCTTCCCTGACAGGTGAACTGCTGACAGAAAAATGTTCAGGGAGTAAGCCATACTCCAGATCTTCATGGCCTCCATGCACAGCACTGAGGGCCTTGTCCCTCCTTGTTTGTTGATGCAGTACATGGTAGTGGTGTTGTCTGTTCTGACCTGCACCACCTTCCCCGTAGCATCCTGGCAAATGACTGAAGTGCCAGGAACACTGCTGTGAGCTCCAACAGATTTATGTGCAACAGAGACTCCTGCTAGAGCCATATTACATGAGCAGTGAGCTCCCCTAGGTGAGCTCCCCACCCTAGTAGTGAGGCATCTGTGGTCAGCATTGCTGAAGGAGCCTGCTGAAGAAAGGACACTCCTGCCCTGAGGTTGTCCCTGTCTTGCCACCACTGTAGGGCTTGAAGCAGGGTGGCAAACACTGGAATTAGTTTGGACAGTGAATCCTTCTTCTGAGACCAAAAGGACCTCAGGTGGAACTGGATGTCCCTCATCAGAAATCTGGCACCTGGGACCACTGCTGAGGTAGCAGCTATGTGGCCGAGGAGCTGAAGGAATACCTTGCTGGACAAGGGACCTGAAGATGGAAGGACTCTACCAACCAAATGAGGGCATCCGCCCTTCCTGGGGCAGAAAAGCCTTTGCTTGGATTGTGTTCAGCTCTGCCTCTAAGAAATCTAGGATTTGGATGGGTTTCAGGACTAATTTCTTGAGATTTACCAGGAACCCCAGAGACTGGAGGGTATCCTGTGTGAGGTCTAAGGTTTCCTCTACCTGTTGGGAGGAATGACCCACTACCAACCAGTCATCCACGTAGGGATAAACCGTGACTCCCTGCCTTCTTAGGTGTGCCACAACCACTGCTAAGCACTTTGTGAAAGCCCTTGGATAAGATGTCAGTCTGAAAGGCATGGCCCTGAACTAATAATGGCCCGAATGCAGTCTGAATATGAGGTACTTTCTGTGTGATTGCCTGATGGGAATGTGAAAATAAGCAACCTTTAGATCCAGGGATGCTAGCCAATCCCCCTGTCTGAGAGTAGGTAGGATGATAGCCAGAGTGACCATCTTGAACTTTGGTTTTGTAAGGTGTTGGTGTAACACCCCCTATAAATGGGGGTTCCCAAAAGTCTGCCTTGGGTGTGCTTAAATGCCCACTGCTAGGCAGGTGTTCTGTGTCTTTACAGGTGTAAAAGTGCTTGCATGCAAGTGCCCTGTTAGTCTCCGTGCCTGTCCCTTTAAGAAACATTATTTTTGTAGTGTAAAATTAATCTGGGTAGGGGCCGAGTGTTTCCAGGCTCAAGTCCCGCCCGAGCTGCAATAATATTGTTCTGTTCTGCCATCACTAATAGTGCAGAGGGAGCTTTGTTAGAACTGGTAATTGTTTGCTGATTAGCTACTCTAATAATAATGGTATTATAGTTTGTCTAACCTGCCTTTCTTTGCTGCATGGACATTTCTGTATTGCACCAATCAGTACCTTTTGGGGACCCTAAAATGGAGTCTGTCCCCAAGGGTGTTGTGGGGGTGAATTTCTGTAGGAATTGTAGTTTTTTTCATTTTGGCACCTAAATGGACCTGAAGAGGCAGCCCTTGCTTTGACAGACAAATGAATCAACCAACCAAACCCTTTTTGGATGAGAAGGAAGTCCCGGTGCTGCCTGCAGCAGACAGTCAGTCTGAGTTTGGAGTTGAGAGAGTGAACTGCTCAAGACATTCGAGCAACTGCTCCTGTGTGGTGGCGCAGAAAACAGGTGGGAACGCTGTGTCTGGCCTTCCTGATTCATCTTCCCTTCTGAGGGATCTGCTAGTGAAATTAATCGGACTGAATACGAACCAGCTTGTGAACAGAAATACCGAATTGTGACTGCCCTGTTACCTGAAGAAGACCAAAGATTTGCTGTAAGCAATCGGCCTGTCAGGACATCTGAATCACCACAGAGATCACGGTTTTGCTCAGGAAAACTGAAATTGCAACTGGACCATCATCTGACCTGTGGTATTGTGTTTTGCTTTACTATAAATGTGCTGTAAGCCGTCAGTGGGTCATGATTTGGTTCCCCACTACTTAAGTGTGTCACGCTTGCTGGAAGCTGTCTCCAGCACCTATCAAACTGAATCCGAACTGTTCACCCGGCCTGGGCCCTACCACCTTGGCCCAGTCAGCTACTTCAGATGCAGAGATCACCATCGATGACAGACTCGCCTGTTGATCAGCCCCCTGCTTAACATCTCAAACAGGAAAGACACCTCGGTGAATCATGTGAGCCCTGCTTCTCCTGGCATACCAGCTTGTTGACCTGCAGTCTCCATTTTTGTCCCTCCTGTGTTTCGTATTGGGTAGCATGAGTAAACACCAGGGTAGCTCCCTGCAACATCATCTAAATCAAAAGTGTTGTCATCTGATTCAATTGTTGTTTTCTTGTCAAGAACTGAGCCTCCAGGCTCCGGATTACAAATTGTATATGGTTGTGCATGCTCCTTCTTTCCATCACAGGGCCCCGACTAGCTACAGCGCTGGCCTACCCCAGACAACGTGTCAGGCTAGACCACCTTTGTTCCAACTGGGTACCCAGAGTGTGTGACTGTGAAGGGACTCTAAAGTGCATGTATGATTGCCTGATTGAATCAGTTACAGAACTAATCAACCAAATTATACCCCTCCCTTGTTCATTCCCCCTGAATAAATCAAATCTAATTATTTTTGCATTTAACTTGACTGTGGTTCTATTTTGTACAAGAAGCATTTTACTGTTGTTACCTGCTGTGTCCAACCTTATTTTGCAGTGGTCTCCAGGGTTGAACTGGTGGAATCAGCCCTGGTGGTAAGTGCAAACAGAGTGGGGATTTGTATGCTGATTAGGGGTTATTGTAACTGTGCCTGTTGTTCATTGCTTAGGCCACTACAGAGGAAATAGGGGGTTACAGTGTCCTGAAGGGCTGTACCCAGGTCAGTTAGGCTACTAATAACCCTGTCCTCCGGGTAGAGGCACCCGTTTTCAGTACCCAGGCCCCTTATCCTGCACCTAGTCACGCAGGCAGGGGGAGTAGCCCTTGGGATAGCGCTACCTAGGGGTTACATCTTGGAGGCTACCGCTGGGGTTAATGCCCCCCCAAGTGGCCAAAATCAAGAATTATTATTAAAGATTAATAGCTATCCCAGTAGAAATGACTGTACACCAGTTGGTGGGGTGGCGTACTGAGCAGGAGATCGACCCCCAAAATGCTCTGCTTATACTGGATATCCCCCTTGGTACCAGTAAGAACACTGTAGGAGGGAGCACTCTCCAAAGTTGAATGTTTAAAAAACACTGGTGGTGGGTCAACAAGCTGATTTGATCGCCCAAACTTTCATGGCCTTGGTAGAGTGTAGTGACCTTGTGGATAGCTCTCAAGTGCCACAGACTATTGGCAATGTACTGGCAGTAACCAATCATTTTACCCAATTCGCACAATCTTTCACGGCCAAGGATCAAAAGGCCTCTATGGTGGCCAAGGTGCTAGTAGAAAGGTTCTTTGTCCACTATGGTGCACCCCAACGTATCCATTCCAACCAAGGAAGAGACTTTGAAAGTAGACTAATCAAAGAAATACTCTCTCTATGGGGCGTGCAAAAGTTCAGAACCACTCCCTATCACCCTCAAGGGGAACCCCAGCCAGAACGCTTTACTAAAACCCTTCTGGACATGTTGGGTACTCTCCATCCTAAAGACAAGTCTAAGTGGAGTCAGCAGATTATCACCTTGGTACACGCTTACAATTGCATCAAAAGTGATGCTACCGGATTTTCTCCCTATCGTCTCATGTTTGGGAGGGAAACCTGGCTGCTCGTAGATGTTTACTTTGGGATTTCCCCGGATGGGGTCCGATCTGAGAACTATTTACAATATATACAGATACTGAAAGCTCAATTGAACCATGCATATGAACTGGCTCAAACAATGGCCACCAAGAGAAACCTTGCCAACAAAGATAGGCACGACAAGAAAGTGAAGGCTAAAGAGCTACTGCCCAGAGACTGTGTACTGTTGCACAATTTGGGACTGCATGGAAAGCATAAAATTGCTGACAGGTTGCATCGCCTTCCACATATAGTGATCGGTAAACTGAGTGAACTGCCTGTGTACAAAGTACGCCCTGAGAACAACTCCAGAGCTGTCAAGACCATGCACCGCGCTCACCTACTGCCCATCGGTCAAGTGATCATTGATGCTGAACCAACACCCGACACTTCCCCTGGGCCAGTGACTCATACTGCTGCCAAAAAGAGACATAGTCAACCTGCCCCTGTTGTTCCAGACCTAAGGCCTTCCCCCCGGCAGGCGCTGAATGATGATGACTGTCAGTCCATTTCTGATGAAAGTGAATGTGACAGTGCCTACTATCCTTCTTATGAACTGAGCCAGTTGTTTTGAGGCAGTCCTCTGTAGAATCATGGGGATGAAGCTGGGCCTTCAGAGCTGCCAAACTCCCCCAGCTTCTTCCCTAGAACCAATGCCCCCTGAAAGTTAGCTGCAGAGCATTATGTCTGAAATAGCAGATTCCTTGTGTCTAGTGGAACTGTTTGAATTACCTGAGGAGGAATCTGCTGTGGAAAATCTCCCTGATGACACACCAGAACCTGTGGAGCAATATGACAGTGTTGACAGCACCCCTTCAGTGCCACAAAATTCAATGATTCAAGAGCTCCTTCAGGATGAGCAACCTGGGCCCTCTTCAGGAGACAATAATGAGCAAAGCATTGTGGAAGCAGAATCTGCCGTCCAAGGAGCCAATAATGTTCTGCTACTGGAGACTTTACCCAGTGCAGAGGTACCCCTTTCTACTTAGGAAGAGACTAATGCAAATGCTGGTTCTCCCGAGACTGTACCTGGTAATACGTCTAAGCTACTACTCCCCTGGAAGACCAATAGATCTTCCTTTAAATGTTGTCCACAGGAGTATCTATGTTTCAAAGAGCTCACTGCCCAAACTGAGCCTTTCTGCTACTTCCAAGTTGATTGTCTATCCTTCAGGAGAAGGTGCCCTTGCCCTCCTAGCCCCAATTTAGCTGATAGGGATGGGACCCAATCTGTGTTGGTTAGAATGCAAGAAACTATAACATGAATTAGTACAGTCATATCATTGTGTGAATCACAATGAAATCATTATTGAACGTATGAAAACTGCATAACTGTTGCCATAATATAAATATAATCATATGTATTAGCTATTTTGAATACGTATAGAAATGGTAATGAAGCATATATTTTGTATAAGTATAATGTCGTCAAATGACATTGTTGTGAGCATGGACTTGACGTGTATGCTAAGTTCTTTCCAGGCAGGGAAGGGTGTAACCGCTCTATAAATGGGGGTTCCCAAAAGTCTTCCTTGAGTGTGCTTAAATGCCCACTGCCAGGCAGGCTTTCTGTGTCTTTAAAGGTGTAAAAGTGCTTGCATGCGAGTGCCCTGTTAGCCTCCGTGCCTGTCCCTTTAAGAGACATTATTTTTGTAGTGTATAATTAATCTGGGTAGAGGCCGAGTGTTTCCAGGCTCGAGTCCCACCAGAGCTGCAATAATATTGCTCTGTTCTGCCATCGCTAATGATGCAGAGGGAGCTTCGTTAGAACTAGTAATTGTTTGCTGATTAGCTGCTCTAACAATAATGGTATTATAGTTTGTCTAACCTGCCTTTCTTTGCAGCATGGACATTTATGTATTGCACCAATCAGTACCTTTTGGGGACCTTAAAATGGAGTCTGTTCACGGGGTATTGTGGGAGTGAATTTCTGTAGGAATTGTTTTTTCATTTTGGCACCTAAATGGACCTGGAGGGGGAGCCCTTGCTTTGACAGACAGATGAATCAACCAACCAAACCCTTTTTGGATCAGAAGGAAGTCCCAATGCTGCCTGCAGCAGAGAGTCGGACTGAGTTTGGAGTTGAGAGAGTGAACTGCTCAAGACATTTGAGCAGCTGCTCCTGCATAGTAGCGCAGGAAACTGGTGGGAAGGCTGTGTCTTGCCTGCCTGCTTCATCTTCCCTTCCGAGGGATCTGCTAGTGAAATTAATCTGACTGAATACAAAGTGGCTTGTGAACAGAAATACCGAACTGTGACTTCCCTGTTACCTGAAGAAGACCGAAGATTTGCTGTAAGCGATCGGCCTGTCAGGACATCTGAATCACCACAGAGATCACGGTTTTGCTCAGGAAAACTGAAATTGCAACTGGACTGTCACCCAACCTGTGGTATTGTGTTTTGCTTTACTATAAATGTGCTGTAAGCTGTCAGTGGGTCGCAGTTTGGTTCCCCACTACTTAAGTGTGTCACGATTGCTGGAAGCAGTCTCCAGCAACTATCGAACTGAATCCAAACTGTTCACCCGGCCTGGGTCCTGCCACCTTGGCCCAGTCAGCTACTTCAGACGCAGAGATCACCATCGACGAGAGACTCGCCTGGGGATCAGCCCCCTGCTCAACATCTCAAACAGGAACGACACCTCGGTGAATCATGTGGGCCCTGCTTCTCCTGGCATACCAGCTTGTCAACCTGCAGTCTCCATTTTTTGTCCCTCCTGTGTTTCGTATTGGGTAGCATGAATAAACACCAGGGTAGCTCCCTGCAGCATCAGCTAAATCAAAAGTGTTGTCACCTGATTCAATTGTTTTCTTGTCAAGAACTGAGCCTCCAGGCTCCAGATTACAAATTGTATATGGTTGTGCATGCTCCTTCTTTCCATCACAGGGCCCCGACCAGCTACAGCGCCAGCCTACCCCAGGCAACGTGTCAGGCTAGACCACCTTTGTTCCAACTGGGTACCCAGAGTGTGTGACTGTGAAGGGACTCTACAGTGCATGCATGATTGCCTGACTGAATCAGTTACAGAACTAATCAGTCAAATCCCCCTCCCTTGTTCATTCCCCCTCAATAAATCAGATCTAATTCTTTTTTGCATTTAACTTGACTGTGGTTCCATTTTGTACAAGAAGCACTGTGCTGTTGTTACCTACTGTGTCTAACCTTATTTTGCAGGGGGTCTCCAGGGTTGAACTGGTGGAATCAGCTCTGGTGATAAGTGCAAACAGAGTGGGGATTTGTATGCTGATTAGGGGTTATTGTAACTGTGTCTGGTGTTCATTGCTTAGGCCACTAGAGGGGAAAGAGTGGGGTTACAGTGTCCCGGAGGGCTGTACCCAGGTCAGCTAGGCTACCAATAACCCTGTCCTCTGGGTGGAGGCACCTGTTTTCAGTACCCAGGCCCCTTAACCTGCATCTAGTCACGCAGGCAGGGGGAGTAGCCCTTGGGATAGCACCACCTAGGAGTTACATTTGTTTAGGTATCTTAGATCTAGAATGGGTCACCACTCTCCATTTTTCTTCATGGTTAGGAAGTACCTTGAGTACAATCCTTTTCCTTTGTGCTGAAGAGGAACAGGCTTCACTGCCCTGACTTGAAACAGGGTGGAAACCACTGCCTCCAACAGAGCTGTTTGGAGGGGGTGGCAGGTTTGAAAGATCTTGCTCCTGTTTTGGAGAACAATTTGAAACTGAGAGCAAGACCCTAGCCTACTACCTCCAGGATCCACCTGTCTGAGGTGATGGATTGCCAAGCCTGAAGGTAGTAGGCCCGCCTGCCCCTACTGGTGGTGGGGAAGTGGCCAGGACAGACGCCTCAGGGTGTCTACTTAGAGAGTATAGTGGACTGAGAGGTGCAACCAGCATGGACAGTGCCTCTTCTGCCTCTACCTCTGAAGTAACCCCTAAGCTGCTGGTAGGAGAAAAAGGCATGAGCCTGATGGAAAGGCCTGGGATAAGGCCTACCTCTGCCTCCTCTAGTCTGTTGCCTTTGAGGGGTGGTAGCTTTTTCTTGGCAGCCGCACTCCTGTAGGTTATCCTGTACTCATTCATTTTTTTTTCATATATGCCTCTGTTTGTTCCCAAAACAAAAAATTTTGTGTGAGGGAAAAATCAATTACATTGTTCTGTGTGTCTTGGGAGAAGTTTGTACATCTCAGCCAAGAAAACCTCCTGAGGGAAATGGCAGATGCCATAGAATGAGAGGCTGCATTGTTGACATCCACTGCTGTGTGGAACTGGCATTTGGATGACTGAATCCCCTTACTGACAAGCTCCTGCAAGTCTGCTGCTAGCTCATAGGGAGCCTTCTTAGCTAACTGTCCAACTGACTCGCAGAGGTATGTGTGATACCTAGATACATAGGCCATGTAGGATGCCTGCCTGATGCCCAGGGAGACAGCTAGGTACCCTTTTTTTGCTAAGGAGTCAGTCGTTCTCAAGTCCTTATCAGGAGGATGAGAGGCGAGAGGGGTGCCAGCTTTCTCACACGTTTCAGCTTGTACTACCCCCACATGACTGCAGTGACTACTTAAAAATTCAGTGTCATTGCCAGCCAACACATACTTTCTGTTCATTTTCCTATCCACTGGGAGAACAGAACTTGGGGTCTGGAGGATCCTAGAGGTCTGCTTTTTGAGGGACTTGTGAATAGGAATCATGAGTCCCTGGGAGACCAGGACAGCCCTCATCTCCTTATAGTCATCCTCTGCCTCCTACTCCTGTCTAGTCTCTTGACAGACAACTGCAAAGTTTCAGCTACCTGTCTCATAAAAGAAAAATGAGAGGTAGATACTCTTGTAGGATGAGGGGAGACTCATATTGAGGATGTTCAGGAGAAACCTCAGGCTCAACAGGTTCTCCCATATCTTCCACCTCATCATCATAATCTTCATAATCAGACTCATAATATTCTTCTAGATCCAGAGGGCCTGAAAGAGCCAAACCGGCAGGTGCCTGAACTAAGGTATGCACAACTGGTTGTTGTGCTGATTCACCCCAACCAGGCTGCAATGACCTGGACTACGCATATCGCTTTCTCGATCTCCTCAGCGGTTGAAGCTGCTACCACTTGCTTCCATCGTTCTGAACCACTTTTTCTCATCCTTTTAGCGGGGTCTGTCTCAGGGACAGAGCCAGCTTGCCTTTTACTTGACGACGATTCGCCTTGATCCAAGCATTCGGTTACTGGTTCAGCATGTTCTTTTGAACCGAGCCAGACCTCGTCAGAGGGTTTCTCCATTCTACCCCTCAGTTTACCCAAATATCTATCTAGGGTAGATTGAAGGAAGTTTTTACAAATTTCGCAGTCTGATTGCAGATGGTTAAAACCCAGGCAATGCAGACACACCAAGTGCAGATCAGCCTTAGCAAATTACTCCCCGCACTCAGTGCAGCGCTGAAACCCAGTGGAACTGTTTTTTCTCTTGGTTTTCAGTGACATAACCCTTAACAAATGTAAAGCTTAACCCAAGGGCTTGGTTAAGTAGATCCAATTAAAATTCTTTTATCCGAAGATGCCTTAGTCAGGCCTGGATAAAGAAATTTAAATAATGTATTTACCCTTGATGGCTTTAGTTATGCCAGGTAAAAAAGAGAGCGAGAGAGAGACAAAGTTTTAGGCAGCAAGTGGTTCAGCACCTGCATTAAAAACTGAGAAAAAGTCGTGGTTTTTAGTCTAAAACTTTTAACCAGATCCCCAAACACAATAAAGATGTTTTTTAAATAACAGTTTACCACAAGAACGGAAAGAAATATCTTCAGTTCCCTCTCAGTCACGAAGAGCCGCTCAGAAACTGAAAATGTACCAAAATGAAGTTAAGTCTAGACTAGTCTAACCTGTAACCGAAGGACAGAGGTTTGAAAAACAAAAAAAATAAACGGTGGTTTAAAAGACCAACGATATTTGAAATTCAGCCGAAGAAGTTGAGGAGCAGTCTCCGAGCCGTCTTCACAGGCAAGCGGAGTAAAGAATATGGTCAGTTACATAGAATGTACCGAGGACAATGATTTGAAAACCAAGCTTGAGCTCAATGTTCTATGCATTTGCATAGGGTTTAATGCTTAACTCTCTGGGGCAGCTGAACCGGTCGGTCATACTGCATATTGTCAGAATACTGCAAGACTTCATGTTGTTTGAAGAAAACATTACTTACCATAGCAATCTTGTTTCTTCCAAGGGAATCTTACTGTATGTATTCTGACAAATGCAGTATGGTCTTACCATAGGACTGCCCCAGAGCCGAAATGGTTAATAGAACCTATGCTAATAGTGAAATGTTAGGCTCAAGCTCAGTTTTTAAACCACTGTCCCTGGTTGCACTTCCTGTAATCATCAGATTCTTACGAAGCATGCAGAAGCTAAAACAACTAACTAAACTATTGTAATATAACAAATATAAACCCCCTTTAGGGCAAACCCTTTTTAAACAGCAAGGACATCTTTCAAGACTCAAGTCACAGATGCCCAAGAAATAAACAGGTATGTCAACAGGTTTCCCACAAAATATGTACAGTTGGCATGCAGTGTCCTGTAGGTTCTAGGAGGGGAGGAAGGGTGGGAGCTCAGAATACAGTAAGATTCACTTGGAAGAAACAAGATTATTATGGTAAGTAATGTTTTCTTCAAACCCAGGAAATCTTTCTGTATTCTGACAAATGCAGACTACCCAAGTAGTACCTTTGAGGTGGGCAGAGAACCTATTTAGGGAACAGGCTCTGCAGGACTGCTGTGCCAAACCTGCCATCACTTCTAGCCTGGATATGTAAGCAGTAATGCTTGGTGAATGTGTGAACTGTTTTCCAGGTAGCTGCTTTACAGATTTCCAGCAGAGGACTGTCTCTTGAAGCTGCTATGGAAGCAGCTGTTCCTCTAGTAGAGTGGGCCCTGAGATCCTCTGGAGGCTGCTTGCCCACTTTGCCATAACAGAACTGAATACAGGCCACAATCCCCCTTGCGATGGATCTTTTTGTGGCTAGTTTATCTTTTCCTACTTCCCCATAAGCCAAGAAGAGTTGGGTCCTGTCCCCTCTGTGGCGTTTTGTATCATCCAGGTAGTAGCTGATAGCTCTCTTTACGTCTAGGCTACGCAGTCTACGTTCCCCTGAAGGGGAATGGTCAGTGAAAAAGACTGGCAGTGTAATGGACTGATTAAGGGGGAAATCAGATACCACTTTGGGAAGAAACTTATTGTTAGTCCTGCTCTGCATGCAATCCCATCTCACAGACCTCACCAGGTCTGCCTCTGTCACCTGGCTCTGCCTGCCCCATTAAATTTACCTGTGCCACTAAATGTACCTATGTCATTGAACTTTCATGCCCCTTGGCAGAGACTGTCTGCCCCATTATTGACTCTCCCTGTTCCATTACTCAGACTGCTTGCTCTATGGTCTCTACCTGCCCCTTTACCCCAATAATTGAAGAAATGGACCCAGAGTCCGAAGGGATTGTGACCAGATGGATTGCTGCAGATGTTTCCAACAGACATTGAAGTTACAACTAAATATATAAGTCAAGCCAGTAAGGCTGGGGCATTGGCTTGCTAATTTTTTATAACTGATAATAGATTGCAGTAGTTAATCAACATTTATTTTTTTACTTTGTGGTGCTTGCACACCTAATTTATCCACCTGCCCTACCCCCTTGGTCCACTCCTTCGGACCACTGATCAACCTCCCCGAGAACAGCTGACCCCGGGTCTGCCCCTAGAGTGCTCTCCTGTTCTCCCCTGTATTACCTTGATGCCCAGCAATCCCCCCTGGGTGGGGTGAGGATGAAACTTCCTCAACCATACTGGAGGAGAACTTTGGCACAGCGAGGACTGCCCGTAGTCCAGTGGATCCCCGGGAGGCACTGATCAGTCTTCATCTAGGACTGAGAGGGCTCTTTTCCAGTTTTCTTGTTTTTCCCCACCCAACCCCTAGAGGCGCCGGTGCAAGGACTAACATCCAGAGAGTGACATGCTGACACACGTCTGCCTCCTGAGCGCCCAACAGCATCTCTCCCTTCCCAACTACACTGTATGGACCCGCCACAGCCCCTTTGAGAGCCCGTGCTTCCACTGGCTCTCTTCGGGATGTTGGGTACTTCCCGGTACCCCTGGTATCCCTCCCCGAGGAAGGAGAGCATCCGCTGGGACGCTCAATCCTCCCTCTCCCCGCCGACCCCCATCGGCCCGAGTCCGTTCCCAAACCTGGGTCACTGGTGCAGCGCGAGGTGTGGCGTCCAGCGCCTCAACACTCAGCGCCACCGGGCTGGCTAATTAACATTTATGATCTGTTATTTACTAATAGTTTTCAGTGCATATTGATCCTGTATTAATTGGTTAGAAACTTATAGTCTGATAGATTATCCGTATGTGCTTTAAAAATCTAGGTACTTATTTTTTAATTTTTATTTCTCTATTCTTCTTATAACTTCAGGCAGATGTAAGTGCAAAAGATAGGCTTGTAATTTTCCAGACATGCTGTGTCCTCATGAGCACTGAGCATAACCTCTTGAACGTCTGACACTTGTTGGGTACTTTCCACTAGCAATCGCATGAGCAACCATGACCAGTCAACCCTGCCCTATTAGATGAATAATTGGTCATATAAGCGGCCAGCTGTGTCCTACCAAGTAAACAACTAACCGCAATGAGAGATCAGCTGTTTACACCTCTGACAAAGGTGTGAGCCATCTCATGGTCTTATTTTTAACCCCTGGGAAAGTTCCCTGGCCACCTGGGTGCTAGACCCCGGAGTCAGTTGAAAAAACAGTTATGACTGACCGACCACACATTATGACTGATTTTTTTCAACTAGTTTGAAATTTGTGACTTCAACTAACTGAAGAAAATCCAACTAATTTTTTCAACTTTCACCATCGTTGAATTCTATTATGTAGTAGTTTGTCATACATTTTAACCTTTGTATCTTTTATTATTAATATTTGAACTATAAAAGTTAATAAAATGTATGGAAAGACCCCCCCCCTTGAAATCAATGGGATGTGCACACACACAGCCTTCGCCTTCTGACATCACAAAACGGGGCTGCATGTGCGTATGTGACGGTGAGTTGGTGGGTTAAGGTCAGGAAGCAACTTCATTTTTAGCATTTAGGATTTAGCAGCATTATAACTTCATAAATGGTCAAAAACAAAATGAATTATTTATGCCCCTCAACTCTGGGGCAGGTGGGGTATTGCCTATGTTGGAGGGAGCAGCAACTAGTCAGCAGCAGCTAAGAAGCTGGCTGCTCTTTAAAATGCAAATACAAAGTGCAGTGAAACAAATCTATACACAGTAAGGACCCACTAAAGCACAATAACCAGTAAAGCAACAACAAAATATACTAAGGCCCAGATATTCAAGAGGGTTGCTCCATGCGCAACAGGGTTGCGCATGCGCAAGTCCTACATTGCGCCATTCTGCGATATTCAGCAGGAGGCAGTTGCTCCACTGGCAACAGGTTGCGCAAAAGAGCAATGCAAATGAATGCATGCTCAACAGGAGGGGGAGGAACCATGCATAACCTGCGCAACCTGATATTCAGTCGGGTTGTGCAGAGTTGTGCATGCGCAACCCCCAACCTGCGCCTGCACAACCTTGAGCCAAAAAAAAAAGGATCAAGTTGAGGGCCACCCACAGGTGAGCTGCTGTATTGCAGGGCGCAACACAGCAGCTGCCACCTGAAGCTGGCCCCAACTCAGTCCTATGCCCCCACCAGCCCGATCGCGGGCATCACAGTTACATAGAAACCCCACACATCTCCCACAGCCCGATCGCGGGCAGTACGTACATGAACCCCCACACATCTCCCACAGCCCGATCGCGGGCAGTACACGTGCATGAACCCCCACATCTCCCCACAGCCCGAGTCGCGGGCATGAACCCCCAGTGCCCGATGCGCGGGCAGAATGTAACCTCCCCCAACTCGAATAACTCCCTGGTGGTCCAGTGGACTGTAAAGCCAGATTGCGGGCAGAATGTCACAGCACAACCTCCCCAAACATCTCCCTGGTGTCTAGTGTCCCCTCCACCCACCCACGAAGCCTCACCCGCTCCCCGCGGCTGGCGGACGACAGCATCCACCGCCTGCCGCCCGCCGCCCGCCAACTGACTGTCCGGTAGGGCTGCCGCCCAGTGGTGCAGAGCTACAGCCAATGGGCGTGCAGCCCATACCGCTACATGACAGTCCAGATTTGTGAATGATCATTCACAAATCTGGACTGTCACTCTGATATGAGCTGCACACCATTGGCTGTAACTCTGCACCAATGAGCGTGCAGCCCCGGGATGATCATCGGCGGCAAGCAGCGGTGGGATGCTGTCGCCACGCGGCTGCGAGGGCGAGGTGGAGAGCTTCGTGGGTGGGTGGAGGAACTGAACACCAGGGAGATGTTTGGGAAAGTATGCTGTGACATTCTGCCCCGATCGGGCTACGATCCACTGGACCACCAGGGATTATTCGGGTTGGGGGAGTTGTCTGCCCGCGATCGGGCACTGAGAGTATACAGGTTCTGCCCGCGATCGGGCACTGGGGGTCATACAGGTTCTGCCCGCGATCGGGCTGTGGGAGATGTGGGGGGCAACATGTACGTGTTCTGCCCGCGATCGGGCTGTGGGAGATGTGTGGGGGCGATATGCGTGTTCTGCCCGCGATCGGGCTGTGGGAGATGTGTGTGGGGGGCGACATGTACGTGTTCTGCCCGCGATCGGGCTGTGGGAGATGTGTGGGGGTGTCATGTAACTGTGATGCCCGCGATCGGGCTGCATTGTGCGTCGGTCCCCGACGGCTGCTGCCTGGCAGGGTGGCCAGGAGCAAGTCCTCGGGGATCAGCGCACCTACATGCAAATGGCATGCAAATGGGGCCATAAATAGATGCAAATGGCCCCCCTGTGCCTTGCATAAATTATGGCCCCACTTGCATGTCACCTTTTGAATATCGGATATTTGCACATGGCGCAATGGTACTTGCGCCACATAAGTTAATGCTCAACTCTGGCAACTGCGTGGCGCAAGTTTCCATTGGCGCTTACGCTATGTTAGAGCCAAGATATTCAAAAGGAGTTGCTCAACAGCTTAACTCCTTTGAATATCACCCCGGCCACACCTCTGCGCAACTATTTTGAGCGGCGCAGGGGCTTGCGCCTCAGACTGGCGTAGTTTGAATATCTGGGCCTAAGTCCCTAAAAGTAACAAATTGAAGCAGAGCAGTAAAATAGTATATAGTATAGAAAAAACATAAGCAGCAGTAACTAGTTACTTAGAAAAAGAAATGTGAGTCTAAAATAGATAGGGCCTCTTAAACACCCCACAGAAGCTAGAAGGTACCCTTTTGCAAACAGACCTAACCATCAATATATGTTAGTTTACTAGTAATCATAGATTCTGTGAGACTAAGAACAGTTTACGGGAGGACCCCTTGAAATACCTCCGGTATGGTATACCAGAACTTGGATGTATCCATAGTTTAAATTTAAAGCTAAAAAAAACTCATGCATATTAAAAAAAAAACATTTTCTGACAGTTTTTGAACTTGTTTTGGCTTTTAGCATGTACACTAATGTGTTTTGTAAATTTTATTCATCTTGCCGTTAGGACTTTAATATTTAATTTATTTAATAATAATTCATTTAATAATTAATTTTATAATTTAATTTATTTATTTCACTAAAATACCCGCAACAGCTTAATCTGGTTCAAAGTCAGTTTGCATTCATCTGTATCCCCCTCCCGCGGGTTGTGCCTGAAAATAGATAGAATTTATCAAGTGCACTTACCCGGTCAACAAAAAACTAAATAAATAAATAAATGTAGTTTATCCGATTCTTACAGTGACAAACAGACATTTTGTCCACTGAATCTGACTGACCATGCTCCCCTCACCAGCCTCCTATAGGTCCGGGAACTCACCAACTGACCACCTGCACCTGGCCTGCTCCACGACCTCGTGGGGAGTCTGACTTACCCACAATGCCACCACAGTCAGAGAGAGCCCAGCTGGGCTGCCAGCAGTAGATCAGTGATGATTGATCACCTTGGCTTTTCAAATTTGGCCCCTCCAGGCTTCATAGCCCCATGCCCTCAACCAGCCAGACAAGCCAGCCCATCATGCAATAGACACAGACAGACTGAGTAGTCTGTGAGAAACCATCCTCCTCCTTCCTACTGCCCTGCCAAGCCCTGCCTTGCTCACCGTAATAGCGTGTTGCCAGTTCGGTCAGGTGTCGGGTGATGATTGGGTCGGTAGCGTCGGGTGGCTCCGTGGCTCAGGCTGCTGCTCTACTCGTTGGTACTGCCGGTGTTTTTTTTGAGCTATGTGCTCCCTCCTCCCAACCCACACAGTCGGTCCCCAACCCAGACCCAAGTCCCCACTCCGGTACTCTGCACAGTGAAACTAGTGCACCTACCACTCCTCCTCACTGACTCTGAAGACCTGACTGAGACTGAGTGAGAGGTGCCTGACAGGCCTGGCCAGCAGGGTCATGTGCTGATCCCAACCACAACCAGACCACTGACTTGCTGCCTTCACACGATTGCTGCTTGGCTTTGCTGGAGGACTGACTGGAACCTATACATCCACACAATAGTCTCTCTCCGGGCACCAGACACATCAGGACAGTGGACACAGTTAACATTTTTAAATTAAAGGTCTAACAGCCAAACTTCATCCCTGCAGAAAAACACTGCTCACTCTGTTGCCCACACACCAGCACAGATGCCTCCTCTCCTGACAGTCTCCTCTCCTACCTAGGCATGCTCTCCCTGCCACCTCGTGCAGCCAGTCACAGACACTCTCAAGCTCCTGGCTCCTCCTTTTATCTCTCCTAATTGGTGGATACTTCATGTCCAGGAGCCAGGGGTGCATTTTATTGGCTGTAAAGCTCGGTGCCATCGGTTGAGGACTGTTAGATATTCGTGGGCTCCCTGCCCCCCTCTCCCCCTGGAAAGAAAAAAAGAGGAAACACACTGCAGTGCACCACAAAAACAAACCAGGACAGGTCACGGAATCATCAACTGCAGTGGATTTCAACTCCACTATTTTATGACTATAACCCAATGCAATTGCAACTGATTGCAACTACACTGAATTGCAACTGACTATTTCAACTGCCAGTGACTGCTCTGGGGTCTACTGGGTGCCATGACATCAAGGCCAAGGTTACAGCCCAAATAACAGGCCTCCTATTTTTTGCCTTGGCAAAAAAAAGTATTTAAGTCCTCAACAGCCCCAGCCAAGGCAAGACCACTAGAGGGAGAAGCAAGGATCACCTCTACTCTTAGGACTTCATTAGAACATCTGTTGCTGGTCTGATGAGTCTAGTTACCTGAATCCTAGGCATCGGAACTAGGACTGACAAATCTGGATTCTGTTTTATTCCTGTCTGTGACTACCTTAGTCAACACAGGAAATATTATTATTTTCTGTTTGCACTGCTGTTCAGAATAATTGTAATTGCATTTAAAAAGTGTTGAAATTTTAAAACTGTGTTTGTCTATATACAGTATGCAATGCCAAAAAGTTGCCTTATATATATTATTCTAATGAAACAGTTTAGAACTATGACAGAAATGTTAAATGTGTAACTGTTCATTCATTTTGTTGTCAAGATTACCTTGTAAACATCTCAAAACCAACAAAATCAAAAGTAAATACTTTTAATCATGAATCCTGACTTGAGTAATGCTTCTCAATTTAATGTTATAAAACTTAGAGCATTTAGTTTGGAAAATGATAAGCTAAGAAGTAAGTCAGTACCCTTAAGATAAAAGTTCCAGGTTATATTCATATAATTAAATGTGCAAATTTCTTATGCCCAAAATTACTACATAAATATTTGAGTTGGTGTATCAATGATTCTAGTAAAAGACACTGGTGTAAGATATAGGACTGTCCCAGGCACAGACAGGTAGTTTTAAAATAGATATAATGATATTAGAAAAACTAGGAAGGACTTATTGCCCACTAACAAATAAGCATGCCCATAGGGAAACTTTAGATTTTAATGAACACAGCACCTTCTTAGACTGAAATCACAGTCTTGGTCAGTCAAGTATCACATGAGATAATTGTGGCAGGTGGTATAGACCATAACACAGAGGTCACTCTTCCAACCATCTCCATTTGTGTTGTCATTTCTTACCAAGCCCAATTAGCTGACAACTTGAAAAAACTGCCAGTCTCCGAAGGTCTCAGTGAAAGTCGTGTACACGAGACTGAGCAAGAAAGTGTTATCGGAGTGCCCAAAGGCTTCCTGATATAGCCCACACTTATCAGTCCTAAGGACAACTTTGTCCCTGTGGAATGCAATGTAGTCCGTTTTCATGGACAGAGCCTGGAGCTCACCAATCCTTCTGGCAGAAGTTACTGCAACTAGGAACACAGCCTTCCAAGTTACATACTTGAGATCTGCTGTCGACATAGGCTCAAGGAGACTTTTAACAACTCTGCCTTGAACATCTAAGTTGCAGGTGAGAGCTGCATTCAGCAGGAGGGCATCTACAAGGTGTTGTAATTGCTGCTGTGGGACGACTGATCTGTGAAAGGGACTGCTTCACTAAAACTGCTGCCTGAGAGAACTGTTTTGCCATTCAATCTGCCTCCTATTACAACTGTTGCCATATACTGATTGCTGCTTTGTTGAGAGGTGCGGCAGCGCACCATCGCATTGTTAGCAGCTGGGGGCGGGGCGCTTGTCCAGATCAAAAGCCCCGCACCGCAAGGCGCGAGCGCCATGGTGTGAGCGACGTGAGTGGCGCGAGCACCACTCGTGCACAGCAAAAGTGATGGTTAGGAGGAAGGGGCTGGTGTATAATGTTAGTTAAAGTACTTCTTGGGTCTTAATTCTTATGAACTTTTGGTAAATGCTTGATGGTGTTTTAATTAGAGTAAAATGTTATATATAAGGAAAATGTTTTTTAGATTGTTTATATTTAGTATTGTGTTGATGGTTTGGGGTTCTTGGGTTTTGGGAGACGGAGGTTATTATTGGAAGGGACATAAAGCCCTACAGGAACATACTTTGTACAGATTGAACACATTAAGTGTTAGTAAATTTGATATAGTTAGACATATCATTGTTGGGGTGCATTTATGGCCAAATAGCTTCAATAATGCCCTACATAAGGTATATTATTTTTTGAGCTGTGCAAACCCTGAAAGGATAATAAAATTAGATATGATAAGCTGGTTAATTAAAATTTTGAGGGGGACTTACTATAAAAGTAATTTTACCAGAATTATTAAGGCACTTTTAATTATGTGTTTAATGTTGTGTGGAGATATACTGTACATCCAAACCCAGGACCCCTAGACTTACAGCAAGCCTCCTTACATATTATGAATCAGGACTCTGGGGAAATGGTAATGAAAGATTCGAACGTTAATCAAAATGGCGTTTTCTTATAATAAACAAGAATTGGGACTAATATATTTAAATGCAAGGAGCATGATCAAAAAAATGGATTTGATTGGTCCGTGGGTGCTTGATCATGACCCTGAGATCGTGATAATTTCTGAAACCTGGTTAAATCATAAAATAGAGGATAGCCATTTAAATATACAAGGATATAATATATGGTGAAGTGATAGGAATAAAAAAGGGGGAGGACTTTTGATTTATGGGAAATCTAATTTAATTTTGGCCCAATTGGAAGTGAAAAAAGATATGGGGGGGGGGTTGGAGGTATTGGCCTTAGAATTAAAAATTCCCCCTATTTAAAGAAAATGTTGATTGTAAGGATATATTGTCCTCCCAAGATAAAAGCCCAGGTTGTTAATTGTTTACAGGATTGGTTGTTTAATTATAAAGATAGCCATGAAATATTGTTGGCAGGAGATTTCAACTTTAATTGGCAAAATATAAATGAATCACATCCTCTGATTGATTTGCAGAATAATTTGGGCTTAATTTAGCTAATCAAAGAGCGTACAAGAATTAACATGGCATCAGTTTCTAATTCGTCAATTTTGGATTTGATTTTTACTGATGTTGTTGATAATATTATTGATAGTAGGGTTCTACCAGATGCAATATCAGACCATCAATTTGTATTTTGCAATAAGGCTTATTCTACAAAATTAGTAGAGAAAAGGAAAGTTAGTTGGTGTAGTTGTAGGGGTTTTGACTATATTGAATTCATGCTGGATTTGGGTGCTATTGATTGGGAGCCCATGTATTTAATCCTTTCGGTGGATGACTTATGGAGTTATTTTTTGGGAGAGTTTATGACAATTTTTAATAAACATGCCCCAATTAAAACCAGGATTATGAAGCAAAATTCTAAGTTATGGTATTCAAAAAAAGAGCTTAGAAAGTTAAAACTATTAAGGGATAAGGCATGGTTCTTGGCTAAAAGAAAGGGGAGCAAACAGGATTGGGATAGATTCAAAATGTTATGGAATAAATATGTTAAAGAAGTCCGGAGGAAAAAACAATGTCATTATACTCACTTTTTGGATAAAAATATTTCAAAAAATCCTAAAGATTTTTGGAAAACAATAAATACTTTAGTTAAGGGACATGGTTTTGATGAAATAAAAGTATTAAATATGGATGGACAAGTGACACCAATATCACGGAGTGTGTTGGATCGATTGAATGCAAAATTGATGGTAGCCCTCGGTCCATCTAGACCTTATTGCCCTTCTGGAGTTAGTAATCAACCCCACTTAGAAGTCAATGGATCTGATAATTTATTGGTATTCGAAGAAATAACAATTGAGTTAGTGAAAAGTGAATTATTAAAGTTAAATACTGCCAAGGCTATTGGTTTGGATAATGTTTCACCTAAATTATTAAAATATGCGGCTCCAATTATAGCTTATCCCTTGACGTACTTATTTAATATATCTTTAACTACAGGTGTATATCCATTGGCTTGGAAACAATCCAAGGTTGTACCTATTTTTAAGGGAGGAAGTAGAATAGATATGGATAATTATAGACCCATTTCTCTTTTGTCTCATGTATCTAAAGTATTTGAAAGACTGGTGGCAATACAATTGAAGAAATACTTGGATTCTACTAGGTTAATGAACAATATGCAGTCTGGTTTTCGGAAATTATATAGTACAACTTCAGCACTTGCTAAAGTGGTGGGGGATGTGCAGGTAGCCCTGGACGGGAGGACACTAGTGGGGGTCATCTTTGTTGTTTTATCCAAGGCTTTTGATTCTTTGGACCACTGTGTCCTCCTGTCCAGGGCTGCATCTATGGGGGTGGTGGGTTTGAGTGGAAAGTGGTTGGAATCATACCTGCTGAATAGGAGCCAAAAGGTGTCATTAGGGGGTCAGGAATCAGGTTTTTCGCCTGTTGGGTCGGGGCCTTTGTTGTTCAACATGTATATAAATGGACTGTCTTTTTCAGATTCAGAAATAAAGTATCATCTTTATGCTGATGATACTATTATTTACACCTCACATGAATCCATTAAGGTTATTCAAAAAAGGCTTCAGTTAGCCTTTGATGATCTGCAAACTTTTTTAAAAGATAGTAGGTAAACTCTGAATATGAAGAAAACACAGTCCATGTTGATACATCGGAAAAGCGAATGGCTGGGGGACATGACCCTGGGATTGGTCGCCTTTGGGGGACCCGATCCAACAGACATATATGTATAAATATTTAGGTCTTTGGATTGATAGTTCATTAAGTTGGAATATACACATTGAAAATTTAATAAAGAACTTAAATAAAAGAATAGGGGTTCTTTATAGGGTTCGATCATTAATGAGTAAGGAGGTAAGGGAAAATGTGGTAAACACGATGGTTATCCCCATGATTGATTATGGGGATATATTTTATTCTTGTGGGAGAAAGCAGGATTTAAGGAAGTTGGAAGTAAGTTATAATAACTTGGCCAGATTTATCTTGGGGGTTCCCAGACTAACTCATGGATGCTTACTTTATGATCAATTGAAATGGTTAACACTTTATGAACGTAGCAATAAACATGTGCTTGCCTTTATTTACAAAGGATTGCAGGGGAAGCATCCACAGTATGTAGTAGAAAATCTGATATATAGGGATAAATTGGCTTCATTGAGAAATTGTAAAGCACCTAGTTTGGAATTGTCTAGTTGTAATTTAGAGATAGGACGACAATCTTTGTACTACAGAGGAGCCATGAGTTGGATTGCAATCCCTGAGTCTTTGTTTATGTCTAATGTGAAAAATCACTGGTCTTTGATTCAACACTGGTATCATACTAGTTCACATCAAAAAAGGCAATGTTGTGCTATGTAAAGGTTTTTTATATTCTAGGAGGTTATTATTTATTACTTACATTGTGTAATTTAAGATGTATTGTACGTATTTGTGTATTGTATGGAAAAATTAGTATTGTCTGTGTTGCAGCATTTTCCTTTTTATTGTATATTAATGTTGGGACCTCGTTGTAAATGAGCTATGCTCAGTCGAGATTATCCTTTATTCATTTTTCTTATGAATAAAAACATTTTACTACTACTACTACAAAAGGCGGCTGCATGAGCTGTGCAATACATATGTTTAGATCCCACACCGGGGTGGGATTTCTATGAGGGGGATGTAGATGTAGCAACCCCTTAAAGAACTTCCTGAATACTGGGTTCAAAGCCAGGGATGATGCTTTGCCTGCTGACAAACAAGCAGAAACAGCTGCCAGGTGAACTTTCAAAGTGTATGGTCTCAGACCAAGGGAATGAAGGTGGGTCAGGTAATCCAGGACAACTGGCAAGCTCACCTGTGTGTGATCCAGGTTCCTACCCTGGCATCAAATGGAGAATCTTTTCCACTTGAACCTGTAAGTCTTCCTAGTGGAGAGCTTTCTAGAAACCCTAAGGACTTCCATGACCCTTCCAGAGAGATGCAAGTCAACATACTCCAGGTCCTCAAGAGCCAGGCTTTGAGCCTGACGGACCGGAGGTTGGGGTATAGGATTCTGCCTTGGGAGGAAGTCAGCAAGTTATGATTCCTGGAGAGGCTGATTGGTTTAGCAACTGAAAGTGCCAGAACCAGGAGTACTAGGGCTGCCTGCCGCAGTCTGGAGCAATGAAGATCATTGTTGCCGGTTGGGATCTGAACTTATTCAGGATTCTCAGCACTTGTGGGAATGGAGGGAAGGCATACAGAAACTGTCATCAGATATAGTTAATCAAACAACTTTTTTAGGTTTTAAATCCAAGCTAGATGTATATCTTAACAACAATGCTCTGTAATAAAGTGATCCACAGAGAAGTGGGGATGGCAATTATGGGCTATGGCCTTCTGCCATCCTAAAACCCTTAGTATAACCCTTAGCAGTATAACTCCCCCGTCCAATCCATCAGCAGTGCATCCAGTGAGACTGAGCCCCTGACTGGGGGCCTGCAGCAAAACAGGGGAAGCTGATAATTGACTGGGGCTGCAAAGAGGTCTACATCTGGAGTGCCCCTCATTTTGAACACAATCTGCAACATCTGCCTGTTCAGGGACCACTCATGGTGGTTCTGATTGATTTTGCTGAGAGCATCTGCCAGCACATCATCCTTCCCTGGCAGGTGGACAGCTGACAGCGACATTCCTAGTCCCAGAGAGTATGCCAGACTCCAAATTTTAATGGCATCTATGCACAGGGGTGTTGACTGTGTGCCCCCTTGTTTGTTTATGTAGTATATGGTGGTTGTGTTGTCTGTCCTGACCTGTACCACCTTTCCCTGTAGCATGCTGGTGAAGGCTTGGAGTCCCAGGAAGACTGCTCTTAGCTCTAGCAGGTTTATGTTCAACAGTGACTTCTGCTTAAGCCATGTGCCATGGGCAGTGTGCTCCTCCGGATGTGTCCCCCATCCCAGGAGAGAAGCATCCATGGTTAGCACCAAGGAATGGTTTTCCTGCAGAAATGGTATACCTTGTCTGAGGTTGCCCATCTCCAGTCACCTCTGAAGTGCCTGCAGGAGTGTTCTTGTGACTGGCACAAGCTTTGACAGTGAGTCTCTTTTCTGATGCCAGTGCAGCTTAAGATGATACTGCACATCTCTCATTTAGAACCTTGCCGCTGACACTGTTGCTGTGGAAGCTGCCATGTAGCCCAGAAATTATAGGAAGTGCCTTGCAGGACTTAGGCTGTGCAGCTTGAAGGTACTTGCCAACTGTGTCAGGCTGCCCGCTCTTACCTATGGAAGAAAAGCCTTTCCTCGCAGTGTCCAGTTCGGCTCCGATGAATTCCAGGAGCTGTACTGGCTCCAGTACAGATTTTCTCAGGTTGACTAGAAACCCTAGTGATTGTAGGACATGCTATGTGAGTGTCAGGGACTCCCTTACTTGTTGAGGGTATTGTCCTACGACTAGCCAGTCATCCAGGTAAGGGAATACTGCCACTCCTTGCCTCCTCAGGTGTACCACAACCACAGCCAAGCATTTTGTGAACACCCTTGGAGCAGAAGTAAGCCCAAAAGGCATTGCCTTGTACTGGTAATGGCCTGATGGCAGTCTGAATCTGAGAAACTTTCTGTGGGACTGCCTGATGGGGATGTGAAAATATGCATCCTTTAGGTCTAGGGATGCAAGCCAATCCCCCTGCCTTAGGGTTGAAAGGATTACTGCCAGAGTAACCATTTTGAGCTTTGTTTTTAACAAATGTCTGTTTAGGTGTCTGAGACACGGTATGGGTTACCACTCCCCTGTTTTCTTTATTGTGAGAAAGTATCTTGAATAGAGACTCTTTCCTTTCCTTTCTGTGCCTGAGGAACAGGCTCTATTGCCTGCTGAGACAGGAGGTTCGATACTTCCCGTTCTAACAGTAAAGTTTCTGATGGGGAAGAGGGTCTTAAGACCCTTCTCTTCAGCTTTGGCCTGAGTTTGAAGCTGAGAGCCAGGCCTTGGCCCACTACCTCCAAGATCCACTTGTCTGTGGTGATGGATTGCCATTCTTGGATGTTGTGGGCCAGTCTTCCCTCTACTGGGGTTGGGGATGTGGCCCGTGCAGACACCTCAGGGTATCTGCTTGGCTTGGGCTGCTGTCTGAGTGCTGGGGCTAGCTCGGTTGCTACCTCTCCTACCCCTGCTCCTGAAGTAACCTCTCTGTGGTTGGTACTGGGGAAAAGCTTGAGGCTGAAACAATGGCCTATAGTGTCCCCTGGCTCTACTCCCCCTGGTTTGGTGCTTCTGGGGCATAGAGCCTTTCTCCTTAGCAGCAGCACTTTTGTAGGCAGTTTTGTAGTCATCCATTTTCTTCATTTAGGCCTATGTCTATTCCCCAAACAGAGATGTAGGCTCACATGGGAAGTCCGGGGCCTTGGACTGTGTTTCTTGGGTCAAGTTGGTGGTTCTGAGCCAAGCAAACCTTCTTAGAGGCACAGAAGCAGCCATTTGACTGGCCGCAGTGTCATTATTATCCACAGCCATCCTAAATTGTGCTTTTAATGCTTCTATGCCCCTTTTAACAGCTTCCCCCAGATCAGCTACCATCAGAACTGGAACAGATTTTGTGATCTCCGTGACAGTATTCCATAATGTTCTCTAATACCTGGCAACATAGGCCATACAGGATGCATGCCTGACGATCAGAGAGGATCCCAGATACACCTTCTTGGCAATGGAATCCATTTTTCTGGAATCTTTGTCTAGTGGGTGTGATGCTAAAGGTATGCCAGCCTTATCACAAGCTGCAGCCTGCACCACCCCTTCATGGCTTGGGTGCCCAAAAAGAAACTCTGCTCTACCCTTAGCCACCCAGTATTTCTTGTCCACTTTCCTATCCACAGGTGGCACAGAAGTGGGAGTCTGCATGACCTTGTTTACTTGCTTTTTCAAAGACTTGTGGATGGGCAGTAATAACCTTTTGGAGACTGAAACATCCATCATTTCCATGTAGTTCCTCCTCCTCCTCATCCGTAGACTTCTGGGTAGGGAGGTTCAAGGATTGGGCCACTTGCTTTATAAAAGCAAAGTGGAAGGTATAGTCCTCAGTCCCTTTATCAGGGGAATCAGGATGGTGGGGATCAGGAGAAATATCCGGTTCAATCAGTTCTCCATAGTCCTCATCTTCATCTTCTCCAAACAGTTCTACCCCTTGTTCCAAAGACCTGGGAACAGAGGAAGAACTGGAGGTTTGTATATGAGGCCGCTTGTAAGCTGGAACCGGGGTACTCAGTTGGAGCACCTGTATGATCCTAATAGCGTTAGCTATTTCTTCAGCAGTCAGAACTGGTGTCTTTTTGGTTGCGGTTCGAGCGCTGTGTGTTTTTCTTTTTTCTTTCTTTTCCATGTGGTTGCTGTTTCAGTGGCAGTATCCGCATGCAATTTTTTACTTGATGAATCATCACTCTTGTCAGAGGGCTGTTCCTCCAGTTCCTTTTGGCTGGTTGTCAGTTTGTCTGTAGCTGGGTCAGCAGCCTTTTCAGACATCTTCTCCTGCAGTCGTTTAAGTTGCCTCTCAAGCATGGACTGAGGAAAGTTTTTGCATATATTACAGTCCTCTTTGAGGTGGTCAAACCACAAACAAAAAAACACAAATCAGATGAGGATCGGCTTTAGCGAACGGTTCCCCACACTCAGTACAATGTTGGAGCCCGTTCTTTTCTTGGTGTGTGACATTTATTTAAAACACTTTCTATTCTTTTTTTTTTGGTTGGTAAAAACCGAACAACCGAGGGTTAACCCAATAAAAGTTTTAACAATAACAACAACTGATTTACCCAAACAGTCGAGAAAACTGAGATTTACCTCAGAAAACAAGAAAACTATCGGTTCCTTCCTGGCTGGAAAAAAACGATAAGTAACTGAAAAACTTACCAAAATTATGCTAATCTAGACTAAGTCTACCTGTAAACCAAGGACAGTGCTTCAAAAATCAAAACTATTTAACGGACTTCAAATAATCTGAGACAAAATACATTTCTTCAAGAAAGTGAAGGAGAGCTCTCTGGAGACGTCTTACAGAAGCAAGCGGAGTAAAGAATCTGATGGTTGTAGGAAGTGCAACCGGGGTGGCATGGTTTGAAAACTGAGGTCGGGCCTAACATTCTACTATTAGCATAGGTTCTATTAACCATTTTGGCTCCGGGGCAGTCCTATGGTGAGATCATACTGCATTTGTTAGAATACAGTCAGATTTCCTGAGGTTTGAAAAAAGGAATCAGTAGTAAGTACAAGCCAACAAGTCAGAGAAACAGACTAGTAGGTAAGATTAAAGTAAGGGGGGAGATTGTCAGCAGGCTAGAGTGAGCTAAGGAGGATTAAAACACATGCAGGGGACCAACTGGGATAGGAATTGTAGGAATTCCTTTTTAAAGATAGCATAGGTAGGCGAATGACAGACAGCTAGGGGCAAGAGAGTTCCAAAATTTGGGGGCAGCATGAGAGAAGGTGCACGAATCCTTAGAGGTTTTACACCTGGGTATGTGTAAAAGAGACTGTTCAACAGAATGAAGGCCATAGGAGGAGGATTGTGGGATAAGCATGGAGGCCAGAGACAAGGGGGTTTGGGATCTAATAACACTATCCGTTAGGAAACTGAGTGAATAGAGTCTAAGGGCAGAGGGGGAGAGTCATTTTAAATTGGTTTAGAGCTGGCAATGATGTTTGTGCCATGGGGATGATGAGGCATACCAACAAATGTTATTATAAGTAGTGTCCCACTTGTGAAGAGTAGTCTTGGGCACATTAGCATACATAGCAACACCATAGGTGAGAGCCGGAAGCAAAATACCTCTACTGATGGCAAATCTGGTGGAAGGGGCTAGTTTTGTGGGCAATCCCTAACTTGGCGTTAGGGATTGCCTACAAAATGGTGGTCTTGGAAGCTATGATGGAGGGGGAGGGCCTGGATATTGTGCCCATAATGGAGATATGGTGGTCCGAGCACCACACCTGGCAAGTAGGGTTCCCGGGTTATAGGTTATTCAAGAAGGATAGGTCTGGTAGGAAGGGGGGGGATTGCACTGTACATCAGGGAGGACAGTAAGGCTACAAAAGGGCAGGAGGCACAAGGGAAAGCAGAAATCTTGTGGGTCACAATAGAGAAGCGAGATGGGACATCAATAAGGCTGGTGGTGGTCTACACACCTCCAATGCAGAGCGAGGAAGTGGACATGCAGATGCTGTGGGCAGTTCAGAGGATAGCGCTTAGGGGGAGATTCTGCTGGTGAGTAACCTTAATCTCCCAGATATAGACTGGGATATCCCATCAGCTCGGTCATCCAGGAACAGGGTGATTCGCGAGCCCCTCCAGGGAGCCTTCCTGCAGCAGCTGGCTAGGGAGCCTACCAGGGTGGGAATAACATATTTGACGAGGTGCTTACCAATGTGTATAGTGTGGAGGGAGTGGGGGTTGGGGTCAGCCTAGGAGCAAGTGACCAGAACACAGTGGGCTTCAGAGTTAGAACAGGGTATGAAGCGAGTCAAACCATCACTGAGGACTTGGACTTCAGGCGGGCAGACTGTCCCAGAATGAAGGAGATATTCTGGAAAGACATGGAGGGGAAGGAGAAGATAGGCGGGGCTGAGGCCCTTTGGAACGAGATGGGGGGGATACTAAAAGCCTCAGACAGCTGTACAAGGAAGGTGAGGAGGAGAATATAAGAGGACACAGGGGATGGAGGACAGGGAAACTTACAGGGAAAAGCTGAGGGTGGCAGGGCAGAGTATTAGAAAGGTGAAAGCAGAAACGAAGCAGAAAACTGCTCAGCAGGCCAATAAGGTAATATGACTTTTTTCGGTATATAGGTGAGAAGAAGAAAGCAAAGCAGGGGATAGTAAAGGTAAATGGAGAGGGAGGGAGCAACAGTGAAAGGGGACTTTGAAAAAGCAGAGGTGCTAAATAGGTACTTTAGCTCTGTCTTTACGATAGAAGGAGAGGGATGGGGGCCAGTGTCAGGGGAGAAGGGAAAGGCAGACATGGGGTAGATCCTAGCCCAATCAGTAAGGACAGAGTCCGGGAGGAATTAGGTAAGCTGAGGGTAGACAAGGCTATGGGTCCAGACTGCTTACATCCTAGGGTGCTCCGGGAGCTATGGGAGGAGCTAGCAGCACCACTAGCAAGGGCTTTTCAACTTGTCCCTAGATACAGGGTGGGTGGGTGCCAGAGAACTGGAAGAGGGTGGACGTGGTGCCACTTCACAAAAGTGGCAGCAGGGAGCAGGTGGGCAACTATCACCCGGTCAGCCTCACATTGGTAGTGGGTAAGGTGATGAAGGTGATATTAAAAGAAAGATTGGTTAGATACCTGAATGATAGTGGATTACAGGACATCCATCAGCGTGGCTTCATATGGGGGAGGTCATGTCAAACAAACATGATCAAGTTCTTCAACTGGGTAATGAGGGTGGTTGATCGGGGGGGCCGTGGATGTGGCCTATCTGGACTTTGGGAAGGCCTTCAACACTGTGTCTCACAGAAGACTGTTTAATAAACTGGAGAGCTTGGGGCTAGGAAAGAAAATAACAAGGTGGGTGGAGAACTGGCGGAAGGTTAGAAGCCAGAGGGTAGTGGTAAATGAGGAGATGGGGTGATATAAGCAGGGTACCTCAGGGGTCAGTGCTGAGGACCATCCTTGCTACATCAGCAACATAACAGAGGGGCTACAGGGGAAGGTTTGCCTTTTTTGCAGATGATACGAAGATCTGCAATAGGGTGGACACTCCAGAGGGAGTGGAGGCTATGAGGAAGGATCTAAAGTTGATGGAAGGGTGGTCAGAAACATGGCAGCTAAAATTCAACACTAAAAAATGCACAGTGATGCACATGTGATGGAATAAACCACAAGTAAATTACACACTGGGAGGGTGAGGAAACAAAGGCAAATAAGTAGGAGAAGGACCTAGGAATTATGATCGCAGTCAACCTTAAATTAGAGACCTAATGCAGCAAGGCAGTGGGCAAAGTAAATAGAATGGTGGCGTGCATAGGGAAAGGGATATCTAGCAGAAGGCAGGAGGTGCTGATGCCACTACAAGTATTGGGGGGAGAGCCAGAGTTGGGATGAGAGATCAACAGACATCAAAATGGAAACCGATCTATAGTGCACCTGATACTGGACATGGTGCTAGACAGTCAAACTGACCAGTGGCTACAACTAAAAAAAACAAAGCCACATCAAAAGTAAAATAAAGTAAATACAAAAAAGGATGAAATACATTTTGGAATAGAGACAGAGATAGGAGGAGACAGACAACAATTAAGCAATAATGCCCAACAAGGTGTGTGTCGTGCTGGGATAACGTCATGCCTCAGGTGATTGGGCACGAGGCCGTAGGCCGAGTGCGTCCAATACCTGAGGCATGGCATTATCCCAAATGACACACACCCTGGAGGGCATTATTGCTATTATACAATGGCTCGTTGTTATATATAAAATAAAAAAATAATTTTAAAGAATGCTTTTATTAGTGTGGAAAAATATTTTAGTTACTTAACAGGAGATGGAAAAAAAAAACATCATCCTCATCATGCTGGAGATCATCCATATTAGTTCACATTGCAGAGACTAGACCCGTGATGTTGTGCTGGGATAACATCACAGGTCCAATCCCAGACTGACCAATCAGAGACCAGGAAATTTTCTTGCCATTGTATAATGCTCCGTAGTGGCTGGATGACGTATATATAGCCTGCAAGCAGGGGCGTAGCCAGACAATATACAAATGTACACCAGGACCGTGTTTGTCGCCTCATTTGGCACAATAAATACAACTTTTGTATAGAAACATAGAATTTGACAGCAGATAAGGACCGCTTGGACCACCCAGTCTGCCCATTTCCCTACCTAATGGATAAGCTGCAGATCCTAGTTAACCAGCAGCCTACATCTTCCTACACCCACCCCCTAGAATTGCCTTATGACTGTCCCATGCATGCTTGAATTCCACCACTGTTTTTGACTCCACAACCTCCTCTGGAAGGCTGTTCCATGCATCCACAACCCTCTCTGTGAAAAAATACTTCCTTAAATTACCTCTGAGCCGCCCCTCCATCTTCAAATTGTGCCCCCTTATTCTTGCACACCTCTTTTTTTGAAAGATGCTACCCTCTTGGACTTTGTTGATTCCCTTGAGGTACTTGAAAGTTTCTATCATGCCCCCCTCTCCCTCCTTTCCTCGAGGCTATACATATTAAGCTCCTTAAGTCTCTCTTTATATGTCTTCCAGTGCAGACCCTGCACCATTTTAGTTGCCCTCCTCTGGACAGCTTCCATCCTGTCTATGTCTTTGCGGAGATTGGGTCTCCAGAACTGCACGCAGTACTCCGGATGGGGTCTCACCAGCTGTCTATACAGAGGGATAATAACTTCCTGTTTTCTACTGGTGATGCCTCTCCCTATGCATCCCAGTATCCTCCCAGCCTTCCTTGCTGCCCTCTCACATTGCTTGCCCACCTTTAGGTCATCTGATATGACTACCACCAGGTCCCTTTCCATTTTTGTTGTTGTTAGTATCTCACCCCCCATTATGTACTCTTCCCCTGGGTTTTTGTTTCCCAGGTGCATTACCTTGCACTTCTTAGCATTGAATCTAAGCTGCCATACATTTGACCATTCCTCTAACCTTACCAAGTCCCTTCTCATCCTTTCCACCCCACCTTGTGCATCAACTCTGTTGCAGATCTTTGTGTCATCTGCAAAGAGACATTCTTATCCTTCCAGTCCCTCTGCAATGTCGCTCATAAAGACATTGAAGAGGACCGGTCCTAATACTGAACCCTGCGGTACCCCACTAGTAACCCCCTTTCTTCAGAGTGGACTCCATTTACTATTACTCTCTGTGTTCTATTCTCCAGCCAATTCTTTACCCGGGCTGTCATCTTGGGACCCACTCCCAGGCTGGCTAACTTGTATATTAATCTTTTGTGTGGGACTGTGTCAAATGCCTTGCTAAAAGTCTAAGTGAGCCATGTCCACAACCCTCCCTGATCTACTACTTTGGTCACCCAGTCAAAGAAATCTATCAGATTTGTCTGGCATGACCTTCCCGTTGTGAATACATGCTGCCTTGGGTCCTGTGCCCCTCTGGCCTCTAGATACTCGACAATTCTTTCCTTCAGAAGTGATTCCATCATTTTCCCTACCACTGAGGTTAAACTAACAGGTCTGTAGTTTCCTGCTTCTGCCTTGCTCCCACTTTTGTGAAGGGGAATCAGATCTGCCCTCCTCCAGTCCTCGGGTACCACCCCATCCTCCCATGATTTGTTAAAGATGGTAGTCAGTGGTGTCACTAGTTCTGCCCTTAGTTCTTTTAGAATTCTGGGATGAATCCCGTCAGGCCCTGTTCTCATGACAATGGTTGTTGCCATGCATGGGTAAATACAAATGCCATGCATTGTTCCCTAAGACACCCACATACCAGCCCAGAGCCTGTAAAGCTGTATTGTCCTTGGGGTGCAAAGACAGTATTAGTGACCAGTCCTTCTAGTTTCGACTCCTATGAATAAAATTACAGAAAGGTTCAGCATTTTCTTTGTTAATTTTCATGGAAAAAGGAAGCAGTTCAGAGCCTATTTGCTACCCCCCTTAAATAAAATTGCACACCATGGAGTACTTGGAGTATGCTTGGCTACACCCTTGCCTGCAGGTCTGCAGTACAGATGGAATATTTTTTTACCTTCTGCAGAAGTAACAGTTTTTAGCATACTTTTTAAACTATGGTTTTTTTTTTTTACTAGGTAGGTTTATTGGGGTGGGGGGGCATTTTATAAGTGTAATGACATCCCAAGGTGTGGGTTATGGCCTAACAAGAGCAGTTCACAGGTGTTAGAGGCACTCAGTGCAAGACCCTCATTCCTCATAACACACCTGTGGCATGATCTTTTCAGGCAATAACACACGACTCATTATATCAGTAGAAGTTCTCATTTCCTCAGCTCGGAGAATGGAGCTTGAGCAATGTGTGAACTGTCCGTTTGCCTGCTGGCTAGCCCCCCCCCGTGTCATATTGCTAGATTATAATATGGGGAAAAAAAGACCATGTGGTCTTGTTCTGTGCTCCATTCTCAATGGTCAGCTCTTTACTCAGGTTCGACACTCACAGTTGGTTTGGGGGAGTGCTGTCATGTAGACTACAGTCTGCACTATTAAACACTAAAGCTGTGAAGAACACAATAGAACAAAGGTCCTAATACAAAAAATACCCAAGCCACTGGGCATGTAGTTGTAACATTAAAAACAAATACCTTGGAATCTCTTACAGATTATGAATGAAAATGCACGGGCAACATTAAGACTTTGGATTGTCTGAAATTGACTGGCAACTACCAATCCAAATTCAAGAAGAAAAAAAATACTCACTTTAGTAATTGTGTTTCTTCTAATGGAGTCTTGCTGTATTTTGACATTATGTAGTTAGCCCCAGCACTTGAACTGCTCTGGAGAGGAAAGAGTTAACTCTGTGCCAGAGCATAGAATGTTGAGCTCGAGCTCGGTTCAAACCTCTGTCTGCTGCACTTTGAAGTGTAACCATCAGATTCTTATGAGCTAACACTAACTACCCCCACTACGTGGAAATTGTAAAATTCACTAGCCAAAAAGGCAACCAAATATTTTGGATCCCCAAAAGACTCAAGTCAAGAAATCCAAAACAAAAACTGGGGAGTGAACAAAGATAATTACCAACACATCTAAATAACCCACTCCCCCTGTCTAAAGAGGGGAGAGTGCCAAGTATACCCCTGACTCAACACTGTGCCTACCATCCCACTTCCTAAAAAACAGGTCCTGAGAGGGGAGGGAGGTCAGAATACAACAAGACTCCATTAGAAGAAACACAATTACTAAGGAGAGTAATTGTTTCTTCAAACAATGTGAAGTCTTGCTGTATTCTGACATTATGCAGACTACCAAGCAGTCCCTCCATGGAGGAGGGTATTCAACCTATTTTGGGAATAGGCTCTGCAGTACTGCTGTACCAAACCTAGCATCACTCCTAGCCTGGATATCCAGAGAGTAATGCTTGGTGAATATATGGACTGTTTTCCAGGTGGCTGCTTTGCATATCTCTAATAAGGGTATGTCTCTGGCAGCAGCCAGAGAAGCAGCTGTACCTCTAGTCAAATGAGCCCTCAGGCCTGAGGGGGGCACTTTGCCTAGCTTTTCACAGCAGAATTGTATACAAGAGACAATACACATAGCAATAGTTCTCTTAGTAGCAGGTTTACCCTTCCCCAGTTCACCATAAGTGAGGAACAACTGGAGGGAGTCAAACCTAAGTGCCTTAGTACGCTCAATGTAGTAGCTAAGAGCCCTTTTAACATCCAAACTGTGTAATCTTCTCTCTTCTGAAGAAGAATGAATAATCAGTGAAGAATACAGGAAAAGATATGGATTGGTTCAGATGAAAATCTGAAACCACTTTGGGTAAGAACCAACTGTTGGTGCTAAGGACCATCTTATCTCTATGGAATGAGATAAAATCAGGTTCCACTGACAGAGCTTGCAATTCACTGATACGCATGGCAGAGGTAATAGCTACCAGGAACACAGTTTTCCAAGTCAAGTACTTAAGCTCTGTTCAGGACAAAGGCTCAAAAGGGGGTTGCATAAGCTGAGCATTGCAAGCATTAAGATCCCAAGCAGGAGTAGGATCCCTGAAGGGGGGATTAGTATGAAGCAATCCTCTGAAGAATTTACAGAAAACAGGGTGAGATGCCAGTGAGGAGGGGTTTCCCACTGACAGAAAAGCAGAAACAGCTGACAAGTGTACTTTGAGGGTAGCTGGTAAGAGGTCTAGGCCATTAAGATGAACCATGTAATCCAGAACTGTAGACAAGTCAGCAGTATCTGGGGATATATGCTTCTTGGAACACCAAATGCTGAATCTTTTCCATTTGGAATTTTAAGTCTTTCTGGTGGCAGGTTTTCGAGAGGCTTTGAGAATATCCAGAACCCCTTCAGACAGATGTGCGTTTGCATATTCTAGCTCTTCAAGAGCCATGCCTTGAGATTGTGAGACTGAAGGTTGGGGTAGCAGATCGTCCCCTGAGAGGAAGTTAACAGGTTGTGATTCCTGGGGAGAGATAGGGGAAGATGGACTGCTAGGTACAGCAACAGGGGATACCAAGCTGTCTGGCCCAATCTGGAGCAATCAGGATCACTTTGCAAGACTGTGACCTTATCTTGACCAGGACTTTGAACAGTAGAGGAAAAGGAGGAAAGGTATACAGAAATTTCCCCTCCCAATCCAGAATTAGAGCATCTAGGGGGACTGAACCCAAGACTGGGGGTTTGCAACAAAAGAGGGGAAGTTGGTGATTGTCTGGGGCTGCAAAGAGATCTATCTCTGGTGTGCCTACCTTGAAAAGATCACTTTTAACATTAGGGGGGTAAAGGGACCATTCGTGATGGCCCTGAGAAATCCTGCTCAATGCATCTGCTAGCACATTGTCCTTTCCTAGAAGGTGGACTGCTACCAGTGAGGTCTGTAGAGAATAAGTCAGGGACCATAACTTCATGGCTTCCGTGCACAAGGCCGTAGACCGAGCGCCTCCCTGCTTGTTGATGTACCACATGGTGGTGGTGTTGTCTGTCCTGACCTGAACCACCTTGTTCTGTACTGATTTCGAGAAGGCTTGTAGAGCCAGGTACACTGCCCTGAGCTCCAGAAGATTTATGTGGAGAAGAGACTCCTGAAGGGACCACACTCCCTGAGCTGTGAGGGCTCCCAGGTGAGCTCCCCACCCCAGGAGAGAAGCATCCATGGTTAGAACCACAGAATGAGACTGAGTGATGAATGGAACCCCTTGCCTGAGGTTGTCCTGATCCAATCACCATTGGAGAGGCTGGATCAGGGTCTGAGTCACTGGTATAAGCTTGGTTAGATGATCTTTTTTCTGAGACCAAAAAGCCCTCAAATTGAACTGGATGTCCCTCATCTGAAATCTGGCCCCTTGAACCACTGCAGTGGAAGCTGCCATGTGGCCTAGGAGTTGAAGGAAATGCCTTGCTGGTTGAGACACCAGAAGGTGGAAAGAGGAAGCCATCTCTATAATGGCCTTTACTCTTGCCAGAGGGAGAAAGGCTCTTGCTTTGACAGTATTCAACTCTACCTCTATGAAGGTCAAGAGTTGTACTGGCTCGAGAACTGATTTGGGAAGATTGAGGAGGAATCCTAGAGAAGTGAGCACTTGGGTCATTTGCAAATTTGACTTGATTTGGTCTGGAGACTGACCCACAATGAGCCAGTCATCCAGGTATGGAACTATGGAAATGTTTTGTCTTCTTAGAAAGGTGACTACTACTGCTAGGCATTTTGTAAACACCCTTGGAGCTGATGTTAGGCCGAAGGGCATTGCTTTGAACTGATAATGGCCTGAAGGCAGTTCGAACCCGAGGTACTTTCTGTGGGAGCTCCTGATGGGAATGTGAAAGTAGGCATCTTTTAGGTCCAGGGAGGCTAGCCAGTCCTCTGGCCTTAGAGAGGGAAGAATTATTCCCAGAGTCAATATTTTGAATTTTGGCTTTACTAGATTCTTGTTTAAGTATCTTAAATCTAGGATGGGCCACCACTCCCCTGTTTTTTTGGGGGTAAGGAAGTATCTGGAGTACAGACCTTTGTCCCTGTGAAGTGTAGGAACTTTCTCTATGGCTCTGAGAGCCAGCGGAGATGAAACCTCTGCCTCAAGGGCAATGGTTTCAGAGATGTTTGCAGGTGAAAAGTACCTGACCTTCAACTTTGGAAATTTTTTGAAGCTGAGGGCCAGTCCCTGGCTTACTACCTCCAGGACCCGCTTGTCTGAGGTAACAGACTTCCAGTCCTGGAAGTAGTAAGCTACCCTACCTCCTACCGGAATTGGGGAGTCGACCCGGGCTGAGAGGAGGATGCATCCCTGTTCATCTCCCTTCTGCCTCTCACTCTGAAGAACCTCCTCTGAGAAAAAGGAGAGGAGGCATGTGCCTGGTAGAAAGGCCTGTGAGAAGGTCTTCCCCTGCCGCTAGCTTACTGCTTTTGAGGAGTTGCCTGCCTTTCCTTGGCCTGTGCACTCCTGTAGGCAGTCCTATACTCATCCATCTTTTTCATATAATTCCCTGCCTGCTCCACAAATGCAGAATTCTCGATGACAGGGAAATCCATGGCTTTAGCCTGGGTGCCCTGCGATAGGCTAGTACATCTGAGCCAAGCCAGTCTCTGAAGAGCCACAGATGTAGCCATGACTCGTGATGACACATCATTGGAGTCCACAGTAGCATGAAACTGGAGTTTTGATGCCTTAATCCTATCGGCAGCCACCTCCTCCAGCTTCTTAGCAAGCTGGGGGAAAGCCTGTTTAGCCAGTTCCAAAACAGTATCCCATCTGGACTTCTGATGTCTGGCTGTGTAGGCCATATAGTTAGCCTGCCTGAGTCCCAAGGAAGATGCCATGTACTGTTTTTTTAGCCATGGCATCCAGCTTCCTGGAGACTTTATCTGGGGGGTGTGAAGCCATGGGTATATTAGCTTTATCACAGGCTGCAGCCTACACAACCCCAACATGGCTGCATTGCTGGTACAAGTACTCTGTACCTGGGCCTGACAACATATATCTCTTGTCCATTCGCCTGTCCACAGGAGGTAAAAAATTTGGAGTCTTAAGTAACTTCTGTGTCTGTTTCCCAAAGGATTTGTGAAGGGGAATAGACAATCTTTTGGAGTCTGGGATGTCCACCATCTCCACATAATCAGGCTCACTCTTGCTCTTCAACAGCTTAATCCAGAGGGAGCTGGAGGATTTCTGCCACTTTTTTGTAGAACATAAAGTGGGAAGGGGACTCAGAAAGCATAGAAGGGGAAACACCAGAAGGTCTGTCTGGGGAGATGTCCGGTTCTATGGGCTTATCCAGACTTTCCACACCATCATCATCATCATCATCATCATCTTCATTCCCCTCCAAATCCAGTTCATAATGGTCTTCTGTGGAATAATCCTGAACCGGTGGAACTGACTGAACCGGACGCCTACCGGGAAGTGTCGGATCAGCTGGAACCGAACGGAACGATTCAACTACAGTATATTAATCACTCTGGCAATTTCCTCAGTGGTTGGACGATGTGGTTCTGGAACCAAACTGACCAATTTCTCTTTTTTCATTCTTTTTGCCAGAACCGACCCCTCAGGATCGGCTCTCTGTTTGCCCGAGGGAGTCTCGCTCAGGTCACTGGGCACTCCCTCAGGTTCGGTCGGAACCGAACTGGGCTGGCCATCTGGGTCAGCTGACTTCTCAGCCTTCTTTTCCCTAAACCTGCCCAATCTTTTATCCAGGGTTGGCCTTAGGAAAATGTTTACATATTTGGCAGTCTGACTCCAGGTGGTCAAAACCCAGACAATAAACACAGGTGATGTGGGGATCAGCCTTAGAAAAGGCCTCCCCACACTCACTGCAGTGTTGAAACCCAGTCGGCCCAGTTTTCTCTTGGGTTTCTCAGATGAAGCCATCCTACAATTTACTCTTTTTTTGGCAACAGCCAGGCAAGACACCCTTATCAGTTCCTAACCATGTCACGGGTGTTGGAAAAAAATGATAAAACACGTTTCTTTTAGAACTGATAAGGACCGGTACTTCACACTAAATTCAGACTAAAAGAAAAAACACAAGATAAAATACAGACAACCGGTTCAACCAAACTGATTGAAATATAAGTCTTACAATTTCCACAAAATTCAGCACTAGTTCTCTACCTAAAGTACTTACTGTACCGCAGACAGGGATCTGAACCGAAATTAAGTAAAAATAGTGGTTTAAACTGACGTTTTTTAACGGACCGAATCAATAGTGAAGGAGAGCTCTCCAGAGCAACTGTTTAGTTAGGCGGAGTAAAGAATCTGACAGTTACACTTCAAAGTGCAGCAGACAGAGGTCTGAACCGAGCTCGAGCTCAACGTTCTATGCTCTGGCATAGAGTTAACTCTTTCCTCTCAGGAGCAGTTCAAGTGCTGGGGCTACCTGCATAATGTCAGAATACGGCAAGACTTCATGTTGTTTGAAAACAGAATTAGTTTCCAATTCAAATTTAATTTGTATCGAAAACCTCTCTGCTCCCACTGCTGGAGCAAAAGCATTGTGAATAAAAGGAATGAAACCTAAAGGATGAACCAGCAACCACCCATGGTCCTCATGCCTCAGTTCCATAAGTCCATCTCTACCACAAGTGACCTGAGAACATTGGTCAGTGAAGAGGCCTACCAGCACCACATACATGATAATTCAGCTTCTCACGAACTGTGTGCTTATGGGTTAGCCACAATCCTCATATGTTGAGGTTGGCAGTGGACTCACGCAGCTTTAGGGGCAACACAGGAGATTGGGGTGGCTCTAATTTTGAGAAGGGGTTAGATAAACTTGTATGAAGAAGTTGCAAGCAGAACTTCATCAGACCAAAGCAAGCCCCCACCCCCACTCCCATAGCATTCAGTTCTACAATACAAAATAGCAGCCATCACACAAGGTATGAGAGTTTGTAGGAGAAGCACAATGGTGGGGAAGAAAAAATTACTCACCTTAGTAATGTTGTTTCTTCTAATGGAGTCTTGCTATATTATGACATATGCAGTGAGTCCCAACCTTCGAACTGCTCCGGAGGTGAAAGAGTTAACTTTCCATGCCAGGCATGGAACTTTGATCGCGAGCTCGGTTGAAAACTCTGTCTGTTGTTAATCAAACTCAAACTGTCAGATCTTTAAGCAAAACTCACTAAGGTTCTGTGTGGAAGCCAGAACCGACACTAGCCAACTGGCTACTAAATATAAGAACACATTTTCTTGGTCCCAAAACAAAGACTCAAGTCAGGGATCCAAAAAATCAAAAACATAACACCCAAACACCCCAAAAAGAAGGGGTGAAGAAAATAAGGTGGGCATCTACTAAGTGCCAACACTGCACTGCCCACCCACATCCCAAAAGTAGAGGTTCCGAGAGGGGCAGGCAGGGGAGGAGGTCATAATATAGCAAGACTCCATTAGAAGAAACAACATTACTAAGGTGAGTAATTTTTTCTTCAAACAACATGAAGTCTTGCTATATTATGACATATGCAGACTACACAGCAGTACCTCCATGGAGGAGGGACAGAACCTAATTTGAAAAGAGGCTCTGAAGCACAGCTGTGTCAAACCGAGCATCACTCCTAGCCTGGATGTCCAGGGTAATGCTTTGTAAAAGTGTGAACTGTTTTCCAGGTAGCTGCTTGACATATCTCTAGGATAGGAATGTCCCTGGCAGCAGCCAGAGACGTAGCTGTACCTCTGGTAGAGTGAGCCCTCAGGCCTGAGGGGAACCTTACCCAGTTTTTCATAGCAAAATTGGATACAAGAGACAATCCACCTGGCAATGGATCTTTTAGTGGCAGGTTTCCCTTTACCAACCTCACCATAAGTGAGGAACAGTTGGAGGGAGTCAAACCTGTGACCCTTGGTACGTTCTATATAGTAACTAAGGGCTCTTTTGACATCTAAACTGTGTAGTCTCCTCTCGCCAGAGGAGGAATGGTCAGTGAAGTACACAGGGAGAGACATAGATTGATTAAGGTGGAAGTCTGAAACCACCTTAGGCAAGAACTTTCTGTTAGTCTGGAGGACCACCTAATCTCTATGAAAGGAGATAAAATCAGGTTCCACTGACAATGCTTATAACTCACTTATGCGCCTGGCAGAAGTGATGGCTGCCAAAAACACAGTTTTCCAAGTCAAGTACTTAAGCTCTGCTGAAGACAAGGGCTCAAAAGGGGGTTGCATAAGCTGAGCAATGCAAATATTAAGATCCCAGGCAGGGGCAGGGTCCCTCAATGGAGGGTTGGTGTGAAGCAACCCCTTGAAAAACTTGGAGAATACAGGATGAGCCGAAGAGAAGAGGGTTTACCTGCTGATAAGAAAGCAGACACGGCTGCCAGGTGCACTTTAGGTAGCTGGCCCAGCCCTAAAGTATTCAAATGCACCATATAATCCAGGACTGTGGGTAAGTCAGCAGATTCTGGGAGATATGCTTGCCAGAGCACCAAATAGAAAATCTCTTCCATTTGGAATTATAAGTAGCCCTGGTGGATGGCTTCTAGAAGCCTTCAATATATCAATACACCTTGGGAGAGTGTAGGTCAGCAAACTCTAACTCTTCAAGAACCAGGCCTTGAGATTGAGAGATTTGAGATTGGTATCAAACCCTCCCTGAGCACAGGTTAACAGGTTGTGATTCCTGGGAAGACACAGGGGAAGGTGGACTGCTAAGGACATAAGGAGTGGGTACCAGGGCTGTCTGGCCCAATCTGGTGCAATCAGGATCATCTTGCAGGGTTGAGATCTGATTTTGACTAGTACCTTGAACAGAAGAGGGAAGGCATAGAGAAACTTCCCTTCCCAACTGAGAAGGAAGGCATCCAGAGGGACTGAGCCCAACACTGGGGGCCTGCAGCAAAAACGGGGAAGTTGGTGATTGTCTGGGGCTGCAAAAAGATCTATCTGCGGGTGTCTCATCTGGCAAATACTACCTCAATACTGGGATCCAGTGACCATTCAGTGATGGCCCTGGGAAATCCTGCTGAGAGCATCTGCCAGGACATTGTCCTTGCCTGGGAGGTGAACTGCCGTAAGAGGTGTTCAGGGAATCGTCAGGGACCACAACTTCATTGGCCGGTACACAAGGTCGAGACCGAGTGCCTGTTTGTTGATGTACCACATTGTAGTGGTGTTGTCTGTTCTGATGTGTACAACTTTGTTCTGAACAGAGGTGGAAAAAACTTGAAAAGCTAGAAAAACTGCTCTGAGTTCCAACAGATTGATGTGGAGCAGGGATTCCTGAGGGGACCACAATCCCTGGGTAGTGAGATCACCCATGTGAGCTCCCCACCCCAAGAGGGATGCATCTGTAGTAAGGATTATGGAGTGAGACTGAGGGATGAAGGGGACCCCCTGTCTTAGATTGCTCTGGTCCTGCCACCACTGAAGGGCTTGGATCAGGGTTCAAGTCACTAGGATCAATTTGGTCAGAGGGTCTCTCCTTTGAGACCAAAAGGATCTCAATTGGAACTGGATGTCCCTCATCTGAAATCTTGCTCCCTGCACAACTGCTGTAGAAGCAGCCATGTGCCCCAGGAGCTGCAGAAAATGCCTTGCTGGTCTAGAGACCTGCAGGGTGAAGGAGGAGGCCAGAGAGACCAAGGTCCTTGCTCTTTCCAGAGGAAGGAAGGAAGGCTCTGGCCTCTTTTGTGTTCAGTTCTGCACCTATGAAGGTGAGAAGCTGGACAGGCTCTAGAACTGACTTCAGAAGATTGAGAAGGAAACCTAGAGATGTGAGCAGTTGCTGAGTTACCTGAAGGTGTAGTTTGACTTGTTCTGGAGACTGGCCTACTATGAGCCAGTAGTCCAGGTAAGGAAAAATGGCAATCTTTTGCCTTCTTAAGTGGGCAACTGCTACTGCCAGGCATTTTGTGAATGCCCTCGGGGCAGAGGTGAGGCCGAAGGGCATTACTCTGAACTGGTAATGGCCTGAGGGCAGTTCGAATCTGAGGTACTTTCGATGGGAGCTTCTGATAAGAACATGGAAGTAGGCATCCTTGAGGTCCAGGGATGCTAGCCAGTCCCCTGCCCTTAGAGAGGGTAAAATAACTCTCAGAGTCACCATTTTGAATTTTGGTTTTAAAAGGTGCTTGTTTAGGTATCTGAGATCCAGGATGGGCCGCCATTCTCCTGTCTTTTTTGGGGTAAGGAAGTACCTGGAGTACAACCCTTTGCCCTGGTGTAGGGGTGGAACGCTTTCCACAACTCTGAGAGCCAGGAGGGTAGAAACTTCTGTTTCTAGGGCAAATGCCTCTGATGGATTTGCAGGTGGAAAGGACCTGGCTCTCATCTTCAGAAATTATTTGAAGCTGAGAACCAGTCCCTGGCTTACTACTTCCAGGACCCACTTGTCTGATGTTAGAGACTTCCAGTCCTGGACAAAGTAAGCCAGCCTGCCCCCTACAGGTAGAGGAGAATTGGCCCTGGCTACCCCATCAGGGTGTCTGCTTGGCAGGGGCTTTGGGCTGAGGGGTGGAAGCAGGCTTGCTTGCACCCCGTCTGCCTCTCCCTCTAAAGAACCCCCTCTGGGCATAAAGCAGAAGAGGAGGCCTGGACTTGGTAAAAGGCCTATGAAAGGCCTGCCTCTGCCCTGGGATGCTGCCTTTGAGGAGTGGCCTGCCTTTCCTTGGCCTGGCACTCCTATAGGTGGTCCTATATTCATCCATTTTCTTCATGTAATTCTCTGTCTGCTCCCAAACAGAGAATTGCCACAACTGAGGAAAATCCATGGCCTTAGACTGGGTATCCTGTGACAGGGTAGTACATCTGAGCCAAGTCATTCTGTGAAGTGCCACAGATGTAGCCATGACCCTTGATGACACATCATTAGAGTCTACTGCAGCATGAAATTGCACCTTAGATGCCTCAATACCATCCGCAGCCACCTGTTCCAGCTCCCTGGCAAGCTGGTCAGGAACCTGTTTTGCTAGAGCCAGCACAGTATCCCATCTGGATTTCTGGTATCTAGCAGCATAAGCCATATAATTTGCCTGTCTGAGTCCCAAGGATGCTGCCATGTACTGTTTCTTTGCCATGGCATCAACCCTCCTGGAGTCCTTTTCAGGGGGGTGCGAAGCTAGAGGAATATTTGCCTTGTCACAGGCTGCAGCCTGCACTACCCCAACATGGCTGCATTGCTGTGTGAGGAACTCCGTATCAGAGCCTGATAATGTATACCTCTTGTCCATCCTTTTATCAACAGGAGGTATAGTGTGAGGAGTTTTTAGAATTGTTACTGTCTGTTTCCTAAAAGATTTATGCAGAGGAATAGACAGTCTCCTAGACTCTGGAATATCAATCATTTCTACATAATCAGGCTCCTCTTGGTCATCAACAGCTTCCTCAACAGGGAGCTGGAGAGTTTCAGCAACTTTCTTATAAAACATAAAATGAGAAGGGGACTCAGATAGCCTAGGAGGAGAAACCCCCGACGGTCTGTCTGGAGAGATGTCGGTTCAATGGACATCCAGACTTTCAAACCCACATTCACTCTCCTCATACTCCTCTTCCCCTCCTCCAGTTCATAAAATCCTCAAATCATAATCTTGAACTGTGGAACCGCCGATCCGAGCTCTTCCCTGATGGTATCGGGTTCGGGTCGATCCGGGAAAGTGACTGGACAATTTGAATTGCTTTAGCTATTTCTCAGAGTTGGAGAAAAACTTTTGGCACACTAGCTGACTTTCTAGTCCTTTAGTTGGAACCGGCTCCTCAGAGCTGGCTCTTCTTTGCCCGAGAAGTATCGGCCTGGTCAGAGGGCACTCCCTCCGGTTCGGTTGGAACTGAACCGGGCTGACCATCCGGGTCAGTGGACTTTTTGGCCTCCCTTTCCCTGAGCCTACCAACTCTCTTCTCAATGGTGGCAGCAGGAAAATTACTACATATCTGGCAGTCTGCATTGAGGTGGTCAAACCCCAGACAATACACACAAGTGGTGTGTGGGTCAGCCTTAGCAAAGGCCACCCCACAAACACTACAGTGCTGAAACCCAGTGGGCCCGGTTTTTCTTTTGGGTTTCTCAGACATAATGCCAGCCTAACCAACTTGCCCGTTTATGGCTATCTGCCAAGCAAGACTCCTTTATCTGTTCCCAACCGTGTCACGGGTCATGGAAAAAAACGTAATGAAATCCGCTTTTTTTTAGAACCGATAAGAACCGGGAACTGCACTCTAAACAAGGACTAGTAAAGTTTTAGAACAACCTGATTGGTTCAAACCGAACCAAAAGACGTTTACAAGTTCCACACAGAATAAAATAAATGTAAGCCTATCTATTACTTACAATACCACAGACAGAGCTTGAGCCGACTGGTTGCGGTTTAATTTCGGTCAAATAACCGATAAAATAACACTTTAACCGACAAAATGAACCGAGCAGAAGGAGAAATCTCTGGAGCAACTGTTCAGTGAGGCGGAGTAAAGAATCTGACAGTTTGAGTTTGATTAACAACAGACAGAGTTTTCAACCGAGCTTGCGCTCAAAGTTTCATGCCTGGCATAGAAAGTTAACTCTTTCACCTCCGGAGCAGTTTGAAGGTTGGGACTCACTGCATATGTCATAATATAGCAAGACTTCATGTTGTTTGAAAGGGTACAGATCACATGCAGTTTTTTTTTTTCTTAATTCTTTGGTAACCAAGTAATTTCCACTAGGTTCAAGTGGATATTTTCAGGATCAACCTGGGAGATCTAAGGAGGTTAAATGACTTGTTCGGTAACAGATTGGCAGTGCTGGGAATTAATCCCAGGTCTGCTGGATGTACCATGCTGATTCATAGCTTTTTACTCTACCCTCTAGGCTCATTGCCATCTAACACATGGGGGAAATTTGAAAACACTGCAAAGTCCAGAGAATCCAGATACACTTATCTTTGATAATGGAATCTGCAGACATTCAGCTGTGTGGTGCCCCACATGTTAACACATTAAGAAGTCTGGTATCTCTCACTTCAGTCACAAATGGATGACAATTATGCTCTAAGTGTTCTAGTTTAACCAGACATAGCCTGACCTGTTTTACATTTGGTATTACAGAAGAAAAAATTACTCACCTTAGTAATTGCTTTTCTTCTCATGGAGTCTTGCTATATTATGACAATAAGCAGTTAGCCACTGCAGCTGAACTGCCCCGGAGAGGAAGGAGTTAACTCCAGAGAATCTGGAGTTCTACAGCGTGAGGGCGCTATGCCAAAGCTCTGTCTGGCCAGTTTCAAATGAAACTGTCAGATCTTTACGAAGCTAACACTAAGCAACAAGTCTGTGTGGAAAGCTCTACACTAGCCAAATGGCTACCTACTAGTAGTAATAACAACAATATAAACAACAATAGAAACACCAATAACAATAATAACAATGAATAATGGTATTATTAGTTTTCCCCCCTGACAAGCACTATTAGGACCCCCTCCCCCAAAGACTCAAGTCCAGGAAGGGGGCCAATATATTACCTAAACAAAATAACCTAGTTCCCTAACCTAAATAAAGAGGGTAAAGGAAAAAACTACAATGGCGACACAGTGCTTGCACTAATTTGCCACCTACCCAAGTAGAAGTTCTGAGAGGGCAGGTTGGGAGGTGGTCATATATAGCAAGACTCCATGAGAAGAAAAGCAATTACTAAGGTGAGTAATTTTTTCTTCAAACACCATGAAGTCTTGCTATATTATGACAATAAGCAGATTACACAGCAGTACCTCCATGGAGGAGGGTCAGAACCTACTTAGGAAATAGGCTCTGAAGCACGGCTGTACCAAAGCGAGCATCTCTCCTGGACTGAACATCCAGGGAATAATGCTTGGTAAAAGTGTGAACTGTTTTCCAAGTAGCAGCTTGACAGATTTCCAGAATGGGAATATCTCTCAGCAGCCGCTAGAGATGCAGCTGTACCCTTGGTGGAGTGCGCCCTCAGTCCTGAGGGGTTCTCTACCTAGTTTTTGGTAACAAAATTGGATACAAGAGACAATCCACCTTACAATTGTCCTCTTAGTGGCAGGTTTCCTTTGCCAACCTCACCATAAGTAAGGAAGAGTTGGAGGATTCGAACCTGTGACTCTTAGTCGTTCCAAATAGTAGCTAAAGGCTCTTTTGACGTCAAGCTGTGCAGTCTCCTCTCACCTGAGGAAGAATGCTCAGTGAAAAATACTGGAAGAGAGATGGATTGGTTCAGGTGAAATCTGAAACCACCTTAGGCAAAACTTTCTATTAGTCCTGAGGACTACCTTATCTCTGTGGAAAGAGATAAAATCTTCTTCCACTGACAGGGCCTGTAATTCACTTATGCGTCTGGCAGAAGTGATAGCCACTAGGAAAACAGTTTTCCAAGTTAGATACTTGAGCTCTGCTGAGGACAGAGGCTCAAAGGGGGGTTGCATTAACTGAGCAATGCAAACATTCAGGAGCTGGTTCCCGAAAAGGAGGGTTAGTGTGAAGTAACCCCTTAAAAAACTTGGAAAACACAGGGTGAGAAGAAAGGGAAGCAGGCTTCCCTGCTGACACAAAAGCAGAGACAGCTGCCAGATGAACCTTTAAGGTAGCTGGCCTAAGGCCTAGGGAATTTAAATGGACCAACTAGTCCAGTAAAATGGGCAGATCAGCAGATTCTGGGATAATCTGCTTCTCAGAGCACCAGATGGAAAACCTCTTCCACTTAGAATTGTAAGTGGCCCTAGTGGAAGGCTTCCTTGAAGCCTTTAAAATATCCAGGACACCTTGAGAAAGGTGTAAATCAGCAAATTCTAACTCCTCAAGAGCCAGGCCTTGAGATGGAGGGATCTGAGGTCCAGATACCACACTCTCCCCTGTGCACAGGCCAGCAAGTCGTGGACTCTGGGCAAGCTCAGGGCAGGGTGGACTGTCAAGGACAGAAGCAGTGGGTACCAGGGCTGTCTGGCCCAATCTGGGGCAATCAGAATCACTTTTCAGGGTTGAGATCTGATTTTTACTAGTACCCTGAAAAGAAGAGGAAAGGGGGGAAAGGCATACAGGAACTTCCCTTTCCAATCCAACAGAAAGGCGTCCAGGGGGACTGAGCCCAGCACTGGAGGCCTGCAACAAAATAGAGGAAGTTGGTGGTTGTCTGGGGCTGCGAAAAGATCTATCAGAGGGATGCCCCATTTGGCAAAGACCGACCCCAGCACCTGAGGATTCAGAGCCCATTCGTGATGGCCCTGAGAAATCCTGCTGAGGGCATCCGTCAGGACATTGTCCTTCCCTGGAAGGTGAACTGCTATCAGGGAGGTGTTCAGGGAGTAAGCCAGAGACCACAATGTCATTGCTTCGGTGCACAAGGCTGATGACCGAGTGCCCCCTTGCTTGTTGATGTACCACATTGTTGTGGTGTTGTCTGTCCTGACTTGAACCACTTTGTTCTGGACAGAAGCTGAAAACACCTGAAGAGCTAAAAAGACAGCTCTGAGTTCCAAAAGACTGATGTGGAGCAGAGATTCCTGAGGAGACCACACTCCCTGAGTGGACAGGTCGCCCAAGTGAGCTCCCCACACTAACAGGGAGGCATCCGTGGTGAGGGTGAGGGAGTGGGAAACGGGAATGAAGGGAACCCCTTGTTTTAGATTGCTTCAGTCCTGCCACCAGTGGAGGGCCAGGATCAGAGTTTGAGTCACTGGAACCAATTTGGAAAGGGGGTCCCTCCTTTGAGACCAATAGGCCCTCAAATGGAACTGAATGTCCCTCATCTGGAATCTTGCTTATTACACTACAGCTGTGGAAGCAGCCATGTGCCCCAGGAGTTGCAGAAAATGTCTTGCTGGTCGAGAGACTCGCAGGGAAAAGGAGGATGCCAGGGCAATGAGTCTGTCTACCCTTTCCAAGGGAAGAAATGCCCTGGCTAACTGTGTGTTCAATTCTGCACCTATGAAAGTTAGTACCTGAACTGGTTCCAGAACTGACTTTGGTAAATTTAGCAGGAATCCCAGGGAAGTGAGAAGCTGCTGGGTGACTTGCAAGTGGGATTTTACCTGATCTGGAGACTGACCCACAATGAGCCAGTCGTCCAGGTAGGGAAACACAGCAACCCCTTGCCTTCTTAAGTGAGCCACTACCACAGCTAGACATTTTGTGAATACCCTTGGCGCAGAGGTAAGGCCGAAGGCATTGCCCTGAACTGGTAGTGGCCTGAGGGGCAGTTCGAACCTGAGGTACTTTCGAGAAGGCCTGATCAGAACATGAAAATAGGCATCCTTGAGGTCCAGGGAAGCTAGCCAGTCCCTGGCCTCAGGGAAGGCAAAATCATTGCCAGAGTCAACATTTTGAACTTTGGTTTCAAAAGATGCTTGTTCAGGTACCTTAAATCTAGAATGGGCCGCCATTCTCCTGTCTTTGGGGTAAGAAAGTATCTTGAGTATAGCCCCTTGCCCTGATGGCAAGGAGGGACCCTTTCCACTGCTTTGCAGTCCAGAAGAGAAGAAACCTCTGCTTCCAAAGCAAGGGCTTCTGAAGGATTTGCAGGTGGAAAATGTCTGGCTCTCATCTTTGGGAACTGTTTGAAGCTGAGAACCAGACCCTGGCTTATTACCTCCAGAACCCATCTGTCCGAAGTTAGTAACACCCAGTTCTGGCTGAAATAAGCCAACCTGCCCCCCACTGGTACAGGAGAATCGGCCCTGGGCACCCCATCAGGGTGCCTGCTTGGCAGCAGCCTTAGACTGAGGGGAAGGGGACGGTTTACTTGTGCCCTGTCTACCCCTGCCTCTGAAGAAACCCCTCTGTGCAAAAGCAGAGGAGGCTTGGGATTAGTAAAAGGCCTGTGGAAAGGCCTGCCCCTACCTCTGGGAGCGTGCCTTTGTGGAGTGGCATGCCTCTCCTTAGCCTGGGCACTTTTGTAGGTAGTTCTGTATTCATCCATCTTTTCATATAGTTTTCTGTTCCCCAAACAGAGAATTTCCCTACAGGAAAATCCATAGCCTTTGACTGAGTATCTTGGGACAGATTAGTGCATCTGAGCCATGCCAACCTCTGGAAAGCTACAGAAGTGGCCATGACCCTAGAGGAGACATCATTAACATCAACAGCAGTATGAAATTGAACTTTAGAGGCTTCAATGCCTTCAGCAGCCACCTGTTCCAACTCACTAGCCAGCTGGCCATGGGCCTGCTTGGCTAACTGCAATACTGTGTCCCATCTAGATTTCTGATATCTAGCTACATAAGCCATATAATTTGCCTGCCTAAGTCCCAAAGAAGCTGCCATATACTGTTTTTCACCATGGCATCAATCTTCCTGGAATCCTTATCAGGAGGATGTGAGGCCAGGAAATAATATATCACAGGCTGCAGCTTGTACCACACCTACATGACTACACTGCTCAGTGAGGAAGTCTGTATCAGAGCCTGACAAAGTATACCTTCTGTCCATTTTTTATCTACAGGAGGGACAGAATGAGGATTTTTAAAATCTTTGTTGTTTGCTTCCTAAATGACTTATGCAAAGGAATAGACAACCTCCTAGACTCTGGTATATCCATCATTTCTACATAATCAGGCTCCTCTTGCTCATCCACAGCCCCTCTAAAGGAAGCTGGAGGGTTTCTGCAACCTTTTGTAAAACATAAAATGAGAAGGGACTCAGACAGAATAGGAGGAGATTCTAAAGGTCTGTCTGGAGAAATGTCCAGTTCAATGGCACGTCCAGACCCTCCCAGCCACACATATATTGATCAAATTCCTCCTCCCCTCCTGTGGTTCATAAAATTCCTCAACATCATCTCTGAACCACTGGAACTGAGCAGAACCAACCTTTTACCAACTGTTGGTGGTTCGACAGGTCCCTGAGACAGTGACTGGACAATCTGAATGGCTTTAGCTATCTCTGCAGCAGTTGGAGAGACAATTTTGGACTCCAAACCTACTGACTTCTTTGTCTTTTTAACTGGGACTGATTCCTCTGAACCAGCCTTCCTTTTGCCTGAGGAAGTATCGCACTGGTCAGAGGGCACTCCCTCTGGTCCCGTGGGTGCTGGACCGGGCTGGCCATCCGGGTCAGTGGACTTTTTGGCCTCTCATTCCCTGAGCCGGCCCAATCTCTTTTCCAGGGTGGCTGCAGGGAAATTTTTACACACCTGGCAGTCTGACAGGAGGTGGTCAGCCCCAGACAATAGACACAAGTGGTGTGTGGTCAGCCTTGGCAAAGGCTTCCCCCACAGACATCACAGTGTGAAACCAAGTGGGCCTGGTTTTCTTTCGGGTTTCTCAGACATAATGCCAGCCTATCCAAAACTTGCCCTTTTGATGGCAGTGCCAGGCAAGACACCCTTATCGGTTCCTAACCGTGTTAATGGGTATTTGAAAACTCAATTTTAAAGTAAGGTTTTTAGAACCGATAAGAACTGGAACCGTGACTTCTAAAAAGCCCAACACTTTAAAACGTTAATTTCAGCAAACCGATCGGTTCAAAACCGAACCGATAATTGAATTTCCACACAGACTTTAATTTTTGTACTTACGGTTTACCAGATAGAGCTTTTAACTGAAATGCGGTAAAATAAATACTTCTTGCCGGTTCAAATGAACCGAAAATACTCGCTTGAACCGAGAAATGAACCGAGCTGAAGGAGCTGATCTCCGGAGCGACTGTTCAGTGAAGCGGAGTAAAGAATCTGACAGTTTCATTTGAAACTGGCCAAATAGAGCTTTGGCATAGCGCCCTTGTGCTGTAGAACTCCAGATTCTCTGGAGTTAACTCCTTCCTCTCCGGGGCAGTTCAGCTGCAGTGGCTTACTGCTTATTGTCATAATATAGCAAGACTTCATGGTGTTTGAACAGACTGTTGGCATAGTATTCTTACAGTAAACTATTTGCTGAAGCATTACAGTAATTTTTATTTTCTAAATAACATCCTGGGCTCGATTTTGAAAACCCACTCACAAGCAGCAACAATGGCAACTTGCGCTGAGTGCTGGTGCGTCTGGGACCCTGCACCAGATTTTCCATCAGACATGGTCCCGGCACCTAAGTCCCGTGGCTTGCAGAAACAGTGGCAGTGCGCCAACAAGATGGTGCACCTACGAGGAATGCCACAGCAGCCACGGGACAGGTGGGTGCAACAGCTTCACTCTTGAATGGGGGCATGTTAGGGGCTCATACCCCCCCACCAACCCGATCTACCCATAAAGAAAATTGATATATAAGCAATCCCTGGTGATCTAGTGCCCTCCCTGCTCCAGTCCCCGGTAAAGTGTAATAAGTGGTCAAATCCCTGGTAATCCAGTGGCCTCCACACCCAGCAAGTAGTGCCCACCACCCCGCCCCCCCATCCAGACTCCAGATTTGTGGCAGTACATCTCTCACATCCACCATGTCGGGTAGTGAATGAACTGTCAGAGCAGGTACTGTTACCGCATGCTCTGACAGTTCATTCCACTGCCAGCTGTGGTGATGTGTGGAGGGATGTGCTGGTCACCGAATATGGGGTATGGATGAGGGGGAGTAGGGTGGTGGGCACCACCTGTTGGGTGGGGGGGGCACTGAATCACCAGGGATTTGACCACTTATTACACTGTACCAGGGATCACAGCAGGGAGGGGAGGGCACTACTGGTAAAATGAAATCTTGTCCAAAAATAGTACTGAAAGTGTTTGGGTATCAGTGCAATTTAAGGGTTTGCCACAAATGATTATAGGAAACTGCTATAGCCCCCCAACATCAGATTTAAACTATAAAACAGAATTCTTGATGGATATTTCCAACTTCTCAAACCAAAAAAAGATGTAATAATCTTGGTAGACTTTAATATGCCCATATTGACTGGCCCTCCCTCACAAGCAGCTGTAAGTATGAAACTTAATTTCTGTCTACACTAACTGATAATGGTCTAACACAACTTATCACTACACCCACTAGAGGCAGTAACATTCTTGATCTTCTGATTACAAATATGAGTGATATACTTCTTAACATCCAAACATCAGATCCCTTTGGAGCAGTGGATCATTACTCCATTTTATTTGAATTAATAGAGAGCATTTTTGCCTTAAGAAAAAGACAACCCAGTGACAGCGCTTAGGGTTTTAAAACATGGGTCAAATTAGACCCATAGGTGTAAAAAATGTGGGTCAAAATGAGAAACAACTGGGTCCAAACCTAATCGTATGTAGAATTTCACTAGTACAGAAGCTTAAATTTGTTGAGTGAAAATACTTTTCTATTGTTTAGTTTTCCATCTTTCAGCTATTGTTAGAGACAGGTGCACCACTTTGGACCCACTGTCCTGTGGAAAGTGGGTCATTTTTGGGCAAGCTGCAACTTTTTCCCTTTTTGCCCTATCTAGCGCTGTCTCTGAGACAACCTACAAAAATTATGATGCCATCAATTTCAAAATATCTTTGAAATAAATAATCAAATCCCTTGAGAAAAGACAATCTACCCCCTTTCAGTAAATGACTCATGGAAAAAATTAAAAACTATAATTCATAAGCTAGAAGAAACCCATGTACATACCAAAACAAATATAACAAAAGGGTAGGATACCAAGATGGTTAAATAAATCCATTAAGACTCAAATTAAACATAAGAAAAACTTTTCAAAAACTAAAACAAAGTCAGCCTGAGGACAAGGATACTGCCTACATCAAATATAAAAAGTCATTACAAATCCTAAAATGTATGATTAAACAAGCTAAAATGAGAACAGAATTTAAACTAGCTCACACAAAGGACAGACACAAAGCCCTCTCCTATCTAAACAACAAAAAGAGTAATTCAAGGAAAATAGGCCACTAACACATAATGGCATTATTCTGCAGTCAGACAAAGAAACTGCCAACCTGTTTAACATCTCATTTTGCTCAGCATTTTCCAAAAAGACACTTACAGCCCCAAGCCCAGTTAATTAAAATCCATAACTGACACATACATATACTATTACTCTCTGGCATTATCCCACTTCTTAAATCCTTAAAGAAAACAGCCAGCCTGGGGCTCAACAAAATCAGCTGAAGATTTCTACTAGAAACAGTTGAGTTAATAGTGAAACCTATAAGAGTAATTTTCAATAACTCCTTACAGGAGGTGGAAATCCCTCTGGACTGGTTGACAGCTACAGTCACCCCATACACATAAAAGGAAATAGGTCAAATGTTCAAAATTATCGCCCCATCAGTCTTACATCCCTCATCTGTAAAATTATGGAAAAAATAATCAAATCTCTACTAGAACAAATTCTGGTCAGATACACAACGGCTGCATAATGAAGTTAGTGAAGTTGTGTGGAATTTTATGAAGTAATGGAGAAACAACATAATAGTTTGTAAGTAGTAAGATTTGTTTTATTTTCTGTTCTAAGGAAGGCATACACATTATTAGGAAAATACATGGCAGTGTACATTTTAATGGAAGGAACAGGAAGCTTTCAAAAGAACCCGCGAGCAAATGCCACTGATGTATGTGGTATGTATGTGGTATCCCAGATGATATTGGCCAGACTGCCAAATTTTAAAGAAAACACAATTGCACACATCCCAATAATGCAAAGCATCAAGGAAAACATATGCAGACCCCCATGATGGTACAGAAGGTGGCAGTACATGAAAAAGTAATGGCTGGCATATGTACAGCCTTGGGATTATTTACGTAATTTAAAAAAAAAATGTTTTAAGAGAAACAGGATTTTTGTCCATGAGGTGATGCAAGCTATATTTAAGCAATGTGTTGATGTCAGAAAGTCAGGTGTAATGATGATGGACTGTTAGAAAATGTCATATTAACTTTCAGTGGGTCACTTTTGATAAGGGGCAAGGTAGCTATGCTTGTGATAATGGGAATGTTAGGAAAGTATGAGGTCTATGCAGAAGTGGAGTACAAATAAGCTCAGTTTCATAAGTATGTGCTCAGAGTGCAGGCAAATGTGATATGCAGGTTTGTTTTAGAAATAGGTAAAATAGCGATGCATGCAATTAATAGAAAAATAGATAATTTCACAGACATATAGATAGAGAGAGAGAGAGAGAGACAGACAGACAGAATAAGAATGGCAGTGAAGTACTGAATGAAGTGATGCCACCCCCACAGACATGGACAGGCATTGGGGTGTGCTTTTGGGTCATTGCTCATAACACTCAAGCCATTTCACCTCACCCTACCTTGCAGACACAGACAAGAGTCAAGGTTTGCCTTGGGGTTTTGAAACTTTTACACTCACCCCATTCCATAAGAAAATATGCTGAAATGGGTACAGTATAAGAGAATGGAGTGAACTTTGGAGCTAAAGAGTCAAAGACATACCTTGCATTTGTCACTGGCTGTAGGGTGGGGATGGGGGTGGAATGGCATGACCATTACTGTTGACAATCCCAGCTCACACCCCTGATGCCTGTCAGTCCCTACAGTGCAGGATGTTATGGTCAGAAACGCTAATGCTAATGCCCTGGATGTTTCTTGGTATTTGCACTCCAAGTTTTCAGCATGACCTTTCATGACCTCTCTACATAAACAGTGACACTATCAGTTCACTAACTAAAGGAGATTTTGCACAGTGACTGTGCCATTTGGCTACCACAGGTGCAAAACACATTTTGAACAGGTTGTGAAAATGACAGCTGTGCATTTCTTGCTTCAGTAACTGCTCAGCACATGTGCTGCATGACCTGCTTATTGACATTTTAGATCTGCTATGCAATGTACTGCTGCTATGCCTGTATGGCTGAGAGAGACCTGAGGGTGGTGAGCTGTCAAGATGAACAACTGGGGGACTTCCGGTGACGTCATGCACTGAAGAGACGCAAGGTCGCGGAGCTCCCTCGGAGAAGTGCCAATTTACCTCAAAATAGCAGCGTTTAATAGCGCAAAAATTAAAATATTGTTAACAGGAGGTAGCACTATGCCTAAGAAAAGGGGGACAGCGTCTATAGCTCTCCGAAACGCCAGGATGGTGAGGGATTTCCGGAGGAGGATTCAGAGAGTGGGGACTCGAGGGCCTCTTCTGCATCGCGCCACAGTAGCAGGCAAACAGACAGAGTCCTGAATTCAATATTGCAGAGACAGATGTCTCAAATGCTGGCAGAGATTCGCGACTTTCGAAGAGATGCGGTCCAATGTTACAGCCCTCCACTGACCTCAACAAGTTAGAAAAAAGGCAGAGTGACTGTGAGGAACAACTGACAGCTAGCGAAAAAGAATCGAGAGGCGAACGGCTGTAGTACAAATCCATACACAGCTAAAGGCCCTGCAAGAACGCATGGAAGACGAGAGAGAGAAGCAGACGAAACAACATTCGCTGTCAGGTCTACAGAGGGATTAGAGGGCACAGACATAATACCATTTATGCAGAAATTATTACGAGACATTTTAAAACTACCAAAGACACTACACTGGAGATGGAGAGAGCACATCGCACACTTGGACCTAGGCCAGCGGTGAGGGCTGCGCCAGCGATACACTCCTAATAAAATTTCTCAGACATCAGGAGAAAGAAAAAGTGTTACATACAGCCTGGAAGCTAGGATCGTTTCAGTATGGATCTCATAGGCTTTACTTGGAGAACGATTTTGCGCCGGAAGTAATGGCTCGCAGGAGGGCCTACATACCAATCATGAGGATCCTTAAAGGGGCAGGCATAAAATTCAGGATCTTATACCCATCTAAAATGCTGATTCGTTTTAAAGAAGGACCCTGTACTTTTGAGAACGCACCAGCAGTAATCGTGGAACTGAAATCTAGGAAGTTGGAGGTGCCTCAGCACCGCCCTAATGCAGAGATGACAGTTGCCTCTAAACTTGCCCAGAAAGTGTGGAGTGTGGGCCAACGTGACTCCCATCGTCGTCAGGGTGCTGAGGCCATTCAATCGATCATCAATTCGCCGAAGTCCAAGTCCAGAGATGTGTCCGGAAGTGAGACTGCTACACGAGCCTTGAGACCTGAAGGAACGCAAGTATTAAGCGGGACTTTGCCAACTGACTCGATAAAATTAAAATAAAGTAGTAAATATCCAAAGGAATTGATAACATTACAGGCATATGAAAGGTTCTGATTGGTGGGGGAGGAAGGAGTGTGATGCTGGGCGAGTTGACTGGTGGGCAGGATGGGTGGGCTGGCGGGCGGGGAGGGTCAGGAGGGGGATCCATGCAGGTGGTGAGCTGGTGGTATGAGGATAGGCGTTGGAGGGGTAGTTGTCAGCGGATTAGTGGTGATGCTGGGGAGATTAGCTTAGGATACTAATCACTCGATCGGTTAAGAGGTGCGATGAGAAGCCTGGGCAGTTGGATGGTGGCGAGGGGTTGGGTGGGTCGTATGGGCATGCAAGAGAGCTATGGGCTGTGTGTGTATTCGTTGTGCAGGGAAGTAGGGGCCTCACCGCAGTTTAGATAGTGATTACAATTTAAGAGGGCTGAATTAGGCAGACAAGGTAGGGCCATTGGGTACATTTTGAGCGAGAGAGAGGGGTCGTACTTTTCTTGGACTCCCCGGTGATTAAGAAGAGAGGAGTGGAGGTGAGGAATTGCTGCAGACCCCGTTGCCCAAAGTGCTGAACCACTCCCACAGACCAACGGGAAACACCGAGGTACAAAAGAAAGATGAAGAGTCCTGAACACCTTACTACGGAATCATATTATGACTAGGGATAAGGTGGGGGACGGTGAGGAGGGGGTGAAGAAATGGGCTCACGTGGGACATGGATGGAGGGAGAGTAAGGGAATTAGGGGTAGAATAAATGATAGGCAGTAAAACTACAGGACACAATGCAAGGCCAAGTCCTCTAACCTCAAGGAAGGTTTCATGTGAGGCGTCACAAATATGACATTTTCAGGGTATCGGAAGAGTTCGAAGAGGGAAGTATGGGTGGGGGTAGGACATAAGCAGTCAAGAGGTTGGATCAACTAAGCTGCTTGTATTTTTTGAGTCTTAGGGGAGGTGATGCAGGGAGACCTGACACCACACCTCTGGAGGAGAAGTCCCCCAGTTTACTAGGGATGTGGGAGGTTTTTCCACCCTCACTGTTATGGGGCAAATTGCTACACACTGAGACAGTATGGCGTTACCTTTGACCAGCTGTGAGTGCTGGCAATAGGATCACCTCTAGGAGCCTGTCGCGGCTATCTCTTGTCGAGGGCCAGGGTGAACCTGTTGCACCTACTTTAAAGTGGTGTTCTGGTTAACGCTGAGAGGAGGAATGCTCTTGGGTGGACGAACCTTCAGTTAAAATCAGAGGAGTTCAGGGCGAAACAAGGGCAGTGAAGCAGTGGTAGGAGTGTAATCGCTGCCTATTTTTATCAAGCCAGGCTCCCCTTTCAGACATCTAAAGCTGAGGAGTTCGCGACACCGTCGTGGCGGTTGCCTATCACCACCTTTTCCTGTGGAGTACGTTGTTACCTAAGGCCCTAATATAGAAGGGCCGCAAAGGTAGAGCTATTCCCTGCCACTAGGTCTGGGCCAGTCCCGGATCGATGGAAGTTCCAGATTTTGTTGAGAGGGCCCGTTGGCCTCCTGGTGGTATAATCTACCTCAGTTATATGTTGTCTTACATGTTACTATGTAGATGTTTGTTGGTAAGTCATAAAGTCACCAAACTCAAGAATTCCAAAGTATGGCTACAAGAAGGATATAGGCCCTAGGGAACCTCGGAGGCGGGGAGCAGGAGGCCAGGCATTAAGCGCAATAATACCTTTGAATAATGTATACCCCAGGGCTGAAATTAATGTCCCTGAACATTAAAGGTCTTGCCTCGCCTATTAAGGGGCAAGAACTTTAGTATATATTGAAAAATGGTGGATTAATCTACCTTCAAGAAACACATATGAGCCCAGCTGAACATACTAAACTGGCTAGATTGAGTAAGGGGCAAGTATTCCACTCCTCGTGCAAAGAGGGCAGAAGAAGAGGGGTGGCAATTATTGTGCCTCCCCACACCCCATTCCGAGCAGACACAACCTGGTCTGACCCAGAGGGTCGACTGATTATCGCACAGGGGAAAATAAATGATTCGGAGGTTACACTTGCAAATATCTATCTGCCACCGGGTATTTCAGTTCTAAATCTAAAACCACTATTAGATAAGATTATCCAGAAAACTAGGGGTGTCCTCCTGTTGGCGGGAGACTTCAACTTAACAGTAGACCCACGTGTAGATTCCACTAGCAGGAAACCCCAGAAGCAAACAGCTACCCAAAGGTTTTTTCGGAAGTTTATAGCGGAGATGGGGTGGTGTGACATTTGGAGAAGCTTACATCCAAATATTAAAAATTACTCATTTTACTCCCCAGTACATCGGGTATATCTCGAATTGATTATGCCTACACCCAGGTTGAAAACCTGGGCTCCGCTCAGGACTCCCAGTACGGAGACATCTAAATATCAGACCATGCCCCTTGTTGGTTTATTGGGATCTGGGCCTTGGCCGAGAATACCAGTGGCAGTTAAATCCATTCCACCTCCGATCAGAAAAATTTAGAGAATTCATTTCAGATAAAATCACAGAAATTCTCATAGATAACCCTCCAAAACAGTCCTTAGAGGACACATAATCAAGCATACAGCCGAGTTAAGGAGGCGACGTCAGGAACAAAAGGCCAAACTGGAGGACACCCTTCATTTCCTTCAGGTGGCTCATCAGCAGGGAGATGAATCGGTCCTACCCCAACTGCAGCACACTAAACGGGAGCTAGATCTACTTGTCCAACAACAAACTGAAATCGCCTTGATGTACTTGAGGCAAAGATTTTATGAAGTTGGAGCCGCGGCGACCAGGCTACTAACATATCAAATACGCGAGGCAGAGGAAGAGTGCAACAATTACATCTATCAGACATCCGGTGGGTGGCCAACCCTTTTAAATTACATGATATTGTGGATGCCTTTGCAACCTTTACAAATCCCTTTACACGGAGAATGAGCCATCTGAAGCCGGATTAGGGAATATTTAGATGCAATCAAACTTCCATCGCTCACGGAGGTGAATAGGAAATCCTGACTGGTCCCATCACCGAGCTTGAAATAATGCAAGCGTAGCAGATCAAATCAATGAAAGCGTCGGGGCCAGGCTGTAAGCTGAGAATTTTACAAGGCCACAAAACCCAAATCACTCCTTCCCTCATAAGGTTGTTTAATTCTGTGCTGGAGGGAGCGCCGCCTCAGTCTTGGTCCTATGCAACCATCTCTGTAATACCCAAACCTGGTAAACACCCAAAAATTGTGCCTCCTATAGGCCAATATCGGTACTAACCAGGACTACAAAATTTTTATGAGCATACTGGCGGATCGCATTGACAGTCTCCCTCTATAATACATAGGGATCAAACAGGATTTGTTGAGAGCTCGAACCACCAAGGACAGCATTAAAAGATCCCTATATGTAGTACTCCAGATGCAGGAGGATGGGGATCCAGCAGCCCTGGTGAGTCTTGACCTGAGAGAAGGCCTTGATAGGGTCACCTGGCCATTCTTGTACCATACTTTAATCAGTTCAGGATTCCACTCCCCTAGTTCGGGTCGTTCAAAACATATATTCCACCCCACAAGCTGCGTTAAGGTAGCGGACACCACTCCGAGTATTTCCGTCTTTATAGGGGTACTGAGCAGGGATGCCCCTTTCACCACTGTTATTTGCTATAGTCATAGAGCCCCTAGCACAGCAACTTCGAGACTCCAAGGAAATTCAGGGGTTAATATAGGAAATACAGAGCACCAACTGCTTTGTATGCAGATGACATTCTCCTATACCTCCGGAACCCGATCAGACTATTTCCGCTATACGGTGTTGAACTCTATGGCTCAGTAAGGCTATAAGTTGAATTTCTCGAAGGAAATTCTTACTTTTCACTACACCCTACACAAAATATCAGAGATATCTTACCGGGTAGGTGGGATTTACAGAAGTTGAAATATTTAGGTATCTATATACCACAAGATGCCAAAAATATTTTGAGCATAATTACGAAACACGTTTATCCATAGCTAAAACAAGATCTGCAAAGCTGGACAGCTGTGCCATTAAACCTCACCAGAAGAGCTGACCTAATCGAATGATTACATGACCGAAAGCCTTGTATTTGTTTCAAAATCCCCTTATATATACCATTAAAATCTTTATAGAGAATAAACCGCCTGATAAGGAAATATATATAGGGGACGGAAACCTCGGTCCGCTTTAAAGTACTTTCCTACGCCACGCCAGGATGGAGGGCATAGCACTTCCTGATTTAAAGAAAGCTATACCAGCAGGCGATTACCCTCACACAGGTCATGGCTAGACAAACCAACTCATCCATTCCGCACTGGCTTGAAGTTGAAAGGACTTGGATGGGTGATGGGCCTTTCTGAGGCGCAATTTATAGACAAGAACCAGGAGAAAACCCTGCCGACCACTAACCCTTGGTTGAGGCACTACTTAAAAATTGGTATCTAATTAAAAAATGCAGGGGCTGACAACTTTCAGGCCCTCCTATGCCCGATCTCGAATCTTACCGATTTTCCCCTAATAATATTGATAATGGCTTCCTTAAATGGGAGGGTGCGGAGCTAAGATACCTTGAACAGGTGATTAAGCAGGGCAACATTTGGTCCTACACAGAAATACAAAGGAAATTCCACCTCTCACACAAAGATTTTTACCGCTACCTCCAACTGCGGCATTATGTCGAAAGACTCCCGAGAATGCTCTGGGATACGCAGGAACTCCCAGCATTGATTCAATGTCAACTACACTTAAATGCCTCGGGGAGGCAGGATCACCTGATCTCGCTATATTATGGGGCCCTTAATACACAAAGGGACTCACTCACGGATAATCTCCGTAGCACAGTGGTCCCAGGAAGCAGGGTACCAACTTTCCCTTGAAGAATGGAGGCAGGTGCAGCCTCTCACGGCGGCACGGGTAACTAGCTCGCATCAGTGGCGAGATCAGCCTGGAAATTTCCTGGTGCGCTATTTTAGATCCCGGTGGTCACCAGTCATTACTCCAACAATACAGCAGATTGTTGGAGAGATGTGGGAACAGCTGCCAACCTGACCCATACTATTTGGTCCTGTCCAGTACTGCGGTGTTCTTCTTGCAGCTGGAGACTCAACTCGCAGAGCTAATAGATCCAGACTTTAAATTAACACTAGACTTATACCTGTTTCTCAACTTCCCAGAGCATACAGGCGACCTAACACTGAGTACCTACTCTCCCTACTCCTGACCGCAGCAAAGAAGGCAATTACAGACACTGGTTAACTACAAAAACCCTTCAATTCAAGACTGGTGGGAAGTAATGAAACAGATCCACAGCATGGAAAATAACACATAACCTGAATGAAAAGGGAAAATTTCTGGATAGATGGGCGTTGGCAATTATACTACATCTACGATAGCATCTTCTATACCATAGCACACCTAAAAAAAAAACTGGAGGCTAATGGAAATCGAGATAAGAATAAGACAGTTGCCCTGGCCTGGCCTCCTGGTCTCCAGCGGGAGGTGTAGTACTATAAATATGCACCAACTAGGGTGTTGTAAATATAGGGGAGGACAGACCCAGGACTTGGGACAGGGCATAAGTGCTCGGTAAAGGAAGTCAATCAGACTAAATCCTAAAGGTCACTAGAATGTACCTCGAAATGAGAGGATAAATAGAGCTTAAAAATAGATGTTGCTTGAGCACCACCTTACTGGGAGGAAGGGAGGGAAAAAAAGAAAAGCAGGAAGAGAATAGCGGGACTATAAGGTATTGTTGAAATCAATTACACATGCATCAACTGGAACTATCGTGACTCTGAATGAAGTCTTGCATATAAGTATGTTAGTGAATAGTAACTAGCCTGGAAACCCTTGCCCCCCTTTAATACAGGAGGATTTAATAGCAAAGCTGGTTTCTAACGGCGGCTAATGGACATTGACTTAGAAAATGATATATGCACTGTTAAGGTCTGTACTAATGAATGTGGAATCTGATTTTTGTATGTGTATTGTATTAATTCAGCAAATTGCCATGCAATTAGAGACTTATGAATGTATTTAAGAAATGTGAGTATTGGTGACTTATGTGTGTGTATATAAGTTAAAAATGTAAATAAAAAGAAGAATTACAAAAAAAAAAGATGAACAACTGGGAGACTTGTAGGAGGGCAGTGGCCAAGGCCAACATGATGCTGGGATGCATCACTGGGGGGATCACTCCAGAAGGAAGGAAGTGATGGCACCACGATCCACACAGGGATTGCATACAGACCCCCCCTCAGGGGGAGGAAATAGACAAGGAAATGATAGAAGGCATCCTCAGGATGGCAGAAAAAGGTGAGATATTGTCATGGAGGACCTGAATATGCCAGATGTTAACTGGAGCACCTTTACTGCAGCCACATCCAAGAGCAGGGCCATTTTCTATCCCTATAGGGGCATGCCTCAGACAGCTAGTTTTGAAACCCACTCGGGGAGGAGCAATCTTAGACCTAGTTATATGTAAATAGGGGACAGAGAGGATCTCAGATCTAGAAGTGGGTAGCCATCTGGGAGAACAAGCGACCACAAAACAGTATGGTTCACTATAAACTTGGCTGTAGAGTCAAGCCATACAAAAGTGAAGGTAGTGGGACTTAGGAGGCTGATTTTGTCAAAATGGGATAGTGTCACAGAAAAGCACTAGCAAACAGGTAAAGAAGGTAGGGTGGAGCAATAATGGGGAAACATCAAAACTGCCATCACAGAGGCAACAAGCCTTTGCGTGAAGCAAATTAGCAAATCAAAACAAAAAGAAAAACCACTATGGTTCGCAAAAGAAGTGGCGTAGAAGGTTAGGGAGAAAAATATAGTATTCAGGAAGTATAAGGAAACACAGAAAGAGCACGACAGAGAACTACACCAGTTAAAGCAGAAAGAAACAGGGAAGGCAGTCAGAATAGTAAAGGACCAAACCAAGGAAAAGATAACCAACTCGGTTAAGAAGGGGGATAAAACCTTTTATAGGTACATTAGGGAGCAAAGAAGTTACTGAGGCTAAATAAAGAGGAAGATGGCTGGGCAGAGACTGACAGTGAAAAAGCAGGGCTACTGAACAATTACTTCTGCTCAGTATTCACAATGGAAGAGGATGGGGGAGATACCTAATCCAGTCAATAAAAGCACTCTGGATAGGGGGGTTGATATTAGTCCTTTCATAATAGAAAAGGTTCTGAAAGAACTCCAAAAACTGAAGGTGGATAAAGCAATGGGACCTAATGGGATTCACCCCATAATTCTAAAAGAACTAAGGGAAGAACTAGTAACACCGCTGACTACCTTTTTAAATAAATTGTGGGGGGATGATGTGGTGCCTGAGAACTGGAGATGGGCAGATGTGATTCCCCTTCACAAAAGTGGGAGCAAGACAGAGGCAGGAAACTACAGACCTGTCAGTTTGACCTCAGTGGTAGGGAAAATTGTGGAATCACCTTGAAGGCAAGAACTGTTGAGTACCTAGGAGGCAAGTGGAGCACAGGACCCAAGGCAGCATGATTCGCAGCAGGAAGGTCAGCGCAGACAACTCTAATGATTTCTTTTGACTGGGTGACCAAGTAGTAGACCAGGGAGGGGCTGTGGAAATGGTCTACCTAGACTTTAGCAAGACATTTGACACAATCCTGCACAAAAGATTAATAAACAAAGTAGCCAGCCTGGGAGTGGGTCCCCTGGTGGTAGCCTGAGTAAAACACTGGCTGGACAACAGGACACAGAGGGTAATAGTAAATGGAGTCCCCAGTGAAGAAAGGGGGTTACTAGTGGGGTACTGCAGGGTTCAGTACTGGGGCCAGTCCTTTTTAATGTCTTTATAACTGACATTGCAGAGGGACTTGAAGGAAATGTATGTCTCTTTGCAGATGACACAAAGATCTGTAACAGGGTTGATATGCAAGATGGGGTGGAAAGGATGAAAAGGGACTTGGCAAGGTTGGAGGAATGGTCAAATGTATGGCAGCTTAGATTCAACACAAAGAAGTGCAAAGTAATGCACCTGGGAAACAAAAACTCAGGGAAAGAGTACACAATGGGGGGTAAGATACTAGACAACAAAAATGGAAAAGGACCTGGGGTAGTCATACTAGATGACCTAAAGATGGTCCAGCACTGTGAGAAGGCAGTAGGAGGCTGGGGGTACTGGAATGCACAGCGAGAGGCATCACCAGTAGAAAATAGGAAGTTGTTGTCCTCTGTACAGATAGTTGGTAAGGCCACATCTGGAGTACTGTGTACAGTTCTGGGGACCCCATCTCCGCAAAGACATAGACAGAGTGGAGGCTGTCCACAGGATGGTAACCAGAATGGTGCAGGGTCTGCACCAGAAGACATATGAAAAAAGACTAATGGAGCTTAAGATGTATAGCCTCGAGGAAAGGAGGGAGGGGGGACATGACAGAACTTTCAAATACCTCAAGGGAATCAACAAAGTCCAAGAGGGTAGCATCTTTCAGAAAAAGAGATGTGCAAAAACAAGGGGGCACAATTTGAAGACAGAGGGGGACAGCTCAGAGGTAATGTGAGGAAGTATTTCTTCACAGAGAGGGTTATAGATGCATGGAACAGCCTTCCTGAGGAGGTTGTAGAGTCAAAAACAGTAGTGGAATTCAAAAATGCATGGGACAGACATAAGGAAATTCTAGTGGAGGGTAGGAGGAAGTAGGCTGTTGGTTAACTAGGATCTGCAGCTTAACCATTAGGTAGGGAAATGGGCAGACCAGGTGGGCCAAGCGGTCCTTATCTGCCATCAGATTCTATGTTTCTATGTCCCTTTGGATAACTGCTTGGTGAGGCTGCACCTTGAGTACTGTGTACTGGTTTGGAGGCCACACTTAAAGAGGGTCACTGAACTCCTGGAGAGGGTCCAGAGAAAAGCAACCAAAATGATCTGGGGCTTGGGGAAAAGGACCTATGGGGAGAGGCTTGAAGAGCTAGATATTTACACATTGGAAGAGAGAAGGGATGGGGGGACATGATAGAGGTCTTCAAGTACTTGAAGAGGGTAAATGGGGGGTGCAGTCACAGTGCGGCGAAGGAAGGAGGGAGGGGGCAACTAGAGGGTATGGGTGGAAGCTGGAGGGAGAGACTCAGGGAGAAAAGGAGGATGTGCTACTTCACTGAGAGGGTGGTAGAACCATGGAATGTGCTGCCTGGGGGGCTGGTGGAGGCAGAGACTGTGGAGGGGTTCGAGAGGGGGTGGGACAGGCACAAGGGAAGGGTTGTGGAAGCAAAGTCAATGAAGCAGGAAACCCTGGACTGGGAAGGAGAAGCCTGGGGGTCAGCAAGGTCAGTTCCCAGGGTGGGACTGACCAAACGAAGTAGACACAAAAGCCTGCTAGGCCTATTCTGCTGGCATTTTTGTATGTTAGCATGTTGGTATGCTTACTACACCAACATCATGAATCATAAAACAGATAACTGCCATAACTAGGGAGGCAGAATAGCACAGTGGTTTAAGGCTCTTAACTGCAAATCTGAGATATGGGTTTGAATCTCACAGCCCCCACTTGTTTGTTTGTTTCATTTAGTTATCATGCCAGGACCATGGGCCAAAATGACCCATTTTCATGGGAGATCAGTGTACAAATAATCAAGTACAATATATAAATACATACATCTTAAAAAATACAAATAACAAAAAGGAAATATACACATACCAATACACATAAATATGTTTTAACACCATCATTCAAAACATTTACACTTGCACTCAGTAAAAGATACTCTTTCAACCTATGCCTAAAGGAGCAACGGGAAAGGCTCACTCAATCAAAGACAGACTGCATTGTATTAAAAAAAAGTAGGTAACATGTAAGATAAAGCCTTTTGTCCTAGGGAAGTATGCATTCTTGGAAAGGAAAGAGAAAAATTATCTGACCGTGTATTAACACTAGAATTCCGTTTTTTAAAGATTAAGAAAAAGCAGTCTGGGACTCTATTAAGTATAACCTTTTTTGCTAATAACCCAGTTGAGGTTTATATCTTCTGACCAGAGGAAGCCAACCTACTTGCTCTAGAAGATTACAATGATGGACCCTTTGTGTGGAGATTTTACTACAAATCTAGTAACTGAATTAAGTAACACTTTCACCTTAGATAGCAACCCCTCCCTTGCAGTACAATAAAACAAAACCTCAAAATCAATTAACGGCAATAAAAAACTTTGGGTCAACAACTTGCATACTGGGTGACCCTGAGCAAGTCACTTAACTTCCCTGTGCTCCCAGGTCGCACCTGTAATTAAGCTTTTGGCTTAGTGTGCCACTCCTGGTTAAACAATTGAAAGAAAAAAACACAATATATTATTTTCTTGCTTTATTTTGCTACTACAAGCTTTGACTTATGCATCCATCCTTATTTATAGCTTATGTGTCTGTGACCTAGGCAAAACTGCACTTAAAATCTCACACATAAATAAAATATCAGAACAGCATTTATTTTAGTAGTATCTTCTTCTTTTTTCAGGTGCACATGACACTATGTATATATATTTATACATTTTAACTTTAAAGCACTAAATCTATTCAAATGCAAAACACAAGATTTTATTCTCTTCACACAATAGTGTTAAACTTCAGATCCCAGAATGGCCAAGAAACAATTTAGACTTCACTCTTGCATGCCACTGTCACACCCACTTCTCATGCAAACAATCAATTACAGAAACCCTTTCATTTCTATGCTTCACACTCTTACATCAGAGAGACATAAATCTTACAGAACTGCTAAAAAAACAAATTTATCAAGACTGGCTACAAACAATGCTACAGACGTGACATTAACAAAACGTCTGTTTTACATGGAAAACATCCATGTAATGAACTTGTCACAGGATTTGTGACCTTCTGTCTGCATGTTTTTGTTGTTTTTTTTTGTTACAAATGTGAGGCATCTTTTTAATAAAGTGTAACAATATGTATGTGTCAGTTATTTAGTTTGGAGAATATTTGTTTTATTATTTGAAAAAGTGTGATACACTAAATGTGTAGTGCAGTGAACCATTGTAAATAGGATCAAATGTGTAGCTGAAATAGTCACTGTCATCCTGTTGCTTTCATGCCATAACACACAATAGAAAAACTGACTTCTAAAGTATTTTGCAGTTTCTAGGCTGCAGCTTCATACCATACATTTCATTTGTGAAAAAAAATATATGAAAATCTTGTCACAGAGCAAAATCAGAGTACATGCTAATAGAATGCTGATACCTACATTTACAGTTTAGCAAATACTTAAAATCTGACTGAGTGAGGTTTCTGTTAGAAAACAGCTAGAGTCATTATTAATTATAGCATTGATGATCTGGGAAGTTTCTTTGCTTTTATGGTTGTGTGTATAGTTTGATAAAATTAAAAGTTTTAAAATTAAAACACTCCTGAGAGCGAGACCTGACACACACAGAAAACAAAATAGTGAATTAGGGCTATCTAGTAGCTGTTGTCTTACAGAAACCCCAGTTAGCTGGCTCTCAGGTATCTGCTAAACTGTATATATTGAATATGGTATGCAAATATTGTTAATCCCAAAAGCTAAACTTTTATGTTTTTAGTATATAAATGTTTAAGAAAAACCTGTGGCTCTTTCAACTGGAATCAGAACGCTGTGTCTATTGGTTTCCTTGGGCGCTTTAGTTTTGGCACTCTTTAATTAATCTTTCCTTCTGAGGTCCCAGGTGGCTCTGATAATCATTTGTTCCAATGGTTTTTAAGTCAGTTTGAAGTCATTAAGCATTTTCTGTTCTCCTAGTCCTTAGTAAAATGCAGGGACTCCACAGGCTTGTTCTGTTGCTTTTAGGGTTGCCACCTATCCAGTTTTTGACTGGATAATCTGGTTTTTAGGGTCCTTATCTGGTCATCCGGTTTTGATTAAATGTAGTCCAGTTTTTGGGACTGTTTGAGTGCTCATATACTTTTAAAACTGCTGTATCAAATCAGTCACTGTTTAGGCAGCATTGCATGTCCAGGTTACAAAGAAATTCTGATGTCATTCAGATCTGCCTTTGTTTGTGAAACTAGTCTGTCTGGAAGGTGTAAAGTATGGCCATTAAAATCATTAGCAGTAAATTAACCTAATCTTTTCCACTCTGAATTTTAAGTATGGTCTTTTACTGCTATGACAGGAAACAGCTTTACACCTTTATGTGCTCTCATGTATTTTTTTTTGTTTGTCCTATATTCTGGTATGTTTTAGACCCATTTTTGTTAAATTAATAATCAAACTTTTATTGCCTTTATCACTACATCTGCTCTCATTTTTTGTATTATCTGAACATTCCATGATATTAGCTACACATTTACAGGTCATTCAGATAAACAGCATGGAATGGTGTTTCTGAAATTGTGAAATGTCTTAGAAATATGAAAAGAAATGACAGTAGCTGCTGAGGTAAAGGGAACACAGTGCAGTATTAAGGGTACCACAAGCACCAATAATTAAGTTAGCAAACATTGGTCAAAGCATCTCACAATACATGACTGTCATGGAAAGGAAAATGGGGAAAGTGTTTAACAGAGGGTTGAGCAGTAAGCTGTGAATAGACTTGGCATATCCAGCAGACCCGAGTTTGGATCGGCAGCCTCCACTTGCATGCTAGTAGTGACCATGAGCAAGTCACTTAACCTTCCTGTGCTCTTAGGTCACTCCTGTAAAATGGGCTATGGAGCCTATGGGAGTTGACCTGGTTGTCAAAGAATAAAAATAAATAACTGAATAAATAAATCAAATAAATAACAGTATAAAAATGATTTACCATCACTAGTAAAGTCTATTCCAACATTAAAACGTAAAAAGTAGAGCACACACACCTCTCGTAGCTAAGGTTGGTGGCATTTGTGAATAAAATTTTTCCTTTTTAACAGACCTGTGCCCTTGCTATGAGAGGTGTGTGTGCGCTCTACTTTTTATGTTTTGATGAATTCAAGTTAGTAAGGAGGCACCACGTCCTTGTGCTAACTCCATTGTGTTTTTTGGTTTAATCTATTTCAACATTACAAATGGCTTTGGAGGAGAAGTGATATACCTTATTCATAAAAAAGGGTGGAGCGAGGTGGAGTTTAGGGTGTGGTTTAGCATCCGGTTTTACTTCATCCAAAGGTGGTGACCCTAGTTGCCTTGTCCAGGTCCCAAACTAGTGTGTCTTGTTTCAGCATGATAAACCACCTCATGCCCCCCCCACATGAATCAAAAAGGTGGGGTGGATCTTTAGGAGCTCTCGAGTGGAGGTGGGTGGATCTTACTTCTCAAAACACTAATCCTGCCTCCGCCTACTCAAGTTCCAGTTCTTGTACCATCCATTTAAGAAAGAAAATAGTACCCTGCAACCACTGACTAACATGAAAGTGTATTTATTTGAAGGCGGAAAACATTTCTTGGAGGAGGTAAAGGCGGAGGAGACTATTTACACCTTCAGTCAGTTCCACGGACAGAAAACATGACATCACTCCTTTTGTACATCAAAATGTCTGCAGGCTCCACCTACTGCAGCCGTAAAAAGAACCGGGGGAGTTAAAGATTAACGATAGTACACAACATGGATTCAGACCAGAGCACTCCTGCACTACAAATCTGATATCTTTTTATAATAATATCACAAGTGCCTGGATAACAACAGTCAAATGGATGTCATCTTACTCGATTACAGCAAGGCATCTGACAAGGTCCCATATGGTTATCTCATCAAGAAACTAGAATCACTAGGTTTTTCTAACTGTTTAATTAATTGGGTAAATGCATGGCTGACAAATAGGACCCAGAGGGTTACCATAAACGACATCCTCTCCAACCAGGGTTCAGTCTCAAGTGGGGTGCCCCAGGGCTCCGAACTGGGCCCTACATTGTTTAACATCTATATAAGTGACATGCAAGTAGGTGCCCATAATTGGTTATCCGAATCTGTCAATGACTCGAAACTAGGGGGAAAAGAGAACACCCAACAAAACCTTAACTCACTTAAATCAGATCTTAGGAAAATTGAATACTGAGCCCAAGAGAACAAAATGGAATTTAATGCCTATAAATGTGTGATTTTGCATTTGAATACAAAATCCCAAAACATTTATTACATAAACAACATCCAACTAAAAAGCCGCAAGCAAGGAAAGGACTTGGTATACTGGTAAACACCAAACTCGCATCTGGTGACCACTGCTCCAAGGTGGCAAATATGACTAATGGTCTGCTTAGACAAATAAAACAATCTTTTGTCTCCAGATCAGAACAATGTCTCATCCCGTTGTATAGGCAATGTGTCAGACCACTCATAGACCACGGGTCCCCCTTCTGGAGCCCTCACCTCAAGGGAGATATTGCTCGACTGGAAAGGGTTCAGAGATGGGCTACCAAAATGATCCCTAGACTATCAGCTAAAAACTACCATTGTAGACTACAAGCTACAGTCTCACTTATCTACAAAACAGGAGGGTAAGAAGGGATCTATTGTTCCTACATAAATTGCTTATGGAACATTGCGGACTCCTCTACTCTACAAATCGCATTGTCCCAAGACATCACAATAAGCAACTAGCAGTCGCCAGAGCAAGGACAATTCTCAGGCAAAATGTTTTTTTCCCTATAAGCACCATAACTCAAGAATATATTACCACAGGAACTGGTTGACTGTAGCAACTTTGAGTTATTTAAGAAGGGTCTTGCTCTTTGGTTAAAGACAAATAAGATAACATAAATTATCCCACAGGAATGTGGGGGAAAATCTAGATGGGCCTCAGTCGACTTTTTTCCGAAAACAACCTAGTAAACCTAGGACTTTTGCTTAGCTGACTGCCTACAAATGCAGTGACTGTCTGTCTGAATAGCATTTTAGCTGGCAGACCACATTATCAAGTCAAAGAATTGATTTTAATTGATATGCAGGCTGCCTGGCTAATGATCACATTTATTCTGACAGCGAAGTAAGAAGTAAGATGCTGATGGAAACATAATGTTTGTCGGCCTATGCTGTGGGGGGAGGAGGGTACAACTAGGGTTGCTGCCCAGGATCCTAGCTTTTATGGGGGCTACCTGCCAGGAACGTAAATTCAAGAAATGGCATTTGTCATAACCCCCCCACATAACCCCAGAGAGACGTGTTTAACAGTGATCTGCAGCATCAGTCCATTCCTCGGGTGAAGAGCTCATCTGCTCTGTTGAGTATTCAGTATCAGTAAGGGCTTGAATGAATGGTGATGTGTATTTGTCTATAGTAAAGTCTGATTGGCCTCACCCCCACCCCCACAGCATTCAGTTCAGCCAATCAGGTTTCACTATAGGCAAATACGTCACCATTCATTCATTCATGCCCTTACTGTTATGTAACACTGAACAGAGTGGACGCACTCTGCACCGGGGGTCTGAAAGCTGGTTACAATCTCTGAACAAATCTTTGGGTGGTGGGGCAGTGCGGGGTGGGGGTGCCAAGAGAGGGGTTGGTGGAAGAACGTGTATCACCAAGCAAGGGGTTTCTGGATGGATTGGGAGAAGTGAGTGCAGTGTGCTGTGGTGTGTGGTAGGGGGAAGTGTGACAATATTGAACTATTTATTTTAAAAAAAAGTGACTGACTGGGGAGGGTGCAAACGCCAGCAGAGGGGATGCAGAGACAAATTGACCATTTCTAAGAGTCTACAGCTTGAACACCTTTCTGCAGATGTTAAAGGGGTTACAGTACAGCTGACAGACACTGTAGGCTGAAAAAAAAATGAAGGCCCAGGCCTACGTGTGACGGCCTGGCGACGCCCCTGTATATTAAGTGTTGCTGTTTATAACATACATGTCTATGTGATATACCTAGGGTAGTGAAATAAAAGGATTTTTCATTGTACTTTGGTAACTGGTACTGTGTATGATTTATCCATACTGGGTTCTGGGGCAGGAAGCACAAGGAGAGACAGGGTAGACAATGTGGGGAGTGGCAGAGTGCAGTGTTGTGCGGTAGCAGTCTTCATGGAGACCTTCTGGGGACTGTGGTACTGCTGCATCTGCGTGCACCTCTCTGGGTTGGTGGAAAAGGTCTCTAGATTTGAGGCTGCTCTGCATTGACTAGGAGTTGGGTGACCTTTCTTCTCACTGAGGGATCACCAAGTTTGACACCGTCACCTTAAAGGTTGCCAGATAGGAGGAGCGACTAGACTACAGTGGCTCAAGGTGGGAGGGGGAGGTGGGATCCAGAAGGTTGGGGGTGACCCACAGGCACATTTTGTAACCACAGTCAGCTCCACTACAAAATTCCTACACCTCTCTGGTGGAGCAGGACTGCCAAAAGGCACTAGTGGTAGTGGTCAGGGAGGATGTGGGGACCCTCTCGGGGGGAGGCCCAAGATGGGTGGCTGGGGACCCCAGAAAAGGAGGAAGCAACTTCTGGTGGGGACTCAGTCATCAGGGTATAGAGTGGGAGTAGGAAAGGGGGTGGAGAGGGAGATCAGGTGCCTACCTGGCACCACAGCATGGAGGGATGGGAAGCCTATCCTACAGATTGCTAGGGAAGTAGGAAGGGAGGTGGAGCTGGATGTCATTATTCACCTGAGGACAAATTACCTGGCTAGGGATGGGGCATGAACAGCACAGGGGGAGTTTAGGGAGCTGGAAAGAAGTTTTAGACAGGTAGTACTTGTAGCTTTTGCAGAAGTGCTGCTTGTCTACAATAGGGGAAGGTTGAAGAGACTCCAAGACCAACACCTTCAACCATGGTTGAAGGAATGGTGCAGAGCAGAGGAATATGGCTACACTGTGGACTTGGAACCCACCTGGGGGATAAGAGCCTGTACAGAGGTGACAGCCTGCATCCATCTGGTAGGGGAACCACAATTTTCAGTGGATGGTTTAAACGTTACTTTGATGAGCACTGAAACTAGCTGACGGGGGTGGAAAAAAAAGGGAGGCAGAAACTGCCTGATCCCACAGGCTGAGACAGTGTGTAATGAGATCCCAAGGGGTAAGAGTCCCACCAAGAAGCAAGTTAATCAAGGAGGCAGAGGATTATCAAAAGGGAAATGGAGGAACAGAAGCAGTCGGAAAAAAAGGAGAAAAGTGACACAAAAGAAAGAAGGGGGAAGCAACAAGCAGAGAGCTAAAGAATCTGGACAGCAAGTGTGTGAATGGTAGACATCTGTGAAGTAAGATCCTACACCTAGAGGCCATCATGGCAGAAGCCAGCGTAGATATGACGGCCATGGTGCACTGACAACTGTAACTGGAACATGGTCATACCTACTGTAGGTACACAATGTTCGGTAGGGACAGGGTAGGAAGGAAAGGAGGAGAAGTGTTGCTTTTTGTGAAGTAAAGCATAAAAGCAACAGAAATACAGGGAATTTGGGGGAGGCAGAGGGGCTGTGGGTCACCGTCGAGTTGGAAAAAGGAGCCACTATTCGGACAGGTCTGATCTTCAGGCTTCCAGTGCAGGTGAGGGGGACTTAAATAAAGAAATGTTAGAAGCAATTGGCAAAAATGGCTGAAAAGGGGGAGGTGTTGCTAGTGGGGGACTTTGATCAGCCAGATGTAGATTGGAGCCTCCCTGCAGCAGTTTCAGCCAGAAGTAGGGACATACTAGACTCCCTGCAGGGGGTGTTCCTCAGGCAGCTAGTCTGGGAGCCCACTCATGATGGGGCAATACTGGATCTGGTGCTTACAAACAGGGACAGTATTGTGGACATCAAGGGGGAAGCCATCTGGGGATCAGTGATCATTAGTACAGTGTGGTTCAACATATTGACAGCTACAGATCCAACCACAATAATGAGAAGTCCTAGACTTCAGAAGGGTTGATTTTACAAAGATGGGTGAATGCTTCAGGAATGACCAGGCAGGGGGAGAGGACCTGGGGGTGGAGGAAAAGGGCCAAAATAAAAAAGGGGCATAGTGAAGGCGATAAACCCCTGTGTCAAGCAGGTAAGCAAAAGTAAAAAGAGAAGACCGCTATGGTTCTCAAAAGAGGTAGCAGAAAAGGTTAAGGCTAAAAAAGTAGCATTTTGAAAGTACAAGGAGACACAGAGAGAGGAGGATAGGGAAGTATATCTGGGAAAACAGAGGAGACAGGCAAGCAGCAAGGAACAAAGGCAAACTGAGGAAGATTAGTTCAGGGAGTATCAAAAGGAAACAAGACATTTTTAGGTATGTTAGTGAGAGAAGGAAGACAAAGGAGCTGGCCAGGTAGCACAGAGGGTTGAGGTGTAGGTGCCTTACCTCCACGCCTGCACCGTGACCCGGGTTCAGGAACGACCTCAGGTCATGGGTGCCGCATGGGGAGGGAGGCTGAGCAGGATTAGCATTCCAGCAGGCAGCTCAACTCTCCCAAGGGTGGTAAGAGTGGGTTGGCGCCCCCCACCGTATTTCCGCTCCCAGCCGGGTGGAGAGATCCAGTGGGTAGCATAGGCAGAGATGGGGCGGCAAAGTATCAGTAGGTGGAAGGGGCTGAGCTGGCACCATGGGGTGCACAGCGTGCCTCCACACACTCACATGGCTGTGTGCTGGAACCTCAAGAGGGTCAGGGGAGAAATCTGTAAAAAAATACATATGTGTCCCCTTCACCAGTTGGTTGGAGGAGGCAACAGAGATCAAAAAGCTAAAGAAAAAAAAAGAAAAGGCAAAGGGAGGGCTTGTGTGGTTAAAGAGGGAGGGAGTGACTGTACAGTGGTAGATCAAGAGAAAGAAAACATCTTGAACTAATATTTCTGCACAGTATTCACAGTAGAAGGGAAGGACCACTAAAAAGCACCAGGAACTTTGATGGGAGGGAAATGGACATTAGTCCATTTTCTAAGGGGAAAGTCCAGAAAGCGGTTGTTAACCTAAAGGTGGATGAAGCTGTGGGGCCAGACGGCTACATCCAATGGTGCTGACGGAGCTTGGGGTACTGGCTGCACCTCTGACAGACCTATTTAACAGATCACTGGAGACTGGCATGGTCCAGGGGGACTGGAAAAGGCAGAGGTAGTCTCACTTCACAAAAGTGGTAGAAGGGACAAGGTGGGCAACTATAGGCTGGTCAGCCTGACATTGGTGGTGGGTAAATTAATGGAAACACTGAAAAAGGAAAGGATTGTGGAATATCTTGCATCCAACAGATTACATAATCCAAGGCAGCGTGGACTCATGGGGGGAAGGTCAAACCAAACAAATCTGATAGATTTCTTTGACTGCGTGGCTGAGGAACTGAATCAGGGAGCAGTGGTGTACATGGCCTATCTGGATTTCAGCAAGACTTTTGACACCGTCCCATGTAAGAGGCTGATAAGCAAGCTGGGTAACTTGGGGTAGGTAATACGGTGGTAACCTGGGTATAAAACTGGTTAGAGAGTAGGAATCAGAGAGTAGTGGTAAACAGAGTTCACTCTGAGGAAGGAAGGGTGACCAGTGGGGTACCTCAGGGATAAGTGCTGGGACTGGTCCTTTTCAATGCCTTTATAAGTGACATAGTGAAGGAACTGGAAGGAAAGGTCTGTCTCTTTGTGGATGACACCAAGATCTGCAACACGGTGGACACTTCGGGGGGAGGGGAGGATGGGTAGGAATCTGAAAAAACTGGAGGGGTGGTCAAGGATATGGCAGCTGGATTTTAATGCAAAAAGTGCAAAATAATGCACTCGGGCTATAGAAACCTGGGTGCAATGGTCTACATCTGTCCAGGAGGGGAACCAGGCTCCCAGGTGATAGGTTTAAATTATTCATTGTCAAGCTTTTAAACTAGCCAAGGGGCAAGGCACTGATATGAAGCACATATCTCTGTGAAAAAATACTCCTCACATTGCCCCTGAGCTTCCCCCCTCTATCTTCAAATTATGTCCCTTGTTCTTGCATATTTCTTTTCTGAATGATGCTACCCTCTTGGACTTTGTTGAGTCCTTGAGGTACTTGAAAGTTTCTATCATGTCCCCTTCCTCTCTTCCTCGAGGGTATACATATTAAAAATAAAACAGGGTAGTTAGTGAGGTAAATACCTAGGTACAGGGATCCATAGGAAGCAGGACAGGGTTAAATGGAGGCAAAGGCAGTAAGGGCAGAGATGGGGCAAAAAAGGTTAAGGCCATCATAAAATGGAGGGCAATGAGTACCAATGCCCATAGTCTGGGTAACAAGCTTCCTGAGCTAGTGGCCTTGATGGAAGAGGGACACTTGGTTATTGTGGCAGTCACAGAAACATGGTACATGGAGAACCATGACTGGGATGTCAACATACCAGAGTACCTTATCTACAGGAGGGAAAGAGAGGATAAAAGAGGAGGAGGAGTAGCTCTCTACATAAGGGAAGGGATCAAAGCAACAAAACTAAAGGGTAAACAGGGAGGAGAGGAGGCACTGTGGGTCAGCTTGGAGACAGGTAGTGACACCACAATCCACACAGGGGTTGTATACAGACTCCCATCTCAGGGGGAGGAAATGGACAAGGAAATGATAGAGGGCATCCTCAGAATGGCAGAAAAAAGGGGAGATATTGTTGATGGGGGACCTGAATATGCTGGATGTTAACTGGAGCATATTTAGTGCAACCACATCCAAGAGCAGGGTCATTCTCGATGTCCCACAGGGGCATGCCTCAGACAGCTAGTGCTGGAACCCACTCAGGAGGAGCAAATCTGGACCTGGTACTGTCAAATGGGGATGGAGAGAGGTCACAGATTTGGAAGTGGGTAGCCATCTGGGACAAGCACACCACCACAGTGTGCTTCACGAGCAAACACAACCGTGGAGTCAAGTTACACGAAAGTGAGAGGGTACTGGACTTAGAAGGGCTGACTTTGGCAAAATTGGGGAGTGCCTAAGGAATGCACTAACAAATGGGCAGGAAGAAAGGGTGGAAGAACAATGGGGAAAAATCAGAACTGTCATCCATCATAGAGGCAGCAAGCCTTTGTGTGAAGCAAATAAAACAAAATGAAGTAAAAAACCACTATGGTTCTCAAAAGAGCTGGCAATGAAACTTAGGGAGAATAAGATAACATTCAGGCAGTATAAGGAATCACAGAAGCAGCAGGACAGAGAACTGTATCAGTTAAAGCAGAGGGAAGCGGGGAAGGCAGTCAGGATAGAAAAGGCCCAAACCGAGGAAAAGATAGCCAGTTCAGTTAAGAAGGGGGATAAAACCTTTTATAGATACATTAGGGAGTGAAGAAAGTCCAAGGGAGGGATAGTGAGGCCTAGCAAAGGGGAGGGGAGGGGAGGGGAGGTGGGCAGAGAACAACAGTGAAAAGGCAGAGATATTGAATGAATACTTTTGCTCAGTATTCACAAAAGACGAAGAGGGACAGGTACCTAAACCAATCAAGAGAAGCACTCTGGGCAGGGAGGTCGATACCAGTTCATTCACAGAAGAAAAGGTCCTGAAAGAACTCTTAAAATTCAAGGTGGACAAAGCAATGGGACCCGATGGGATTCACCCCAGAATTCTAAAAGAACTAAGGGGAGACCTAGTGACACCACTGACTACCCTTTTTAACAAATCATGAGAGGATGGTGTGGTACCTGAGGACTGGAGGAAGGAAGATGTGTTCCCCCTTCACAAGAGTGGGAGCAAGGCAGAGACAGGAAACTACAGACCTGTTAGTTTGACCTCAGTGGTAGAGAAAATGATGGAATCACCTCTGAAAGAAAGAATTGTCAAGTACCTAGAAGTCTGCGGGGCACAGGACCCAAGGCAGCATGGATTCCCATCAGGAAGGTCATGTTAGACGAATCTAATACATTGCTTTGACTGGATGACCAAAGTAGTAGACCAGGGAGGGGCTGTAGATATGGTCTACTTAGACTTTAGCAAGGCATTTGACACAGTACCTCACAAAAGGTTAATAAACAAGTTAGCCAGCCTGGAAGTGGGTCCCAGGGTGGTAGCCTTGGTAACAAATTAGCTGGACAACAGGACACAGAGGGTAATAGTAAATGGAGCACACTCTGGACAAAGGGGAGTTACTAGTGGGGTACCACAGGGTTAAGTACTGGGACTGATACTCTTTAATGTCTTTATAGGTGACATTGCGGAGGGGCTGGAAGGAAAAGTATGCCTCTTTGCAAACAACACAAAGATCTGCAACAGGGTTGATACACAAGGGGGAGGGCAGAAAGGATGAGAAGGGACTTGGCAAGGTTGGAGCAATGGTCAAGAGTATGGCAGTTTAGTTTCAGTGCAAAGAAGTGCAAAGTAATGCACCTGGGAAACAAATATCCAGGTGAAGAGTACACAATGAAGGGGTACTAACTGTCACAAACCCCACTCAGCAGGTCAGGTCCTCTGCTCCCACAGTGCCAACCTCCAAGCACAGTATTGTTAACAGAACAGGGTAACCCTTCCGTCTGATTTGTGGGTTCGAATCAACCTTTGGTCTCAAGTTCTGGAGGGATTCAAACTGTGAACCTCTTGCTAGCATACCCAATGTACAGGCTCAGATAATTCTGCTCTTCGGGGGGCTAGATATCTTTTGCCTGTGGGCACCTAACCAGGTGTACAAAATGAACCCTTAAAACTCTATTAAAGACCTCAGAATAAATTCTTACCTTTTCCCAGTTTGGTAAAACCAGTAAGCTTTGTACAGTGTCGGCTTTAATCATATACGCTTCCCTTGTCAAAAAATGAATTTCAAAGGCACACCAGGTAGTCTATAAAAAAGAGGTTTACTTAAAATAGATAAAAATGTAAAATACAGAACCATATATCACAAAACATACAATCTTTTAAAACAATAAGGTTTAAAAAGTGCAAATTCCTACCAATTATACACTTGCACCTGTCTACCTAATGTATTTTTATCTTCTTATAGTGCTCCAGCCCTATGTAGAATTGTCATGTCATATCCTTGTAAAGCAAGACTCCATCTTAGCAATCTACCATTGTTTTACCCATCTATGCTAGCAAACCACGGGGTTGTGGTCAGTCTGTACCACAAAATGCTGCCCATACAAGAATGGCTCCAACTTCTTTAGGTCCCACACTATGGCAAGACATTCTTTTTCCACAGTAGAGTAAGCCTGCTCCCTGGGAAGTAACTTCTGCTTTGGTACACTGCTGGATGATCTCTCCCTTGGCTGGATGTCTGACTCAGTACTGCTCCAAACCCATGTCTGAGGCGTCAGTCTGAACTATAAAGGGTTTGTTATAGTCAGGACTTGTCAAAACAGGAGCACTGCACAGTGCCTCCTTCAGTCTGGTAAAGCTTCTTCACAGGCTGGTCCCCAGGTAATTTTCTTTGGCATCCTTTTCTTTACCAGGTCAGATGGGGAGCAGCCAGGGCACTGTAATTGGGTACAAATTTTCTATAGTACCCTGCTGTTCCGAAAAACTCTGACCTGCTTCTGCATTTCTGGTCTGGACCACACCCAGATTACCTTATCTTTATTTGGTTAGGACAGAGCTACCCTGGCCTACCACATGCCTGGGTATGCCCTTCTCCCATGTCCACCTGGCACTTCTCAGCTTTGACAGTGAGCCTGGCCCTCTGTATCCTGCCCAGCACTTCCCTAAGGTGGGACAGATGTTCTTCCCAGCTGGTATTAAAGATGGCAATGTCACCCAGGTACACCACGGCATGCTCCTCAGCACCATTTAACACCTGGTTCACCAACCTTTGGAAAGAGGCTGAGGCGTTCTTCATTCAAAAGCATTACTTTAAATTCAAATAAGCCTATTGGAGTGATGAAGTCTAACCTCTCCCTAGCTCTGTCTCATCAACTCTACCTGCCAATACCCCTTTGTCAGGTCAATGGTCATAAGGTAGATTGCCCTCCCATTGTCTAGGAGTTCATCTGTCTGGGGCATCGGGTGGGCGTCTGACTTCATGACTGCATTCAGTCCACGATAGTCCACACAGAAACGAGTAGAGCCATCTGGCTTAGACACAAGGACTACGGGTGAGGCCCAGGGGCTGTGGGATCTTTGGATTACCTCTAAATCCAGCATCTCTTCCACTTCCTTCCTAATGTCCATTTGGACAGCCTCTGACACCTGATATGCTGTCCGCCATATGGGCATCTGTGTTCTTGTCTTTACATCATGCATTTCTAAGTGGGTTAGTCCAGGCTTGGCGCTAAACAATGGGGCAAAGTCTGCTAAAACCTCCCTTACTTCCTGGATCTGGTCTGGGACCAGCTGGAGAGACAATTTTACTGTCTCCACAGAGGACTTCCACTTGCTTTCTTCCAGCAAGTCCAGAAGGGGGTCTCCTTCGTCGGTCCTCTGCCCAGGACTACACACTGCAAACAACATGTCAGCCCTATTTGCATATGGCTTCATCATGTTGACATGGTACATCCTTTCTGTCTGTCTTTGGTCAGGTAACTCTGCAATATAGTTCGTAGTCATTTACCTTCCTAACCACTTTGTACGGTCCTCCCCACTCAGCCTGCAGCTTGTCTTTCCAGACCGGAATAAGGACCATGAATTCCTGACCCACCATGTACGGCGAGCTCTGGCTCTGTGGTTGTACTACACTTTTTGTTTCTGTTGGGCAGTTGCCAGGTTGCTCTGGGCTGTCCCCATAAGCTCCTTCAGCCTTTCCCTAAATTTAAGGACATAATCCACTATGGGAGTTCCCTGAATGGCGCACTTGTCTTCCCAGTCCTCCCGGATCAAGTCTAGGGGCCCACGTACCCGGCGTCCATGTAAGAGTTCGAATGGGGAAAATTCTGTCAACTCTTGGGGCACCTCCCCTGTATGCAAACAACAGGTGGGGAAGGTATTTCTCCCAGTCCCTCCCATGCTGTTCAGCAAACGCCCAGAGCATTGACTTCAGGGTACCATTGAGTCTTTCCACAAGCCCATTGGCTTGTGGATGATACAGTGTTGTGCATCTCTGCACCACCCCACACTTCTCCTATGAACATTTCATCACGTCTGACATGAAGGAACCCCCTCGATCGGTGATAACCTCCTGCGGAAACCCAACACGGGAGAAAATCCCAAGTAGGGCATCTGCCACTTTGTTTGTCCTCAGTGAGGATAGGGCGACTGCCTCTGGGTACCGGGTGGCATAATCCACTACAGTCAGGATGAATCTCTTCCCTGAGGAGCTGGGGGTATTTAAAGGCCCCACATTATCCATTCCCACCCTCTGGAATGGCTCCTCCACTATGGGCAATGGAATCAGGATGGCTTGAGTTTTCTTGCCCACCTTCCTTTTCTTGGCACTGGTGACTAGACCAGCAATACTCCATCACCTGCTGGGTGAAGTTAGGCCAATAGAAGTTCTGGCAGTCACAAATGGATGACAATTATGCTCTAAGTGTTCTAGTTTAACCAGACATAGCCTGACCTGTTTTACATTTGGTATTACAGAAGAAAAAATTACTCACCTTAGTAATTGCTTTTCTTCTCATGGAGTCTTGCTATATTATGACAATAAGCAGTTAGCCACTGCAGCTGAACTGCCCCGGAGAGGAAGGAGTTAACTCCAGAGAATCTGGAGTTCTACAGCGTGAGGGCGCTATGCCAAAGCTCTGTCTGGCCAGTTTCAAATGAAACTGTCAGATCTTTACGAAGCTAACACTAAGCAACAAGTCTGTGTGGAAAGCTCTACACTAGCCAAATGGCTACCTACTAGTAGTAATAACAACAATATAAACAACAATAGAAACACCAATAACAATAATAACAATGAATAATGGTATTATTAGTTTTCCCCCCTGACAAGCACTATTAGGACCCCCTTCCCCCAAAGACTCAAGTCCAGGAAGGGGGCCAATATATTACCTAAACAAAATAACCTAGTTCCCTAACCCTAAATAAAAGAGGGTAAAGGGAAAAAACTACAATGGCATGACACAGTGCTTGCACTAATTTGCCACCCCTACCCAAGTAGAAGTTCTGAGAGGGCAGGTTGGGGGTGGTCATAATATAGCAAGACTCCATGAGAAGAAAAGCAATTACTAAGGTGAGTAATTTTTTCTTCAAACACCATGAAGTCTTGCTATATTATGACAATAAGCAGATTACACAGCAGTACCTCCATGGAGGAGGGTCAGAACCTACTTAGGAAATAGGCTCTGAAGCACGGCTGTACCAAAGCGAGCATCTCTCCTGGACTGAACATCCAGGGAATAATGCTTGGTAAAAGTGTGAACTGTTTTCCAAGTAGCAGCTTGACAGATTTCCAGAATGGGAATATCTCTAGCAGCCGCTAGAGATGCAGCTGTACCCCTGGTGGAGTGCGCCCTCAGTCCTGAGGGGGGTTCTCTACCTAGTTTTTGGTAACAAAATTGGATACAAGAGACAATCCACCTTACAATTGTCCTCTTAGTGGCAGGTTTCCCTTTGCCAACCTCACCATAAGTAAGGAAGAGTTGGAGGGATTCGAACCTGTGACTCTTGGTGTGCTCCAAATAGTAGCTTAAGGCTCTTTTGACGTCCAAGCTGTGCAGTCTCCTCTCACCTGAGGAAGAATGCTCAGTGAAAAATACTGGAAGAGAGATGGATTGGTTCAGGTGGAAATCTGAAACCACCTTAGGCAAAACTTTCTATTAGTCCTGAGGACTACCTTATCTCTGTGGAAAGAGATAAAATCTTCTTCCACTGGACAGGGCCTGTAATTCACTTATGCGTCTGGCAGAAGTGATAGCCACTAGGAAAACAGTTTTCCAGTTAGATACTTGAGCTCTGCTGAGGACAGAGGCTCAAAGGGGTTGCATTAACTGAGCAATGCAAACATTCAGGAGCTGGTTCCGAAAAGGAGGGTTAGTGTGAAGTAACCCTTAAAAACTTGGAAACACAGGGTGAGAAGAAAGGGAAGCAGGCTTCCTGCTGACACAAAAGCAGAGACAGCTGCCAGATGAACCTTTAAGGTAGCTGGCCTAAGGCCTAGGGAATTTAAATGGACCAACTAGTCCAGTAAAATGGGCAGATCAGCAGATTCTGGGATAATCTGCTTCTCAGAGCACCAGATGGAAAACCTCTTCCACTTAGAATTGTAAGTGGCCCTAGTGGAAGGCTTCCTTGAAGCCTTTAAAATATCCAGGACACCTTGAGAAAGGTGTAAATCAGCAAATTCTAACTCCTCAAGAGCCAGGCCTTGAGATGGAGGGATTTGAGGTCCGGATACCACACTCTCCCCTGTGCACAGGCCAGCAAGTCGTGGACTCTGGGCAAGCTCAGGGCAGGGTGGACTGTCAAGGACAGAAGCAGTGGGTACCAGGGCTGTCTGGCCCAATCTGGGGCAATCAGAATCACTTTTCAGGGTTGAGATCTGATTTTTACTAGTACCCTGAAAAGAAGAGGAAAGGGAAGGCATACAGGAACTTCTCTCCAATCCAACAGAAAGGCGTCAGGGGACTGAGCCCAGCACTGGAGGCCTGCAACAAAATAGAGGAAGTTGGTGGTTGTCTGGGGCTGCGAAAAGATCTATCAGAGGGATGCCCCATCTGGCAAAGACCGACCCCAGCACCTGAGGATTCAGAGCCCATTCGTGATGGCCCTGAGAAATCCTGCTGAGGGCATCCGTCAGGACATTGTCCTTCCCTGGAAGGTGAACTGCTATCAGGGAGGTGTTCAGGGAGTAAGCCAGAGACCACAATGTCATTGCTTCGGTGCACAAGGCTGATGACCGAGTGCCCCCTTGCTTGTTGATGTACCACATTGTTGTGGTGTTGTCTGTCCTGACTTGAACCACTTTGTTCTGGACAGAAGCTGAAAACATCTGAAGAGCTAAAAAGACAGCTCTGAGTTCCAAAAGACTGATGTGGAGCAGAGATTCCTGAGGAGACCACACTCCCTGAGTGGACAGGTCGCCCAAGTGAGCTCCCCACACTAACAGGGAGGCATCCGTGGTGAGGGTGAGGGAGTGGGAAACGGGAATGAAGGGAACCCCTTGTTTTAGATTGCTTCAGTCCTGCCACCAGTGGAGGGCCAGGATCAGAGTTTGAGTCACTGGAACCAATTTGGAAGGGGTCCCTCCTTTGAGACCAATAGGCCTCAAATGGAACTGAATGTCCCTCATCTGGAATCTTGCTTATTACACTACAGCTGTGGAAGCAGCCATGTGCCCCAGGAGTTGCAGAAAATGTCTTGCTGGTCGAGAGACTCGCAGGGAAAAGGAGGATGCCAGGGCAATGAGTCTGTCTACCCTTTCCAAGGGAAGAAATGCCCTGGCTAACTGTGTGTTCAATTCTGCACCTATGAAAGTTAGTACCTGAACTGGTTCCAGAACTGACTTTGGTAAATTTAGCAGGAATCCCAGGAAGTGAGAAGCTGCTGGGTGACTTGCAAGTGGATTTTACCTGATCTGAGACTGACCCACAATGAGCCAGTCATCCAGGTAGGGAAACACAGCAACCCCTTGCCTTCTTAAGTGAGCCACTACCAAGCTAGACATTTTGTGAATACCCTTTATGCAGAGGTAAGGCCGAAGGCATTGCCCTGAACTGGTAGTGGCCTGAGGGCAGTTCGAACCTGAGGTACTTTCGTGAGAAGGCCTGATCAGAACATGAAAATAGGCATCCTTGAGGTCCAGGGAAGCTAGCCAGTCCCCTGGCCTCAGGGAAGGCAAAATCATTGCCAGAGTCAACATTTTGAACTTTGGTTTCAAAAGATGCTTGTTCAGGTACCTTAAATCTAGAATGGGCCGCCATTCTCCTGTCTTTTTTGGGGTAAGAAAGTATCTTGAGTATAGCCCCTTGCCCTGATGGCAAGGAGGACCTTTCCACTGCTTTGCAGTCCAGAAGAGAAGAAACCTCTGCTTCCAAAGCAAGGGCTTTGAAGGATTGAGGTGGAAAATGTCTGGCTCTCATCTTTGGGAACTGTTTGAAGCTGAGAACCAGACCCTGCTTATTACCTCCAGAACCCATCTGTCCGAGGTTAGTAACACCCAGTTCTGGCTGAAATAAGCCAACCTGCCCCCACTGGTACAGGAGAATCGGCCCTGGGCACCCCATCAGGGTGCCTGCTTGCACAACCTTAGACTGAGGGAGGGGACGGTTTACTTGTGCCCTGTCTACCTGCCTCTGAAGAAACCCCTCTGTGCAAAAGCAGAGGAGGCTTGGGATTGGTAAAAGGCCTGTGGAAAGCCTGCCCTACCTCTGGGAGCTTGCCTTTGTGGAGTGGCATGCCTCTCCTTAGCCTGGGCACTTTTGTAGGTAGTCTGTATTCATCCATCTTTTCATATAGTTTTCTGTTTGTTCCCCAAACAGAGAATTTCCCACTACAGGAAAATCCATAGCCTTTGACTGAGTATCTTGGGACAGATTAGTGCATCTGAGCCATGCCAACCTACGGAAAGCTACAGAAGTGGCCATGACCCTAGAGGAGACATCATTAACATCAACAGCAGTATGAAATTGAACTTTAGAGGCTTCAATGCCTTCAGCAGCCACCTGTTCCAACTCACTAGCCAGCTGGCCATGGGCCTGCTTGGCTAACTGCAATACTGTGTCCCATCTAGATTTCTGATATCTAGCTACATAAGCCATATAATTTGCCTGCCTAAGTCCCAAAGAAGCTGCCATATACTGTTTTTTCACCATGGCATCAATCTTCCTGGAATCCTTATCAGGAGGATGTGAGGCCAGGGGAATATTAGCCTTGTCACAGGCTGCAGCTTGTACCACACCTACATGACTACACTGCCTCAGTGAGGAAGTCTGTATCAGAGCCTGACAAAGTATACCTTCTGTCCATTTTTTATCTACAGGAGGGACAGAATGAGGATTTTTAAAATCTTTGTTGTTTGCTTCCTAAATGACTTATGCAAAGAAATAGACAACCTCCTAGACTCTGGTATATCCATCATTTCTACATAATCAGGCTCCTCTTGCTCATCCACAGCCCCCTCTAAAGGAAGCTGGAGGGTTTCTGCAACCTTTTTGTAAAACATAAAATGAGAAGGGGACTCAGACAGAATAGGAGGAGATTCTAAAGGTCTGTCTGGAGAAATGTCCAGTTCAATGGGCACGTCCAGACCCTCCCAGCCACACATATATTGATCAAATTCCTCCTCCCCCTCCTGTGGTTCATAAAATTCCTCAACATCATACTCCTGAACCACTGGAACTGAACGAACCAACCTTTACCAACTGTTGGTGGTCTGACAGGTCCCTGAGACAGTGACTGGACAATCTGAATGGCTTTAGCTATCTCTGCAGCAGTTGGAGAGACAATTTTGGACTCCAAACCTACTGACTTCTTTGTCTTTTAACTGGGACTGATTCCTCTGAACCAGCCTTCCTTTTGCCTGAGGAAGTATCGCACTGGTCAGAGGGCACTCCTCTGGTCCCGTGGGTGCTGGACCGGCTGGCCATCCGGTCAGTGGACTTTTTCTCTCATTCCCTGAGCCGGCCCAATCTCTTTTCCAGGGTGGCTGCAGGGAAATTTTTACACACCTGGCAGTCTGACAGGAGGTGGTCAGCCCCCAGACAATAGACACAAGTGGTGTGTGGGTCAGCCTTGGCAAAGGCTTCCCCACAGACATCACAGTGTTGAAACCAAGTGGGCCTGGTTTTTCTTCGGGTTTCTCAGACATAATGCCAGCCTATCCAAAACTTGCCCTTTGATGGCGGTGCCAGGCAAGACACCCTTATCGGTTCCTAACCGTGTCACGGTATTTGAAAAACCTAATTTTAAAGCAAGGTTTTTAGAACCGATAAGAACTGGAACCGTGACTTCTAAAAAGCCCAACACTTTAAAACGTTAATTTAGTAGAAACCGATCGGTTCAAAACCGAACCGATAATTGAATTTCCACACAGACTTTAATTTTTGTACTTACGGTTTACCAGATAGAGCTTTTAACTGAAATGCGGTAAAATAAATACTTCTTGCCGTTCAAATGAACTCAAAATACTGCTTGAACCGAGAAATGAACCGAGCTGAAGGAGCTGATCTCCGAGCGACTGTTCAGTGAAGCGGAGTAAAGAATCTGACAGTTTCATTTGAAACTGGCCCAATAGAAGCTTTGCATAGCGCCCTGTGCTGTAGAACTCCAGATTCTCTGGAGTTAACCTTCCTCTCCGGGGCAGTTCAGCTGCAGTGGCTTACTGCTTATTGTCATAATATAGCAAGACTTCATGGTGTTTGAACAGACTGTTGGCATAGTATTCTTACAGTAAACTATTTGCTGAAGCATTACAGTAATTTTTATTTTCTAAATAACATCCTGGGCTCGATTTTGAAAACCCACTCACAAGCAGCAACAATGGCAACTTGCGCTGAGTGCTGGTGCGTCTGGGACCCTGCACCAGATTTTCCATCAGACATGGTCCCGGCACCTAAGTCCCGTGGCTTGCAGAAACAGTGGCAGTGCGCCAACAAGATGGTGCACCTACGAGGAATGCCACAGCAGCCACGGGACAGGTGGGTGCAACAGCTTCACTCTTGAATGGGGGCATGTTAGGGGCTCATACCCCCCCACCAACCCGATCTACCCATAAAGAAAATTGATATATAAGCAATCCCTGGTGATCTAGTGCCCTCCCTGCTCCAGTCCCGGTAAAGTGTAATAAGTGGTCAAATCCCTGGTAATCAGTGGCCTCCACACCCAGCAGTGCCCATCACCTTCTCATCCAGACTCCAGATTTGTGGCTAGTACATCTTCGCACACTGTCACAAGTCGCAGTTGAATGAACTGTCAGAGCAGGTACTGTTTACCGTACATGCTCTGACAGTTCATTCCACTGCCAGCTGTGGTGATGTGGAGGGATGTGCTGGTCACCGATATGGGGTATGGATGAGGGGAGGGTGGTGGGCACCACCTGTTGGGTGGGGGGGTACCTGAATCACCAGGATTTGACCACTTATTACACTGTACCAGGGATCACAGCAGGGAGGGGAGGGCACTACTGGTAAAATGAAATCTTGTCCAAAAATAGTACTGAAAGTGTTTGGGTATCAGTGCAATTTAAGGGTTTGCCACAAATGATTATAGGAAACTGCTATAGCCCCCCAACATCAGATTTAAACTATAAAACAGAATTCTTGATGGATATTTCCAACTTCTCAAACCAAAAAAAGATGTAATAATCTTGGTAGACTTTAATATGCCCATATTGACTGGCCCTCCCTCACAAGCAGCTGTAAGTATGAAACTTAATTTCTGTCTACACTAACTGATAATGGTCTAACACAACTTATCACTACACCCACTAGAGGCAGTAACATTCTTGATCTTCTGATTACAAATATGAGTGATATACTTCTTAACATCCAAACATCAGATCCCCTTGGGAGCAGTGATCATTACTCCATTTTATTTGAATTAATAGGAGAGCATTTTTGCCTTAAGAAAAAGACAACCCAGTGACAGCGCTAGGGGTTTTAAAACATGGGTCAAATTAGACCCATAGGTGTAAAAAATGTGGGTCAAAATGAGAAACAACTGGGTCCAAACCTAATCGTATGTAGAATTTCACTAGTACAGAAGCTTAAATTTGTTGAGTGAAAATACTTTTCTATTGTTTAGTTTTCCATCTTTCAGCTATTGTTAGAGACAGGTGCACCACTTTGGACCCACTGTCCTGTGGAAAGTGGGTCATTTTTGGGCAAGCTGCAACTTTTTCCCTTTTTGCCCTATCTAGCGCTGTCTCTGAGACAACCTACAAAAATTATGATGCCATCAATTTCAAAATATCTTTGAAATAAATAATCAAATCCCTTGAGAAAAGACAATCTACCCCCTTTCAGTAAATGACTCATGGAAAAAATTAAAAACTATAATTCATAAGCTAGAAGAAACCCATGTACATACCAAAAACAAATATAACAAAAAGGGTAGGATACCAAGATGGTTAAATAAATCCATTAAGACTCAAATTAAACATAAGAAAAAACTTTTCAAAAAACTAAAACAAAGTCAGCCTGAGGACAAGGATACTGCCTACATCAAATATAAAAAGTCATTACAAATCCTAAAATGTATGATTAAACAAGCTAAAATGAGAACAGAATTTAAACTAGCTCACACAAAGGACAGACACAAAGCCCTCTTCTCCTATCTAAACAACAAAAAGAGTAATTCAAGGAAAATAGGGCCACTAACACATAATGGCATTATTCTGCAGTCAGACAAAGAAACTGCCAACCTGTTTAACATCTCATTTTGCTCAGCATTTTCCAAAAAAGACACTTACAGCCCCCAAGCCCAGTTAATTAAAAATCCATAACTGACACATACATATACTATTACTTCCTCTGGCATTATCCCACTTCTTAAATCCTTAAAGAAAACAGCCAGCCTGGGGCTCAACAAAATCAGCTGAAGATTTCTACTAGAAACAGTTGAGTTAATAGTGAAACCTATAAGAGTAATTTTCAATAACTCCTTACAGGAGGTGGAAATCCCTCTGGACTGGTTGACAGCTACAGTCACCCCATACACATAAAAGGAAATAGGTCAAATGTTCAAAATTATCGCCCCATCAGTCTTACATCCCTCATCTGTAAAATTATGGAAAAAATAATCAAATCTCTACTAGAACAAATTCTGGTCAGATACACAACGGCTGCATAATGAAGTTAGTGAAGTTGTGTGGAATTTTTAAGGAAGTACGGAGAAACAACATAATAGTTTGTAAGTAGTAAGATTTGTTTTATTTTCTGTTCTAAGGAAGGCATACACATTATTAGGAAAATACATGGCAGTGTACATTTTAATGGAAGGAACAGGAAGCTTTCAAAAGAACCCGCGAGCAAATGCCACTGATGTATGTGGTATGTATGTGGTATCCCAGATGATATTGGCCAGACTGCCAAATTTTAAAGAAAACACAATTGCACACATCCCAATAATGCAAAGCATCAAGGAAAACATATGCAGACCCCCATGATGGTACAGAAGGTGGCAGTACATGAAAAAGTAATGGCTGGCATATGTACAGCCTTGGGATTATTTACTCAATTTAAAAAAAAAATGTTTTAAGAGAAACAGGATTTTTGTCCATGAGGTGATGCAAGCTATATTTAAGCAATGTGTTGATGTCAGAAAGTCAGGTGTAATGATGATGGACTGTTAGAGAAAATGTCATATTAACTTTCAGAGTGGGTCACTTTTGATAAGGGCAAGGTAGCTATGCTTGTGATAATGGGAATGTTAGGAAAGTATGAGGTCTATGCAGAAGTGGAGTACAAATAAGCTCAGTTTCATAAGTATGTGCTCAGAGTGCAGGCAAATGTGATATGCAGGTTTGTTTTAGAAATAGGTAAAAATAGCGATGCATGCAATTAATAGAAAAATAGATAATTTCACAGACATATAGATAGAGAGAGAGAGAGAGAGAGAGACAGACAGACAGAATAAGAATGGCAGTGAAGTACTGAATGAAGTGATGCCACCCCCACAGACATGGACAGGCATTGGGGTGTGCTTTTGGGTCATTGCTCATAACACTCAAGCCATTTCACCTCACCCTACCTTGCAGACACAGACAAGAGTCAAGGTTTGCCTTGGGGTTTTGAAACTTTTACACTCACCCCATTCCATAAGAAAATATGCTGAAATGGGTACAGTATAAGAGAATGGAGTGAACTTTGGAGCTAAAGAGTCAAAGACATACCTTGCATTTGTCACTGGCTGTAGGGTGGGGATGGGGTTGGAATGGCATGACCATTACTGTTGACAATCCCAGCTCACACCCCTGATGCCTGTCAGTCCCTACAGTGCAGGATGTTATGGTCAGAAACGCTAATGCTAATGCCCTGGATGTTTCTTGGTATTTGCACTCCAAGTTTTCAGCATGACCTTTTCATGACCTCTCTACATAAACAGTGACACTATCAGTTCACTAACTAAAAGGAGATTTTGCACAGTGACTGTGCCATTTGGCACCACAGGTGCAAAAACACATTTTGAACAGGTTGTGAAAAATGACAGCTGTGCATTTCTTGCTTCAGTAACTGCTCAGCACATGTGCTGCATGACCTGCTTATTGACATTTTAGATCTGCTATGCAATGTACTGCTGCTATGCCTGTATGGCTGAGAGAGACCTGAGGGTGGTGGTCGCTGTCAAGATGAACAACTGGGGGACTTCCGGTGACGTCATGCACTGAAGAGACACAAGGTCGCGGAGCTCCCTCGGAGAAGTGCCAATTTACCTCAAAATAGCAGCGTTTAATAGACAAAAATTAAAATATTGTTAACAGGAGGTAGCACTATGCCTAAGAAAAGGGGGACAGCGCCTATAGCCTCTCAAACGCCAGGATGGTGAGGGATTTCCGGAGGAGGATTCAGAGAGTGGGGACTCGAGGGCCTCTTCTGCATCGCGCCACAGTAGCAGGCAAACAGACAGAGTCCCGAATTCAATATTGCAGAGACAGATGTCTCAAATGCTGGCAGAGATTCGCGACTTTCGAAAAGAGATGCGGTCCAATGTTACAGCCCTCCGCACTGACCTCAACAAGTTAGAAAAAAGGCAGAGTGACTGTGAGGAACAACTGACAGCTAGCGATAAAAGAATCGAGGAGGCCGAACGGGCCGTAGTACAAATCCATACACAGCTAAAGGCCCTGCAAGAACGTGCGGAAGACGCAGAGAGCAGAAGCAGACGAAACAACATTCGGCTGTCAGGTCTACCAGAGGGATTAGAGGGCACAGACATAATACCATTTATGCAGAAATTATTACGAGACATTTTAAAACTACCACAAGACACTACACTGGAGATGGAGAGAGCACATCGCACACTTGGACCTAGGCCAGCGGCGGGGGCTCGCCCGCGTACACTCCTAATAAAATTTCTCAGACATCAGGAGAAAGAAAAAGTGTTACATACAGCCTGGAAGCTGGGATCGGTTCAGTATGGATCTCATAGGCTTTACTTGGAGAACGATTTTGCGCCGGAAGTAATGGCTCGCAGGAGGGCCTACATACCAATCATGAGGATCCTTAAAGGGGCAGGCATAAAATTCAGGATCTTATACCCATCTAAAATGCTGATTCGTTTTAAAGAAGGACCCTGTACTTTTGAGAACGCACCAGCAGTAATCGTGGAACTGAAATCTAGGAAGTTGGAGGTGCCTCAGCACCGCCCTAATGCAGAGATGACAGTTGCCTCTAAACTGCCTTCAGAAAGTGTGAGTGTGGGCCAACGGACTCTATCGTCGTAGGGTGCTGGAGGCCATTCAATCGATCATCAATTCGCGAAGTCCAAGTCCAGATGTGTCCGGAAGTGAGACTGCTACACCGAGCCTTGAGACCTGAAGGGAACGCAAGTATTAAGCGGGACTTTTGCCAACTGACTCGATAAAATTAAAATAAAAGTAGTAAATATCCAAAGGAATTGATAACATTACAGGCATATGAAAGGTTCTGATTGGTGGGGGAGGAAGGAGGTGATGCTGGCGAGTTGACTGGTGGGCAGGATGGGTGGGCTGGCGAGGCGGGGAGGGTCAGGAGGGGGATCCATGCAGGTGGTGAGCTGGTGGTATGAGGGATAGGCGTTGGAGGGTAGTTTGTCAGCGGATTAGTGGTGATGCTGGGGAGATTAGCTTAGGATACTAATCACTCGATCGGGTTAAGAGGTGCGATGAGAAGCCTCGGGCAGTTGGATGGTGGCGGGGGATTGGGTGGGTCGTATGGGCATGCAAGAGAGCTATGGGCTGTGTGTGTACTCGTTGTGCAGGGAAGTAGGGGCCTCACCGCAGTTTAGATAGTGATTACAATTTAAGAGGGCTGAATTAGGCAGACAAGGTAGGGCCATTGGGTACATTTTGAGCGAGAGAGAGGGTCAGATTTTCTTGGACTCCCGGTGATTAAGAAGAGAGGAGTGGAGGTGAGGAATTGCTGCAGACCCCGTTGCCCAAAGTGCTGAACCACCCCACAGACCAACGGGAAACACCGAGGTACAAAAGAAAGATGAAGAGTCCTGAACACCTTACTACGGAATCATATTATGACTAGGGATAAGGTGGGGGACGGTGAGGAGGGGTGAAGAAATGGGCTCACGTGGGACATGGATGGAGGGAGAGTAAGGGAATTAGGGGTAGAATAAATGATAGGCAGTAAAACTACAGGACACAATGCAAGGCCAAAGTCCTCTAACCTCAAGGAAGGTTTCATGTGAGGCGTCACAAATATGACATTTTCAGGGTATCGAAGAGTTCAAGAGGGAAGTATGGGTGGGGTAGGACATAAGCAGTCAAGAGGTTGGATCAACTAAGCTGCTTGTATTTTTTGAGTCTTAGGGGAGGTGATGCAGGGAGACCTGACACCACACCTCTGGAGGAGAAGTCCCCCAGTTTACTAGGGATGTGGGAGGTTTTTCCACCCTCACTGTTATGGGGCAAATTGCTACACACTGAGACAGTATGGCGTTACCTTTGACCAGCTGTAAGTGCTGCAATAGGGGGATCACCTCTAGGAGCCTGTCGCGGCTATCTCTTGTCGAGGGGCCAGGGGTGAACCTGTTGCACCTTACTTTAAAGTGGTGTTCTGGTTAACGCTGAGAGGGAGGGAATGCTCTTGGGTGGACGAACCTTCAGTTAAAATCAGAGGGAGTTGCGGGCGAAACAAGGGCAGTGAAGCAGTGGTAGGAGTGTAATCGCTGCCTATTTTATCAAGCCAGGCTCCCCTTTCAGACATCTAAAGCTGAGGGAGTTCGCGACACCGTCGTGACGGTTGCCTATCCCACTTACCTTTTCCTGTAGGTACGTTGTTACCTAAGGCCCTAATATAGAAGGGCCGCAAAGGTAGGGCTATTCCCCTGCCACTAGGTCTGGGCCAGTCCCGGATCGATGGAAGTTCCAGATTTTGTTGAGAGGGCCACGCTGGCCTCCTGGTGGTATACACTAGCCTCAGTTATATGTTGTCTTATACATGTTACTATGTAGATGTTTGTTGGTAAGTCATAAAGTCACCAAACTCAAGAATTCCAAAGTATGGCTACAAGAAGGATATAGGCCTAGGGAACCTCGGAGCGGGGGAGCAGGGAGGCCAGGCATTAAGCGCAATAATACCTTTGAATAATGTATACCCCAGGGCTGAAATTAATGTCCCTGAACATTAAAGGTCTTGCCTCGCCTATTAAAAGGGCAAGAACTTTAGCATATATTGAAAAATCGAAGGCGGATTTAATCTACCTTCAAGAAACACATATGAGCCCAGCTGAACATACTAAACTGGCTAGATTGAGTAAGGGGCAAGTATTCCACTCCTCGTGCAAAGAGGGCAGAAGAAGAGGGGTGGCAATTATTGTGCCTCCACACCCCATTCCGACAGACACAACCTGGTCTGACCCAGAGGTCGACTGATTATCGCACAGGGAAAATAAATGATCTGAGGTTACACTTAAATATCTATCTGCCACCGGTATTTCAGTTCTAAATCTAAAACCACTATTAGATAAGATTATCCAGAAAACTAGGGTGTCCTCCTGTTGGCGGAGACTTCAACTTAACAGTAGACCCAATGTAGATTCCACTAGCAGGAAACCCCAGAAGCAAACAGCTACCCAAAGGTTTTTTGGAAGTTTATAGCGGAGATGGGGTGGTGTGACATTTGGAGAAGCTTACATCCAAATATTAAAATTACTCATTTACTCCCAGTACATCGGGTATACTCTCGAATTGATTATGCCTACACCCAGGTTGAAAACCTGGGCTCCGTTCAGGACTCCCAGTACGGAGACATCTCGATATCAGACCATGCCCCCTTGTTGGTTTATTGGGATCTGGGCCTTCGGCCGAGGAATACCCAGTGGCGGTTAAATCCATTCCACCTCCGATCAGAAAAATTTAGAGAATTCATTTCAGATAAAATCACAGAAATTCTCATAGATAACCCTCCAAAACAGTCCTTAGAGGACACATAATCAAGCATACAGCCGAGTTAAGGAGGCGACGTCAGGAACAAAAGGCCAAACTGGAGGACACCCTTCATTTCCTTCAGGTGGCTCATCAGCAGGGAGATGAATGGTCCTACCCAACTGCAGCACACTAAGCGGGAGCTAGATCTACTTGTCCAACAACAAACTGAAATCGCCTTGATGTACTTGAGGCAAAGATTTTATGAAGTTGGGCCGGGCGACCAGGCTACTAACATATCAAATACGCAGGCAGAGGAAGAGTGCAACAATTACATCTATCAGACATCCGGTGGGTGGCCAACCCTTTAAATTACATGATATTGTGGATGCTTTGCAACCTTTACAAATCCCTTTACACTCGAATGAGCCATCTGAAGCCCGGATTAGGGAATATTTAGATGCAATCAAACTTCCATCGCTCACGGAGGAGAATAGGGAAATCCTGACTGGTCCCATCACCGAGCTTGAAATAATGCAAGCGTTAGCCAGATCTAAATCAATGAAAGCGTCGGGGCCAGACGGCTATAGCGCGGAATTTTACAAGGCCACAAAAACCCAAATCACTCCTTCCCTCATAAGGTTGTTTAATTCTGTGCTGGAGGGAGAAGCGCCGTCTCAGTCTTGGTCCTATGCAACCATCTCTGTAATACCCAAACCGGGTAAACACCCCAAAATTGTGCCTCCTATAGGCCATATCGGTACTAACCAGGACTACAAAATTTTTATGAGCATACTGGCGGGACGCGATTGACCAGATGCTCCCTCTATAATACATAGGGATCAAACAGGATTTGTTAGAGCTCGAACCACCAAGGACAGCATTAAAAGATCCCTATAATGTAGTACTCAGATGCAGGAGGATGGGGATCCAGCAGCCCTGGTGAGTCTTGACGCAGAGAAGGCCTTGATAGGGTCACCTGGCCATTCTTGTACCATACTTTAATCAGTTCGGATTCCCACTCCCCCTAGTTCGGGTCGTTCAAAACATATATTCCACCCCACAAGCTTGCGTTAAGGTAAGCGGACACCACTCCGAGTATTTCCGTCTTTATAGGGGTACTAGGCAGGGATGCCCCCTTTCACCACTGTTATTTGCTATAGTCATAGAGCCCCTAGCACAGCAACTTCGAGACTCCAAGGAAATTCAGGGGGTTAATATAGGAAATACAGAGCACCGCACTGCTTTGTATGCAGATGACATTCTCCTATACCTCCGGAACCCCGATCAGACTATTCCCGCTGTACGGCGGGTGTTAGACTCCTATGGCTCAGTATCAGGCTATAAGTTGAATTTCTCGAAGACGGAAATTCTTACTTTTCACTACACCCCTACACAAAATATCAGAGATATCTTACCGGGTAGGTGGGATTTACAGAAGTTGAAATATTTAGGTATCTATATACCACAAGATGCCAAAAAATATTTTGAGCATAATTACGAGCCGTTTATCACGCAACTAAAACAAGATCTGCAAAGCTGGACAGCTGTGCCATTAAACCCCTCACCAGAAGACTGACCTAATCGAATGATTACATGACCCAGGAAGCCTTGTATTTGTTTCAAAACATCCCTTATATATACCGTTAAAATCTTTAATGGAATAAACCGCCTGATAAGGAAATATATATGGGCGGGCGGAAACCTGGGTCCGCTTTAAAGTACTTTCCTCGCCACGCCAGGATGGGGGCATAGCACTTCCTGATTTAAAGTACTATACCAGCGATTACCCTCCACACAGGTCATGGCTAGACAAACCAACTCATCCATTCCGCACTGGCTTGAAGTTGAAAGGACTTGGATGGGTGATCGGCGTTTCTGAGGGCAATTTATCGACAAGAACCAGGAGAAAACCCTGCCGACCACTAACCCTTGGTTGAGGCACTATTTAAAATTGGTATCTAATTAAAAATGCAGGGGCTGACAACTTTCAGGCCCTCCTATGCCCGATCTCGAATCTTACTGATTTTCCCCCTAATAATATTGATAATGGCTTCCTTAAATGGGAGGGGTGCGGGCTAAGATACCTTGAACAGGTGATTAAGCAGGGCAACATTTGGTCCTACACAGAAATACAAAGGAAATTCCACCTCTCACACAAAGATTTTTACCGCTACCTCCAACTGCGGCATTATGTCGAAAGACTCCCGAGAATGCTCTGGGATACGCAGGAACTCCCAGCATTGATTCAATGTCAACTACACTTAAATGCCTCGGGGAGGCAGGATCACCTGATCTCGCTTATATTATGGGGCCCTAATACAAAGGGACTCACTCACGGATAATCTCCGTGCACAGTGGTCCCAGGAAGCAGGGTACCAACTTTCCCTTGAAGAATGGAGGCGGTAGGCGCAGCTCGGCGGCACGGGTGACTAGTCTGCATCAGTGGCGAGAATTAGCCTGGAAATTTCCTGGTGCGCTTATTTTAGATCCCCTGTGGTCACTAGTCATTACTCCAACAATACAGCAGATTGTTGGAGAGGATGTGGGAACAGCTGCCAACCTGACCCATACTATTTGGTCCTGTCCAGTACTGCGGTGTTCTTCTTGCAGCTGGAGACTCAACTGCAGAGCTAATAGATCCGAGACTTTAAATTAACACTAGACTTATACCTGTTTCTCAACTTCCCAGAGCATACAGGCGACTAACACTAGGGTACCTACTCTCCCTACTCCTGACCGCAGCAAAGAAGGCAATTACTAGACACTGGTTAACTACAAAACCCCTTCAATTCAAGACTGTGGGAAGTAAATGAAACAGATCCACAGTATGGAGAAATAACACATAACCTGAATGAAAAGGGAAAATTTCTGGATAGATGGGACGCATTGCAATTATACTACATCTCAAGGATAGCACCTTCATACCATAGCACACCCTAAAAAAAAACTGGAGGCTAATGGAAATAGATAAGAATAAGACAGTTGCTCTGGCCTGGCCTCTCCTGGTCTCCCGCTGGAGGTGTAGTACTATAAATATGCACCAACTAGGGTGTTGTAAATATGGGGAGGACAGACCAGGACTTGGGATGGGCATAAGTGCTCGGTAAAGGGAAGTCAATCAGACTAAATCCTAAAGGTCACTAGAACACACTTCGAAATGAGAGGATAAATAGAGCTTAAAAATAGATGTTGCCTGAGCACCACCTTACTGGGAGGAAGGGAGAGGAAAAAGAAAAAGCAGGGAAGAGAATAGCGGGACTATAAGGTATTGTTGAAATCAATTTACATATGCATCAACTGGAACTATCGTGACTCTGAATGAAGTCTTGCATATTAAGTATGTTAGTGAATAGTGAACTGGCCTGGAAACCCTTGCCCCCTTAATACAGGAGGATTTCGCAAAGTTGGTTTCCTGGGCCGGCTAAGGACATTGACTTAGAAAATGATTATATGCACTGTTAAGGTCTGTACTAATGAATGTGGAATCTGATTTTGTATGTATATTGTATTAATTCAGCAAATTGCCATGAATTAGAGACTTATGAATGTATTTAAGAAATGTGAGTATTGGTGACTTATGTGTGTGTATATAAGTTAAAAATGTAAATAAAAAGAAGAATTACAAAAAAAAAAGATGAACAACTGGGAGACTTGTAGGAGGGCAGTGGCCAAGGCCAACATGATGCTGGGATGCATCACTGGGGGGATCACTCCAGAAGGAAGGAAGTGATGGCACCACGATCCACACAGGGATTGCATACAGACCCCCCCTCAGGGGGAGGAAATAGACAAGGAAATGATAGAAGGCATCCTTAGGATGGCAGAAAAAGGTGAGATATTGCTCATGGAGGACCTGAATATGCCAGATGTTAACTGGAGCACCTTTACTGCAGCCACATCCAAGAGCAGGGCCATTTTCTATGCCCTATAGGGGGCATGCCTCAGACAGCTAGTTTTGAAACCCACTCGGGAGGGAGCAATCTTAGACCTGGTACTCTTAAATGGGGACAGAGAGAGGATCTCAGATCTAGAAGTGGGTAGCCATCTGGGAACAAGCGACCACCAAACAGTATGGTTCACGATAAACTTGGCTGTAGAGTCAAGCCATACAAAAGTGAAGGTAGTGGACTTCAGGAGGGCTGATTTTGTCAAAATGGGATAGTGTCACAGAAAAGCACTAGCAAACAGGTAAAGAAGGTAGGGTGGAGCAATAATGGGGAAACATCAAAACTGCCATCACAGAGGCAACAAGCCTTTGCGTGAAGCAAATTAGCAAATCAAAACAAAAGAAAAAACCACTATGGTTCGCAAAAGAAGTGGCGTAGAAGGTTAGGGAGAAAAATATAGTATTCAGGAAGTATAAGAAACACAGAAAGAGCACGACAGAGAATCATGCAGTTAAAGCAGAAAGAAACAGGAAGGCAGTCAGAATAGTAAAGGACCAAACCAAGGAAAAGATAACCAACTCGGTTAAGAAGGGGGATAAAACCTTTTATAGGTACATTAGGGAGCAAAGAAGTTACTGAGGCTAAATAAAGAGGAAGATGGCTGGGCAGAGACTGACAGTGAAAAAGCAGGGCTACTGAACAATTACTTCTGCTCAGTATTCACAATGGAAGAGGATGGGGGAGATACCTAATCCAGTCAATAAAAGCACTCTGGATAGGGGGGTTGATATTAGTCCTTTCATAATAGAAAAGGTTCTGAAAGAACTCCAAAAACTGAAGGTGGATAAAGCAATGGGACCTAATGGGATTCACCCCATAATTCTAAAAGAACTAAGGGAAGAACTAGTAACACCGCTGACTACCTTTTTAAATAAATTGTGGGGGGATGATGTGGTGCCTGAGAACTGGAGATGGGCAGATGTGATTCCCCTTCACAAAAGTGGGAGCAAGACAGAGGCAGGAAACTACAGACCTGTCAGTTTGACCTCAGTGGTAGGGAAAATTATGGAATCACTTCTGAAGGCAAGAACTGTTGAGTACCTAGAGGCAAGTGGAGCACAGGACCCAAGGCAGCATGGATTCACAGCAGGAAGGTCAGGTCAGACAACTCTAATTGATTTCTTTGACTGGGTGACCAAAGTAGTAGACCAGGGAGGGGCTGTGGAAATGGTCTACCTAGACTTTAGCAAGACATTTGACACAATCCTGCACAAAAGATTAATAAACAAAGTAGCCAGCCTGGGAGTGGGTCCCCTGGTGGTAGCCTGAGTAAAACACTGGCTGGACAACAGGACACAGAGGGTAATAGTAAATGGAGTCCCCAGTGAAGAAAGGGGGTTACTAGTGGGGTACTGCAGGGTTCAGTACTGGGGCCAGTCCTTTTTAATGTCTTTATAACTGACATTGCAGAGGGACTTGAAGGAAATGTATGTCTCTTTGCAGATGACACAAAGATCTGTAACAGGGTTGATATGCAAGATGGGGTGGAAAGGATGAAAAGGGACTTGGCAAGGTTGGAGGAATGGTCAAATGTATGGCAGCTTAGATTCAACACAAAGAAGTGCAAAGTAATGCACCTGGGAAACAAAAACTCAGGGAAAGAGTACACAATGGGGGGTAAGATACTGACAACAACAAAAATGGAAAAGGACCTGGGGGTAGTCATACTAGATGACCTAAAGATGGTCCAGCACTGTGAGAAGGCAGTAAGGAGGGCTGGGGGGTACTGGAATGCACAGCGAGAGGCATCACCAGTAGAAAATAGGAAGTTGTTGTCCCTCTGTACAGATAGTTGGTAAGGCCACATCTGGAGTACTGTGTACAGTTCTGGGGACCCCATCTCCGCAAAGACATAGACAGAGTGGAGGCTGTCCACAGGATGGTAACCAGAATGGTGCAGGGTCTGCACCAGAAGACATATGAAAAAAGACTAATGGAGCTTAAGATGTATAGCCTCGAGGAAAGGAGGGAGGGGGGACATGACAGAACTTTCAAATACCTCAAGGGAATCAACAAAGTCCAAGAGGGTAGCATCTTTCAGAAAAAGAAATGTGCAAAAACAAGGGGGCACAATTTGAAGACAGAGGGGGGACAGCTCAGAGGTAATGTGAGGAAGTATTTCTTCACAGAGAGGGTTATAGATGCATGGAACAGCCTTCCTGAGGAGGTTGTAGAGTCAAAAACAGTAGTGGAATTCAAGAATGCATAGGACAGACATAAGGAAATTCTAGTGGAGGGTAGGAGGAAGTAGGCTGTTGGTTAACTAGGATCTGCAGCTTAACCATTAGGTAGGGAAATGGGCAGACCAGGTGGGCCAAGCGGTCCTTATCTGCCATCAGATTCTATGTTTCTATGTCCCTTTGGATAACTGCTTGGTGAGGCTTGCACCTTGAGTACTGTGTACTGGTTTGGAGGCCACACTTAAAGAGGGTCACTGAACTCCTGGAGAGGGTCCAGAGAAAGCAACCAAAATGATCTGGGCTTGGGGAAAAGGACCATGGGGAGAGGCTTGAAGAGCTAGATATTTACACATTGGAAGAGAGAAGGGATGGGGACATGATGAGGTCTTCAAGTACTTGAAGAGGGTAAATGGGGGTGCAGTCACAGTGCGAAGGAAGGAGGGAGGGGGCAACTAGAGGGTATGGGTGGAAGCTGGAGGGGAGAGACTCAGGGAGAAAGGGAGGATGTGCTACTCACTGAGAGGGTGGTAGAACCATGGAATGTGCTGCCTGGGGGCGCTGGTGGAGGCAGAGACTGTGGAGGGGTTCGAGAGGGGGTGGGACAGGCACAAGGAAGGGTTGTGGAAGCAAAGTCAATGAAGCAGGAATACCCTGGACTGGGAAGGAGAAGCCTGTGGGTCAGCAAGGTCAGTTCCCAGGGTGGGGACTGACCAAACGAGCAGACACAAAAGCCTGCTAGGCCTATTCTGCTGGCATTTTTGTATGTTAGCATGTTGGTATGCTTACTACACCAACATCATGAATCATAAAACAGATAACTGCCATAACTAGGGAGGCAGAATAGCACAGTGGTTTAAGGCTCTTAACTGCAAATCTGGAGATATGGGTTTGAATCTCACAGCCCCCACTTGTTTGTTTGTTTCATTTAGTTATACGGCCAGGACCATGGGCCAAAAATGACCCATTTTCATGGGCGATCAGTGTACAAATAACAATTAAGTACAATATATAAATACATACATCTTAAAAAAATACAAATAACAAAAGGAAATATACACATACCAATACACATAAATATGTTTTAACACCATCATTCAAAACATTTACACTTGCACTCAGTAAAAAGATACTCTTTCAACCTATGCCTAAAGGAGCAACGGGAAAGGCTCACTCAATCAAAGACAGACTGCATTGTATTAAAAAAAAGTAGGTAACATGTAAGATAAAGCCTTTTGTCCTAGGGAAGTATGCATTCTGGAAAGGAAAGAGAAAATTATCTGACCGTATTAACACTAAGAATTCCGTTTTTAAAGATTAAGAAAAAGCAGTCTGGGACTCTATTAAGTATAACCTTTTGCTAATAACCCAGTTGAGGTTTATATCTTCTGACCAGAGGAAGCCAACCTACTTGCTCTAGAAGATTACAATGATGGACCCCTTGTGAGATTTTACTACAAATCTAGTAACTGAATTAAGTAACACTTTCACCTTAGATAGCAACCCTCCCTGCAGTACAATAAAACAAAACCTCAAAATCAATTAACGGCAATAAAAACTTTGGGTCAACAACTTGCATACTTGGTGACCCCTGAGCAAGTCACCTAACTTCCCTGTGCTCCAGGTCGCACCTGTAATTAAGCTTTTGGGTCATAGTGTGCCACCCTATTAAACAATTGAAAGAAAAACACAATATATTATTTTCTTGGTTTTATTTTGCTACTACAAGCTTTGACTTATGCATCCATCCTTATTTATAGCTTATGTGTCTGTGACCTAGGCAAAACTGCACTTAAAATCTCACACATAAATAAAATATCAGAACAGCATTTATTTTAGTAGTATCTTCTTCTTTTTCAGGTGCACATGACACTATGTATATATATTTATACATTTTAACTTTAAAGCACTAAATCTATTCAAATGCAAAACACAAGATTTTATTCTCTTCACACAATAGTGTTAAACTTCAGATCCCAGAATGGCCAAGAAACAATTTAGACTTCACTCTTGCATGCCACTGTCACACCCACTTCTCATGCAAACAATCAATTACAGAAACCCTTTCATTTCTATGCTTCACACTCTTACATCAGAGAGACATAAATCTTACAGAACTGCTAAAAAACAAATTTATCAAGACTGGCTACAAACAATGCTACAGACGTGACATTAACAAAACGCTGTTTTATATGGAAAACATCCATGTAATGAACTTGTCACAGGATTTGTGACCTTCTGTCTGCATGTTTTTGTTGTTTTTTTTTGTTACAAATGTGAGGCATCTTTTTAATAAAGTGTAACAATATGTATGTGTCAGTTATTTAGTTTGGAGAATATTTGTTTTATTATTTGAAAAAGTGTGATACACTAAATGTGTAGTGCAGTGAACCATTGTAAAATGGGATCAAATGTGTAGCTGAAATAGTCACTGTCATCCTGTTGCTTTCATGCCATAACACACACAATAGAAAAACTGACTTCTAAAGTATTTTGCAGTTTCTAGGCTGCAGCTTCATACCATACATTTCATTTGTGAAAAAAAAAATATATGAAAATCTTGTCACAGAGCAAAATCAGGAGTACATGCTAATAGAATGCTGATACCTACATTTACAGTTTAGCAAATACTTAAAATCTGACTGAGTGAGGTTTCTGTTAGAAAACAGCTAGAGTCATTATTAATTATAGCATTGATGATCTGGGAAGTTTCTTTGCTTTTATGGTTGTGTATAGTTTGATAAAATTAAAAGTTTTAAAATTAAAACACTCCTGAGAGCGAGACCTGACACACACAGAAAACAAAATAGTGAATTAGGGCTATCTAGTAGCTGTTGTCTTACAGAAACCCCAGTTAGCTGGCTCTCAGGTATCTGCTAAACTGTATATATTGAATATGGTATGCAAATATTGTTAATCCCAAAAGCTAAACTTTTATGTTTTTAGTATATAAATGTTTAAGAAAACCTGTGGCTCTTTCAACTGGAATCAGAACGCTGTGTCTATTGGTTTCCTCTTGGGCTTTAGTTTTGGCACTTTTAATTAATCTTTCCTTCTGAGGTCCCAGGTGGCTCTGATAATCATTTGTTCCAATGGTTTTAAGTCAGTTTGAAGTCATTAAGCATTTTCTGTTCTCCTAGTCCTTAGTAAAATGCAGGGACTCCACAGGCTTGTTCTGTTGCTTTTAGGGTTGCCACCTATCCAGTTTTTGACTGGATAATCTGGTTTTTAGGGTCCTTATCTGGTCATCCGGTTTTGATTAAATGTAGTCCAGTTTTTGGGACTGTTTGAGTGCTCATATACTTTTAAAACTGCTGTATCAAATCAGTCACTGTTTAGGCAGCATTGCATGTCCAGGTTACAAAGAAATTCTGATGTCATTCAGATCTGCCTTTGTTTGTGAAACTAGTCTGTCTGGAAGGTGTAAAGTATGGCCATTAAAATCATTAGCAGTAAATTAACCTAATCTTTTCCACTCTGAATTTTAAGTATGGTCTTTTACTGCTATGACAGGAAACAGCTTTTACACCTTTATGTGCTCTCATGTATTTTTTTTTTGTTTGTCCTATATTCTGGTATGTTTTAGACCCATTTTTGTTAAATTAATAATCAAACTTCTATTGCCTTTATCACTACATCTGCTCTCATTTTTTGTATTATCTGAACATTCCATGATATTAGCTACACATTTACAGGTCATTCAGATAAACAGCATGGAATGGTGTTTCTGAAATTGTGAAATGTCTTAGAAATATGAAAAGAAATGACAGTAGCTGCTGAGGTAAAGGGGAACACAGTGCAGTATTAAGGGTACCACAAGCACCAATAATTAAGTTAGCAAACATTGGTCAAAGCATCTCACAATACATGACTGTCATGGAAAGGAAAATGGGAAAGTGTTTAACAGAGGGTTGAGCAGTAAGCTGTGAATGAGCTTGGCATATCCAGCAGACCGGAGTTTGATTCGGCAGCCTCCACTTGCATACTGTGTGACCATGAGCAAGTCACTTAACCTTCCTGTGCTCTTAGGTCACTCCTGTAAAATGGGCTATGGAGCCTATGGGAGTTGACCTGGTTGTCAAAGAATAAAAATAAATAACTGAATAAATAAATCAAATAAATAACAGTATAAAAATGATTTACCATCACCTAGTAAAGTCTATTCCAACATTAAAAGCGTAAAAAGTAGAGCACACACACCTCTCAGTAGCTAAGGTTGGTGGCATTTGTGAATAAAATTTTCCTTTTTTAACAGACCTGTGCCCTTGCTATGAGAGGTGTGTGTGCTCTACTTTTTATGTTTTGATGAACTCAAGTGAGTAAGGAGGCACCACGTCCTTGTGCTAACTCCATTGTGTTTTTTGGTTTAATCTATTTCAACATTACAAATGGCTTTGGAGGAGAAGTGATATACTTGCCATTCATAAAAAGGGGGTGGAGCCAGAGGTGGAGTTTAGGGTGTGGTTTAGCATCCGGTTTTTACTTCATCCAAAGGTGGTGACCCTAGTTGCCTTGTCCAGGTCCCAAACTAGTGTGTCTTGTTTCAGCATGATAAATCCACCTCATGCCCCTCCCACATGAATCAAAAAAAAGGTGGGGGTGGATCTTTAGGAGCTTCTCGAGTGGAGGTGGGTGGATCTTACTTCTCAAAAAACACTAATCCTGCCTCCGCCTACTCAAGTTCCAGTTCTTGTACCATCCATTTAAGAAAGAAAATAGTACCCTGCAACCACTGACTAACATGAAAGTGTATTTATTTGAAGGCGGAAAACATTTCTTGGAGGAGGTAAAGGGAGGAGACTATTTACACCTTCAGTCAGTTCCACTGGACAGAAAACATGACATCACTCCTTTGTACATCAAATGTCTGCAGGCTCCACCTACTGCAGCCGTAAAAGAACCGGGGAGTTAAAGATTAACGATAGTACACAACATGGATTCAGACCAGAGCACCTGCACTACAAATCTGATATCTTTTATAATAATATCACAAGTGCCTGGATAACAACAGTCAAATGGATGTCATCTTACTCGATTCAGCAAGGCATCTGACAAGGTCCCATATGGTTATCTCATCAAGAAACTAGAATCACTAGGTTTTTCTAACTGTTTAATTAATTGGGAAATGCATGGCTGACAAATAGGACCCAGAGGGTTACCATAAACGACATCCTCTCTCCAACCAGGGTTCAGTCTCAAGTGGGGTGCCCCAGGGCTCCGAACTGGGCCCTACATTGTTTAACATCTATATAAGTGACATGCAAGTAGGTGCCCATAATTGGTTATCCGAATCTGTCAATGACTCGAAACTAGGGGGAAAAGAGAACACCCAACAAAACCTTAACTCACTTAAATCAGATCTTAGGAAAATTGAATACTGAGCCCAAGAGAACAAAATGGAATTTAATGCCTATAAATGTGTGATTTTGCATTTTGGAATACAAAATCCCCAAAACATTTATTACATAAACAACATCCAACTAAAAGCCGCAAGCAAGGAAAGGGACTTGGGTATACTGGTAAACACCAAACTCGCATCTGGTGACCACTGCTCCAAGGTGGCAAATATGACTAATGGTCTGCTTAGACAAATAAAACAATCTTTTGTCTCCAGATCAGAACAATGTCTCATCCCGTTGTATAGGCAATGTGTCAGACCACTCATAGACCACGGGTCCCCCTTCTGGAGCCCTCACCTCCAAGGGAGATATTGCTCGACTGGAAAGGGTTCAGAGATGGCTACCAAAATGATCCCTAGACTATCAGCTAAAACTACCATTGTACCAAGCTACAGTCTCACTTATCTACAAAACAGGAGGGTAAGAAGGGATCTATTGTTCCTACATAAATTGCTTATGGAACATTGCGGACTCCTCTACTCTACAAATCGCATTGTCCCAAGACATCACAATAAGCAACTAGCAGTCGCCAGAGCAAGGACAATTCTCAGGCAAAATGTTTTTTTCCCTATAAGCACCATAACTCAAGAATATATTACCACAGGAACTGGTTGACTGTAGCAACTTTGAGTTATTTAAGAAGGGTCTTGCTCTTTGGTTAAAGACAAATAAGATAACATAAATTATCCCACAGGAATGTGGGGGAAAATCTAGATGGGCCTCAGTCGACTTTTTTCCGAAAACAACCTAGTAAACCTAGGACTTTTGCTTAGCTGACTGCCTACAAATGCAGTGACTGTCTGTCTGAATAGCATTTTAGCTGGCAGACCACATTATCAAGTCAAAGAATTGATTTTAATTGATATGCAGGCTGCCTGGCTAATGATCACATTTATTCTGACAGCAAGTAAGCAAGTAAGTGATGCTGAGGCGATGGAAACATAATGTTTGTCGGCCTATGCTGTGGGGGGAGGAGGGTACAACTAGGGTTGCTGCCCAGGATCCTAGCTTTTATGGGGGGCTACCTGCCAGGAACGTAAATTCAAGAAATGGCATTTGTCATAACCCCCCCACATAACCCCAGAGAGACGTGTTTAACAGTGATCTGCAGCATCAGTCCATTCCTCGGGTGAAGAGCTCATCTGCTCTGTTGAGTATTCAGTATCAGTAAGGGCTTGAATGAATGGTGATGTGTATTTGTTCATAGTAAAGTTCGATTGGTCTTCACCTCACCCCCACAGCATTCAGTTCAGCCAATCAGGTTTCACTATAGGCAAATACGCCACCATTCATTCATTCATGCCCTTACTGTTATGTAACACTGAACAGAGTGGACGACTCTGCACCGGGGTCTGAAAGCTGGTTACAATCTCTGAACAAATCTTTTGGGTGGTGGGGCAGTGCGGGGGTGGGGGGGTGCCAAGAGAGGGTTGGGTGGAAGAACGTGTATCACCAAGCAAGGGGTTTCTGGATGGATTGGGAGAAGTGAGTGCAGTGTGCTGTGGTGTGTGGTAGGGGGAAGTGTGACAATATTGAACTATTTATTTTAAAAAAAAGTGACTGACTGGGGAGGGTGCAAACGCCAGCAGAGGGGATGCAGAGACAAATTGACCATTTCTAAGAGTCTACAGCTTGAACACCTTTCTGCAGATGTTAAAGGGGTTACAGTACAGCTGACAGACACTGTAGGCTGAAAAATGAAGGCCCAGGCCTACGTAGTGACGAGGCCTGGCTACTACCCTGTATATTAAGTGTTGCTGTTTATAACATACTGTTCATGTGATATACCTAGGGTAGTGAAATAAAAGGATTTTTCATTGTACTTTGGTAACTGGTACTGTGTATGATTTATCCATACTGGGTTCTGGGGCAGGAAGCACAAGGAGAGACAGGGTAGACAATGTGGGGAGTGGCAGAGTGCAGTGTTATGCGGTAGCAGTCTTCATGGAGACCTTCTGGGGACTGTGGTACTGCTGCATCTGCGTGCACCTCTCTGGGTTGGTGGAAAAGGTCTCTAGATTTGAGGCTGCTCTGCATTGACTAGGAGTTGGGTGACCTTTCTTCTCACTGAGGGATCACTGTTTGGACACCGCCACCTTAAAGGTTGCCAGATAGGGAGGAGCCACTAGACTACAGTGGCTCAAGGTGGAGGGGAGGTGGGATCCAGAAGGTTGGGGTGACCCACAGGCACATTTTGTAACCACAGTCAGCTCCACTACAAAATTCCTACACCTCTCTGGTGGAGCAGGACTGCCAAAAGGCACTCAGTGGTAGTGGTCAGGAGGATGGGGACCCTCTGGGAGGCCAAGATGGGTGGCTGGGGACCCCAGAAAAGGAGGAAGCAACTTGGTGGGGACTCAGTCATCAGGGTATAGAGGGGAGTAGGAAAGGGGTGGAGAGGGAGATCAGGTGCCTACCTGGCACCACAGCATGGAGGGATGGGAAGCCTATCCTACAGATTGCTAGGGAAGTAGGAAGGGAGGTGGAGCTGGATGTCATTATTCACCTGAGGACAAATTACCTGGCTAGGGATGGGGCATGAACAGCACAGGGGGAGTTTAGGGAGCTGGAAAGAAGTTTTAGACAGGTAGTACTTTGTAGCTTTTGCAGAAGTGCTGCTTGTCTACAATAGGGGGAAGGTTGAAGGGAACTCCGCACCAACACCTTCAACGCATGGTTGAAGGAATGGTGCAGAGCAGAGGAATATGGCTACACTGTGGACTTGGAACCCACCTGGGGGGATAAGAGCCTGTACAGAGGTGACAGCCTGCATCCATCTGGTAGGGGAACCACAATTTTCAGTGGATGGTTTAAACGTTACTTTGATGAGCACTGAAACTAGCTGACGGGGGTGGAAAAAAAAGGGAGGCAGAAACTGCCTGATCCCACAGGCTGAGACAGTGTGTAATGAGATCCCAAGGGGTAAGAGTCCCACCAAGAAGCAAGTTAATCAAGGAGGCAGAGGATTATCAAAAGGGAAATGGAGGAACAGAAGCTGAAATGGAAAAAGGAGAAAAGTGACACAAAAAGAAAGAAGGGGAAGCAACAAGCAGAGAGCTAAAGAATCTGGACAGCAAAGTGTGTGAATGGTAGACATCTGTGAAGTAAGATCCTACACCTAGAGGCCATCATGGCAGAAGCCAGCGTAGATATGACGGCCATGGTGCACTGACAACTGTAACTGGAACATGGTCATACCTACTGTAGGTACACAATGTTCGGTAGGGACAGGGTAGGAAGGAAAGGAGGAGAAGTGTTGCTTTTTGTGAAGTAAAGCATAAAAGCAACAGAAATACAGGGAATTTGGGGAGGCAGAGGGGCTGTGGGTCACCGTCGAGTTGGAAAAAGGAGCCACTATCGGACAGGTCTGATCTTCAGGCTTCCAGTGCAGGTGAGGGGACTTAAATAAAGAAATGTTAGAAGCAATTGGCAAAAATGGCTGAAAAGGGGAGTGTTACAGTGGGGGACTTTGATCAGCCAGATGTAGATTGGAGCCTCCCTGCAGCAGTTTCAGCCAGAAGTAGGGACATACTAGACTCCCTGCAGGGGGTGTTCCTCAGGCAGCTAGTCTGGGAGCCCACTCATGATGGGGCAATACTGGATCTGGTGCTTACAAACAGGGACAGTATTGTGGACATCAAGGGGGGGAAGCCATCTGGGGATCAGTGATCATTGTACAGTGTGGTTCAACATATTGACAGCTACAGATCCAACCACACAATAGTGCGAGTCCTAGACTTCAGAAGGGTTGATTTTACAAAGATGGGTGAATGCTTCAGGAATGACCAGGCAGGGGGAGAGGACCTGGGGGGGTGGAGGAAAAGTGGGCCAAAATAAAAGGGGGCATAGTGAAGGCGACAAACCCCTGTGTCAAGCAGGTAAGCAAAAGTAAAAGAGAAGACCGCTATGGTTCTCAAAAGAGGTAGCAGAAAAGGTTAAGGCTAAAAAAGTAGCATTTTGAAAGTACAAGGAGACACAGAGAGAGGAGGATAGGGAAGTATATCTGGGAAAACAGAGGGAGACAGGCAAAGCAGCAAGGAACGCAAAGGCTCAAACTGAGGAAGATTAGTTCAGGGAGTATCAAAAGGAAAACAAGACATTTTTTAGGTATGTTAGTGAGAGAAGGAAGACAAAGGGAGCTGGCCAGGTAGCACAGAGGGTTGAGGTGTTAGGTGCCTTACCTCACGCTGCACCGGTGACCCGGGTTCAGGAACGACCTCAGGTCATCGGGGTGCCGGCATGGGGGAGGGAGGCTGGAGCAGGATTTAGCATTCCAGCAGGCAGCTCAACTCTCCCAAGGGTGGTAAGAGTGGGTTGGCGCCCCCCACCGTATTTCCGCTCCCAGCCGGGTGGAGAGATCCAGTGGCAGCATAGGCAGAGATGGGGGGGCAAAGCATCAGTAGGTGGAAGGGCTGAGCTGGCACCATGGGTGCACAGTGCCTCCACACACTCACATGGCTGTGTGCTGGAACCTCAAGAGGGTCAGGGGAAATCTGTAAAAATACATATGTCCCTCTCACCAGTTGGTTGGAGGAGGCAACAGAGATCAAAAGCTAAAGAAAAAAAAAGAAAAGGCAAAGGGAGGCTTGTGGTTAAAGAGGGAGGGAGGACTGTACAGTGGTAGATCAAGAGAAAGAAAACATCTTGAACTAATATTTCTGCACAGTATTCACAGTAGAAGGGAAGGACCACTAAAAAGCACCAGGAACTTTGATGGGAGGGAAATGGACATTAGTCCATTTTCTAAGGGGAAAGTCCAGAAAGCGGTTGTTAACCTAAAGGTGGATGAAGCTGTGGGGCCAGACGGTACATCCAATGGTGCTGACGGAGCTTGGGGGGTACTGGCTGCACCTCTGACAGACCTATTTAACAGATCACTGGAGACTGGCATGGTCCAGGGGGACTGGAAAAGGCAGAGGTAGTCTCACTTCACAAAAGTGGTAGAAGGGACAAGGTGGGCAACTATAGGCTGGTCAGCCTGACATTGGTGGTGGGTAAATTAATGGAAACACTGAAAAGGAAAGGATTGTGGAATATCTTGCATCCAACAGATTACATAATCCAAGGCAGCGTGGACTCATGGGGGGAAGGTCAAACCAAACAAATCTGATAGATTTCTTTGACTGCGTGGCTGAGGAACTGAATCAGGGAGCAGTGGTGTACATGGCCTATCTGGATTTCAGCAAGACTTTTGACACCGTCCCATGTAAGAGGCTGATAAGCAAGCTGGGTAACTTGGGGGTAGGTAATACGGTGGTAACCTGGGTAAAAAACTGGTTAGAGAGTAGGAATCAGAGAGTAGTGGTAAACAGAGTTCACTCTGAGGAAGGAAGGGTGACCAGTGGGGTACCTCAGGGATAAGTGCTGGGACTGGTCCTTTTCAATGCCTTTATATGACATAGTGAAGGAACTGGAAGGAAAGGTCTGTCTCTTGTGGATGACACCAAGATCTGCAACACGGTGGACACTTCGGGGAAGGGAGGATGGCAGGAATCTGAAAACTGGAGGGGTGGTCAAGGATATGGCAGCTGGATTTTAATGCAAAAAGTGCAAAATAATGCACTGGCTATAGAAACCTGGGTGCAATGGTCTACATCTGTCCAGGAGGGGAACCAGGCTCCCAGGTGATAGGTTTAAATTATTCATTGTCAAGCTTTTAAACTAGCCAAGGGGCAAGGCACTGATATGAAGCACATATCTCTGTGAAAAAATACTCCTCACATTGCCCCTGAGCTTCCCCCCTCTATCTTCAAATTGTGTCCCCTTGTTCTTGCATATTTCTTTTTCTGAATGATGCTACCCTCTTGGACTTTGTTGAGTCCCTTGAGGTACTTGAAAGTTTCTATCATGTCCCCCCTCTTCCTCTCTTCCTCGAGGGTATACATATTAAAAATAAAACAGGGTAGTTAGTGAGGTAAATACCTAGGTACAGGGATCCATAGGAAGCAGGACAGGGTTAAATGGAGGCAAAGGCAGTAAGGGCAGAGATGGGGCAAAAAAGGTTAAGGCCATCATAAAATGGAGGGCAATGAGTACCAATGCCCATAGTCTGGGTAACAAGCTTCCTGAGCTAGTGGTCTGATGGAAGAGGACACTTGGTTATTGTGGCAGTCACAGAAACATGGTACATGGAGAACCATGACTGGATGTCAACATACCAGAGTACCTTATCTACAGGAGGGAAGAGAGGATAAAAGAGGAGGAGGAGTAGCTCTCACATAAGGGAAGGGATCAAAGCAACAAACCAAAGGGTAAACAGGGAGGAGAGGAGGCACTGTGGGTCAGCTTGGAGACAGGTAGTGACACCACAATCCACACAGGGGTTGTATACAGACTCCCATCTCAGGGGGAGGAAATGGACAAGGAAATGATAGAGGGCATCCTCAGAATGGCAGAAAAAAGGGGAGATATTGTTGATGGGGGACCTGAATATGCTGGATGTTAACTGGAGCATATTTAGTGCAACCACATCCAAGAGCAGGGTCATTCTCGATGTCCTACAGGGGGCATGCCTCAGACAGCTAGTGCTGGAACCCACTCAGGAGGGAGCAATCCTGGACCTGGTACTGTCAAATGGGGATGGAGAGAGGTTCACAGATTTGGAAGTGGGTAGCCATCTGGGAACAAGCGACCACCACACAGTGTGCTTCACGATAAACACAACCGTGGAGTCAAGCCATACGAAAGTGAGGGTACTGGACTTTAGAAGGGCTGACTTTGGCAAATTGGGGGAGTGCCTAAGGAATGCACTAACAAATGGGCAGGAAGAAAGGGTGGAAGAACAATGGGGAAAAATCAGAACTGTCATCCATCATAGAGGCAGCAAGCCTTTGTGTGAAGCAAATAAAACAAAATGAAGTAAAAAACCACTATGGTTCTCAAAAGAGCTGGCAATGAAACTTAGGGAGAATAAGATAACATTCAGGCAGTATAAGGAATCACAGAAGCAGCAGGACAGAGAACTGTATCAGTTAGAAGCAGAGAGGAGGAAGGCAGTCAGGATAGAAAAGGCCCAAACCGAGGAAAAAGATAGCCAGTTCAGTTAAGAAGGGGATAAAACCTTTATAGATACATTAGGAGTGAAGAAAGTCCAAGGGAGGGACAGTGAGGCCTAGCAAAGGGAGGGGAGGGAGGAGGTGGGGCAGAGAACAACAGTGAAAAGGCAGAGATATTGAATGAATACTTTTGCTCAGTATTCACAAAAGACTAAGAGGGACAGGTACTAAACCAATCAAGAGAAGCACTCTGGGCAGGAGGTCGATACCAGTTCATTCACAGAAGAAAAGGTCCTGAAAGAACTCTTAAAATTCAAGGTGGACAAAGCAATGGGACCTAAGGGATTCACCCCAGAATTCTAAAAGAACTAAGGGGAGACCTAGTGACACCACTGACTACCCTTTTTAACAAATCATGAGAGGATGGTGTGGTACCTGAGGACTGGAGGAAGGAAGATGTTTTCCCCCTTCACAAGAGTGGGAGCAAGGCAGAGACAGGAAACTACAGACCTGTTAGTTTGACCTCAGTGGAGAGAGAAAATGATGGAATCACCTCTGAAAGAAAGAATTGTCAAGTACCTAGAAGTCTCAGGGGCACAGGACCCAAGGCAGCATGGATTCTCATCAGGAAGGTCATGTTAGACGAATCTAATACATTGCTTTGACTGGATGACCAAAGTAGTAGACCAGGGAGGGGCTGTAGATATGGTCTACTTAGACTTTAGCAAGGCATTTGACACAGTACCTCACAAAAGGTTAATAAACAAGTTAGCCAGCCTGGAAGTGGGTCCCAGGGTGGTAGCCTTTGGTAACAAATTAGCTGGACAACAGGACACAGAGGGTAATAGTAAATGGAGCACACTCTGGACAAAGGGGAGTTACTAGTGGGGTACCACAGGGTTAAGTACTGGGACTGATACTCTTTAATGTCTTTATAGGTGACATTGCTGGAGGGGCTGAAGGAAAGTATGCCTCTTGCAAACAACACAAAGATCTGCAACAGGGTTGATACACAAGGGAGGGCAGAAAGGATGAGAAGGGACTTGGCAAGGATTGGAGCAATGGTCAAGAGTATGGCAGTTTAGTTTCAGTGCAAAGAAGTGCAGTAATGCACCTGGGAAACAAATATCCAGGTGAAGAGTACACAATGAAGGGTACTAACTGTCACAAACCCCACTCAGCAGGTCAGGTCCTCTGCTCCACAGTGCCAACCTCCAAGCACAGTATTGTTAACAGAACAGGGTAACCCTTCCGTCTGATTTGTGGGTTCGAATCAACCTTTGGTCTCAAGTTCTGGAGGGATTCAAACTGTGAACCTCTTGCTAGCATACCCAATGTACAGGCTCAGATAATTCTGCTCTTCGGGGGGCTAGATATCTTTTGCCTGTGGGCACCTAACCAGGTGTACAAAATGAACCCTTAAAACTCTATTAAAGACCTCAGAATAAATTCTTACCTTTTCCCAGTTTGGTAAAACCAGTAAGCTTTGTACAGTGTCGGCTTTAATCATATACGCTTCCCTTGTCAAAAAATGAATTTCAAAGGCACACCAGGTAGTCTATAAAAAAGAGGTTTACTTAAAATAGATAAAAATGTAAAATACAGAACCATATATCACAAAACATACAATCTTTTAAAACAATAAGGTTTAAAAAGTGCAAATTCCTACCAATTATACACTTGCACCTGTCTACCTAATGTATTTTTATCTTCTTATAGTGCTCCAGCCCTATGTAGAATTGTCATGTCATATCCTTGTAAAGCAAGACTCCATCTTAGCAATCTACCATTGTTTTTACCCATCTGCGTCAGTCAAACCACGGGGTTGTGGTCAGTCTGTACCACAAAATGCGGCCCATACAAGAATGGCTCCAACTTCTTTAGGGCCCACACTATGGCAAGACACTCCTTTTCCACAGTGGAGTATGCCTGCTCCCCGGGGAGTAACATTTTACTCAGATATGTTACAGAGTGATCTTTCCCTTGGCTGGATGTCTGACTCAGTACTGCCCCAAAACCCACGTCTGAGGCGTCAGTCTGAACTATAAAGGGTCTGCTATAGTCAGGACTTGTCAAAGCAGGAGCACTGCACAGTGCCTCCTTCAGTCTGGTAAGGCTTCTTCACAGGCTGGTCCCCAGGTAATTTTCTTTGGCATCCTTTTCTTTACCAGGTCAGATGGGGAGCAGCCAGGGCACTGTAATTGGGTACAAATTTTCTATAGTACCCTGCTGTCCTGAAGAAACTCCTGACCTGCTTCTGCATTTCTGGTCTGGGCCACACCCAGATTACCTCTATCTTTATTTGGTTAGGATGGAGCTGTCCTCGGCCTACCACATGCCCGAGGTATGCCACTTCTCCCATGGCCACCTGGCACTTCTCTGCTTTGACAGTGAGTCCGGCACTCTATATCCTGCCCAGCACTTCCCTAAAGTGGGATAAGTGTTCCTCCCAGCTGATACTAAAGATGGCAATGTCATCCAGGTACGCCATGGCATACTCCTCAGCACCATTTAACACCTGGTTCACCAACCTTTGGAAAGAGGCTGAGGCGTTCTTCATTCCGAAAAGCATTACTTTAAATTCAAATAAGCCTATTGGAGTGATGAAGTCTGACCTCTCCCTAGCTCTGTCCATCAACTCTACCTGCCAATCAATACCCCTTGGTCAGGTCAATCGTCGTTAGGTAGGTCGCCCCTCTCAACTTGTCCAGGAGTTTGTCCGTCTGGGGCATCGGGTGGGCGTCTGACTTCATGACTGCATTCAGTCCACGATAGTCCACACAGAAACGAGTAGAGCCATCTGGCTTAGACACAAGGACTACGGGTGAGGCCAAGGGGCTGTGGGATCTTTGGATTACCTCTAAATCCAGCATCTCTTCCACTTCCTTCCTAATGTCCATTTGGACAGCCTCTGACACCTGATATGCTGTCCGCCATATGGGCATCTGTGTTCTTGTCTTTACATCATGCATTTCTAAGTGGGTTAGTCCAGGCTTAGCCAAACAATGGGGCAAAGTCTGCTAAAACCTCCCTTACTTCCTGGATCTGGTCTGGGGACCAGCTGAGAGACATTTTACTGTCTCCACAGAGGACTTCCACTTGCTTTCTTCCAGCAAGTCCAGAAGGGGTCCTCTGTCGGTCCTCTCCCAGGACTACACACTGCAAAACAACATGTCAGCCCTCATTTGCATATGGCTTCATCATGTTGACATGGTACATCCTTTCTGTCTGTCTTTGGTCAGGTAACTCTGCAATATAGTTCGTAGTCATTTACCTTCCTAACCACTTTGTACGGTCCTCCCCACTCAGCCTGCAGCTTGTCTTTCCAGACCGGAATAAGGACCATGAATTCCTGACCCACCATGTACGAGCGAGCTCTGGCTCTGTGGTTGTACTACACTTTTTGTTTCTGTTGGGCAGTTGCCAGGTTGCTCTGGGCTGTCCCCATAAGCTCCTTCAGCCTTTCCCTAAATTTAAGGACATAATCCACTATGGGAGTTCCCTGAATGGCGCACTTGTCTTCCCAGTCCTCCCGGATCAAGTCTAGGGCCCACGACTCGGGGCCCATGTAAGAGTTCGAATGGGGAAAATTCTGTCAACTCTGGGGCACCTCCTGTATGCAAACAACAGGTGGGAAGGTATTCTCCAGTCCCTCCCATGCTGTTCAGCAAACGCCCAGAGCATTGACTTCAGGGTACCATTGAGTCTTTCCACAAGCCCATTGGCTTGTGGATGATACAGTGTTGTGCATCTCTCGCACCACCCCACACTTCTCCTATGAACATTTCATCACGCCTGACATGAAGGAACCCCCGATCGGTGATAACCTCCCAGAAACCCAACACGGGAGAAAATCCCAAGTAGGGCATCTGCCACTTTGTTTGTCCTCAGTGAGGATAGGGCGACTGCCTCTGGGTACCGGGTGGCATAATCCACTACAGTCAGGATGAATCTTTTCCCTGAGGAGCTGGGGGTATTTAAAGGCCCCACATTATCCATTCCCACCCTCTGGAATGGCTCCTCCACTATGGGCAATGGAATCAGGATGGCTTGAGTTTTCTTGCCCACCTTCCCTGTTTCTTGGCACTGGTGACTAGACCAGCAATACTCCATCACCTGCTGGGTGAAGTTAGGCCAATAGAAGTTCTGGACCAACCTCTGCATAGTGCGTGCGATTCCCAGATGATCAGACAAGGGAATATCATGTGCAATCTTGAGCAACTGCTCACGATACCCCTGGGGAATGACAAGCTGCCTGCCTAGCACCCCTCTCTCTGTCTGCACAGTCTGAGTATACATCAGTCCATTTTCCAAATAAACTTTATGTCTGCCGTCACCTCCCTGTGCCCCATCAGAGTCTGCTTAAGCCCTCAGCTTCTCTAGACTAGGGTCACTTTTCTGAGCACCTGCAAACCCCTCACACATTCCCAAGGCATGGGACAGGTCCCCTTCAGTCGCTAAACTAGGGTCCCTAGCACTAGTGTCAGGGCACTCAGTATCACTGTCAATCCCAACCCTCTGACAATGAGTCACCCCTCCCTTTTTGGAATAACCCTCCTCCTGTGCGGTTAACTGCTACTAGGGAAATTTCAACCCCCTTTACATTTGTCTCCATATCAGGAGACACAGGCTGGTGAACCAGCCTCTCAGTGGTTTTCACAATGGCTTCTGTGGGGTCCAGGGAACTACAGTGTTCCCTTGCCGCTTGGCTATGGGTAACTGCACACACCATCCCTTCCCTTGTTTGAGATTGTTGCCCAGGATCATATCCAGTGCTAAGGTTTTGGCTACAGCTACCTGTTGCACAGTTCCTCCTGTTTCACCCCAGTCTAGGAGAACACTAGTGAGGGGGCAATGTTTTCTCTTCACCAGTAAAGTCCTGTACAGTGATGTATTTATTGGGTATAAGCTGACCTGGCTCCACTAGATCTCCTTTTACCAATGTCAAGGATACCCCTGTGTCCCTTAACCCTTGCGTCTGTACACCATTCACCATGACTGGGTGCATGTGTTCCCTCATGTTCACTGGCATGCTTCCAGGAACACACAAACAACCCACTTCCTTCCTAGCACCACCTTGCTTATTATTGCTCACCCGTTTGGGACACTGTCTGGCAATATGCTCAGTTTCTTTACACAACCAACATTCATTTATTTTCTCAGAGAAATCTTTTCTCTGAAACCTGGGGCTAACTGGTTTTGGTGGAGGCAGTGAGAGTTTTAGCTGCCCTGAAGGTGCGCTTTTCCCCTTTCTGTGCTGCAACGCCTGCCCATTCACTCTCAGAGCAGGTCTGCTCTTGGCATAGCGGTCTGAGAGTTCAGCAGCCTCTTGCACTGTTTTGGGATCTCGGTCCTCCAGCCAGGTTTTCAGCTCTGCTGGGCATACCCAGAAAAACTGCTCTAACAAAATCACATTTTCAATTTTATCAACAGAGTTTTCTTCAATTCCCTTACCACCAACATTTTAAAAACTGATGTTGTTTCGTGGCTAGCTCCTCATAGCTCATGTCAGGGCTTCTCCTGAGCTTATGGAATTTAGCTCTGTATGATTCAGCAGTTAATTCAAATTTCTTTAACAGTGCAGCTTTAAGTTTGCTGTAATCATCACTGTCCTCATTGTTCATTTGACCCAATGCATCCTGAGCTTTCCCAGTAAGTAGTGGGGATAGCCGGAAGCTCCAGGACTCCCTAGAAATTTTAGCCTGAATACAAACTTTTTCAAAAGAATTTAAAAAGGCATCCACATCCTCACCCTCTTTAAATTCAGCTATCAATTTGGAATTCAATTTGTAACCCAGTCCTGTAGTCCCAGTTAAACCCAAGCCACTTACCTGCTTTGGTGCCGCTGGTTAGAGTCGTTGCTTCTCCAGTTCATGTTGCCTCTGGTGCTCACACTCCCCATTGTCAGCATCTCTCTGTTCTCACTCTGCCTCTCAGCGTTCTTGCTCTGCCTCTCAATGTTCTCACTCTGCCTCCCTCTGTTCTTGTTCCCTCTTCTCCTCTGCAGCTTGCTGGTGCTCACACTCCTCACGTTCTGCCTCCCGCTGATAATGGTCCCTCTCCCTCTGGAACTCCAGCTCCATTCTGTGCAACTCAATTTGTAGCCTGAGTTCTTCTGGATCCAGGATACTGGTGACCTTCCCCTGCTGCTGTGGCCCATGCTGACAGTGGCCCTGTTGCCCTCCTCATTGGATATGGACACTGCACTGGCCGCTAGCCCTGCCACGCTCAAGGTTCGGTCCTTTTCAGTCACTGTCTGTGACTCGATGTTCTGTGTATCTGCTACCATCTGGGCATCCATGAGGTTCTGTTTGGTGGCTTTCACCTCGAACGGGACTCCTCTGTCCTCACACAACTGCTTTAAGTAATCTAAAGTGTGTCTGCTGTAGTTGGAAGCCATCTTCTTCCCTAACTATGGCTACTCTGACTTGCACTTTAGAGAAAAAAATATGAAACGGATAGGAACTTGACTGTACGCCAAGTGATACAGTTCTGTTCCCTTTTTAAAACTCTAAATAACTGCCTTTTTCTTTCTTTGCAAGTGAGCTGATGGTCTCAAGCTGACACACTGAACAATAAAAGCTTGTAATACCAAACTACATACACTGCTGCCAACTCAATCTGTCACAAACCCCACTCAGCAGGTCAGGTCCTCTGCTCCCACAGTGCCAACCTCCAAGTGCAGTATTGTGAACAGTTAACAGAACAGGGTAACCCTCCTGTCTGTTTTGTGGATTTGAATCAACCTTGGTCTCAAGTTCTGAGGGATTCAAACTGTGAACCTCTTGCTAGTGTACCCAATGTACAGGCTCAGATAATTCTGCTCTTCGGGGGGGGCAAATATCTTTCACCTATGGGCACCTAATCAGGTGTACAAAATGAACCCTTAAAACTCTATTAAAGACCTCAGAATAAATTCTTACCTTTTCCCAGTTTGGTAAAACCAGTAAGCTTTGTACAGTGTCAGCTTTAACCATATACGCTTCCCTTGTCAAAGAAAGAATTTCAAAGGCACACCAGGTAGTCTCTAAAAATAGAGGTTTACTTAAAATAGATAAAAATGTAAAACACAGAACCATATATCACAAAACAGGAAATCCTTACTTTATGTCTCTTCTAGCCTGTAATTATCTCCTGGCTTTTATCTTTTAGCTGAAACAGCATGTCTCATAAGAGACACTCAATAACACATTTTTATATTACAAAAAGCATAGATTAATCAGAACCAGCTGTACAAGTGTCACACTAACAACAACAAAAATCGAAAGGGACCTGGGGGGTACTCATATCAGATGACCTTAAGGTAGGCAAGCAATGTGAGAAGGCAATAAGGAGGGCTGGGGGGTTCTGGGATGCATAGGGAGAGGCATCACCAGTAGAAAGCAGGAAGTTGTTATCTCTCTGCACAGACAGTTGGTGAGACCCCATCTGGAGTACTGCATGCAGTTCTGGAGACCCCATCTGCGCAAGGACATAGACAGGATGGAGGCAGTCCAGAGGAGGGCAACCAAAGTGGTGCAGGTCTGCATCAGAAACCATAAGAATAGAGACTAAAAGACCTTAATATGATGTATACCCTTGAGGAAAGGGGGGGGCATGATAGAAACTGTCAAGTACCTCAAGGGAATCAACAAAGTCCAAGAGGGTAGCATATTTCAGAAAAAGAGATGCACAAGAACAAGGGGACACAATTTGAAGAGAGAAGGGGGACAGCTCAGGGGCAATGTGAGAAAGTATTTTTTCATGGAGACAGTGGTGGATGCATGGAACAGGCTTTCTGAGGAGGTTGTGGGGTCAAAAACTGGGGAAATTCAAGAATGCATAGGACCAACATAAGACAATTATAGTGGGGGTGGGAGGAAGTAGGCTGCTGGTTAACTAGGATCAGCATCTTATCCAATAGATAGGGAAATGGTCAGACTAGGTGGGCCAAGTGGTCCTTATCTGCTGACAAAGTCTATGTTTCTATGTTTCAAGATAGGTGGAGTGATATTGACAAAGACCAAGTAGGAAAGAGACCCAGGGGTGATCATATCGGATGAGCTAAAGGTGACCAGGCAATGTGACAAGGCAGTTGGAAGGGCAAGTGGAATACTAGGGTGCATACAAACATACAAAGAAGCCAGCAGAAGAAGGACATTTGGTCTATCAAGTCTGCTCATGTTGTAGGGTCCACAGCTTGAGCTACTATCTCTGCCCCCTCTCCCCACTCTTCCCATCCTCCCTACCCATGACCCTTACCTTCCCCCTATACCTGTCCCAGCCTCTCTTAAAGCTGCCCACTGTTATAAATGAGATTACCTCTTCTGGCACGCATTCCAAGTGTCTGTCACCCTCTCTGTAAAGAAGTGCTTCCTGACCTCCCTCCTAAACCTCCCATCCTCCAGCTTAAGACTGTGCCCCCTCATGTTATGGTTGCCACTCAGCTTAAAGAGAGTCTCCTTATCAACCTTATTTATCCCTTTTAAGTACTTGAAGGTCCCAATCATGTCCCCCCTTTCTCTCTCTCTCTCTCTCTCTCTCTCCTGTCTTCCATGGAGTACATGTTCAGTGCCCTCAACCTCTCCTTGTATGGACTGAACATCTGACGGACTGCTCTCCTCTCCGGGGGAGGGTGGGTGGATGACTCCCCAGTGTGAGTGGCACCCAGCTGAGGCTGAGAGGGCTACAGTCTGGGGATCATGCTGACGCAAGGGGAGGAGCCCCGGCAGATGTCCGCGGGCTAGGTGTGGGAGCACGCCCTGCCGCACTGGACGTCATTGCACGTCCAGGCTCCTGGAGGAGCTCTCTAAGAACAGGGAAAAAACCTGTTGGCTGGGGGGTAGATGTCACATGCCCCCACCTCCAGCACCAGATCCTGACCACTGTGGACCTGGTCTCGGCATCACCTCCACCCATGGAAGTACCAGAAGAAAGCACAGAGGAGCAGTAGGCGGCCCTACTCCAGGGGGTGGATTCAGGAGGGATTGCTCCATGAAGTGTGTTGCGAGTATGCCTAGGACTGAGGTACAGATGGGAGGATTTCAAGTAGGAAGGGAACAGGTAGGTTGACTGAAGGGCCCCAGCCAGCGGTGACGGGATGGAAATAAAGTTGGACAAAAAAAACTCCTCGTATGCCTTACCCTGCTGACCAGCTATGACGTTTGTAGCCCTCCTCTGGACCTTCTCCAGCAGGTTAATGTCCTTTTTGAGGTGTGGGCACCACTACTGAACTCCATACTCTAGATGCGACCTTACCAGTGACCTGTACAAGGACAGTATAACCTCCTCTCTCCTACTACTGATCCCACTAGACATGTATCCCAGCATCTTGTAGCAGCATAGGAAGAAGTATCGCCAGCAGGAAGAGGAAGATGGTGCTGTCCAAATATAGATCGCTGGTAAGATCTCACCTTGAGTAGTGTCCAGTTCTGGAGACCACATTTCAGGAAGGACATACAGTGGATGCATTTCAGAGGAGGGCTCTCAGAATGGTGCAAGGCGTGCATCAAAAACCATATGAGGAGAGGCTTAAGGAGCTAAACATGTACACACTGGAGGAGAGGAGGAGTAAGAGGGAGGATATGATAGAGACCATTAAATACATAACCAGGGTTAAATCTCACCAGGGTTAAGAAGGTTCAGGAGGGAGGTATTTTTCAGAGAAAAAGGCACTCTAGAAGAAAAATTACTTGCCATAGTAACCTTATTTCTTCCCAGTGATGCTCAGGAATTCATAACTTTGTGCAGTAAGCCTGGAGGGTTGGACTCCCCTGAGAGATGTAACACATGCAAATGAATAGAATTCTTTGCACGTGAGCATCTTTCAAATACTGCCTCTACCAACTGTAGTGTTCTAACCTACTCAGATTTGTGAGAAGCCTGGAAGTCAGGCATTAGGAAACTAATGTAATTAAAATCTATAAGAGAGGGGTTTCCCCTAATCAAAGCATAAATTTAGAATAAACCCCCCAAAAGGAGATTGACTCTAATAAAAACCACATCAATAAAACTGTAAAAGAGAACATTGAAAACTCCAGTTTAAAATGATTAAAACAGGAAAATGCAACATATAATATGGCTTAATGGCACCAGCACACGGAGTGCAGAGGCTGAAATTCTAGAAGGGAAGGAAGGGGGGAGGGAGTTATGAATTCCTGAGCATCACTGGGAAGAAATAAGATTACTATGGTAAGTATTTTTTTCTTCTAACCTCAGTAATGCTCAGGATATTCATAACTTTGTGCAGACTACCAAGCAGTACCACTGGAGGTGGGCACAGAACTTTATTTTGGAAACAAGCTCTGCAGGACTGCTGTGCCAAACCTAGCATCACCCCTGGATAAAATATCCAGGTTATAGTGTTTTGTAAAGGTGTGTACTGTTCTCCAGGTAGCTGCTTTGCAAATGTCCACTAGGGAACCTCCCTGGCAGCTGCAAGGGTAGCAGCTGTTCCTCTTGTTGAATGCGCCCCTCAATCCTGTTAGGGGCTCTTTACCTGCCTTAGTGTAGCAGAACTAAATACACTGGACTATCAACTGAGAAATGGATCTTTTTGAGGTGGGTTTACCCTTTCCTACATCCCCATATGTAAGGAAAAGTTGTTTTCCATTTTTCCTAAGATCTCTAGTGGCTGTCATGTAGTAGCTGACAGCCCTTTTCACATCCAGACTGTGCAATCTTCTTTCACCAGAACTGCTGTGGTCTGTGAAAAAGACAGGTAGAGTGATTGACTGGTTCAGATGAAAATCTGAAACCACTTTAGGCAGAAACTGTTTGTTAGTTCTGAGGACTACCTTATCTCTGTGAAATGAGAGACAATCCTGGTCAATGCAGAGAGCCTGGAGCTCGCTAATTCTCCTTGCAGAAGTAGTAGCCACTAGGAAGACTGTTTTCCAAGTAAGGTATTTCAAGTGGGAGGTAGCCATGGGTTCAAAGGGAGGGCCCATGAACTTGGCTATACACACATTCAAATCCCAAGCAGGCACTGGTGCCCTGTGAGGTGAGTATAAATGCATTAGTCCTTTAAAAAATCTTTTGAAAAGTTTATCAGATACCACTAATACCTTGGTGCCTGCAGAAAGGTAGGCAGATACCGCTGCTAAATGAACCTTAAGTAAACTGGGTTGCAAGCCTAGTGAATGCAAATGAGTGAGATAGTCCAGAACTACTGAAACTCCAGCGTTTTGTGGTATAAGGTTCATACTAGAACACCAGAAAGAGTATCTCTTCCATTTGGAAGAATAAGATTTCTGTGTAGAGGGTTTTCTATAACTCTTCAAAATATTTAGGACAGCTTCTGAAAGATTTAAATCTGCATACTCTAATTCTTCAAGAGTCATGCCTTGAGATGAAGAGACTTGAGATTGGGGTACAGCAATGTTTCCTGATTGGAAGTCAGGAGATTGTGTCTGTGGGGCAACTGTATTGGTTTGCTGACAGACATGGAGAGCAGAAGAGAGTACCATGGCTGCCTGTGCCAATCCGGAGCTATCAAGATCAACAATGCTGAGAGGGACTTTAGCTTCAGTAACACCCTGAAGACCAGGGGGAAAGGAGGAAAAGCATACAGGTGCGTGCCTGTCCAGTCCAGAACCAGGGCATTCAGAGGAACTGTGCCCTGTGCTGGTGGTCTGCAGCAATATTGCAGGAGTTGGTGGTTCTGGTGGGATGCGAACAAGTCTATCTCTGGAGTGCCCCAACTTCTGAAAATGACTTGTACCACCTGCTTGTTCAGAGTCCATTCGTGATGGGCCTGGTTGATGCGACTTAGCGCATCTGCCAAAGTATTGTCCTTTCCTGGCAAGTGAATTGCCTGTAAAGAGACCCTCAGAGAGTAAGCCAGTGTCCAAATCTTCATGGACTCTGTGCAGAGGAGGCTTGACTTGGTGCCCCCCTGTTTGTTTATGTAATACACGGTGGGGGTACTGTCTGTTCTGATCTGAACTACCCTGCCCATTATCAGGGAAGAGAAAGCCTTTAGGGCTAGTAACACTGCTCTTAGCTCCAGTAAATGTATGTGCTGAAGGGACTCTGCTGCTGACCAGATTCCTTGGGTCATGTGCTTTCCTAAGTGGGCACCCCAGCCCAATAGGGATGCATCTGTTGTGAGTACCAAAGAGGGGTTTTCTTTTGAGAAAGGCACTCCTTGCCTTAAATTGGATTCCTGTTTCCACCACAAGAGGGCCCTTAACAGTGGGCCTGTCACAGGTATAAGCTTTGAAAAAGGGACTTTTTTCTGACTCCAGTGAGCCCTGAGGTGAAACTGGATGGCTCGGATGTGGAATCTGGATCCCTGGACTGTGCCTGTGGATGCAGCCATATGACCCAGTAGTTGTAGAAACTGTTGTGCAGTTTTTGAGCTGTTCAGGACAAAGGAATTTGCTATTGACTACAGACTTTGCACCCTGTCTAAGGGTAAAAAGGCTCTGCCCTGAAGTGTGTTGATTTCTGCCCCTATAAACTGCAGAATTTGAGCAGGGGTTAGGACTGATTTCTTTTGGTTTGTGAAACCCAGGGAATCTAAGAGGACTTGGGTGATTTTTAGGGAATTCCTTACCTAGTCTGGTGAGTTCCCCACCACCAGCCCGTCATCTAGATAAGGGAAACAGTCACTCCTTGTCTTCTTAGATATGCCACTACAGCAACTAGGCACTTTGTGAACACCCTTGGTGCTGAGGAGAGACCGAAAGGAAGAGTTGAAAACTGATAGTGGCCTGAAGGGAGCCTGAATCTGAGGTATTTTCTGAAAGATTCCTTTATGAGGATGTGGAAATAGGTGTCTTTCAAGTCCAGTGAGGTCAGCCAGTCCCCCTTTTGGATTGTTTGCAATATTCGAGCAAAAGTGACCATTTTGAACTTTGTTTTTTTCAGATGCTTGTTCAAAGCTCTGGGATCCAGTATTGGCTGCCACTCCCCACTTTTCTTTGTTTTTAGGAAGTATCTGGAGTAAAAACCTCTTCCTCTCAGGGTGGTAGGGTCTGATTCCACTGCTCTGAGATGTAGCAACTTTTGGACCTCTGCTTCTAGCAATGCTTTCTCTGCTAGAGGAGGTGAGCAGTAAACCCTGGTTTTCTGAGGAGGAAAAGATTTGAAGTCCAAAGACAGACCCTGACCCACTACCTCCAGCACCCACTTGTCTGTGGTAATGCTTAGCCAAGCCTGGAGGAAGTGGGATAGTCTGCCTCCGACAGGGAGGAAAGAGGCGGCCTGATCCTCAGTGGTTTTGCTTTGGTTGGGGTTGAGGCTGGGTTTGAGAACCCCTCCTGGAGATCCTTCTACCCCTTCCCCTAGAGTATCCCTGTGGATGATACTACTGGTACTGGGGTATGGCTACCAGCTGGAAGAAAGGTCTGGTCGTAAAAGACCTTCCATAGGGTCTAGTGAATGGTGAAGCACACTCTTTAGCAGAGTTGCTTCTATAGGTTGTCTTGTATTCATCCATTTTTTTCATGTATGCAACCGTGGATTCCCTAAAGAGAGAGAGTTTCCCTCTAGGGGAAAATCCAGAGTCTTGGATTGAGTGTCCTGAGTAAGGTTAGTGGCCCTGAGCCAAGCAAACCTTCTCTGTGCCACAGTGTTAGCCATCCATCTGGCTGCAGTGTCATTAGGATCAGCAGCCATCTGGAATTGGTACTTAGCCACCTCCAACCCAAACCTGTCAGTTTCAGCCAGGTCTTCGGACAGGGGTGAGGGGACTTTGATGGACATGTCCAGTACTGACTGCCACAGGAATTTTTGATACTGAGCAGCATAAGCTTGGAAAGTAGCCTGTCTCATGGACAAGGAAGCTGATAAATAGCCCTTTTTGGCCATGCTGTCTATTTTTCTGGAGTCCTTGTCTGGAGGGTGAGAGGACAGGGGGACTCTGGCCTTATCACAGGCTGCTTGCTGTATGACCCCTTGATGGTCAGGATGGGAAAAAAGAAAATCAGCTCCCATCCTGTCCAACTGGTACTTCTTATCTTTTCTTCAATCAATAGGAGGAACAGAGTTAGGGGTCCGTAAAAGTTTCAGGGTGTCTTTCTTAAAAAATGTGTACACTGGCAAAAGGAGAGCTTTTGAGGGTGTTAACCCCATCATATTTAAATATTCAGTCTCCTCCTCCTCATCCTCTATCTGCTCTGTAGTAGCAATGTCCAGAGCATTTGCCATTTTCCGTACAAATGAGAAATGGGAGGAATAATCCTCCGACATCCTGGGGGGAGAACCAAAATCTTGTTCAGAAGATACCTCTGGAGGAATTGGGTCGTCGTCCTGAGAGAGTTCATCCCCCTCCTCAAAATATTGCTCTTCCTGAAAAGGAGGAAAATTACCACTGCTGGCCTGGGAACCCTGAATAGGGGCAGGCTGCTGTAGGACAATGTTCTGCAGTGCCTGTATAATTTTAAAAGCCTGGGCTATCTCTTGAGCCGAAGGCATAGCCGGCATCTGCGCAGAAGTCCTTGGTTTAGCAGGGGAAGATTCTGCATGCCTAGTCTTTTTCAGCTTTTTTAAGGGAACTGGGGAGTCAGCCGGTTCTTTCCCTCTTTCTGCCTCTTTATCGCCTGTATCAGGGGCAGGGGTAGGCAAAGTTGTGGGTTCAGCCACAGTAGACTGGGGTGTCGGCTGGTCAGAGCCGGAGGGACCCCTCGGAAATTTCTTACTTAGCCTTTCAAGGTGTTTTTCCAAAGTTTTCTCAGGAAATGTTTTGCAAACTTCACACTCCTGGTCCAAATGTTCAAATCCCAGACAAGCTACACATAAGGTGTGCTTGTCTGCCTTAGCAAAAACATCTCCACATTCTAAACAATTTTTGAAACCGGGTTCTCCGGTTCTCTTTTTGGGTTTTTCTGACATGGTAATACAAACTAAACACCGACCTCTAACAAGGCAAAATGCGCTTTTTTTTTAAATAAACGCTTTTGCAGTCGGTTCCGGAACAGATAGGAACTGGAGGAACCGAACCGGGAGAAGCCCAAATGAACCTGTTCAGCGGTTCTGTAACCGAAGAAAAACGGTTATGAAAACTTTTAAAAAGGATCAAATTTAAAGCAAAAATAACAGGTTCTTTAATCAGAGAACCGAAAATAAACCTAAACTAACTCGGATCCCTCACGGTTATCCCGAACTGCGAGGAACCGAGAAAAATAACTAACTTAGGCAATAAACAAGATTTTAAACTATTTATAGGTAGAGGCAGTAAAAGCAATTGAAAATACTTATGGTTTTGACGATTTTGAACTTTCTTCATGTGAAAGAGAATGACAGAAAACTCCGAGCGACCAGACTTTCAGGCAGAGAGAAAAATCTGAGTAGGTTAGAACACTACAGTTGGTAGAGACAGTATTTGAAGGATTCTCATGTGCAAAGAATTCTATTCATTTGCACGTGTTCCATCTCTCTGGGCAGTCCAACCCTCCAGGCTTACTGCACAAAGTTATGAATATCCTGAGCATTACTGGGGTTAGAACAAGGTGGCATGCTATGAAGTTGGAGGGTGGTAAATTCAGGAAGGATGTGAGGAAGTACTTATTCACAGAAAGGATGGTGATGCCTGGAACAGTCTTCTAGTGGAGGTAGTGGGGGGGGACAGTGTTGAGGCTCAAAAATGCCTGGGACAGGCACAAGAGAATCGTAGGGGTAAGGAAGGGAGGGGAAGAGATGGCACGGTATATCAGCAGCAGATCTGCAGCAAAACATGAAGGTTAAAAAAATGGGCAGATTGGGTGGGTCTGGTGGCCCCTATTTGCCATCACATTCTATGTTTCTGATTTCAAGCCCTGGCATTGAAATTAGGAATGTTGCTACTGTGCACTTGATGGCGGGAAAAAAGGAACTGAGGCAGTTGGGGGTTGGAGCCACTATATACCAGTGGGCATGTGAGGTGATGTGCCCGCAGGGCATACTCACGAAGTCATCCAGAAAAGTTCTGGTTCCCATGGGGTCCTAGTACCTCTGGCACAGATTGATTAGTGGGAATCTATGGAGAAGATTGATACTTGGAAGATTGTATGTAACACTACAGTTGAAAATATTAAAAAAAATGTTACATTATTATTGAATTCTGTTAACCACATTTGTTCATAAAATAAAAAGAATCATTGTTATATAAATGTTAATCTGATGATTATAAGTAAAAAGTGAGATTTGATGGGTGCCTTACAGACCTTGCAGAGCTGGTGGAGAGGTCTTCTCCCTTCCACTTAGATCTTTTTTAACTTCTTTGTAGGTTGGGATACTGTGGGCTGCCTTCACCAACAGTTCCTGTAGTCTCCCCTTGTAGTTTCTATCAGTCACAATCATGGATTCGGGGTCCCATTCAAATATACCTGCTAGCTGAGCAAGAGCGGTCTTTGCTGCCTCTTGGTCTGCCACCTTCTTTCTTGGGGCACTATCTGAAAACAAAGGCAATGCAGGTGTTGTTTTATGTAACTGTATAAGGAGTTTACTAAACACTCCAGCATGTATTCTGAACAAAATGACATTTTTCATTCCACTTCAAGGCGCTACTGTAGCTCTATTAAAAGTCAAACACCAGAACCTGTTTACTCATGCTAAATCACACGCTCTCAATTTTTTTTGGGGGGGGGCATGATAAAATATCACATGGCACGGCAATAAGTAACACAGAGTATTATTTTACTTGATAAAATTACAAAATAATAAACAGATATTTATTTAACCAAACTTAGCCAGAAGGAATAGAACAAGACTCGGAGACATCTGAACTATTCAGAGAAGAAATACATCTGCTGTTAGTGGATGGGTGGCGGGAAGGAACAGGACTCAGAGACATCGGTGTGGATTTTCAAAGCCCTAAGATGGATGCAAGGTGCCTGCGTCAAACACTTCTGATGCAACTGGCACCGTGCATCAAAAAATGCATCCGGGAGCAATTCAGGAATGTAGCCTGCATCAAACGCAGGCTGCTTGCGATAAAGGGGGTTTGTGCCAGCCTTGCGCCACATAAAGGGTTGCATGAAAAGTTAGGCTTGTGGCAGCCACAGGCTTCCATATCTCCTTAACTGGTATTCAGAGAACCCTCCCAGAGGTCAGTGGTCTAAGTACCATTAGACGAGCAAAAAGTAACGGTACTTAGACACCTTCTGACAGGGTTGCCAACTGTGCGCCACTGTGTTACCCCCAAGCCCTGATACACCCGTAAGATATAATATTTCAATACAATACATTCCCAGTGATCTAGTGCCTCTGCTCAGCCCCAACCTGCCCTTCAGTTGTATTATCAAAAGTACTGCCACCCCTGGTGATCTAGCTCCCCCCCCACCCGATCTGCCCATAAGATGTACTATTTCAATACAGCACATCTCTGGTGATCGTACCCCCCACCCTCAGTCCCAATCCACTGGTAAGTGATATAATTAAAATACAGTACAGACCTGGTGATCTAGTAATCCCACCCCATCCCAACAGGCAGTATCCACCACCTCTCCCCATCCCGAACCTCGATCTGGCGGCTGGCACGCCCTCCTCACGCCACCATGGTCAGCCACGAAATGGACTGTCAGAGCACACACTGTGGTGTGAGGAGGGCTGTGCTGAGTCGCCAGACTGGAATTTCGGAATGGAGTAGGGTGGTAGGTACTACCTGCCAAGGTAGGGAGTGGAGGCCACTAGATCACCAGGTATGTACAGCATTTTAATTATACCACTTTCCAGTGGATCAGGGCTGTGGGTGGGTTGGGGGGAACACTAGATCATCAGGGATGTACTGTATTGAAATATTACACCGTACAGGCAGATTGGGGTTGGGGGGGTCAACCACTAGCATGTTCCCTTCCAAGGGCGCAGCTGCCAGATGACCGCCCCTCGGCTTGTGGCATACTTGGTAGATGTGTCGTCTGTTTGGCGAACTGCTACTGATGCCTCAAGCTGCAAGATGTAGGCTCAGGGACCCTGTCCGATACTGAATTGGACACAGGGTCCCTGACACAGGGGCAGTCGGCGTAAGCTGCCATTGTCGCAGCTTGTGACCAACCTTTAAAAATCCCTGGTCCATCATTCAGAGTTAAAATACATCTGCTGTTAGCAGGGGGCACTCAAAATTCCATTTCCAGGGCAACAACTAAGGCTGAGATGACTGTAGATCGCAACACATCTCATTACATCTCTATTAAATTCTTATTGCTAGAATATGCAATTTTCCAAGAATGACGGGTGAGGACACAACTCACAAATGGCAAAAGCATGAACCGAGTTATGAAAGTCCCACCTTTCATGAGTGGTAATGAATTACATAATTCTTTGAAAGATATTTGCATATTCAATTGAAACAATACCTATATTTCAATTTAGAACAGTTAAATTAGCTCTTTTAATGAAGATAAACAGTTTCTGTTTGAGTTCAACAGCTGGTATGAGAGCTATGCAGGGACACTGTAATGACATCAGCCAACATAGTAACATAAGGTTGGAAGGAACTAGTTCAATCATGCCTCCCCCCACCTGCAGGTTCACCACTCTCTGGGTGAAAATGTGCCTTTAAAAAAAAAACGTTTTTTATTTATCCATTTTATGTATTTATACAACACAAACATAGACAATACATCCATAAAAAACAAAGGAAGATGTAAAAACATTAACATCCTTTGTACAACAAATAAATATTTCCAGTTCATACAAAACTATGTCAGACATTTCCAAGTAAATAATTTGGAATCTAGAACAGAGAGTGGTCTAGCTATTTAAAATGTATTTAAATTCTTAAGCAGGAAAGGTAGAAGAATCCCATCAGATGTCTTACATCATTGTGATGGTAAGCATCTAGGAGGGGTACAATTATTCACGTTCATTATGTAAAATTATAATTAGCAGTAGTATGGGGAAGGGGTGTTGGACTACTTTAGTCTTCTACAGGTCCCTGTCTATGGAACAAAATCTCTTCTATATTTCATTATGTAGAGCACCCACCTCCTCCAAAATATTTCAAACCTCTCCTTCTCGTGTCTTACCCATGAGGTAATGTGCTTCATGTGATAAACTTCGATCATAAGATCCTGCCAGTCCTTCATATTAGGAACTACCTCACAGAGCCAGCATCTAGTGATTGCCTTTTTAGCAGTGAGCAGGCAAATGCCCAACAAATTCCTAGAGGCAGAGTCCCCAAGCCCGGGGGGACAACGGGAGAAAAGAAAAAACTCTGCTGTTAATTGGATTGGCAAACCAAAGATCTCTGTAATGGCAAGCTGTAATGCTCCGAACAAAGGTCTCAATGTCCCACAGCCCCAAAAAACATGACTATGAGTCGAGGGGGTAACACCACATCTTCTCCAACAACTTGCATCTCCATTCAGAAGGTATTTGGCTTGTATGGCTGGTGTCTTAAAATACCTGAGAGTTACCCTCCAGAAGAAGTCCTTCCATTTGTAGGAGGTGGCGTTGGAATGAATTGAGTGGAGGTGATGCTCCCATACCTGATCTGGTATTATGACCCCTAGAACTGCTTCCCACTTGTGTTTGACATACTGTAATGCCTCCCCCCGAAGTGCCATCAGAGCTTTATATATGTAAGAAATCATATGAGTAAGTGGGGCCCTCCCCTCCAAAGCAAGCCTGATGACCTGTATGACACTGGCATTATAACCCTACAGCAAAGAGTCTTGTGGCAGGGATCTAACAAAATTGGCTGCCTACATGTACTGAAAATTGTCCTCTGGTCTAAATCCATACATCCCCTGAAATTCTTCAAAAGTTTTTAACGCTCCATCTTTGAGTAAGTGCCACACCATCACTATTCCTTATTTTTCCCACCTTTTAAACCCGTCATCCAGGTTGGCAGGGAGAAATGCCTGACACCTGAGCAATGATATTAAGAAATTCCCTGTGGGGTTTCCTAAAACTAGCATCAGAGTGTGACTGCCCCAAACCTCCCTAGAGTAAAGTGTCAAATTGTTTTGTCTGAACCTAACTAGGGTGTCTCCATTGAATTCCTGGAGATATTTTCCCCACTGTATCAATGACTTCTGACTACTCCTGCCTAAAAAGCGTTGGACATTTTTACACCCATTATTGCTCCACGGTCATAGGCTAACTATGACATATTGCAACTTGGTCACTAGGTAGAAACTTGTACTACCAAGTGTTTCTGTTTCTGTCTAACATGTGCATATTTAGAAAAATGTGATGAGCTGTATATACCTGTCCGCGATCCAACCAGCCTGGGAGGTGTATACGACAATGCTATAAGCTATATTATGACCAATCCAGTCCTTGTGCCATGCTCCACTCCTATGTATGATGACCTGTATATATCTGTCAGTTGAACTAGCTAGTCTAGAGTGTAAAATCTAAAGTGTGCTTACTACTATATGTTTCCCCTAGCGTCAAATGATGTATTTGCCACATGTTTGTTTACTGTGACAAAAAACTGTACTCTCTTTGCCATGTCTCCTAGAATGTTGTTCCTCATGTTGTATTCTCCCAGGTCGTTCCTGAAAATAGGCATAATACTTGTCTAGTGTACTAACCTGGTAAACAAAAGCTAAATAAATAAATAAACAAAGGCCTCAGGGATTTAAAAAACTTGAAGTCCATCAACTTATGCCAACATTTTAGGTTGTCCATGATGTTTCCTACAAGTAGCCTGGGGCTCCCAAGAAGAATATGAAAAAGATTCATTAGATCTACTCCTTTGAGTTCCAGTTCCCTCCACTTGGCATAATAGGTTTTGTGCAGCCATAAAAAGATGGGTCTTAACTGTACTGCCAGTATAATATCCTAGTGAGGAGGTTCATCCTCAATACCTCTGTACGTTGGATCAGGGGAAGGGGAAGTGTCCTCCACCTCTCCATATCTATATTAATACTATGTAAAAGTAGTTCATGATTGTATTTATATAATTGGGAAACCTCCTTGGTTAAGTTTACCCTTAAGTATTTTAAACATGGGAGATTCCATTTAAATGGATATTTTCTTTGGATTTCCTCCGAGGGGGTATAGTTTATGCTTAATACCTCTGTCTTCAAAAGGTTAACTTTATATCCTGCTACTTGACTGAATTGGTCCAATAAATGCCAAAGAGGGGGCAAGGAATCCTCTGGGGTCGATAAATACATCAATAAATCATCGACAAACAGGGCAGTTTTTGTGGAGCTCACCCCCTGCCCAGATGCCCTTAATATTTTCCTCCTGTCGAATGGATTGATCCAAAGGCTCAAGATAAATGGCAAATAGGAGAGGGAGAGAGGGGACATCTCTGCCTTGTTCCTTTTAATAGGGGCATGGGAGCTGATACTGAGCCATTGATTTTTACATAGGCCACCGGTCTGTTGTAGAGCTGCATTGTTATTTTCTGGAACTCCTCTGGGAAACCTGGAGCCCTCAGTATGGCCATCAAGAAGGGCCATGCTACCCAGCTGAAGGTCTTCTCTGCATCTAGACTCATAAGTAAAAATGGGTTCTTCGACCGGGCAGCATGGTGTAAAATATGTAGGGTTCTTTTTATATTGTCCTGTGTCTGTCTGGATAGGACAGACCCACATGTCTGGGTTAATTAACTGGGGCAGTACCCCCTCCGGACGAGAGGCCAAAACTATAGTAAAAATGTTATAGTCAATATTGAGGATCGAAATAGGCCTGTATGATGTACAATAAGTATGGTCTTTTCCTGGTTTGGGGATGCTGGAGATGATGGCATAATTCCATGAGGGAGGCAAAGGGTCCCCTTCCAGCAGTGCATTAGGTGCCTCTAACAATGGGGCCTGCAAAAGTGCCCTTAACATCTCATAAAACACACCCGTGTACCCATCACATCCCGGACTCTTACCAGATTTTAAACTTTTAAATGCCATCCCCAGCTCCTCTTCTGTGATAGGGGCTCCTAAATCTGTTATCTGTTCTTTTGTTAATTTAGGGAGCTGCAGGGAGTCCAAAAAAGTTTTTGCCTCCTGAGAGTCAAATCCGCTTTCCGTGGTATATAATTTTGTGTAATAATCTTGAAATGCTTTCCAGAGTTCTGCTGGGCCATTAGTATGTTTACCCAATGTGGGGGTGTGTACCCGGGTGATGGTAGATTGAGTCACCTTCTGTCTTAGCCTACGTGCCAAGATTCTTGTAGCCCTAGGGGCCCCCTCATAATAACACTGTTGAACAAATTGAAGTACTTGTTCGGTTTTTAGATCCAGAATATGTTGTAGTCTTTGACTGGTAGCTTCTAACGGGCCAGACTGCTTCATCCCCATCCTCATGCTGCCTCTGCAAGTCCCGGAGCTGCAACTGGAGAGACTCCAGGGCAGCTGCCTGAGACTTTCTATAGTGGGTTGCATATTTAATCACCTCACCCCTTAAGACCACCTTCAAGGTGTCCCACAGGATACCCGACGTTATGTAATTTCCCCTATTTTCAGCTAAGATTCTAGGGATCAATTCCTTGATCTTCTCCTGAAACTCTGGTATGTTTAATAAAAAATTATTAAAATGCCACAAAGTGTCTGGTCCCTCCCATAGGCCACCCAGGGTCAGAACCACCAATGAGTAGTCCAACGGGGAGAAAGGGCCATCTCATAATCTGTCACTGTATGGACGTGTTCTGCCAAAATATGGCAAAGATCTATCCTAGTGTAGATCCTATGAACCACTGAAATGTGGGAATATCTATGCTGAGAGGGATTCTGATACCGCCATGTGCCCACCCATTTGGCCATTTTATGTATACGCTAGCTGCTTTTTGTGCTGCTGTTTTCCTTGGGGACCTAGGGTTAGTCGTGTCCTTTGTGTCATAAATCATGTTATGGTCCCCTCCCAATATCAATAATCTCTCATGGTGGGTAGTGATTTTCTGGAGGAGTGCTCGGACCACCTCTGGTCCATAGCCTGGTGGTATATACAAGCTAGCCACTGTGATTTGACTGCCCTCTAACATTCCTTTAGCAATTTCCAATTGGCCCTCCAGGTCAGAGTAGCTGGAAGTTAATTGGAATGCAGTTGTGCAAGGAATTAAGACAGCTGTAGCCTGCCTTTTACCATCCCTGTAAGAGGAAGAGACCAGTTCAGTATATCCGAATTTGAGTAATTTCCTATGTTCTTCTTTACTCAGATGTGTCTCCTGCAATAATACTATTGAGGGCTTTTGCTTCCTAAGAAGGGAAATGACTTTATACCTTTTAACTGGATTATTCAATCCATTTACATTTAAAGAACAAACCTTAAATTTCATATGTGATGTCATACCCTACGTATAAGTAAAATTCAACTGAACCCTCCTTTAGTTGATAATTCCATTGTCCTTTAGCCTCCCTTCCCCTCCCTCCTTTAACTCCAAGATAGGGATGGAATAAAAGCCCCCTCTACCTAAGATTTCTCTTTTTAAATTCAATAATAGCCCACCATCCAAAGCTGAAATCATCGGTGTCCCAAACAGCCATCTCATTAGCTGAGATGTTGGAAAGTCTGACTTAATTAAACATATTTTAACAATAAAAAAAAAACAATTACTTGAACAGATCTCAACAGTAGATCTACAAACATATATAATCCAGAACTAATAATGACACTCCCTAGGGAGAAGGGCAATGTCTGTAGCCCTTTTCATGGCTGAGTTAGGCCCCAGAAAGTCTGGTGGGCCCAGTTGAGAAGTAAGATCATTTCAGCCTGCTCCTTACCTCTCAGGTTAGTCTGCAACACTAACCCATAGCTTGGCCAGGCAAATGTTATGAAAAGAAAACAGAGACATATACCCCTGAATCGAAGGGGGGGAGGAAGCATAAAAATGCTCATAAACATTTCCTCCCATCCACCCCAGCAAGTTATCGTGTAGCAAAATAAAAATTATTATCCCTCCTTAAGTCTTATGGATTGACCGTCGGTTTAGAAAGGATGTGACCGATTTTCCTAATGTCCCTTTTAAAAACCATTCAAATTATGCATTAAGCAAACTGCGTAGGTAAACCTTATGTAATCACTAGGTAAGGCCAAAACCTTTATAAATCAGTCCTGGAGCTCCCTCTGCTGAGTTTTCCATTTTTAATACCAGCGTTTTTTGTTAGTCTGTGTGAAATGTTCGAATGAGTCCAGGCCAGTAGTGTCTATAATTATGTCCCATACATAATGATTTGGGGTCAATAATTTGTGATACATCAGTCTTTCAGCTTAACACGGCAAACCCTTACAAAACTTAGACCATATTTTCAACAAAAAGAAAATGTCAGAATCATGTCCGGGTAAAAACTGTTGAGTGTCAATGAGTTACATCGTACAGATGAGTCCTCAGCATAGGTTTTTATTTGTAATGCTTAAAAAAGGAAATTGTTCTTAACAGTTCTGCCAAGGGTCTGCAAATAGCTATAGGGGTTGGGTATATTATAGCTTGTCTCCGAATTACTGAGCATGCTTCAGTGCTCACCAAGGACATCTACACGTGGCAGAGCCCCCCATCTGTAACTCTCAAGTCGCCCCCTCATGAGCGTCGCCCCTTCTGTCCATGTTACCTGCACTGGAGATGGATTGCAAAATTACTTTGATATCTTGAATTGTAGCTGGAGTGGCCCATTTTCCCAATATTCTTGGGTTGTGCTTGTTAGCCGGATGCTACTGGGGTGTAACAGTCTTCTCACGGGACAAATTCACTACCTCTGATGGAGGCAATCCCTAGCCCTTCTCCTCCAGTATTTTCATGACCTCTTCTGGGATAGAATACAATTCTGTGCCAGTCTGCTGGAAAACCCGTAGCTAGGCAGGATATGGAGTCTGAAAGTTTACCCTGTGGGAGTGGAGGGTCCGTAAGATTGGAGCATACGCAAGGTGTTTTTGCATGACTACTGGCTGGTAGTCCTGGTCAAATAGCAGTCGTGTTCCATTATATTCAACAACCTTCTGCTGCCAGGCTTGTTTTAAAATACTCTCTTTGTCCCGGAAACTGGGAAATTTGACCACCGTGCGTGGGTGGGCTTTTGGATCAACAAGCTTCGGGGTCAGCGCACAATGCACTCTCTCAGTTCTGAAGTGCAAAGATGGTGGAAGATCCAAGACATGTCTGAGGAGATCAGAAATAAAGTCGGACATGTTCCCCTCAGGTAATCAATAAATCCAGAGGTTCTCTCAGGACGTGTGTGCTTCAAAATCTAGACATTTGGCTTGCAATGTCTCCTGTTGGTTTATTAGAAAGTCCGTCACTCTAGTGATTTGTATCAGGCCATCCTCTGCGCTTGTGACCCTCTCTTCCAACTGCTGCACCCGGGTTATTAGAGCGCTTAGTTTCGAGTTCAGTTTTTAAACTCCTGTTTATTTTTGGATCGGAAAGTTTTTATTTCTGCAAATTATGTTTAAAAATCAGACCAGCTAAGCTTCTCCTGCTCGGCGTCAATGTCTTTATTGAGGCCTGCCATGGTTGCTAGTGAGGTTCCCCTGCTCTGCACTGAAGAAGCCAGACTCAAGCTTTGGGCATCCTATCTTGCTGAACACTGTTCTGATCAGGATCTGGTCTGTTGGTCCCTTTCTACTTTCTTTGCTGCCATTTTGATAATTATGAATGCTCCTAAGTGAGTAAGAAAGGGAGTTATTTGCTGTTGTAGTTCGGGAGCGTTTTGCTTTTTAGTAATCATGAAACCAGCATGAGTTTTTACTCATCTTTAATGTGCAGCCATCTTAAACACACTGCTCCAGCCAAGCAAACTTCCCGTGACACCCCACACTCTAGGGGCTGTCTACAAATCATCAGTTTCTTACATTTACCTTAGGGACCGTCTAATAAGTATGTTAAATTCCTATAACATCACATCTTCCTCACTTAAAGAAAAGTTATATATTATTTTCAAACTGAATTATTGGCTTACAGTAACTTGGCTGATTTATTATCATTATTATTTTAACTTCTTGCAAACTGAGGTTTCAAATTAAACTAAAACTAATCTTGAGATGAGAGGTCACTAGTACTTCACTCTCTAGTGAGTCTTTACCACTCACTCCACTGTACTTATCTAACAAGTTGCAATCAGTCTCACTGGATGTCGAATTTCTCTTTTGGGTCTCGCTTCCTTCTCTGGTGACTTTTCAGTGGATGCACACTGCTCCAAATCATCCTTGCTATCAGTCTCTTTGGTGTTGTCTTGAGTGACTGCTGTGAGAGTTGGTAAGTCAACTTCAGTCAAATTGGCATCTTCAACCTTTGGCAGAAGTCTTAAATCCACACGATTCCGTCTCACCTCTGTTCCTCTTTCTGTTTCAATCTGGTACGACCTTGGTGCAATTTGTGCTTGTACAGTACCCCTTTGCAGCCACATTCCTTTGTCATAGTCTCTAAGGTGCACTTGATCTCCAGGCCTTAAATCAGATACGTTTCTTGCTCTCCTGTCATGTAACTGTTTTTGCTTTTCCTTTTGTTTTTCTTTGCTTTGTTTCACCTGTTCTGAGTCATGAGTCTTCAGAAGCTCTTCATGTATTGGCAGATTTGTCCTGATCCTCCTTCCTATAAGCATTTGTGCTGGAGAAAGCACATACTGTAATGGTGCACTTTTGTAGATCAGTAGGCTTTTGTAAAAATCTTCTTTTCCATCATGTGTTTTCTTCATGAGACTTTTCACAGTTTTCACTGAGCTCTCTGCCAGTCCATTTGATCTTAGAAAATTGGGACTAGAAGTACTGTGTATGAATTCCCATTCATAGGTGAACTGTTTAAACTCAGCACTGGAAAACTGTGGACCATTATCAATGAACACTTCATTTGGAACACCATGTCTTGCAAAGATTGACTTATTGCAGGTGATTACAGCTTTACTGGTAGTTGTAGGCAGTGTTGCTACCTCTGGATAATTTGAGTAATAATCTGTTACAACTATAAGGGTTTTCCCATTACAATCAAACAAGTCGGCACCTACTTTCTGATATGGTCTGCCTGGCACTGGATGAGGACATAACGGCTGGCTTGGCTGCATGGTCTGTACGTGAGACACAGTTCACAGGTTTCAGTTACCTGGGCAATATCTTGATTCATTCTCGGCCAATACATTACTTCTCTGGCTCTTCGCTTGCATTTTTCTTCTCCTAAGTGCCCTTCATGTATTTTGCCTAGCAATTCTTTGCAAAGTTTTCCTGGCATAACAAATTTATTGCCTTTGAAAATAATGTCATTGACAACAGATAGGTCACTTCTACATGCCCAAAAATCATGAATAGACAACGGACAGGCACTTTTCTCCTTTGGCCAACTTTTTAATATGGTAATTCTCAGGATTATCATTGTTTCATCTGCTTCTGTTTCTTTTCTGATCTGCTCTTGTCTCTCGTTGGACACAGGAAGAGAGGTCATGATCATGTCAACATATGCCTTTATTTCTCTGTCTGTTTGACTTTCCGGGCTTTCACTCTTGTCTACAGCATGTGAAAGTGTGTCAGCAGCGTACATGTACTTTCCAGGACTATAGATCAACTGAACATTATACTTTTGTAATCTAATTAGCATTCTCTGTATTCTCATTGGACAGTCATTTAGAGACTTGGCCATTATAGCTACTAGAGGCTTGTGGTCTGTTTCCACTGTGAAGGCCTGACCATACACATACTGATGAAATCACTCACAAGTGTAAGTTATTGCTAGTAACTCTTTTTCTATTTGGGCATACCTTGTCTCGGCGATCATCAAGGCTCTGGAAGCGTATGCTACAGGTTGCCAGATTCCTTCATAATTTTGCAGAAGTACTGAGCCCAAGCCAAACTGTGAAGCATCAGCTGATATTCTTGTTTCTTTAGCAGGATCATAGAATCTTAACACTGGTTCTTCTGTAATAGCCTTCTTCAGATCTTTCCAGCTTTGCTCCTGTTCATGTGAACACATCCATTCATTTTTCTGCTCCAACAGCTATCCGAGTGGGGCTGATCATGCTGAAAGTTGAGGGATAAACTTCTCTAGGTAGCTAATCATCCCTAAGAACCTCCTGACATCATCTTTGCAGCTGGGCTTTTGCATATTCAGTATCACACATGTCTTCTTAGGGTCAGGTTTAATGTCCTGATCTGTAACAATATCACCCACAAAAGTCAGTGCTTTTACACAAAACCCACATTTTTCTTTGTTGAGTTTAAGATTTGCTTTTCTTGTCAGATCTAGCACTTGTCTCAATCTGAAGTCATGTTCACTTTTTGTGGAACCCCACACAATGATGTAATCCATCATGGATTCAACACATGGAATGTGCTCAAAAATCAAATGAATTATTTCATGGTAAACTTCTGGAGTGGACAGTATCCCATATGGCAGACAAAGAACTCAGTATCTTCCTTCTGGAGTATTAAATGTGCATAACTTTGAATTAGCCTTATCCAGCTTCATTTGCCAAAATCCCAAAGAAGCATTCAGTTTGCTAAACCATTTAGCACCAGCAAACTGTGACATTATCTCTTGTCTGCTAGGTAACTTGAAATGTTCCCTTTTTATAGCTCTGTTTAAGTCTCTGGGGTAAAGACATATTCTGAGCTGGCCATTTTTCTTCTCAACTATGACTAAAGAACTCACCCAGTCTGTAGGTTCATCAGTTTTCTTGATTACACCTGTGGCTTCCATGCGGTTCAGCTCATCTTTGAGTTTGTCCCTCAGTGCGAATGGCACTTTCCTGCAGGGGTGTATTACGGGTGGCACTTGGTCATCTATGTTCATTTTGTGCTCCCCAGGCAAACATCCTAGACATTTTAACACATCGCTGTACTCTGTAAATAACGATTCACATTTAGCTCCAGCTTGTGATGTCACGACAAACACTCTTCTCACTAAATTGAGTTTCTCACAGGCACTTATGCCTAGAATTGGTTGCACATCCTTCTCTACAATTAACAGAGACACCTTGAACTGCTGGCCTTTGTGCTTCAGAGCTACCATGCAGCTCCCTTTTACTGGAATATTCTCTCCTGTATAACCAGTTACTTTTATCTTGGCTGGGTGAATTTTATATTTTACATGCAGAGTTTCATAGTCTTGCAATGAAATCAGGTTCATCTGTGCTCCTGTGTCAAGCTTGAATGGTATGATAGTCTCATTCACAGTTAAAGGTACAATTCATTCCTTTTTTTCAGAAACACACAGCTCAATGGAATCTACAAAGAACTCTTCCGTCTCATCTTCTTTGACAGTGTGAACTTTATTTTTTTCACTTTTCGTTTTGCAGCATTTAGCAAAATGGTTATTTTTGCCACATTTACTGCAGGACTTCCCATAGGTAGGACAAGATTTGGGTTTATGGTTATTTCCACATCTACCACATTTATCGATTAGGCTGCTGCTCCTTCTGCTGCTTTGTTTTCGAAAAATATTTCTTGCTCATCTCCAGCTTCTTTAGTGTATGCACAGTGCCCTTGTTTTCTTTGTTCAGCTCTTTAGCCTGTGATTTGGTAGTTTCAGCAGCTCTACACATGTTTATAGCTTTGTCCAAAGTTAAATCTTGCTCCTAAGCAGTCTTTCTCTGAGCCCATTGTCCGTGATTCCACATATAATTCTATCCTTAATCAATGATTCTTTCAGATCTCCAAACTTGCACATTTTGCAGAGCGAACGTAACTCTGTTAAATACTGATCAAAGCTATTATCCTTTTTCTTGTTGCATGTGAAAAATGTATATCTCTCGTAGGTTACATTTCGTTTTGGTACAAAGTACTCTTCAAATTTTTTCATAATTACATCAAGATCCATGTTTTCACCCTCATTGAACTGGAAACTGTTGTAAATGTCTAACACATCTTCCCCAACTACATGTAGAAAGATCGAGGCCTTTGTTTTGCCATCTTCGCTTTCAGTGCCACTAGCAGTTAAATAAATGTTAAACCTTTGTTTAAATCTCTTCCAATTTTCAGCTACATTTCCAGACAATTGCATACCTGATGGAGGATTTAGTTTATCCATCTTTCTTTTCTCTCTCTCTCGTGTTTTTTTCACCAGATCGTCTTCTTCTAGAGTCTTTTTTTATGTTCTTTTCCATCTTTTCAGGTTTTGATATCCGCTTCTGACACCATGTTTTACTTATTAGTAATCATGAAACCAGAATGAGTTTTTACTCATCTTTATTGTGCAGCCATCTTAAACACACTGCTCCAGCCAAGCAAACTTCCCATAGCATCCCACACTCTAGGGGCTTTCTACAAATCTTCAGCTTCTTATATTTACCTTAGGAACTGTCTAATAAATATGTTAAATTCCTATAACATCACAAGGAGCTCTGCTTCTAGCCTGCCATCTTCATGATGATGACACTGGAAGTCAAAAATGTGCCTTCTAATGTTACCTCTAGATTTACCACCTCTAAGCTTCAGGGCATGTCCCCAAGTCCTTTTCGAGGATACCAGCACAAACATTTCCATATGTTCTACCTTGTCAAGGCCCTTGAGTATATGGAATACTCAGACTGTATCTCCACTCAATGTTCTTTTCTCTTCAGCCTACCCTTGATCATTTTGGTAGCCCTTTGTTGCACCTGCTTGATTGCTTCAGTGTTCTTTTTGTATGGAGGAGCCCAGAACTGCACACAGTGCTCCAGGTAAGGTCTGACCAAGGCCGTGTAAAGTGACACGATTACTTCTCCAGCTCTGCTGGTCATCCAACCCCCCCCCCCACTGTACCCCAGCATTTTGCTGTCCATGTTTTTTTTTAAGCTTGAAGTTTATTGCTTTTTCACTTGCAAGTACAAGCACTTACAAACCAAGTAAATTAAGTAAGTCAACAAGACACTGGTACATGGTCTATAATACAGAAAGCATAAGAGTCAATACAGGTAAAAGAAGAAATTCTTCATACTTACCGTAATTTCCTTTTCTGTTAGCTCCTACATTGTCATTACAACTGGGTATTGTGCACTCCTACTAGGGGAAATGGCACAGCCCAAAGCTTTAGAATGTTGGGCATATAAGGATTATAGAGACCAGCAACTCTCCAGTCACTATTGTGCCCTCAGTATCTCTAAATATGTAAATAAAAAACAAACCTATTGACCTGACACCAACAAGTAGCTGTCTACACATGTGTCACTCTGGTCAAAATAAAATACAGAAAATAGTGACCTACTTAGCTTGATAGATGAAGGAGGAAAAATTACAGAAAACTCTTCTTCCCATTTTGCATCCTGGCAGGATCCACAGTCCAAGCAACTTGAAAGAAAACAGATCCATCACCTGGTAAGAAAAACTGCATGTGGTGCAAGCACTCTCCTGCAACAAAAGAGGCATCCTTGGTTAGTATTGAATTTTAATCTGCTGCCGGCCCAGTGGCATGGAGGGCTAAGACATCTGTGTCTTACCTCCTGCCACACTGGTGACCCATGTTTGCAGTGTGAGTGGGTTGCCAGGGGTCGGCCGAGGAGGGAGAGGATTGAGTGTCTGGAGGACAGCTCTCCTCTCATGGGGAAGGTGACTTGGCTGCCCCACCAAATGACTTCCCCCAGGTGGAGGCCTGAAGGTAGAATGGGACAGGGGTGCTAATGAAAGGGTGGGTACTTCGGGTCTCTGAAGCATGCATATGCCTTCACGTACACATGCTGATGTGTCACACCACAGCAATGGGGAGGAATTGGGAGAAAATGGAGGAAAATACCTCATGGCAGTGGATGATGATGGACCCCCCCCTCAGGCTCCACATAGGTGGCCAGACAGCCAATCCTGTGGTCAAGATAGCTTCTAAGGTAAGATCACGGAGGAACTCGGTGATAGGGTGGGGGGGGTCATGCAGATGGGGGCTGCTGTGGGAAGAGCAGGTGCACAAGGTATAGTTAAAAAAACAATAAAAATTTGAATCTGCTAAATGTGTGTGACAGCAACTGATATTCTAATGCAGAACAGTGGCATTTTTTTTGCATATCTATATAAACACAGGCATAGCAGGTAAACTACAGAGAGATGTCCAAAACAGGCTTACAATCAGAGTTTATAACAAGACATTGGACATCCATACAATACGCCTAGGTGTGATCTACAGGCCTCCTACTCAGGAGGAGGAAGTGGACAAGGAGTTAATGCAGTAGGTGCAAAGGATTGAACACAAGGTGGAACTTCTGCTGTTGGGGGACTTTAACCTCCCCAATATGGACTGAGAGATCTCATCACCAGCATCAGCAAAAAGTAGGGAGTTACTGGATTCACTGCAAGGAGAGTTCCTTCACCAGCTGGTCAGGGAACCTACTAGAGAGTGGGCAACATTGGACTTAGTATTGACAAATGGGGAGAGTGTAGCTGATATTTCAGTGGGAGACAGTCTGGGGTTGAGCAACCACAGGGCTGTTAGGTTCAGGATAAGGATGGGGAAGGAAGTGAGTCATACCATTACAAGGGTACTGGACTTCAGACTTCAACAGAATGAGGGGGGTCTTCAGGGAGGTTATGGAGGGCAGGGAGGAGCTGGGGATGTGGAAGAAATGTGGGGTGTAATAAAGGGGGAATTTTGGGAACCACTGAACATTGCATAAGGAAGGTAAGCAAAAACAAAAGAAAAAGGAGGCTGCTGTGGCTCAACATGGAGGTGGTAAGGACAATAAGTGAAAGGAAACAAGCATTCAGGACAAAGAACATAGGGGAATGAGGATAGAGAGGTATACAGAGAGAAGCTGAAGGTGGCAGGGCAGACAATTAGGAGGGTGAAGGCAGATACAGAGGAGAGGATATTTAGAGAAGCCAGAAGGGAGGATAAATAGTTCTACATGTATGTCAGCGAGAGGTGAAAAGTCAAACAGGATAGTGAGACTTAAAGGGGATGGGGGAGGTCCATTAGAGATGTCAGAACAATGGGTTATAATATCACTTTTTATAATGCAGCACTGGGAATCTCCTCGTGCCTTGCCCTCAAATGTTCATAAATTTCCAAAAATAATTATAAAATTCAAATATGATATTATCCCTGTTCTCCAGGTTCAAGATTAAGAAGAAAACGTTTCTGCCAGACTTAAGAATATGAAAAATATGTATTTTATTAACACCTATATACATCAATTCTAAACATTCCTAATTAGCATAAAAATCAAGCATAATACAATAATGCAAACAACAACAGCAAAGGTTTCAGAAAATCGAGTAAAACATATAAAACAAATAAGCAAAACAAATTTCAGCAAATAATGCAAATGAATAAGCAATATTCAGCACAATAAATGGCATTGGCTATATGCTAGGCTTTCAGCACACTTAGTACAGTATTTAGCATAACCTTTATGTATAAGAACATGCAAACTCATCACATCAGTACCTCAGAGTATATTTCTGTATAAGACTTATTTCAGAACTTCATGGCATGCAAAATGTATTTCCTTTTGTTTACATTTTTTAACCTATATATCCAGCATTTGTAGTTAAAAGTTCACTATGTTACTACCTCAAATAGCCAAATCAAAGTACTAAGATATTACTAGTTAATAATTAAAATAATACTTACATTTCTGGTTATCTGTAAGCTTGATCATCTTTCCTTTTGACCTCAGAATCTTGGTGAAAAGTGCTTTTTCTGATTCTGGATGATAAAAGTCCTTTAGTGCCTTGGCTTGGCTGTAGTCCTCGGTCTTTTTCCCTCACCCTTGAATCTGGGACTGAAGGATCTTCTGACATCAATAAAGCAGTGCAGACTGGATCCCTCTTGCTTGGCATCACAAATTATCAAAAGTCACTTATCAGGATTTTGGAGGGAAAAATCAGACCACAAGATTTGAACAGTTCAGCAGCACAACAGTTTGTAGGAAAGGATTTTCCTGTGGGCAGCAAAGCTGTTATAGTAACTGGATTATGTGAATTTTTTCTGTTTCAGTCTTGTTCTGCTCTTGAACCTGCAACTCCAGACTCACTGTTATCCAACAGCACTGCAGGCTTGCTTCGGCTGGTGAATTTCAGAGTCAGTCTCTTGCTCAGGCTTTTAGCAGAAATTCCAAAACATAACTTTGGTCAATACTCAGTCTGTAAAACACAAGCCTTGTTTTATCCAATATTGTAAAAAGTCCTTTCTGGTAACAAATAGTTTTAGCAGCTGACCTCATTGCAATGTTGTACAGATTTTCAAGCTTGTCCTTAGCACCCCCTGGTGGATGCAATGGCTTAACCCACATGCTGGTCCCAAGCAGGTGTGGCTTCAGATTATTGTCCTAGTAAAAGTTCAAGATAGCCAGATTTTTCAGTCCAGACAATGTGAGGTCCATACAGTGCCAAGGATTAGGCAGTTCTGAAGTGGGCTTGGCCAAATTTGCCGCCTACATGTTTTCACGTAGGGGTGACATCATCACCAAACTCTGATTGGTCCTTGCAGATGATGAATGGTGACATTTGCCATTCCTCTGCAAGGACTGACCACTAACTTTAGGTTCACTTTTAGAAAGGAAATTATTTTCCTTTTATAACTTCTTTATTCCAAATGATATAACTTTTCTAGGACCTGTATTTCCTGAATTAGGCTAATAAAGGCTATAACTTCATATTTTTAATAAAATCTCTTAAAACAAAGTTTGTCTTTAAATATTCCAGGCTACAGAATAATATATGTCCATAACATTCCCTCAGGAGGTTTTAAAGCACAAGATTCTCTTACAAGTACGGGGCTTCTTTGTTTGTGCCTAATGAAGTATGACATCATGCAGTCTGGAGCTCATTGAAAAAATCTTTAACATGAAGCAACTAGGCCCTGCCCTAAAGTATTCTATCAACAATCACATCATTAGAGAGGTTGTAAGGTCAGCTTGCCTTTGACACCAGACTTGTTTATTTATCCCTGACAGTTCTGGGGTTACAGAGTTTTGCAAATAGCAAGCATTACAAAGCTCTTGCAGACTTGAAATTAAGTCTACCAAGAGATCTCTGCAGCTTTTATTGAGTATTTGAGTTTGGTCTTACTGGGACCTTATCTGTCTTTGCATCTGATAAAAGTTAATTCCTATTGTAATGAATGGTACTTCTTAAAAGTGGTATACGTTCGTGCCATCCTCAGCTCCAGATATAGTATGTCACCTGTCATGTTCCATAGCAACTCATCCTCTCTTATCTTTTAGTTGCAAGGGCATTGTCTTGACATTTACAAGACCGGTCTACACCCCCCCTAAATTCTGAGTCCAAGATGCCCCAGAGTCCTTGCCCCACACAACCTCCTTTCCATCTGAGGCTGGTCAAGGCAAAAGAGATTCTCCTCCTCCTTAAGTCCCTTAAAATCAAAGGCACAGGAGGTCCTGATGGCATCAACCCAAGGCTGCTAAGGGCTGCATCTCCGGCCATCTCTCGACCTATTACCTAGCTCCTAAACAGATCCCTACTTGAAGGTGCTGTGCCTGACATGTGGAAGCAGGCCTATGTGGTTCCCATCCACAAGGGGGGCCCCAGGGAACCTACTGGCAACTACAGGCCAATCCCCTGCTCTGCACCTTAGCTAAAATTCAGGAAAGGCTAGTCTATGGGCAACTCCGAGACTACCTGGAGACACACCAGCTGCTAGCACCCTCTCAACATGACTTCAGACAAAACCATGAAACCGACACTGCCCTGATAAAATTATCGGTTTATCTACTTGGAGCCATGGACAAAGGAACCCTTACAGGGGTGATCTTTATAGACTTGTCCAAGGCCTTTGACCTTGTCAACCACCAACTCCTGCTGACTAAATTGGGCAGGATTGGTCTAGACCCTCACTCTATCACTTGGTTGACAGCTACCTCTCTTGCCGAACTCTTTTTATTCTACCACTTTTAAGAGAGCTAAGTGGAAAGGGGTAACATCTGACCAACTTCCCCTGAAGGAGGGAGTACCGTAAGGTTCCATACTGGGCCCCCTTCTCTTTTCCCTGTTTGTCAATGACCTAAGTAGCCATTGTGGTGGTAGCTTAGTTCTTCAGTACACAGATGATGCTGTCATATACAGATCCCTGGACAAACTAGTGACCTTGGCCTTCAACTACAGGCTGACTTTGTTGAGCTGGAGGCCTGGGTAACAGAGAACAGGCTGGTCCTCAACACAAGCAAAATCAAGGCTATGCTATTTAGACCTAAATCCCTGGGCCAAGATAGAACACCCATCACTCCTACTTACCTCCTCATCTGGCAACTTCATTGAGGTGGTAGGCTTTCTTAAATACTTGGGTCTAATGCTGGATCAGGGCTTTATTCTAAAGAACCATGTTGAGCATGTAACAAAAAATATCCACCACGAACTAGGAATGCTCTACTGCCTAAACGACCAACTGATCCCCGAGGCCAGGATAACCATTGCTATAAGTGTCCTCCTCCCCACCCTGACCTATGCTGCTCCAGTTATGCAGGGCATGGCAAAACTGAAATTAACAGACTGCATGTGCTGTACAACAAGGTGGCTTGCTTTGCTTCTCAGTCTCTTGCAAGATGCCACCATTGTGAAGCCTTGGCTTCCCTAAATTGGTCATCCCTTGACTCTTGCCTACAGTACCCCCTGTTCTGCAATGCATATAAGTTTCTCCGCTCCTCCCCTCTGGCCAGCCTTGCAAGGTTCCTGGTCCCCAAGCACTCCAGCTGAAATCTCCGTATAACAGGACAAATCCTCCTGGAAGAACCCAGGGTGTGGACCAAGGTGGGCGGTAAATCCTTTATCTCCTCTGCCCCTCTGCTGTGGAAAAAAACTCCCTCTCTTTGTACAGGAAGCCCCCTCCCTTGAAACTTTCCGAACTAGGCTCAGGGCCCACTTGCTCGACGTCAGCACCTGTTCCTGCTACTGCACTTGATCTGACCACTGTACTGCCTACTGTCAACATATGGTGCATTTATGTCTTGTACACTTATCAAATATTCTGTACCCCTGTTCTTACGTATTGCTTAACGCTCCTTGTATACCACTATGTATGCCTTATATCTGTACTCCAGTAAATAAGTATTATTTAACATTCCTGTAAACCACTATGAATGCCTTATCTCTGTAACTAACTTCGGGTTGCTCTGAAAAGGGGACCTTCGGGGATCAGTGGGCCTACCCGGTCACCAAAATTGAATAAATAAATAAATTATAACCTTTGACTCTTCAAGAATTCAGGGCCTCTGGCTCTGGACAAACACTGCAGCAAGTATCTCTTAATATTCCAGTTTTAAATTGAAACTTAAGTCCAATACACCATTTCCTTTCCAGTGCTCACTTCAGCATTTTTTTTTCAAAGCTTACGCAATGTGGGCATTGATTTTAACGAGGAGTGTTATAGTATCCTTTATAATTAAGCAGAGGGCCCGGATTTTTCAACAGCACTTCAGAGCAAAGTTCTACGACAGGGTTCTCATTTGCCACGGAACTTCTGTGACAGTGAATGGCTATTTCTGCAGTAATTCTGTGGCAGAAAGCTGTCACTCTATTTCCCTTATTTTAAGACTTTTTTTAATTTTCTTTAAATTTGACAGTTTCTTAGTAGAATCAGACAACCTTCTTGTGAGTACACTTTTATTATAGAAAACTGAGAATGGCATAAGAGGAGAGAAACTGTAGTTTGATCACACACAAGAAATGTATTCAGCTGCTAATAAATCCTTTTCACAACTGAGTATGTGTCTTCTTTGCTTTATTTGTACTGTGAAATTAAAGATGTCAGATTCACTGCTCACATACTTCTTTTTATTCCACATAATATTAATACTGCATTGCCTAGAACACCAGACAAGCTTTACACAGCAACAGCATGAATTTTGTGTTTTTTTTGGTTGGAATTTGACACATATGCACACACCCAAAAAATAACCATTTTCTTAAGTTTCATACATATTTTATTACATGCATTTATAGTTCCATCACAATGGTTGTTCAGTTGGTTCTTTTAGCACAGTTGCACATTAGGATAGCTTTTTTAGTTTATTTCAAGGTTAAGACTATTGATTATAAACTCATTTGCAATGTGACCTTCATTCATACATTACACAGACAATCAATAAATATAAATAAAAACAAAGCAACACAATAACACAATTATTTGAAACAGTTACACTGCTTTTCCAAAGACCACAACTGCTTTTTTCAATGTAAAAATTGAGGGAGGTTTCCTGGTGTGGGTCCTGAATGCCTGAGGAAGACTGTTCCAGAGAACTAGAACATAGTAACTGAAACAAGATTGGGAATGTTTTGTTTTATTAAAGGGAACCAACATTTCTCTTGCACTAGAATTCCACAAAGATGGTTCTATATTCTTAAAACATAGCCTATTACTCAGATATAAGGGAATATGGCCTTACCCACATTTATAGGCAAATAATCATTTGTGGATATCCCTCCTATCACATAAAGGTAACGATCCTAATTTCTTAAACATCTCACAATGATGCGTAAATTTTGAACAATTTAACACCAATCTGGCCATCCTATTTAATAACACATCCAATCTTGACAGCCTGTCACTAGTTGCATTGTCGTACAAGATGCCTCTATAATCTATTAACAGAAGAATTTGAACTTTTATGATTAAATTTAAAGTTTCTGAATCAAAGCAATTTTTATATCTACAAAGAGGGCCCACCCTCTCACTCAACTGGGTTATAAGCTTATCTACATGGGTATTCCTCGAACATAACCTATCTAACCAAAACCCTAAGTACTTGTAATTATTTACACATTCCAAAATACTTCCAGAACCATCAACAATTTTCAATTCACAATCCCCTCTCAGTTTTGAAACTGTCCCAAATAACATACATTTAGTTTTTGATATGTTTAGTTTTAATCTTGAATTAGTAAAATAAGTTTGGAGATTATCAGCCCCATCCTGAAGTGTATTTTGTATGCCTAACAATAAGGAATGAGAAAAAGAGATGGTGTCATCATGAATAAGTGGTACTGGGCAGCCCCCACATGTTGTCCAAGACCTTTCAAATAAACCAGAAAAAGTAGGGGACCCAGGACGGAGCCCTGGGGTACCCCTCTATGGACAAGAAGGGGAGCCAACTCTGAACCATTCACTGCCATGACCTGCCATCTATTGGAGAGATATGAGCAGAACCATTGAATAGTCTCCCTGGATAGACCAACCTCACATAGTCCCTTCAACAACAGTTGATGGTCAACTGTGTCGAAGGCCTTGGAGAGATCGATCAAAATTGCTCCTGTAAAACATTGGGCATCATTTGCCACACTGATCTCATCCAAGACCCCTGACATGGCCACCAAAGTTCCATGAAATTTTCAAAAACCAGATTGGTACTGGTCCAAAAGCCCATTTCCCTCCAAATAGCCCATAAGCTGTCTAGACAGCAACTTTTCAAATACTTTGTTTGCCACGGGCAACAAAGATATTGGCCTATAGTTGGATAAGTGGCCAGGGTCCCCCCTTAAATGTGGGGACCACCCTGGCTGACTTCCAACCCCCAGGACATATCCTGATGTAACAGACCAGTTGAATAAATATGTCAAAGGATTGGCTATATATGTTGCCTCATACCTCAACATTGCAGGGGAGAGTCCATCCGGGCCACTACTATTACTCAACTTCAACCTTAAAAGTGATTCCAGTACCTCATATTTCCCTATTTCTTTAAAGGCAAATTGATTCACATCCCCATGACTTGAAGTCCAGGGGTTAGACAAAGGGCTGGAGGAACCTCCAAAAAAATTACCTGATTCTATAAAAAATGTATTAACTCTACCAGGAAGTGCCACGTCACTTTCATATGGTTCTTCTTTAGACAGGTGAATATTTACTTTTGATTTTCTTTGACCATTTAAATAGTTTATTATTCCCCCAAATTTATTTTGGGGGGGTCCTATAGACTCAGAGGTCTTAGGTTTTAGAAATGTGTTTTTGGTTTCTCTTACCTTACAGACATATACATTTCTCAACTTCTTGTAATTATGACAATCACCTGTCTCTCCTGATTTTTGGGCTTTGGCCCAGGCCTTATTTTTAAGTTGTTTCAATTTCATAAAGTTGGTAGAATACCAAGGTGACAAATTTATTTTAACCTTACGGGATTCAACTGGCATATGTTTGTTATATACCTGCAACAACTCACCCAGGAAATGATTCCAGGCCAGATCCAAGTCAAGGATTAATTCTAACCTATCCATTTTATATCATCAAGGTCAGCTATAAGGGCAAAATTATCAAAGGTTTTGAAGGATCTAAACTGAATTAAGGGAGGTGGACCCCTATTCCTTGTCTGCCCCTTTATGCAGAACACAATATTATGGTCACTAAGTAAGTCAGCAGCCATGCCAGTTGTATGGTAATTATGAGGACAATTTGTTCAGATAAGAGGCAGTATAGCGCAGTGGCTTAAGGCTCTGAGCTGCAAATCTGGTGACATCCAGCAGACCAGACCTGGGTTTGAATCCCACAGCTTCCACTTGCATACTGTATGACCCTGAGCAAGTCACTTAACATCCCTGTGCTCCCAGGTCACTCCTGTAAAAAAAGCTTTCAGTTTAGTGTGCTACTCTTGGTTAAACAACTAAAAAAAGATCAGATCAATTAGAGAGGACATTTATACGAGTAGGTTCAACCACCAACTGCACCAAGCCAAGATCTAGTGCTATAGTTTTCAAAATTCTCACCTTTGTTGGATGCAACCAGTCCACGTTAAAATCACCAGGAACGAAAAGTTCATGGGAATGGGAAAAAGGTAATAACGCGTCATGGATTGCTTGCAGAGCTTACTTTGACAAATGGGGTGGTCGATACCCTTCAAAGAGAAGCAGTGTTTTACCACTTCCAAAAATAAATTTCAGAGCTCTGTATTCACAACTTATAGGATAAATTTTAAAAAAATAATCGAGAGGAACATATTTATCCAAATAATAAATCATTAGCCCCCCCTCCTTGTTTACCTCTTCAGCCCTCATGAAGTTGTACCCCTGAATCTTTAACAAATTATCATCTTGTCTTCTGCAAAACCACATTTCTGATAGCAATAAAAAAATCAGGTGTATTATGAACTGTAAAGTCTCTAATTAGATCTGATTTTGGGATAACACTTCTAACATTAGACTGGATAAAGAGTAGGCCCTTATGGTTCAGTAAATTTGGTACTAAAGGGCCAGGATTTGGGCTTATATTTCCACTTACTAGCAACAGAAGAAGGATGCATAACTATGTTAATAAGCATTCCTTTAGATGTTTCAGCATAAATAGTACAAGTGCTTTCTTAATCCGAAATCCCAACCTGATGTTAACTTTCCTCCCAGGACAACACTTCCCTGACAAGACCTGTATCTGGGACTGAAGAAACCCTTGATGGACACCTAAATGGGGAACATTTCAACACTAGTTAAAAAAGAAATGTCATAGCAAACATTAGTCCCAGTTCAATAACTTAACAAACTGTTCCCATTTAATTGCACATCCCACCTGGAGCAAATCCCATCCAGCTCCCATTGGATTGACCCACCTACTAAAACAATCAATAGCAATCATAAAACAGGCCCCATCTGTAGTGCAAACTCTACTTACACTAATTTTAGAAATGTAAACTAAAATGTTTGCAAAGCAGCCTCCCGCTGTAGACTCCCGCCACTCCTGCGGGAGCCACACCACAGAGAGCCACTAAGGCCAGGAAAGCTTTATGAACACTAACTCCTCCTCCGAATGCCATCAGCACCCATGCCCCCCAAGACACCAGCTCCTGCCACTAGCTGGTAATGGGGAAGGGGGTGCCTAAGCAAGTCTCTGCTACTGATGTCGTCACCCCACCAGTCAGTGAAAGAGCTGAAGGATAGAAAGCGCAGGTGCAGTCCAGCTAAATACTTGTACGGCAGTTTTTAAATGATTCTGTTGTCTAGCTCCTCCTCTGAATGCCGTCAGTGCCCATGCCCCCTGAGACACCGGCTCCTGCAAAATTGTGATACAGAGATAGCTAAATAGATATTGATATAGAGATAGCTAGGTAGGCAGAGACAGACGGACAGAGAGACTGTTGGGGTTGGTACCAGCAGTTTTATTATAGCCATTCCTTATATTTTCCCTCTAATAATTTGTTACAATACTAAAAATAGTTCACCATTAGGTTACATCAAGTTAAATATTCCCACTTGAAGCAAGTCTCAGATCAGAGATATGCACACTGTATAACCAAAATTAATTCGGGAACTGCAAGTTTTTGAAAACTCACAACAATATTAGCTGAAAACTGTACGAGGACTTTGAAGGGTCTCAACCCCTCTTAGGGTTTTGACCTAATATAAACTCCATTATGATTTTTTATAAAAGTTGACTTTCTGAATTAATTTTAGTTATACAGACAGTGTGCAGATTTCTTGTGTTTCTGACTTGGCTGGCACCAAAGTCAGAGTAAACTGCCCCCCCAGCTGAGTTTGGCCCCCTCTGGAAACAGGGGGGACGATTCCAGGATGGCTTATGCCAGTGCAACCAAGTTACGCCAAACCCCATGGCATAACTCGCAGCTTGCACCATGCGATACGCCATGTGCAATTCCCAAAGGTACCTTGCGCCATGCCGCATGTGGGCTGTGCCAAATTTGTGTTATGCCACCCACTATGTCGCGACCCACAACACCATGGTGAACTGGTGGGTTACGGCAGCAACTGTGCCCCATTCCAAAAGGGTGGCTGCCCGTAACCCACTTACGCAATTACAGGAGCCGCATTGGTGCAGCGGAGTTATGACAGCATGGAGAAGGTATAAGTGGCATCTGTCAGTGCCAAAACAAGGGATGCCCACTCCACAGTGCCACAGAAAAGGTCCTGCTGTGCTCCCCATGCCCCCCAAACATGGCCATGCCCCCCATCCCACGAATGTTGGGGCCCCCAGGGTCCATTCTTGAAAGTGCTCCCCCCAGATGCCTTTGCCACTTGTCCAGCCCCCCATGCCCCTGGTGCTTGCCATGGTGTTCTGAGGTGGGGGGCTCTGGGGGGCAGTTTGCAGTCGGTTGAGACTTGCGGCATGCAGGGCTCATGCACCCCTGCCCATGGCATTAACGTCGCCTGCTGCAAGTCACAGGTCGTAAGTGCCAGGACCCTGCCATTCTTAGAATATGGTGCAGCGTCCCGGCGTAGTGAATGTCACAACTCGCATATGCCTGCGAGTTGCAACATTCATCCTGGAATTGGCCCTAGGGATTTTAACAATAGCAATGCCCTCCAATGCTCAGTCCAGCTCAGAGCTGGGATTTAAAAATTTTACTGAAGCCTCCATGGCTTCCCTGGGCTCCAACCCACTACAGGCTGGAAAAATAAATAAATAAAACTCATCCTCTCCTACCATCCCTGCTATGGACATGATATTTCCACTACTACACACTTATTCTTAAGCTGCAGACCTATAAAGATCAGGACAAAATCAGGAATATGTTGCCATTTTAGTGCTTCACCAGTAAAGTGGCTCCTGATTTACAGGCTCTCAATACATTCTGATCACAAAAAAAAAAATTCTTAGTGCAGAGTTTGTTAGAGCAAATACCATGCATACTTTAATACTATGAAAAAAATGACAATCTTCACTTTGCCATTTGGTGCTGTAATGGGTGAAAATTTTAGTGTTCTGACTGCAGTTTGGATTTTTTATAAGGAGCTCTCTCTTTTTACGATCTGGATTCATTCCGGTTTTAAATGTTGTAAGACTTGTAACCCCCAGGTGGCGCTATCCCAAGGGCTACTACCCCTGCCTGCTTAACTACAGACAGGTTGAGGGGCCTAGGTTCTGCGACGGGTGCCTCCACCCAGAAGTCAGGGTTTGAGGTGGTTAGACTAGCTTGATCACAGCCCTCTGGGACACAGTGACCCCCTTTAGTTCCCTCTAGTTGCTCACACAGTACATAGGAGTTACAGTCCCAATATCCCACATATACACACACTGTTCACTCATAAGGTACCACTTACTTTCAAGACTGATTCTGCAGCACATCTCTGAGGACCCCCTGTAAAACAAGGTTAATCAACATACACAGCAAACGGCAATACTGTTTCCATAAGTACCAACACCACAGACAGTATATAGTATAATAACAAATCTGATTTATTTAGGGAACAGTAACACAGGAGGGGGGCAATCAGGTTGATTAGTTGCGGCCAAGTTCAAATCACAATACTGTGCACATATATATAGGGTCCAAAATGTCACTCTTTGTGTACCCAGGATGGGAGGGGGCTAGCCAGGTCCGTTGCCTGGGGTTAACTGGTAGATGCAGATGGATGGGGCCCTGTAGGAAGAAAATAAATGCACAGTACCCAATTGTAATCTGGAGCCGGATAGCTCAGTCCATGAAGAGTGAAACAATACGAATTAGGTGACACACTTGTGATTGATAACAGGCTGCAGGGGAATACTCTGATTTGTACTCATAATACCCAAGTTGAGAACCAGATGGTGGATATTCTCTGGATTGCCAGAAGTAGTAAGGCATGGAAACAGGGTCCTTGTGGCTGAACCCTTAGGCAGTTGACAACTCACAGATTTAGTCCGACACACGCTGGGGTTCGCCCCCAGCTTCACCACACAGCACACAGTACAGGGGACATGAAATAGTGATTCCCCACAAGCTCCACACACATTCATATGTAAAAGGAAAGTACTACACCAGGCAGGCTGCTCCTTGATCTTGATCTCAATTACTGCAAGATATCTGGGAGCACACACAGCAGCTTCAGTTCCTGACAGACCCAGCACGATTGAGCAATTTCTCCAGTCTTCTACAGGGTGAGCCTGGTTTCCACACTTCGAGTGATTCTTTTCTGAATTCGGGTTCAGCCCAATTAACACACTGTAACGGCTGTAGGCTAACTTCAGGGCCTCTCACGTGCTAACTTTACACCGCAACAGCACAGAGCTCCTTCTCCTTACACAGTCAAACCGAATCTGACTCTCCAGCCTTAGTACAGGGCATTTCCTTTAAGTTCCAACAGGTCCAGTTGGTGGATTCAGCTGCCAATCACTCCAAAGCTCCCTCTGTTGGTGCAAAAAGGCACCAAGGTCCAAACTACGCTTCCCAGAATCACTAGCTATACATTCCCCTTGTAAACCGGCTCCATAGAGAGTCCAAATTCTGGTTGGTCCAAGCAGTCTCCATTTTAGGGCTCCCTTAACACAACTGGCCCAGCACAGCAGTTTAGGTCCAAAATGGAGGGGCAACACACACAGAGTCCCAGCTGCAGTAAAGGCAGGTTAGACAAACTACAATTTTGCTAATGCTTTAAATAATTACAGGCTAACAGTTACAGCTTTCAGATGGGCTCCATTTGCGCTTCCAGAGACCGCAAAATGGAACGATTGCTCCGCAACTCAGGAGGGATTCAAGCAGGGAAACACTAGCCCCCCTGGAAAAGCATTAATTATGTCTGCAAGTAGACAGCTCTTAAAGAGACATTATGTGGAGGTTCTACCAGCACTCACAGTGCCATTCTAGCAGCTTAAATGCCGAGCGCCAGCAGGTAGGGGGAAAACTTAGGCAAGCTCCTAGGAGGCTTTTAGGGACACCCATTTGTAGGGGGGTTACACCCTTCCTAGCCTGAAAAGAACTCGGCGTCCGCGTCAAGTAGGTACCCTTATAACACTTTAGAGAAGACTATTAAATACATTTACATCACTAACAGTTAGGTTTGCATTCTTTAAACCACAATCATATGTTAACTCTTGGTCATATGCACTTATTCTGTATTTAACAGCTTACTACATGTTACCACATTATATATACAATAACATTTTAAAATCAGGTTGTTACTTCTTGCACATGAAACTTGAAAAGAGGGGGCCCTTCCCTATCAGTTACCTGGGGGCTGAATGAGGCAGGGGCACCATACTTAGATGGCAAGACAAGTAATCTGGAGTTAGCACCTAGGTTCAGGTTGGGCAATGAGCTCGGGGTCACATACACTCCCTTATGGACCACATTAAGAGGCAAGTCCACAGGTCTGCCAGGGGAGTCATAGCTTAAACGTACCACAGGCTTCACAGCTCGACCAGTCCTTCTAGAGGGAACCATGACAGTCTCTGTGTTTTGATCCCCGCTTTCAGCGGTGTCTTCACTCGTTAGGGGAACTTTCATTGGGGGTAGAGAGGCTAGAACTTGGAGCACTTTCAGCTCCAGGAGTTGCAATCTCCGAGTCCACAACACTTGGCTCACATGGGGAGTTTTCTGATATTGGCAGTGAACTGTCAGGGCACTCAACTCACACTTCTTGTTCTGGTATATCACCAGTCTGTCCCAGTTCATCCTTTTCCTCCTCTGAAAGCTCATACAGTTCAACCATACACAATGATTCCATGTCCTCTGACGTGATACTTTGCACTTCACTTTCTGGGAGCATTGGCTCCAGGGACAAAGCTGGGAGCTTAGACAGTCCAGAAGGCCCAGCTTCCTCTCCATAATTGACTATGCTGCATCCCTTCCAGTAACTTGATGTCTTCTTCAAGTAGGGGTGCCAGTACTGCATGTAGTACTCCAAGTGTGGCCTCACCAGGGACCTGTACATGGACAGGATGACTTCTCCTCACCTAGAAGTAATTCCTCTTGCAATGCATCCCAGCATTCTGATGGCCTTTGCCACTGCCTTCCTGAATTTGCCTGAATGGTTCATTTCCCCTGTTACCAGAACACCCAGATCCTTCTCTGAAACAATTGACTCAGTTCGTAAGAGGGGTAGTACCCAAAGTTGCACTCACTTTCCTCTGACATGGATTTACAGTCATTTTCAACTGGGACCTGCTGTAGAGAACAATTTAACTCAGCTTCTATAGGTGCAGACTTTCTTTGCCTTTGCTTAGCAGCAGCTCTAGTCACTGGTCCAGCAAGAGCACTTTCTCGGGGCTCAGACTCAATCAAGATTTGTCCAATGGGCAATAAGTGATTTCTATGCATTGTTTTCACATCTTTTGAATTATTCTCAGGCCTTACTATGTAAACAGGCAGATCATCTAGTTTGCCTACCACAATGTGGGGGAGATGGTGCCACCCATCAGCAATCTTGTGCTTGCCATGCAGTCCCAGATTTCTGAGCAACACCCGATCTCTCTCCTGGAGTTCCCGCGCTTTCACTTTGTTATCATACCTTTCCTTGTTGGCCAGATTTCTTTTGGCAGCCATGGTTTGAGCCAGTTGGTACACATAATTTAGTTGGGCCTTTAACTTTTGCACATACTGTAAATGGTTATCAGCTTGAACCCCACCAGGAGAAACTCCAAAACAAACATCTACTGGTAGTTGATCTTCTCTTTCAAACATCAGGCGATAGGCGGAGAATCCAGTGGCATCACTTTTGGTGCAATTGTAGGCATGTACCAGGGTGCTAATTTGTTGGCTCCATCTAGGCTTGTCCTTTGGGTGGAGGGTGCCAAGCAAAGTGCGATTAAAATGTTTAGGCTGGGGGTGGTAAGGGGTGGTTCTGGACTTTCGTACTCCCCACAGAGAAAGCATCTCTTTGATCAGACGACTCTGAAAGTCCCACCCTTGATCAGAATGGATTCTTTGTGGTGCCCCTAGTAAACAAAAAAGTTTTCTATACATACTTTGGCCATAGTGGATGCCTTCTGGTCCTTGGTGGGGAAAGCTTGGGCACATCTCATAAAATGGTCAGTGACTACCAGCACATTACTAATATTTCATTGATATGGCTCCAGACTCAGGAAGTCAATACAGACCAGCTCCATGAGGGTGATGGTGGCGATGTTCACGGGGGGCAGCCCTCTGGGCAAAGCTTTTCTCTGTAAGCAGCGAATACAAGTTCAAATGTGTTGTTTAACATCAGCCCCCATCGTAGGCCAATAGAATCTGGATCTCACCAAGTCAAGTGTTCTGTCTATGCAAAGGTGCTCCATGTGGCTGTGTAGGGACCTCAGCACGAAGTCTCGAAAGGCAGTGGGCAAAACTATCTGCTGTTTGTCTATTTGTCCTCCTCTGTCCACTGTTTCCCTGTTTAACAGAAGATTAATCAGCTTCAACTTAAGACCTTCCTTGTATAACAATGCAGTTCTTAAAGCAGTAGAACATAACTTGGATACATCTTTCCCAGTGTAGAGGGCTTCTAAAGCTGGTTTAATCATGGGATCTTGGGATTCAGCCCACTGAAGACTGTCATTGTCTAACTGAGGCAAAGCACCAATGTCTAATGCAGAGAAGTGACAATAAGCAGCAGGTATGCAATTCTCAGACGGCCCCAAGCAGTTCACTGTGTCTGGGACCACTTGCTCCTCTTGGTCAAACTTCTGGCAGAGTGCTCGAATATCAGTTTCTGACAGTCTGACCCAGTCACTTCGAGAAACAGGCCTCCAGGAGAGAGCATTAGTATCTATGTGGTTCAGGCCTGCTCTGTATTCAACAGCATAGTCATATATAGATAATGCAGAAAGCCACATATGGCCAGTAGCATCCAACTTAGCTGAAGTCTGCACATTGGTCAAAGGATTATTGTCAGTTTTTACTAGTATCTTAGCCCCACACAAGTACGCATGGAATTGGTCAACAATGGCCCACTTCAAAGCTAGGAACTCTAACTTATGTACAGGATAGTTCTTTTCGGATGGGGTCAGGCTTCTACTGGCAAAGGCCACTGGTCTCAGGCCATTCTCTTGCTCCTGGTACAACACAGTCCCCAGACCTTGCAAACTAGCATCAGTGTGTAGGACATAGGGTTTTGCTGGATCTGCATAGGCCAGGACAGGAGAATGGGTAAGTTGATATAATTTCATGAAAAGCAGCTTCATAATCAGGTGTCCATCATGTCCCAAAAACTTCATTAGGACGAAAATACACTCTCTCAATCTCAGGGGAAGCTGACCTTTTGTATTTTTTGTGGGTAGGAGGGTAACCTTGAGTAAGATTAGGTAACAGATGGATCACTCTTGAATATTCCTTGATGAAACGGTGATAGCAGCCGCAGAATCCCAGGCATCTTTGCAGTTCTTTTGGATTGTGGGGATGTGGCCAGGTGGTCAGAGCCTCAGCTTTACTCGGGTCTGTCTCTATTCCCTTGGTGGAGACTGTGTCCCACATACTATACAGATGTTTGGAAGAATTTACATTTATCGATGGACAGTTTCAGGCCAAAGTCTTCCAGTCGGTCCAACACCTTGAACAATCTACTCTCATGTTCCTCCAGTGAGCTGCCAAATACAATAACATCATCCAAGTACACTAGGCACTCTAACAGATTCATGTCACCCACTGTACACTCCATCAGACATTGAAAAGTGGCTGAGGCACCTGAAATCTCTTGTGGCATCCTCGTGAACTCATAGAAACCAAGCGGGCAGATAAAGGTTGTCTTCTCATGGTCTTCTGGGGCCATCGGGATCTGTTAGTACCCACTGCGAAGATCCAGCACATAGAACCACTTGCTAGCATTCAGGCAGTCCAAAACATCCTGAATGCGGGGCACTGTATACTGATCAGGGATAGTCCGCCAGTTTAAAGTGTGATAATCCATGCACATCCTTACTGTCCCATTCTTTTTTCTCACTACCACCCTAGGGGAAGCATATGGGCTTCTGGATTCTTGTATTACACCAGCAGGAAACATCTCTTGCAGATGTGATCTCACATCATCTGTGTTAGCAGGGGCCAGGCGTCGAGACCTCTCATGAAATGGCCTTTCATCATGCAGCCGGATATGGTGCTCAGCTCCTTGCATGCATCCTACGTCCCATTCCTTTAAAGCAACAGTTCTCAAACTTTGTCATAGTGAGCCTCCCCTAAGCCATGGAAAAGATCTTGAGCCTCCCCCAAAATACTGAAATATTTTTGGGCCTCCCCATAGAAAAATAGCCTACTTTTCACAGGTACATCAGGAATAAATTGAAACCTCCTTGCATAGCTGGCTCTCATGTTAAGCTTATTGTAACCCCCCCTCCCAACAGGACAACCTACTTGCTCCAATATTTTGACTCTCAAACCATTGTTACCCCTTACTGCCATACCTTCATGGATCAGATTGCTTTCTGTGTGCCCTCTAACTGGAATAACCTTCCTGATGACCTCTGCCTCTCCCCCTGCTCTAAAGCAACTTCTTAGGGATCATTTTGTTCCCTCCTGCTTTTATTCCTAGTACCTGTATGGTTAACTCTTGTATTTGGTCAGTTCTGCTGCCAGTCTAATTGATCAATTGTTCCTTACATTGTTAGTTTACTGTTAATTTGTTTGCACTTTTCATAGGTATCATAGGTAATTACAGAGCAAAGACTTATGTCCATTGTGCTCGCTGTTGACTCTAATTATGATAGCTCCCTATTTTGTTCGCTATACAATGTTTGTCCAGTTTCCTCTTGAACTCAAGCATGGTCTTACTAGCAACCACCTCCTCAGGCAAGTTGTTCCACACTGGAATGACTAACACTAAACTAGTGTTTTCTTTTCGTTGTCCTAAAATGTTGCCCCTTCAGCTGCCATGAGTGTGTCCTGGTGTTATAATGCTGTTCCCTTAGTGTAAGTCCCAGTTTATCCCTCAGATTGAAGTCTTTAAGTGAACTATACACCATACACATGTCACCTCCCAATCGTCCATACTCCAGTGTGAACATCCCCAAGTCTTCTAATCTGTCCTCATTCATAATCCAGGTCCCTAACATCAGCTGCCAACCTAGTTGCCCTTCTCTGAACCCTCTCCAATCTCTTAACATCTAACCTAAACCCTGGTGACCAGAACTGGGCGCAATACTCCAACTGTGGCTTCACCAGCACTCCAAACAGAGGCACAATCACTTCCCTCTTCCTACTCTTAATATGTTTCTTAATGTTGATAAGAATACCACCAGTGGTCTTTATAACCTGGTTATAATGCTGATGGAACTTGAGATCATTTGTCACTTTAACACCCAAATCTCTTTCCTCGACTACTTTTCCCAGTATATGTCCATTTAGAACATAATCAGCTTTTTTGTTATTTTTCCCAAAGTGCATAACTACACATTTATCGGTGTTAAAGGATAACTTATATTCCCTAGCCCAAATTTCCATTTTAAATAAGGCTTTTTGCAGCTTCATTACATCTTCATTATTTTTGATACTAATACCAATCCTAGTGTCATCTGCAGATTTGGTTTCCCAGACATCCCCTCCAGTCAGTGAGTGTATATATATATATATATATAATATTAAACAAACAGGGCCCCAGCACAGATCCCTGGGGAACTCCACTCTCCACTCCCAACCAATCAGAATATACACCCTTTAAACAAACCCTCTGCTTTCTCTCACTCAGCCATGCTTTTACCCAGGATGTACTGTACCCAGGTATTTTGAGTTCTATTAAAGCATCAACCAATTCCCCATGTGAGACCTTATCAAATGCCTTGGAAAAATCCCAAAACACTACATCCACAGAGATATTCACTTCCAAGGCTCTACTCATGTGTTCATAAAACTCAAGGAGATTTGTCTGACATGATAAACCTTTCTTAAAGCCATGTTGTGCAGCATCACAGTCCCCTGCTAATTTCAAAAACTCCACTATTTGGTCCTTTATAATAGCTTCCAATATGTTCCTCAAAACAGCAGTCAAACTTACAGGTCTATAGTTACTTACTTCCTGTTTAGATCCCTTTTTATGGATAGGGACTACATTTGCTTTATGCCATACCTCTATCACCTTCCCTTTATCCAGTGATTTTTGAAACAATGCTGTTAAGGGTTCTGCCAATACTGTTGCTAGTTCCCTAAGAACTCTAAGATGGAACCCATCTGGTCCCTGAGACTTATTTAGGTCCAGATGCTTCAGTCTATCTTCAATATCTCCTTTATTCAGAACAATTTTATAATCAGTATTATACAGATGGTCCCTAGTATTTTCTGACTTACTATTGAAAACTGATGAAAAATAAGTATTGAAATGCCCTGCTATAGCCTGGTAGTCCTCAACTAACTCACCATCCTGGTCCTTAATGGGCCCCACAGTAGTTTTACTCCCTTTTTTATTATTAATGTAGGTGTAAAAAGATGTATGATTATCTTTAACTCTTGTAACCAAATTTAACTCATGTTTCTGAGTTGCCTGTTTAATAGCTTTTTTAGTTTCTTTTAAAAGTTTTTTATACACGGCTCAAATTTTTGCACACTCACTTTTTCTGGCTTTTATATAAGCTCTTTTTTCCTTTTTAATCAATTTCCTAATTTTAGGAGATAGCCATGAGGGAATTTTACCCAATCAATTGTATTTCTTCCTTAATGGGACATACTTATGTACCAAATCAACATTTTTTTTTCTCCAGGCTAACCCAATTTTCCTTTAATGATCTTTTTTCAAACTCTTTCATCCATCCCCACTCCAGGAGTTCCATTCTCATTGTATTGAAATTGTTCTTATTAAAGTTACGGACCTTGGTTGAGCCAGAAATGATAGAATATACCCCATTTAATTCAAAACTAATCATGCAGTGATCACTTGAACCGAGAGGTGAAGTACTACAATTTTTAATTGAGTCCCCTAAATTACTTAACACAAGGTCTGATGTATTTTCCCCTCTTGTGCTACTCTCTATGTATTGATCCAAACCAGCTAGTAATAAAGAGTCAAAATATCTTAACTCATTTGATGTCTCCACTGTTTGTTTTGACCAATTGATACCGGGCAGATTAAAGTCACCTAAAAGTATAATATTTTCAGTAATCTCTTAGGAGTTCAAATAATTTAGAACCGCCTCATCATTTTGGGAGGGAAATTGAAGGAGGTTGATACATAACCCCTATTTTGATACCAGGGCCTTCAGGTAGCAATATCTTAATCCACAGATGCTCAATTCCTGCTATTTTAGGAACTTCAATAGCTACTAATTTTTTTTATTTAGTTGTTTAACCAGGTATAGCACACTAAGCTGGAAGCTTTTTTTACAGGAGCAACCTGGGAGCACAAAGAGGTTAAGTGACTTGCTTAGGGTCACACAGTATGTAAGTGGAAGCTGTGGGATTCAAACCCAGGTAAGGTCTGCTGGATGTCAGCAGATTTGCAGCTCAGAGCCTTAGACCACTGCGCTATACTGCCTCCGTCTCCATCTCCTGATTTAATTGTATTGGATACATATAGTGCTACACCACCACCCTTTTTACCCACTCTATCCACATGATATAAATCATATCCCTGTATATGATGGTCCCAGGTGTCTTCAGATGTCCACCAGGTCTCAGTTATGGCATACATCTGGACAATGTCAGTATTTAGCAAACAGACTAGTTCATCAGATTAGTTTGTAAGGTTCCTGGCATTAAGGGAGAGGCATTTCCATTCCTGAGATACACTAGTCTTCTCAAGTTGTTTGGTTTTTTTTACTGATGTCTGTGAAGTTTGATGAATACTCCCTACCCCCCTTGGTACCTAGTTTAAATAATTTTCAACTTGTTGCTGTATTTCCTTAGCTAGTATTCTAGAACCATGTCTGTTTAGATGCAACCCATCATTCCCAAATAAACCTTGGTCCCTGAAGTGTCCCAGTGGTGGATGAATACAAAACCCTCCCTATGGCACCACCTTCTCAACCACCCATTTAGCTGTCTGATGTCCCTATGTTTGCCTGCCTCCTCCTGAGGTATGGACAGGATTTCTGATATCAAAATATGGCATCCATGTACCCTCAAGTTCTCACCAACAGCCTCAAAGTCCCTTTGAATATCCAAAAGTGCCCTTTTTCCAACATCATTTGTACTAATATGTAATACCGTGACTGGATTTAGGGTATTTTCCAATAATCCTGGCAACTATTTACGAACTTCCCCTATACCTGCTCCCGGTAGAATACAACAGTTGTAAACTCGTTCCTTCCTTGACATAATATTTTATCGATGTTTCTAACCATGGAGTCACCAATAACCAGAAGTTCCTTATTTAGTATATGATCTCCTTGTACCCCCTGCTTATTGTACCCTACCATATTTGTTGCATGACCTTCCCTACACTCACTAGTGTTTGGATCCAATTGGTCAGTCTTGCCCGGATATACCACTGTACTGAGGATGTTATACCTATTTTGAATATCAATCTGCCCATATCCACCAATATTCTGCCTTCCCTTTTTACTACCCTTTTCCACTCTGCACCAATCTTCCTCCTCCTTAGAGTCCACACAGTTGTTTGCCTCCAAATGTATATCTTCCCTTTCTACAGTTGCAACCCCTACTAGCTGATCATTTTCATATTGTTCAACACAGACATCTAGAGCTGAATCAATGAATTTTTCTAGTGAAGATATCTCAATCTGGAGTTTAATCCTATTTTGTAATGATTCAATTTCTTGTTTCATAATTTCAATCAATGTACATTTATCACACACAAAGGCATCAACCTTCTCCACTTCCTCATACATTTTACATGTGAGACAGACGTTCAAAGTAACATAGTCCCTAACATGCATACCCATATGCAATTCCATATTTAAAATCAGGATTTCCTAAAATACTCCTACTTACGGACCTTCTTTGGTGCAGAGAAGGACTACTGGCTCCTTCCCTCGACTGACACTGACAGACACCGTTGGCATCTGCCCACATCACCTCCACTCCGCACTCGACTCCGCTCGCTGTAGCCGAGCTTTTGTAGAGCAGCTTAGTGACATTGCCTACATTGCTATGGCAACCATCACGAGCGCTCCTGAAACCTGGGGCAGACTGTGGGGGTAACCCGCCCTTAAAAGATTGAGTTAAACCCCACCTGGTAGCAGAAAGGTAGCTAATCCAAAGCCCAACAGAGTGAACTAGTCTGCTGCAGTCTCCCCGAGTAGCGAGGAGATCAAAACAGTGCCTCCAGGAATCACTTTTATTCATTTTGTATTGCTTGAGTGTTTTGCAGTTACATTCTGAACTGTATTTTCTCACTACCCTTCCCTGGGTACACCTGATATAAGCCATGGTTCAGTGTACAGTACCTTCCCTGGTCACAGACTTGTGAATAAATACATAAATTCACCTACTATTATCCTCTTTCAGTTTGCCTTATACCTTCACACAAAATCTATAAAGTTCAAAAGTGATATATAATACTTTTTCAAGACTTGCTTGAGCCACCCCTAGAACAGGTTGGGGCCTCCCAAGGGAGGCTGGCCTCACCGTTTGAGAACCCCTGCTTTAAAGAAAACACCTGGTCTCTCTGGGCAAGCTTCTCACTGATCCTCACTTTCCATTCAGCTGGCAACAGGGAGTCACCGAAATCAAACAAGTCAGGTGTTACTCTGTCATTCTTCCTCCAAACTCTTGCTACTGGGTAGCACTGCAGTGTCTGCACAATGCACATTAGCCAGGGTGCAACCTCTATTTACTTGAATCTCTCTGTCAGACACATTATGAACTTGAATCATTACCTTTCTGGCATAAGCATGGGCTCTAGTGGGCAAAATACTAGGCTTGACCAGCAGTCCCTCCGGCAATTTTCCATCACCTGGTGCATCCAACATTAATATTTTATTCTTGACATCCTTTCTGATATGGACCTCTCCCTGTAAGGTACACTGGGCATGTGGCACCAGGATCAGAGACTCAGGATCCTTTTCCAGACAATTCCAACCGGTTCCTCTGGTTCCACTTTGTCAGCATTTCTCTGGGCATCATAGACCTTCTTGATCAATGCCAGAATTCTTAATGCTCTACCAGTCTGTGACCCCTGTTTCTCATAACACAACTGCACCAACCATCCAAACATATGCGCATTCCTCCCAATTAGTAGTGGAACCCCATCATACAGTCCGGTAGGGGGACACACTAAGGCCAGGGTCTCTACTTGCTCGGCCACTCCAGCCACGGAGGTGGGAAAAGACAGCCAAATTTGGATATGTCCAGAGTAGGGGTAGGCCTTCTCACTTAACCCCCAGACATGCAACCCCTCCAATAGTTGTAAGGGTACATCAGTCAAATGCTTCTGATACCAATCCTGGAACATAATTGTCACTTGGGAGCCACTGTCTAATACAGCTCTTGTAGATACTCCATTCACCTTTACAGTGTTCTCCATGGAGGGACCCACTATTCTGGACCAGTCTGGAGAGGCAGTAGTGGGGGCCTGGGCAACTGACCTTGCCACAAAGGGATGTGAGTTAGCATTTTTGAGACCCTCACTGGGATTGTTTCGTGCACCTCTTAACCACTGATTTGTTCTCCAAAGCTCTCCTTGTAGCCTATATACAACTTTGTGTCTTTTGGGGTCCGGCATTCTCTCTTCATGTGCCCATCCTTCCCACAATTATAGCAAAACATACTTTCTGGAGTTTGAGCTGGCTGAGGTGTTGCACTGGGAACCAGGCCGGGGGTATTACTAACTGGAAGCCTTGGTGCCATCTCTGTCTGCGGCATGATAAGCATTTGGAGGCATCAAATCAATTTCCCCACTTCCATGGTCAAGACATTGAGTTTTGAGCAGTTATCAGCAGGAGATGCCTGGGTGGGTACCCCCACCCCCATAGCAGAGGCAGTCGGATATAGGTCGGGGCCTGTACTTGCAGGTGCGGTCTTCATAAAGAGACTGTTTTTGAATTCCCTGATCTCTCTCAGCAGTTCACGCCATAGTGGCACACCGTCATTGGTCCCGACTTCACAAGGACCTTCCGATGCTGTGATCACTTGGGCTTCGCTCACCCCAGAATTAACAACCCCCTCCTCATCTTCAACCTCCCAAAGTTCTTTTAATAAGTCGCAATAGTCTGGTGGGTTACCCCTTCTGTCTGGGAGCCTTAAATGAAGGAGCTGCAATTTAGAATGCTTTGCATGCTGTAGTAGGTGTTCCAACCTTACATGGTTTAAGTCACTAGTGGCTACCCCACCTTTTCGGTAAGCCTTCTGCAGAGCTCTTTCCAGACAAGTAACATATGCAGAAAAACTTTCCCCTGGCCACTGTTTTGTACCTTGAAATTTCCACATCAAGCTCTCCCCTGACTCAATGCTCCCAAAATTGCCTTCAAGTGCAGATAGGTACTTCTAGGCAGATGCATCAGGATTTGTGGACCTCAAAAATGTAATGGCCTCTAGGGCAGGACCCATCAGTCTTTCTAGGATTCTTTTTTGTTTCTCAGCCTCCGTACACTGCCATTCAGGTATCAGGGTGGCAACACAATCTATCCAGGTGTCCCAATTATCCTCCCCTTGGGGGGGTGGGAAGGGTGCCAGAGAAGATCCTCAACCTTCGGTAAGAGTCGTGACTAATGGCAGGTGCAGAAATAGGAGCCTGCAGTGGTTCAGCCACAGAAAGAGGGGCAATAATGGGTGCTGTAGCGGGAGGGGGTGTTGGGGGAGGAACACCCCCAGGTGGCAGGAATAACTTCTTTAAGTCCTCCACAGTTTTCCCTTCTTCCAGCAACAATTTAGCAAATTTCTCCTCAAAGGTTTCAGATAGTGGGGGGGCTCATTCCCCCTCGGGTCTTCACTGTCCTTAGTTATCACTCTCTAGGCAGTGAGGGCTCCCTCTGGGGTAATAGTCTGTGGCACTTTGGAGCTATCTATGGGATCCTTATACTCTACTAGGGCCATGAAAGTGTGGGTGAGCAGATTAGCATGTCGACCCACCCACTAGAAGTTTTTGTAAACCTTCCACTTTAGAAAGTACTTCCTCTACAGTGTCCTTACTGGTACCCAGCGACATATCCAAGATAAGTATAGCATTTTTGGGGTCGATCTCCTGCCCAGTACACCACTCCACCAAGTGGTGCACAGCCACTTCTATCAGGGTATCCATTTATTTTTAACAGTGATTTGTAAATGTGGCCACAAGGGGATGCTAATCCCAGCGGTGCCTCCAAGATGTAACCCCCAAGTGGCGCTATCCTAAGGGCTATTACCCCTGCCTGCTTAACTACGAACAGGTTGGGGGGCCTAGGTTCTGCAATGGGTACCTCCACCCAGAGGTCAGGGTTTGTAGTGGTTAGACTAGCTTGATCACAGCCCTCTGGGACACAGTGACCCCCTCTGGTTCCCTCTAGTGGCTCACACAGTACATAGTAGTTACAGTCCCAATACCCCACATGCACATACTATTCACTCATAAGGTACCACTTACCTTCGAGACTGATTCTGCAGCACGTTTCTGAGGACCCCCTGTAAAACAAGGTTAATCAACATACACAGCAAATGGCAATACTGTTTCCATAAGTACCAACACCACAGACAGTATATAGTATAATAACAACAAAGCTGATTTATTTAGGGAATAGTAACACGGCAGGGGGAAATCAGGTTAATTGGTGGCATTAAATCACAGTACTGTGCACACATACAGGATCTGAAAAGTCGGATTCCCCCCTCCCTCTGATGCAGATGACCTTCAATTGCAGGATGTGGCCTATACTGTGGTGATCTGCATCAAAGTATCTTGTGGCGGCACCTCGATGGATAATGGTAGGTCCAAGGGGGGCCAGGAGTGGCTGCCGCGTGTGAGATTATGGGTTTCACAGTGCTTTCCCATCTCCCTTGCTTGGCCGTCAAACTCCTTTTTGTTTCATATACCCCTTCCTGCACTAATGGGTTAATTATGATTTTTAGATGGGAGATGGATGGGTGTGGGAATGTGGAAAATTTTGCTGGGCATTTGGGGTTAAAACAAGTGTTGGATGTGGCTCATTAGTTGAGGAGAGGAGAGACTGCCTGCTAAGGAATTCTTGGGGGGGGGATGATGATGGAGCTGTTGACTGAGTAAGAGACACCAACAACCTTAGTCTTCCTGTCCGGGGTGGGGGGGTTGAACTGATTAGTAAAGTGGGAGGTTGGGTATGATGCGCTGAGGGAGGTGTAAAATTGCCTTTCTTACCCTGTGGCTTGCAGTCAATCAGGGAGCTCCACATGGCCTTGGATTAGCCCGTGGGATGTGAGAGTTATTTTCTCAGCCCCACCTTGTTGGGGAAGGGGTTGGCAAGTGGCGGTCACTTTCAAAATGGGCATATTTAAATAGGTTGAAGTGCAGTGGGCACTTAGTTGATAGGGGACTAGGTAAAGGATTACTTGTTTTGTGGGCATAGGGTGGTGGGGGCTTGATTGTTTTTCTTTGGGGAAGGGTGGGGTATGCTCATTCCATCTTCCCTACCGAAGACTGTTCATTTATTAGCTGGGTACTTCTTCAAGGGAATTTTTGCAAGTTTCTGGGGGATTGGGGGAGGGGGAGCTCATTCTAGTATGTGGGTAATTTGTTTATGTTTACAAGGTGACGAGTACATTATGTTGAGCATTACTGCGTAGGTTTGCTACACCTGTATTAGCCTGCTAATAATGATGGGGCTGTTCAAATCCAGTGGTGGGTTTGGCGGGATGGGTGTTGATTGTTATAGTTATACCTGTTTAATGCAGTGATGAAAGTGAACAGGAACGCACAGGAACTCAGTTCCTGTACCTTTCTTACAGCAGGAACAGAGTTCCTGTACTTCTTCTCACTGACACTGGAACTGAAATTCTTAATTGAGCCAAATAATGACAGTTTTTGGGCCTGTGACCTGAAATCAGGGATTCCATCACACAATTTGACTGGTACAACAGTGATATTTTCCTAGAAATACTTTGATATCCCTAATTGAATCTCATAGTATCTAAACAGTTATCCTTCAGATTAAGGAACTTCATTCTGCGTTTCATATTTGCCATTGCCCGAGTTCCTGTACTTCTTGTCTACCACTTCCACCATTGGTTTAATGTTTCAAATGTTTATGCTTTTTGGTTCTATTTTAAGGTCCATTCTGTTCCGTTTCTTTTTCTATGGTAGCTTGTTATTATGTGGAGATGTTTCTTGGGCTGTGTGTGGTGTGGTGAGTTCCAGAAGGGTGATCTCTTATGTCATTAATCATGGGTCCTAGTCAGCAACTTACAGTCATCTCATGGAATGTGAGGGTTTTTGTCTCCCCAGTTAAGAGGACAAATATCTTCACTGCCCTTAAACATCCAAATGCTCATGTCACATTATTGCAGGAACCGCACTTAAATACCAAGGAGCATGCTAAGCTTGTTTAAAATTGGGTTGGGATGTGTTATGTGGCTTCCTATTCTTCTAACAAATGCAGAGTGGCAGTTTTGGTGCATCAAGACCTCCCCTTAATGGTATGGCGGGTTGCAACAAACCTTGGGGAGGGAAGATACGTCTTTGTAGATGAACAGTTGTACGAGGAAATAATCACATTTGGCAGTGTATATGCCCCCGTGGATTTTTATGAAGGGTTTTATCAGTCTATCCTTGACATAATTACTTGGGAGCAGTTTCCAGAACTAATTTTAGGTGGAGATCTTAATACAGTGATGGACCCCATACTGGACCACTCTGAGGGGAGGGATCATCATAAAAAATGCTATGAAACAATGGCAGCTCGGGATGTGTGAACTGGACCTAGTGGATGGTTGGCATAATGATAACTTGGGGGCGAAGGAATACACCTTCTATTCTAACCCCCATAAAACTTTGTCCAGGATAGATTATGTTTATTTACTTTGTGTAGAGTATCATTGGTTAGAAAAGGTCTGGCATACTGCTGTACACATGTCAGATCATGCTATGGTGGCCCTTACTTTATCTGTTACAGAGAAATCGGATGGTCTTCCCTCCTGAAAATTCCCTACATATCTATTGGCGAGACAGGATTTTCAGTCATATCTTAAAGAACGGTGGCAGTATTATAAAGAGACAAATTGGGGTCCACCACTAATTCTAGAATATATTGGGATGCTGGCAAGGCATTTATGAAGGGGGCAATTATTAAATATTTTGCAAATTTTAAATGGAAGAGCATGAGAAAAGGTTAGCCTTAGAGAGGCAGTTTGGGGACCTGGAGTGCCGGGTGGCCTCCAGCCAAACTGAAAAGAATCTTCGGTTGCTGCTTATGACCTCAGAAGGCCCTTAATCTGCTCATGACAGAGGAGGCCAGGGCATCCTGGTTCTGCACCAGAAGGCAGTTTTTTGAATGGGGCAATAAATCGGGACTTCTCTTGGTAAAGCTTGTCTGAGGGAGATCAGATGCAGTGCATATTCCTGTTATTAAGCCACAACGGTGGGTTCTGGTGAAGGAAAAGGGTCAGATCATGGAAGTTTTTAGGCAGTTTTATAAGCAACTGAATACTGTAGAATGCACATGCAAATCTGCAGCGGCACATAGGTTCCTGTGTGGTCTGGCCTTGTGACAAGAGGACTAATCCCTGCAGTTTCTGACCAAATGGAAAAAGATGACCCAGGAACAGGTGTTGCAGTAATTAGTAATAAAGTTTATTACCACTCCCAAAAGACAAACGTTTGTTACAACTTACCTAGCTGAAATCCTGAAAGATCTCTTGTCTACCTGGGAAGAATGATGGAACTCAGGGTGGAACACAATTACACAATATTATATATGGGAGCTAAGGCTGCTGGTTACTGTAGTAACAGCACATTCGGATGTAACCCCTAGGTGGCACTATCCCAAGGGCTACTACCCCTGCCTGTTTGACTACGGACAGGTTGAGGGGCCTAGGTCCCACAGCGAGTGCCTCCACCCAGAGGTCAGGGTTTGTAGTGGTTAGACTAGCTTGGTCACAGCCCTCTGGGTCACTGAGACCCCCTTTTATTCCCTCTAGTGGCTCACACAGCACCCCGGAGTTACAGCCCCAATACCCCACGTATACACACTGTTCACTCATATAGATACCACTTACCCTCGAGACTGATTCTGCAGCACGTCTCTGAGGACCCCCTGTAAAATAAGGTTAAACAACATACACAACAAAACACAATACTGTTTCCATAAGTACCAACACCACAGACAGCATATAGTATAACAACAACAAATCTGATTTATTTAGGGGCAGTAACACAGGAGAGGGAAATCAGGTTAATTGGTGGCATTAAATCACAGTACTGTGCACACATACAGGATCTGAAAAGTCACACTCTGGGTACCCAGGTTGGCTAGCCAGGTCCATTGCCCGGGGTTGGCCGGCAGGTGCAGGTGGATGGGGCCCTGTAGAAGAAAATATATGCACAACACCCAATTGTAATCCAGAGCCGGATGGCTCAGTCCATGAAGCAGGAAAACATCAAGAATTAGATGACACACTTGTGATTGAAAACAGACTGCAGCCGAATACCCTGATTTGCACTCACAATACCCAAGCTGAGGACCGGATGGTAGATGTTCTTCTGGATTGCCAGAACAACAGGGAATGGAGACAAGGTCCTTGTGACTGGACCCCACTGCAGTTGATAGCAAATGCATTTAGTCCAAGCTAAGCTGGGGTTTGCTTCTAGCTTCAGCACACAGCACGGAGGATTGGAAATAGTAATTCCCCACAAGCACTACGCACATTCATATGTAAAAAGAAAGTACTATACCAGGCAGGCTGCTCCTTGATCCCGATCGCAATTACTGCAAAATACCCGGGAGCACACACAGCAGCTTCAGTTCCTGACTGACTGAGCGCAATTCAGCAATTTCTCCAGTCTTCTATAGGGTGAGCCTGGTTCCCACTCTTCAGACTTCCTTCTTTCTCCTCACAATCGGATTCAGTCCAAACTGGCACTTGCAACGGCTGCAGGCCGAACCTCAGGGCCTCACACGTTTCCCTCGCGAAACTATACACCACAGAAGCACAGAGCTCCTTCTCTCTTCACTGTCACAACTGATTTGAGCTTTCCAGTCACAGAGCAGGGCATTTCCTTTAGCTCCACACCATTCTGTTGGTTGGTTCGGCTGTCACTCACAATAAGACCCCCTCTGTTGGTGGAAAAAGGTGCCAAGGTCAAAACTACATTTCCCAGAGTCACTGTCCATACAATTCCCTTGTGGCTGGCTCAAAATTAAGAGCCCCCCAAGTTCTGATTTGTCCACAGGCTCCATTTTAGGGCTCCCTTAACCCAATTGGTCCAGCACAGCAGTTCAGGACAAAAATGAAAGAGCTACACTGAAACAGTTCATGCTAAAATAAAGACAGGTTAGATATAGAAACATAGACTTTGACGGCAGATAAGGACTGCTTGGCCCATCTAGTCTGCCCATTTCCCTACCTACAGGATAGGCCGCAGATCCTAGTTAACCAACAGCCTATTTCTTCCTACCCCCCACAAGAAATGCCTTATGTCTGTCCCATGCATTCTTGAATTCTCCCACAGTTTTAGACCCCACAACCTCCTCAGGAAGGCTGTTCCATGCACCCACTACCAAACTACATTTTCTCAGTCACTCTAAATGATTTCTGGCAAACAGTTATATCTTTCAACAAGGCTTCCTCTGCACATGTAGCGATGGCAGAAACAGAGCGAATTGGCAGCAGCTCGGGCGGGATTCGAGCATTAAATACACAGTCCCCCATACAAACTAATTAATTCTGCAAGCAGACGGCTCTTAAAGAGACAGTACGTGGAGGCTCAAATAGCACTCACTTGGAACCACATTTAAATAGCTCAGACATCAAACACCGCCCAGACTTGGAGCATTCAGGCAAGCTCCTGGAAGACTTTTGGGAACCCCCATTTGCAGGGGCATTACACCCTTCCTGGCCTAGAAAAACTTGGTGTCCATGTCAAGTAAATACCCCCATAAATTTGAATACAACCATATACATTTACATCAATATCACATTAGGCTTATACATGTAATCATTAGTCAACATATCACCTTACCAGAAACGCATTTCTGAAACTTCAGTATATCACTTTTTTTCACAGTATTATACACACATTGTACCATAACTCAGGTTATTACCTCCTGTACATGAAACCTGAAGAGAAGGGGCCCTTCCCTATCAGCTACCTTGGGACTGAATGGGGCAGGGGCACCATACCTAGAGGGCAACACAGGTAACTTGGAGTTAGTACTGATGTTCAGTTTGGGCAATGAGGTCAGGGACATATACACTCCTTTATGTACAACATTGAGAGGCAAGTCCACAGGCCTCCCAGGGGAATCATAATTGAGGTGCACCACAGGCTTTACAGCTTGACCAGTCTTTCTAGGGGGAAATGTTACAGTCTCTGCACCCTGAGCCTCATTTTCAGCATTGTCCTCACTTGTCAGGGGAGTCTCCATTGGGTTAGAGAGGCTAGAACTTGGGGCACTTTCAGCTCCAGGAGTTACAATCTCTGAGTCCACAACATTTGGCTCACATGGGGAGTTTTCTGACATTGACAGTGGGTTATCAGGGCACTCAACACATTCTTCTTGTTCTGGTATATCACCAGTTTGTCCCAGTCCATAATTTTCTTTGTCTGAAAACTCAAACAGTTCAACCATACATAATGATTCCATATCATCTGACTTGATGCTTTGCACTTCACTTTCTGGGAGCATTGGCTCCAGGGACAAAGCTGGGGGCTGAGATAGTCCAGAAGGCCCAGCTTCATCTCCAGGATTGACTAGGGGATTGCCCTGAAACAACTGACTCAGTTCGTAAGAAGGGTAGTATTCAAAGCCACACTCACTTTCCTCTGGCATGGACTGACAGTCATGTTCAACTGGGACTTGTGGAGGGGAACACTTTAACTCATCTTCTGTAGGTGCAGGCTTTCTTGATTTTTGCTTAGCAGCAGCTCTAGTCACTGGTCCAGAGTGGGCATTTTCTGGGGGCTTAGACTCAATCAAGATTTGTCCAATGGGCAGTAAATGATTTTCTATGCATTGTTTTCACATCTTTTGAATGATTATCAGGCCTTACTTTGTACACAGGCAGATCATCTAGTTTGCCCGCTACGATGTGAGGCAAATGGTGCCTTCTGTTAGTAATCTTATGTTTGCCATGCAGACCCAGATTTCTTAGCAATACCTGATCTCCCTCCTGGAGTTCCTGTGCTTTCACCTTTTTATCATACTTTTCTTTGTTGGCCAGATTTCTTTTGGCAGCCTTGGTTTGAGCCAGTTGGTATGCATGATTTAGCTGGGCCTTTAACTTTTGCACATACTGTAAATAGTTGTCAGCTCGAACCCCATCAGGAGAAACTCCAAAACATACATCTACCGGCAGTCAAGCTTCTCTTCCAAACATCAGACGGTAGGGGGAGAACCCAGTGGCATCACTTTTGGTGCAGTTGTAGGCATGTACCAGGGTGCTAATTTGTTGGCTCCATCTAGGCTTGTCCTTTGGGTGGAGGGTGCCTAGCATATCTAGCAAAGTGCGGTTGAAAAGTTCAGGCTGCGGGTCTCCCTGGGGATGGTAAGGGGTGGTTCTGGACTTTCGCACTCCCCACAGAGAAAGCATCTCTTTGATCAGACGACTCTCAAAGTCTCTCCCTTGATCAGAATGGATTCTTTGTGGAGTCCCATAGTGAACAAAGAAGTTTTCTACAAGTACTTTTGCCACAGTGGATGCCTTCTGGCCCTTGGTGGGGAAAGCTTGGGCATATCTCGTAAAATGGTCAGTGACCACCAGCACATTACTAATATTTATTTGATCTGACTCCAAACTCAGGAAATCAATACAGACCAGCTCCATGGGGGCACTGGTGGTGATGTTAACAAGGGGGGCAGCCCTCTGGGGCAGGGCTTTCCTCTGTAAACAACAACTACAAGTTTGAATGTGTTGCTCAACATCAGCCCCCCTCTTAGGCCAATAGAATCTGGATTTCACCAAGTTAAGTGTTCTGTCTATACCAAGGTGCCCCATGTGGTTGTGTAAGGACCTCAGTACTGAGTCTCAAAAGGCAGTGGGCAGCACTAGTTGTTGTTTGTCTATTTGTCCCCCTCTGTCTACTGTTTCTCTGTATAACAGTCTATTGATCAGTTTCAACTTAGGACCTTCCTTGTATAACAATGCAGTTCTCAAATCAGTGGAGTGTAATTTGAACACATCTTTCCCTGTGTAGAGGGCTTCTAAAGCTGATTTGATCATGGGATCTCGGGATTGAGCCTGCTGAATACTGTCATTGTCCAGCTGAGGCAGTGCACCGATGTCTCTTGCAGAAAAGTGGCAATAAGCAGCAGGTATGCAATTTTCAGAGGGTCCCAAACTATCCACCATACAGTCCACTGCATCTGTGGACATTTGTTCCTCCCTATCAAACTTCTGGCAGAGTGCTCGAATATCAGGTTCTGACAGTCTGACCCAGTCATTCCGGGGAACAGGCCTCCGGGAGAGAGCATCAGCATCTGTGTGGTTCAGGCCTGCTTTTTATTCAACAGCATAGTCATATGTAGATAATGCAGAAAGCCACCTATGGTCAGTGGCATCCAACTTAGCTGAAGTCTGCACATAGGTCAAAGGATTATTGTCAGTTTTTACTAGTATAGATACAGTAGATAGATAGATAGATAGATAGATAGATAGATAGATAGATAGATAGATAGATAGATAACTTTTATTTTTTGACAGGAAAAATAACTTTTAGGACCAAAAAAGGCCCTGTTTATCAAAGTTGTCCTGTTTTGGAATACAGTTTCAACAGATACAAAACATCATGTAATAAAATACAGTATATTACAGGAATAATCTTAAGGACATCACTCACATAATTTCACAGAATACATATAAAAGCAGAAATACACAACGTACCAAAAATCTAAAAGATTTTTATACTAAAGAATAAATATAGGCATTTAAGAAATGGGCAAGGCAAATATATATATATATATATATATATATGTATACAATTAATGCAAGGCAGTTTTAAGATTTCAGGTCTAAGAAAGGAAACAGAAAGGGAAGGTGGAGAGAGGAAATAGTAATATCATCCCCTAATGCTACCTAATACCCCAACACAGAAAACATCAATAGAGCAGAGAGAAAATTAGGGGCAAACTACTGTCCAGACAAAACAAGCAAATGGTAGTGTCACTAAATAACACGGTAGCAAGCACATCTGTTTCTCCAGATTAAATCTAGAGAGTGCTTAAATTTACCTAAACTATCAATAATCCTAGTTTCTGGATCTATCTCGTTCCATATTTTTGGTAAATAGAAACGTCTTTGCATTCTACTATAAATATTAATTTCTAAGGGGACTTTTTGACATCTATGTTTCAGTTGCCTCAGATTATACATATGGGAAGTAGAGGCATCAAGTGAGTTCACTCCATGCTCAACTTCCCCCCCATACTCCATAAAGGCTTTATACCTAACATGTTTTTTTCTACGAATTACAAGAGAATCCCAATCAAGATTTTGAAGTAGAATGCAATGATGAGTGGAAAAAGGGCATTTCGCCACATATCTTGCCATTCTATAATATGTTTTATCCAAACAGTTCAATAATGTTTTAGAGGCAAATTGATACATTAAGCTCCCATATTCTAATGTTGGTAAGAGTAACTGAACAGCCACTCTATTTCTTGATTCTCTAGAGCGAATCAGTGTTTTCCTTCTTAACACACCCAATCTAGAGTTAACCTTTTTAGTTACATTTGTTATATGTGTGGAAAAAGTAAGAGAACTATCCATATAAACTCCTAAGTACTTATAGGGCTGAGCCTGCTCTAACACTTGACCCTTTAGTGAATACATATGTAATGTTTGATTGTAAGGCAATTTACCTTTTGGGCGAAAAAGCATTACCTGAGTTTTCTTTGTACTGAGAATCATTTTAGATTGTGATAACTAGTTTTGTAAAATGTCAAAATCAAATTAAAGGTTTTTTTGTAAGTTATCCATATTTGTAGCTTTTCCTATGAGAGCCATATCATCGGCATACAGGTAAATTTTGCCATTTTTAATACATGATGGGAGAGGATTTATATAAATCAAAAAGAACAGGGGGCCCAAAGCTGAACCTTGAGGGACACCCCTAAAGGTCCTTCCATATCTGACATTGTTTCATCTATACAGACCTGTTGTGTGCGTTCGGTTAAGTAAGATAGTAACCAAGTTTGAACAGGTTCAGACATGCCTATCTGAGCCAACCTCCCCAATAATATGTTGAAGTCGACCAAGTCGAAGGCCTTTGAGAGGTCGATGAACACCGCTCTGACAGACTCCCGTGCCTCAAGACCACTTGCCACAGAGTCCAAGAAGCCCATCAGGGCAGTGTCCGTCGACTTCCCAGGTTTGAAGCCTGCTTGACAATCTGTCAACAGTTTGTACTTCTCCAGATATTCATATAACTGGGCACAGGCCAGATGCTCAAAGACCTTTGAAATGATCGACAGCAAAGCTATCGGACAATAATTTGATTGATTATTTTTATCCCCTCCCTTAAATACAGGAATCGCTTTAGAGTTTTTCCAAAAGTCTGGAAAACTTTTTTTGCTGTAAACTAAAATTAAAAAGGTTGGTCAGAATTAGGCTTATTTGTTCTACTGAGGCTTTTAAAAAGATTGTCTCTATTTTGTCCATGCCAATTGCTTTCTGTGGATTTAATTGCCTTATTTGTTTCTTTACTTCACTAATTTTGATTACTCGAAAATAGAAGCTGGAATGTTCTCCCTATAGTGTGTCTCCAATTGCTTAGTTTGTTGAAAAGCATATTTCTGTTTGCCGTCTTCCTGTTCCATTTTGATGTCTGGGAGATAGCAAAAGTATTGGTTCAAGCTATTTACTACTTGCTTTGTTGACATCTCCCCTCCCAACTCATCCTTAAAAGTTATACTAGAATGTTTCCTTTCCCTACCTTCCAAATCTTTAATCAGATTCCAGTACTGGGCAGGATTTTTTGTTTGGTTTACTCTGTTTCTATAGTATCTTTTCCTTGCCTTTTTTAACATACTTTTACTTTTATTCCTAATCTTTTTGAATAATTCCCAGTCTTCTACTTTTAAGGATCGGTTTGCCTTTTTCCATATCTTGTCTTTCCATCTTATTTGTTTTTTAATTGCTTCATTTACCCAGGGAATATGTTTATATCTTTCTTTAGATTTTTTTAAAAGGGGCATTTTCATCACATATATCTAGGTAAATCTTTGTAAACTCTCTAACTGCCATATCTACTTCTGGGATCAAGTATATACGAGACCAATTTACTTGTCCCATTTGAAAGTGAAAAGAAGATTTGTTAAAGTGAGTGAAGTCTCTAACATACTGACATTTTAGGGTATCAGTATTTCCAGAGTTTTGTTTTATATTGCACTCAAGATAGTTGTGATCTCCTAGGTTTGGAGGACCCACTTTATAATCCAACAGGTGAATACCATTTGTTATGAATATCAAATTCAAGATATTCCCTATACTGGCATGAGTACTTCTGCATGTTGGAGTATTTACTACTTGGTTGAGGCCCAGGGACTGAAATTCAGATTGAAGCTGAAAACCCTTTCTGCTCCCCATGCTGCATTAAAGTCTCCAATCAAAAGTGCTTCCCTTTGCCCCAACAACTCATTTAATCATATCTTAGCCCCATACAAGTACTCGTGGAACTGGTCAACAATGGCCCACTTCAAAGCTAGGAACTCTAACTAATGTACAGGATAGTTCTTTTCGGATGGGGTCAGGCTTCTACTGGCAAAGGCCACTGGTTTCAGGCCATTCTTGTGCTCTTGGTACAATACAGGCCCCAAGCCTTGCAGGCTAGCATCAGTGTGCAAGACATAGGGCTTCGCTGGATCTGCATAGGCAAGGAAAGGAGCGTGGGTAAGTTGATATATAATCTCATGAAAAGCAGTTTCACACTCAGGTGTCCATTTGGCTCCAAATGCTTCATTAGGATGGAAATACACTCTCTCAGGCTCAGAAGAAACCGACCTCTTATATTTTTTGTTAGTAGGAGGGCAACCTTGAGCAAGATTAAGCAAAGGATGAATCACTCTTGAACAGTCCTTGATGAACCTACGATAGTAACCACAGAATCCCAGGAATCTTTGCAGTTCTTTCAGAGTGTGGGGCTGTGGCCAGGTGGTCAAGGCCTCAACTTTATTCGGGTCTGTTTCTATTTCCTTGGTGGATACTATGTGTCCCACATACTTTACAGAGGTTTGGAAGAACTGACATTTATCGATGGATAGTTTAAGGCCAAAGTCTTCCAGTCGGTCCAAAACCTTGAACAATCTGCTCTCATGTTTCTCCAGTGAGCTGCCAAACGCAATAACATCATCTAGGTATACCAGGCACTCTAGTAAATTCATGTCCCCCACCGCACGCTCCATCAGTTGTTGAAAGTGGCTGAAGCACCTGAAATCCCTTGAGGCATCCTTATGAATTCATAGAAACCAAGCGGACAGATAAAGGCTGTCTTTCACTGTCTTCTGGGGCCATCAGGATCTGGTAGTACCCACTGCAAAGATCCAACACTGAGAACCACTTACTACCATTCAAGCAGTCTAAGGCATCCTGAATGCAGGGCATTGTGTACTGATCAGGAATAGTCCACCGGTTCAAGGTGCAATAATCCCCGCACATCCTTACTGTCCCATTCTTTTTCCTCACCACCATGATAGGTGAAGCATATGGGCTTCTGGATTCTTGTATTACACAAGCAGCAAGCATCTCTTGTAGATGCCATCTCACATCATCTATGTCAGCAGGTGCCAGGTGTCGAGACCTCTCACGAAATGTCCTTTCATCATGCAGCCGGATATGGTGCTCAGCCCCTTGCATGCATCCTACATCCCATTCCTTTAAAGAAAACACCTGGTCTCTCTGGGCAAGCTTCTCACTGATCCTCACTTTCCATTCAGCTGGCAATGGGGAGTCACCGAAATCAAACAAGTCAGGCGTTACTCTGTCATTCTTCCACAAACTCTTGCTACTGGGTAACACTGCAGTGTCTGCACAATGCACATTAGCCAGGGTGCAACCTCTATTTACTAGAAACTCTCTGTCAGACACATTATGAACTTGAACCATTACCCTTCTGGCATAAGCATGGGCTCTAGCAGGCAAAATACCAGGCTTGACCAGCAGTCCCTCCAGCAATTTTCCATCTCCTGGTGCATCCAACATTAATATTTTATTCTTGACATCCTTTCTGATATGAACCTCTCCCTGTAAGGTACACTGGGCATTTGGCGCCAGGATCAGAGACTCAGGATCCTTTTTCCAGACAATTCCAACCAGTTCCTCTGGTTCCACTTTGTCAGCATCTCTCTGGGCATCGTAGGCCTTCTTGATCAAGGCCAGAATTCTTAGAGCTCTACCGGTCTGGGACCCCTGTTTTTTCATAACACAACCATGCCAGCCATCCAAACATATGTGCATTAGTCCCAATTAGTAGAGGAACCCCATCATACAATCCGGTAGGGGGACACACTAAGGCCAGGGTCTCTACTTGCTCGGCCACTCCAGCCACAGAGGTGGGAAAAGACAGCCAAATTTGGATATATCCAGAGTAGGGGTAGGCCTTCTCACTTAATCCCCAGACATGCAACCCCTCCAACAGTTGTAAGGGTACATCAGACAAATGCTTCTGATACCAGTCTTGGAACATAATTGTCACTTGGGAGCCACTGTCTAACACAGCTCTTGTAGACACTCCATTCACCTTTACAGTGGTCTCCATGGAGGGACCCACTATCCTGGACCAGTCTGGAGAGGCGGTAGCGGGGGCCTGGGCAACTGACCTTGCCACAAAGGGACGTGAGTTAGCATTTTTGGGGCCTCACTGGGATCATCTCGTGCACTTCTTAACCACTGATTTGTTCTCCGAAGCTCTCCTTGTAGCCTAGATGCAACTTTGTCTGTGTCTTTTGGGGACCGGCATTCTCTCTTCATGTACCCATCCTTCCCACAATTATAGCAAAACATTCTTTCTGGAGTTTGAGCTGGCCGAGGCGTCACACTGGGAGCCAGGGCGGGGGAACTACTAACTGGAAACCTTGATGCCATCTCTGTCTGCAGCATGATAAGCATTTGGAGACATCTCGTCAATTTCCACACTTCCATGGTCAAGATGTCAAGTTTTAAGCTGTTGTCAGCAGGAGATGCATGGGTGGGTACCCCCAACCCCCATAGCAGATGCAGTTGGATGAGGATCTGGGCCTGTACTTGCAGGAGCGGCCTTCATAAAGAGACTGTTTTTTATTTCCCTAAACTCTCTCAACAGTTCACCCCATGGTAGCACACCCTCATTGGTTCCCACTTCACAAGGACCTTCCGATGCTGTGATCACTTGGGCTGCGCTCACCCCAGAATTAAAATCCCCCTCCTCATCTTCAACCTCCCGAAGTTCTTTTATTAAGTCACAATAGTCCAGTGGGTTACCTCTTGTGTCTGGGAGCCTTAATTGAAGGAGCTGCAACTTAGAATGCTTTGCGTGTTGTAGTAGGTGCTCCAACCTTACACGGTTTAAGTCACTGGTGGCCACCCCACCTTTTTGGTAAGCCTTCTGCAGAGCTCTTTCCAGACAAGTAACATATGCAGAAAAACTTTTTCCTGGCTGCTGTTTTGTACCTTGAAATTTCCACATCAAGTTCTCCCCTGACTCAATGCTCCCAAAATTGCCTTCAAGTGCAGATAGGTACTTCTGGGCAGATGCATCAGGATTTGTGGACCTAAACAATTTAATGGCCTCTAGGGCAGGACCCCTCAGACTTTATATGATTCTTTGTCTTTTCTCAGCCTCTGCACACTGCCATTCAGGTATCGGGGGGGGGCAACACAATCTATCCAGGTGTCCCAATCATCCTCCCCCTGGGGGGTGGGGAGGGAGCCAGAGAAGATCCTCAACCTTTGGTAAGAGTCGTGACTAATGGCAGGTGCAAAAATAGGAAACTGCATTGGTTCAGTTACAGAAAGAGGGGCAATAACGGGTGCTGGAGTGGGAGGGGGTGTTGAGGGAGGAACACCCCCAAGTAGCAGAAATAACTTCTTTAAGTCATCTACAGTTTTCCCTTCCTCCAGCAACAACTTAGCAAATTTTTCCTCAGACATTTCAGATAGTGGAAGGGGCTCATTTCCCCCGGGTCTTTACTATCCTTAGTTATCACTCTCCAGGCAGTGAGGGCTCCCTCTGGGGTAATAGTCTGCGGCACTTTGGAGCTATCTATGGGGTCCTTATACTCTACTAGGGCCATGAAAGTGTGGGTGAGTAGATCAGCATGTCGACCCACCACCACAGGGTTTTGTAAACCTTCCACCTTGGAAAGTACTCCTTGTACAGTATCCTTATTGATACCCAGGGGGACATCCAAGATAAGTATAGCATTTTGGGGGTCGATCACCTCCCCAGTACACCACTCCACCAACCGGTGCACAGCCACTTCTGTCGGGGTACCCATTTATTTTTTTTAACAGTGGCTCATAAATGTGGCCACTAGAGGACACAAAATCCCAGCGGTGAGCCTCCAAGATGTAAGCCCTAGGTGACGCTATCCCAAGGGCTACTACCCCTGCCTGTTTGGCTACGGACAGGTTGAGGGGCCTAGGTCCTATGGCGGGTGCTTCCACCCAGAGGTCAGAGTTTGTAGTGGTTAGACTAGCTTGATCACAGCCCTCTGGGACGCTGAGACCCCCTTTTATTCCCTCTAGTGGTTCACACAGCACCCCGGAGTTACATCCCCTATACCCCATGTATACATACTGTTCACTCATATAGATACCACTTACCCTTGAGACTGATTCTGCTGCACGTCTCTGAGAACCCCCTGTAAAATAAGGTTAAACAACATACACAGCAAAACACAATACTGTTTCCATAAGTACCAACGCCACTGATACTACATAGTATAACAACAACAAATCTGATTTATTTAGGGGGCAGTAACACAGGAGGGTGGATTAGGTTAATTGGTGGCATTAAATCACAGTACTGTGCACACATACAGGGTCTGAAAAGTCACACTCTGGGTACCCAGGTTGGGGGGGGGCTAGTCAGGTCCATTGCCCGGGGTTGGCCGGCAGGTGCAGATGGATGGGGCCCTGTAGAAGAAAATATATGCACAACACCCAATTGTAATCCGGAGCTGGATAGCTCAGTCCATGAAGCAGGGAAACAACAAGAATTAGATGACATACTTGTGATTGAAAACAGACTGCAGGGGAATACCCTGATTTGTACTCAGAATACCCAAGCTGAGGACCTGATGGTAGATGTTCTTCTGGATTGCCAGAACAACAGGGCATGGAGACACAGACCTTGTGACTTAACCCCACTGCAGTTGATAGCAAACATATTTAGTCCAAGCTAAGCTGGGGTTTGCTTCCAGCTTTAGCACACAGCACACAGCATGGGGGATTGGAAATAGCAATTCCCCACAAGCACTACGCACATTCATATGTAAAAGGAAAGTACTATACCAGGCAGGTTGCTCCTCGATCCCGATCACAATTACTGCAAAATACCCAGAAGCACACACAGCAGCTTCAGTTTCTGACAGACTGAGCGCGAGTCAGCAATTTCTCCAGTCTTCTACAGGGTGAGACTGGTTCCCACTCTTCAGACTTCCTTCTTTCTCCTCACAATCGGATTCAGTCCGAACTGGCACTTGCAACGGCTGCAGGCCGAACCTCAGGGCCTCACACGCACTTCCCACATGAAACTATACACTGCAGAAGCACAAAGCTCCTTCTCTCTTCGCTGTCACAACTGATCTGAGCTTTCCAGTCACAGAGCAGGGCATTTTCTTTAGCTCCACACCATTCTGTTGGTTGGTTCAACTGTCACTCACAATAAGACTCCCTCTGTTGGTGGAAAAAAGCGCCAAGGTCAAAACTACATTTCCCAGAGTCACTGCCCATACAATCCCCTTGTGACTGGCTCAAAATTAAGAGTCCAAGTTCTGATTCATCCACAGGCTCCATTTTAGGGCTCCCTTAACCCAATTAGTCCAGCACAGCAGTTCAGGACAAAAATGCAAGAGCTACACTGAAACAGTTTGTGCTAAAATAAGGACAGGTTAGACAAACTACATTTTTTCAGTCACTCTAAATGATTTCTGGCAAACAGTTATATCTTTCAACAAGGCTCCTTCTGCACATGTAGCGACGGCAGAAACGGAGTGAATTGGCAGCAGCTCAGGCGGGATTGAGCATAATACACAGTCCCCCCATACAAACTAATTAAAGAGACATTACGTGGAGGCTCAAGTAGCACTCACTTGGAACCACATTTAAACAGCTCAGACACCGCACACCGCCCAGACTTGTAGCATTCAAGCAAGCTCCTGGAAGACTTTTGGGAACCCCCATTTGCAGGGGGGTTGCACATACATTGCTAATAACTATCTCATTGGTCAATTTAGTGGGCATCTCTGGCTGGAGTACAATAATCTTAGATATACATTTCTTGCTAAGTTAGGCACTGTGGTAAAACAATAGAGTGATTCTGTTATACATAGCAGTACACAGTTATATTTGCTAATGCCACAAGGTGGCACCCTGGACCACGATTTTACTATGGATTTCTTACAACAACTAAGCAGTAATTATATCCCAAGCAAATTTTGTTATAATCATTTTCCAACATATATGGGGAACCAGAGGGTTAGCAGGCCTACACTTGCCTCAGCTTTCGGACAAACAGTGGGAGCGGTTGAGCTTTGAAATCACTAGGGCAGAAAGAAATCTGGAGGGCCATAGCTGATCTTAAAGAGCTAGTGTACTGCCTAAAATTAATATTGGATTTTAAAAGCAGCCAACCATTACCTTTTATATGTGAGGTACTTTTTCTTTTCTCTTTGTTTAATTAGAAGATTGTTTACCTGATGTTAGTAGGTGTGATGTGTGGAACAGCTCATAGCCTGGCAGCTGACATATCTTACTCTACTGCCTCACACTACATCATCAGCATTGTGACCTCAATGACTGCAACATCACTGCTGCTTAGGAACAGCAAGTGAGTGACTGCTAGGAAGTTCATCTGTGATGTCACAGTCAGCGAGATCACAATGCTGATGATGTAGTGTGGGGCAGTAGAGAAAGCTATGTCAGCTGCCAGGCTAAGAGCTATTCCACACATCCTGCACAATATTATCACATAGAATACTTTCTGATGAGCAAAAGGAAAAAGAAAACTACTTCAGAAATAAAAAATTACAACTGACTGCTACTTAAAATTTGTATTATTTTCCTGCTGCCTATTTTGGCTTCACTAGCTCTTTAAGAGAGGGAAGGTGAGTGCCCCGAATGGGTTCACCACTGAATATTATAAGAAGTTAGCAGGTTCTCTGGTGGAAACCATATGGGATCTCATGCAGGAGGTGAGGTAGGAGGAGACACTCCCTGCTACTTGTATGAGGTTGTCCGTCAGGAGTTGTATTTTATTTTGCTTCTGTTTCATTTTATTTTTCCCTAAATATTCTTTTGTTTATTTGTAAGTTGTGTCGTCGTTACATTAGGTTAGTTGAATTTTAGTTAGTTAGTTAGTCGACGTGTTTCTCAGGGTCAGAAATCGCCACTGCTTAGCATGTTGGACCTGAGAATTGGCAGTCAGAAATTGCCTGGTCTAACTTACATTTATAGCTGGTGTTGTAGCTGCTTTTATTCAGTGGACTCATCATTATCATGTCTGCTACCTGCTTCGCTGTTTTCAGCCCAAGTCTGATCTACTTTTGGAGCCCTAGCATCTCTAGCAGTGAACGGTGGATCTTTTAAAATCTTGGAGACTATGGAGGTGGTGGAAACCAGGAAGTGTAACTGTTTACTTAGCTCCAGTAAACCCTTTACTGTCAACAATGAAACACTCAATGTAATGTAATGTAATGATGTTTTCTTTATGTCTGTAACTAAGTATACAAAACATTATTTATTTATTTATTTAGCTTTTGTTTACCAGGTAAGCACACTAGACAAGTGTTATGCCTATTTTCAGGAATGACCCAGGAGAATACAACATGAGGAACAACAGTCAAGGAGACATGGCAAAGAGAGTACAGTTTTTTTGTCACAGTAAACAAACATGTGGGAAATACATCATTTGACACTAGGGGAAACATATAGTAGTAAGTACATTTCAGATTATACACTCTAGACTAGCTAGTTCAACTGACAGATATATACAGGTCATCATACATAGAAGTGGAGCATAGCTCAAGGACTGGATTGGTCATAATATAACTTATAACATTGTCGTATACACCCCCTAGGCTAGTTGGATCATGGACAGGTATATACAGCTCATCACATTTTTTCTAAATATGCACATGTTAGACAGAAACAGAAACACTTGGTAGTACAAGTTTCTACCAAGTGACCAAGGTGCAATATGTCATGGTTAGCCTATGACCGTGGAACAATAATGGGTGTAAAAATGCCCAAGGCTTTTTAGGCAGGAGTAGTCAGGAGTCATTGATACAGTAGGGAAAATATCTCCAGGAATTCAATGGAGACACCCTGGGGAGGTTCAGACAAAACAATTTGACACTTTACTCTAGGGAGGTTTGGGGCAGTCACACTGTAATGCTAGTTTTAGGAAACCCCACAGGGAATTTCGAAAATTCAGATAGGAGGGGGCAGCTCGGATATCCACAGGCAGTAAATTATAAGTATAACTACAACATTAAGCCAAACAGTTGGAACTTCATTATTTTGCAGAGAGGCTTGAAATATCCTTTGGAGAGGTTTTAAAATGTATGGAGAGACTAATTTTAATAGTTTGGGGGAAATATTGTTGGGCCCTACGGAATGTGTATTTTTTAGCATATCAATTCTTGTTTTGATTTCCTCTTCTGAAATGCTAGGAATGTCACCCTCAGACTCTGGAATAGAGCCGGTATATGTTTTTTTTTTTTTTGAATAATCTGATGTAAAGTAAGTATTGAATATTTCAGCCATAACAGTGGGGTCATTAACTTCCTGGTTATCTTTTATAATCGAACATAAGCTGGTACTAGACTTTCTTTTTGAATTTATGTAATTTATGTAGGTGTAGAATTCTTTTATGTTGTCTTTGTTTTTATTGCCAATTAGTGATAAATCTAGTCTCTTCTTATTGGCCTTTATTTTCATTTTACACCTTTTCTGAATTTCTTTATATTTTTCCAGTTTTCATCTGTTTTATGGTAGATATCATTGTTACAGACTTTCCTCTTATTTTTGAGGAAATGCCTGTAAGCTGTATAATAGAATAAATAGGGTTTTTTCAACTTTGATGCATGTCTCAGGCATTTTTTGGAATTTTGGCACAAAATTTTCAACATGGGGTTTTTGGGACCCCTCCTCATGAATTCTGGCACTGTCATGGCTTTATTCAGCCCTGAAAGGTGATTTCGCGGTCACTGCATGGAATCCTCTTTTGGGACTGATTAACAAAAGGACAGTGCCAGTGTTCATGAGTTGGGCTCTCAAAAAGCCTATACTGCAAATTTGGTGAGAAAAATCAAAAAAATGACTGTTTTACGAGCGGCATTGCGCAGTTGTTACGCACGCTTGTAACTTTGCGAATTTGTAATATTTTCAAGCCAGATTTTCAACATGTGCATTTTTTCAGACCTCCTTGTGAACAGTAAACTGTCATTTTCCACATCCTGGCCGAAATGTGTTTTCGCACTTCCAGCACAGAATAGTGCGGTCGCTGTGGGAAATCAGTGTTCAGGCCAGATTAAGAAAATGACAGTGGCACTGTTCATGAGCAGAGGTCCTAAAATGCCTACACTGAAAATTTGGTGACGATACTCCATAAAATAACTGTGTTACGAGCGTGTGTTGCGCAGACTGCAGGCATGCTTGTAACTTCACGAATGAATAATATTTTCACTCCAGATTTTCAACATTGTCATGCTTCTGCACCTCCTTATGAACAGTACAGCTGTCATTTTTCACATCCTGGCCAAAATGTGTTTTCGCAGTTCCAGCGCAGAATAGCGTGGTCGCTGTGGGAAATCCATGTTTGGGACACATTATGAAAATGACAGTGACACTGTTCATTAGCAGAGGTCCTATAATGCCTATGTTGAAAATTTTGTGATGAAAGTCCATAAATTGAGTGTGTTATGAATGTGCATTGCGCAGTTTCCACGCACGCTTGTACCTTCGTAACTTTGCAATATTTTCACTCCAGATTTTCAGCATTGCCATTTTGCCTCACCTCCTTATGAACAGTGCAGCTGTCATTTTTCACATCTGGGCTGAAATGTGTTTTCGCTCTTCCGGCGCGCAATAGTGTGGTCGCTGTGGGAAATAAGTGTTCGAAACATATTAAGAAACTCACACTAGCACTGTTCATGAGCAGAGGTCCTAAAATGCCTATGTTGAAAATTTTGTGATGAAACTCCATAAAATGACTGTGTTACGAGTGTGTGTTGTGCAGTTTCCACGCACCCTTGTAAGTTTGCAAATTAGTAATATTTTCATGCCAGATTTTCAACACTGCCATTTGTTCACACCTCCTTATAAACAGTACAGCTGTCATTTTTCACATCCTGGCCAAAATGTGTTTCCACGTTTCTGGCACAGAATACTACAGTCGCTATCGGAATGAGTGTTTGGGACAGATTAGGATCGAGCGACTGGGGGGGGGGGGGAGTGACCAAGCTCAACTGAGCTCTGTTGGGACTGCTGCGGATTTTTTTGTGGGCAGAAAAAGGTGACAATGCAGGCAGGAGCCCAGTACAAAAGGGCAGCCTGCAGCGTCGGGAGACACAGAACGAGCAAGTGAGGAAGGGGGAGTGAGTGAGCTCAATGGAGCTCTGTTGGGACTGCTGAAGAATTCTTTGTGGGCAAGAAAAACCCGGCAATGCGTGCAGGGGCTGAGTACAAAAGGCCAGCTGCAGCGCTCCGGGAGAAACAGAACGAGCGAGTGAGAGAGGGGGAGTGAGCAAGGTCAATGGAGGTGTATCGTGACTGCTGCGGATTTCTTTGTGGGCAGGAAAAGGCGGCAATGCAGCCAGGAGCCCAGTACAAAAGGCCAGCTTGCAGCGCCGGCACAAACAGAATGAGTGAGTGAGAGAGGGGGAGTGAGCGAGCTGAATGGAGCTGTGTCGGGACTGCTGCAGATGTCTTTGTGGGCAGAAAAAGCTGCCAAAGCAGGCAAGAACCCAGTACAAAAGGGCAGCCTGCAGCAGCGGGAGACACAGAATGAGCGAGTGAGGGAGGGGGAGTGAGTGAGCTCAACGGAGCTCTGTTGGGACTGCTGCAGATTTCTTTGTGGGCAGAAAAAGGCAGCAATGCATGCTAGAGCCAGTACAAAAGGCCAGCCTGCAGCGGCGGGAGAAACAGAACGAATGCGTGAGAGAGGGGGAGTGAATGAGTGAGCTCAACGGAGCTCTATTGTGAGTGCTGCAGATTTCTTTGTGGGCAGAAAAGGATGGCAACGCAGGCAGGAACCCAGTACAAAAGGGCTGCCTGCAGCGTTGGCAGAAACAGAACGAGCAAGTGAGGCAGAGGGAGTGAGTGAGGCCAATGGAGCTCTGTCAGGACTGCTGCAGATTTCTTTGTGGGCAGAGAAAAATGCTAAGAGAGGCAGAAGCCCAGTACAAAAGGGCAGACTGCAGTGCCAGGAGAAACAGAATGAGCGAGTGAGTGACCTTAAGGGAACTCTGTCGGGACAGCTGCGGATTTCTTTGTGGGCAGGAAAATGTGCCAATGCAGGCAGGAGCCCAGTACAAAAGTACAGCCTGCAGCACTGGGAAAAACAGAACGAGCGCGTGACAGAGGGGGGGAGAGAGCGGGCTTAACGGAGGTTTATCGTGACTGCTGCGGATTTCTTTGTGGGCAGGAAAAGGTGACAATGCAGGCAGGAGCCCAGTACAAAAGGCCAGCCTGCAGCGCCAGCAGAAACAGAATGAGTGAGTGACAGAGGGAGAGTGAGCAACCTCAACTGAGTTGTGTCGGGACTGCTGCACATATGTTTGTGGGCAGACAAAGCTGGCAACGCAGACAGGAACCCAGTACAAAAGGGCAGCCTGCAGCAGCAGGAGACACAGAACAAGTGAGTGAGGGAGGGGGAGTGAGTGAGCTCAATGGAGCTCTGTTGGGACTGCTGCAGATTTCTTTGTGGGCAGAAAAAGGCAGCAATGCACGCAGGGGCCCAGTACAAAAGGGCAGCCTGCAGCGGCGGGAGAAACAGAACAATCAAGAGTGAGAGAGGGAGTGAGGCGGCTCAGCGAACTCTATCGTGACAGCTGTGGATTTCTTTGAGGGGCAGAAAAAGGTGGCAATGCAGGCAGGAGCCCAGTACAAAAAGCCAGCCTGCAGCGCTGGCAGAAACGGAACAAGTGAGTGAGAGAGGGGAATGAGCTACCTCAACGGACCTGTGTTAGGACTGCTGCAGATTTCTTTATGGGCAGAAAAAGCCACCAACAGAGGTAGGAGCCCAGTACAAAAGGGCAGCCTGCAGCACCAGTAGAAACAGAATGAGAGAGTGAGAGAGGGGGAGTGACCCACCTCAACGGAGCTCTGTCAGAACAGCTGCAGATTTCTTTGTGGGCAGCTAAATGTGCCAACACAGGCAGAAGCCCAGTACAAAAGAGCAGCCTGCAGCACCAAAAGTAACAGAATGAGTGAGTGAGACAGGTGGAGAGAGTGACCCCAACGGAGCTCTGTCGGGACAACTGCAGATTTCTTTGTGGGCAGAAAAAGGTGCCAATGCAGGCAGAAGTCCAGTTCAAAAGGACGCTTTGCAGCCAGAGAAACACAACAAGCGAAAGTGGGGGAGGAGTGAGCCCAACAGGACCCCATCGTGACTGCTGTGGATTGCTCTGTGAGCAGAAAAAGGCATCAACACAGGCAGGAGCCCAGTACAAAAGGCCAGCCTGCAGCGCCAGCAGAAACGGAATGAGCAAATGAGAGAGGGGAGTGAGCTAGCTCAACGAACCTGTGTCAGGACTGTTTCAGATTTCTTTGAGGGCAGAAAAAGCCACCAACAGAGGCGGAAGCCCAGTACAAAAGGGCAGCCTGCAGCGCCTGCAGAAACAGAATGAGCGAGTGAGAGAGGGGGAGTGACCCACCTCAACAGAGCTCTGTTGGGACAGCTGCCGATTTCTTTGCGGGCAGAAAAATGTGCCAACGCAGGCAGGAGCCCAGTGTAAAAGAGCAGCCTGCAGCACTGGGAGAAACAGAATGAGCGAGTGACACAGGGGCAGTGAGCGAGCTCAACGGACCAACGCAATTAACATTCAGCATTGACAAATGCTTGTTTATAACAAGTTTTGGCCTGACAATTAACATCTTCATTCTGAGCTCATTAAGGAAACATCCTGTTTCTCACATAATGTATCAGAGTTTTTGTCATTTTCTTTGCAGAGCAGGCCTGCAATTAGAACAGTACCCCAAGCTGGTCTCCTGCTGACAGCTCTGCAAAAGAGTTTGTAAATAAGCCTGAGAGGAGCTCAGACTGCATCTCAGGTTAACCTCCTAAACTCCAAATAGCTTTTTACAATCATTTCAACAGTATAACTACATACATTTTTAAAACCAAGGGATCCCAGTTTTGCCTAAAGATTCACATATATTATATAACCACAGATATGCAAGGGGGAAAGAAAAGATAGAAATAGCAAGTGAAGGCAGAGAGATAGTGAGAGGTGGAGAAACATGAGCTTGTCAGAGTGATCAGTTCCTATGTCTCATAAAAACATTTGGTTGCGCAACCAGACAGATAAGAGACAGAAAAGAAGAGGCTAGAACAGATCCTTGCATTTAACTCTTTCTGTATAACAAACGGGACAGGGTCTTATTCCACCCTGTCACAGACTACTCATGAGGATCTGCTTCTGTCTGACTGAGCTCATCTGCCAGACTGTTTGGGGACCCTGACAAATAGATCATTTGAATCAGAGCATTCTGTTCCAGACACCATTCCTAAACCCTCACTGTTTTCCTGCAAAGAGGGTAAGAGTGTGCTCCCCCCTGTTTGATGATATAGTATATCACTGACTTGTTGTCTGTCTGAAGGAGAATTACCTTGTGATGACTGGGTCCACCGGGGCCCAAAGGGCATACAGGACTGCTCTCGTCTCCAAAACACTGATGTGGAGATGGGACTCTGCAGTGCTTCAGACTCCCTGAATGTGGTGGCCCTGGCAGTGGGCTCCCCACCCCAATAGAGACACGTCTGTGGTGAGGGTTATCTGAGGCTCTGGGGTAAGAAGGGGAGACCTTGGAGGGCACTGTCTTCCTGTGTCCACCAGGCAAATGATCAAAGCAGAGGCTTCATCGCTTTGATGGGGTAAGACTGAGGATGCATTGTTGGAGACCACTGTGTGCTGAGCATCCACTGAGTTGTCCTCATGTGTAAGCATGCTGGAAGCACTGTGAAGACAGGTGAGGCTATGAGGCCTAACATCCACTGCATGGAGTGAGCCCAAATGGACTTTTTCTCCATGATGAAATGCACCATCTGAAAGAGAGCTTTTCTTCTGTCTTCCAGAAGTAAGGCCATTGCCTTGGTGGTGTCCAAGAAGGCTCCAATAAAGAGGAGCTGCTGGGAGAGTTGAAGTTGTGACTTCTGTAGATTCAGCAGAACCCTATGAAGGTCAGGAACTGAACTGATGTGGTTACTACTTATTCTGTGTCCTGCTTGGACAGGCTGACTAGTAACCAGTTGTCTAGATAGAGAAAAACATGAAGCCCAAGTTTTCAGAGGTGCACCATGAGACCGGCAAAGCACTTTGTAAAGACTCAAGGTGCCGAGGATAGCCCAAAGGGCAGGATCCAAAATTGGTAATGCTGGCCCAAAGCCACAAAATGGAGAAATCTGTGGTGACTGGGATGGACCAGAATATGTTGGTAGGTGTCCTGCGTGCCCAGGGAGGCCAACCAATCCTGAGGCTTGAGAAGCGGCTGCAGGGCCCCTAGGGAGACCATCTTGAATGTCTCTCACTGCAGAAACTTGTTCATATTTCTGAGATTGAGAATGGGGCTGATTATTTTATTTAGCTTTTATGCCCCCTGACTTCTTCGGAACAAGGAAGTAATGAGAGTAGAAGCCTGCATTGCTCTCCTCTTCTCTCACTATTTCCACTGCCCTGTTGCTGAAGAGGCCTGCTGTCTCCGTGGTGAGGAGGTCCAACATGGCAGCTGATGGCAGATGCTGCTTCTTGGGTGGACAGTCCAGAGGGATTTCTGAGAAATTCAGTAAGTATCCCTCTCAGATGATCCTTAAGATCCATTTGTCTGTTGTGATGGACTTCCACTGATGGTAAAACTGAGTCAGACATCCTCCCACCAAAGAGAAAAGGTCTGCCCAGGCAGCTGAGGCAGAGCTGGGGCAGGAGCTTCACAGGGTGGCACTAGGTGCTTTTGGGGCCTATGCTTTCAGCTGTGCCTTTTGTTTGTGGCTGAAGAGGCTGAGACTTGACTTGGGTTCCTCTGTTTTTGCCATGAAAGGAGTACGTATTGTGGTAGAAGACTCAGCCCTTTCTTCTTTGAGGGTGAGTTGGGGTAGGTCGAGAAGTCTTAGTGGCCGTTCTAGTTTCTGAGAGGCCATGAGGGACTGTTACACCTGTTGGCAAAACACATAGGGGCCATTGAAGGGGACATTCATGACTTGCTGTTGGAGGTCATTAGAAAACCTGAAGTCCAAAGCCAGGAGTGCCTCCTAATGCAGATACCTGTGGAGGCAGAGCAGGAGGCAGTGTCAAATGTGTCCATGGCAGCCTTCATCTGATGACTGTTGGGACTCAATACCATGGGTAACAGTCTGAAGGATTTTCTGCTTATGGTGAATCTGGTATGGCCTCAGTAAGAGACTTGAGAGAGGTCCAAAGGGCATACTCGTACTGCAAGAAATGCCCTTGGTAGCTAGCTATTCGTATACTCAAGGTAGCTGCAGCAAAAGGCTCTTTTCCCATCATATCTATCGTATGAGACTCTTTTATTGAAGAGGTGTCAGAACTTCCATGAGGATGGTTTTTATTGCTCTCAGCCAGAATGACAATCTTATTGACAAAAGGCTGGAATGTGTTTAGGAGCAGTGTACTTGTGATCTGTCTACTTACAGACAGAAGGAATAGAAGCAGGCCTGGCCCACATTGCCTCTGAGAGAGTCTGAAAAGCAGGTAGAATAGGAGGTGTAAGGTTGACTGGTATATTTGGAACATGGAGCCACTCCAGACGTAGCTGTTTCCATAGGTCATAGGCAAAAGTTTCAAAGGCAAGAGTTGCATGCATATTGTGAAGCAAGGCCTTGAAAGAAAGGTTCTCCTGTGGAACAGGAAGAGCAGTTGGAGTAGGGCTAACCAGACTGTAAAAGGAGTCATTGTCATGCCCTCAGAAATAATGAGGTCAGGGTCAGACTCATCCCCCTCCAACTCCCCTCTGGAAAGATGAGCTGGGAGAGGAGTGGACCTAGAAATGCCCAGCCCAGCTCTGGGGGTTGGAAAGACAGGCAAAACCGGCAGTGGCAGAGGAACTGGCATCAGGCCCAGAAGAAGCTGGCACCAAAAGAGCCAGCACCAGGGCTGGCACTGCCAAGGAGACTGAGCCCAGCGCCGAGGGATCCCGCCACGTTGCAGGCGTTGTCAGGCTGCCAAGCACTGGGACAGGCCCCAGGAGGTACAAACCCAGTGCTGTCTGTGACATAGGTCCAGCCAGCACTGAAGTGACTGGAGAATGTACCTGAGCCAGTCCTAACACAGTGACACTGTGAGTAGGTATGGGCATTGGAACCAGTGTCAGCAGCACAGTCGCCAACAAGGGATCAGTATCCGTTGACAGAGCTGAATGCTCTGCCTGGCTAGACTGTCCCAACTGTGTCACTAGAGTCCCCAACCCTAAGGGGCCCAAACCCAGTTCACAGGAAGAGACAAATGAGTCAGACACTGTACCCACTACTCCATAAGAGCTGCCCAGTGGTGAAACTGCCCACTGGAATCCCCACAAAAGGACAGTGAGGGGCTCTGGGCCTGAGACCTAGAACGATTGCATGCAAGAGTTGCTGGGGATACTGGCGGTGCCAGAGAAGGCCTCCTGCTCCTGGACATAGAAGACCTTGCTGCAGACCTACAAGATGGTGGCCACAAGCAGTTCCAGTTATTCTCCTTCCTACAGGAAAAAACTCGAGGCAGAGCAGCGCCGGATCCCTGACCAGGATTGAGAAGGGGCTGCTTCTTTTTGTGTTTATGGGAGGGCTGTCCTCCCTTCTGAACACCGGACCACGCATCGTCAGAACACTCCCATGGTGTGGGAAGTGGACTGGATATGGCCCTGCTGCATGCCTGAAGTGGCTCCCTACCATCATCATCACTATCCATTGTCTTAGGTCATTGTTTGGGTATGCCATCAGTACAATGACAATTATACAGTGAAAACCACCACAGTGACAAATTTTGCCAGGTCACTGTGGTGGTCTGCTGTATACCGACACCGTGACTCCCGGTGTTTTGCCACCCACCCCGAACCAACTCCGACTTGGAGTTAGTCATTTAGAGATGGATGGGTGTGTGGGGGGAAAAGCCCCCTGCAAAAATACCTTTTGTCCCGACTGGAACACTGCAGACAGTCGGCATAGTTCCCATCACTGTCAGGGGTTTGGACAACATCATTGTCGATGTTTTGTCATGAAAGCTGTTGTTTGGTGGGGCAGAGAGAAACTAACAAGAAAGTTTTTTTGAAACTAAACTGACACAAAATTAACAAACACTCACTTGAATAACTAAAATGGAATAAACTGTTGTAGAATAGATGTGAAGATCTGACTCCCTGCAGGAGAGTGACGTCATCACTGAAGCACACTCACTGATGGGGAAAAAAGGAACTGAGGCAGTTGGGGCCGATGCCAAGGTAAGCCATGCAATGCGATCTAGTCTCGTGGTGAGGTACATGCATGCAGCCTAACTCAGCTCCGGCCCTCCTGAAAAGTTTTGGCTCCTGCAGGGTTCTAGCAATTCTGCCTCAGAACCCATCGGTGTGAATCAATGAAGATATGGTCCAAGAAGATATGACATTCTCTCTGTCAATAAAACAGGTTCATACCACCCACCCCCATGATGCACCTGAAAATCAAGCTATCATAGCTTAGTGTTCCTTTCCAGGGCAAACAACTACAAATGAATTAATAAATATAAATAAATTACAATCCACTGTTATGATATTATACAATTGGAACTTGAAATGCTGTATCAGCATCTTACTTTGATTCTGAAAGCTAAATTCTCCAGAGAGTACAAGTCTACACCTGAACTTCTTGCTGGTTTCTTGATAATGCTCTTCTGGTTGGGTAAAACCTGATTTAGAGAAGAAATCCTGCACTCTCTCTTTTGAATGGGCATCATCTAAAAAAAAGTAAATTGGCAAGGGATTATCGGTGCAATATTAACCACTTCTAAGAATTCTGAAATACAAGTTGTAATGGGAAATACTTAAAACAACCCAGAAAAGTAAGAGTAACTTTTACCAGCTAGCTCAAGGCAGACTGTTTACATGTATATTTGTACTGAACAGTCCATTTTTGGTGTATGGATTCTTTGTAGTAACAGCTGTTTCTCACCCCAGGAATGCTCCAATGTTCCTAACTCTTACGCAGTGTGCCTTTAAGCCAGATTTGCCTGGAGATGGAACGTTATGATAAAGATGGAATCACTGGCACGTGTCACTTTTTCAAATGCTGCCACCTATCAACTGCCTGCATTCTACCTTCAGATTTCTGTCTCCGCCTGTCAAGACTAGATGCTCAGAGATCATCTCATCATCTCGTTGTGAAACTTAAAAAAAATACATATAAGTATTATTTTATTTTCATTTGCTGCCCTTAGCTTTTGTTTATAGTAAAGCCATTAGCTTATTCTAGTTAAATTACTAATTTTCTCGGTTTTACACGATTCGGTATAACCGGGGCTTTTATAGCTTTAGCAGAGTTTTTTCACTTTAAAACTCTTTTATTTGAGGTAATTAGTTATTGAAATTAATTTTTTTGTAACCGCTAATATCAGTTACTGAACCGCTAATCCCGGTTCTTTTTTCTTTCGGTTCACGGTTCTGATCGGTTCCCCAATCGGTTCTTGTACCAATCGCAACCTATAAAAGTCTAAATTAATTGCGGTTGCAATTTTGTGAGGGTTTTTTTGTTGGAATGTCTGAAACTAGAAAAATATCTGGCACAGCCAACCTCGGTAAAAAAACAAAAAAATCTATTCAGTGGGAGTAGCCTATGAACCAATCAAGGCACAATGTAACATGTAAACAGATTGGTTAATGAATGAGCTAACTCACCAAATAAAATATATCAGTATAAAATATTTATTATAACAAGGACTGTATGCATTCATAAACAGATCATAGTGTCATAACAAAACTAATATGTTTCGGATCATCATCCTTTGTAAGTGCAACACTAAAGCCCCTTTAGATTTCTGTAAAAATATAACACATTCTCAATCAGATTTCAATCCCAAATAAAATAAAATTCCTGTTCAAAAAACTGTTTGATTCACAGATGCCTCATAATCTGTAATGCATTTATACTATAAATTGAAAAATATTGTTTTTTATCAAATAGAAAGCAAAAAACAAAATCTGAATAACCAGCTGTAAAGATAATTACCAGTTTTCTATCTCAATATCTCTCATGCTAAAATTCTCCAATAGGAACTGTGTGGTCCCAATCACATTTCTTTAAAGTACAGACAAAATAAAAATATATAGGGCCTCTTTTCACAAAAACGCTCACAATAGTGCACATATTCATAATAGAATTATCGGCCACAGTACATTTAATCATTGTGTATCCCCATGAAAATCACACACCGAGAATGTCTTAGTAAAATGTACCTGAATATTTCATCAGTTCCTAGATGCTATGTCCTTATATAGTTCTGAAAAATATAGTGTGTTTGTGAGAAGCTGTCCAAAGTTAAATAACCCAGCTCTCCTATTTAAAGTGCAGTAATTACTCAGGGCAGTACTCACAATGTAAAGTCATGAAGTGCATAACAAAGATCAAATGGTCTGTTCTGAAATTGAGATAGTCATTAAATTCTACCAATTCCTCTATAGTGCCAGTTCAGATGACAATCACATTGTCAATAAAATGCTTCCACTGTCTTATATGTAGTAGAGCTCTGTTGTCCTCACTGAATACATACTGTCTCTCAAAGTAACCCATGTATAAATTTGTATAAGAGGGAGCCATGTTCGACCCCATAGCAGTTCCTTTCACCATTCAGATTCAATCAAACGAATAATGTCAGTTGAATCTTTGATATAAGTCTGTGTGTTTTCAACTATGGGACGTATATGATAATCTATATAAATGGACAGGGGTTCCAAAACTGAATTAATGCCCGATACCATAGGTCTTCCAGGAGGATCATATGCTGTAGATCCTTATGGATTTTTGGGAGAGTGTAACACAGGAGGATGGAAGGTGTCTGTCTAAAAAGTGTATTCGTTTCCCACTCTGAAATATCTCTTATCTCTAGTGCTCTCTCCAACAAGGTTTTTACCAAATCCAAAATCTCTTTTGTTGGATCTCTGGGTAATTTCAAATAGTTTTCCTCATTATCAAGTAATTTCATACACATATTCCTATATTGTAAATAGTCCATTACTACAATACCCCCGCCTTTATCTGCCCCCTTAATAATAATGTTCTGATCGTTCTCCAAACTCCTTCAAGCTGCAAACTGAACATCAGCTAAATTATATATTTTTTTTCTGTCCATCTGATTTTCTATACACTATAGTTTTTCAATATCTTTATTAACAAGACTGATGTATGTATCTATTGTATGTGGAACTCCAGGAGGTAAAAAGTTAGATTTTAAATGTAATTTATGTCCTAATATCATCCTTTTTTCTATTTTTTGCATGTCTCTTTCAAGGTTATCTGGTTGCGTAGCAAAAAATTGTGTAAGTCGAATCTTTCTGTAAAACCTATTAAGATCTAATTTAAGTTCAAATTCACTTATGGGTGTATGTGGGCAGAATGTGAAACCCTTATTCAGGACTACAATTTCTGTCTCAGTCAACGTCCGACTAGAAATATTAAAAATTAAATTAGTTTCTGTGTTTGTGATCTGGTTGATTTCTTTTCCTGCACTGTTTCTTGTCTTTTGTCTCCCTTTTCTTTTCTCTTGTCTTCTGGACCTATAGCTTTAGCTATTATGTCTATTCCAGAAGGTCCTTGGCCTGGATCTTCTCTTACTTCCTCTTCTCTTCTCTTATGTCCTGTCTGGTGTATTGATAGCCTTTCTTTTCCCCGGCCTTGAAAAGACATCCGCTAATATTGATTACTAAACCGCTAATCCCGGTTCTTTTTTCTTTCGGTTCATGGTTCTGATCAGTTCCCCAATTGGTTCTTGTACCGACTGCAACCAATAAAAGTCTGAATTAATTGTGATTGCAATTTTGTGAAGTTTTTTGTTGGAATGTCTGAAACACCTAAGAAAAACACCTGTGAACCCGGTTTCAAAAATTGTACAGAGTGTGAAGAAGTGTTTGCCAAGGCAGATAAACATACTTCTTATGTTGTTTGCCTTGGTTATGATAATTTAAAGACAGACTGTGAAATCTGTAAGACCTTTCCTGAAAAAAACGCATGAAAAATGTTTGGAAAAGCTAAAAAAGAAATTGTCTCCACCTAAGGGTCCCTCTGGCTCTGACCAGCTGATACCCTCTGTGGCTGTGGATGAAACCACAAGAACCACACTTTCTACCCCTGATATGGGTACAAAATGGCTTGCTGAACCGGCTAACTCTCCAGTTCCCAAGAAAAAAAACTATGAAAACTAAACACACTGAACCCCTTGCTGGTCAACCTATGGGGACTTCTGCTGTGTCTGTAACCATGACTACTCCTCTAGAAATTGTACAGGCATTTAAAGTTTTACAAGCCTTGCAGGGTCTGCTGCTTGCTGGACAGCAGTCTACAGTCCAGACCCCGACTGAGTTTACCCAGTCCTCTCTGCATGAACGTGATGACTATGGGGAATATGAGGAGGAGGAGGAGGATGAGGGAGAGCTTATGGAACCTGAAGCCTGTCCTGAGCAGGAGTTTGGCTCTCTTCCTAAATCTTCAGAGGATTACTCATCCCATTTTTATTTTGTCAGAAAAATGGTAGATGCACTGGATATCTCTATCACTGAGGTGATAGAGGATGAGTAGGAAGCAGAGTACTTAGAAATGATGGGGTTAACACCCACCAGAAAGCTATTGCTCCCAATAAATAAGTTTTTCAAAAGGGATGTAATAAAACTCCTTCAGACACCTGGGTCTGTCCCACCTTTGGATAAAAGGCTGGACAAAAAGTACCAGCTTGACAGGGATGGGGCTGAATTTTTATTTTTCCACCTTGACCACCAGGGGGTGGTATAAGCTGCAGCCTATGATAAGGCAACAGTTCCTCTTGCTTCTCATCCTCCAGAGAAGGATTCAAGGAAAATAGACAGTATGGCCAAAAAGAGCTATTTATCAGCTTCTTTGGCCATAAGACAAGCTAACTTCTAGGCCTATGCAGCCCGGTACCAAAATTCCCTCTGGCAGTCTGTCATGGCTATGGCAGACAAGGCTCCTTCTAACCTTTCAGTAGACCTTACTGAAACTGCCAGATTTGGCTTGGAAGCTGCCAAATATTGGTTCCAGATGGCAGCAGACAACAATGACACTGCTGCTAGGTGGATGGCAAATACAATTGCTCAAAGGAGGTTTGCCTGGTTAAAAGCCACAAACCTTACTCAAGACACCCAAAACAAGGCTCTGGATTTCCCAGTTGAGGGTAACTCCATCTTTGGAACTCACACAGAGGCCTACATGAAAAAAGTGGACAAGTACAAGGCCACTTACAGAAGTAACTCTGCCAAACAGAAGGCTTCCCAGTCCACAAGACCATACAGAGGGGGAGGCAGGAGCAGACAATTCCACTCCAGGCCTTTTTATCAGGCCATGGTTGTACCCCAAGTACAACAGCACCCTCAGCAAGGGTACTTCAGAGGCAGGGGCAGAAGGGGTTCCAGGTGTGGTTTCTAGTCTCAGCCCCAGGCAATGCAGGACCCCTGACTAGTCCTCCAAGGCCACCTCCCCACTTCCAGTAGGGAGCAGACTAACTCACTATTTCCAGGCTTGGAAACAGATCACCACAGACACGTGGTTCCTGGAAGTAATGAGTCAGGGATAGTCCCTAAGCTTCAAATCCCTTCCCTCCCTAAGAACCAGAGTGTTCAAACCAGCTTCCATTTCAGAAAGAAAGCTGCTGGAAAAGGAAGTTCAGACTCTATTGCTGTCAAAAGCAGTGGAACCTGTGCCTCCAGAGCAAAAGGGAAAGGGGATTTATTCAAAATACTTTCTAACAACAAAGAAAATTGGGGAGTGGTGGCCTATCCTAGACCTAATGGTGCTAAACAAGCACCTAATAAAGCCAAGGTTCAGAATGGTAACCTTGTCACTGATTCTGCCAGCTCTCCAAAAAAAAATTGGCTGGCATCCCTGTACCTAAAATATGCTTATTTTCACATCCCTATAAAGGAATCTCACAGAAAATACGTCAGATTCAGACTCCCTTCAGGTCATTACCAGTTTTCAACCCTGACATTTGGTTTCTCTTCAGCTCAAAGAGTGTTCACAAAGTGCCTGGCAGTGGTTTTGGCACATCTGTGAAGGCAAGATGTCACAGTGTTCCCCTATCTGGATGATTGGCTGGTGGTGGGAAAGTCACCACAACAGGTAAAGGAACATCTACAGCTCACCCAAGGACTCCTGGAGTCTCTGAGTTTTCTGGTAAATCTCAAAAAGTCAGTCCTAATCCCTGCACAAGTGCTACAGTTCATAGGAGCAGAATTAAATACCCAGGCAGGCAGAGCTTACCTACCCCTGGACAGAGTAAAAACTATCCTACAATTGGCAGGCTCCTTCAGCCTCAACAGACTAAAAACTGCAAGACAGTTTCTGTAGTTACTGGGCCACACGGCAGCCACCACTGGCACAGTTCTAGGTTCCAAGTTCCAGATGAGAGACATTCGATTCCATGTAAGAGCTCACTGGTGTCAAAAAAAGGGATTCTCTAGCAAAGATGGTTCCAGTAACAAAAATGTTACTCCTGGCCCTTCAGTGGTGGAAAGAGGAAGGCAACCTCAGTGAAGGGGCCCCCTTCCAAAAAGAGCCTCCATCAGTGATCCTCACAACAGATGCATCACTTCTAGGGTGGGATGCTCACCTAGGGATCACACTACCCATGGCACTTGGTCAAGTGCAGAATCATTTCAGCACATATAAACCTGTTGGAGCTCAAGGAGGTGTTCCTGGCACTGCAAGCCTTCACACCACTAATTCAAGGAAAGGTGGTACAGGTTATAACAGACAATACCACCACCATGTATTACATAAACAAGCAAGGAGAAACAAAGTCAGATCCTCTCTGCACAGAAGCCATGCGAATTTGGACTCTGGCCTACTCCCTAGGAGTCTCTCTTCAGGCCATTCATCTGCCTGGCAAGGACAATACCCTAGCAGATGCCTTGAGTCAAATCAATCAGGCCCATCATGAATGGCCCTTAAACAGACAGATGGTGGAAGTGATTTTCAGAAGGTGGGGTACCCCACAGATAATTCTCTTTGCATCCCATGAAAGTCACCACCTGCCACAGTATTGGTGCAGACCTCCAGCTATGGGAACAGTACCCCTGAATGCTCTGATTCTGGACTGGTCAGGGAGGTACCTGTATGCGTTCCCTCCATTCCCTCTGGTGTACAGGGCACTACTTAAGCTCAGGGCCCAGTCAGCCACAATGATTGTAATAGACCCAGATTGAGCCAGACAGCCATGGTATTCTCTTCTGCTCTCCATGTCTGTGGCTGAACCTATACACCTTCCCCGAAGGCACAGCCTGCTAACCTCCAGTCAGGGGAGACTCCTGTACCCAAACCTCAAGTCACTCAGACTGAAAGCGTGGCTCTTGAGGACTTAGAGTATGTGAATTTGCATGTCTCGAAAAATGTCCTGGATATCTGAAGGGGTACAGGAAACCTTCCACCAAGAAAACCTATGCCTCTAAATGGAAAAGATTTTCTATCTGGTGCTCCACCAGGAATATAGTACCAGCCCAGGCAGAGGTTCCAGCTGTGCTGGACTTCCTTACTCATCTACATTCATTGGGCCTGCAGCATTCTACCCTAAAAGTTAATTTGGCTTCAGTGTCTGCTTACACTTCAGCTGGGAAGAATATCTCTTTGGCATAAAAATTCTATCTTTAAAAGGTTCTTTAAAGGTATGGCCCACTTGCCACCCTGTCAGGGAACCAGTGCCAGCCTGGGATCTAAACATCTGTATTGCCAAACTTATGAGCCCCCCTTTTGAGCCCATGTATTTAGCTCCTTTGAAATATGTCATATGGAAAACAGTTTTCCTAGTGGCAATCACTTCTGCCAGAAGGATCAGTGAGCTCCAGGCTCTCTGTATTGAGCAGGACTTCATTTCATTCCACAGGGACAAAGTGGTCCTGCGAACTAACAGAAAATTTCTTCCAAAGGTGGTCTCTGACATTTATTTGAACCAGTCCATCACCGTACCTGTTTTCTTTACTGAGCATTCATGCTCTGATGAGCGCAGGCTACACAGCCTTGATGTCAAGAGAGCTCTTAGCTACTATGACAGCCACAAAGTCCCATAGGCAGGAAAGGAAGCAACTGTTCTTGACCTATGAGGATGTAGGAAAAGGAAATCCAGCACCTAAGAGGTCAATTTCTTGCCGAATAGTCCAGTATATCCAGTTTTGCTATTCAAAAGCAGGGAAGGAGGCCCGAGCAGGGCTTAGAGCCCATTTCACAAGGGGTACAGCTGCTACCATAGCAGCTACCAGGGATGTTCCTTTGGTGGACATCTGTAAAGCAGTTACCTGGAGAACAGTGTACACCTTTACCAAGCTTTATAGCCTGGATATGAAGGCTAGGGGTGATGCCAGGTTTGGCACGGCTGTCCTGCAGAGCCTGTTTCCAAAATAGGTCCTGTGCCCACCTCCAAAGGTACTGCTCCTTAGTCTGCATAAGAGTTAGGAATATTGGAGTATTCCTGGGGTGAGAAGAGAAGAAAAAATGACTTACCATAGCAATCTTGTTTCTTCCATGGGATATTCCAATATTCCTAACTCTCCCACCTTGCCTCCCCTGCTAGAAGCAGTGGCCTCTGCACTCCGTGCTGTAATACCAGGGGTATGTGTGCCACACTCTGGCTTTTATATTTGGAACTGTGTTCAAAGGTGTTTCCCCTCTTCAGGTGATTCTGACATTGGGGGGTGTTTTGTTAATGTTTTTCCCTCCAGTTGGAGGTTTTTTCATGGTGTTTTACTAACATTATTATTATAGATAATTATTATTAAGCTCCTCTGGGGTCCTGTCTTGTCAGGCGTCCACAAAATCTATGGGTAGAATGTACGCAGTTGATAGGGGGCAGCATTTGAAAAAGTGGCACATGCCAATGATTCCATCATTAGCATAACGTTCCAACTCCGAGCAGATCTGGCTTAAAGGCATACTGCACAAGAGTTAGGAAAATTGGAGTATCCCATGGAAGAAACAAGATTACTGTGGTAAGTAATTTTTTCTTACTGCTCCAAGGCTAGTATGACGGCACTCAGCCTAGTAAGATGGTGTGCAATCCCAGACAAATCCCTTTAGGTTTATATTTATAGCCATACTGTATCTATAAAGTGACTAGGCAAAGCAGTTTTATTTGTATAGTGCCCTATCTCCCAGGCTCAGGGTGATTCACAAAGTAAGTACAGAATACACAATATTCATATAGAATAAACAGATGAATAGAATTAATTCTATAATGCACTATTCTGACTCCTAGTAACACTAAAAGGCTGACAATATTTTTCAGTAAGCCAAACAAAACACAATAGAAAACAAAAAACAGGAATAACAGGCTAACAGATGGCAAAAATCCACCTGTTGCCAGAGGCTTGTTCAAACAAATATGATTTCAGCCCCTTTTTAAGTGCCTCCACCAATGGGTTAACTCCTACTTTATGGTAGCTAGGCAAGGCATTTCTGATGGTACAGGGGCATAATTGCAAAGGCTCTATCACAAGATTGTTTTAGGCAGGCTCTTGGTATGGCCAGTAAATGATCCTTTGTGGAGAGAAGGGGGCAGCCTGGAGCATATAAGGCTAGGCAAAGGCAAGGTAAATTTGTTAGGTGCCCATTCCTTATGGCTGCATTCCTTACAGAAAATACTCCAACAGATTTACAGTGAAAACAGGAGACAACATAAACACCAATAAAACATCAGTTATAAGTACAGCTGATCAAGGTGCAATTTAAGGCCAAGAGATTGTTTAGGCAGCCAGAGCCCAGTTCACATAAGGCTATGTATAGGGTAGGTTGTCGGCCGGTCCTGAGTACCAACTCCGGGGCCCTCATAACAGCTCAAGGGGGCCGGTCTGGGACCTTGTGAGACAGGCTATAACTATTAAACCTTCAGTGGTGTGGTGTCTCCACCTGGGGACTCGGACAAAACAACTCGTGACCATCCTCGGTTTCACAGGAATAATACTTCCACCTACCAAGTACCTGCAAACACTTCCCAACAATATACAGTATACAAAAATAGATGGGGAGACAGCAATTACCATAAGCACAGTAAGTATTTATTACTGGAGGGAGTAGGACTACCAACTTTGGCTGTAAGAAAATAAGGTTAGGTTAGGCACTTCAACAACAATTTCCAAACTCCAATACTTATATCAGTATATCAGTTGGTCAGTCTATCGCGGTCGGTTGATAAAGAGATCAGAAGTGAGCAGCCAGCCAAGGAAATAGATAGTCAGTGGTTGCACTGGGCAAATGGGGCCATAGTTGATGTCTGACTGATATAGCAGACAAGTGGTTGATGGCAGCAGCATGGCAACAGAAAAAGACCGGCCTGACCAGTAGATAAAGGTTTGTTTTTCAAATTAGCAAAGTTGCAGTTTGTGGTGTGAGGTGAGGGTATTACCTGCATTACAGTAAAGTTAGAGATGGATATGAAATTTGTGGGGGAAGGAGATAGGGACGCTATGCACTGCAGGCAGCAGTCAGTTGTCAGGAGTGGGCTAGGGAAGGGGGCCAAAATGTTATAACTAAGGCAGAGAAGGGGGAAGAAATTTGAGAACTAGGGCAGGGTGTGGGCAGAAAGAAAAAATTACTCACCTTAGTAATGTTGTTTCTTCTAATGGAGTCTTGCTATATTCTGACATATGCAGTGAGTCCCAACCTTCGAACTGCCCGGTTGGGACTCACTGCATATGTCAGAATATAGCAAGACTTCATGTTGTTTGAAATGGGAAATCCTAGGGCAGGGAAGAGGCAGAAATCTGGAAACAGGGAAGGAGAAGCAGAAATGTAAGAAGTGGGGCTGGGACGGGATAGATACGTGTGTTTATACTGGGGAAGGAAGGTAACCTGAGATATGTTTATCCATACACCACACAGAAGGTAAGGGATGGGAACAAAGAACAAGAAAGAAAAGACAGAGCAGAAGAATGCATAGAAGAGTCAAAACACAGACCATCACACACATATTAGAAAAAGTCTTTATTTTTAGTGCATTTTGTGAATGTTTTCATATTTCCTAAAGATTTCCTAAAGGTTCTGGTTTGAATCAGAACCAGTCAGAACTAATCAGGACTCTGACCTGGATCCTGGTCCTGATAATAAGGGTCAGGACTTTTTCGTGTCTGCCCATCCCTAGTTTTCGATTGTTGAATCCCATGTGCTGTTAGAAATTCCTTAACCAGTTTGCTCTGGAAGTCAGGACCTTGATCGGAATGAATGCACTGTGGTATGCTGTAACAGGTGACAAATTCAGACAACTTTTTCACAACTGTACTAGCTTTCTGGTCCTTGGTGGGATAGGCCTGAGCATATCAGGAACAATGGTCAGTAATGACTAGTAAGTACATTGTTGAAACCTTTGCTAACAGGCTCCAAGGATAAAAAGTCCATGCAGACTAGCTCCAGGGAGTCAGTGTTTTTTATGTTTACCAGTGGAGCAATTCTTTTTGGAAGGGTCTTTCTTTAGACACATCTTGCACATTTTTTGCAGTATGCTTTGATATCTCTCACCATTCTGGGCCAGTAAAATCTGTCTCTTACCAGGCTCAAAGTTCACTCAAATCCTAAATGGCCCATGTCATTGTGTACAGATCTCATTGCCACCCGGCGGTACTTCCGCGGGAGCACCAATTGTCTGAAGGTTTTTTTGGGTCTTTGGGTCTCTGACAATCCGATATAACAGGCCATTCTGTAGTTCCAACTTATCTCACTCTGGCAGTAGGATAGGCACATTGGGGTGGGTTTTTGGCACTTGGTCTGGGCTGACCCCCTTCTCCAATGCAGTTATTACCCCCTTAAGACTGTCATCCTGCCTCTGTAAATACTTTTGTTTTCTCTTATTTGGCTGTGGTAAATGCTTAAAGTCAATGCCGGTATGGCATCCGGAGAGGACCCCAAAGAATCAATGAATCTGCAGGGTAGTACAACTGTCTCGGGATTCCCAAGCAAAAACTTGCTGCACACTGCTTGCACTGCCTTTGGTAGCAGTTCTTGGGCATCAGTGGGGGTCTCCAGATGTGGTCTACGGGACAATGCATCAGCATCAATGTTGCTCAGTCCTTGCCTGTATTCCAGTTTATAGTCATATGTGGAGAGAGCAGAGAGCCATCAATGTCCAGCTGTATCCAGGTTCGCCGTGGTGTTGATATAAGTAAAGGAATTGTTATGTGTTCTTACGATGAATTTCGCCCCAGATAGGTAGTCATGAAATTAGTCTACCACAGCCCACTTAAGGGCCAGAAACTCCAATTTATGTACAGGATAGTTTCTTTCAGCAGCAGTGAGGCTCCAACTGGTGAAGATCACAGGATACAGACCTACCCAAGTGTTCTTGATAAAGTACTGCCCCCCAATCCATGCATGCTGGCATTAGTGTGGAGAAAATAGGGCTTGGTGGGATCAGCAAAAACCAGCACTGGTGCTTCCGTAAGGCAGTGGATGACCTCTCTGAAGGCCTCCTCGCACTCTGGCGACCACCTAACTCCGAAGGGTTCATTCACTTGATAGTAAGACTTGGGAGTCATTTCTTGGTCCTTGCATTTCTGCTTGTAGTTCGTGGGAGGGTAGCCCTGTAGCAGGTTAGTCAGTGAACGAATGACCTTAGAAAAATCTCTAATAAACCTCCCAATGGTAACCACAAAACCCTAGGAAGGACTGGAGAGTCTTTAAGTTGTGTGGCCGTGGCCAGGTTGTCAGGGCTTGCACTTTAGCAGGATCCGTGCTCACTCCCTCCTCCAATACGATATGTCCCATGTATTTAACAGATGGTTGGCAGAACTAATATTTGTCCACTGGCACTTTCAGCCCAGCTTCCTCCAGTCAGTCTAGAACCTTCATCAGCCTCTCTTCATGCTATTTGATGGTGTGGCCAAACACTATGACATAATTGAGGTAAACCAGTACTTGCAGAAGTTCATATCTCTGACTACACGCTCCATTAACCATTGAAAGGTGGCAGGAGCCCCTGTGGCTCCCTAGGGTGTCCTCTTGAATTGATAGAATCCAGCGGGCAGATGAAAGCATTTTTTTCTTTGTCTTTCTCCACCATCGGTATCTGATAATACCCACTTCTGAGGTCCAGGACTGAGAACCATTTGTGCCCTGTCAGGCAAGCCAGGACATCTTCTACAAGTGGCATGGTGTATTGATCTACCACTGTTCTCTTGTTGAGTGTCTTGCAGTTGATGCACAGCCTCACTGCCCCATTATTCTTCCTTACCACCACAATGGGTGAGGCATACAGGCTCCTGGACTCAGAGATAATGCCGGCAGCCAAGAGCTCTTGAAGGTGATTTCGTACATCTTCTACGTCAGTGGGTGCCAGGCATTTTGATCTTTCTCGGAAGGGCCTCTCATCCATCATTCTTATGTGATGCTCAGGCCCCGTCACACACCCCACATCGAGTTGGCTTAGGGAGAAAACCTTTGTGTGTTGTACCAGATTCTGATGTAGTTGTTGTTGGTATTCTTCCAGCAGTGGGGAATCCTCAAATTGGAACATGCTGGGGTCCAACTGGGAGGTAGGCGAGCTTCTGGAGGACAAGATTTGGACTGTCTCTGTAGTGTGTACATGGGTCAGGGTTCTTCCTTTCCTGATCACCACTCTTTTGTTACTCTCATTCTTTACCAATACTGTAATCTTTTGGGCTTTCACCGAAGTGCTCTGAGTGGGGATCACCCCTGCCTGGATCAGTAAGGGGCCAGACTGTTCATTGCTCCAAGGATTATTAATCAGCAATGCTGGGCTCTCGGGAGGTTCTGTGTAGCTCTAAGACTCCAGTGACAATGACTTCAGTACCAGGGGGCACAGTGAGGGGCTTCACCTGTGCACATTTAATAATGCCAACTGGGTCTTCATCTACCCTCGAGGGCAGAATGGTCATTTTTTTTAAGTAGGCTGTTCTAACTATGGGGTGCATTGGAATCTTATCAGTGCACTGAGGTCTCCCCAACTCTTGACATAATTTGGCTAACCTTTGGAACATGTGATTATTCATGCCCACCACCACCGGGGTCTCCCCTCCATTCCTGTATCTGGGCATACTAGAGTCAAGATGTCCAGGGGGGCTTGAACTCCCGCTACCTTTTGGGGGAATTCAATATATACTACTATATACCCCAAATAAGGATACGGCTGGTTACTCACCCCCATACAGCCAGCCCTTCAAGTGGCTGCACAGGGAGATGCTTGAGGTGTTGCCTGTACCAGGACTGAAATATAACAGTCATTTGGGAGCCACTATCAAGCAACACCTCACAGGCCACCCCCTCCAGTTTGGTCCAGACGTTAACTTAAGCGCCCATCAGGCTGGGGGGAATCTCAGGGAACCCATGGGTAGATGTGTTTGTGGACTTTGTGGAGCATGTTTGCTTTGGGACCCCAGTTCGCTCCTTCACTCAGTCCCGCTGGTGTTTCCTGACATATTTGGTCTTTTCACAAGTTTCTGGACCACCAGTGGGAGGTTCTCAGGGGCTCTGCAGTATCTCTTTATGTGCTCTTCCTCACCACAGTGGTGGCAAAAGAAGTTAACTCTGGCTTCAGTTTGAACAGGGGGATTGTCCCTCCGCATGTGGGGTGTCCACCCTTGTTCAGGCCCATTAGCTCAAGAGGCTTGCAATTTAGACACCTGCTCACTCAACATCTGCACCTACTGGTGCATCAACTCAACCTCATGTTGGTCTTGGTCCCCACAGGGAATGTCTATGGCAGCCTCTATCATGCGAGCTGGGGCAACTATTTGAATGGATTCGGTAACCCAGTCCTCCTTTTCTTGGACCTCCAACATCAGATCCCCATAGGAGGGAGGGGTTTGGAGTCTATTCTCTAATCTTAGCTTCAACCGTAAGATTTTAGACTGACCAACCCCTTCCAGGATCTGCTCAATTCAGACCCTATTCATGTCTTTGACTAAAATATCCCCTTTCCTATATGCTCTTTGCATTAACTGCTCCAGTCTCATTAAATACTCAGATAGTTTCTCTCCCTTATTCTGTACAGTGGTTTGTCATTTTCTCTTTACCCTCGCTCCACTATCAGTACTCCCAAATATCCCTTCCAAAGCGCTCAAGTACATTCAGGCATCAGCCTCTGGGTGGGTGGGCTGCAAAGTGGCAATACCGTCCATCATGAGACCCTTCAGACTTTCCCATACCTTTCTCTTCTTTTTAGCCTCAGGGAAGTTGGGGTCCTGGATTATTTGAGTTGCTTGATCCACTCACATGTCAAACTCATCCTCCCCCAGTGGCACAGGTTTTCATCCCAAAAATGGTTTCAATCAGGGGTAGGATCTCTTCCCACAGCCAGAAGTCCATGCAGTGACCCAAGCAGGGAGCTTTTCACTTAACTCTACACTGTTAGCTTCATAAATGTTTTTCAAGTCACTATACATTTTACCTTCAGATTGTAACCATAAATCCACTTTGGTCCTAATTACTAGTGTCCACTCCCAGCCCCACAGGCTCTGGGGTGCTCACGTGCATGACCACTGTCCATGGGACCTGGGAATCCCTGGGGGTGAAAACTGGTGCCACCTTGACGAAATCAATCGCAGACTCGCTCTTTACCAGGACACTCAAACTGTCACTAGAGCGGTCATACCTCCAACCTTGTATTTTTAAATTGCCACAGCATTCCCATTCATATATCATATCAATTACACTTTCTCTGTCAACACTTTCTGGTACTCCCTTTCATAGTATTGCTTTTTTCCAGTTGAGCCCTCTTCTCCAGCACCAATCTTCCAATTCTTGGATACCATTTTTTTCTTGTGTTGGGGTCTGCCCCAACACCATCTCCTGACTCCAAACAGAACTTGTAGGTATCTTTTGGGGCACAGGAGAATCCCAGTGGTAAGCCTCCAATATGTAGGGTAGGTTGTTGGCCAGTCCCGAGTACTGACTCTGGGGCCCTCGTAACAGCTCGAGGGGCCGGCCTGGGTCCTTGTGAGACAGTGCCGTAACTACTAAACCTTCAGTGGTGTGGTGCCTCCACCCGGGGACTTGGACAAAACAACTTGTGACCTTCCCCTGTTCCCCAGGAATAATATTTCTACCTCTGGAGCCCCTGCAGACACTTACCAACAATATACAATACCAAAAAACAGTCGGAGAGACAGCAATTACCATAAGCACAGTAAGTATTTATTACTGGAGGGAGTAGGACTACCAACTTTGGCTATAAGAAAATAAGGTTAGGTTAGGCACTTAAACAACAATTTCCAAACTCCAATACTTATATCAGTAAACTCTCAAGAACACCAAATGTAACTTTCCCCAGTGCTCCCACAAATCTGGTACCAGACCTGTCCCAATGTCTTTTGGGGTACCCCACTACAGTGGCAGGCCTGTGATGCTACGAGTTGGATCCTCGTTGGGGCCCTAGATGATGAAGTAACACAAGGCAAAGCAACTTGGAACAACAATAACCATTTATAATACCCCTGGTGGCAAAATAGTACTTAGCTGACACAGTGCAGGTGAAAAAGGAAGCCCTTGGCTTCTGATCACTCTGGTGGAACCCTCTGGAACACTTGGTAGGCAGCAGCTGGAGCAAGAGCTTCTCAGCTAAAGACAAACGGCAACTCTGTCACTCTCACAAGAACAGTTTGATGCAGACCCCAATCCCAGTCTGGGGTCTCAGGCAGAACACCCTGGGGTGCAATTTCTTCAAACAGTTCAACAGAAAGTCCTTTGTAACTCCAAAACTGAGGTCCTCTGAGCTAAAGGTGAGCTCCAGACTCTCAAATATATTTTCTGGAATCTTCTCCACCCTCCAGTGGACTTAGGCAGCTTTTGTAGCAAACACAGTTGGAAAACAAAGCCGGAATTCGCAGCAATCCACTTGGGCTCTTTTGCAAGTAGTTCCAGTTTCTCTTTAGATTCTTCAGTCCCAGCACCAAAGTTTAGTGCCTGCAGGAGTCTAGACCAGCTATCACAGCTTTGGGCTCCAGTCCATGATGCAGTCTCTCCTGGTCTCTCTTCTCCTTGGGGACTGAGTTTTTTGGCAGGATCCTGGAGTTATTTATAGCCTTCCTAGGCTCCCTGCTGATTGGTTCAGCTGTTCCCGGGCGAAACAGTCTTGCCTCTTTTTTTGTCTTCTTCCTTCCTTCTGCAGCTGTGCTGTCTGCCTTTGTTTTTGTTTCCCCCAGACCCTGCCACCAGAATTAAAAGGGCCTGGGGGAAAGTCTTTTTAGTCAGACCACTCTTCTTAAAGCCACACAGAGGGTGTGGGGGCTTACATATGTATAGTAAGTTAACAAAGTGATCTTGACAGTGGTGCACCATCTACTTGTTAGCTAGTGCAGACTGCAGAGCACACATAAGATATGTTGTGAGATCGCTGTACCAGCAATCAGTCTGGCAGCAGTGTTCTGCAACAGATGCAGGTGGTGCACCTACTTTCCATATAGCCTAGGTAAAAAGCGTTACAGTAATCGAATCTAAGGGTAACAAAGGCATGTACTAGCTTGACCAGGTCCTCATGTGCTAGATAGGACTTTTCTTAAACTATATTGTTTTGCACATAAAACAGACATGCTGCGTAACTATCTGACACAGAGCATAAGATATTAGTAACATTACAATAAGGGTGCCACTCCTCTTAATAAATCAGATATTATGTTCTACATCATAAAGATACATCATCAGGGAGGTAAAAAATGAAAATGACGTACTCACTGTAATTCTTGACCTTTTAGAAACATCTTCACCATTGATTTACACAAATGGTTTCTGAACCAGAGGTGCTAGGACCCTGAGTGAGCTAGAACTTTTCAGGAGGGCTGGCATCAAGGTAAGCTGCACACATGCGCAGCACTGTGACACTGGCTCCGCTGCATGGCTTACCTTGGCACCAGTCCTCAGTACCTTTTCTACTAAGGAGGTGCAACATATCCTAACTAGTACTTATGCACTAAACCTAAGGGCATAAAATAGCCCTGATGACCTGTGTAAGAAGGGTCAACAAACCCGCAACACAGTATCTTCACAGCCCAAACCAAGACCAAGGGTTGAAAACCAGCAGACTGAAATGAGCCTGGGGGATGGCAAGAGGGCATGTGAATCAATGGTGAAGCTATTCCTAGAAGATCAGGAATTACAGTAAGTATGAAATTTTCCAGGAATCAGTTTTCACCACTGATTCACCCTAATGGGTCAAAGTACTGAGCTCAGCCAAAATCCCACAGGTCAAGACAGCAGGAGTTGATGGCTCACTCAGGACAGAAGTCTATTTAGGATGGTCCTGCCAAAGGAGGCACGCTGCCTGGCATGGATGTCCAAGGCAGAGTGCTTAAGAAAGTGTGCACTGTGCTCCAAGCTACAGCTTTGCAAATATCACTGATAGGCACAGAGTGAATCTCTGCCAGGGACATGGCAACTGCTCTGATGGAGTGGGCATGTACCTGACCTTACAGCTTGACCTGTGCCATGGCATAGCAATGGCATGGACAGCTCATGATCCAGGCAGAAATGCACTGGATTGTTTCAGGCTGTCCCTTCTGAGCTGGATCAGAGACAAAGAGCTGTTTGGATGTCTGAAGTCCTTAGTTCTATCCAGGTAAAATGTAAGGACTGTCTTAACATCCAGAGAATGGAGAGTGCATTCTCTTTGTTCTCAAAGTTAGCAAAGTAGGTAGGCAGCACAAGTCGTGGGTTCAGATGGAACTCCGACACCACTGTGGGAAGGAATGTAGGGTATAAATGGAGAACTACCTTGTCCTTATAGAAAACAGTATATGGGGAATCTGTGACCAGGGCATGGATTTCAGGCACTCTGCAAACAGAAGTGATGGCCACTAGGCTGCCTTCCAAGTTAAGAACTTTAGTTCACAAAGCAAGGCAGATTTTATTTTTTAGGGCACCCATTCTCTGAGGCTCTGGGCACCTAACAAAACATATCAAAAATAAAACAATAGATAAAGCACAATAACATTTTTCATAATAAATAAGATTCAGAATAGCAGCTTTAAGATCAGCTTTGGATAAGTAGGACAGTTGGGCTAGAAAATCAATCCATAAAAGCCAGGCTAAAGAGATGGGCCTTCAACCTCAGCTTAAAAACCCCCCACTCGAAGGGGCCTTCTGGATTGCAGATGGCAGCAAGTTCCACAGGGGCAACCCAGAGACACTAAAAGCACAGTCACCCGATGTCTTGAGTTGAACCCTGGGAAAGTCCAGGAGGCCCCTCAAAGAGGAGTTGAGGGAGTGAGCAGAGGTCACAGGTGTCAGGAGCTCCGACAGGTAGCCAGGACCCAGATGGTATAGGGCCTTATAGGTGAGCAAGCCCACATTGAAAAGGACCCTCCACCTGACAGGTAGCCAGTGTAGAAGTCACAAGGGTCTTGAAGGGATCACAGATCTCCAGGTAGAAGGTCACCTGGGGGCCAGTGACCATCACATGGTATGGTTCAATTTGGCTACTACATCTAAATCATCCCATTCCAAAGCAAAAATATGGGACTTCAGAGGAGCTGACTTTGATAAGATGGCCAACAGAGTTAAGCTAGCCCTGGCAAAAGAAACACAGGTGAGGGGTACAGGCAAAGTGGGCAAGCATTAAGGATGCAACACTGAAGCAACATCCATTGTGTTAGACAGAAAAGGAAGTGCAAGAAGAAGGAAACCACTTTGGTTCTCAAATACAGTAGCAGAAAGGTCAGAGCCAAAAGGCTGGCCTTCAGGAAATATAAGGAACACAGTGGGATGAAGATAGAGGCATACCAAACTGCCCTAAGGGAAGCAGGGAAGGCATTAAGGCAGGCAAAGTCCCAAACTGAGGAAAAACTAGCACAAAAGTAAAAGAAGGTAACAAGACTTTCTATAGATACATTAGTGAAAGAGAAAGTCCAGAGAGGGTATTACTAAGCTAATGGAGAAAGGGAGCATGTGGGGAGGAGGACCCTGTAAAGGCATCTATCCTAAATAGTTACTTTTGCTCAGTATTTACTGAAGAAGGTAGGGCAGGCCCACAGCTCAAGCATCATGGACACAGGGGAGGAGGTGACTTCTCTCCTTCACAAAGAAAGGGTCCTACAAGAGCTTGCTAAGCTCAGGGTGGATAAGGCAATGGGACCTGATGGCATACATCCCAGGGTACTTAAGGAGCTAAAGGTGGAACTAGCAGAGCCATTAGCAGAACTGTTTAGTGAGTCTCTGAGCACAGGAGGGTCCCAGAAGACTGGAGAAGGGCTTATGTGATCCCGCTCCACAAGAGTGGTAGCAGGAGGAGATGGGGAACTACAGACCAGTCAGTCTTGCCTCAGTAGTGGGCAAGATTATGGAGGCACTCCTTAAGGAAAGGATAGTGCAATACCTGGAATCCATAGGGCACAGGATCCAAGACAGCATGGGTTTACAAAGGAAGGTCCTGTCAAACTAATCTCGTAGATTTCTTTGACTGGGTAACCAAGTGGTGGACCAAGGGGAGCAGTTGATGTCGCCTACCTTGACTTCAGCAAAGCTTTTGACACTGTTCCACATAGAAGATTGATAAATAAGCTGGGTAGGCTCAGCGTGGGTCAGAAGTTGGTCAACTGGATGGCAAACTGGTTGACGGGCAGAAAACAGAGTGGTGGTAAATTGTATACAGTCAGAAGAGATGCAAGTCACAAGTGGGGTACCTCAGGGATCAGTCCTGGGGCCAGTTCTCTTCAACATTTTCATTAGTGACCTTGCAGATGGACTAGAGAGTAAGGCTTGTCTGTTTGCAGATGACACCAAGATCTGCAACAGAGTAGATGATCCAGATGGGGTGGGCAGAATGAGAAGAGATCTGGATAAACTAGCAAAATGGTCAGAAGAGTGGCAACTGGGATTTAATGCAAAGAAGTGCAAAATCATGCACATAGGAAGAGAAACCCTGAAGCCACCTATAGGCTGGGAGGAGTTGCTAGCAGTCACAAAGGAAGAAAGAGACTTGGGCATCATCATCACTGATGACCTGAAATCATCCAAGCAGACCTCTAAAGCAGTAGGTAAGGCTAGGGGGTGTTAGGGTGTATTAGTAGGGATACAAGTCGTAAGAGGAGGTAATAATCCCTCTTTACAAGACACTGGTTAGGTCTCATCTGGAGTACTGCATGCAGTATTGGAGGCCACACCTTCACAAGGACATTAACCAAATTGAGGCAGTCCAGAAAAGGGCAACCAAAATGGTGCAGGGACTGCATCAGAAGACATATAAGGACGGATTAACAGAGCTCAATATGTATACCCTTGAGCAAAGGAGGGAGAGAGGTGATATGATCGAGGCATTCAAACACCTTAAGGGCATTAACAAGGTGAAAGAGTCTAACATGTTTAAATATAAGAAAAATTGCAGGACAAGAGGACACAGCATGAGATTAGAGGGGGGCCGATTAAGGAGGAATGTGAGGAAAATCTTTTTCACAGAAAGGGTGGTGGATGCATGGAATGGCTTACCACAAGAAGTGGTGGCTATGAATACAGTGCAGGGCTTCAAACAGGCATGGGATAGGCATAAGGGAGCAATACAAATGACTATGAATAGATAGGCCACTGACAGAGCAAAGGCCGATTGCACATTTATAAGGTAGAAAAAGAAATGGGCAGACTGGATGGACCTTGCGGTCCTTATCTGTCATCAACTTCTATGTTTCTATGTTTCTATGAAGGGCTTGTGGATGAGCATGTCCAGCACAAGGTTGATATCCCAGGCAGCCATCTGCTTCCTGGTGGGAGGTCTTGTGTGTAAAATGGCCTTAAGGAACCTTTTAAAGAGTGGCAGCTGAATGCACTAGAGGGCACCAATGGGCTCGTGGCATACAGGAGTAGCACACAAATGGACCTTAACTTTGGAATACTGTAGGACAGCATCAGAAAGGTCCAGAAAATACCCCAGAAACTTGCTAGTTGGACACCAAAAGTGGTCCATGCAGGTTTTGGACTACAAGATGGGAAAATGTTTCCACTTGGCTGTGTAGGTCTTCCTAGATGGAGGTTTATGGGCAGCCAAACGTACCTCAGACACCATCTGAGATACCTTATACCGGTTCACTTTTTTTTCTTCGAGAGCCATGCTTGAAGGTGAAAGGAGCACAGGTTGGGATGGACCAGGTGACCTTGAGTCAGTAAGTCCATCCTGAGTGGGAGGATCCTCAGTGTGCTGACTGAAAGTCTGTTCAACGGAGGAAACCACATCTGTCGAGGCCAACAGAGGGTGATCAGAATCTTCTTTTCCCTGTGTGCCTCCAGTTTGAACACTGCTTTCTGCACTACAGGGATTGGAAGAAAACTAGAGGGATTGGAAGAAATGCTTACACAAAAATATTCTGCCATTACAGTCTGAATGCATCTCGACAGAAAATGCCATGTCCCAGATTTCTGGAGCAGAATTGAAGCAGTTTGTCACTGAGTGAGGACTCAAAAAGTCCACATCTGGGGTTCCCCACTCACTGAATAGTGATCTTACAATGTATAAAGCTAGTGACCACTCATGAGGATAGACTTCTCTTTGGCTGAGCTTAACTGCCAGAGAGTTTTGCACTTCTGAGAGGTGAGCAGCTTGGAGCAGGATCTCCTGTTCCAGGCACCATTCCCACATTCTCATCACTTCCCTGCAGAGAGGGTAAGAGTGTTCTCTACCTTGTTTGTTGAAGTAATACCTCACAGACTTGTTGTCCATCTGAAAGAGAATTGTTTTCTGGCTGATGAGGTCCACTAGGGCTCGTAGGTCATACAACACAGCTCTAATTTCCAACATACTGATATGGAGATGAGTATCTGTGGGGTCCCAGATACCTTGTGTTTGGAGGCCCTGAAAATGTGCACCCCATCACAACAGGGAGGCATCCATGGTGAGAGTCACCTGAGGTTTTGTAGCCCTCCTCTGGACCTTCTCCAGCAGGTTAATGTCCTTTTTGAGGTGTGGACAAAAGTACTGAACTCCATACTCTAGTGACCTGTACAAGGACAGTATAACCTCCTCTCTCCTACTACTGATCCCCCTAGATATGCATCCCAACATCTTATTTGCCTTTGCTGCTGCATTCTTGAACTACATGGAGTGCTTCAAGTCACTAGTAATGAGGAGGAAGGGAGAGGAGGAGCTAGCTGGGGGTTGAGAAGGGAGGACCATGTATGCCAAAATGTTTGGGAGAAGTTGAGGTTATCATGTAGAATGTTCTTGAAATAGTGGGATTTAGCTACCCTGATAGCTTTGGTGTAAGTGTTTCTTAGGGTACGATAGGCTGAGAGGTCATTTGGGGATAGGGATGCTTTGTAGTGAGCCCAAGCAAGGTCATGTTTGTTGCAGAGTTTGATGATGTCAGGTAAAATCCATGGGTGATGAAAATGTCTCTGTGTCAACACAGGGGAGGTGTGTTTGTTCCAGACATTATTTAATATCTGTCAGAAGAGGGACAGTTCTTTTTTTTTTTTGTTTTGTTCAATTGTTTAACCAGGAGTGACACAATAAGCTGAAAGCTTGTTTACAGGTGCAACCTGGGAGCACAGGCAAGTTAAGTGACTTGCTCAGGGTCACACAGTATGCAAGTGGGGGCTGTGGGATTCAAACCCAGGTCTCCAGATTTGCAGCTCAGAGCCTTAAACCACTGCACTATACTGCCTCAGTGCCGTATTGACATCTCTAGAGGTGTAGAATAGGGACCAGTCTGAGGATGCAAAATAATGAAGGAAACAAGAAGTGTTTAGGGAACCTGTGGAATGTGTCCAGCAGTAAGTGGGGGAGGGGGAGCGGGGGAGCTGAAGTTTGTGAGTACAGTAGGTCATGAGGTGGTCACTAAATAGGTCAGGGCAAATACCAGTGACGGAGATTTGATGCAGGTGTGAAGACAAGATCCAGTCCAGGATGGTGTGGTTGTGGGAGTGGGGGTTGGGTCTGGTAGGTTCGCTGATGAGCTGGTGTAGGTTGAGAGACTCTAATTCTTACAACAGATACCTGTAAATATTTAGGAGTGTTAATAGACCAGTGACTCGTACGAAGAGCATGTAAATTCAGTGGTAAAAAAAGTCTAATCAGAAATAGGTGTACTAAGAAGAATCTCTTCTTGTCTTGTGAAATCAGTAAGGATTAAACTGGTAAAACAACTTATGCTGCCTGTCTTGAACTATGTGGTATCGGTGTACAGAGGTGCCCCAAAAAAGCACTTAGGAAAGCTGATCAAGCATATTACAAGCTTGCAAGATCTGCTAATTTTAGCACATCTGAAGAACATCACTGTAAAATCTATGCTGATTTGAAATGGATTGGCCCTGAATTTAAAAGAGATATTCAGTGGTCTACTTGGTGTTATAAATTGTTAAATGCAAAAGACACCCACTCTCTAAAACATCTGTTAACTATTGGTAAGGAAGAGATTAAATATCAGTTGAGGAAAAGCTCTGAAAGTATGCTATGGCCCAGATACCAAAATAAGTTTGGCAATACTAGTCTAAGTTTCCTGATGACTGCCAAGTGGGGGCAGTTGTAAATTCAATACAGGATCAGATAAAGCTCCAAGGCACCCTTAACTATATCAAGGATTGGACAAACAAGCATAAACTAAAACTAAATGGAGAAAAGTGCATAGTTCTGCATATGGGAGAGAAAAAATTTAGAACTATAATATAACATAAATAAAGGAATGCTCAAAGCATCAGTAGAAGAAAGGGACTGGGAGTATTTGTCAAAAACGATCTTACTTTTGGATCACATTGTGACCAAACTGTAAAGAAAGCAAATAAAACACTTGATTGTATCCTTAGGTATATTGCAAGCAGAAGTGGAGAAGTCTTGCTGCCCTTGTATGGGTCGCTGGTGAGAACTCAGGTCTGGGCACCATACAAAAAGGGCGATGTGGCAAGACTGGAGGGAGTACAGAGGAGAGCGACCAGAGCAGTCCAGGGGCTGAGGGGAAGCCCTATAGGGAAAGGATGAGACCTTTAAATCTGTACTCACTTGCCTATAGGCGATTGAGGGGAGATATGATCGTAGTGCTTTTTAGGACCAGAAGCTCAGAATAAATCTAGGTCTGGAACTTAAACAAAAAAAGTACGGTACCAGAACACATGAGCTGCAACTAAATCAACAAAAATGGAATCTACTTAAATGGAAATTCTGGTTCAGTCAAAGGGTGCTGTGCAAGTGCCAGTCACTGTGGTGGAAAGTCCCACTATGGAAACTGTCAAAGCTAGACTAGATAGTTATAGTCAAAACAAGATTAGGGAATTCTAAAAACAACATTCTAAACTACTTTTGGGAGTTAGCAAGCAAAATGGTTGAAAGTCTAAATATATGCTTTGTAATTACTATGAGACTCTACACACCACTGTAGCACGGACCACGAAAAACATGCCATCGGAAATAAAAGCAAAAAATTCAGCTTCTGAATTCCAGTCAGCTATGAGTAATTATTATAAATCCTGCTGCAATTGCTTTATCTGATTTTATAGACTATGGGCCCGATTCTAGAAAAGTTACGCCTGGCATAACAGTATTTGCACCAAGTAGAATGGCGCATGTAGCAACTTACGCCAGCAGTTGCAACATGCACTATTCTACAAAGTGGCCTGCAACATGACGCAGGCCACTTGCGCCGAACAGCTGTTACACTGGCAGTTGCACCATAAACCCTCTGTGACATGGTGCTAGGGGTTACTGACAGCAGTTAGCCCCATTCCAGAAGGCAGCAACAAAGTCCCTAATGTTGGGATTCTACAAGAACCCCGGAGGAGAACCGGCAATAGAAGTTACACCAGCTTTTAGCTAGTGTAACTTACCGATGTCCCCCGGGGGTCCTGTAGACCCACCTGCATTCATACCACAGTTGTTCTCCCCCCCCATGCCCAGCATACCCCCAGTGGGGGCCCCGCAGAGATGCCCACATCAACTTCCCTAAAGTGTACACGTAATGCCCTGCAGGGCTACCCACACCAAACTGCCCCAAAGTGCATGTATGCCCCATGATACACACCCACTGCCCAGAGTGTTCATACAGAGCCCACGAGGAGGCTGTCATCCCAATGCCCGTTCGACCCGAGCTCAAAATGTGGCAAATACCCTGCCCTGGTAGTCTAGTGGCCCCTCACTCCAGCGTGCCAGCCGACCCAGCACCCCCACCATCCCCAGCCAGCAACTGGCACAGCCACCTCTTACCTCCAAGGCCAGATGGCAGCTGATTTCCGTGGGAGTACTACTGTAAAGCGCACTCAGAAATTAATTTGCTTACATTGCTGGTTCTCCTCTGGGGTTCTTGTAGAATTCTGACATTGGGGACTTTGTTGCTGCACTTCTGGGGTGCTGGGTGAGCTGGCTACAGCTGGGTGGGGGGACCACTAGACTATCAGGGCAGGGTATTTGCTGCATTTGTGGCTGCGACTTGGGGTTGGAGCATGGGTGGGGAGATGGCAGCACCACCCTGTGGGGCAATTCACAATAGGAGGTTTCAGGGGCTGGGGGTGGGTAGTGGTCTGTGGGGCATTACATGTACACTTCAGGGCAGTTAGTGAGGTAGCCCTTTGGGGCATTACATGTACACTTGAGGCAGTTGCTGTGGGTAACCCTGCGAGCGTACCTGTACACTTTGGGGCAGTTGGTGTGGACAGCCCTCTGCAGTACCAATGTGCTTGCTGGGCGTGAGGAGAGGACTTGCGGTTGCTGTATGCCTATTGCAGGTTGTGACATGCTTCTAGGTCGCCCCTGTTAGGCATACCTGGCCACATGTACTTAAGTCCACAGAACTTAACTGTGGAGACCTGCCTCTAGAATAGGGCACAGGGTCAATGTGCAGTTGCAGTTGGCGCAAGTTGCGTTTGGTGGCGACTTGTGCCACCCTTCTAGACTCGGGCCCTATGTACTTGTGTTACACCTCTTTGTACATAGTGGATAATATTTGTTTACGTATTTTTGAACTGTATTAGCTGTTTGTACACTGTCATTTTATGTTTTAGTGTTTTTGTACAGGGCATCCTTATGGAAAATAGGGGTATTATCCCTAAAGTTTGTACCTGGATAAAAATAAAATTTTCTTAATCAATCATTTGTTGGGTGATAAGTTTTAGGGCAGTGGAGGACCAATGTTTGTTAAAATCACCGAGTAGGATCAGTTCGCCTGAGCTAGCAGTGGATGAAAGGAGGAGACCACAGACTACTGAAGAGGGGAAGCTTTGGGGGAGGAATAAAGTATGCCAATGAAGACAGGGAGAGAGGATGGTGGTAACATCTTAATAAGGAGTAGTTTAGGGTCTTAGGAACTGCCTCACTCAAAATGAGGGAGATACTGTAAGTAGATTTTGGTGGTAGAAACATAGTCTTTGATGGCAGATAAGTACCGCTTGACCTACCCAGTCTGCCCATTTCCCTACCTTCTGGATAAGCTGCAGATCCTAGTTAACCAACAGCCTACTTCCTCCTACCCCCTACTAGAATTGCCTTATTTCTAGCCAATGCATTCTTGAATTCCACCACTGTTTTTGACCCCACTACCTCCTCTAGAAGGCTGTTCCATGCATTCACGACCCTCTCTGTGAAAAAAATACTTCCTCACGTTGCCCCTGAGCCGTCCCCCACCTCAATCTTCAAATTGGGACCCCTTGTTCTTGTGCATCTCTTTTTCTGAAAGATGCTACCCTCTTGGACTTTGTTGGTTCCCTTGAGGTGCTTGAATGTTTCTATCATGTCCCCCTCCTTTCCTTTCCTTTAGGGTACACATATTAAGCTCCTTTAGTCTCTCTTCATATGGCTTCTGGTGCAGACCCTGCACCATTTTAGTTGCCATCTTCTGGACTGCCTCCATCCTGTCTATGTCCTTGTGGAGATGGGGTTTCCAGAACTGCACGCAGTACTTCAGATGGGGTCTCACCAACTGTCTGTACAAAGGGATAACAATTTCTTGTTTTCTACTGGTGATGCCTCTCCTTATGCATCCCAGTATCCCCTGAGCCCTCCTTACTGCCTTCTCACATTGCATGCCTACCTTTAGGTCATCTGATATGACTGCCCCATGTCCCATTTCATTTTGGTTGTTGTTAATACCCCCCCCCCCACAGTGTACTCTTCCCAAGTTTGTTTCCCAGGTGCATTACTTTGCACTTCTTTACATTGAATCTAAGCTGCCATACTTCTGACCCTTCCTCCAACCTTGCAAAGTCCCTTCTCATCCTTTCCACCATTCCCCCTTGTGTATAAACCCTGTTGCAGATCTTTGTGTTATCTGCAAAGAGGCATACTGTTCCTTTCAGCCCCTCCGCAATGTCACTTATAAAGACAATAAAGAGGACCGGTCCCAGTACTGAACCCTGTGGTACCCTGCAAGTAACTTCCCTTTCCTTGGAGTGGACTCTGTTTACTATTACCTTCTGTGTCCTATTGTCCAGCCAATTTTTTACCCAGGTTACCACCTTGGGACCCACTCCCAGGCTGGCTAACATCTATATTAACCCTTTGTGTAGGACTGTGTTAAATGCCTTGCTGAAATCTAGGTAGGCCACATCCACAGCCCCTCCCTGGTCTACTACATCGGTCACCCAGTCAAAGAACTCTATTAGATTCATCTGACATGACCTCCCTGCTGTGAATCAATCAATCAATCAATCAATATATATTTATAGTGCGCTTTTCAAAAATCAAAGCATGAATACATCATAGACAAAACAACAAAACAGTCAATTAATAAAAACATATATATATATATAAAGGCAACAAAAATAAATTAGGCACTATCTCTGAAAGCCAGAGTAAATAAATATGTTTTCAAAGAGGCTCTAAAAGTCTCAGTGGACAAGCACTCTCCAATCTGACGAGGTAGAAAGTTCCACAGGGTCGGGGCCACAAAGGAAAAAGCCCTGGCTCCAGATGACTGAAGACGGACCCTTGGAACCTCTAGCAATCCCTAGCAGAGTGGATGGAGGGGGCGGTAGGGCCCAAGGAAGTCTTGCAAGTAACCCGGTCCCTGTCCATGCTGCCTTGGGTCCTGTGCCCCACTGGCCTCTAGGTACTCAACAATTATTTCTTTCTGAAGTGATTCCATAATTTTCCCTACTACTGAGGTCAAACTGACAGGTCTGTAGTTTTCTGCCTCTGTCTTGCTCCCACTTTTGTGAAGGGGAATCACATCTGCCCTCCTCCAGTCCTCAGGTACCACACCATCCTCCCATGATTTTTTAAAAAGGGTAGTCTATGGTGTTACTAGTTCTCCCCTTAGTTTTTTTAGAATTCGGGGTGAATCCCATCAGGCCCCACAGCTTTCTTCACCTTCAGTTTTGGGAGTTCTTTCAGAACCCTTCCTTCTGTGAAAGGACTGATATCGACCCCCCCTATGCAGAGTGCTTCTATTGACTGGATTAGGTACCTCCCCCTCCTTTGCCTTTGAAACTAATGGTCACCAAACAGGAAAGGGATTTGAGGTAATCATATCTGATGACCTAAAGGTGGCCAAACAATGTGCCAGGGCTGTAGGGAGAGCCAATGGGATGCTGGGGTGCATAGGGAGAGGTATCACCAGCAAAAGGAAGTAGGTGGTGATGCCACTGTACAGATCATTAGTGAGGCCTTGTTTGAAACACAGTGTCTAGTTCTGGAGGTCACGTCTCAGTAAGGACATAGACAAGGTGGAGGCAGTTGAAAGAAGGGTAACAAAGATGGTGCAGGGCCTGCACCAAAAGTCATATGAGGACAGACTGGGACACCTCAATATGTATACCCTGGAGAAGAGAAGAGACAGAGGAGATATGCTAGAAACCTACAAATATCTGACAGGCATAAATAGGGTACTGGAGGGTAGCATCTTTCAGAAAAGGATCTGTCCAGGAACAAGGGGGCATGACATGAGGCTGGAAGGGGATAGGCTAAGGGGTAGCGCGAGGAAGTATTTCTTCACAGAAAGTGTGGTGGATGCATAGAAAAGACTCCCAGCGGAGGTGGTGAGGGTAAACACAGTGGGGAGATTCAAGCATGCATAGGACAGACATAGGGGAACCCTAGCAATAGGAACGAGGGGGTAAAGCTGGAGATTAAGTAGGGTCTGCGGCTTCTACAGTAGGCAGGGAAAATGGGCAGACTAGATGGGCCTAGCAGTCCTTATCTGACATCAATTTCTATGTTTCTATGATTATTCTGAGTCCCTTCACTCCTTGCCAGGGAGGGAGTGAGAGAGTGGGAGTAGTGAGTTTGGGAGCTCTGTGTTGGATTTTATGTCTCCAGCGACAAGTAACAGTAGATACAGCAGAAGGACAAGGACTGTCAATTTTAGGCAATTTATTTTGGGGGGGGTACCAGCAAGATTTTTTGAGGTAGCGTGACATAAGGTGCCTTAGGTTAGGGGTGCATAAGCCAAGAATATACACAGACCATTGTGCCCAGGTTAGGGCACTGGACATGGAAAAGTCTGAGAAGAAAGAGGGGTTAATAATAGAAGGCACAGAGGCAGGCATAGTGTCAGTGATGAAGAGGAAGGCAATGCGAGCTGATAAGGGGACAAGAGCAGACAGAGAAAAAAGAGGGTAAGATGGTGCAGCCATTAGTGTTAGGTAGAGAGACTTCAAAGCAGGAAGGGGTAGTAGTAGTAGATTTTATTTGTTTGTGACATCCTTCCCTGAAGGCACAAGGCACCACTGCATAACACTGAACAATATCTACAAACAATAAAACATCTTAACATAATAATCTTCCCTAGAGATATAAAAGTAAAACCCACACTTATAAAACTCCAAAGGCTTGGTGAAAAAGAAAAGTTTTTAAACTATTTTTTTAAAAATCTCCACAGAAGAAGCCATCCTCAGGGATCCAGGCAATGAATTTCAGAGGACTGAGGCAGCCACTTCAAATGCACAATCCCCTGAAGATTTTAATCTAGCTCTAGGGACCTCAAGGAGGCCCTCCCCTGCTGAACAAAGAGAGCATCTCGAGGCATAAGGACGAAGGAGCTCTGACAGGTAGCCCAGCCCCAGCCCCTGTAGGGTCTTATAGGTCAACAGACCTATATTAAAGGAGATGTGCCACCACACCAGCAGCCAGTGCAACTCGTGCAGCACCAGTGTAATATGCTCAGATCTCGAAAGACCCATCAATAACCGGGCCACCGCATTCTGCAACAACTGCAAGTGCCGCAGTGCACCTCCCCTGACCCAAAGGTAGAGATGGTGGTTAAATTGTAGTAGACAAAATAACTATGTAGTAGAGATAGTGCATTAAAACAGCAGAGACAAAGGTCTGAAATTATTAGATTAAGTTTTGCTTGCTAAGACGTAGGTTAAATACAGAAGAATTGAGTAGTATAGAGGTCAGTAGGTTAACAGGACGGCTATGTAGTTGACAGCAAGAGGAATAGCACATTACTTAGATGCAGACTACTGCAGCATTTTAAGCAATAATGCATATTTATTTTTTTTAGTTTTATTTTTATTTTATTAACCAGTTAGGGACATTGGACAAAGTCCTTCTTCAGGTCTGACCCCACAAAAATACAAACATAACGAAAACTACATATAATTAAACATGTAAAACAAATTGCAAGAAGCATGTACAAACATCCAATGACTGTAAATAGTTTTTCAAATTAATTTTAAAATGTTGCAATGAAGAGGATGAGTGTAAATGGTCTGGTAGAGCATTCTACAACAGGGGGGCAACAACTGAAAAAGAACGAGATCCAGATTTGGAATGACATGGAATAGTTTGCAAAAGACACCCTTAAAGGATCATAAATTAAGCACAGTGGACCTACTTGTAACTAAGTCCTTTAGTGGAAACGCAAGAAAAAATAGACTTTAATATTTGACAGCCAAAAATATAAATTTAGATTTCGGAAATTAACCATCCTAGTTCAGAACATAAACAACAGTGATGAAAATGAGGTGAAGAATCCAAAACAAAATTGCAAACATTGTTATAGGTAGTTACAAGAATATTACTTTGTTAGCTATCTTAGGAGAACATTTTCATAGGAGATGTGCAGCGTATAGGAGAGATGCGCTGCCCAGCTCAAACTATGTGCCAATGCACAATATTCAAAAGGCAGAGATGTGACAGTGCAAAGATGATGTATGCGGCACATGTAGAGGGAGCATTCCCATGAATATACTGTGCATCGACATATTCAGCCAAAATGGCCGGTACAAGTGCCATGCATCCCAAAGATGCGTCACCCAAAGTTAGGCATAAAAGGAGCATGCCTAACTTTGCAAGCCACCCAGAGGCTGAACAGCAGCCATGGATGGGAGCGCATTCCTGGTGGAAGCAGTCATGAGGGGTGTGAGGAAACGGGAAGAACAGCGTGGGCAAGGAAGGGCCTATAGGCAGTATGCACAACACAGATGGTAATATGCCCGTGTCACTTTTGAACAACTCACAGACACAGAGATTGTGGGCTGGTAACATCTCAACAGGGCAATTTTGAGACTGCTCTGCAAGCTGCTCCATGACGAACTGCAGACACCAACACACAGGAGTCACGTTATGTCAGTGAAGACAAAGGTGACAGAAGCACTGTGCCTGCTCACCACAGGCACCTTCCGGATACCAGTGGGTGACACCACTGGTATCACACAATCTGCCATGTCCCGACTCCTCCCACAATTCCTCACTGCCCTGCTGCTCCATGCTACCGAGCTCATCCCATTCCCTAGCACACAGGCAGAGCAAACAGAAATAAAGCAGCACTTCCCCGGGGTGGCACGCATGCCAGGAGTGCTTGGGGCCATTGACTGCATCCATGTGGTAATCAGGGCACCACCTGGCTCTGACAGTAACACTTATGTGAACCGCAAGGGATACCACTCCATCAGCTGCCAGGTGGTGTGCAATGTCAAATGGTGCATCAGCATTGTTTGTGCCACACACCCTGGCAGTGCACACAATGCCTACGTCTGGCATCGGTCGGCCCTTTACTACCAGTTTGAGACCATGGAGATACCCAGCAATCACCTAGTGAGTGAGTGGGGCTGAAACTCATGCCTCCTGAAAATGTACACCATGGCCCACAGCACTGCAGGTGGCAATGAATGGGGGAGGGACATGGCCCATGCACTAGCCAACACGCACACAGGGAACAGTGTAAGTGTGGTGCTTGCTGCACTGGGGCCCACATATAGGGAGGCAGTGGAGGACCAACAGGGGTGTGGCAGGATGGGGAGACAAGCATAGCAGGGACGGATGACAAGGCATGTGGCAACACATGCTACATGTGTTGCTACATGCCTTGTAGCAACACATGCCCTTGGGTTGTACCAGTACCTGTGGCAGTGCACAGCCCCACAGATGAACAGGACAGGAAAGGGGAACCAACAGACTATGCATCACAGGACAGTGTGCAGGCACGTCGTGCATGTAGCACCAGTGCGCAACCAACAGATGGGAGGGTGCCCACAGGCATGCCAGGGTGTGAACAAGTGTGGAGTGTAGACATGGCAAGAAGGTGGACAGACACACAGGGAACACAGGGCAGGGTGGGCAGACAGGGCACCATTGTTGCATTCAGGAGACTAATGCATTGCAATTCACCCCCACAGGAGACCACACCTACCCCCTGTGCCCCTGGCTGCTCACCCCCATACTGTGGCCCTCATCCGAGGCCGAGGAGAGGTTCAGCGAGGCACACATTGCCACATGCAGTATCATCGAGTGTGTGTTTGTCATGCTGAAAACAAGCATTTGTCAATGCCGAATGTTGCTTGCTTGTATGTGCTGTTTAGGTATTTGGAAGTGATAGTTCCATGCCTTCCTCCCAAGACATCCACTGTGTCTTTCCGTTCAGTATTCACAGAAGAGTGGGAGGGGCAAGGGGCACAGCAGTACAGCAGTTGCCAAGGGGGTGAAGAGGTGGACAATAGTCCATTCAAAGGCAAAAGAGTCCTGCAGGAGCTCACTAAATTGAAGGTGGACAAAGCGATGGAACCAGATGGCATACGCCCAAAGATATTAAGAGAACTGCAAAGGGAGATAGCAGTACCTCTGGCAGCCATGTTCACTGAGTCATTCAACACGAGTGAACTGAAGGAGGGTACATGTGGTCCCTCTACACAAGTCCAGCAGCAGGGAGGAGGCAGGGAACAATAGGCCGTTCAGTCTCACCTCAGTAGTAGGGATGATCATGGAGACATTGCTTAAAGAAAGGATAGTGGGGCATCTAAAAGCCATCGGAACCCAGGACCATAGACAACATGGATTCACAGTGGGGACATCATGTCAGACAGATCTGCTTGATTTCTTTGACTGGGTGACAAAGGAAGTGAATCAGGGTGAGGCAGTGGACAACGCTTACCTTGATTTCAGCAAAGCCTTTGACACCATCCCATATAGGAGGCTGATAAACTAGCTGGGTAGGCTGGGCATGGGGAAAAGGGTGGTAAACTGGGTTAGAAACTGGCTAACAGACAAGAAATAGAGAGTGGTGGTAAATGGTGTGAAGTCTAAGGAGAGGGGGGTCACTAGTGGGGTGCTGCAGAGATCGGTCCTGGGGCCAGTCCTGTTCAGTGTCCTCATTAGTAACGCTGCAGAATGTCTGAAGGGAATTTTTTCACCAAATTTTCAACATAGCCATTTTAAGCCCTCTGCTTATGAACAGTGTCACTGCGATTTTCTTAATCTGTCCCAAACATTGACTGTGCACACCGAATGCGCCATTGTGCACTACATGCATGGAAACACATTTTGGGCGACATGTGAAAAATGACAGCTGTACTGCTCATAAAGAGGTGTGATAAAATGGCAATGTTGAAAATCTGGAGTGCAAATATTAGAAATTGCGGAACTTAGGAGCGTGCGTAGGAACTGCGCAATGCACGCTCGTAAAACAGTCATTTTTAGGAATTTTTTCACCAAATTTTCAAACTAGCCATTTTAAGACCTCATGAACAGTGTCACTGTGGTTTTCTTAATGTGTCCCATATAAAGATTTCGCACACCGACTGCGCCATTGTGCGCTCCATGGGCAGAAACATGTTTTGGGTAAGATGTGAAAAATGACAGCTGTACTGCTTATAAGGAGGTGTGGTAAAATGGCAATGTTGAAAATTCGCGAACTTACGAGCGTGCGTAGGATCAGCGCAACAAATGTTCATAAAACAGTCATTTTTGGGAATTTTTTCACCCAGTTTTCAACATAGCCATTTTAAGACCTCTGCTCATGAACAGTGTCACTGTGATTTTCTTAATCTGTTCCGCACATTGATTATGCACACCAACTGCACCATTGTGCGCTACATGCATGCAAACACATTTTGGGTGGCGTGAAAATGACAGCTGTACTGCTCATGGGAAGTGTAGTAAAATGGCAATGCTGAAAATGTGGAGTGAAAATATTAAAATTAGCGAACTACGGTGCGTAGGGCTACTGGCAGCTTGCTCGTAAACAGTAATTTTAGAATTTTTCACCAAATTTTCAACATAGTCATTTTCAGACCTCTGCTCATGAACAGTATCACTGTGATTTTCTTAATGTCCCATATATTGATTTTGCACACCCGACCTAAGCCATTATGCTACATGCGCATGTGAAACTTATTTAGGCGATGTGAAAAATGACAGCTGTACTGCTTATAAGGAGGTGTGGTAAAATGGAAATGTTGAAAATCTAGAGTGCAAATATTAAAAATTCACGAACTTACGAGCCTGCATAGGAACTGCGCAACGCACAGTCGTAAAACAGTCATTTTTAGGAATTCTTTCACCAAATTTGCAACATAGGCTTTTTGAGAGCCCATCTTATGAACACTGGCACTGTCGTTTCATTAATCAGTCCCAAAAGGTGATTTCACGCAGTGACCACGAAATCACCCTTCAGGCCCAATTAATGTCATGACAGTGACAGAATTCATGAGGAGGGGTCCCAAAAATCCCATGTTGAAAATTTGGTGCCAAAATTTCTAAAAATGCCTGAGATATGCAGCATAGTTGAAAAAACCCTATCTATCCCATTATACAGCTTACCGGCATTTCCTCAGTTTGCGGTTGGCTTTGAAGAGTGCAGACGTGTTCACGGTCCACGAAGATCGTAAGCGCCGAGGCGAATGTAAATATAGGGTGAGGGGTGTAGAGGAGGCAGAGTGCACAGTGGGTGGAGTGCAGGTTGTGGGATGGGGGCAGGGAGCGCCCGAGGACAGTTTTGTATTTACAGTTTTTTTTTAATAAGGCAGCCGAGGACATTTGCCGCGTTGGGGTGGGCTCCCAGTGTGGCAGCTGAAAGCTGTTTGGAGGGCTGGAGCCAATGGGATTGGGCACCCCCTTCGGCCATAAAAACATTTTTGCCACGCTGGGGTGGGCTCCCAGCGTGGCACCTGGAAGCTTTGGGGGGGGCATGGAGCCAACGAGGGATTGGGCACCCCCATCGGACGTACAGTGTGTGCATGGGGGGAGGGGGAAGGTGCATGAGCAAGCAGTATGCGTGCGTGTGTGTGTGTGTGTGTGTGTGTGTGTGGAGGGGGAGCTCTGCTCACTGAAGCGGAGCTCTCCCTTTCAACTGTACAACCACTGCATTTTCAACTGCTGTCATAGACAGCTGCAGCAGTGATTGGGGAACTGGGGCCGTGCCTGCAAACACACTGACTGAATTGGAAGACAGGTGCCACACCTCCGAAAACTCGGATGATGGCACTATGTTTCTTGCACATGCATGCAAGCAACATAATGAGGTTCAGATACCTGGACAGGTTTGGTGGTGACCTACAATACAGCCCAGACAAGGCCTGTGGTATATTCCTGCCTGTTGCATGCTCCACAACATGGCCATTAACTGTGGAATAGTTGTCCAGACAGAGGAGAGCAACAGTTCAGAGGATAAGGGACCACTGGCAGGGGGTGAGCAGCAAAACCTGGACAGGAGGGACCTTCGGCTGGCCACTAGGGCATAGCAGCACAGAAACATGATTGTGGAAAAGCACTTTGAAGACTGAAGGTGTGTACCAGAGGGGCTCTGACAGGGTGAGCAGTCACATACACAGAGGGGGGCACCAAGGGCACTCCCATGAGCAGGCAGGTGTCCACTGCAGAGATGCCGTGACATGCACAGACATGTGTACATGCCTATGCACAGGCATGCACTGCAGTGGCACCAATGCCATGGTGTACAAAGGTGCATATGGGGGAATGGCATGGATCAGAGAACACCACTGGCACACACGCACAGCGGAAAGCCAAGGCCACACTCCTCATGCCCATTCCAGACACCATGACGCCATGGCCCACACCCACAGCCTGGATGCCACACAGCCAGTATGAACATTGCCACCACAGGCATGTGCGTGCGCATGTGCCACTGCACATGTACCTGGGCAGTGTTGGGTAGTTGCAACAGCAACAACAGATACAGGGTGACATGGCCAGGCCCACAACACTAGGATGGCAAAAGTGCCTGCCACGACGGCCACCGTGGACACATGAGTGGCGACGCTCTGGCAAGGAGCACTCCAATGGATGTTCCCCTGCCAGAAGGGGTGAATCCATGACCCCGAGGGTGTTGACACATGTGACAATAACTGGGTGCATGTGGTGGTGGGGGTATTGAATGCCAGACTGGATCCAGGGGTGTTAGGGAGTCCCATGACAGGGGATGGCATCTGAAATAAGGTGGTCACGTGACACCATGGTGTGGGAGTGCTGTCGGCTTGTTGTGTGGCATGAACCCCTGTGGCACAAGGCGCCAGGGCTGCATAACCCACCTCAATGGCCTGTGCAATCTTGTTGAGGCCTATGGTCATGTCCACCCACGTGAGCTGCATACTCATCCTAGCAAGCAAGCAAGCAAAATTTGTTTATAAAACGCTATTCCAAAGAAAATGCCATAGCGCTGTACATACACATAAAAATATAAAAATATAAATAAAACATAAATACATATCTTATTCATAAAACCAAATAATATCATCAGCAGGTTTTCAAATATCAGAGAAAGCATATTCGAATAAATAAGATTTTAAGGCAGATTTAAATGCCTCTGTGGATGGGCACTCTCTAATCCGATGAGGTAGAGAATTCCACAGGGTCAGAGCTACAAATGCAAATGACCTAGCTCTAGAGTTTGTCAACTGGACCCTGGGAATCTCTAGCAATTCCTCATCGGCAGAACTGAGAGGACGAAGAGGATAGTAGGGACAAAGGAGATCTTGCAGACACCGCAGCCCATCTGTGTAGGGCTTTATATGTCAGTAAGCCAACTTTTAAGGTGATCCTCCACCGCACTGGCAGCCAATACACACCGCGGAGCACAGGTGTGACATGGCAAGATCATGACAAGCCAGTCAACAACCTAGCCACCGCATTCTGCACCAGCTGCAGACAGCAAAACCACCCCGGGTAGCCCTAGGTACCAAGAGACCCACCTGCACACGTAGGCAATGAATAGTCTCCCTGAGCACCACCTGGGCCTCCACAGAGTGCCGCAGAAGCTGGGTGTGCTCATCAAGCCTGTCAGCAGGGGACATGTCCTAGGGGGACGCTGACAGGCTGGGTGTGGATCAGCCTGTGGTGCCACATCCACCGACTGTGGATGCCATGCAACACACTGCTGCTGGCCTGGGGACTGTGTCAGGGCAGACACAGTGGGCCCTGGGTTGGATGCGCGACGTTCCCATGCATGCTGCTGCAGTTGCACCATGCCATGCTGCATAGCAGCATCATGCCCCTGGCCAACCATGGCTGTTGCAGCAGTGGCCGTCATGTTGTGAGAGTGGGGGGGTGCATGTGAGGACCCAGGATGGATACCACATCCCAGTGTTGTCCGTGTGGCAACCATGCCAACATGGGCATTGGTAGTGTCAGGGATGGTGTCCCCCAGCTGGGTGGCATCAACATCCTCATCATCCTAAGTGGCCGATGCCAGCACATTGAGTTTGTCCAGTGTGTCTATGTTGGGCAGGGTGTCGACATCATCCAGCCTCATCAACTCAACAATCCCAAGTGCGGCCCCTCCCCCATCAGTGGCCACAGCTGTTGTAGATGTTGATGGTGTGGGCCCACCCCCCTCCTGTCCATCTGCACTGTCCCAGGACCTGGCAGCACTCCTGAGGTATGATGGTGCTGTAATGCAGAGTAGATGTGCATGGTCAGTGGTGCAAGTTCATGGTGTCAGGTTATGTGTGCACACATGGTGAGTGCATGTGTGCCCCACTGGCCACACGCCACAGCAGCATGTGTGCTGTATATCCACCTGTGTGTGGCCCCCCAGAGGACACTGTGGGACACTTCCACATCTGACAGACTGTGCCCAGCCAATTGACAGCCCCCCACAGAGCCATGCCACTGCGTGACACAGTGTTGCCACTGAGGTGTACATGCACACACCACCCATGGCCCAGTGTGTAGCTGTGGGCACAGGTGCCTGGGCACCTGAGAGGCCTGGTGCCTCCACTGTGATGCACTTCACAGGGCTAGCACCATGACAACACAGGGGGCGTGATGGCCTATGACAGTGCCGGGTACTGACATTGTGCAGCTGGGTCTCCCACGGTAAACAGTGCCGTGACCTGCGTGGCACAACAGGCTCACACATAGCAAGCACATACTGCCTACAACAGTGACAGCCAAAAGCATACTCACAGTGCAGCGCTGGCACTCCATCCATCTTGAAGCCACCACCAGGGACACCCTCCACAGCGGCACAGCTCAAGGTGCTGGTGACCTTCGCCTCCCATGCTGTCTGAGCAGGCACCATGGGGGGGCCACCCCCAGTGGCCCTCTGGGATGCCTTGAGAGCAGTCAGCTGCTCCTTGGTCTTGGTGCGCTCACTGCTCATGCACTTGATGCACTCCTGGGCTGTCCTGTTGTACTCCCCATGGGTGTTTACCTCCCATGACACATCATCCCAGCCCTGCACCTGCTCCTGCTGGTTGCCTGTCATGTAGGTAAGGAGGTCCTCCCTCAAGAGGTATGCCTCCAAGATGGCCTGCAGTTTGTCCTTATTAAAGTTAAGTCACCTACTCTTCTTCCCCTCCTTGTCTGCCATGCTGGTGCCTGCAGAGAGAAACAGGCACACATTGGCACAGGCCAAGCATCTGTGGTATGATGTGAAGGGCCTTCAGAATGCAGTGCAACAAACACTGTAACATACAAAATGTAAACAGTCACCTCCAAGGTTGCAGTTCCTGTCGGTCACCTGTATGGAGGTGTAACACAGGGCAGCCCATCCAAATGAGGGACAAGTCTGCCTGTAATGAGATGCTAATGTGTTGATTTGGGCCAGAATTGGGCAATGTGCTCATTTTCATATGCGGACTGAATAATGCAGATTTGCACCTGGCCCATCTCAATGTGCAACATGCATCTATTTGGGTGGCACATGTCTGCATGGCGCATTTTCCACATGTGTGATAGCCAGTAATGTCACTGTTTTGGACGGTCATGGATGAGTGACATCATGGCTGGTGCATTGCACATACCCTAGCACACTGCCTGAATGCGCAGTTGATGTGTATAGCGCATGTGGGCCGGAATGCACCATGCAGACATACATAAATTAATAAAGTTGCCCTGACTTTCACAACATGGTGGCCCCACGTGGACACACATGTGTGTTGCATGGGAACATGACCCTGTCCTCCCGCCTAGATGTGTGCCACTGCACATGCACGGTACTGCACCATGCAGTGGCTATCACTCATCATTATGGCGCATATGCATGCATCACAGGGTTCAACAAGCCTGCCCTATTGTGCATCCGGTGCGACCTAGCCACATACCTTACAGTGACATCCTGCTATTAGTACCCGCAGCAGCAGCACCAGGAAGTAATCATGGCACGTGCCAGCGCAGCTCAAAAGACCAAGCCACATGCTCTGAACTGGAGCAAGGTGGAGGTCACCAGCCTGGTGGACCTTGTGGCACCAATGGAGGGCCAGTTAGTCAGGGCAGAGGCACTGCAGGAGGAAGGGGCCCATGTGTGGGCCATTGTGATGGAGCTCTTAACTTGCGGTATGGGCATCGTATGGTCCAGGGAGCACTGCCAGCACTGCTGTGGTGATCTGAACAGGAGGAACCCAGACAGGCTGAGCCACCAGCATGACCAGGCCTGCAGGGGGGCCATGCCACACCCAGGTACATATGTGCCATGTGCATGCTTTCAGTGCCCGATACTGGAGGGCTTGCAGGTGTGCGGCATGGGCTGGTGTCACTGCCCATGTGGTTTCTGTGGCCCCAGTCACAAAGCCAGGGTCATGGCACCACGTGTGCCAGAGTCTGACCCTGGGTGCACTGGTGGGACATGGTGATGTTGCTGCATTTGTGTTGGTCCCTGTGATGCATTGCATCACTGTTGTGCCCCAGGAGGTGGGCTTGTGGTCCTGCATGCTGCTTACATTGCATTTACCATTGTGTCCCCCTTGCAGGTTGGGAGGAGCAGCACAAGGCCCAGCACCTCGCCAGCAGGCAGGCAGGTGACAGTGGTATGGCAGGAGGGGATGGCATTGGCACACTGCCTGGCATCTCATGCCATGTGTCAGGTAAGTGTGCTGCTTGTGATGCATGTTGGTGTTCTGTGGGTTTGGTGAGGGGTTTGCATTGCCCACTGCAGGCCATGGCCTGCTTATTGTGCATGCCCATGTTGTGCCTGCCTCACACACATAGGTTGATGTCTTTCAGAATGTGTGTCAGCTCCGCTGTGTGCCTGGCTCCTGTGTGCTGGTCTCCATCTAGTGTGTCCATTCAGGACCGTGGACACCCATCAGTTCCCACACGGGGCCACCACCGGGCATACACACATGGGGCACATGGATATCAGACTCAAATGCTGTAGGGGACATGGCCACATGCATCTTGGCATTGTCCAGTGCATGCACATGCTGACATTGCATGTTCCCTGTGTCACGTCCCCTGCATTGCATGGCATTGTTGCATGGCAATATGCCAGTGTGTTGTGCATGTGGTGTTGTGGCCCTGTGCAAGGGCCCTGCCAACATCTGGCATGCACGGCCACTCCATCCTGGGGGGGAGGGAACTGTACCTGGGTGGACTATGGCACTGAGTACATTTTCTGTGTCCCCCCCCTTATGTCATCAGGACACCACTGCTGGGAGGTGCAACACTCAAGGAACCAGGAGATGCTGTTGTTCCATGGCCATGTCATCACCAGCCAGGAGCTGTTGTCTGCCATATACCACTGGCAGGGAGTGATTCTATGGGTGGCCTGTGAGATACTTCAGGAAATGCGGAGTGAAGTCTACCCATGCAGAGGGCATGTGCATGACAGGCAGGAATGCTAGGCCTGTGTGGACTGTAGCCTTTGATGAATGTACATAGCCCCTTAATCCACCCCCCTGCACCCAGAACCTTGCCATCACCCTGTATTTTGTTCCCTGCCTATATTACCTGTTTCCCATTCCACTCTGCCCCACAACCCTGTTTTATGACTTTATATCACCTATTCTATTGCTGGAAGGCTAGATTTGCTGGCCAAGGCACATAGCTTCACCTGAGCTCTTTCCTTCTTACTTGCTTGAAAGCACAAAACTAAGAACCTTACCAGAGTAAGGGAAAGGATTAAGAGTTTTGGCTAGGCAGATTTACTGTGTGTTGTTGTTTTTATTTTGCACTCAGAGGGATTGTTACTGTTTGTTGCAAACATTTTATTGTTTTATTTTTCTCTGATTCACATTGCTGTTGCTGGGTATACCTTCTGCTGCATTATTACAAGGTGTGCCTACAGGTGTGTGCTAACAGATTACTGCTGTAATCTTCTGATTCAAAGTGTCTTTTGCAAGGTATGTCTTCTGTTACTGCTTTATTTTTCTCTGTAGCAAAGTGTTTCTTACAGGGTACTGTATATCTTCTGTGAAATTATTACAGGTGGTGTTTAAATTGTTGTGACATTTTATCATTAGGCTAAGCAAAATTACTGTTTGCCCCATTTTATTTTATTTTTTTTTTTTGCTGAAAATGTTTTTTTTTTGTCTCAGAGGTGTTGAAGTCTCCTTCTCACATTGAAGGAGCTAATTGCTTTCCTCCCACAGCTTTTCCAGGGGATTAGGTGTGTATCTGGGGGTGGAGCTGGCAAACTGCCAGCAACTTCCAACAGAAAGAAGGGTTAAAAGGTCAGGTTAGTTGAAATCTTGGAGGTGGAAGGCTAGGTTTGCTGGCCAAGGCACCTAGCTTCACCTGAACTCTTTCCTTCTAACTTGCTTGAAAGGACAGAACTAAGAACCTTACCAGAGTAAGGGAAAGGATTAAGACTTCTGGCTAGGCAGATTTACTGTGTGTTGTTGTTTTTATTTTGTACTCAGAGGGATTGTTACTGTTTGTTGCTAACATTTTATTGCATTATTTTTCTCTAATTCACATTGCTGTTGCTGGGTATACCTTCTGCTGCATAATTACAAGGTGTGCCTACAGGTGTCTGCTAACAGATTACTGCTGTAATCGTCTGATTCAAATTGTCTTTTGCAAGGTATATCTTCTGTTACTGCTTTATTTTTCTCTAAAGCAGAGTGTTTCTTTCAGGGTATATCTTCTGTGAAATTATTACAGGTGGTGCTTAAATTTTTGTGATTTTTTTATCATTAGGCTAAGCAAAATTACTGTTTGCCCCATTTTATTTATTTATTTTTTGCTGAAAAGGTTTTTTTTTGTCTCAGAGGTGTTGCAGTCTTTGACTGGGTGACCAAAGTAGTAGATCAGGGAGGGGCTGTGGACATGGCCTACCTAGACTTTAGCAAGGCATTTGACACAGTCCCACACAAAAGATTAATATACAAGTTAGCCAGCCTGGGAGTGAGTCCCAAGATGACAGCCTGGGTAAAGAACTGGCTGGAGAATAGGACACAGAGAGTAATAGTAAACAGAGTCCATTCTGAAGAAAGGGGGGTTACTAGTGGGCTACCACAGGGTTCAGTATTAGGACCGGTCCTCTTCAATGTCTTTATAAGTGACATTGCAGAGGGACTGGAAGGAAAAGTATGTCTCTTTGCAGATGACACAAAGATCTGCAACAGAGTTGATGCACAAGGTGGGGTGGAAAGGATGAGAAAGGACTTGGCAAGGTTAGAGGAATGGTCAAATGTATGGCAGCTTAGATTCAATGCTAAGAAGTGCAAGGTAATGCACCTGGGAAACAAAAACCCAGGGGAAGAGTACACAATGGGGGGTGAGACACTAACAACAACAAAAATGGAAAGGGACCTGGGGGTAGTCATATCAGATGACCTAAAGGTGGCCAAGCAATGTGAGAGAGCAGCAAGGAGGGCTGGGGGGATACTGGGATGCATAGGGAGAGGCATCACCAGTAGAAAACAGGAAGTTATTATCCCTCTGTACAGACAGCTGGTGAGACCCCATCTGGAGTACTGCATGCAGTTCTGGAGACCCAATCTCCCCAAAGACATAGACAGGATGGAAGCTGTCCAGAGGAGGGCAGCTAAAATGGTGCAGGATCTGCACCGGAAGCCATATGAAGAGAGACTTAGGAGCTTAATATGTATAGCCTTGAGGAAAGGAGGGAGAGGGGGACATGATAGAAACTTTCAAGTACCTCAAGGGAATCAACAAAGTCCAAGAGGGTAGCATCTTTCAAAAAGAGGTGTGCAAGAACAAGGGACAATTTGAAGATGAGGGGGCGACTCAGAGGTAATTTAGGAAGTTTTTTTTCACAGAGAGGGTTGTGTATGCATGGAGCAGCCTTCCAGAAGAGGTTGTGGAGTCAAAAACAGTGGTGGAATTCAAGCATGCGTGGGACAGTCATAAGGCAATTCTAGGGGTTGGGGGTAGGAAGTAGTAGGCTGCTGGTTAACTAGAATATGCAGCTTATCCATTAGTTAGGGAAATGAGCAGAATGGGTGGGCCAAGTGGTCCTTATCTGCCATCAAATTCTATGTTTCTATGTTTCTCCTTCTCACATTGAAGACAGAGACAGTGAGAAAGCAGCCACAGCTTCCTTGAATCAAGGAGGTTATTTTCTAGACTACACTGAACTAAATTATTTATTTTTGGACCTGGTGTAAGTAACTAGTATTGATTCTGTTTTTGGGGTGGACTTTTCTTAGTTTTAACTTTAATTTGCCAGGGAGGAACTGTAGCTGGGAGATATTTGCAATCAGTTGTGACTAGATCTGTTACTTAGCCTCTGTGAAATAGGTGTCTGAAAGGAAGGAAGGCACTACCAGGGGTGGAGGGTAAGAGTTGTAGGTGATTATTTCTGGACAGCATAGGTTTCAAAACTCAATTGTTAGGGGGGTAGAACTGGGGGATGGAGGGGAAGGGAGGTAAGGTTTCTGCCCTGCACCAAGGCTTGGAGGGACAGGAAACAAATTCTCAGTATTGTGGGAGCAACAGCAAGGGGGAGGGAGCTGAATGTCATTATCCACCTAGGGATGAATGACCTGGCTGAGAATGGGATCAGAGCAGTGCAACAGGAGTTTGTGGAGCTGGGGAGGGGGCCTTAGACAAGTAGCACACATGGAAACTTTCTCGGAAGTGCTACCTGTCTATGGCATGGATGAGGCTATGGCACTCCACACAATGGGATTCAAAGACTGGTTGAAAAGCTGGTGCAGAGCTCAGGGATTTGGCTTCATTGGGAACTGGGGCTCCACCTGGAGGGATGCAGGCCTATACAGGCGTGATGGTCTGCATCTACTCTGGAGGGGAACCAGGATCCTAGGTGACAGGTTTAAATGCTTCAGTGGCAAGCATTTAAACTAGCTAAGGGAGGAGGCACTGAAGAGGAGAAGAGAAATCCTAGCCCCCCCCCAAATCAAGGTAATTAGTGAGGTTAACACCAAAATAGAGCAGTCAATAGGGAGATGGGCAGGGATAAATGGAGAAAAAGACAAAGGCAGTAGAGACAGGGGTGGGGCAAAAAGAAATAAAGCCATAAAAAAAATGGAGGGTAATGAGTACCAATGCCCATAGTCTATGTAAAAAGCTCCCTGAAATGGTAGCCTTGATGGAAGAGGAATGCCTGGATATTGTGGCAATCACAGAAACATGGTACACAGAGAACCATGACTGGGATGTCAACATACCAGGGTACACAATCTACAGGAGGGACAGGGAGGGAAGAAGAGGAGGAGTAGCTCTCTATGTAAGGGAAGGGATAAAAGCAACAGAACTAAAGGGTAAACAGGGAGGAGAGGAGGCACTGTGGGTCACCCTGGAGACTGGAAATGGCTCCACAATCCACACAGGGGTTATATACAGACCCCCGTCTCTGGGGGGAGGAAATGGACAAGGAAATGATAAATGACATCCTTGGGATGGCTGAGAAAGGGGAGATATTGCTGATGGGGGACCTGAATATGCCAGATGTTGACTGGAGCACCTTTGCTGCAGCCACATCAAAGAGCAGGGCTATTCTTGATGCCCTACAGGGGGCATGCCTCAGACGGCTAGTTTTGGAACCCACTCGGGAGAGAGCAGTTTTAGACCTGGTACTCTCAAAAGGGGATGGAAAGAGGATCTCAGATCTTGAAGTGGGTAGCCATTTGAGAACAAGCGACCACCAAACAGTGTGGTTCACGATAAACTTAGCAGTAGAGTCAAGCCACACAAAAGTGAAGGTACTGGACTTCAGGAGGGCTTATTTTGTCAAAATGAGAGAGTGCCTCAGAAAAGCACTAGCAAACAGGCAAGAAGGTGGGCTGGAGCAGCAATGGGGAAACATCGAAACCGCCATCACAGAGGCAACAAGTCTTTGTGTGAAGCAAATAAACAAATAAAACCGAAAGAAAAAACCACTATGGTTCTCAAAAGAAGTGGTAGGGAAGGTAAGGGAAAAAAGATAGCATTCAGGAAATATAAGGAAACACAGAAGGAGCAGGACAGAGAACTGTACCAGTTAAAGCAGAAGAAAGTGGGTAAGGCAGTCAGAATAGCAAAGGCCCAAACCAAGGAAAAGATAGCCAACTCGGTTAAGAAGGGGGATAAAACCTTTTATAGGTACATTAGGGAGCAAAGAAAGACTAAGGCAGGGATACTGAGGCTGAACAAAGAGGAAGCTGGTTGGGCAGAGAGCGACAGTGAAAAAGCAGGGATACCAAACGAATACTTCTGCTTAGTATTCACAATGGAAAAGCAGGAGGAAATACCTAATCCAGTCAATAGAAGCATTCTGGATAGGGAGGTTGATATTAGTCCTTTCACAGAAGAAAGGATTCTGAAAGAACTCCTAAAACTGAAGGTGGATAAAGCAATGAGGCCTGATGGGATTCACACCAGAACTTTAAAAGAACTAAGGGAAGAACTGGTAACACCACTGACTACCTTTTTTAATAAATTATGGGAGGATGGGGTGGTACCTGAGGACTGGAGGAGGGCAGATGTGATTCCCCTACACAAAAGTGGGAGCAAGACAGAGGCAGGAAACTACAGACCTGTCCGTTTGACCTCAGTGATAGGTAAAATGATGGAATCACTTCTGAAGGAAAGAATTGTTGAGTACCTAGAGGCCAGTGGGGCACTGGACCCAAGGCAGCATGGATTCACAGCAGGAAGGTCATGTCAGACAAATCTAATTGATTTCTTTGACTGGGTGACCAAAGCAGTAGACCAGGGAGCGGCTGTGGACATGGCCTACCCAGACTTTAGCAAGGCATTTGACACAGTCCTGCACAAAAGATTAATAAACAAATTAGCCAGCCTGGGAGTGGGTCCTAGGGTGGTAGCCTGGGTAAAACACTGGTTGGACAACAGGACACAGTGGGTAATAGTAAATGGGGTCCACAGTGAAGAAAGGAGGGTTACTAGTGGAGTACCACAGGGTTCAGTACTGGGGCCGGTCCTTTTTAATGTCTTTATAAGTGACATTGCAGAGGGACTGGAAAATAAAGTATGTCTCTTTGCAGATGACACAAACATCTGCAACAGGGTTGATACACAAGGTGTGGTGGAAAGGATGAAAAGGCACTTGGCAAGTTTGGAGGAATGGTCATATGTATGGCAGCTTAGATTCAATGCAAAGAAGTGCAAAGTAATGCATCTGGGAAACAAAAACCCAGGGGAAGAGTACACAATGGGGGGTGAGATACTGACAACAACAAAAATGGAAAGGGACCTGGGGGTAGTTATATCAGATGACCGAAAGGTGGGCCAACAACGTGAGAAGGCAGTAAGGAGGGCTGGGGGGATACTGGGATGCATAGGGAGAGGCATCACCAGTAGAAAACAGGAAGTTGTTGGTCCTCTGTACAGACAGTTGGTAAGACCACATCTGGAGTACTGTGTACAGTTCTGGAGATCCCATCTCTGCAAAAGACATAGACAGGGTGGAGGCTGTCCAGAGGAGGAGCAACCAAATGATGCAGGGTCTGCATCAGAAGACATATGAAGAAAGACTGAAGGAACTAAAGATGTATAGCCTCGAGGAAAGGAGGGAGAGGGGGGACATGATAGAAACTTTCAAATACCTCAAGGGAATCAACAAAGTCCAAGAGGGTAGCATCTTTCAGAAAAAGAGATGTGCAAAAACAAGGGGCACAATTTGAAGATAGAGGGGGGACGGCTCAGAGGTAATGTGAGGAAGTATTTCTTCACAGAGAGGGTTGTGGATACATGGAACGGCCTTCCTGAGGAGGTCGTAGAGTCAAAAACAGTGGAGGAATTCAAAAATGCATGGGACAGACATAAGGCAATTCTAGTGGGGGGTTGGAGGAAGTATGCTGTTGGTTTACTAGGATCTGCAGCTTATCTGTTAGGTAGGGAAATGGGCAGACTAGGTTGGGCAGGCGGTCCTTATCTGCCGTCAAATTATATGTTTCTATGTTTCTACGCTTTGCTTGCTGTTTGTTGCTGTTTTTCAGTTGTTTTTATTAAATGTTGTTACTTCATGACTGTGCCTGTGTCTGTGGTCCTTCCTTTGCTGCTGTTGCCATTACCTGCTGTGTTACATGGGTGGTCCACTGCCCCTTGCTTCTCACTGTCCATTTATATCCATGACATTGCACACCCATATGCCCGGTTTCCCCTGGGCTGCCTGTGTGGTGTCTGTCGTGCCAGCCCATGTTGTCACTGGCACCATTTCTCTGTTCCGGTGCTGTGCCTGGCTCTGCTGTTGTCCTGCTCCCCATGCTGCTGTGCAGTGCTGTTTGCTGTCCTATGTAGCTGTGGGTGTGTACTCCCTGTGTGAACTACAGCCCCCTGCCTGTGTGGTGGTGTACCAGTGGCATGCTTTGCCTGTGCTCTGGCTGCCACATCTGCCCCACTTGGCAAATCGGCCCTATTGTCACGATGCCTAGCGAGGCAGTGCTGTCTATTGGCACTACCACTGCTGTGGCACTTGGACGATGCCCTTCTGTGTGTCATGCTCACTGTGCCTGGTAGTCTCCTTGGATGGTGGTGTGTGTGTGTGGTGCTTTGTGCTGTACCCACAGGGGCTGTGCATGTGCCCATGTTGCACTGTACTTATGTCACTGTCATCCCCTGTGCTTCTGGGTGCTGCTCTCCCTGTTTTTGCTCCTCTGCACTGCTCATTTCCCATATTCAGTCTTGTCCTGTTGCTCCACTGTCCCAGGCTGACTTGTTCCATTTCCCATATTCAATCCTGCCCTGATGCATGGCCCAAGTCCAGTTGCATGGTGGTGCATTGTTGCAATATTCAGCCCTGGTTGCACCAGCGCTTCCTTCAGCGCATCTTCTGAATATTGTATGTTTTTGGACCACGCGAGCAAGCACTTGCATGTTTTGCCAGGGGACTTTTGAATATGGGGGCCTTAAAATATAGGCTGGCAACATAATCAAGATGAGGGAACAAGAAAAAATTACTCACCTTAGTAATGTTGTTTCTTCTATTGGAGTCTTGCTATATTATGACATATGCGGTGAGTCCCAACCTTCGAACTGCTCCGGAGGTGAAAGAGTTAACTTTCCATGCCAGGCATGGAACGCTGAGCTCGAGCTTGGTTGAAAACTCTGTCTGTTGTTCTTCAAACTCAAACCGACAGATCTTTATGAGCTAAACTCACTGAGGTCCTGTGTGGAAGCTGTAAACCTACACTTGCCAACTGGCTACTAACATAATGACACATTTTTTGGTCCCAAAACAAAGACTCAAGTCAGGAGACCCAAAAAATGAAAAACACAACACCAAGTCACCCCCCAAAAAGGAGGGGTAAAAAACAACAAGGTGGGCACCTACTAAGTGCCAACACTGCACTGCCCACCCACATCCCAAAAACAGAGGTTCTGAGAGGGGCAGGCAGGGAAGAGGTCATAATATAGCAAGACTCCAATAGAAGAAACAACATTACTAAGGTGAGTAATTTTTTCTTCAAACAACATGAAGTCTTGCTATATTATGACATATGCAGACTACAAAGCAGTACCTCCATGGAGGAGGGACAGAACCTACTTGGGAAATAGGCTCTGAAGCACAGCCGTGCCAAATCGGGCATCACTCCTAGCCTGGAGATCCAGGGAGTAATGCTTGGTAAAAGTATGAACTGTTTTCCAGATAGCAGCTTGACATATCTCTAGAATAGGGATGTCCCTGGCAGCAGCCAGGGAAGCAGCTGTACCTCTGGTAGAGTGAGCCCTCAGGCCTGAGGGAGGAACCTTACCCAGTTTTTCATAACAAAATTGGATACAAGAAACAATCCACCTGGCAATGGATCTCTTAGTGGCAGGTTTCCCCTTACCAACCTCGCCATAAGTGAGGAACAGTTGGAGGGAGTCAAACCTGTGACCCTTGGTACACTCTATGCAGTAGCTAAGGGCTCTTTTGACATCTAAACTGTGCAGCCTCCTCTCGCCAGAGGAGGAATGGTCAGTGAAGTACACAGGAAGAGAAACAGATTGATTAAGGTGGAAATCTGAAACCACCTTAGGCAAGAACTTCCTGTTAGTCCTGAGGACCACCTTATCTCTATGAAAGGAGATAAAATCAGGCTCCACTGACAAAGCTTGTAATTCACTTATGCATCTGGCAGAAGTGATGGCTACCAGGAACACAGTTTTCCAAGTCAAGTACTTAAGCTCTGCTGAAGACAAAGGTTCAAAGGGGTTGCATAAGCTGAGCAATGCAAACATTAAGGTCCCAAGCAGGGCAGGCTCCTGAATGGAGGGTTGGTGTGAAGCAATCCCTTGAAAAACTTGGAGAATACAGGATGAGCTGAAAGAGAAGAGAACTTACCTGCTGAAATAAAGGCAGACACAGCTGCCAGATGCACTTTTAGGGTAGCTGGTCTCAGCCCCAAGGTATTTAGATGGACCATGTAATCCAGGACTGTGGGTAAATCAGCAGATTCTTGGGAAATATGTTTTCCAGAGCACCATATGGAAAATCTCTTCCATTTGGAATTATAAGTAGCCCTGGTAGAAGGTTTTCTAGAAGCCTTCAGGATGTCCATTACACCCTGGGAAAGGTGTAAATCAGCAAACTCTAATTCTTCAAAAGCCAGGCCTTGAGATTGAGAGACTTGAGGTTTGGGTACCAAACCCTCCCCTGAGCACAGGTTAACAGGTTGTGATTCCTGGGAAGACAGAGGGGAAGATGGACTGCTAAGGACAGCAGGAGTGGATACCAGGGTTGTCTGGGCCAATCTGGGGCAATCAGGATCATCCTGCAGGGTTGAGACCTGATTTTGACTAGCACTTTGAACAGCAGAGGGAAGGGGGGAAGCATAGAAACTTCCTTCCCAATTGAGGACTAAGGCATCCAGAGGACTGAGCCCAACACTGGGGCCTGCAACAAAAAAAGGAAGTTGGTGATTGTCTGGGGCTGCAAAAGATCTATCTGTGGGGTGCCCCATCTGGCAAATACCACCTCCAGGACCAGGGGTCCAGTGACCGTCGTGATGGCCTGGGAAATCCTGCTGAGAGCATCTGCCAGGACATTGTCCTTGCCTGGGAGGTGAACTGCCATAAGGGAGGTGTTCAGGGAGTAAGCCAGAGACCACAACTTCATTGCTTTGGTGCCCAAGGCCGTAGACCGAGTGCCTCCTTGCTTGTTGATGTACCACATTGTGGTGGTGTTGTCTGTTCTGACCTGTACCACTTTGTTCTGAACAGACTTGGAAAAAGCTTGAAGTGCTAGGAAAAACTGCTCTGAGTTCCAACAGATTGATGTGGAGCAGGGATTCCTGAGGGGACCACAACCCCTGGGTAGTGAGGTCGTCCATGTGAGCTCCCCATCCCAAGAGGGATGCATCTCTAGTAAGGATTAAGGAGTGAGACTGGGTGACAAAAGGAGCCCCTTGTCTGAGATTGCTCTGATCCTGCCACCATTGTAGGGCCTGGATCAGGGTTCGAGTCACTGGGATCAATTTGGTTAGAGGGTCTTTCCTTTGAGACCAAAAGGCTCTCAAATGGAACTGAATGTCCCTCATCTGAAATCTTGCTCCCTGCACCACTGCTATAGAAGCAGCCATGTGCCCCAGGAGCTGTAGAAAATGCCTTGCTGGTCGTGACACCTGCAGGGTGAATGAGGGGGCCAGAGAGACCAGGGTCCTTTCCCTGTCCAAAGGGAGGAAGGCTCTGGCTTTCTCTGTGTTCAGCTCTGCGCCTATGAAGGTGAGGAGCTGAACAGGCTCTAGAACTGACTTTGAAAGATTCAGAAGGAAACCTAGAGAGGTGAGCAGTTGCTGAGTTATCTGTTGGTGTAACTTGACTTGGTCTGGGGACTGGCCTACTATGAGCCAGTCGTCCAGGTAAGGGAAGATGGCAACTTTTTGGCTTCTTAGAGAAGCAACTGCTACTGCCAGGCATTTTGTGAACACCCTTGGAGCAGAGGTAAGACCAAAGGGCATTGCTCTGAACTGGTAATGGCCTGAGGGCAGCTCGAACCTGAGGTACTTTCGATGGGAGCTTCTGATGAGAATATGGAAGTAGGCATCCTTGAGGTCCAGGGACGCTAGCCAGTCCCCTGGCCTTAAAGAGGGTAGAATAATTCCCAGAGTCACCATTTTGAATTTTGGTTTTAAAAGGTGCTTGTTTAAATATCTGAGATCCAGGATGGGCCGCCATTCTCCTGTCTTTTTTGGGGTAAAGAAATACCTGGAGTACAACCCTTTGCCCTGGTGTAGGGGTGGAACCCTTTCCACGGCTCTGAGAGCCATAAGGGAGGAGACCTCTGCCTCTAGGGCAAGTGTCTCTGGTGGATTTGCAGGTGGAAAGGATCTGGTTCTCATCTTTGGAAACTTTTTGAAGCTGAGAACCAGTCCCTGGCTTACTACTTCCAGGACCCACTTGTCTGATGTCAGAGACTCCCAGTCCTGGACAAAGTAAGCCAGCCTGCCCCCTACAGGTAGTTGAGATTGGCCCTGGCAACCCCATCAGGGTGCCTGCTTGGCAGGGGCTTTGGGCTGAGGGGTGGAAGCAGGCCTGCTTGCACCCCGTCTGCCTCTCCCTCTAAAGAACCCCCCTCTGGGCAAAAGCTGAAGAGGAGGCCTGGGCTTGGTAAAAAGGCCTATGAAAAGGCCTGCCCCTGCCCCTGGGAAGCTGCCTTTGAGGAGTGGCCTGCCTTTCCTTGGCCTGTGCACTCCTATAGATGGTTCTATACTCACCCATTTTCTTCATGTAATTCTCTGTCTGCTCCCCAAACAGAGAATTACCCACACAACAGGAAAATCCATGGCCTTAGTCTGGGTATCCTGTGACAGGCTAGTACATCTGAGCCAAGCCATCCTGTGAAGAGCCACAGATGTAGCCATGACTCTTGATGACACATCATTTGAGTCCACTGTAGCATGGAATTGCACCTTGGATGCCTCAATACCATCAGCAGCCACCTGCTCCAGCTCCTTGGCAAGCTGGCCAGGGACCTGTTTTGCAAGAGCCATAACAGGATCCCATCTGGATTTCTGGTATCTAGCAACGTAAGCCATATAATTTGCCTGTCTGAGTCCCAAGGATGCTGCCATGTACTGTTTCTTAGCCATGGCATCAACCTTCGTGGAGTCCTTGTTCCGGGGGGTGTGAGGCCAAGGGAATATTTGCCTTGTCACAGGCTGCAGCCTGCACTACCCCAACATGGCTGCATTGTTGTGTAAGGAACTCCGTATCAGAGCCTGACAATGAGTACCTCTTGTCCATTCTCTTATCCACAGGAGGTATAGTGTGAGGAGTTTTTAGAATTTTAAAAGTCTGTTTCTCAAAAGATTTATGCAAGGGAATAGACAATCTCCTAGACTCTGGGATATCCATCATTTCCACATAGTCAGGCTCCTCTTGATCATCCTCAGCTTCCTACATAGGGAGCTGGAGTGTTTCAGCCACTTTTTTATAGAAAATAAAATGAGAAGGGCACTCAGAAAGCCTAGGAGGGGACACTCCTGAAGGTCTGTCTGGGGAGATGTCCGGGTCGATGGGCACATCCAGACTTTCAAATCCACATTCACTCTCTTCATACTCCTCTTCCCCCTCCTCCGGTTCATAATATTCCTCTAAATCGTAGTCTTGAACCGGTGGAACCGGCCGAACCGGCTTACCAGCTGGCAACGGTTCGGTGGGAACTGGAGAAAGCGACTGGACAATCTGAATCGCTTTGGCTATCTCTTCAGCAGTTGGAGAGGAAAGTTTTGGCTCCACACCAGCTGATTTTCAAGTCCTTTTTGCTGGAACCGACCCCCTCAGAGTCGGCTCTCCTTTTGCCAGAGGAAGTCTTGCCCTGGTCAGAAGGCACTCCCTCTGGTTCGGTTGGAACCGAACTGGGCTGGCCATCCAGGTCAGCGGACTTCTTGGCCTCCCTTTCCCTGAGCCTACCAACTCTCTTATCCAGGGTAGCTGCAGGAAAATTTTGACAAAGCTGGCAGTCTGCATTAAGGTGGTCAAACCCCAGACAATAAACACAGGTGGTGTAGGGATCAGCCTTAGCAAAGGCTTCCCCACACACACTGCAGTGTTGAAACCCAGTGGGCCCGGTTTTTCTTTTGGGTTTCTCAGACATAGTGCCAGTTCTAACCAAACTTGCCCGTTTATGGCAATCTGCCAAGCAAGACCCTCTTATCGGTTCCCAACCGTGTCACGGGTCATGGAAAAAAACGTAAGAAATTCCATTTTTTTTAGAACCGATAAGAACCGGTAACCACACTCTAAATGATAAAATAAAATATTTTTAAACAACCTGATCGGCTCAAGAGTGAACCGATAACAGTTTACAAGTTCCACACAGAAGAGAAATAATGCAAACCTATCTAGTACTCACAATACCACAGACAGAGCTTGAACTGACCGGTTGTGGTTTAAATTCGGTAAAAAAACTGAGAAATTAATACTTTAACTGACAAAATGAACCGAGCAGAAGGAGAAATCTCCGGAGCGACTGTTCAGTGAGGCGGAGTAAAGAATCTGACGGTTTGAGTTTGAAGAACAACAGACAGAGTTTTCAACCGAGCTTGAGCTCAGCGTTCCATGCCTGGCATGGAAAGTTAACTCTTTCACCTCCGGAGCAGTTCGAAGGTTGGGACTCACTGCATATGTCACAATATAGCAAGACTTCATGTTGTTTGAATATCCCATTTGCAATGAACCTACGAGTTTCAAAGGAAAATTGTTTTTAAATGTATACAGCAAACCTAACTTGTGGTTAACCTTTCTCCTGTAGAAAAAAAATCAGTCCCGGGTCTAACAAGACTCCTTCTGCCCCTCTGTTGTCATGAATCAAAAGAATCAGTTTATCTTTTAATGAGTAAGATGAACCAAACAACATTGTTTGTTTAAGATTCAAAATCAAACAATTATCTGTAAACCACTTACAAACACTTAGATATTACTGCTCCAAAGAAAAAGTAATCTGAGAAATAGATATTGCTTGAAAAAATAAAATCAGATCATCTGCGTACAGTAAACATTCACAGGACTTGCAGAGTGTCGGTAACTGATTAATAAACAATGAAAATAGCAAAGGGCCCAATATGAACTGTGAAAGGGTAGCTACCCCACCCCCTCCTTTTTTCTCATGGGAAGCAGACGCTAAGCTGTATAGTGTCCTGTCATTTTTTTGTTTGTTTCTTGTTGTTGTCGTTCATCCTGTTCATTGGGCTGGCCACCCATTTTGTTAGTATTTGTACCTATACAGCATAAATATTGTTATAAGTCTTAGTATACCCCTGTCGTTAAAGATTGTTTGTTTAATGATCTAGGTTGTTCAAGCCTGATGTAGAAATCCAGTCGGTACCTGTGTTAAAGATTATCCCCCTAGTTTAACCAACAAAAGAAACAAGTTGCACAGTCAAGCTAATAACATAGTGGAAACCACCACCCTGGGAAAGCAAGTATGCGCTTAGGCATTCCCCTCGACGGTGCTAGTCCTGTTGCTATGTTACGCACTATTCTACGTTGTCGGCCCTGTTCTAAACACAAACACATTTTCACTGTAGGCTTCAAAGAAAGTCTCCTGCACATATGCTAGAGCGATAAGGGAGTTTTGTATTATTATAAAGAGGGGGCTTTAGTTAAAATATTAGAGTAAGGCAAGCTGCTTTAAAATGAATAAAAGCAGCCACCGCCTGGAGAAAGCAAGCTTGTTCTATGCATTCTCCTCGGCAGTATGGCTATTTAGTTGTGCCACACTACCTTGGGTAGGCTATTAGAAGCTGCACACATTCAATTTTGTGGTACCACATTTGAGTTATATCTGGTAAACCTTACCAAATGGCTGTATCTAGACTGTTCAAGTGAAACGCCGCTCCATACACATTCACAGCAGGTTCCATCTATAGTGCCAGCCGGCCACTTTTTTCCTTCTCTTATTGGATGTGCCTACTGTGGGTGGAGCTATGGAGGACATTCTAGATTTCAAAATGTGTCTCAGCTTAAAGAAAAGGATGGTAATAAAATGTACTTTTAAAATTGTAAATGGAATTAGCCAGCCAGGAGGCACTGTTCTCTATATAATGTGGCTTGAATGACTGTTAGAACAGAACGTCTGGAGGTGTTGGAGAGACAACACCTAGTAGTAGCTAGTGCTTTCTAGCTAGATGCTATAATACCTCTTATTGCTTTATTTACCTTCCTTTTGGTTATATTTACTTATTTTTATTTTTTTATTTTGTCGTACCAAGTTCGCTGATTTAATTTTGTCCTGCAAATGGAATACATTTCAGTTTATTTGCATCCAACTTTTGTCTCGAATGTCTGATTCATCTATCCTTAACCCATAGCCTGTGACATGAACCCTTGTGGAACCCAAGATACAAAGATCTAACAAATGATGCAACAGGACCTAAGCTGACAAACTACTGAAATCTGTTTTTTAAATAATCACTACACCATTTAACCACAGTACCTGAAAACTCAAGTTGACCCAACTTTAAACAAAGCAATCAACGATTAATAATATTCTGTGGTAATTTGCAAACAAAGCAATCAATGATTAATAATATTCTGTGGTGATTTGCATATGCAGCCCATGATGCTTTGCATTGTGGGGGCATGTGTGATTTTTTATTTCTTTGAAACTTGGCTTCCCGACCAAATGCCCTTTGGGGTAACCATTGCCTCAGTGCTTGCGCACAGAGGTTCTTTGTCTTTTGAATTGTTTTTTGTTTTAATTGGGTTTACCACAACATAACCCTGATAGACCATCTTAGGGTAGCTGGTTCATTTCACTGGGGTGTCAAGCAGATGAGGCATACTGATGAGTCCTGGTAGGACGAAACATATATCTATGTCTTCTGTTGGCACCCTTTGCAAACTGTGTGAGAGGCCTTTCGGCACCATGCATTTCTGCTTAAAGTTGAACCAGCATAATATTCTGTGGTGATTTGCATATGCAGCCCATGATGCTTTGCATTGTGGGGGTATGTGTGATTTTGTATTTCTTTGAAACTTGGCTTTCTGACCAAATGCCCTTTGGGGTAACCATTACCTCAGTGCTTGCGCACAGAGGTTCTTTGTCTAATGATTAATAAAGTTGAATGTCTTGGTCAGATCCATGAAAACCACCCATGTTCAAAGGCCATTTTCAGTACCCCTGAGGACAATATTCGTGAACCTGACCAAGGCAGTCTAGGTTACAAGATTTGTAAGAAAACCATGTTGTTGGGAACAAATCACATTATATGCATCAAGATATCCAGTTATTCGCTGGTGTGGTGGGTTCGGGAACAAACTCGGGTAGCCGGGGGTCGGCAGGGGAGGGAGAGGATGGAGCATCCAGAGGACAGTTCGCCTCTTCCTGGGGAGGGTTCTGGGGTTGCTCGGCACCCTATTGACCCACGATGGAGAACAGGGGTAGCACAGGAGCACCTGCCGACATAAGGGGAGGAGTGCGGCAGATGTCAGCAGGGAAGCCGTGCGCAGACATCATTGGACACCGCACTCCTAGGGGGAAACTTCACAAGAAAACACCTGCCATGGACTGTGGAGATGATGGGAGCTCTGGGGGCAGGTCTCACATCCCATCGCCGGCCCACCTACTCGGGAGGACTCCAGGCCTGACCTGGTTGCCAGGTAAGGCCTCTCTAATTACAGATAGGCCGAGGGGAGAATGGACCCATCCTGGGGGGTGATCCGGGAAGCTAGGTCTGCCTGGTTAGTCGGGGTAGTGTCTCTCCGAGAATTGGGTTCAGGCAGGGAGTAGAAGTCCAGTCGAGAGAGCACCCCAGAAGGATTCCCGGCCATGGGAGAGAATAAATAAAGGATACAAAAAAAAAAAAGATATCCAGTTATTTGACATGCAACAATTTTTTCAAGTAACTTGCTCAATGGATTTGATATTGAAATTGGCCTAAAATTGCCTGGACATTCTGCTTTTGTTTCCTTAGGGATCGGAACCACTCTGGCACATTATCTACCTATCCAGCAGGACACAGCTAGTCAAAGTTAGTGGCATACTATCAGAACCCACAGACGTGACTCTTGGAGTCCCACAAGGGTCTATCCTGGGACCGCTCCTGTTCAGCGTATTCAGCAACCAACTGCCTACAGCCTGCCAAGCACACATTGTGCTTTATGCAGATGATGCGGTCATCTCTGTATGTGTGTCAAACTTACCCGCCATCTCCCTTGAACTCGAAGCAAACTTCCACAGACTTGAGGAATGGTTCAGTGACAACAAACTATTGCTCAACTACAAGAAAACCAAGAGCATGCTCTTCTCCCTGCCACAGACGAAGAACCACCATGGAAAATGTCAGATACTGAGCTCCAAAGGGAGCTATTTCGAGCAGGTTGACACCTTCAAAGATCTTGGTATTCATCTGGACCGCTCCCTTTCTTTCTCAACACACGTTGATCAGTTAGTCAAATCTGCCAATGCAAAACTAGATGTTCTGTACAAACACCGTCAATACATGCCACCTGAGGCACTAAAGCTTGTAGTTCTGTGGTATCCTCCATTGACTACGGCCTTGCACTCTACAGCGCAGCCACTGACACTGTCCTGAATAGGGTAAGAACCCTCCTTAACAAAGCGTGTAGGCTAGTCCTGGGTGCAGATTGCCTGACCCACACCTGTGACTTCTATTAAGCAACTGGTTGGCTACCCTTTCACCTCAGAGCCCGGTACCAAAGCTGCCTTGTGGGAATGAAAGTTATACTTGAGCTTGCTTCTGACTCCATCATGTGTCTATTTAAAAAAGCCCAACCTCCTAACAGCACTAGGCGGACCTCCAAGGGCATACTCCTAGCACCCTTCAAGCGTACCTCAACAGCTCAAAGATCCCTGTCCTACAGGGGTCCCAGGTGGATAAACAACCTACCCCCTGATCTCCTCAGATGCAACAATATTGGAAAATTCAAAGCAGGTCTTCATGCCCATCTTACCCCTCCAAGTACATGTGAGTGCTCCCGAGCACCCTGACCCATTCTCAACACTCTTCTGCTCCTGAAACCTCTGACCTATATCTCGGCTACTCCTCTCATCTGCCCCACCCATATTTGACTAGCCCTGCCCCTCCTCCCATCCCCCTGTTTTTTTATTGTCTTTCTTTCTCCCTCTTTCTCTCCCTTGCCTCAGCTAACTCACCACTTACTACCCTACCCCTTCCCTTTTCACTCCCTCCACCCCACACCTCCACCCCTTTCTCCTCTCCCCCACTTTCCATCTCCTTGCTATCTTCCCTTTCATTCCCCACTAACTACTCTCTTTCCTCTGCATCCCCTGACAATGCCTGACAATGCCTACCATGGCTGCTATTTTCACTCCAACCCCCACGCTAGCTCCCCCTCCCCCATTGTTGCTTGGGCCTGTTAACCACCCTCTGACCACCTGCACAACACTGCTGCTGCCTTCTACAGCCAGTGGGTATGCCCTACCCCCATTCTAGATGTAACGACACTGAAATCTCCTTGAGGAATTCTAAGCTATCTGGGAACCTATAATTTTATTTTCGTCATAGTGTTTATTACTTATGAAGTAATAAATGCTGCTATATGTGCTAGAATTTCATTACTGTTGTCCCTTACATAATTCTGTATTACCACTGTACTACTCCTGTTGTCTTTCTTATTTGTTTTATATGATGTCTGACCTGGAACCTTTGTAAATGAGCCTATGGCTGAAAGGTATTTAATCCCAAACTGAAATAAATAAATAAATAAATACAATTTTCAAGCTGAAGGAAAGTGATAAGACAAAATTAAAACAGAACAAAGGGGGCCAGCAATATAGGGAACCACTAACCTTAAAAAAAGTCCATCTAACCCCTCACCACAATCACTAAACCTATTCGGGATAGTTGATAATAATTTCAATACTTCAGTATTTTGTAGCCCTATGAAAGTAGAATGTAGGCCTGCCAACTGGAGATTCAATAACTTCATTAACACCATTTAACTGGGTTACTGAGTTGTTTCTATAACTTGTCACTTTCAGAAGGTCAGAAAATGTAACATTAACCAAGTCCGCAACTTCAGCAGGGTCAGATACTACACCGTTTGGGGGTCTTAACTTCTCAATAATAAACTTTCGCCTTGGTGATAATAAATTATTAACAGAGTCCCAACATTTCTTTGGATCAGACCAGTTGTCACTAAATTGTTTTTTTCTATAGAATTCTCTCTTGGCTCTTCTCACTAAGTCACTCTCTTTATTCCTCAGAAAACTATATCTATCCAGTAAAAAAGCTGAGGGAGACTGCTTATAGGCCATCCATGCAAGATTTCTCGAATTAATCCATTCTTTTACATCCTTAGAGAACTGTTTTTATAAATACCCTGAACTCTAACCTTACACAAGGGAAAAACATATTCTGAATTGAAAGTAGTTGTTTACAAAAATAGTTAACTGCACAATCGGGATACAGCATTAAATCAATTAATGGCCAATCGATTGAGAGTTGTTGGCGTAGCATCCCATAAGCAACCTTCCTAAAATTACGAAGCTGAATGAGTAAAACTTAGGATGTTTGAAATTCAATACACAGTAGATAGCTTCTTGGGCACTAATTGACTCGGCAAGGACCCCAACAGATGAAGCGACATTTAATTTATTTGTAATCACCCAATCTAAAATAGAATGATTCTCAGCCCAGGAATTCTTCAGCATCTATTGACAGATGCAGAATGCCAGCTGGGTTCAGCTGCCCCAGAGAGAAGGGTTAATGTAAGTGAGAAGAATACACTGGCCAATCAGAAGAGAGAGAGAGAGAGAGGGATAGTGCTGCCTGCAGTCAGCTTGAGGGACTTCAGAACTTTTTCTCTGCTGACTAGGCAACACTGCCCCAGAGTGTTCTCTCTTCTGACTCTCCTGAGACCTTCCTGTCTTCTGTGGTCTGCTCTTTTAGTGCTGCCTTCATCTTTTTAGGTATTTTATTTACTTTTCCGCAGTTCCTGTTTGGTTCCTGGGAACCGCAGACTTTCTCCCACTATTCCCGCACTTTGGTGCAGTTTTTCTGCCAGTTCTGAGGTAAAAGTTGCTGCATTTGAAGTAAATCCCACAGTTTTCTACTTTTAAATTACTCTATTTTTATTGTGGTTTATATTTTCAGTGTTTTTTTCTCAGTTTTGACTGCTGTAAGCCACGGTTTTAGCGGTCGTTTTTCTCGCGGTTTCTTTCTGTGAGGAATCACTTTCAACATGCTTTAAACATTATTTAGACAGTAGTTCAGAGGGTTTTTCCTCATTGGCTTATTAAGAAACCCCTGTTTTCTCTGCAGTGGGCAACTGTTGACAAGAGGTGTGGCGGTGGTAACTGCTATTCCAGACCACTATTATTTAAAATAAAATAAATATATATATATATATATATATATATATATATATATATATATATATATATACACACACACAATATATGCCAGCAATACGACATGATGAGGTGTAGGTTATGGTCTGATAAGAGCACGCCCCAGGTGCATTATAAGGCACACGTCACTTGCACCAAGTGCCTTTAGCACTTGGGCGTGCTCTTATCAGGCCATAACCCACACCTTGGAGTGTCTTATTACGCTTATAAAATAGGCAAAACATTTCTACCAAACACTTTAAATGAATGAGCAAACAATTGTATTTGGTTTTTGAAAGTACTTAATTTTTTTGAAGTTTTTCAGCAAAAAAAGAAGAAAATAGTTTCCTTTTTTGTGTAACTTGTAACATCTCTTGTTATAAGTTTCATACATTTTTATGAGCTCATTTCATTTTTTGAACAGTAACTTTAAGGACAACTTGAACTTTAAATAGAAGTTACATTTTTAAACTTAAATATATTTTATTTTGTTAAGTTAAGGAACTGTAGCTGCAGCACTATGACTATTTATTGAAGTTTATAAACCACTTTTATTCACTGAACAGTTCTGTATGATGAAAGGTGTATTCGTTGTTTCTTTGGTAAAGCTTTGGATGAGTGTGAGGGTTTCTGTGCTGCTGTTCTCATTTTCTTCATGATTTTGTTGTGGTACATCTCATTGGTTGCAGGATTTGCTGCTGCTGCTTAGATGCGATGCTGCAACGGTTTGCAGGAAGGATGCACTTGTGGAAGGTTGTGATGTTGCAGTGCTTTGCAGGAAGGATGTACTCGTGGATGGTTGTGGCTGAAAAGATCTTGCTGGGGTATTTATTTCTTAAGGTTGTTCTTTTTCTGTTAGTGCCAGTGTGTTGTTCCATCTTATTCTATCTTCCTGCGCGGCTGCCCAGTATGATCTGAGGCTGCACTCACTTCAGTGGCCCGTGACTGCCATGATTTGATAGGCTTCTAGACCTGCTTCTGATTGGAGCTGGATGACTGTTGCCCATACACTATGATTTGTGTAATGGGCAGAAAGTCCAGCTTCAGCACTGATCTTTGGCATAAGGTTAGAAAGGTAGTTTATCCTGAGGGGCTCCTGGGTGTATCAGATTTCAGCAGTATTGTAGTCTGTAGGCTGAAGGCGGCATGGGTGTAGGTAGAAGGCAGGAGGATCAGGCAGTAGTTTTGACAGATATTTTTTAAAAGAACTGACGGGGCAAAGAGGATTACCAGGCACAGCATAGATAAAGCCATAGTGCTGATGTTGGTCTGGCTCAGTATTTTTGTGATTGTGTATTCACTGAACATGAGTGTTATGTACTTCGTTCTGTCATTTTCCTGTTTGATTTCAAAGTGCTGTGGCTTTAACTGGTGATGGCCTTCCCTGCCATGGCATGCCATACAAAATTGAATGTCTATCCAGACCTTCAATAGAGGCCCTTTCAATGTACCTACTGATAGTATGGGTGATGTTTTCAGCAATGCTAGATCTGATTTTGATATAGGGGGATGGTGGTGTGAGGAGTCTTTACCTTCTCTTCTATATCTTTTACACACTGCCATAAATATATAGTTAGCCTGTTGCAATTCAGGGTCATTGTATAGGTTGAAATGTCTGTTTACTGGTGGGCTATTTAGGAATCTAGTCAGTCCAGCTCGGATTACTAGGTAGCTTGCCAAACTATATTCGCTGCAGTCACTTTGTCGAACTTCCTCATAAAACTGTTGCAGTGTTTGGCACATCTCTGGTACACTAGCTGTTTCTAGATTAATTGTTAGTTCTCTAGCTTGACACCAGTTGTTGAAGACTGAAAGTGCCCACAAAGTCGTTTTTTTCTGTGTTTTGCTCATCTTTCTCTTGCTCTAGCTTGTCTATCTCTTCAGCGATTAACTGTACAAATTGGCTCACCGAGGAGGAGCATGGCTTGCGCAGACAAGACGGCGGTCATGTTGTAGTCAAGCTCCCTGGGGATCTAAATTGAACTTGACATTTACCCGGTACCCTGCACAGACACTGACCACTTTTGGTAAGGGAACAAGAGTGGTGGCACAATACAGCAAGTAAATCAAAAAAACGGCAGTCAAAACTCATATTCAGGGCTGCAGAACCGCAAAAGGAGCAGTGGGGTAGCCTAGACATACATACGTGCCACCAGGCCCTAGCAGCAGCAGAGGAGGAGGAGGAGCCAGCAATGTCTGTGTTGGAGCACTTGCTGGCGGGGGTACCCTCCACTCTGGAAACCATACAACATGAAATGAGGGCTGGGTTTATGAATATAACAGCCCAAATTGTTCATCTACAATCAGTGGTGACAGGATTTACAGAGACCATTACATCCCACTCCACACAAACTGGAGAGTTACAGCAAAGGGTGAATAACTTGGAGGATTCCATCCACAATCTTTCCCACAATAAAACAAGCTACACTGAAAATATCGCAGAGCTGTGGGAGAGGGTAGATGACCAGGAGACTCAATCTTGCCGCTCCAGCCTCCATATTGTAGGCCTACCGGCGTGGACGGAGGGGAGAAACCCTGCTAACAGACTGCACCAGTGGCTGATAAAAACCCTCAAACTCCCTCCCGAAGCAGATAAGTTCAAAGCAGAGAGGGCACACAGAGTGAGTCCACTGCCTAGGCCGTCAGATCGCCCAAGACACTGTCTAAGTAAATATCTGAGATTCACTGATAAAGAGGTGATTCTGGCAGCTGCCAAAAAACAAGGATCGATACAAGTAGGGAACTCTAGAGTGGCAATATATCAAGACTACAGTCACGAACTGCGGGGAAAACTAGTAAAAATTTAACTTAGTGAAGTCAAAGCTACACACAGTGGGGTGGACGTTCTCCTTCTCCGACCCCGCTAAACTCCAGATCGATCACCCCGGTGTGCACCCCAGGTTCTTCACTAATTATCTTGAGGTGGAGAAGTGGGTGGCCAAAGCAGCCAGACAAGAAGAGAGAAGGTCTCCTGCTAATCGCAACCATGAAGCAAGCTGATCTACATAGCAGTCTGCTGATTTTCACTGTAAATATTTCTCTGCTACAATTGCAAAGCTGGATGGGCTGCCTGAGCTTAGAAGTGGGGAAAGCACAAAACCAGATACTGTACAAAAATCTGTTATAATTGAACCTTTTTGGATCTACCTGGTTAAATATTGTGCCAGGTGACCCCACCATAGAAGCAGCCCATTAGCAGAGGGCTTGGTTAACTGTATGCTGCTACATCACTCCTCGTGGTGGTGGTCAGATCATGTGGCTCCACAGTAGAGTTAATCGAGCGGGATGGACCACCATCTCAACCTGGCTGCATGCAGGCATTTTACTTGCTTTCTGTGACTAGACTATATCTTTGCGGAGGGTTAGCTGGTATAAGGGGGGGGACAATATATGTGTAGAGCACGCTTTCCTACTTGAATGTCTGGACTCACAAACTCCATGCTCTAGAACTAGAGACAGCAGCTCTTGTCCCACAGATAGCACCCTCCTATGAAATGTGATTTAACCCTGGTTGTTTGCCTTTACTATGGCCAGCCCGACCACATCAGGGGATCTGGATACCAGTGGGTGGCCTCTCACCGTCTGGATCTGTCTCACATGATTAAAATCAGGGAAGTGCTATTTTGGATATGTCAGACACGATGCTTGGGCTGCTGGGGAAAATAAACTGGGAGAAGGTCTATAACTGAAGGGAATTAATAAGATGAAGATGACAATCACAGAATCTAAATAGGGGAAGCATCAGTAATTGTACTCAGTGCTAATAATTTCCCTATTGGGTGGGGCACCAAAGCTCAGGCTTTCAGCCGAGTGTACTGTACAAAAGAAGGGGCAAGAGAGTTGGGGGGAAGGTCTTGTGAAGAAGTGGCTTCAATAATTGTAAATTGATGCACCATACATGACAAATATGTATTTTATTCTCCTTTTTTTTTTTGTAGATCAGTGATTTAATCTTCAGGTGTGGTAAGGAGCACATTCTCATTAGAAGGAGTAATTGCTGAATTGGGGGGCAAGGGGCAAAGGGGGGTGCATTCGAAAACAGGGGGTACATCAATCACTCCTGTGCCCGTTTACACAAGACACTTGGTGATGTACTTTTCCTTCCAGAGTGGAAGAAGCCTTGATGAACACCCAGCCATAGAGGAGAATCTGAATACGTTCACATTATCTTCAGCTTCTGTATGGTTGGAAGAAGGAGATGACTACAAGGCAATGAGAGTACAGGTACCGGAGCTTTGCTTCTTAGTTGTTCAGGGGGAAATTTTAATGGTTTTTCCCACTTGAGTCGGTGCCTGGGTAGGGCCTGGGTTAGAGATGCAGAACTATATCTCACAATACAGTGAGCTAAGGAGATGCCCAAATCACACATACTACTCACCATCTAAGAATGAAAGGATGCTGACAGGGCATTTTGTGGCCCAGTCATGCAGGTGGGTGGAAGGGGGTTAAAAGGAGATAGTATATTGCCCAGCTGGCAAGTTATATTGTTGTTCATTACACTGTTTACTATTTTTTTAATATTGGGGTGGGGGGCAATGTTGGGGGGTTTAAAATAATGCAATACGGGGATAAGCATTGTAACTGTTACACAAAACTGCTTTATATCGAACCTTCAAAATGGGAGAGAAGATCTGGTGACCTGTGTTGTAACCTCTTATGACGATTATGGGTAGCTCGGTGAAAGTGGTCACCTGGAATATTAATGGACTGAAGTCATGGTAAAGAGAAAGATGCTGATGGATGAGATGAAGCAGGGAAAATACAGCTGGTACTTATGCAAAAGACACACATGTCTCAGCAAGAGGCAATGAAAACTGAGAAGAGTATAGAAGGGTAGTGGGTCTCCGTCTGCTTCTCCCCTAAAGCAAGAAGGGTCTATATGGGTGCCACGAGGCACCAGAGTCACAATAAACAAAAAAAAGTAAGGACCCGGGGGGGGGATATGTCCAGTCCAGTCTGGCTGTGGAGGGAGAGAGCCCTGTATATATGCCCCTAATGTAGAAGACCCAGGATTCTTTCAACGTTTGGCCCTGGATATGGCAAACTTACTGGGTCCTGGGATACTGGGGGGTATTATAACTGTGTAAGAGACACAGTAATAGACAAATCCAACCCAGTTCCTGTGCAGACCTCACAAAACGCAGTTGCTCTGGGGGGTTGTTGAGGATACCTTCTCCCTGATAGATGTGTGGAGACATCAGAATCCTACCAACAGAAAGTATAGTTTCTACTTCCATGCTTACTGCTCCTATGCCAGACTGGATTCTGGACAGTGCCTCCATTTTGTGTAACATGGGACAGGCTTGCTACTCCCCCATTATTGATCTCTGATCATGCTCAGCTCACAGTGCCAGTTGATATGGGGGGGTGGTCCTTGCCCCGAGAGATCCTGATGCTTGGACCCACTTTTGTTGAAAGACAGGCACTTTATTACATTCATGACCAGTACACTAGAAGAATTTATGATAGACAACAGGAGATGGGCACCATCACACACAGCTAGAAGGGATGCCCTGAAAGCATATGCTAGAGGACGGGTTATCTCCTATTTGGCACATGGAAAAAGGTAGCACAGAAAGAGATCGAACACCTTAGAAATAAAATCAGAGCATGTGAAGAAGCACACAAGAAAAGACCCACACAGCCTTTGTATACAGTAATTGTAGTGTCAGTGGCTCAGTAGGTAGCACACTTGCCTCAGAAGCCAGGAGATCAGAGGGCTGTGGGTTCATCTGGCACTTGGGTTACTATCCCAGTACTGACACTGCAGTGCAACATGAGAGGGGTGCTGCGCTTCTGAGGTGCCATCTTTTGGATGAGACATTAAACTGAGGTCCCATTTGCCTGGATTGGTGGTAATTCAGGTGGATGTTAAAGATCCCATGGCACTTATCGAAAAGAGTAGGGGAATTTTTTATTATACTAACATCATAGAAAAAAATACAAAAAATACAAATGAAACAATGGGTACTGATTATAAATCTGAATCAAGGGGAACCATACAAATCATTATAAACAATATTAATCACAATCCTAACCCGGCACTTAGCCATAGACAAAAAGAAACCTACTTTCATACCCCTTGGCACACTGCTGGAAAATAATTCACAAACCTCCCCCCCAACACTCTTGATCTATTTATATTTAATAAATAATGTAAATCCTTTACACCAATTAGTCACCTTTCGTGCTGTTCCAAATTGTAAATCTTTTAAATACACCTTCTCCATAGCCCCTTTTATCAGTAAACTGATTGTCTCATTAGACATCACCTTTTGATAAAGAACCCATTGGCATGTAGCCTACCATAAATAAAATTTTAAACAACAACAAAAAATCTGTAAGGTTTCTATATTGTAACTGGCCCCAAATTGAGGAAAGTTACCCAAAACCAAAATATCATAGTTCATATGCAAAAACCATCTCATATGCCATTTTAAAGCCAGGAATTTCCAAAGGGCAGTAGCATAGTAACAAAAAAAGAAGAAATGCTCTAAGATTTCTTCCTGATTGATACAGTCAGGAAAAGGACATACCCTTTCCTCTTTAACCTTGTATTTAGCATTTCCCCGTACCCCAATCTTCCCATATACAGTTAACCATAAAAATTCCCACATTTGTTCCGGCAATCTTGGATTATTTAGCTGAGAAAGCACCCCAGGTATTAGAGTAGTTGGACAGTTTTTTAAAGCTGGCACTGAAGGATATAATATCAACATAACTATGTCATATAATTTGGACCCTGTATTCATTTTAATAATTTGTTTGGAAAGACCCCATTTGTAGAGTTTCTTTACTACTGGTTTGAAAAATAATGGGACCAGTAAATTTTGTGATAGTTTCAGGGAGGTAGTATGCCAAACCGAAAAATAATGATTAAGAACACATTGTAATAGAGAACTATACCGAGATGCTGATGGTAATAATCCCGCTTTGACATTTTGAGAAATAAATAAAGTAATAAAAAATGTGATTGGGTCCACCATTCCTAGTCCCCCCTTTTTTTTCCAGATAGGTATATTGCCTTTTTATGGGATTAAGCCTATTGCCCCAAAACATCTGAAAAAATAGACTGGTTTCAAATTCTTGAGGGGGTGGAAATATCAGTGCTGTATATAAAAATTTTGAAATTAAAAACTGCCTAATGACCTGCACCCTTTTTGTTTTGGCCAATCTCCAATGTTTCCAAACTTGCACTTTAGTATTAGCAGAGGAGATTTCCCAATTTAGTGTCAGGAGATTCTGAGGCCCAAAGTATAATCCCAAAATCTTAATTGGAGCTGAAGAAATATGAAATCCCTGAATGGAAATCTCAGCAGGATAATTGACCCCAATAAATACACCCTGACTTTTTGTTTTATTAATTTTTGAATTAGAAACATGAGAATAAGAGACCAAAAAATCCAAAAAAATGGAAATTTGAGTATAATCTGAGAAAAAAACACACACATCATCTGCATAGGCTTGTAAATATAATGCATCCAAACCGGGGATCCATAGTTCTTCCACTGGGGATAATGTGTTAATGATTGTATTAATGTATCTATTGTAAATAAATATAACAGCGGACTTAATGGACACCCATGACGAACCCCTGTAGCTATGTGAAAGCCCTCTGTAATGCAATTATGAATAATTGGATGAATAATAGCAGTATCATAAAGTGTTTTTATCCAGTGGATGAAGAAAGATGGAACCCCATAATGTTGAAAGGTTAAAAGCAAAAAAGGATGATAAACCCGATCAAAAGCTTTCATTTGGTCTAGGGTGAGAATGCATCTTGACTGCTTATGTGATGAAAGCTATTCAATTAAATCTCTGATAATCATAAGGGCCTGCTGTATCTTTCTGCTGGGGAGCCCACAATATTGGGATGGTGATATAACCATGTTTGCAAAGACCCTAAGTCGTGAATTTAAAAGGCTAGTCAATAATTTATAATCTGAATTAAGAAATGTAATTGGTCTCCAGTTTTCCAGGTTCTCTTTATCCCGTTTTAAATATAAAAATCAACAGGTGTTCTGAAAACCAAAGGGGGAGTGTAGGGGTTGAGAGGAAAAAATTAAATACCAAAGCCAAACATTTTGAGAATTCGGAGGGGAATGCTTTGTATAATTCTGATGTTATTCCATCGATTCCTGGGGAAATCCCGTTCTTTTGGGATTTTATTGCAACCTCAATTTCTGCAGCTGTTATTGGGTAATTAAATTAAACATATCAAAATTAATTTTGGGAAGACGATTCATTAAAAAAAAGTTCCATCTCCTTAACACTAGAGGGCTCCACTGGGTTATGTAATTCTAAAAATTGTCTGATTGCAGCATGAATCCCAGTTATATTCTGAACTTGACACCCATCCTGTGTTATTAAAGAGGACATTGTAATTTTTAATTTATATTGTTTAAAGGCCTCATAGAGATCCCCACAAGGCTGTTTCCGAGTGCCTTCTTGAAAAAGCACTTTCATAGTATTGGCCCTGTTGTATTGTACCTCCTGTAGTTGTTGTATTATGTTTGCAATTTGGGATGAGTAATCACATTTGAAGGCGTTTGCCATGGTAAATAAATAATACAGCTGCTGACATAAGTTTAAATAATTCAGGAATTTTACATTTTCTCTAGATCTGCCAAGGTTTGAAAGGAGTCATCTTAAATCCTCCTTTGACTCCCTCCACCAGTCACCTAAATCGTCATAAAGAATAGCGACTGAGAGTCATGCACAGAGCAATGATTTTATGGCCTTTAACACAATTGGATTTTTTAACAGAGGAGAACTTCATTTCCACCTTGGTTTTTGGGGAGATATTACTGTACTGGATAAAATTTTACATTGAAGGAGTAAATGATCTGAGAAAGTCCTAGGGTATGTATAACCTTTATATGGGAGGAGTTTTTTTGACAAGAAAATATAATCCATTGTAGAAGTAAGGGTGTTTTTTTTATAGGTAAATTTTGGGCCCCCTCATTGAAATTGTCTACTATCTACTAGGCCAGACGTATCCAGTAATTGAAATAAAGCATTGGAGTCACAATAAATGTTTTTTCCCTTATCTGTAAGTCCGTCCTTCGCTTTCTGTAACACACAGTTAAAGTCACCACATAAAAAATTGTGAAATGAAGTAATTATAAAGGGTCAAATCATGGAAAAAAGAACCACCCTCTCTGCCTTTATCTGGGAACATTATACATTAATAAATCGTCAAACCATGGAGTTCCATTTTCCATCCAAAATCATTAGTCTACCTGGAATCAAATCAATAATTTTTAAAAGAGAAAAACTATATGAATTAAAAAGAAAACCTATACCATCAGCAGTCTGTTGACCGAAAGACCAGTAGGAAGGGCCCCAACACCATTCTCTTTGAAAACACCTGGCTTGATCCAGTGTAAACATCCAAGTTTCTTGAATAAGACATATATCAATAGAGGAACTGTGAATATAATCATAAACAGTCTGACGCCTACTTGGATTCAATAAACTATGGACATTTAAGGAACCGACTGTGAAGCCCATGTAATAGAAAAGGAAGATCAACCATCCTTTTTCCTTCATTTTTTCTTTTTCCCTCTGTACCCCTCCTGTGGGTGAAAGGGGGAAGGGGAACTATCCTGAAGTGTCTGTGACTCTGGTTCACCACAATCCATGTCAGTATCCCCCCACTGAGTGGATAAAACAGCGAATGGATTGCTAGATTCAATCTCCACCTGAGGGGGTTTGGTTCCTTGAGGACCTCCGAACTACAACTACCGGTGGAGGGCCGGAGGGTCTAGTACTGATTTCCTGCTGTGAACTATAACACACAGGAGAGAGAAGAATAGGGAGAGTAGGGGAAGATAGGGAAGGGTCAGAAGAACTGGGAAGGGCCTGGTCTTTTGACTGCTCCATAGTGTGGGATGAATCCATATTTGGGTCAGTCACATCCACAGAGGTAGCTGTAGTTATCTGAGGAGAACTATCTGCTAGATCCTGAGCTTTCTGAATAAGAAGGTCAGGGCTGCCACTACAAGCTTTATTTTTTGCTGCCCATACACATTCTGAGAAGACATGCCCAGTGTCTACGCATAGGTCGCATTTGGTAAAATTGGCACATTAAAAGGCAATGTGACCTATTTCCCCACAATTATCACAACGGGGCCTACCACAAGAACTGGACAAGTGAGTACGAGACCCACGTTTATAACAGGCCCTAGGATGTCCAGCATAAACCCCCCCCCATCTCTCCCTAAGAGAAAAGAGTTGGGGATATGTTCTATACCACTATCTGTTTGTTGAAGTTTCACCTTAAACCGCCAACCTCCAGTCCAGAACTGCTCAGAATCGAGAATGGCTTCAGGGGAACTTAAAACTTCACTTTTGTGACAACCAATAGGCAATATCGTCCACGTGAACCTCCTCATTCCTGAACATAATCGTTACATATTTAACCAAAGGTCTAGATAAGGGAATAACAAAAAAAGGGGTCCATATGGGAGAAAATGTTACCTGGTTATATCGCTCCCAAAATAAATCTAAAGCATAGGCAGAACGAAAGCTAACATCGAAGTTATCTTCACTGGAAATGTTAATAAAAGCAAAGACTTCTCTAGGTGAAAATTGCAGAGAGTCTTTTAATAGCTTTCCCCTACATAATGTCTATCTGGCCTCACCTCCAATCCCCCTTTATAACGCAGTCTAACTGCATTTCTATGAGCTGCAGCTTCCTTCCTAATTTTAGAAAACAAATCTGACATTAATGGTTTCTCTAAATCAGGTGTCTTTTTTGAAAGAGTAGAAAGATTTTCAGTTCCAGAATTTATAACTGAATCAGAAAGGTCAGTGGCTACAGGAACAATGGTCTGGGAGGCTGCAGCTGAGGTCCTTACAGAAGGGAAACCATCCGAACAAGCTGTAGCTGACAAAGTTGACAATATTTCAGGAGATGACTGGGGTTTCCAAGCTGGCTCATTTTGGGAAAAATTCAATTTCAGATCCCAACCAGGTGTTGGATGCCAGGTACCCTTTTTCAAGATCCACCCTGCTTCACTGAGAGCTTTTTGGGGAGACCATAACTCTGTAGCCTGGGGTTGTGAAAGGGGGTCGAATGGTAGTGACCCTGAAAAAAGTTCTGAAGGTCCTTGAGGAGGGGAAGTGTTTGCAGTAACGCTGGTACCTATATTAAGTTTAGAGAAAAAAAGAGCAGTTCGCTTGTCCTTACTTTCATCCCCCATCTTATCCTGTAATTATTGTTGCTGTGTTGAAAAAAGAAATTCAGAAACCCCATCTTGATTTAGGGGGTAGTTTTAAATACACAGGAGGTATCAGAAGTAGGTCTATCAGTCGAAGAAACAGGTAATGAACTACGGAACACAAACCCTGCAGTTTTTGTAAGCATGATACAGCAAGGCTCAGGATCGGAGCTTTCGCTAGCTATGGTAATGTTATCCGGGTTTTTAGGGTGCACAGGATCAGTGGGCGGCAAGTTTAAGCCAAGTTGCTGTTCGTATAACTGTTGTGAGGGCTCTAGGCACTGAATCACTGTGTATTCGTTACTGCCAGCTGACACAGGAGCAGAATGCAAGTCATTAACAGTGTTTAAAGTTTGTACAGACTCACCGGAATCAATAAGCTCTCTGCACAGCTCAGCGTCACGGCTAATGACAGCCTATTTGAAAGTACTGACAGGCGATGCTGAGGAATGCATTACATGCAGCTGCTGCTGGAGTCTGTCTTGTTCTTTAGCCAAAATGGCAAGCTGGAGTTTAAGCTGTTCCTGTAAAGCACCTTGATTAGGAGTCATATTAAACATGGCATTACTTATCGGTTGAAAAACAGGTAGAACTTTATTCATTGTAGGCGCTGGTAATTCTGTATCCTGCAATATTTTATCAGCACATACGGTATTATTTTCAGATAAAACTGTAAAATCCAAGGCAGAGCACGACAGCTGCTCCCCTTCTCTCAGAGCGTCAATCCTCCTTCCCGAACCAGACAAATCCATAGCAGGAGAAGTAGGCTGAAGAGCAGGAGCTGGAACCTGGGGACAGAGAGCAGCATTTCCACCACCTCCACCAGGATCTGGAACAGCAGCCATCTTGGAGTCACCAGCAAAAGGGTCCCTTCTGCTCACAGGAAGCAAAGTAGGAGAAATTTTTATTAGAAACAGAAACTAAATACAAAATAAACATAAACACACACACATATATATACACGTCAAATCCATATATCCCCCCCAAAAAATGAAAATCACCAAGAAAAAGAAAATGAAAAACCCTAAAGGAAACAATAAATGAATATCACTCATGTTAATGGAACCTTCAAAAGCATACCTAAAAACAAAAATGTGTCACACCTTAACACAGATTTATGTATAAATCACAAAAGACAGCTAATACAACCTTAATGTAGGAGAAAGAAAGAAAAAAGAAACTATCCATCAACTGACTGCATAAAAAAAGAAAATAACAACAAAGAAAAAAAGTCCAGCTGGTATCTACCAGCTATAATTGTCCTTCAAGTAACAGGGGCATCTAAGTCCGTGATCCAAGGTAGGCCTTGCCATTTGGCTAACCAGGTAGTTTCCTGCATTGATTGTCTTTCAGTCATACAAATCCTTTTTAGATCTTTAGTTATTTACCCCAAAATTTCCAGGTGTGTAAACTGCTTTTGCTGTAAAGTAAACAAACATCGGGCTGTCCATATGTGCCACTTACACACAGTAAATATTATTTCTAATGTCTCACCATCCCATGCTTGCCAGGTTCCAGATACGTCACCATATATTAGGTTATCCAGGGATATGACAGCAAAGGTCGGAGTCTGCCATGTGTTAGCCACAAGATCCCAAAATCCTATAATGAAAGAACATTAGAAAAAAAGGTGTTCTACAGTTTCAACCTGAGTAATACTGTCCAGTCGACTGCAATATCTGTCACAAAGTTGTTTGTGCTTCTGGTTCCCCTTGACATTGAGTTTGCCATGGCAGCTGAGCCAGTGCAGATCCCACATATATGGGGGGATCCTAGGATTTCATAAAAACGAAAGAGTCCTCATTCTCTTATCCTCTGGGCAGCGGTCAAACACTACTGGTACCTGGCAGACTGTACCCAGTAGCTCCACATACACATGTTTCCTCTGCCCAGATATAATCCCAAGGGTTGTCACCTTCCATTGTCTAAGTCTGGTAAATGTCTCTTTCCAATATATAGGGGCTGTTTGTAACTGTTTTACCACCCTCAAATTTCGCCCTTCCCACAGCCAAAACCACATCTGAATTGTCTCATAAACCCAAGGTTCCCATCTCTTACCCATATGGATTAGAATGGGGTGTAAATTAGCCATAAAAAAAATACTATTGAAAAAAATAAAGGATGAATCATGTTTAATCCCCCCTGATTAATGGGAAAATACAACTTATTTTGTTGAATGGGGTTGAGCCGACTTCCTCATACAGCCTGGAAAAAATACCCAGTAATCTTGTTTCTAACGTTTTTGGTGGTGGAAAAATATAACTTATAAACAAAAACACTGGAACCAAGTAAGTTTTAACTAAATAAACTCTCTTCTTTTTCCCCATTTTCCATCTATTCCAGCCATTTACTTTTCGTTGCACTATCTCTAGTTTCTCCTCCCAATTAAAAAGGTCTGGACGTTCCATTCCAAAATGGATTCCCAAAATTTTAATTGGACCTGTTCGAAATTTAATGCCCCCAATATTTACCGGGGTGAGGCTATCCTGTCCTAACTTCTGTCCTATACATTTGTGTAGGTTAAGACCTGCTCCTGCCACTGATCCAAACGTGGAGCATAAGTGCAAGGCCTCCAGTATGGAGGCTTAATCTTGTACCAATAAACAAATGTCATCTGCATAAGCCAGAACTGGGCTTACTTGTAATGCAGAGGATGAAACAATAGAGGAAAGGGCTTGGGAGCACTGTAACACATGCAACAAAGGATCCAGAAAAAAAAGACATATAAAATGGGGCTTAGGGGGCACCCTTGTCTTACCCCTCTCTTAATCCCAATCAGTGGGCCACGCCATCCATTAACCAGTGGAAAAACTGTTGCAGTTCTATACAGCAGTTTAAGCCACTGTATAAAACCTCCTGGAATTTGAAATTTAGCCAAAACAAGCCATAAAAAATCATGTTGAACAGTGTCAAAGGCTTGTTTTTGATCTAAGGATAAGACATACCCATTTAAAAGACTGGAATGACCTCTCTCAAAAATGTATCTTATCAACACCAGATTATCTTGAATACATCGTCCAGGAATGGAGGAAGTCTGACTGGCCGAAATTACCTCTGTGGCTACCGACAGCAAACGTTTTGCTAATGTTTTAGACAGTATTTTAAAATCAGTATTTAATAGACATATTGGTCTCCAATTTGTTATGGCTCTTTTATCCCCTTTCTTAAAGAGATATATCAGAGAGCCCATATTTAAATGTAATGGCAAAGATGGACTTTTTAACAGACAGTTATAAACTTGGGTCAGTTCTTCCCCCCAGTATGGAACTAAAAACTTATATAACTCAGATGGCAAACCGTCTGGGCATGTGGCCGTATTCACTTTCAGAGTCCGAATACCCTCCACCACTTCTGCTAGATGTATATCTGTAACCAGATTTGCACTGTCCTGTAAAGAAATGCCAGGAAAATCAATGTGGGATAACACCTCAGCAGTTCGTGCAGTATCAAAAGCGATTGGACTAAACTTTTCTCCAGTATAGGCAGTAACTACTGCCATAATCCCATCCTTAGTTTGTACTATTTGACCCTGATCATCATATAAGGATAACATTTCTTTATGACTAATACGGGAATGACATGCTTCAAAAGGGCATACTGAGTCAGTCGAACCTGTGGTACCAAACTGTTGCTGGTATTGAATAAATTGGGATTTTTCCATATGGAATTGTTGTATTTTCTCCTTAAAAAATTTGAATCTGTGGGGTGTAATTGTGTTTAGTGGTAATAGACAATGTAAATAATCTCTGTAGGTGAATCCGAATCGCTAAGTATTCTTTATATTTGGTCATGTATACAGTTTTACTATATTGTTTCAAGAAAAACCCAGGTCCCTTTTGGTATCTAGCCACCTCTGTACTGCATCCTCATATAAAATAAACACTGATTTTCTAGCCACTACAAATTCAGTCAAAAGAAGTTTAAAACTCATATCCACTAATATGGATGTATTCATTTTCCAGGTACTCGGTCCTTTCTGAACATTACTAACGTCTCCAATTTCAACAGACAACCTCCTATGATCGGAGAATTCTGCTATCTGCACTTCAACTCTCTTAATGCATAATTGATAAGATATAAACAAAAAATCAATTCTAGTGGCTAAGTTTCCTTTGTAAAAAGTCGGTGTGTGTTGCTCCATATATGATGAATAGGAGTCAATGAGTTCAACTGTCTTTATCATGGAGGACAAAAAAAGGGAATCAGAATATATTTTAACTGTTTTAGAAGTATGTGTTTTGTCTTTAAGAGATAAGCCACAATTAAAGTCACCACCAAAAATAACAAACTGCGAAGTATGTAAAAAAGGCTGGATAATTTTTAACATCTCAACCCGAAGCACTTTAGTTTGTGGAGCATAATAATTAATTAATCTATAAGAAACCTGCTGAAATTTAATATCTAGAATAAGAACCCATCCTGGAACTACATCATATAATTTCACTAATACCATTTTCGTACTGTGGAACAAAATTCCCACCCCTGAAGCTACTTCCTGTCCTATTGACCAAAAAGATGGACCTGGGTACCATGCCCTAGTGGCTTTGCATTACTGCAGGCACTGTGTGAAATCTAACATCTTGTAAAAAAATAATACCAGCTGCAGACAATAATAAATCAGAAAAAACGAAATCTCATTTTGTTGGGTTCTTGATGCTATTTACATTAATAGTATGACAAACATGTCCTGGGATCAGCATTCAGGAAGAGAATAGAAAAAGAAAACAATGCCATTATTACTTTCATCTACCCTTATGAGTAGCAGACTCCGTATGTTTAGTTTTGGCTTTTCTTTTCTGAGCTCCAGTTTTTTCCACTGGTGCCTCCATATCAGTAGTTTGGTCTGGTATAGAAGACTGCACAGATGAGGAATCTGAATCATCTGAAGACTCCCCTGTGGACTGTAATAGTTCGTATTTGTTCAAGAGGGGGACTGCCACTGGACATAGCTGTGAGTCTAGCAATTTTCTGCTATGAGTCACCTGAAGAGTAGTAAATTGTGATCCTGTTTGTTGAGGTGGAGGGGGTGGCCCCATTATTTCCATTCCAGGCTTCTTTGCTAACCTTAAGTCATGAGAAGACAACACTGTGGTTTGAGGCTCCTTCGCACTGTCAGGGGCTCCTTTCTGTGGAGTTTCTTCAATTAAACTCCTAACTCCATTGTCTGTCATTTTACTGGTTGAGACACGGGGAGGGGAGGAAATCCCTGGAATTATCAAACTGTGGAGTCTGGTTTGAAGTTGTAGGAATATTTAGTGCCAGTGTGTTGGGAATAGCCCTCTCCTCCCTTCTCTGTTCAGCCAAATCCTTCTCTTCACCCCTTCCCCCTTGATCCTTCTGGGCAAAGATTCTCTGATTTTGGGTTAGGGTTAGATATAGCCTTTGTTCCGTGCAATCAGCTAACTTAGGCACTTTGTGTGCAGCCCATTGGCAAGATTGAAAGTTATGGCCAAGTGTGTCACTTAGGTTACATCTTTCCTGTTCAACACAGTGAAAACCCGAATGCCCCAGTTCCCCACAGACCATACATTTTATCTGGTCACATACACTACTTCAATGTGCTACTGACCCACAGTGGTAGCATGCTTTGGGCTGCCCGGAATAAAAGAGGACCCCTCTATCCCTACCCAAAAAGAAACTATTGGGGAGATGAGCCAACCCTGTGTCTGTTATTTTGAGCATGACTCACACCCTCCATCCCCCAGTGCACAACTGTTCAGAATCAAAAATTGCTTCTGGATCCGAAAGTACAGTACATCGTGCTTTAAGCCAGTGTGTCAGGTCATTCATGCTGACTCCCTCACTTCTAAATAAAACAGTTATTGTCTTCTGGGTGGGCCTAGATAGGGGAAGAACAGAAAAGGGTGTCCATAATGGGGTCTTTTGTAATTTATGGTATTTCAGCCAAAATCATTCCAGCCCTTGCTGTGTCTTGAAACTGACATCAAATGTCGTTTCCCCGGACACATGAATCAGTGCATGTACTTCAATTGTGAAAAAATTCTGTGAATTTTTCAGTAGTTTTCTAGCAACATACAACCTATCTGGGGCTTCTGTTAGACCTCCAAGATAGTGAAGTCTAACCGCATTATGCCATTTAGCTGGCTGCATAGGGCCTCGTGGAGGCAACCCCTTAGGTTTACTGATAGTCCTTGAAGTAACCACAGAATATGACATTTTATTTACTCTAGCTTGGGGCCCAGTGACAGGCAACGGTTTTGGTGTTGGGTGATGCGGCAACAAAGTTGTTGATGATCCTGGTATGTTTAAGATAGGATTTTGGATTAACAACAACTCCTCTGGGAGTTCCAGAGGTGAAGGGGTCTCTCTGTGATGAGTAGTTGCAGGAACCTCAGCCTGCCTAGTCTCCTTGTCCTCAAATGTTCGTATTGGGGAAGTCCCACAGACCCATTGCCCATTTGTATGGTTTCTTTCCTAGCCCGCTGCAAGTAAAGCGTTTTCGGCTGACCAGGTTTCATCTTGTCCAATTTCCAATGTTACTGCTTCATCCCAACTAAGACCAAGCTGTAAATCTATTTTTTGTTTCTCTGTACCTTGCATAGTTTCACCTCCAGTGAGTGCATCAAGATCAGGTAAGCTATCTGATGTTACTGTGGGCTGTCTTAGGCTGGGTTGCGCAGCTACGGTTGCAATTCCTGACATGTTCCCCACAGACATTTTCACTGAGTTAGTCATACAGTCATTGTTACTAACCTGTCGCTCAAATCCCAAGTCTGGGGGAGCAATATTTTGCATGTTCTGAGATGTATTCAGCTTTGTCGTTTTCATCTCCGTATCTGTTAATGCCTGTGATATCGATGCATCCTTTGTTGAAGCGTCAGCCATTTGTGCCAGCAGTATCTGATGGGCCTGTAGATGCCGCTCCTCTTCACGCTGCAACAAATCCAATACAGTAGGTTTCAAAACTTCTGCAACTGACTCCTGTTGTCCAGGTAATTTCTCCATTTCTGTAGATTGAAGCTGCACATACTCTAGACCCTCAATAGGGCTAACATGCTCCTCAGATTTCTGTACTGACCCAGCAATATCCATAAAAGTCTCCATGCTTTGTGATGCAGGGACTGAATCCATATCCTCTGTCTCCTTAGTCTCCTCAAAGTTCTGTTCCAAACTGTGGTCAGCCATCTCTCCTGCCACATCAGCACTTCCTCCTCGGTCTGGCTTCAAACTGTGCTCCTCCATTCCTGCACACAGGAAGAATAGCCCCCTGGTGGAGTAGGGGAATTTCCCCGGTGTCCTGGCCAAATTTCCCTCATTCACTAAAAATACCACCGACAACAGCTTAATCTGGTTCAAGGTCAGTTGGCATTCATCTGTAGCCTCCCTCCCCGGTCGTGCCTGAAAATAGGCAGGATTTGTCTAGTGCACTTACCCAGTCAAAAAACTAAATAAAAAAAAAATACCTGTAATTCAAAAACTAAAGTGGAGATTTAACCTCCTGAACACTGCTGGGATTGAAAGGGCCATATTGCTTTCAAATGCTGGAGCTTACTCTGATGGAGATGGGGTGGTACGTTTTTGGCCTGGTAGTTGAAGAAAAGGAAGGGGAACAGGACCATCACTCACATTCATACAACACATGGTGAAATTACAACATCCACCCCCAAGTCAGGGAATGAGTTTGGAAAATTTTACCAAGCTTTGCTCTTCCAAGGTGTTCCCAACCCCACAACAAATACAGACCTTCTTTGCCAAAGCCCCTGTCTCAGTGTTGTCCCCTACCAAGGCTACAAAACTAGAAAAATCCCTAGAGAAGATTGAACTTCAAACAGCAATCAAAATAATGTTAAGTGGGGGAAAAGCCCTCGGCACAGATGGGTTGCCCATTGATTTTTACAAGGCCTTTCAAGCATTGCTCATTGAACCACTGTGCAATGCACTACAGGAGGGATTGAAGAAGGGGATCATACCCCACTTCCATGGAGGCAGCTACCTTAATTGTCCTCCCCAAACCGGGCAAGGACTCCGCAGTGTGTGCCTCATATTGCCCTATCTCACTGCTCATGGCTGACTACAAAATCTTGGCAGGTGTGCTCGCTGCTCACCAAGAACCTGTCCTTCCATCTCTGAGCCATATGGACCAATCAGGGTTTGTCCAGGGTAGACATGGGAAACACAACATTAGAAGAACTTTAAATGTCATTCACAGCTGGGGCAGCATGGCAAATAAGAATGGGGCCCTAGTTCTGGCACTAGATGCAGAAAAGGCCTTCGATTGGGTCAAATGGGGATACTAGTTTGAAACTCTTAAGCATCGGGGGTTAGGTCCTGGGATCATCAAAAAGATAAAAATTCTATACACTGATACATCTGCCCAAATATTAGTGAATGGGGTCCTGACTGCACCCTTTGTCCTAGAGAGGGGAATGAGGCAAGGCTGCCCCCCTTCCCAGATCTTGTATGTGTTGGTACTAGAACCTCTTGCCGCCACCATTACGACACACTTGGTGATACAAGGTTTTTAGGGGGTTAAAAGAACACAAGGTAGCACTGTATGCTGATGACTTATTGTTATATTTGTACAACCCTGCTAGAGACCTCTCCACAGTGTATAAGCTCTTGAGGGATTATGCCTCCCTGTCAGGGCACAAGGTGAACTGGTCAAAGAGCAAGCTCCTACCCATTGGCCAATTGGAGAGACCCCAGCTGTCACAGACCCTGGGAGATCTGATAATGGTCAACAAACTTAAAAACCTAGGCATATATTTTTTTTTACTCATTATTTTTCTGCGCCTACTGTCCCCCAACCTCCACTCATTCAGGCCTCCAAGGACTGGCACCATCCCGACCCTACTGACCCTCAGAGTCTGCCCTTAGAGTGCCACACTCACTACCATGGTGGCCCTTGATGGGCTGGATTATCCCCCAGGCGGGGCAAGGAGAGATCCCTTACCTCCCTCTTCTTCCCCTGGGGTGAGCTGCACAGTGGGGTCTGCCCTGTTCGGTCAGCGGGTGGTGAGACTGGCTCCAGAGGACATCATTTAGGTGGCTGGAGGGATGATTTTCCACTGAGTTGTATGGATCCTCAACGTTGGCATGCAATGAGGAGCAACTCTGCCGGCATGCGCAGAGACGCACATTGATGCCAGTCCTCTGCCAGCATCTACCCTTACATCAGGGCGTCCCTCAGCTGCACTGACAACCCTGAGTTCCCCAACGGGTGGTGGTGTTGCAGCGGAGAGCACAATCCCCCCCCCACCCTGGAGAAGGAGAGCAGCCTTTGGATGCTCAATCCGTCTCCCTCCTGGCGTACCCCCGTCGACCCGAGTCCACTCCCAAACCCAGGTAGCCAGTGTGGTACAAGGTGTGGCATCCAGCGCCTCAACCCTCAGCACCACCAGGATGGCCCTAGGTATATATTTGACAGCAAAATTGGGATCTCTGTATGCCATCAACTATGGACCATTAGTGAAAAAACTCACTGAGGATTGTGAGAGGTGGCAAAACCTATCCCTGACCCTCACTGGAAGAATAAATACAATCAAAATGATGATTCTGCTCAGGTGTTTATACCTCTACCAGTCCCTGCCTATAAATGTACCATTGCTTCACTTTAAACAGATAAATGCCCTATTGCATGCATTTATATGGAAGGGGAGGGTAGCCAGAATCAAAAGAGCAGTTCTCCAATTACCCCCTAGCAAAGCAGGACCGGGGCTTCGCAGCTTTCAAATGTATTTCTGGGCAGTGCAGCTGGCATTTCTTCCCAGAGGTTTGGGGGAATTAGATACTGCATGGGTAGCCATGGAGGAGGAACAGCTGGGGGGACCTGTGCAGTTCCAATACCTGTTCAGAGGCCTGGGTAGGGACCTCAAACCAAAAACAATGAACCCCTGCACTTTAACAACAATCAGGACATGGAAAGCGTCACATGACAGGTTGGGGTGTGGGCTGACTCATTCACCATACACAGACTTGATCTCAGCCATGCGTGACAGGGGAACATACACAGTACAAAAGCACCAGAGATTGAGACACTGGAAAAGTAAAGGGCTGGAGTATGTCCTTCAATTGTATAAAGGGGGAAGAATTTTAAAATTTGTAGAGGTAAAAAATGAATGGCTCATAGACCCAGTGGACTGCTTTGTTTATCACATGGTACATCATAGGCTGGGTGAGTTCCTGGGACCATCTAGTACCTGGACAACACCAACACCATTAGAGGAATGACTGTACAACCCACAGCAAGGCGCTAAGCCTCTTTCCATATTTTACCACACCCTGCTGGGGGTTGACTCAGATGCATCCCTTTCTATTAGGCAGAAATGGCAACATGATCTGGGCACCAATATAGACAACCATACCTGGAAATTGGTGATCCAATAGCTTAACACCTGCTCCAGAAGCAATAGACTTAGACAGGTATCCCTGAACTTCCTATACAGAACATACCTCACTCCTACCAGACTCCATGCCGTGTGTCCTGATAATAACCACACATGCCCAAAATGTAAGAGGGACAATGCAGACTTTCTGCACACTGCACTGCTGTGTCCAAGAGTAGCACCCTTCTGGCATGAAGCCCACAGATTGATAGAAGACACTGAGGAGGCGGCTATCACAGTCACCACTTGAACTTCTGCTGGGAGCGGATCCAGTGAATATACAGGGAAGGGGTACACACCCACTATGGGCTTTTGCCTTGGTAAATGCTAAGAAAACTATAGCTTAGGCATGGATGTCTGAACCCCCAAACCAATCCAACAATAGTCCAATAATCTGAAACAATACCTCTCCCTGGAAAAAAACACAGCATAATGCTAATGGTACGGGGGCCCATTTTGATCGAATCCGGCTACCACTTGTAGGTGCAATAGGCGAGGGCTTACTTGATGCATAAGACCAAGGCAGTTGTTGATGCTGAAGGAAGCCCCAGGCCCAAATTATTCATAGCACATAAGAGAAGGAACAGATTAAGCCCTAAAGGAGGTCCCTTCACAGGAACTTTGAACCTTGCAGCTGTTGGGGCATGTGGTGCACTTACCATGGCCTTGGCTACCTCATTCTTTGTACCATTCTGATTACAGTCTACACCTCTGGTCACAACAATGGTCTCATAACCCTTAGTCCAAACCAGCAGGGGGAGCTTCACAGAACCCTACACTTTCTATTCACCCATAGATTCAAACCTAAAATCCTGTCAGGAACAAAGACCTTTAACCTGTTTCTTATGTAAAGTATGTAAGGCAGTAATGAAATGTAAATGTAATGTACTGTATGTAGTGAAAGTACCCATATTGCGGAAAAATGTATCTGTATAACTGTATTACACATGCTATTGTTTTTTTCTCAATAAAAATATTTTACAAATTGACTTACCGCATCTGTTTCTTTTCTTTTTTTAGGCTTTGACAGGGTTTCAGTGCTGTCAGCTGTTCTCCATTCCAGTTGAGTAAGTACTTCATTTATTTACAACTGAAAATTTACTTTCGGTGTGTCTGACATTGTTAACTTTTACCCAACTCATTTTTGAAAATGTTCCGCCATGAGATATCACTCTTTTCTGGTGCCACGCTTCTGATGAGATGCTGTGTGAATCTGCGGTTTGTGGCAGAAAACCCCGCTCAGCTGTTTACTGTCAGATTTGGTCAGTGTGGGCACAATGATATGCCAGTTGTGCTGCGGCAGGAGCTTTTGAAGGGCACAGGGTCATAACAGTGCTGTGAAAACTGCGCACACCAAGAATGCCACACGCATAATAGTGTGCGGCAAAGCAGAGTCAGCACAAAACACTGATGAAACACACCACCATGCACACTGCAGCAACTCTTTTGGTTTTTGCAGGGGGCTCTTCCCCTGCACCCTCCACCTCCCCGGACTAAAAATAACTAACTCCGGGGTGGGTCGTGGACTTTGAGGAAAGAAAAAAATCCACTCAGATTTTTTTTCCTTTCCACAACAAAACAGAATGGCAGCAGCAGTCTGAGACCTGGGGAGAATCAAACCACAGCCTCAGGTCCCTGACACTGCCAGGGACAGGTGCTCTAGCCACTCCACCAGTGGAATGACTGGGCAAGGCAGCACCCTGACAGCATCCTTCACCTTCCTCCTCATGGGTCTACAGCAATAGGAGTAGCGGTTCTTCCCATACATTTAAAACACCCCTGTCGCTGTAGTACCATTTGTGCTATTGACAGCGTGGTATTACATGCACAGTTATATCCACGCTATATTGACCAAGTAGACTTTTGGCATAGTGCAGATAGTGCAGGTTGAAGAAATATGTGCTGATAAGGACACGGCTCTGATGGGCTCTCAGCCAATCAGAGTCATGCAAATTTTTTGCCCATTTTATAAATGTATATATTTCTTTGACAAAGACATTTAAGCATGGCCACTCAGTCTGCCTCAGCGTGGCTCAGTTGGTAGCACATCCACCTCTGGACCAGAAGTTCGTGAGTTCTCGTCCCACACCGGAGATTGGACTTGCACTTAAAAATCACCGGCATTTGAGTGCAGTATTGGGGGTTGCTGTACTGCTGGGGTGTGCTGTCCTTCGGATGAGATGTTTAAACCGAGGTCCCTTCTGCCCATCCTGGTGGGTGTCCAGGTGGAACTAAAAGAACCCAGTGCACTCTTCGCAAAGAGCAGGGAACATTCCCAGTGTCCTGGCCAACATTCCCCTTCCCATAAACTGGTTCATGCAATTATCCAGGCTGTCTGTGGGTGATGATGTGCAATATGGCTGCCACCACACATTCAGTCACTTCACTACCAGTCTAGAATTGCTTGTAAAGTGCTTTGGGATACTGTGTATGAAAAGCGCCATACAAATGCTGATTCTTCTTCTTCTAAACGCTCTGAGGAGGGTACCTCAAGTCAACATACAGGCTCTGTTGTTCCTGTAGTGACCCCTTGATCCCCTTGCACTAATTACTATCTGTTTTCTATCCTTTAGGCACAAGACATAGTGAGAACTAAGACTGAGTGCTCTCTTTCCCTTCACAGCCGGCTCTCGGACCCTTCTACCCACAATAGGTACAGAATCCAGAATTTTTGTCAGCAGACTTGTGTAGCCTGCCACTGCTACCACCAGCAGCTCTCCCTCCCACCCTGGGTGGGCACTTTCTTTATAGGAGCAGGGGATCATGTGACCTTGTCTTTCCCCTTTGCTCCTTATATCCCCCAGTTACTAGGTGGCACTGTTCTCCTCTTGCTACCCATTCTTTGCATCAACATTATAATATGGGATTTCTGGTACTACTAATTGAATGAGTCACTAATTTACCTGGTAACAGGAACCAGTTTTCTAGTCCCACTCCTATCTCAGATTGGTCATCACTCCTCTCTCCCCTGTATTTGAACTATTGCAGTCAAAGTCCCAACTGGAACAAAGTCAGCAGCACCATCCTCCAGGCCAAACAGTCATATTTCTCTCATCACTATCTTGATCCCCTTGAATCTTGGATGTCCTTAAAGACCAACTAAACAGAAACTGTGCCCAAGTAAGCATTAATGCCTCATGAAGGAGGCTTCTACTGGGGAATTAATGCACGGTTGGGGTTGGGGGGTGTGGCACTAGGCTTTGGCCGAGTGCCTACGACCACCCAACCATGTATTAATTACCCAGTAGAAGCCAACTCTGGAGGATATTAATGCTTTTGTAACATAGGAATACTTGCGTTGTTTCAGCTCTGTTCGGCTTTGTGTCAGCACATTGAGATCTTCCGTATTCACCACGATGTCTATTCTATTTGCTGCTGTGACGTCTAGTGGTAGTGCTAGAGCTTGACACAATGACCCCGGGATTAATAGTTGGAGCATGCCTTACTGGGGAATTAATCACCACTCCAACTTTGATCATGTGTTGTATTTGATCCAATGAAATTTCTTTATTTGTCGTTCTGTTTGATGCCATGTTACAAAACTTCTTTAAAGTATTCTTTTACTTCACTGCTGACTAATCCAACTGTTTACCTTTTCATTCCTTAATTTAATAACTCCACCCCTTCTCATAGTACTTCACTTCCCTTTCTAATGCAGGTTTTGAACTTCTGAATGTTTTACTGTTTGTTCCAAAGTCAGTTATATCATCCACTAAACCATTTAGCTCCTTGGAGCATTCCACCAGCTCTTCTGCTGTTATTGTATTGCTTGTACTTCCTTCTTAACTCACTCAGCTCTAGAATGGAATCTTGAGTGAGTGCTGTATTCCTGTGTAAAAATAGCTGTTTTCCTGAGCAGTTAGAATGTTCGGAACTACAATGGTAAAACTCCAACTTGGAGTATAAATAACTAAAAAAGTATAACTCCTATCACAAAACTTACAGCATGAAATTTGCTGACAATAAAAAAATGTGGGGTCACACATGTTAGTAGCATTAACCTTTTTTTTTCTTTTTTTTACAGAGCATATAACAATGAAAATTTACATTTTTTTCTTTAAAAACAAAACCTAAATAAAAACACCTTAGAAGTGGCAGATGTCTGTTGTATGATAGTTTTCTATCACACCAACATCTGTGCATTACACTGCCACAGTTTACAGTATTTCTGAGCTGTTTTACATAATAAAACAGACCATAAACTAAGGCATGTGCCAACATATAATGCCGGTAAACCGACTGAATTTGGAAAAATGTTCTGCACAACTGCCCACATGATGCATAAATCACGATAACTAAAAAAGTATGCCTCCCAGCCCCTAGACACCTGCACGGAAAATGTTCACAATAACAAGAGCTTTAAAATGATGGGTCATGTTAGTGGCATTTGCAGATATTTTTTTACAGTTCCTGAAATGATAAAAACAAGAGCATTTTTTTTTACATTTTGTTCCCAAATAAAAACCTACATCATAAAAAGTACACCTCCTAGATCCCAGACACCAGCATGATAATTGTCCACATTAAAGAGACCTTTCAAATTATGGGTCACACATATTTCTAGCATTTACAGTTTTTTTTACAGTACTTGAAATGAAGGAAAATCTCATTTTTACACTTTTTTTAATCCCCAAAAATCTAAAAAATATTACACCTCCTAGCTCCCAGACACCAGTATACTCATTTTTCATAATGAATTTCAAATCAGGGATCACACGTTTCTAGCATTTATAGTTTTTTTTAACGGTACCTGCAATGGAGAAAAGTAGCATTTTCTTCTCCTTTTAACCCAAATTAAAACCTAAGAAAAATCTGAACGGTAGCAGATGTGTCCAATATAAAGTCAGTATTCCTGTAAGTAGGAATCTTTCCTACCAACCTGCCCTTACCAATAACCTTATTCTTGATTGTTTGATCCAGAAAGTGCATAAGAAGTGCAGGACACACATATGTGCTCTGGGGATGAGATGAAGTGAATACCTGATGCACATATGCGCTATGGGGACTAGAGGAATTTTCCTGATGACGCACATATGTGCTACGAGGCTGAGTGAGTTAAAAACACTGTGAGTGCCCCTATGCAGGTCTTAAACCCCCAACTGTTCTAGCTGTCTGCCCCAAAGTCTATTACACCTTCCACTTAACCACTCCACCCCTTGTAGAAGCCTAGAAACATTGAAACATTGAAGTTGACGGCAGATAAGGACCACAAGGCCCATCCAGTTTGCCCATTTTTCTACCTTATGAATGTGCCGCAGGCCTGTACTCTGTCAATGGCCAATCTATTCATACTCATCTGTATTATTCTCTTATGCCTATCCCATGCCTGTTTGAAGCCCTGCACTGTATTCATATCCGTCACTTCCTGAGGTAGACTGTTCCATGCATCCACCACCCTTTCTGTGAAAAAGAACTTCCTTACATCACCTCTTCATCGGCCTCCCTCTAATCTCATACTGTGTCCTCTTGTCCTGCTATTTTTCGTATATTGAAACAGTTAGACTCTTTCACCTTGTTAATGCCCTTAAGATGTTTGAATGTTTTGATCATATCACCTCTCTCCCTCCTTTGCTCTAGGATATACATATTGAGCTCCGTTAATCTGTTCTCATTTGTTTTCTGATGCAGTCCCTGCACCATTTTGGTTGCCCTTCTCTGGACTGTCTCCATTTTGTTAATGTCCTTGTGTAGGTGTGGCCTCCAGTACAGCATGCAGTACTCCAGATGGGGCCTAACCAGTTTCTTGTAAAGAGGGATTATTACCTCCCGCTTACGACTTGCGATACCCCTACTAATAGACCCCAACATCCCTCTAGCCTTACCTACTGCTTTAGTGGTCTGCTTGGATTATTTAAGGTCATCAGTTTCTTTCTTCCCTTGTGATTGCCAGCAACTCCCCTCCCAACCTATAGGTGGCTTGAGGGTTTCTCTTCCCTATGTGCATGATCTTGCACTTCTTTGCGTTAAACCCCATGTGCCACTCTTCTGACCATTTTACCAGTTTATCCAGATCTCTTCTCATTCTTCCCACCCCATCTGGATCATCTACTCTGTTGCAGATCTTGGCGTCATCTGCAAACAGACAAACTTTACCCTCCAGTCCATCTGCAACGTCACTGATGCAAATATTGAAGAGGACTGGCCCCAGGACTGATCCCTGAAGTACCCACTTGTGACTTGCATCTCTTCTGACTGTATACCATTTACCACCACTCTCTGTTTTCTGCCCGTCAACCAGTTTGCCACTCAGTTGACCAACTTCTGACCCACCCGAGCCTACCCAGCTTATTAATCAATCTTCTATGTGGAACAGTAGTGAAAGCTTTGCTGAAGTCAAGGTAGGTGACATCAACTGCTCCCCCTTGGTTCACCACTCTGATTACCCAGTCAAAAAAAGCTATGAGATTAGTTTGACAGGACCTTCCTTTTGTAAACCCATGCTGTCTTGGATCCTGTGCTCCTATGGATTCCAGGTGTTGCACTATCCTTTCCTTAAGTAGTGCCTCCATAATCTTGCCCACTACTGAGGTAAGACTGACTGGTCTGTAGTTCCATGCCTCCTCCCTGCTACCACTCTTGTGGAGTGGGATCACATGAGCCTTTCCCCAGTCTTCTGGGACCTCTCCTGTGCTCAGAGACTCACTAAACAGTTCTGATAATAGCTCTGCTAGTTCCACCCTTAGCTCCTTTAGTACCTTGAGATGTATGCCATCAGGTCCCATTCCCTTGTCCACCCTGAGCTCAGCGAGCTCTTGTAGGACTCTTTCTTTTGTGAAGAGACTAGTGCACACCTCCCTCCCCCCTGTGTCCATGCAGCTGAGCTGTGGGCCATGCCCTACCTTCTCCTCAGTAAATACTGAGCAGAAGTAGCTATTTAGGATAGATGCTCTTCCTTGGTCCTCCTCCACACACTCCCCCTTATCCCCTTTGATCTTAGCAATACCCCCTCTGGACTTTCTTCTTTCACTAATGTATCTATGGAAAGTCTTGTCCCCTTCTTTTACTGTGTGTGCTAGTGTTTCCTCAGTTTGGGCCTTTGCCTGTCTTACTACCCTCCCTGCTTCCCTTACGGACGTTTAGTATGCCTCCTTATCTTCATCCCACTGCGTTCCTTTATATTTCCTGAAGGCCGGCCTTTTGGCTCTGACCTTTTCTGCTACTGTTTTTGAGAACCAAAGTGGTATCCTCCTTCTTTTGCTCTTGCTTTTCTCTCTAACACAATGCAATGTTGCTTCAGGAATTGCATCCTTAATGCTTGCCTACTTTGCCTGTACCCCCTCACCTGTATTTCTTCTTGCCAGGGCTAGCTGAAGTTTGTTGGCCACCTTATCAAAGTCTGCTCCTCTTAAGTCCCATATGTTTGCCTTGGAATGGAATGATTTAGTCCTAGTGGCCAAATTGAACCATACCATGTGATGGTCACTGGCCCCCAGGTGACCTCTACCTGGAGATCTGTGATCCTTTCCCCATTAGTCAGTACTAGATCTAGGATAGCCCTGTCTCTTGTGAGTTGTTCTACCAGTTGTTTGAGGCCCTCCCCCTACAGGGAATCCACAATGTGTCTAGTTCTGGTGGATGGTCCTGCTGGTATTGACCAGTCTGTATCTGGCATGTTGAAGTCTCGCATTATCAGAACCTCTCCCTTTAGCTGTCATGTTTTGTATATCTTCTAACAGTAATGTGTCTACGTCCTCCCCCTGGTCTGGTCCCCCTTCCCCTGCCAAAAAAGAACCACGGATGAAAGAAACAAGGAGGTAAGAGCAGAAACAATCAACTAACAACAAATGCAGTAGCCCTAAAAGTTTAGCCTAATGATAAATAAAACTGTAAAACCTGTAAGTACCACCCGTAACAATTTCACAGAAGATATACCCTGTAAAAAACACTTTGCTACAGAGAAAAATAAAGCAGTAACAGAAGACATACCTTACAAAAAAAATTTAAATCAGAGAAGGTTATAGCAGTAATCTGTAAGCACAAACTTGTAGGCACACCCTGTAATAATGCAGCAGAAAGTATTTCTTGCAACAGCAATTTGAATCAGAGAACAATAAAGCAGTAAAATGTTAGCAACAAACCCTTTGAGTACAAAAGAAAATAATAACACACAGTAAATCTGCATAGCCAAAAGAATCCTTCATCTTTTTCCTTGCTCTGTCCTTACAAGCAAACCTGGAAGAAAAGAGCTCAGGTGAAACTAGGTGCCTTTGCCAGCAAATCTAGTATTCCCCTAACTTGCTCTTCTTGTTACTCCCTTGTCTGTACCTCCTTCTTAAAAAAACTGTAAGTACCCCTACGCGCACTCAAGCTTATACAAAAAAAAAAACTAGACTCTAATTAAAGTCCCCTCCTCTGCAAGTTTGCACCCCCACCACCTTTTTATCCAAATTTCCCCACAGCTGGGACTCAAACCCCTGTCTTTATTGTAAAGACTTCTTCTTAGGTTGAAGCAGCAACCACTTGGCCACACAGCTACTTAAGCAGTAAGGCATGACAGGGTGTGTTTTGTTGCTGAATAATGTCACACCTGGGGTGGGTTGAAGGGCCGAGTGTTTCCGCCACCCTAGATGTGACATTATGCAGTAATGACGCACATCCTGGAGTGCCTTATTGCGATTATAATATGGCTATAAAAATTCCGACAAGATTTTAATGATTAAGCAATAAACATAAAAACAAATCAGAAGTTATAACTTTATTATAATTAATTTAGACATAAAATCAAGATAAAATAGTCCCTTCAAGAGCTTTACTGCATCCCTCCATATTGCTTACACTGACTCCGTTATATCTGACTGTATTACTTTGAGCTTAACAATATTTTTTTTATACTCCTTTTATCTAATTTTTCACTTAGCATAATTGAACACATTAATATTAACAGTCCCACTAAGTGTCCTTATTGAGATCACTCATGCTGCGGCAGAGGCATCCATATGGTTATTTTCTGTGTTTTTCTGTGTTTCCATGTTTCGTTTTTTAACAGGAATGAAGACTATCCTAACAAACAGATAAAAACAACTAAGCAATTAGACATAACAGGGTATGTATTGTGTATTGCGTATTGTGGCTGGATAGTGGCACACTTCGGGGGTGTCATGAAGCATTTATTTATTTATTTTGTTTTTGTTGACCGGGTAAGTGCACTAGACAAATTCTGCATCTTTTCAGGCACGACTCGGGGGAGGGGGATACAGATGAATGCCAACTGACTTTGAACCAGATTAAGCTGTTGGTGGTATTTTAGTGACTGGGGGGGAAATTTGGCCAGGGCACCGGGGGAAATTCCCCTACTCGTCAATAGGGGGAACCTCTGCTTGTTGGGACGGCTGGCTCAGTTGGTGAGCAGGCTGCAATGCAGCAGGTTGTGCTGCAGGCTGAGGAGTTGTCTTCTCCTCTTGCAACAGACATCATGGAACCAGAAATTTTCTTTGAAGCCCCTGCAGATATGGAGGCTTTGACTGACTCTGAAGAGCTTATGCTGAACAAATGGGCAGAAACTGCTGCGGTTTTTCCTATCACTCTACCTGAAAAGCTGGGGACTTGCAAAATACAACTTTAACACAGAACAAACGGGACCTACCTATGGATGTTACAGAAAAGGATCCGGAGGCTCTCCAACTTTAATTTGCTTCTGAAGAAGCAAAGTTTTCAAAGACGAAAGAAAACATCTCAGAGGCTTTAGCAGTGGCTGTCCTGTTCCGCGAAACAGAGGCTGCCATGTCTACCGCGGTTCCCACTAACCCTCCGGTTGCTACGGCTGCAGGTCCTGCTCCACTGCCTCCTGACCTGAACATTTCACTTCCTGGTGTGAGTACTGTCTTTACTACTACTTTTTCTGCTCAAGATAAAGCTACAGTTTTTTCTTTTGTTGCGGATATGGAAAAGCGTGTTCCGAAAAGCACTTCAAAGCCCTCCCAGAAACAGACTTCTTCTTGGGCTGACCAGGTTGGTGAGGCAGAAGCCTCCTGGTCTGTGGATTCAGCCCTGAAATCTGATGGACGGGCACAACTTCCTGACTCTGGATGCTAGATCTCTGGGTTTACACCTATTAAAATACCAGGGGTCTGTATGGACAGAAGGGATTTGACAGTTTCCCCTCCACATCCCGCCTCTGATGTTTCCTTGGACGCTTTATCTCCTGCATCTTCTAATAGGAAGTGTAATGACTTAGCTGTGCAAAAGAAAGTTGTGCTTCAGGATTCTCCTCTTGCACTACCTTCTGATTTATTGTTGACCCAGAACCCTATCTTTAGGTTGGATACTGCTTTTTCAGACATCCCCAATCCGGCCAGTGATGACTCCTCTTCTAGGATCCCGCCTTCTTCTTCCATGGAACATTTAGACACACACCTTCCTACAGATGACCCTGAAGGCCCACCACCAGGCCCATCTACTGACAATCCACGTAACACTTCTCGTACTTATGCTTCTTTTCTCAGGACTCCTACTTTCTGTACTAAGCGGCATAATGCTATCAGGTTTAAATATAAGGGGAGTATGGAAATATTTCCAGATCGCAAATTTGTTGCCAGATGTCTACTGAATGAAAGATTGCATTTTTCCTCGACCTAAATGTATGTCTTGATTCATGTTTCTGGTGAAAAGATATTTGATGTTAGTTTTAAATTGAGCAGTGGGTTAGATAAGTTTTGGGATGCTTATCATAAGGTCATGCATACTCCTTTATGGTCACCTTTTGAAATAATACAGTAGTATCCACAGACACTGCCAGCTGTTTCCTGAAATTTCTGTGATATTTCCAGAAATATCTCCTGCTTTCTGCATTTCCACAGTAGGGGCAGCAGAGAGAAACTCTTCAGAAATTTCACAAAATATCTGGAAATAGCTGGCAATGTCTATGTCTACTACTGTACCTTTAACTAAACCAGGTCACAAAACTGTTACAGTCCTCTTTAGAAATGAGGAAGTGAGTGTCACTGACCTCATATTTTGGTTGAAACAACGGTGTACTGAGTTGGGGCATCCAGAAGCAATTTTTGACACTGAGGATATTTGGATTGGGGGCTGGAAAATTAGGGTAATCCTACGCTCCTCTGAAGATGGGTTGCAACATCTCCCTAAATGTGTATTTTTGAGTAGGGACAGGGGAGTGCTCTTCTATGCTGGGCAGCATAAGACTTGCTACAGATGTGGCAAGCCAGGCCACATTAGCAGTGTGTGTGACCAATTGCGCTGTATACTCTGTAATTCTTTTGGCCACACTAATGCACAATGTAAGAATGTGGCTGTTTGTGCTCTGTGTGGAGTTCTTGGACACTCCTACACCACCTGTCCTGCAGCAGCCCATAGGCAACTAGACCCTCATTAATCTGAGGTGCAATGACTAATGGTGGCTATAACCCAGAGGTCCCACTCTATAAGACCTAACTTGCCTCTTCCTGTCCCTTCCCCTTCCCTCCCAGTTGATCCTGTTCCTTCTGTGTCTTCCCCTACCATCCACCCCCTTTCAGGCCTGTGACTGTCTTGGATCAAGGAGAGGTAGTCACTGGGGTTTCTCAGGCCATACCTCCCCTCTCCCCTTCAGAACTTTTGCTGGATGATGTATCTATACCCCCCAACCTCCTCAGGAGTTACCCTTTCAGTCCCGAGTAACCAGAAGAAAGTCATACAATTCCCAACCTGCTTCTAAGGTCCCGGAACTCTCCAGTACTCCCACCAGTAATAGATTCCATGCTCTTTTGCTTCCCTAGGATGTTTCAGATGCTGAGTCTGAATCTTCCCAATTGGGTAGAAATCCCAGGTGGACACTCAGATATGGCACCTGACGAAGGACAACCCTGTTGTCCTAAACTGACTACCCCAGGACAAAAGAAAGGAAAAAAAAATATAAGCGTAAACCTCCCTGAGGGCTAACTTTCTTTGAAATTGTGGTATGGCTCCATCATTAATGTTCTGTTCACTTAATGTGAACAGCATCAAGAATAAGATAAGACAGGCTGCTAGTTTTTCATTTTTGAAATCTATTGAGAGTAATGTTTTTTTCCTGCAAGATACACGGTTGCACACCATGGCTGAGCTTTCTTATGCTGCAAAATGGTGGCATACTGGTGTATCCTATTGGTCTTTAGGCTAAGAACCCTGTACTGGGGTGGCTATTTTATTTCATGATACCGCAGTTACAGTTTTGAACCTGATAGATTTAGTTCCAGGACATGCTTTGATTTTGGATGTCTCATTTCAAGGAGTTTGTTTCCCATTACTTAATGTTTATGCCTCTCAGACAAAGGCTGCTAGGGTAGAGTTATTTTAATGCTGTACAACCTTACCTTCACACTCCATGCCACATAGTTTGGGGTGGTGATTTTAATTGTGATTTGACGTAAAAAAATCGAGGTGGGGTACTACTACTAAAAAACTGTTTTGTGATATGTCCTGTTTAACAACTGTTCTGCAAACGGCTAATTTAAGTGATGCATACACTCAGCTTCATGAGAAACTGGTCCCCACCTTTCATAAGGGTACATTGGCCAGCCAGATAGATTTTTTCTTTATTAACAAATCATAGCCCACAAACTCAGTTTCAATTATTCCAGTAGAATTTTTTGATCACTGTGCATTAAGAATTACTGCAGGCCCGGACCCTGCTTTGATGATGGGGAGGGGCATTTGGCAATTAAATTCTGATCTTTTGACTTACCAGGACATACCGCAGCAATTATGTTATTTTTTTTTCAGCCAGAAAATCTCTTTATGTAATGTATGATGACCCTTTATATTGGTGGCTTGACACAAAACAGGATCTGGTCAAACTCCTGAAATTATTGGGGAGAACCTATCAAGAGCAGGTTTATTTCACTTATCTACAAAATAGGCAACAACTACAAAGAGTGATGTCTTTGGCCCAAACCACTAAACATGATTTTACTGCTCAGATCAGACTCCTGAGGGATAAAATGGTGCCCTTGCATATGGCTCAATCACATATCCTGAAGTCCCAACAACAATATGGTGCACAGGGCACTTTCGCCACACTATGTCCCTTCCTTAGTTGTAGAGACAGGGTGAGGAAGAAAGTTTTTGAGGGTATGAAGGGGCAGGATGGTTTATTAAAGACTTCCCACTCAGACATGATGTCTGAAGTAACCCATTACACCCAGTCTCTTTATCAGGCACATTCCATTGATATTAATGCTGCGAATCATTTTTTGCAACAAGTCATAGTCCCCAGTTGTCCTTCTTCCACTCTTCAACATTTGATTGATCCCATTTCTCCACAGGAAGTGACTAGAGCTATTGCCTCCTGCAATCAAGCAAGGCTCCAGGGAGGATGGTCTGACATCAGAGCTTTATAAGCTGATGGGCGAGGACTTCTTCCAGGAACTTGCAGACGTTTTCAATTCTTTGTTATCATTTTTGGATTTTCCCTGAGACATGGAGAGGGGAATCCTTTTTCTACATAAGAAAGGGGACAAAACGGAACTTTCCAATTGAAGGCCGATTAGTCTCCTTAATGTGGATTTGAAAATACTTAAGAAAATACTTAAGCCACGTCTTTTGACAGCAGCCCAGTTTCTTATTTCCCTGGCACAGTCCTGTGCTATTCCAGGAAGTGCAATCACTGACCAACTGTTATTTTTAAGAGAAGTTTTTGATAGGTCACAAACTATGGATCATTCAAAATTTATTTTGTCCCTGGATCAGAAGGGTACATTTGATTCAGTGAACCATGATTATTTGTGGCTTACCCTTCAGCACTATGGGATATCCCCTTTGTTTATTTCATGGTTACAAAAAATTTATTGACATGCCACAGTTTCTCCTTTGGTTAACGGACATCTTGGACCACTCCTCTCTGTACATCGGGGAGTGGAGCAGGGCTGCCCTATCAGTCCTTTACTGTATGTATTTAGTATAGACCCATTGTTATGTTATTTAAATCTCATGGTCCCTCCCATCACAGTCCCTGGTGTTTTACTTCCTCTTTTCACTTTAGCCTATACGGATGATATTTGTATTTGTACCTCTACAGTTTCTTCTATTCAGACAGTTGTTTCTTTATGTGGCTCCTTTGGACTATTTCTGGCACTTCCTTAAATAAGCTAAAATGTATTGGCCATGAATTAGGGGTTGCCCTTCCTAGCCATGACTATATCTCTGGTATATGGTTCTCTGTGGAACCTGTCCAGATTTTGAGGGGGGGTTGAGGCCCCTGTCCCACCCAGTGACTTATAATTGGGACATTCAGCTTGACAAGGATAAAAATATGGTTCAAAATTAGAACAAATGACAGCTTAGTCATACCAATCGTATTTACATGATTTGAATGTATTTATTGCCCCTTTTTGGTTTTTAAGCAATGTTTTCCTCCTCCTAAGCAGTGAGAAGCTTTTCTCTTTAGTATCTTTTTTCAAGCTGTGTGGGGTAGTCGCCTTAATCCCCTTAAATGAAAAATCTTGTATTTACCAATTTCAAAAGGTGATCTTAATATGGTGAATCCTCTTTTGTTTTATTACTGTCAATTTCTTTATACTAATTTTTCCCCTTTATTAAAGCTCATCCCTAAGTTATGGACAGGTCTTTTCAGACAGTCCACAGGTCTGTGGTTTCAGGAGTGGACTACTAGTTCAAATCAACGTCTAAAGGCTAACCCCTTGGCGGCATCCTACCTTTGTGAGGTTTTTGTTAAATTAAGGCGGTGGTGAGTCACTAGTGACGGGATCATTTCTAAATCAAAGAAATTGGTCTAACAGGTTGTGATAGATTCTCATTTCATGGAGTTAGTCACTTTTCCAAAATGTCCTGCTCCATATCTTTCTGCATTATAGTCCCTTTTGGTCGAGACACGCATCTCCCTGAAATTCAAAGATGCCACATGGTTATGCTGTCATAAGAAGTTCATGGTCAAGGGAAATCAACACCATAAGCAATTAGAAGTGTGTAATTGTTCCCATCCAGGTTGTTCTCAGCAGCTAGAAACTATGCATCACTTATATTTTTCTTGCTCTTATATTGTATCATTTTGGTCATATGTTGCTGATGTTTGGAATGAACTTGCCTTTCTGACAGTGTCTTATGAGAATATGATATATGGATTTTATCCTTTGCACTGGTCAAAATGGGATATGGGTGCTTTGCATGTTATTTTTGCAACCTTTAAGTAGTATATTTGGAACTGTCGATGTCTCTTTACGTTACAACAGAAGTTTTTTTCTCATATGGAACTTCTACAAAAGGTCACAGTAGAACTTCGTCATTTATCAGTTTGAAACTAAACAGTATCCTTTCCGTGTTGTATTTCAGAAATGGAGGAACTTGCCATGGATTGCTGACTCAGATGTTCCCATTACTTAATTATCTTGTTTATTTAGTTTGCTGTACAGTTTTGGACTCTTGCATTTTCAATGCTTCTTTGCATTGATCTCTTTTTTTTTCCTTTCTCTACAATTACTATTATTGTGTAGTTTGTTGTTCTTTTTCTTTATGTGTGCATTAACACTGTTTTATTTTAATTTCTGTATTGAAGTTTCTATCAATAAAAAATTCCCCTACTCTTTTCAAGAAGTGCCATGGGATCTTTAACATCCACCTGAACTACCACCAGAACAGGCAGATGGGACCTCACTTAATGTCTCATCTAAAAGTCAGCACCTCAGGAGTGCAGCATCCCCCTCATGCTGCACTGCAGTGTCAGTACTGGGATATTAACCCAAATGTCTGGTGTGGGGCTAGAACCCACAGCCTTCTGATCTCACAGTCTCAGAGGCAAGTGTACTACCTGCTGAGCCACTGACACCGTGGCATCACCAGGTGCCTTCACTTCTATCACCCAAGAAGTGCCAGTACCCCACCACAATGTACATTTTGGAGTGTCACTGTGATTATAAAATGGGTCCAAGATGAGGTTTGTGTTTTTTTTTTTTGGGGGGGGGGCACCAAATCAAAAAAGAAGCATTTTTATAGCTTTTTTAAAACAGTCCCAGCACATCCCAACGCTGACATGTCATCTCAGATTTAAATATTATGTACAGCAAAATTTGTGCATTTTTAATTAGCTCTTAAACCCTCCAGTTTACCCTAATCCACCCCTTTTACCCATTCCCTCACCTTTCGTTCTTCTTCTTTATAATATTCCCTCCCTTTTCTCTGTCTTATTTTTATTCTGTCTTGCCAACATTCAAGAGATGGAATGTTTACTACAGATAGAATGCAAAAATTCAAACCTCTGTTCAGTTCTGCTGACAGAATATTTACTCCCGCTAGCACACAACAGAAGGACTCAGATGGAACCAGGGCTTTTGTTTTATCTGTAACAGCTTAAACAACACAGATTTTCATAGTAAGTAGATGAGAATAGGAGGGTGATTTTTCATGGTCAGCAAAGAAACATCATTAATTACAATTCTAAGTACTGTAGTACTTCATTTTTTAAGTTATGTATGTGTATGTAACAAGATTATTATGAGGGCAAATAACATTTAATTTTTATGTTACCCCTAGGTGGTGCAATCCCAAGGGCTCCACCCAGAGGTCAGGGTTGGTAGTGGTCAAGCTAACCTGAGCACAACCCTCTGGGACACTGTAATCCCCTCCCTTTCCTTACTAGTGGCCAGAACAATACACAATAATCAGTTTCACAATACCCCTGATATACCACACAAGTACCCACATTGTTTGCACTTACCACCAGGGCTTTCCTCTGGATCAGCTCTGGGGACCACCTGTAAAACAAGTTTCTACACAGCAAATAACAGCAGTACAGTGCTCTTGCACAAACTGGAACCACAGTCGGGGTAAATGCAAAAACAAGTTAGATCTGATTTATTTAAAGGACTTGAACAAGGGAAGGGTGTAATCAGGTTAATTTGCTTAAAGACTCAATCATTCAAATAATTATGCATGCACTTCAAGGTCTATAAACAGTCACACACTCTGGGTACCCAGATGGAGAATAGTGGGCTAGCCAGGAACGTTGCAGCTGGTTGGGGCCCTGTGAGGGAAGAAAAACAACATGCACAACACACACTATTTGTAATCTGGAGCCGGAGGGCTCAGTTAGTGAAAAGAAAAACAACAAGACAATCAGATGACACACTTTTAGATTAGGCTGTTGTTGCAGGGAGCTACTCTGATGATTACTCACAATACCCAAGACTGGACACAGGCTGGACGAAAATCGAGACAGCAGGTGGTTAATCTGGAGTGCCAGGAGAAGCAGGGCCCACATGATTCACCTAGGCGTAATTCCTGTTCAAGCGTGGAGCAGGATGCTGATCCCCAGGCAGGTCTCTCGTCAATGGCTTTTTCTGTGCAGCGGGTAGTCAGGCTGGGCCAGTGTGGCAAGGCCCGGGCCAAATGGAGACAAATTCGGATTCAGTCCATTTTGGGCTGGATACAGCTTCCAGCAAGCAGAACACAGTTGACACAGTGGGGGACCAAATCACGACCCACTTTCCATACACAGCACATTTACATGTAAGGAAATTCTACTGTGCCAAAGTCTCTGCACAAACCAGGGATTCAAAAGTAGCTGGAAATCCTGACAGGCTGATCGCATTCAGCAAAATCTTCGGTCTTCTTCAGGTATGAGCCTGGTAAAAAAATCAATGGCTTACTTCATTCTCACAAACTTGGATTTAGTCCAAAATAATTCTCTTCTCTCTCTTTCAGGGGCAGCAGGCAGACATGCAGGCCAAAAACTCAGCCCTTTCACAGTTCTCCCATGCGAATCCACTCAGGATTGCTGCTCAAAATCACTTCAGCTCTTTCTTCTTCTGCTTCCAACTTAGATCTAACTGAAAATTGCAAGCAGTCTGGGATTTCCCCAAGATCCAAAAGGTTTGGTTGGCTGATCTGTCTGTCAGTCATAACACGAGCTCCCCCTTCAGTTGTAAAAAGGTGCCAATAGCCCAGAACTACAATCCCTACAGATTTTGACTCCAGACAGCTTTTGTAGTCCGACTTCATTTTAGGTCCCACCAGTACTGATTGGTCCAATTTGCAGTCCAGGACCAAGATAGAGGAGACAAACAAAACAGTCTTTGCTGCAAAGAAGGCAGGTTAGACAAACTACATTATCATTATCACTGTAAATCATTTTCAGCAAATAGTTACATCTTTCAACAGAGCTCCCTCTCAGATTACTTATGCTGCAATCTAGGCAGCTCTTAAAGAGGCAGTACACAGAGGCTATACAGGTTCTGGTAATCACATTTAAACTGCTAAAATGCAGGACACCAGCCTGGCAGTGAGCATTTAGGCAAGTTCCAGGAAGACTTTTTGGGAACCCCCATTTGTAGGGGGGGTTACACCCTTCCCTGCCTGGGAAAACTTGGCATCCACTTCAAGTCTGTACCATCATAACATTGAAAATGCACCATATACAAGACAGTTATACCATTTGTACACTATACAAGTACTATCTGATTCATCAATTGGCATAACTTGTCATTTTACTATACAGTTCAATGTACTCCACTATATCATTTCCATTCTGACAATACATTATGCATATTTCACACAGCTAAATTGAACATTACTATACAGAATCATGTAATAACTTCTTGTATTCTAAACAATGCAAGAGGGGACCCTTCCCTATCAGCTAACTTGGGGCTTGATGGGGCAGGGGCATCATGGTGAGAGGGCAGAACAAGTAACCTGGAATGGGCCATCAAGCTCAATTTGGGCAGTGAGCTCCGAGAGACACAAACACCTTTGTGGACTACATTGAGAGGCAAATCCACTGGCCTCCCAGGGGAATCATAACTGAAGCACACCACTTGCTTGACAGCTAGGCCGGTCTTTCTGGGGTGAACAGCCACAGTATCTGTACTTTCAGCAATTGTCTTGGAGCTTTCATCACTTGTGAGGGGTGCCTCTGCATGAAGGGAAATGTCCAAGCTGGGAGCATAGAAACGTAGAAACATAGAATTTGATGGCTGATAAGGACCGCTTGGCCAACCTAGTCTGCCCATTTCCCTACCTAACTTATAAGCTGCAGATCCTAGTTAACCAACAGCCTACTTCCTCCTACCCCCCACTAGAATTGCCTTATGTCTTTCCCATGCATTCTTGAATTCCCCCATTGTTTTTGACTCTATGACCTCCTCAGAAAGGCTGTTCTATGTATCCACAACCCTGTCTGTGAAGAAATACTTCCTCACATTACCTCTGAGCCGTCCTCCCTCTATCTTCAAATTGTGCCCCCTTGTTTTTGCACATCCCTTTTTCTGAAAGATGCTACCCTCTTGGACTTTGTTGATTCCCTTGAGGTATTTGAAAGTTTCTATCATGTCCCCCCCTGCCTCCTTTCCTCGAGGCTATACATCTTCGGTTCCTTTAGTCTTTCTTCACATGTCTTCTGATGCAGACCCTGCATCATTGCCCTCTTATGGAGATCCTCCACCCTGTCTATGTCTTTGCGTAGATGGGGTCTCAAGAACTTTACCCAATACTCCAGATGCCTGTCCCTATGCATCCCAGTATCCCACCAGCCCTTCTTACTGCCTTCTCACATTGCTGGCCCATCTTTAGGTCATCTGCTATGACTACCCCAGGTCCCTTTCCATTTTTGTTGTTGTCAGTATCTTACCCTCCCATTGTGTACTCTTCCCCTGGGTTTTTGTTTCCCAGATGAATTACTTTGCACTTCTTTGCATTGAATCTAAACTGCCATACATTTGACCATTCCTCCATTCTTGCCCAGTCCCTTTTCATCCTTTTCACCCCACCTTGTGTATCAACCCTGTTGTAGATCTTTGTGTCATCTGCAAAGAGACATACTTTCCCTTCCAGTCCCTCTGCAATGTCACTTATAAAGACATTAAAGGACCAACCCCAGTACTGAACCCTCGCGGTACCCACTAGTAACCTCCTTTCTTCACTGTGGACTCCATTTACTATTACCCACTGTGTCCTGTTGTCCAACCAGTGTTTTACCCAGGCTACCACCCTAGGACCCTCCCAGGCTGGCTAATTTGTTTATTAATCTTTTATGGGGACTGTGTCAAATGCCTTGCTAAAGTCTAGGTAGGCCATGTCCACAGCCCCTCCCTGGTCTACTGCTTTGGTCACCCAGTCAAAGAAATCAATTAGATTTGTCTGACATGACCTTCCCACTGTGAATCCATGCTGCCTTGGGTCCTGTGCCCCACTGGCCTCTAGGTACTCAACAAAGTTCTTTCCTTCAGAAGTGATTCCATCATTTTCCCTACCACTGAGGTCAAACTGACAGGTCTATAGTTTCCTGCCTCTGTCTTGCTCCCACTTCTGTGAAGGGGAATCACATCTGCCCTCCTCCAGTCCTCAGGTACCACCCCATCTTCCCATGATTTATTCAAAAGGGTAGTCAGTGGTGTTACTAATTCTTCCCTTAGTTCTTTTAAAATTCTGGTGTGAATCCCATCAGGCCCCTTTACTTTATCCACCTTCAGTTTTAAGAATTCTTTCAGAACCCTTTCTTCTGTGAAAGGACTAATATCAACCCCCTATCCAGAGTGCTTCTATTGATCAGATTAGGTATTGCCCCCTGCTTTTCCACTGTGAATACTGAGCAGAAGCATTCATTCACTATCCCTGCTTTTTCACTGTCGCTCTTGGCCCAACCACCTTCCTCTTTGTTCAGCCTCAGTATCCCTGCCTTAGTCTTTCTTTGCTCCCTAATGTACCTATAAAAGGTTTTATCCCCCTTCTTAACCAAGTTGGCTATCTTTTCTTTGGTTTGGGCCTTTGCTATTCTGACTGCCTTACCCGCTTCCTTCTGCTTTAACTGGTACAGTTCTCTGTCCTGCTCCTTCTGTGTTTCCTTATACTTCCTGAATGCTATCTTTTTTCCCTTACCTTCCCCGCCACTTCTTTTGAGAACCATAGTCATTTTTTTCTTTCGTTTTGATTTGTTTATTTGCTTCACACAAAGACTTGTTGCTTCTGTGATGGCAATTTTGATGTTTCCCTATTGTTACTCCACCCCACCTTCTTGCCTGTTTGCTAGTGCTTTTCTGAGGCACTCTCTCATTTTGTCAAAATCAGCCCTTCTGAAGTCCAGTACCTTCATTTTTGTGTGGTTTACTCTACAGCTAAGTTTATCGTGAACCACACTATTTGGTGGTCGCTTGTTCCCAGATGGCTACCCACTTCAAGATCAGAGATCCTCTCTCCATCCCTATTTGAGAGTGCCAGGTCTAAGACTGCTCTCTCCCGAGTGGGTTCCAAAACTAGCTGTCTGAGGCATGCCCCATGTAGGCCATCGAGAATGGCCCTGCTCTTGGATGTGGCTGCAGCAAAGGTTCTCCAGTCAACATCTGGCACTGTCAACTCCTTGTTCTGTAGGCTCTGGTTCCACAACACTTGGCTTATTTTGTGAAGCTTCAGGCACAATCAAACTTTGAGGTACTGAAAGGGGTCTGTCAATACTCTCATACTGATCCTCAGGTTCTGGTGTGTCACCAGAGAGACTCAAACCATTGTCCCCTTCTTCAGGCAATTCACACAGTTCCACAAAACATAGAGACTCAGCATTCTCAGACGAGATACTTTGCACTTCACTTTCAGGGAGCACTGGCTTCAAGGACAAAGCTGGGGGGTTAGGCAGTCCAGAAGGCCCAGCTTCATCCCCACAATTAATCATGAGGTTACCTCAAAATAGCTGACTCAGTTCATAAGAGAGGTAACAGGCAAAGTCGCACTCACTTTCATCAGAAGTGGACTGACAGTCATTATCATTCTAGGCTTGCTGTGGAGGAAACCTTAAATCTGTGACCACTGGGGTTGGTTGACTCTGTCTCTTTCTTGCAGCAGCAAGAGTCATCAGCCTAGGGGGCTCAATTTCTGGGGGTTCAACCTCAATCATGACTTGGCCAATAGGTAGCAAGTGGTTATGGTGCATGGTCTTGACAGCTTTGGAGTTGTTCTCTGGGCGCACCCTGTACACAAGTAAATCATCCAACTTTCCAACTACTACATGGGGATGATGGTGCCATCGATCAGCAATTTTGTGTTTACCATGCAGTCCCAAATTGCATAATAACGCACGATCTCCAGGTCGAAGCTCTTGAGCCTTTACTTTTTTATCATGCCTCTCTTTGTTGGCTAGATTTCTCTTGGTGGCCATTGTCTGGGCCAGTTGATAGGCATGGTTCAATTGAGCTTTCAGCTTTTGTACATATTGCAAGTAGATTTCGGCTTGGATCCCATCTGGAGAGACCCCAAAACAGACATCAACAGGCAGTCGGATCTCTCTCTCCCGAACATGAGGTGGTAGGGAGAGAACCCGTTAGCATAATTTTTCATGCAATTGTATGCATGTGTCAAGGTGCTAATCTGCTGGCTCCATTTATGCTTGTCTTTTGGGTGGAGGATGCCCTGCATGTCTAGAAGGGTGTGGTTAAAACGTTCTGGTTGAGGGTCTCCCTCGGGTGATAGGGGGTGGTTCTTGACTTTCGCACCTCCCCCCATAGAGAGAGCATTTCTTTGATTAGTTGACTCTTAAAGTCTCTGCCCTGGTCAGAGTGGATCCACTGGGGGACACCATACTGGATGAAGAAATTTTCCACTAGCACCTTAGCCATGGTAGATGCCTTTTGATCTTTGGTGGGAAAAGCTTGTGTATACCATGTGAAATGATTTATAACCACTAGCACATTGCCAGTGTTCCGCTGATCATGTTCTAAACACAAGAAGTCTATGCAGACTAGTTCCATGGGGGTGCTGGTAGTAATAGTAAAAAGGGGGGTAGCCCTCTGAGGCAGGGCTTTTCTTCACAGGCAGAGACTACAAGTCTTTACATGGTGCTCAACATCAGCCCCCACTTTGGGCCAGTAAAAGCGAGATTGTACCAGGTCATGGGTTCTGTCAATACCGAGGTACCCCATGTGATTGTGGAGGGACCTCAGTACCAAACCTTTAAAGGCCATGGGCAGGACCAATTGTTGCTTGTCTACTTTGCCACTATGATCTACTGTCTCTCTATACAACAGCTGATTGAGCAACTTCAACCTGGGGCCTTCTTTAAACAATAAAGCAGTTCGCAAGCCAGTGGAACGTAACTTAGACACATCTTTCCCGCCACGCAGGGCATCAGGTGCTGGCTGAATCATAGGATTTTGGGATTAAGCCCACTGAATGCTGTCATTGTCTAATTGAGGTAGTGCACTAATATCTAGAGCAGCGAAGTGACAATAAGCAGCTGGTATGCAGGTGTCAGAAGGGCCCAAGCAATCTACTAAACAGTCCGCTGTGTCTGCAGACATCTGTTCATCCCTATTAAACTTTTGGCACAATGATCGAATGTCAGGTTCAGACAGCCTGACCCAATCACTCTTGGAAGTGGGCCTTTGTGATAGAGCATCGGCATCAATATGGTTCAGACCCGGTCTGTATTCGACAGCAAAATCATAGGTTGATAATGCAGAAAGCCACTGGTGCCCAGTGGTGTCTAACTTAGCTGAAGCCTGTACATAGGCCAATGGGTTATCATCGGCCTTCACCAATATCTTAGCCCCATAGACGTATTCATGAAACTGGTCAACAATGGCCCATTTTAGTGCAAGGAACTCCAACTTATGCACAGAGTAGTTTCATTCGGATGGGGTCAAGTTCCTACTGGCAAAAGCTACTGGTCTCAGGCCATCCTCATGGTCTTGATACAGTACCGCTCATAGATCCTGCAGACTAGCATTCGTGTGCAGCACATAAGGTTTGGTGAGGTCAGCATAGGCAAAGATGGGTGCATGGGTGAGCTGGTATATGATCTCATGGAAGGCTGCTTCACAGTCAGGCATCCAGTGGGGCCCGAAGAGTTCACCTGGGTGGAAGTATACTTTTTCTGGTTCTTTAATGGCCCCTTTTTTGTACTTACGATTAGTAGGAGGGTAACCCTGGGTAAGGTTCAAGAGTGGGTGAATCACCTTGGAATAGTCTTTTATGAACCTGCGGTAGTAGCCACAGAACCCCAGGAAATGTAGTTCTTTCAGTTATGGGGCTGGACCCAGGTAGTCAGTGCTTCAACCTTACTGGGATCAGTCTCTATCCCTTTTGTAGATACTATGTGCCCCACATACTTCACAGAGGTTTGGAAAAACTGGCACTTGTCAATGGACAGCTTGAGGCCGAAGTCTTCCAGTCGGTCAAGGACTTTAAACAGTCAGTTCTCATGCTCCACTAAGGTGCTCCCAAACACAATGACATTGTCCAAGTACACCAGGCATTCCAGCAAATTCATATCTCCCACCACATGTTCCATCAGTCACTGAAAGGTGGCCGGGGCACCCAATATCTTCCTGTAGCATCCTCAGAAACTCGTAGAACCCCAATGGACAGATGAAAGCTGTTTTCTCATGGTCTTCCAGGGCCATCAGGATCTGGTAGTATCCACTGCTAAAATCCAATACCGAGAACCATTTGCTCCCATTCAAGCAGTCCAGGGCATCTTGTATACGAGGCATAGTGAACTGGTCTGGGATAGTCCGCCGGTTCAGGGTTCGATAATCAACACACATCCTCTCAGACCCATTCTTCTTATGCACAACCACAATGGGAGAGGCATATGGGCTCCTGGATTCTTGTATCACACCAGCAGCGAGCATTTCCTGCAGGTGTCATCTCACATCGCCTATATCTGCTGGGGCTAGGCGTTGAGACCTCTCTCGAAATGGTCGTTTATCATGCAGGCGTATGTGATGCTCCACACCCTGAACACACCCCACATCCCATTCCTTCAATGAAAACACTTGGTTTCTCTGGGCAAGTCTCTTGCTAATTCTAGCCTTCCATTCAACTGGCAACAGGGAGTCACCAAAGTCAAACAAGTCTGGGGTCACTCTCTCCTTCTCACCAGGGTGCTTGTTGCTGGGCAATACTGCAGTGTCTGCACAGTGTACCATAGCTAGGGTGCATCCTCTGTTCACCCGGATCTCCTGATCTGACATAGTGTGAATCTGGACCCTCACTCATCATGCACAGGCATGGGCATGAGCAGGCAAGATGCTTGGCTTGATCAGTAATCCTTCTGGCAATTTTCCTTTGCCTGGTGCATCCAACATCAGTATTTTGTTCTTAACATCTATCTGGAGGCGGACCTCCTCTTGAATGGTATACTGGGTGTTAGTGGCCAGTACCATTAAATCGGGATCCTTCTTCCACACGAACCCCACTGGTTCATCTTGGTCTACTTCCTCTGGTTTCTGTTGCAGATCATAGGCCCTCTTGATCAGAGCCGGAATTCTCAGGGCCTTTCCAGTCCATCGCCTTTGTTTCCTGTGACAGTGTTGCACCAGTCTCCCAAACATATGGCTGTTTGTCCCAATTAACAGGGGGACCCCATCATACAGTTCAGTGGGGGACATACTAGGGCCAATGTCTCTACTCGCTCCTCTACACCAGTTACAGTTGTAGGAAATGACAACCAGAGGTGGACATACCCTAGGTAGGGATAAGACTTGTCGCTCAGGTCCCACACATGTAAGCCTTCCAGGGATTGCAAAGGCACATCAGATAAGTGTTTGTCATACCAGTCCTGGAATACAATGGTCACTTGTGACCCACTGTCAATCTCAGCCCGAGTATGAATACCATTCACAGTCACCGTAGTCTCCATTGAAGGGCCCTCTATTTTGGACCAGTCTGGAGAGGCAGTAGCAGAGGCCTGAACAGATGATTTAGCCACCAAGAAATTTGAGTTAGGGTTTCTCAAACACTCACTGTAGTAATTTTGGGCACCCTTTGGTCATTGATTTGCTTTTCAGAGCTCCTCTTAGAGTCTGTTTACTGCTCTTTCTAAGTCCTTCTGAGACTGGCATTCTCTTTTCATATGGCCATCCTTTCCACAGTGGTGACAAATGATAGATTCCTGGGTCATCCTAGGAGAGAACATCGTATAAGGAACTGAAGCAGTAGTAAGAGATTGGGGTCTAGTATCTGCTTGCAGCAGTGAGGGTGGTGCAACAGTTCCTTTAGATTGGCAATCAATCTGGTGATCTCAGCCTTGGAGTCACCCTTGGTAGCAGATGCCTGAGGGTGCACCCCCACCCCCATGGCAGTCAAATCCTGAAAGGGACTGGAATTTTGTTCCATGGGGGAAACCCTTGCAGAGGCACCCATCTTCAACTCTCAGACTTCCTTTAGTAGCTCGACTTTCCAATGCTGGGTCCAGGGCGGGAAGTCCTCTGCATTCTCAGAGTGCTCATTAAGTGCCGACTTTTGCCCCTGAGCTCACTTGGCTGATCACTCTCAGTCACTTGCGTAGCTGCAGCAGATATGGGTGCAATTCCCCCATGGGGTTGCCTTTGCTCAACCCCCCGAATTTCTTTCATTAGCTCATCATAGGAGGGAGGGTGATTCCAGTCAGGTGGCAAGGCGCAACTAAAGCAGTAAGAATTCTGAAAATAGAGCAGACTTAAGGATCTGGTCTAGCCTAGTTTGATCTAATTCATTTGATGGCAAACTACCCTTTCTGAGGCACTCTTGTAGTAGCTTTTCAAGCCGAGATACATACATAGACAATGGCTCCCCTGGGTACTGCTGAGCATTTCTTACTCTCTATCACAGATCCTCATCTGAATCTGGGCTCCCATACACATTCTCTAATGCATCAAGATAGTCCTGTGCAGTTGCTTCAGGGTTGTTGATCCACTTGGCATGGATGGTAGCCAGGGCAGGACCTTGGAGACTCTCACACAGCCTCTTTCATTTATCTGCTTCTGAGCACTACCATTCAAGTACTAGAAGGGCAACATAGTCTATCCAGGTCTCCCAGCCTTGCTCCCCCTGGGGGGTGAGGAGGGTGCCCGAGAAGATTCTCAGCCATCAGTAGGAATCGTGACTAATAGCAGGCACAGATATAGGGGCCAGCAATGGCATGGGCACAGAAGACAGGGCAGTAACAGGTGCTGGAGTGGGAGGGGGTGTTGGGGAAGGAACACCCCCAGTTGGCAGGAATAGTTTCTTAAAGTCCTCTATGGTTTTCCCTTCCTCCAGCAACAACTTAGCAAATTTCTTCTCAAAAGTCTCAGATAATGGTGGGAGCTCATCCTCCTCAGGGTCTTTACTGTATTTTTTATTTTTTTTATTTATTATGCTTTTTGTGCCAGCCTAGCACTGAATTCAGCCTTGGTCATGACCCCTACCACCTCCTGCACCCACATGAGCTAAGCTCCCCCTATGCCCCCTGGCTTACCCCCCAGGGCAGGGTTGTGGCACTACCCATGTCACGAACGTCGGTTTGGGTTTTAGGGGGAGCCAGCCTGGGAGTACATTGAAGGTGGCGAGGAGGGCATCATGGAGGCACTTGGCTGGGGATTTTTCTGTCCCCAAAAGGACGTTATTTTTTCCTCAGGGGTGGGGACGTGCAATGACATCCCGCGTCCACCTCGCCCCCTCCTAACGTTGAGACGCTGGTTGCAGTGGAGCCCCCGGCCTCTGCCAGAGGTCTGTGGTGCACCTGATGTTTGTCCCTCCTCCCCTGGAGAAGGAGAGCAGTCCCAGAGGATGCTCCATCCATCGCCCTCTGGCTGGCCCTCCAGCGACCCAGGTCCCTTTCCGAACCTGGGTCGCTGGCGTTGCAAGTGGAAACACCAACCGCTGCGCCGACGGCCGGCATCTTTACTGTCTTTTGTTATCACTCTCCAGGTAGCTGGAACCCCTTCTGGGGCAATAGTCTGTGGCACTTTAGAGCTGTCCATGAGGTCACTATATTCTATCAAGGCTATGAAAGTTTGGGCGATCAAATCAGCCTGTCGACCCACCACCACAAGGTTTTTTAAACATTCAACTTTGGAGAGTGCTCCCTCTACAGTGTCTTTACTGGTACCCAGGGGAATATCCAGTATAAGTAGAGCATTTTGGGGGTCGATCTCCTGCCCAGTATACCACCCCACCAACTGGTGTTACCCCATTTCTACTGGGGTAGCCATTAATCTTTAACAATAATTCATCATTTTTAGCCACTAGAAGGCACAAAATGCCAGCGGTGAGTCTCCAAAATGTAACCCCTAGGTGGCGCTATTCCAAGGGCTACTACCCTGCCTGCTTGGCTAGTAGCAGGTTAAGGGGCTTGAGTTCTGAAACAGGTGCCTCCACCCAGAGGTCAGGGTTGGTAGTGGTCAAGCTAACCTGGGCATAGCCCTCCGGTACATTGTAACCCTCTCTTTCCTTACTTGTGGCCTGAACAATACACAATAATCACTTTCACAATACCCCTGATATACCACACAAGTACCCACACTGTTTGCACTTACCACCAGGACTTTCCTCTGGCTTGGCCCTGGGGACCCCTCTGTAAAACAAGGTTATACACAGCAAATAACAGCAGTGCAGTACTCTTGCACAAACTGGAACCACAGTCAGGGTAAATGCAAAAAAAAGTTAGATCTGATTTATTTAAGGGACTTGAACAAGGAAGGGGTGTAATCAGGTTAATTTGCTTAAAGACTCTATCATTCAAACAGTTATGCACACACTTCAGGGTCTATAAACAGTCACTCACTCTGGGTACCCAGATGGAGAATGGTGGACTAGCCAGGAACATTGCAGCTGGTTGGGGCCCTGTGATGGAAGAAAAACAACATGCACAACACATACAATTTGTAATCTGGAGCCGGAGGACTCAGTTAGTGAAAAGAAGAACAACAAGACAATCAAATGACACACTTTTAAATTAGGCTGTTGTTGCAGGGAGCTACCCTGATGATTACTCACGATACCCAAGACTGGACACAGGCTGGACGAAAATTGAGACAGCAGGTGGTTAATTTGGAGTGCCAGGAGAAGCAGGGCCCACACGATTCACCGTGGCAGCATTCCTGTTCAAGCGTGGAGCAGGGGGCTGATCCCCAGGCAGGTATCTTGACGATGGCTTTCTCTGTGCAGCGGGTAGTTTGGCTGGGCCAGTGTGGCAAGGCCCCAGCCAAATGGAGACAAATTCGGATACAGTCCATTTTGGTCTGGATACAGCTTCCAGCAAGCAGAACACAGTTGACACAGTGGGGGACCAAATCACGACCCACTTTCCATACATAGCACATTTACATGTAAGGAAATTCTACTGTACCAAGCAAACTGCTCTCCGGTCACGATCGCAAAGTCTCTACACAAACCGTGGATTCAAAAGCAGTTGGAAATCCTGACAGGCCAATCGCATTCCTCAAAATCTTCAGTCTTCTTCAGGTATGAGCCTGATAAAAAAATCAGTGGCCTACTTCATTCTCATAAACTTGGATTTAGTCCAAAATAATTCTCTTCTCGCCTCTCAGGGGCAGCAGGCAGACATGCAAGCCAAAAACTCAGCCCTTTCACAGTTCTCCCATGCGAATCCACTCATGATTGCTGCTCAAAATCACTTCAGCTCTTTCTTCTTCAGCTTCCAACTTAGATCTAACTGAAAATTGCAAGCAGTCTGGGATTTCCCCAAGATCCAAAAGATTTAGTTGGCTGATCTGTCTGCCAGTTACAGCAACAGCTCCCCCTTCAGTTGCAAAAAGGCACCAAAAGCCCAAAACTACAATTCCTACAGATTTTGACTCCAGACAGCTTTTGTAGTCCGGCTTCATTTTAGGTCCCACCAGTACTGATTGGTCCAATTTGCAGTCCAGGACCAATATAGTGGAGACAAACAAAACAGTTCTTGCTGCAAAAAAGGCAGGTTAGACAAACTACATTATCATTATCACTGTAAATCATTTTCAGCAAATAGTTACATCTTTCAACAGAGCTCTCTCTCCGATTACTTATGCTGCAATCCAGGCAGCTCTTAAAGAGACATACACAGAGGCTACACAGGCTCTGGTAGTCACATTTAAACTGCTAAAACACAGGACACCAGCCTGGCAGTGAGCATTTAGGCAACATCAAGGAAGACTTTTTGGGAACCCCCATTTGTAGGGGGGTTACACCTATGTTTATAAATTTAATACAGTTTTATTTTTAGGGCCTAGTTGAAGGTTTTTAGTGAGTAAAGGTGACAGCCACATTTGTGATGGCAGTCAGGAAGAAAAAATTACTCACCTTAGTAATGTTGTTTCTTCTAATGGAGTCTTGCTATATTATGACATATGCAGTATAACCCCAGGTTAGAACTGCTCCGGAGGTGAAAGAGTTAACTTCCATGCAGGGCATGGAATCTTGAGCACGAGCTCGGTTAACACTCCGTCTGTTGAGCTCAAACTTAAACTGTCAGATCTTTATGAGCAAAAACTCACTAAGGTTCTGTGTGGAAGCAGTAAACCTACACTAGCCACTGGCTACTAACTACAAAACACCTTTTGATCTTGATCCCAAAACAAAGACTCAAGTCGAGGATTCAAGAAGAACTTAAACATAACACCTAAGCACCTAGAAGGGTGAAAGGAAGTGGGCACCAAAGAAGTGCCAACATGCGCTGCCCGCCACATCCCAAAAACATAGGTTCTGAGAGGGGCAGGCTGGGAGGTCATAATATATCAAGACTCCATTAGAAGAAACAACATTACTAAGGTGAGCAATTTTTCTTCAAACAACGAAGTCTTGCTATATTATGACATATGCAGAACTACACAGCAGTACCTCATGGAGGAGGGACAGAACCTACTTGGGAAATAGGTTTCTAAGCACAGCTGAGCAAATCGAGCATCACTCCTAGCCTGGATATCCAGGGAATAATGCTTAGTAAAAGTGTGAACTGCTTTCCAGGTAGCTGCTTGACATATCTCTAGGATAGGAATGTCCCTGGCAGCAGCCAGAGATGCAGCTGTACCCCTACTAGAGTGAGCCCTCAGGCCTGAGGGAGGAACCTTACCCAGTTTTTCGTAACATAATTGGATACAAGAGACAATCCACCTGGCAATGGATCTTTTAGTGGCAGGTTTCCCTTTACCAACCTCACCATAGGTGAGGAACAATTGAAGGGATTCGAACCTGTGACCCTTGGTACGCTCTATATAGTAACTAAGGGCTCTTTTGACATCTAAACTGTGCAATCTCCTCTCACCAGAGGAGGAATGGTCAGTGAAGTACACAGGGAGAGACATGGATTGATTAAGGTGAAAGTCTGAAACCACCTTAGGCAAAAACTTCTTGTTAGTCCTGAGAACTACCTTATCTCTATGAAAGGAGATAGAATCAGGCTCCACTGACAAGGCTTGTAGCTCACTTATGCACCTGGCAGAGGTGATGGCTACCAGAAACACAGTTTTCCAAGTCAAGTGCTTCAGCTCTGCTGAAGACAATGGCTCAAAAGGGGGTTGCATAAGCTGAGCGATGCAAATATTAAGATCCCAAGCAGGGGCAGGGGCCCTGAACGGGGGGTTGGTGTGAAGCAACCCTTTAAAAAACTTGGAGAACACAGGGTGAGCTGATAAAGAAGAGGGCTTGCCTGCTGATAAGAAGACAGACACAGCTGGCAGGTGCACTTTTAGGGTAGCTGGTCTCAGCCCCAAGGAATTCAAATGCACCAAATAATCTAGGATGGTGGGCACACCAGCAGATTCTGGGGGAATATGTTTACCAGCACACCATATGGAAAATCTTTTCCATTTTAAATTATAGGTAGCCCTGGTGGAAGGCTTCCTAGAGGCCTTCAAGATATCCAACACACCTTGAGAAAGGTGTAGGTCAGCAAACTCTAACTCTTCAAGAGCCAAGCCTTGAGATTGAGAGATTTGAGGTTCGGATACCAAACTCTCCCCTGGGCACAGGATAACAGGTTGTGATTCCTGGGAAGGCATAGGGGAGAGTGGACTGCTAAGGACATGAGGAGTGGTACCAGGGCTGCCTGGCCCAATCTGGAAGCAATCAGGATTATCTTGCAGGATTGAGACCTGACTCTGACTAGCACTTTGAAAAGAAGAGGGGGGGAAAAGCATGAAGAAACTTCCCTTCCCAACTGAGGAGGAAGGCATCCAGAGGACTGGGCCCAACACTGGGGCCTGCAGCAAAAAGGGAAGTTGGTGATTGTCTGGGGCTGCAAGAGATCTGTTTGCGGTGCCCCATCTGGCAAACACTACCTCCAGTACCAGGGGATCCAGTGCCCATTTGTGATGGCCCTGGGAAATCCTGCTGAGAGCATCCGCCAGACATTGTCCTTGCCTGGGAGGAAACTGCTGTAAGGAGGCGCTCAGAGAGTAAGCACAGAGACCACAACTTTATTGCTTCTGCACAAGGTCAGAAGCCGAGTGCCCTTGTTTAGTTGATGTACCACATTGTAGTGGTATTGTCTGTCCTGACCTGAACTACCTTGTTCTGGACAAATGTGGAGAAAACTTGAAGTGCTAGAAAAACTGCTCTGAGCTCCAGCAAATTGATGTGGAGCAGGGATTCCTGAGGAGACCACAGCCCTTGGGTGGAAAGATCGCCCATGTGAGTTCCCCACCCCAGGAGGGATGCATCTGTAGTAAGGGTCAAGGAATGAGACTGGGGAATGAAGGGAATCCCCTGTCTCAGATTGTTCTGATCCTGCCACCAGTGAAGGGCCTGGATCAGGGTTCGAGTCACTGGAATCAATTTGGTTAGGGGATCCGTCCTTTGAGACCAAAAGGCTCTCAAATGGAACTGAATGTCCTACATCTGAAATCTCGCTCCCTGCACTACTACTGTAGAAGCTGCCATGTGCCCCAGGAGCTGTAGGAAATGCCTTGCTGGTCGAGAGACCTGCAGGGTGAAAGAGGAAACCAGAGACACCAGGGTCCTTGCTCTCTCCAGAGGAAGGAAAGGCTCTGGCTTCTTTGTATTCAGTTCTGTGCCTATGAAGGTGAGAAGCTGGACAGGCTCCAGAACTGACTTTGGAAGATTGAGAAGGAAACCTAGAGATGTAAGTAGTTGCTGGGTTACTTGCAAATGAAGTTTGACCTGTTCTGGAGACTGGCCTACAATGGGCCAGTCGTCCAGATAAGGAAGATGGCAATCTTTGCCTTCTTAAGTGAGATGCTACTACTGCCAGGCATTTTGTAGACACCCTTGGAAGGGAGGGCTGAAGGGCATGCTCTGAACTGGTAATGGCCTAAGGGCAGTTCGAATCTGAGGTACTTTCGATGGGGCTTCTGATGAGAACATGAAATAGGCATCCTTGAGGTCCAGGGAGGCTAGCCAGTCCCCTGGCCTTAGAGAGGTAAAATAATCCCCAGGTCACCATTTTGAACTTTGGTTTTAAAAGGTGCTTGTTTAGATACCTGAGATCCAGAATGGGCCGCCATTCTCCTGTCTTTTTTGGGGTAAGGAAGTACCTGGAGTACAACCCTTTGCCCTGGTGTATGGGTAGAACCCTTTCCACTGCTCTGAGAGCCAAGAGGGAAGAAACTTCTGCTTCCAGGGCAAGTGTCTCTGATGGATTTGCAAGTGGTAAAGATCTGGCTCTCATCTTCCGAAATTTTTTGAAGCTGAGAACCAGTCCCTGCCTTACTACCTCCAGGACCCAGTTGTCTGATGTTAAAGACTTCCAGTCCTGGACAAAAAGTAAGCCAGCCTGTCCCTACTGGTAGTGGAGAATCGACCCTGGCTACCATCAGGAGCCTGTTTGCAGGGGCTTTGGGTTGAGGCAAGCAGGCTTACTAGAACCCCTTCTGCCCCTTCCTCAAAGAACCCCTCTGGGCAAAAGCAGAAAAGGAGGCCTGGGCTTGGTAAAATGGCCTAAGAAAAGGCCTGCCCCTGCCTCTGACATGCTGCCTTTGAGGAGTGACTTGCCTTTCTTTGGCCTGTGCACTCCTATAGGTAGTCCTATACTCATCCATTTTCTTCATATAATTCTCTGTCTGCTCCCCAAACAGAGAAATTTCCCACAACAGGAAAATCCATAGCCTTAGACTGGGTATCCTGTGACAGGGCAGTACATCTGAGCCAGGCCATTCTGCGAAGAGACACAGATGTAGCCATAATTGATGAAACATCATTAGAATCTACAGCAGCATGAAATTGCACCTTGGATGCCTCAATACCATCCGCGACCACTGCTCCAGCTCCTGGCAAGCTGTTCAGGGGCCTGTTTGTACTAGGGGCCAGGGCGGTATCCCACCTGGATTTCTGGTACCTAGCTGCTAAGCCATATAATTTGCCTGTCTGAGTCTCAAAGATGCTGCCATGTACTGTTTTTGCCATGGCATCCATTCTCCTGGAATCCTTTTCAGGAGGGTGAGAAACTAGAGGAATATTAGCCTTGTCAAAGGCTGCAGCCTGCACTACCCCCACATGGCTGCACTGTTGAGATAGAAACTCCGTATCAGAGCCTGATAAAGCATACCTCTTGTCCATCCTTTTATCCACAGGGAGGATAGAATGAGGAGTTTTCAGAATTTTAACTGTTTGTTTCCTAAAGATTTATGCAAGGAATAGCCAGTCTCTAGACTCTGGAATATCCATCATTTCCACAAAATCAGGCTCTTCTTGATCATCCACAGCTTCCTCAACAGGGAGCTGCAGAGTGTCAACAACTTTCTTGTAAAACAAAAATGAGAAGGGACTCAGATAGCCTGGGAGGGATACTCCTGAGGTCTGTCTGGAGAGATGTCCGGTTCAATGGGCACATCAGACTGTCAAAATCACACTCCTCTCCCGTACCCTCCTCCCCTTCCCTGGTTCATAAAAATCTTCAAAATCATAATCTTGAACCGGGAACCCGACCGAACCGGCGCTACAATGGTGCCGGTTCGGACGGAACTGGAAATAGACTGGACAATCTGAATAGCTTTGGCTATTTCCTCAGCAGTTGGAGAAAGAACTTTGGCCCCAAACTAGCTGACCTTCTAGCCCTTTAGTTGGAACTGGCTCCTCAGAGCTGGCTCTTCGCTTGCCGGAAGCATTGCCCTGGTCAGAGGGCACTCCCTCAGGTTCGGTTGGAACCGAACCGGGCTGGCCATCTGGGTCAGCGGACTTTTTGGCCTCCCTTTCCCTGAACCTACCAACTCTTTTTTCCACGGTGGCAGCAGGAACATTTTTACAAATCTGGCAGTCTGAATTGAGGTGGTCAAACCCCAGACAATATACACATATGGTGTGTGGGTCAGCCTTGGCAAAGGCTTCCCCACAGAGGCCACACTGCTGAAACCCAGTGGGTCCGTTTTTTCTTTTGGGTTTCTCAGACATAGTGCCAGCCTAACCAAAACTTGCCCATTAACGGCAATCCACCAAGCAAGACTCTCTTATCGGCTCCCAACCGTGTCACGGGTCGTGGAAAAAAACGTAATTAAATCCGTTTTTTTTAGAACCGATAAGAACCAGGAACCGCACTCTAAAAGGCTAGAAAGTAATTTTAAAACCCCTCTGATCAGTTCAAACCGAACCGAAAAAGACGTTTACAAGTTCCACACAGAAGAAAATAAAAAAAGTAAGCCTATCTATTACTTACAATACCACAGACAGAGCTTGAACCAACGATTGCGGTTAAATTTCAGTAAATAAACTGAGAAATTACACTTTAAAACCGACGAAGAAACCGAGCAGCAGGAGGAATCTCCGGAGCGACTGTTCAGTGAGGCGGAGTAAAGAATCTGACAGTTTAAGTTTGAGCTTCAACAGACAGAGTGTTTAACCGAGCTCGCACTCAAGATTCCATGCCCTGCATGGAAGTTAACTCTTTCACCTCCGGAGCAGTTCTAACCTGGGGTTATACTGCATATGTCATAATATAGCAAGACTTCATGTTGTTTGAATGGCTGGTACTACTGATTTTATTGTGAAAAGGCTACTGGACCTTCTTTCACTGCTGCATCATGGGATATCTGCACTGGGTTCTGAGATCCTCAGCCAATCAGATTAATGGATTTTTTATAGCCATATTATAATTTGGTGTCTCCAACTAGTTTGTACTGTTTGTACTTCTACTCCTACCATCTCACGCATGTTCTAGCCCCCTCCTTCTCGTATCATACCCCACTGTCTCTGATCTCCCCCTCTTCTCTGGACAGCCTTTAGCCTCCCCCTCCCTTAGGCATCTAACTACCCCCCATTGTGACACATTCACCCTCACCCCTCTTGTATCATGGCTCCCAGTAATTGCTTAACTCTGTCAGCACTCTTTCTTACTAATTCTTCTATTCCTTGAGTGCACAAACAATCACTATCATATCCATTCTCCTACAGCTAATACTACTGTAATGTTGTGTTATATAATTGGCACTAGTTCCTCTTCCACACCTAGCTACAATGGGTGGCTCATCTCACCTCAGCTAACTACCTACCCCTCCACTTTTGGGTCATGATCACTCACCTAATACCACACCCTGCCACTATAACATGCCCGACAAAGCAGGATACTGGTAGTAATCATAGGAGAAAAAGCAACTTGATAATACAAAAAAATGGTCTGCTTCACCTTGCCTTGATACTTCTGCTTATCTATGATAATATTCACCCTAACCATGGCCCTTCCCCAAACAGCCTCACGGCTGTGGAAACAACTGCCAGTCAATAAGAATTGCAACTATTAAAATCTGAAGCCTGCTGGCCAAATTTGACCAGCTCCACATATGGGTAAGCCAGCACAACCCTGACATCGTTTCCTTAGTGGAAACCTGGCTGTCACCCAAGGTCTTGGATGCTTCCTTAGCACTAAATGGGTACACCCTCTTCAGGCTCGACAGGACTGGAAAAAGTGGTGGTGGTTGTGCTCTCTATATCAAAGATCTCATTAGATGCCACGTCCTCCCTCTAGTTGACACTGGGACCTCTGCACTCGCCTTAGCTGTTAGACTACTGTTAGGTTCTCAAAGCAAATTGTTAATTATAGCCTCAGTTTACATTCCCCCTAGAGATCAATCAACTGGTTTCCATAAAATCATTGCGTTCATTAAAGGCCTTAAGCAAAACTGGGAGGTGGTTGTCTTAGGGGACTTTCATATAAACTGGTTATACCCTGAGGCAGCCCAATACAAAGATACCCTGTCTTGTATTAACCTCTCACAAATGGTTGACTCACCTACCAGGTTTAACTACTGAACAGGCTCCAGTTCCCTACTTGACTGGATCATCACGAATCGACTGGAAAGGATCTCCAACACTGTATACTCTGCAGTAGTCATAGACCAGGCATTAGATTATTTTGTTTCTAAGTTTAATGATGCCTGTAACATCTATGATCTGATTAAAAAGCTTAAAATTAAGGGAATTCATAACTCTCGGGTCACCCCCACTCTTCTGCAACTCATGACCACCAGGGACCATCTATGGCACAGAACCAAGGCCACTGGCACAAAGGCAGACATGCAAAATTATAGATCTGCCAGAAACATCTGCATCCACAAGATAAGACTTGCAAAATCTCAATATTTTTATGACTGCCTCACCCATTCCTGGGGCGATGGCAGAAGATTTTGGGAAAATAAGAAGGACTTTACTGGCAAAAACAGCAAAACCTCACCTTCCATGCTGCTCATGAATGGTGAGATGACACAGAACCTTAACACCATTGCCAATACCTTTAATGATGCTTTTACAGAACTTAATAGCATACTGCTGACAAATCTCCCTGAATGATCTGTTAAAAATGTGCTAGGCCCTAAGACTGCACATAGCGAGTCTCCATCACATCTCCCCCTTCTATCTTGAAGCAGTCACCATTCATGAAGCTAGAAAGTACCTTTCGCATATGTTAGGCAAAACCACACACAGTAGCGACTCACTGGACCTTAAGTACTGGCCCTTACCCTTGAAGAGGTGCTTCTTCCACTAACAAAACATTTGAACCTATCTCTTCAGCTGGGGCAATTCCCCCTGTTTTGGAAAGCTGCAGTGGTCACCCCAGTCCATAAAAGTGGTGACAGAGCCATACACATGAATTACCAGCCAATATCTACACTGCCCCCCCCCAAGGCATTAGAAATGATAGTTGCTGACCAACTGATCAACTATTTGGATAAGTATGGAATCCAATGTCCACAGCAACACAGTTTTCACAAGGGGCATAGTACCTCCACTGCCCTGCTGGAGTACTCAGGATTCTTGCATGGTGCTTTAGACAGTCATCAAGTTGCCAAGGTGATTTACATCGACCTCACCAAGGCATTTGACACTGTGAACCATAAAACACTTCTTGCCGCACTCCTCTCTTTTGGCCTCTCCACTGAAGCAGTAGGATGGTTCCAGAGCTATCACAGCAATAGGTCACAACAAGTAAAAATTGGTGGTACCTTCTCAAATAGTCTGGAGGTACTCACAAGTGTTCCCCAGGGGTCAATTCTTGTCCCACTCTTGTTCAGTCTTTTTATTAACAAACTTCTCTCTGTCTACAAAGAATACATCCTCCTCTATGCAGATGATGATGTAATCTTTTCCAAAAACTCTGACCCACACCAATTTCAGTCCCATCTACAAAGTGATTTCGCTGCAGCGGAAGCTTGGTTCATCAAATACAAACTCCTAATGATCTATAAAAAAAATAAATCAATGTTATTTGTGAACCCCCACAACAAGTATAAAGACTTTCAGCTGGCAATCCACAATAACCTTCATACCCTAATAGGTCAAGTTCAAACCTTCAACTATTGTGGCATCACCCTGGACAGCTCTCTTTCATTTGCTCAGCATACGGAACAAATTGTAAAGGTAGTTAACCCTAGAATTGGCCTACTATACAGAAATCGACATTACCTGTTCCAAGATGTCCTGTCTCTTGCCAAAAAGAGTTCCATACTGTTCTTCATTGATTATGGTTTAGTGGTTTATGGTGATGCCCCAGACTCTACCCTCAAAAGGGTTTCTGTTGCCCTAAATAAATCTGGCCAACTACTCCTTGGTGCTAACCGCCTAACCCACACCTGTGACCTCTATGTGCAAACTAACTGGCTAAACATTCAAGGCAGAGTACAATACCAAGTATGTCTACTTGGGGGGGGGACAACCTGTCTAAGACTATGCCCCCCAGCCATCCAGAAACTCCTCATTATGGCTAACTCCCACTGCAGAAGGAGCAATACCAGATACTCTCTTTGTCCCTTCGCACCTCAGGTGTAAAGGACATTTGCGTACTGTGCCCCTTTTTGGCTTAATGAACTCCCCTCCAGAAATAACCAAGGAGACCAAGCTGGTGTAATTTAAAAGAAAACACCTCCATCTCACCAGACAGAGCAGCTGTGATTGTTAGCCAACCAGAGCAGCTGTGACTGCTTACCCTGTTTCCTTCTTTTTCTTATCCTCCCCCCTTCAGCCTTTCCCCTCCATCCCTACATGAGCCCTATCTTATCCCCCACCTAATCTCCTCCTCCTTGCACATGTCTTCTTATTTACTCCTTGATGTACTTATTTCCATCCCTATATCTCTCCTCCCTCCCTGTCACTTCCTATACTTTGACAATGAAATGCTATTCTGCTTAATAGTTCAAGTATTGCAGCTCTATTCTCACACTGTATGCAACCCAATATTCACCTGTATTATTAACTGTTTAAGATTGCCAATGCACTTATGTTTTTGTGCGTTGCCATTTTTTGAAATTCATGTACTGTCATATGTTTCTGTTTGCATTGTCTGTAATTGTTATTTTCTATTGACGTGGAACCTTTGTAAATGAGCTTCCAGCTCAAAGGTATAATCCTAGATCTCAATAAATAAATAAAACCAAAAAAATAAAGATAAGTCCTGTAAGGACCCTAACAAAAATAAGTCTGATAAAGGTAAAGATTCTAGACATGCCACAAAAAGACAAAATGAGGAGGGTTCTGATTCACATACCACTGCCCCTCCCGCTGAAAAGCAAAGGGAGACACCGGTGGCAAATAAAGACATGCCCTCTGCAAACAAAATAGCTAAGGTTTAGCATTTATATCTGACTTTACAATCAATGAGCAATATTTTTTTGGCTTCTTCGGGGCCTGGTATACCTCTTCATGACCCTGGGTATGCCCAGGGATTTTATTTTGAGGAAAAGGAGGAGGATTTACACAGGCGACCCCTTAGACCCAGTTGGCCACCCCGGTGGTAATTTGTCTGATGATCAGGAAGATGTTTCATCTCACTTTACCTTTGTTAAACAAACGGTGGACACCCTGGAACTTCCCCTCCAGGACAACACCGAGAAAGAGATAGAGGAAGACTGTGTAGAAATGATGGATCCTCCTCCTTCAAAGAAATTGATTTTCCCCGTTCATAATGCCTTAGAAAGAGCAACTTTTAAAATTCTGGAAACCCACACATCCATTTCCAGGGTGGACAGAAAGATTGAGAGGAAATACCAGCTTGGTAGGCAAAGTGCTGATTTTCACTAAGTACACCCAGACCACAAAGGTGTGGTCAAGCGGCAGCCTGTTACAAAGTTAATATGCCACTGTCTGCTCAGCCTCCAGAAAAAGAGTCTAAGAAGTTGGACTTGATGGGAAACAAATCTTACACTACCTCTTTCTTGTTGCTACGTTTGTCTTCTTACACGGCATATGCAGCCAGGTATCAAAGAGCCCTCTTGAAAACTATTCTGGCCATAGTGCAACATGGGGGAGACACTACGGTTCGAGATGTCACTGAAACTGTTAAACTGGCCATAGAAGCTACTAAGTACCAGTTTCACATTGCCGTGAACAACAATGACGCAGCCCTGAGGGTCATGGCACAGGCCATTTCTCTCAAGCGTTTTGCCTGGTTAAGGACTACTAACCTCACACAGGATACCCAATTACAAGCTATGGATTTTCCTTGTGAGAAAAATTCCCTCTTTGGGGAACAAGCTGAGGCTTACATGATGGATGAGTACAAAACTACTTATAAGAGTAACTCAGTCAAAGAAAAGTCTTCTACATCCCAAAAACCACAAAGGAAAGGGGGTAGAAACAGAAATTATTTCCCTAGGGCATTCTATAACATACCAATGCTTATGGATATTTCCCAGATGAGAGGTTTCTTCAGTGGCAGAGGAAGGAGAGGCCAGAGGAGAACCAGCGCTACTACTGTCCCCACTACACAAACCAAACAGCAATCTTCTTGACTGCTTTCCAGTCACCTCCCCTCTCCCAGTAGGGGGCAGGCTCTCCCACTACCTCCATCACCGGCAACTCATCACCACAGACAAATGGCTGCTGGAGGTGATGGGTGAGGGCCTATCTCTTCAGTTCAAAAAATGTCCTTCCCTTCAAGGCCCCAAGCTCTCAAAACCACTGACCCCAACAGAACAACTGCTGTTGGAGATAGAGGTGAAAAACCTTTTGGAGCCAAAGCTGTGGAAAGAGTGCCCTTCCCCCCAGTGGGGAAAAGGCCTCTATTCCAGATGCTTCCTCACTCTGAAGAAAAATGGAGAGTGGTGACCTATTCTGGACCTCAGGTACCTGAACAAGCACTTGCTGAAGCCAAAAGTTCAAAATGGTAACCTTAAATCAGGTCATCCATTCCCTAAAGCAGTGGAACTCGCTAGTCTTGGTATACCATGATGTGCGCAACTGCTACTGAGTGACCCCCAAAAGGGTGACTCAATTGCAGTGCATGGCACAGCAGCTACCAGGCAGCTACAACCCACCAGATGGAGTGGGTTGGCGACTGCAGTGACAGGAAGTTGCTACAGGTATGCACACGGGGGTGGGGTGGGCGAGCATGCTACAGGTACATGCGCGTGGGGGGGCAAGTACGCTCGGCATGGGGTAGGAGGGGATTTGAGGGGTGGTGCTAGGTTGGGCTGCTAAGCTGACCCCGTGGTGCAGTGGGTTGACTTGCGGCTTTGGTGGCTAGGGTGCTGGGTCCGGGCGCAGGTTCGTTTTTGTTTCGCCCAGCCAGAATTTTATTTTTTTTACGTTTGGCCCCCTCTCCGACATGCATCCCCCTGGTGTTGAGAATCCTTAAGTAGGGGGTATGGGGGAGTGAAGTCCCCCATGGGGGGGTGCAGGGGCACAGTCCTGTACAGAAACATAACAAAATACAAGTCCCTGGCGCCGTTTTGTTGTGCTCCAGGGAGTCAGAGTGCAGAAATTCGGAGCTCTGACTTTACCGTAACAGCGATCGCTCTTTGGCTGTCACCATTATCACATAGAGCCCTAGACTTGAATAACACCTATTTCCATGTCCCAGTCAGGCAGTCCCACAGAAAATTTCTCAGGTTCAGGCTGCCTTCAGGCCACTACCAGTTTGCAGCCCTGCCATTCAGACTCACATGAGCTCCCAGAGTCTTCACAAAGTGCCTAACAGTGGTTATAGCACATCTCAGAAGACACAAGATTTCCATTTTTCCCCTACATGGATGACTGGCTGATCATGGCCAACTCATCACAGGCAGTATCAGAATCCCTGGACTGTACAAAAGACATCCTGCAGTCTCTGGGATTCATCATCAACAAAGAGAAATCTCACTTTCAGCTTGCCCAAATTCTGGACTTCATAGGTACAGAGCTTAACACACTGCAGGGGAAGGCCTTCCTTCTTCTTCCTTCCCTCTTTGCAGATGACACAAAGATCTGCAACAGAGTTGATGCACAAGGTGGGGTGGAAAGGATGAGAAGGGACTTGGCAAGGTTAGAGGAATGGTCAAATGTATGGCAACTTAGATTCAATGCTAAGAAGTGCAAGGTAATGCACCTGGGAAACAAAAACCAGGGGAAGAGTACACAATGGGGGGTGAGATACTAACAACAACAAAAATGGAAAGGGACCTGGGGGTAGTCATATCAGATGACCTAAAGGTGGGCAAGCAATGTGAGAGGGCAGCAAGGAGGGCTGGGGAATACTGGGATGCATAGGGAGAGGCATCACCAGTAGAAAACAAGAAGTTATTATCCCTCTGTACAGACAACTGGTGAGACCACATCTGGAGTACTGCGTGCAGTTCTGGAGACCCAATCTCCTTAAAGACATAGATAGGATGGAAGCTGTCCAGGGAGACAGCTAAAATGGTGCAGGGTCTGCACCGGAAGACATATGAAGAGAGACTTAGGAGCTTAATATGAATAGCCTCGAGGAAAGGAGGAGAGGGGGACATGATAGAAACTTTCAAGTACCTCAAGGGAATCAACAAAGTCCAAGAGGGTAGCATCTTTCAAAAAAAGAGGTGTGCCAGAACAAGGGGGCACAATTTGAAGATAGAAGGGGTGGCTCAGAGGTAATTTAAGGAAGTATTTTTTCACAGAGAGGGTTGTGGATGCATGGAACAGCCTTCCGGAGGAGGTTGTGGAGTCAAAAACAGTGGTGGAATTCAAGCATGCATGGGACAGTCATAAGGCAATTCTAGGGGGTGGGTGTAGGAAGAATTAGGCTGCTGGTTAACTAGGATCTGCAACTTATCCATCAGGTAGGGAAATGGGCAGACTGGGTGGGCCAAGTGGTCCTTATCTGCCATCAAATTCTATGTTTCTATGTTTCCTGCAGCTAGAGTTCAGAATTTGCTCAGCCTAGTAAATTCCTTCACCCTGAGCCAGCTAAGCACTTTCTTAGGCTCCTTGATCACATGGTCTCAATGACTGCAGTAGTCCCAGGTTCCAGATTTTAAATGAGGGACATTCAGTACCACCTCAGATCTCACTGGTCCTAGAAAAAGGACTCCTTTTTGAAGCTAGTGCCAGTCACAAAAACCCTACTTCAGGCTTTAGACTGGTGGAAGGAAATAGAAAACCTCAGAGAAGGCTTTATTTCCAGATCAAGCAGCCATACCACATGTTGACAACAGATGCCTCCCTCCTAGGTTGGGATGCCCACCTGGGGGACCAATCGATTAGTGGCACATGGGCACCCAAAGAGTCTGCACACCACATCAGTCTTCTGGAAATCAGAGCAGTGTACTTGGGCATCAAGGCTTTCGCCCCCCAGCTCAGAGGGCATGCAGTCCAGATAAGCACAGACAACACCACGGCCATGTTCTATATCAGCAAGCAAGGGAGCATAAGGTCAACCAAACACTGCACAGAGGCAATCAGGATTTGGCCTTTGGCATACTCTCTGGACATGTCCCTATTGGCTATACATCTTCTGGGGAAAGGCAGTGCCCTAGCAGATGCTCTGAGTCACACCAGTCACGGCCACCACGAGTGGACCCTGTACAAGCATGGCTCCCTCATGAGTGGGTTCCGAAACCTGGAACCTGGGACTACTGCAGTCATTGAGACCATGTGATCAAGGAGCCTAAGAAAGTGCTTAGCTGGCATAGGAGAGGCTAGGATGTTCCTGACCATGGGATTCAATCAGTGGTTGAAAAACTGGTGTGGAGCTCAGGGATTTGGCTTCGTTGGGGACTGGGGGTCCACCTGGAGTGATGCAAGCCTATACTGGCATGATGGGCTGCATCTGTCCGGGAGGGGAACCAGGATCCTAGGTGATAGGTTTAAATGCTTCATTAGCGCTTTAAACTAGCCAAGGGAAGGCACTGGAAAGGAGCAGGAAAATCCTAGCCCCCCAAACAATCACGGTAGTAAGTGTGGCAAACACCAACATGGAGGTGTCGATAGGGAGAAGGGCAGGGTAAATGGAGAAAGTGACAAAGGCAAGAAGGACAGGGGTGGGGCAAAAGGGGTAAGGCCATCAGGAAATGGAGGGTAATGAGTACCAATGCTCGTAGTCTGGGGCAACAAGCTCCTGAGCTAGTGGCCTTAATGGAAGAGGATGCCTGGATATCGTAGCAGTCACAGAAACATGGTACACAGAGAACCATGACTGGGATGTTAACATACCAGGGTACATAACCTACAGGAGAGACAGACAGGGAGAAGAGGGAAGGAGTAGCTCTCTATGTAAAGGAAGGATAAAAGCAACTGAACAAAAGAGTAAACAGGGAGGAGAGGAGGCACTGTGGGTCACCTTGGAGACTGGAAAGGGCACCACAATCCGCACAGGGTTGTGTACAGACCCCATGTCAGGGGAAGGAATGGACAAGGATATGATGGAAGGCATTCTTAGAATGGCAGAGAAAGGGAGATACTGTTGATGGGAGACCTGAATATGCCAGATGTTAACTGGAGCACATTTGCTGCAGCCACATCCAACAACAAGGCATTCTTGACGCCTACAGGTGGCAGGCATTGAACAGCTAGTTTGGAACCCACTCATGAGGGAGCAATCTTAGACCTCAGCTCTCAAACAGGGGCAGTGAGAGGATCTCAGATCTAGAAGTAGGTTGCCATCTGGGGACAAGTGACCATCAAACAGTGTGGTTCACGTTAAACTCAGCTACAGAGTCAAGCCACACAAAGTGAGGGTACTGGACTTAGGAGGGCTGACTTTGGCAAGATGGGAGAGTGCCTCAGAAAAGCACTAGCAAACAGGCTAGAAGGAGGTGTGGAGCAACAATGGGGAATTATCAAAACTGCCATCACAGAGGCAACAAGCCTTTGTGTGAAGCAAATAAACAAATCAAAATGAAAGAAAAAGCCACTATGGTTCTCAAGAGAGGTGGCTGTGAAAGTCAGGAAGAAAAAGATAGCATTCCGGAAGTATAAGGAAACACAGAAGGAGCAGGACAGACAGCTGTACCAGTTAAGGCAGAAAGAAGCAGGGAGGGAAGTCAGAATAGCAAAGGCCCAAACTGAGGAAAAGATAAGAAGGGGGATAAAACCTTTTATAGGTACATCAGCGAGCGTAGAAAGACAAAGGGAGGGATAGTGAGGCTGAATAGAATGAGCGGTGGGTGGGCAGAGGGGACAGTGAAAAGCAGGAATACTGAAACGAATATTTCTGCTCAGTAGTCACAAAAGAGGAGGGAAGTGCCTAATCCAATTAACAGAAGCACTCCTGATAGGGGGTCGATCCCAGTCCTTTCACAGAAGAAAGGGTTCTGCAAGAACCCTAAAACTGAAGGTGGACAAAGCAATGGGTCCTGATGGAATTCACCCCAGAATTCTAAAAGAATTAAGGAAGGAACTAGTGAAACCACTGGCTACTCTTTTAACAAATCATGGGAGGATGGTGTGGTACCTGAGGACTGGAGGAAGGTGGATGTGATTCCCTTCACAAAAGTGGGACCAAGACAGAGGCAGAAAACTACAGACCTGTCAGTCTGACCTCTGTGGTAGGGAAAGTGATGGAATCACTTCTGAAGGAAAGAATAGTTGAGTACCTAGAGGTCAGTGGAGCACAGGATCCAAGGCAGCATGGGTTCACAGCGGAAGGTCATGTCAGACGAATCTAATAGATTTCTTTGACTGGGTGACCAAAGTAGTAGACCAGGGAGGGCTGTGGACATGGCCTACCTAGACTTTAGCAAGGCATTTGACACAGTCCCACACAAAGATTGATAGTCAAATTAACCAGCCTGGGAGTGGGTCCCAGGGTGGTAGCCTGGGTAAAACATTGGCTGGACAACAGGACACAGAAGGTAATTGTAAAATGGAGTCCACTCTGAAGAAAGGGCGGTTACTAGTGGGGTACCGCAGGGTTCAGTATTGAGTCTAGTCCTTTTTAATGTCTTCATCAGTGACATTGCAGAGGGACTGGAAGGAAAAGTATGCCTTTTTGCAGATGACACAAAGATCTGCAACAGGGTTGATACACAAGGAGGTGTGGAAAGGATGAAAAGGGACTTGGCAAGGTTGGAGGAATGGTCAGACGTATGGCAGCTAGGATTCAATGCAAAATAGTGCAAAATAATGCACCTGGGAAACAAGAACCCAGGGAAGAATACACAATGGGTGGGGGAGGTAGTAACAACAACAAAACAGGAAAGGGACCTGGGGGTAATCATATCAGATGACCTTAAGGTTAGCAAGCAATGTGAGAAGGCAGTAGGGAGGCCGGGTATACTGGGATGTATAGGAGAGGCATCAGCAGCAGAAAACAGGAAGTTGTTATCCTCTTTCAGACAGTTGGTGAGACCCCATCTGGAATACTGTGTCCAGTTCTGGAGACCCCATCTCCGCAAGGACATAGACAGGATAGAGGCAGTCCAGAGGAGGGCAACTAAAATGGTGCAGGGTCTGCAAGAGAAGCCATATGAGGAGAGACTACAGGAGCTTAATATGTATACCCTTGAGGAAAGAAGGGAGAGGGGACATGATAGAAACTTTCAAGTACCTCAAGGGAATCAACAAAGTCCGAGGGTAGCATCTTTCAAAAAAAGAGACTTGCAAGAACAAGGGGACACAATTTAAAGATAGAAGGAGGACGGTTCAGGGGCAATGTGAGGAAGTATTATTTCACAGAGAGAGTAGTGGATGCATGGAACAGCCTTCCTGAGGAAGTTGTGGGGTCTAAAACTGTGGGAGAATTCAAGAATGCATGGGACAGACATAAGGCAATTATTGTGGGGGGCAGGAAGATATAGGCTGTTGGTTAACTAGGATCTGCGGCCTATCCTGTAGGTAGGGAAATGGGCAGACTAGATGGGCCTAGCGGTCCTTATCTGCCGTCAAAGTCTATGTTTCTATGTTTCTATGTTTAAGCAAGTCCTTGCCACAGTTTTCAGCACGTGAGGGGTCCTGGAACTGGATCTATTCGTGTCCAGCCTCAACTACCAGCTTCCACAGCACTGCTGCAGGCCCCCAGCACTGGGGACCATCCCAATAGATGCTCTGACACTGAATCTGGCAGGGAGGTTTCTGTGTGCCATTCCTCCCTTCCCTCTGATTTACAGGGTCCTTCTCAAATTCAGAAAACTGCTGGTCACCATGATTCTGGTGGTTTCAGACTGGGCAAGGCAGCCCTGGTATTTCCTGCTACTCACCCTGTCGGTCAGGAAGCCCATCAGATGAGCAGCAATTCACAGTCTCCTTACTGTTCCCCAGACAGGGGTACCACACTCCAATATCCCATCTCTTCACCTCAAGGCCTGGTTCTTGTGGAGTTAGAATTCGCTTAGTCCCAGTACTATGAACAGGTTCTAAAAATTCTGTGACTGCCCAAAACACCTAGCACTAGGAAGACTTATGCATTCAAGTGGAAGAGGTGAGCTATTTTTACAAATGAGCAGGCTTGCCTGAGGTCCAATGGGGCAGTGGGCGATATCGCAATATCTCCCCCACCAAGCGCTATTAAAAAGCACCTAACCATGCATCCTCCAGCCACTCATTTCATTGTTCCCACCATCCACCCCTCCCCCCCCTTGGTGGCTTGCCTCTCTCCATCTGGGCATCTTCCCTACAGTACCTTCAACCATGGGACCTAACTCCTGCGGCACCCTTGGGGAGGTGGAAGTTCCTGTAGAAAAGAGAATGTGAAAGGCCATACATATCCAGCCATAACCTCTTCCATAGCAGCACAAGCACTACCTTGTTGCTCAAGCACCCTACACATTTAATCGTCCACTGAACCAGATAACCATGTTAATGTATAAGTAACATAAGACAACTAAAAGTGTCACCTCCAAACTAAGCTCCACCCTAAATAGTAAAAATCCAATTATACAATTGGGTATGAAAATCCTGTAACCTCATTGACATTAAAGGATGAGGTAAAACCTTCCTTTGTCTCTTGATTCTGTACTTGCCTTTACTGTGAGGGCGTATATTTTTCTGTATTGTACATAAAATAGTCTACACAGAATGCGCTGCTGAGCTCTGTACAACACAGCAAAATGTATTTAAATTTCATGTACTTAATTTTAACTGTTCTAGAATAAAAGGATGTTACTGGAGGGTTTGGACTGATGGTACTTTTAATGGAATCCCAAATGCACAACAATAACATTTTTTATTCTTGGTTGTGAATTCTTGTTTTCAGTTTTTCTTAGTGTGGTTACTGCTTTTCACTTGAAGATTTGAGAACACATCTCAAGTATCTCTTGTTATACCAAGCTAGTGTCTGACACTAGAAGGGCCAAGTTCTGTTCTTCAGTTTATTTCTGATCAACCTAACTAAATTACACACAGAACACAAATTAAATAAAAATGGACAGCCCGGTGGTACTGGAAGCCACATCTTGCGCGACGCCGGCAGCCCGAGTTCGGGAATGGACTCTGGTTGCTCGGGGGTCAGTAGGGGTATGGAAGGATTGATCATCCCCAGACAGCTGTCCTTCCCCAGGGAGGGGGGTTAGCGCAGCGCTCTGTTGCCTAACACCCAGCAGTGATGTCAGCGCAGGCATGCTGCCAGAATCGGGAGGGCCCACATTCAGGACATAAGGCTGCCTCCGTGAAGGTAGAGACCAGCCACTCCACCCACTGCATGATTGTGGGCGTGGGGAAAGACATCGGAAAATCAGAGCTGACAGGCTCCATAATGGCTCAGCTGCCTCCACTGGAGAGATGCTCTCCTCCGAGGGAGGGGCCAGAGCTGCCTGCTAGCTCCACAAAAAGAAAGAATAAAAAATAAATGCAATAAAAATGAAAGCCCATTACCTGAGTTTGAATCCTGCAGTCGAAACATTGATGCTAACTTCTTATAAACTGCCTGTATGGCCTGTTCTTCAGTCTTGTATGCCTCTGGAGTTTCAATGGTTCTCTTTAACTTCACAGTCACCAACGCAAAGAATTCATTGGCTGTCAGAAATAGCATGAAGACAATGAGCAAAGATAAATAACTTTGCTTCTCAAAGCAAGAGTCTGACATATATGTATAAGGAGAAAAACTGCTGTGAATAAAGACAGACCAAAGAAGATCACAAACACAGAACATCAGCCGTTTATGTTTATGATGACCTACACTGATGTGCCTGGATATCTGAATCCAATGCCCTGGCGCTGCTAGGGTTGTGTAGCCCAGTGGCAGGAACAAAAGAATGTGGTCAGTGACTACCCAATAGTTGGGTGCAAGGTGTGTGATAGCCACAAACTGGTAACCATCCAAGGCTCTCAAAGTCCTGAGAGGTTTCAGATATTCAGATGCACCACTTGTAACATTATCCTGTATATAACAATATATATATTTTTTTATTTACATTTAATTTCTTAGTTGTTTTGCTGTACACAGACAAGGATATCAGCATGTTCAAAATTTTAAATGCTTAGCAACACAAAGCTAGTACTTTTTTTTGGAAACTATTTGCATTTAGGCATTCTAAAAATGGCAAGATAGTAATACTCCAATTAGTTATTATTCGGCTCCTACTTACTTTTCCTTGCAGCAGTAATTAGGAATGAGCTTCAGTCATTGGGTGGCATGCAGGATAAAGAGGATACAGCATTCTGCAATTTTAACGCCACCTCAGTGACACGACCAGGAGAAAGGGAGAGCAGTGAGGTTTCAGTGCATCAAGATATGGCAGCACCCGAAGACACCACTGCATGCACCCTCGAGGGTGAAAGTAGATGCAAAATAGAGAGCAACTAGTTAGGCAGACAAAGTTTTACCCCCACAATTGCAGCCCGTTCACCACGCTACCACTTATTACTCACTATTGCAGCCCGTTCACCACACTACCACTTCTTGCTCACAATTGCAGCCCGTTCACCACGCCACCACTTACTCACAAGCAGCCTGCTCACCACGCTACCACTTACTCACAACTGTAGCCTGTTCACTACGCTACCACTTCTTACTCACAACTATAGCCCGTTCACCACTCTACCACTTCTTAATTGCAGCCCCCAAAACAGCAAAGTCTTAAATCTTAATTGCTCCAACCTTAATTGCTCTATTATCTGAATAAGACCAAGCTGTACTTGGGCTACCATTGTATTTGTCCTTTTCATCTGAAAGGTTCAACTGACCAGGCGTTTTCCTAATTGCACCGTTGTATGAACCAGACCTGGCTCTACCCGGGCCACCACTATTAATGTCCTTTCTGTAACATAGAAACACAGAAGTTGACGGCAGATAAGAAAAAATTACTCACCTTAGTAATGTTGTTTCTTCTAATGGAGTCTTGCTATATTATGACATATTGCAGTTTGGTCCACCACTAGAACTGCTCCGGAGGTGAAAGAGTTAACTCCATTCCAGGAATGGAGCCCAGAGCGCGAGCTTGGTTTACAGAAGCTCTATCTGGGCAGTTTCAAACTGAAACTGTCAGATCTTTACGAAGCAAAAACTCCCTAAGGGTCTGTGTGGAAGCTGTAACCTACAATAGCCCACTGGCTACCTAATAACAACAACAATAGCAACAACAACAACAACATTGCTGGTTCCCACCCAAAGACTCAAGTCAGGGGACCAGAAAACAGTACAATTTAACAACAAGAACAACACTCCCCCAAAACCCCAAAAGGGGAAGAGAACCCGAAAAGGGCATAAACAGTGCCTACACTAGGCTGCCCACCCCATACCCAAGTAGAAGTTCTGAGAGGGGCAGGCTGGGTGGTCATAATATAGCAAGACTCCATTAGAAGAAACAACATTACTAAGGTGAGTAATTTTTTCTTCAAACAACATGAAGTCTTGCTATATTATGACATATTGCAGACTATACAGCAGTACCTCCATGGAGGAGGGACAGAACCTACTTAGGGAAATAGCTCTGAAGCACAGCTGTGCCAAACCGAGCATCTCTCCTGGCCTGGATATCCAGGGAGTAATGCTTGGTGAAAGTGTGTACCGTTTTCCAAGTAGCAGCCTGACAAATTTCCAATATAGGAATGTCTCTAGCAGCAGCCAGAGACGCGGCTGTACCTCTGGTAGAATGAGTCCTCAATCCAGAGGGGGGATCTCTACCCAGTTTCTGATAAAATTGGATACAAGAGACAATCCACCTGGCAATTGTCCACTTAGTGGCAGGTTTCCCTTTGCCAACCTCACCATAGGTGAGAAAAAGTTGATGGGATTCGAACCTGTGACCCTTGGTACGTTCTATATAGTAACTCAAGGCCCTCTTAACATCCAAACTGTGCAATCTCCTCTCGCCAGAGGAAGAGTGTTCAGTGAAAAATACTGGAAGGGAGATGGATTGGTTAAGATGGAAATCTGAAACCACCTTAGGTAAAAACCTCCTGTTAGTCCTGAGGACTACCTTATCCCTGTGAAAAGAAATAAAATCATTTTCTACTGACAGGGCTTGTAGCTCACTTATGCGCCTAGCAGAAGTGATAGCCACTAGGAATACAGTTTTCCAAGTTAGAAACTTAAGCTCTGCAGAAGACAGAGGTTCAAAGGGTGGTTGCATTAACTGGGCAATGCAAACATTAAGGTCCCAGGCCGGGGCTGTGTCACGAAAGGGTGAATTAGTATGGAGTAATCCATTAAAAAACTTGGAAAACACAGGGTGAGCGGAAAGAGAGGAAGGTTTTCCTACTGAAATAAAAGCAGAGACAGCTGCCAAATGAACTCTCAAGGTAGCTGGTCTGAGGCCCAAAGAATTAAGATGGACCATGTAGTCTAGCAAAATGGGCAAATCAGCAGATTCTGGGGAAATATGCTTCCCAGAACACCAAATGGAAAACCTTTTCCACTTGGAATTATAAGTGGCCCTAGTGGAAGGCTTCCTAGAAGCCTTTAGAATCTCAAGGACACCTTGAGAAAGGTGTAGGTCAGCAAATTCTAACTCCTCAAGAGCCAGGCCTTGAGGTTGAGAGATTTGAGGTTCGGATACCAGACTCTCCCCTGGGCACAGGTCAGCAGGTTGTGAATCCTGGGAAGACACAGGGGAAGATGGACTGCCAGCGACAGAAGGAGAGGGTACCAGGGTTGCCTGGCCCAATCTGGGGCAATCAGAATCACCCTGCAAGGCTGGGATCTGATTTTTACTAACACCCTGAATAGGAGAGGGAAGGGGGGGAAGGCATAAAGAAACTTCCCTTCCCAATCCAAAAGAAGGGCATCCAGGGGGACTGAGCCCAACACTGGGGGCCTGCAACAGAACAGGGAAGTTGGTGGTTGTCTGGGGCTGCGAAGAGATCTATCTGAGGGGTGCCCCATCTGGCAAAAACTGTCCCCAGCACTTGAGGATTCAGGGACCATTCGTGATGGCCCTGAGAAATTCTGCTGAGAGCATCCACTAGGACATTGTCCTTCCCTGGAAGGTGAACTGCTACGAGAGAAGTGTTCAGGGAATAGGCCAGAGACCACAACTTCATTGCCTCGGTGTACAAGGCCGAAGACCGAGTGCCCCCCTGCTTGTTGATGTACCACTTTGTTGTGGTATTGTCTGTTCTGACCTGAACCACTTTGTTCTGGACAGAAGCAGAAAATGCTTGAAGTGCCAAAAATACAGCTCTGAGTTCCAGCAAATTGATGTGAAGCAGAGATTCTTGAGGGGACCACACTCCTTGAGTGGAGAGGTCGCCCAAGTGTGCTCCCCACCCCAGGAGGGAGGCATCCGTAGTGAGGGTGAGGGAGTGAGAGAGGGGAATGAAGGGGACCCCCAGCCTTAAATTGCTCTGATCCTGCCACCACTGGAGGGCTAGGATCAAGGTTCGGGTCACTGGGACCAACTTGGAAAGGGGGTCCCTCCTCTGAGACCAATAGGCTCTCAAGTGAAACTGAATGTCTCTCATCTGGAATCTTGCTCCTTGCACTACAGAAGTGGAGGCAGCCATGTGACCCAGGAGCTGCAAAAAATGTCTTGCTGGTCGAGAGACCTGCAGAGTGAAGGAGGAGGCCAGAGCAATCAATTTCTTTACCCTTTCTAAGGGGAGAAAAGCTCTGGCCAGATTTGTGTCCAATTCTGCACCTATGAAAGTGAGTACCTGAACTGGTTCCAGAACTGACTTTGGTAGATTTAGCAGGAAGCCCAGGGAGGTGAGAAGCTGCTGGGTGACTTGCAAGTGGGATTTTACCTGTTCTGGGGACTGTCCTACAATGAGCCAGTCGTCCAGGTATGGAAAGACAGCAATCCCTTGCCTCCTTAAGTGAGCCACTGCTACGGCCAGACATTTTGTGAATACCCTTGGGGCAGAGGTAAGGCCGAAGGGCATTGCTCTGAACTGGTAGTGACCTGAGGGCAGTTCGAACCTGAGGTACTTTTGGTGAGAACTTCTGATTAGGACATGAAAATAGGCGTCCTTGAGGTCCAGGGAAGCTAACCAGTCCCCTGGCCTCAGGGAAGGTAAAATCATTGCCAGAGTTAGCATTTTGAACTTTGGTTTCAAAAGGTGCTTGTTCAGATATCTGAGATCTAAAATGGGCCGCCATTCTCCTGTCTTTTTTGGGGTAAGGAAGTATCTGGAGTACAGACCTTTGCCCTGGTGTAAGGGAGGAACCCTTCCTACTGCTCTGAAGGTTAACAGGGTAGAGACCTCTGCTTCCAGAGCAAGGGTCTCTAGGGGGCTTGCAGGTGGAAAATGCCTGGTTCTCATCTTTGGGAATTTTTTGAAGCTGAGAACCAGGCCCTGGCTTACTACTTCCAGAACCCATTTGTCTGAAGTTAGAGACACCCAGTTCTGGCTGAAGTAAGCTGACCTGCCCCCTACTGGCAAAGGAGAATCGGCCCTGGGCACCCCATCAGGGTGCCTGTTTGGCAGTTGCTTTAGGCTGAGGGGTGGGGACAGGCTTACCCACACCCCGTCTTCCTCTGCCTCTGAAGAACCCCCTCTGAGCATAAGCAGAGGAGGCCCGGGTTTGATAAAAAGGCCTGTGGAAAGGCCTACCCCTACCTCTGGGTGTGTGTCATCCGGGGAGTGGCTTGCCGCTCCTTGGCTTGGGCACTCTTGTAAGTAGTCCTATATTCATCCATCTTTTTCATATAATTCTCTGTCTGCTCCCCAAACAGAGAATTCCCCACCACAGGAAAATCCATAGCCTTAGTCTGGGTATTCTATGACAGACTAGTACACCTGAGCCAGGCCAACCTACGAAAAGCTACAGAAGTGGCCATGACCCTAGAGGAAACATCATTAACATCCACAGCAGCATGAAACTGAACTTTAGAGGCTTCAATGCCATCAGCAGCCACCTGTTCTAATTCACTCAGCCAGCTGGCCATGGGCCTGCTTGGCTAACTGCATAACTGTATCCCATCTAGATTTCTGATACCTAGCTACATAAGCCATATAATTTGCCTGCCTGAGTCCCAGAGAGGCTGCCATATACTGTTTTTTTGCCATGGCATCAATCTTCCTGGAGTCCTTGTCAGGAGGATGTGAAGCCAGGGGAATATTAGCCTTGTCACCATACCTCTCAACTGTCCCTGATTTTCAGGGACTTGTTTGTCTAAAAATTTTACTCTGCCCTCCTAAAATTGTATTTCTGTGACTAAACAGTGGGGTTATAAGTACAAAATAATATCAAACATAAAAGTTACAGACTTGTTCTTTCTTAGTTGATTTTTTTAAGCCTTGTCCCTGATTTATGAGGGGAGATTGAGGGGTATGCTTGCCACAGGCTGCAGCCTGAACTACTCCTACATGACTACATTGCTGAGAAAGGAAGTCTGTATCAGGACCTGACAATGTGTACCTTCTGTCCATCTTTTTATCTACAGGAGGCACAGAATTAGGAGTTTTCAAGATTTTTATTGTTTGCTTCCTAAATGACTTATGCAAAGGAATAGACAATCTCCTAGACTCTGGTATATCCATCATTTCAACATAATCAGGCTCCTCTTACTCATCCACAGCCTCTTCTGAAGGGAGCTGGAGGGTTGCAGCAACTTTCTTATAAAACATGAAATGAGATGGGGACTCAGACAGCATAGGGGGAGATTCTAAAGGTCTGTCTGGAGAGATGTCCGGTTCAATGGGCACATCCAGACCCTCCCAGCCACATTCATACTGTTCATAATCCTCCTCCCCCTCCTGTGGTTCATAAAAATCCTCAACATCATAATCCTGAACCACTGGGACTGGACGAACCAACCTTTTGCCAGATAGTGGTGGTTCGGACGGACCCTGAGACAGTGACTGGACAATTTGTATGGCTTTTGCTATCTCTGCAGCAGTTGGAGAATAAATTTTGGACTCCAGACCTGCTGACTTTCTTGTTTTCTTTACTGGAATTGGTTCCTCAGAACCAGCTTTTCTTTTGCCAGAGGAAGTCTCGACCTGGTCAGAGGGCACTCCCTCTGGTTCGGTTGGCACCGAACCGGGCTGGCCATCTGGGTCAGCGGACTTTTTGGCCTCTCGTTCCCTGAGCCTGCCCAATCTTTTCTCCAGGGTGGCTGCAGGGAAATTCTTACAAACCTGGCAGTCTGACTGGAGGTGGTCAAACCCAAACAATAAACACATGTGGTGTGTGGGTCAGCCTTGGCAAAGGCTTCCCCTCAAACATCACAGTGTTGAAACCCAGTGGGCCCGGTTTTTCTTTTGGGTTTCTCAGACATAATGCCAGCCTAACCAAAAACTTGCCCTTTGAACGGCAGTGCCAGGCAAGACACCCTTATGGGTTCCTAACCGTGTCACGGGTATTGGAAAAAAACGTAATAAAATCTGTTTTTTTTAGAACTGATAAGAACCAGGAACCGCACTCTAAACAATGATTTTTAAAGTTTTAAATGTATTTTAAACCAAACCGATCAGTTCGGGACCGAACCGATAACTTACAAGTTCCACACAGACAAAAACCTCTTTACTTACGGTTACCCAGATAGAGCTTGTACCGGACAGTTTATCGGTAAAAATAACACTGTTCTCGGTTAATTTTAACCGAGAAATTACTTCAGAAACCGAGAAAATGAACCGAGCAGAAGGAAGAATCTCCGGAGCGACTGTTCAGTGAGGCGGAGTAAAGAATCTGATAGTTTCAGTTTGAAACTGCCCAGATAGAGCTTCTGTAAACTGAGCTCGCGCTCTGGGCTCCATTCCTGGAATGGAGTTAACTCTTTCACCTCCGGAGCAGTTCTAGTGGTGGACCAAACTGCAATATGTCATGATATAGCAAGACTTCATGTTGTTTGAAGGGCACAAAGTCCCACCATGTCTGCCAATGTTAATACTTTCTGTTCATATATGAATGTACCATTAACCAGGCTCTCTCAGAGCCAGTTTATGCACCTAAATGTATTGTAACCACAATTGACGTGGAACCTTTGAAAAAGAGCAATTGTGCTCAAAGGTGTTATTCTGAAAATCGAATAAATAAATAATCTTCCCTACCGCCACATGGCTACCTTACAATTTATTCCTTCCTGATTCTGGAAAGGTACCACAGGGCTAATATTCTTGTAGTGGGTGGCTAGATATGGGACTGTACCTGCTATGGTGTTGAAGGTAGACCCCCACCCAGGGGGCAATCTGAGGGAGCATCATTGCTATGATCAGGGGTCAGAGCACTTGGAAAGCCATGGCAGGACAGAACTCTGACATTGAGAAGGTGGCAACTGGCAGTGACAGAAGATGGTCCTAACTGGAGTGTCACAAAGAGTAAAAAGTATGCAAAGAAACACAAGACAGTTTTAACTATATAAAGATTATTTTGTTGCTTGTTAACACCCGAGGAATTATATTGTTCAGGTGGTCTATATATTCATTTAGTAAAGATTTTGCCAGTTGATTAGGGCAAGGCGCCTGTTCATGTCTGCATAATACTCACTGCTGGGAAGGGTGGAGGGTCAAAGGTAGGCCAAAACTGGGAATAGGAGCAACACTCTACCTAGGGTAGGAGTATACAAAGATGTAAACAAGGCACAGGGGGAGCACAAATAGAAATAAACAAAAAAGGGGAAATTAGAAACACCCTATCAGGGCTAAGGATACAAAATTATATCCAGGTAATGCAGGGAGAATAGAGGTTGAGAATGCTAAGAGTGGTGCAGTACAGTGGTTGTGGGGCAGTAATATTCAGAGAGACCTGGAGACTGTGGTGCTGCCCAATTTACATACACCTCTCTGAGTTGAGGGAGAAGGTTACTAGAGTCCAGGCTGAGTTGGCTAGGATTTGGGGGACCTCTCTCCCTACCCAGAAGCCACCAAGTCTGCCACTGTTACTTCAGAGGATGCCAGTGAGGAGGAACGGCTGGACTACGGTGGTCTGTGGAAGAGTGGGGGTAGTGGAACAGAGGCACATTCCTTAACTGGTACCACTACAAAATTCCTGCTCCACTGTGGTAGGGTGGGACTACCAGGAGGAAGCACCCGTGTAGTGATCAAGGGAAAAGTGGGGGCCCTCCATAATGAAGACCCTAAGGAGGGTGGTGGAGGACCCCAGAGGAGGAATGTAACCCCCCCACAAATGGGGGTTCTCAAAAAGTCTTCCTTGAGCTTGCCTAAATGCTCACTGCCAGGCTGGTGTCCTGCGTTTTAGCAGTTTAAATGTATTGCCAAAGAGTGCCTGTATACCCTCTGTGTACTGTCTCTTTAAGAGCTGCCTGGATTGCAGTCATAATTAATCTGGGAGGGGGCTGAGTGTTTCTATGCTCGATTCCCACCCGGGCTGCTAAATAATCTCTCCGTTCTGCCATCGCTATTAGCACAGAGGGAGCTCTGTTACAAGATGTACTTGTTTGCTCATCATTTATTAGAATAGTAATAATATTGTAGTTTGTCTAACCTGCCTTCTTTGCAGCATGGACATTTCTGTTTATCTCCCACCATCTTGGCCTTGGACTGCTGAAATGGGCCAATCATACAGCAAATGGGACTCATCAATAACAATAATTGTCGGTGTTATAATTTTCCCAACGGGGATCTTCTCCACATTTTATGATACTGCCCTCTGATTAAAAACCTGTGGCAAACCGTTCATCACTTCGCATTCAAAGTGATCGGTCAAACTTTTGCAATAGATCCTAAATTCGCTCTACTAGGCATTCCCCCTTTTCATAATAACAAAGAAATCTCTCATGCACAAATCAGATGGCTGAATATTTTGTTCCTCCATGCTAAAAGGCATATTCTTATGCTCTGGAAATCTGTTACCACCCCCCAAATTTGCAGACATACTTAAAAACCTAACTCAATATGCCTCCTTGGATGTTGCTTTCTTCCATCACAGGGCCCCAACCAGCTGTGATGCTGGCCTACCCCAGGCAACGTTCCTGGCTAGCCCACCGTTTTCCTATTTGGGTACCCAGAGTGTGTGACTGTGTAGGGACTCTAAAGTGCATGCATAACTGCCTGATTGATATAGCCTTTAAGCAAATCAACCTGATTACTCCCCTCCCTTGTTCAAGTCCCCTGAATAAATCAGATCTAACTCTTTTTGCATTTACCCTGACTGTGGTTCCAGTTTGTGCCAAAAGTACTGTACTGTTGGTATTTTCTGTGCATAACCTTGTTTTACAGTGGGTCTCCAGGGTCAAGCTAGAGGAACAGGCCCTGGTGGTAAGTGCAAACAGTGTGGGTAATTGAATGGAGAAGTATTGTTCAGGCCACTAGAAGAGAAAGAGGGGGGTTAGAGTGTCCCAGAGGGCTGTGCCCAGGTTAGCTTGACCACTAACAACCCTGACCTCCGGGTGGAGGCACCCATTTCAGTACGCAGGCCCCTTAACCTGCAACTAGCCATGCAGGCAGGGTAGTGGCCCTTGGGATAGCGCCACCTAGGGGTTCCATCATGGAGGCACCAATGTTAGGATTTACATCCCCTAGTGGCCAAAATTATGAATTATTGTCAAACATAAATGGCTACCCCAACAGAACTGGCTGTGCATCAGTTGGTGGGGTGGTGTATGGGGCAGAAGATTGACTCTCACAGTGCCCTGTTTATATTGGATATTCCCTTAAGCATTAGTAAAGACACTGTGGAAGGAGTACTTTTCAAAGTTGAATGTTTAACAAATGCTGTGGTGGTGGATCGACAGGCTGATTTGACCACCCAAACTTTCATGGCCCTATTAGAGTGTAGTGGCCCCATGGATAGCTCCAAAGTGCTGCAGACTATTGACTCAGAAGGGGTCCCAGCCACCTGGAGGGTAATAGCTAGGGACAGTAAAGACCCTGGGGGGGGGATGAGCCCCCACCCTTATCTGAGACTTTTGTGGGGAAGTTAAGCAAGTTGTTACTGGAGGAGAGGAAGACCGTAGAGGACTTCAAGAAGTTTCATTTTTTCATTTTTCATTTATTCTTTAGTAACCAGGTAAAGGCACTGGACCAAAGGTCCCTTTTCAGGCCCAACCCGGACAAAAAAAAAAATAATAATACACAAATACAATCAATAGCAATACAATACCAAAAAATACAAATTACAAATTACAGTTACAAGCAGATTTATGTAATAAATAACTTCTTAACCTTTGTTTAAAACTTAAAACAGAGGGAGCAATCCTAACATCAAGTGGGAGTGAATTCCAATACAAGGGTGCTGCTATGGATAAAGCTCTAGAACTTATTCTAAGCCGAGACCTGCGGACAAAATATAGGGGGCCATCAGCTGACCTCAGGCTGGGAAGCAATTCTCTCATTACAACAAGATCAGGAAGAGGAAAAAAGGAGCCAAAGTAAAAACATTTATACATCAGACAGCCAACAAACCATTCTATTCTGCAACTAGGGGAAAACTACCCTAACCGAGAATAAAGATTACACCGATGTGTCCTATTGGGGGCTCCTAAAATAAATCTACAAATATTATTATAGGCCACAGTTAGTGCTTGCGTTTCTTTTGTACCTATGTTATAATATAAACAAGAACTGTAATCAAAATATTGAAGAAGAGAACCAATAGCAATTGCTAATCTAGTTGCTTGTGAGAAGAATGACCTGAATTTGTATAACACTCCTATTCTTTGATTTACTTTCTTAATCATAGACTGAATCTGAGGTAAAAAGGTCAATCTGGGATCCAATAGTGTGTCCAAATACTTAAATTGAGACACTTGTTCAAGCAGACCACCCCGAAAATCAGATATCCTCAGTTCTGGGGTGTCCACCAACATAAATTGCGTACCAAATAACATAACTTTTGTTTTCGCTGAGTTCAGAACCATTGCATTTAAAGTAAGCCAAGAACAGACGGTACCAAAATCCTTTTCTAGGGAACAAGAAAGTTCAGACACAGAATTTGATTGAGCACAGATTATAAGATCATCTGCATAAAGCAGTGATTCACTAAACTTATAAAATCCAGGAAGCTGATTAATAAAAATAGAAAATAACAGGGGTACCAAAATGGACCCCTGAGGCACACAACTAATTGGCAAGACATCAGAAACCACAGAACCTACTTGACAAATTGACACCTGTTACTCAGATAATCATAGAACCAAGAAACAGCAACATCAGAAAACCCCAGATCTTTCAATTTTGTGCAAGCCAAACCGTGATTGATCAAATCAAAAGCCTTGGTTAGGTCCACGAATACTGCTCCAGTCATCAAATCCTTCTCAAACCCACGTAGGATGGTGTTTGTGAACCCAACCAAGGCTGTGCCCATGCCAAAATGCTTACAGAACCCATGTTGTTGCCTTGACAAGAAATCATGGGTAACCAAATAGGCATCAATTTGCTTAGCCAGTAATGCTCAAGTAGTTTGCTAAGGGGATTCAGTATTGATATTGGCCTATAATCATCCATGGAAGTAGCACAGCTCTGTTTTGGAATTGGGACCACCTTAGCTTTCTTCCAGGACAGGGGAAAAACACCTGCAGCCAATTACATATTAAAAATATAACAAAGAGGATCTGTAATAAAGGGGATAGCCAATTTTAAAAAGTGGGCATCCAACCCTTTGCCGCAGTCAGTCCCTTTATGTGGGAGAGACTGCAGAAGAAGAAAAACTTCATTTGATATTACTTCCTTAAACAAAAACCTGGTTCCATCTATCAAAGGAACAGAGGAAAAGAATTTAGTATTACCAGTCTGAGGAAAAAAAAGATCTAAACTTAGAAAGATCTGAAAATTTAGAATTTAACAATTTAACAATTTCGGGAAAGTCATAAATTTCTTTGTTGTCAACATTTAATTTCTGGATGTTAGATTTTGATTTAGGAGAAAGCAAAGAATTTACATTATTCCAAAACTTCTTTGGATCTGTCCAGCTATCTTCAAAGTGATCCATAAAAAAAGCTTTTAGCATTTCTAACGGTTTGAGATACCACATTCCGAAGTCCACGGTAGAGATCCATTGAAACTCTACTGGGAGATAATTTAAATATAGTCCAAGCACTATCCCACTCCTTAATTAATTTCTTAATGCTGGGACCAAACCATCCAGTAGGAGAACCTCTACATTGAATGGTCTGAAAGGGAAAAGGAATTCCTGAATGGGAAGAAGTTGGCTGCAAAAAAAATCTAGTGCCATGTCCCACATCTGGAATACATTCAGGAAATGACCAATCAATTAATCTCAAAGAAGAATATAACAGAGAATAATCTATCCTTTTAAATGATCTACTCTGAAACACAGCAGGAGGGGGTTTAAGACCGCGAAAATCTAGGATACAAAAGGTGGCCATGTGGTCGCTTACAGAATCTGCCAAGACACCAGAAGCCCCTACCATCCCCACTCTATTTGTCAAAACCCAATCCAACAGAGAATGATTCTGTAATTGAGATGGGTAGGCACATTTATACGCTGAGTCAGTCCGTAAGAGAGGAGAAGAGATTCGAGCCCCATGGTGTCATTAGTCCTCCAATTCAAATTCATATCTCCAACAACAACAGAATCACTCTGCTTTAAATAAACTTCACAAACATCCAAGAAATGTTTAAGCCCTTGAAGACCACATTTAGCGGGGGGTTATACAAACAACCCACATTTATCTTTTTCTTTCCTCCAAGAACAAATTGCAGAACCAACCAATCAATATCACAATCCAAATCCTCATTAGACCTTAAAAAATTAATTTCTAAATGATCCCTATAATAAATCAAAACCCCACCACCCTTTTTCCAACCTTTACGATCTACCCTAAAAATGTTATAACCCCCAATATGACACACATTATCGGGCACCCCCGGCTTCAACCACGTTTCTGATAAAGCAACAATATCAGACAGATACAGAGCAATAAGCTGTTCAATTTCAGCAACCTTAGGGATTAAACTATGAATATTCAAATGGATAATTTTAAATCCATGACAGGATTTCAAACAATCATTCAAAGATGACGCTTGAGAAGAAGACATAGAATCCAAAGAGCAAGGCCCTGGACTCAGTTCAACATCACCAGAAACTAACAACAGAAAGGTGGTTGAAACACAGTTGCCCAATTTAGAACAAAGTAGCATGCCATAGTGCAAACAAGTAAAGTAACCTCTATTCCCACATTGTCTTATGGGCATAGGGCTACTCAACAACAATTGCCATGAATCAATAACAACAACATCAACAACTAAGCAATTTGAAAAGCAAAAATCACTTGTCTCATATGAGGCAATGTTCCAGGTGTCAAACCTATGTAATTCAATATGATCCACTTATATCAAGTTATTACTGCCACCTGGGGGTGTTCCTTCTCCAACACCCCTGCCAGTTCCTGTGCCTGTTCCTTCACTGGCTCCTGTGTTCACCTCCATGCCTCCAGTTAGTCACGACTCATATTGCTGGCTGAGGATGTTTTCAGGCACCCTCCCCACACCCCAGGGGGAGGTCAATTAGGAGACTTGGATAGACTATGTTGCCCCTCAAATCCGAGAATGACAATGCCCTGAACAAGGGAAGAGGAGGAGGGTGGTTGAAAGCCTCAGAGGCCCTGCCCAACTTACTAGCCATGCTACACAGGCTAGTAATCCAGAAGCAACTGCTCAAGATTTTTTGAATGCACTGGAAAATGTGTATAGGAGTCCCAATTCGGATGAGGACCTGTGGGATAGGGTCAAAAACACTCAGCAATACCCAGGGGAGCCCTAATCTGTGTCTGTGCCTCGACTCGAAGCAGTGCTACAGGAATGCCTACAGACAGGTGGCATGGGAAGTTAGATTGGAATAGGATGGACTAACTTCTCAAGTCAGCCCCATTCTCTGAGTTATTGCTGCTCCAACTACAGAAGCCAGAAGGAGAAGGAAGGAAACATATTCAATTCAGTGCTTTAGAGTAACTGGTAATTGGTATTTTTCTTTTAAACTTAGATTGTAGGCTTGTAGTGACACTATACTTTCTTTGTTGTCTTTACTTATAATTGTTTTTGGGCTGTTGAAAATTTAAAACGTAGTGGTGGTGTAATTCTGTGCTGTCTTTAATTGCTGCAGATTTTCCCCCTCCCCTTCCCCCAACTCTTAATTATATGCCCTGATAAATCTGATTGACAGGAGCTAAACACAGGGTATAGTAAGAGGTGTGAAGTAGGAGGGGCATAAGGGGGAAGAAGCCCACCCTCAGCACGACAAGTGTTTTGACTCATTTATTTATTTATTGGTTTCTTTTTCCTTAAAAAAAAAAAAAATCTGAGGATCAGTTACAGGATTTTTAGTACTGTAAATTAATAAAAAGAGAACTAAGAGAGTTTCAGTAGCAGACAAGTAGTGGAATTGCAGTATAATGTGGGGAGTGGTGCAATGCAGTGGCTGTGGGGCAGCCATATTCAGGCAGACTTTCTGGACACTGAGGTGCTGCCCTATCTGCATGCATCTCTCTGACCACGGGATGAGGTAACCAGACTCAGAGCGGAAGTAAACTGGGTCAGGAGTACCATCACCCTATCCAGGGACCACCCAGTCCAATGCAGCTGCCTCAAAGGATGCCGAGAACGAGGAGCACTTGGATGACAGTGGGCTCAGGGAGGGTTAGAGCAGTCAGGCAGAGGCACATCCCAGATCCTATTCCTCTCAAGAACTCATATGCCACACTGGCAAATGAGGGCAACCAAATAGAGGTACCCAGAGAAGTGGAAGGAAAGGATGTGGAGGTTAGCCAAGGAGGTGACCTCAGTGGGGAAAGCAGTGGACCCCAGAGGAGGAGGAAGCGAATCCTGGTGGGGGACTCCATCGTAAGAGGGATCCAGCTAGGAACACAGGAGGGGGAGGACAGGGAGGTGAGGTGCCTACCAGGTGCCACGGCATGGAGGGATGGAAGGAAGATACTGGGGATCACTGGGAAGGCAAGACGGAGGGTGAGCTGATGTCATTATCCACCTAGGTACTAATGACTTGGAAAATGGGAGCCAAAGGAGGTTCAGGAAGAGTTTAGAAAACTGGGGAGGGTCTCAAGCAAGTAGCTACTCTGTCACTTTCTAGAAGTACTACCTGTGAGAGGCAAGGGAGAGCATAGGAGTGCATGCACCAGGAACTTTAACTCATGGTTGAAGAACTGGTGCTGTGAGGAAGGGTTTGGATTCATTGGTGACTGGGGGACCCACCTGGAGGGATGGAGGTTTGTTCAAGCCTGACGGCCTGCATCCATCCTGGAGGGGAATCCAAGCACTCAATGATAAGTTTAAATGCTACATTGACAAGCATTTAAACTAGCAAAGGGGGTGGCAGGCCAGCAAGGAGGGTACCTACTTGCTCACCCCCTACAGCTAGCAGTGGAACCAGTGAACCAGAGGAGTGGCTATCTCTGCAAAGCAGTGTGCAAAGATGAAGATTAGTGTCCAAAAGGTGGATAAGCAGAAAAGGGCAAAATTCAGCAGAAGGGCAGACAGCAAGGAGAACCAGGGATAAATGACAACCAAGGAAGGGGCTGGAGTAGAACAGTGAAGCAGTATAGGAGGTCAAATCATGGAAGCCATGTGTGCAAATGCCAGGAGCCTTAGCAACAAGATGGAAGATCTGGAGGCTGTCATGGTACAGTCAGACCTGGACATTGTGGCCATCACTGAAACCTGGTGTAATGATAACCATGACTGGGAGATGGCCATACCTGGCTACAACATATCTAGAAGAGACAGATCAGGCAGGAAGGGAGGAGGAGTGGCACTGTATGTGAAAAATGACATAAGGGCCACAGAGATCCAGGAGGAACAAATGGGGAGAGATACTGTGGGTAAAGCTGAAAGGAAAATGGGCCAGCTATCCGCACAGGTGTGGTCTATAGACCACCAGCCCAGGAGGAAGAAACAGATAGAGAGTTGATGCTAGCCATCCAAAGGATGGCAGACAAGGGTGAGGTAGTACAGGTTGGAGACTCAATATTCCAGATGTGGACTGAGCATCCCGCAGCAGCATCAACTAGAGCAGATTTATCCTGACTCCTTCAGGGTGCCTTCCTCAAGCAACTGGTCATGGAACCAACTCAGCAGAAGGCAATACTGGACCTTCTGCTTACAAACAGGGACAGTGTGATGGGGTAACAGTGGGGAGCACCTGGCAACAGTGACCACCAGTCATTGTGGTTTGAAATCAAAGAAAGAGCAGAACCAAACCACACAAAACACGTATCCTGGATTTTAGGGGCAGACTTTGGGAAAATGAAGAGATACTTAAAAGAGGCATTAAGGGGACAGGAATCAGGGGTTGAGGAACAGTGGGCAGTATTTAAAATGGGATTATAAGAACAACAGAATTATGCATTAAGCAGGTTAAAGAGGAAAAGGAAGAGGAGACCATTATGGTTTTCCCAAAGAGGTAGCAAAGAAAGTGAAAGCCAAAAGATTGCATTCAGGCAATACAAAAGACACAGGCAGAAGGGGATAGGGAGAAGTACCAGGAGAAACAAAGGGAGGCAGGGAAGTCAGTAAGGAAGCCAAAGCTCAGACAGAAGAACACATTGCAAAATCAGTGGTTAAAGGGGACAAACCTTTACAGGTACATATGAAAAGAAAGACAAAGGAGGGATAGTGAGACTGAAGGGGAGGATGGGAGTCGTGGAGGATGACAACAGTAAAGCTGACATATTGAACAGGTATTTCTGCTCAGTCTTACTGAGGAAGAGGGGGTAATGGGTCTGAAGGGAGTCCAAGGGTGAGAATGATGCAGAAATGGACACAAGTCCCTTTACACGAGAAAGGGTCCTGAAGGAACTGGAAGTAATAAGAGTTGACAAAGCATGGGGCCAGATGGGTGCACTCCCAGGTCCTTAAAGAACTAAGAGAGGTGGTGGCTGAACCTCTGGCTATCCTGTTTAGCCAATCACTGAAACAGGGAGGTACCCAAAGACTGAGGACAGCAGATGTAGTCCCCTATACAAAGTGGGCACAAAGAGGAAGCAGGGAACTACAGACCAGTCAGCCTCACCTCGGTAGTGGGAAAGATCATGGAAGCACTACTGAAGGAGAGATTGGTGGAACATCTGGCTGCCAATGGACTACAGGACCCAAGGCAGCATGGTTTCACCAGGGGAGGTCATGTCAGACCAACTTCATTGAATTTTTGACTGGGTGACTAGGATGGATCAGGGAGGGCAGTGGACATGGCCTATCTGGACTTCAGCAAGGCCTTTGACACTGTGCCACATAGAAGACTATTACATAAACTGGGAATATGGGTGTGGGCAGGACAGTAGGGTGGTGGGTAGGTAACTGGCTGGGTGGCAGGACCCAGAGGGTGGTGGTAAATGGCTGTCACCCACAGAGGGAAGAGTGACCAGTGGGTACCACAGGGATCAGTGCTGGGACCGGTCCTATTCAACATCTTCATCAGTGACATTGCACAGGATCTAGAAGGCAGAATTTCACTGTTCGCTGATGACACAAAGCTCTGTAACAGAGTAGACACACCAGAGGGTGTAGACAGAATGAGAAGGGACCTGCAGAAACTTGAAGAATGGTCAAGGGTTTGGCAGTTGAAATTCAATGCAAAGAAGTGCAAGATAATGCATATGGGGCACAAAACCCTGGCACAATATATCAGTTGGGGGTGAGGATATAGCATGCACCAAGCAGGAAAGGGATCTTGGGGTTGTCATCTCTGATGACCTCAAGGTAGGGAAAAGTGTGACAAGGCATCAGGTAAAGCAAATAGGATGCTGGGATGTAGGCAGGGCATCACCAGCAGGAAAAGGGAGGTCATAATTCCGCTTATACAAGACACTAGTGAGGCCCCACCTGAGTACAGTGTACAGTTCTGGAGACCATACCTCACGTAAGGACATAGACAGGGTAGAGAAGGTTCAGAGGAGGGCAACAAAGATGGCATAGATTGCATCACAAGTCCTATGAAGACAGGTTGAAGGAACTGAACATGTACTCCTGGAGGAGAGGAGGAGAGGGGATATGATAGAGACATACAAGTATCTTACAGGAGAAACAGGGTGCAGGAAAACACTATTTTTAAGCGAAAAAGGTGTTCCAGGACTAGAGGGCATGGATGAAGTTGGAGGGAGGACGATTCAGAGGAAACATGAGAAAGAATTTCTTCACAGAACGGTGGTGGACAAGTGGAACACCTGCCAGTGGAAGTGGTGGGGGCTGAAACAATCACAGGATTTAAGAATGCATGGGATAGACATAAAGGAATTCTAGAGGTCAGGGGTAAGGGGAAACGGACTTCTAGGAAAACAAACTGAACTTACAAGCTCAAATGGGCAGACTGGGTGGGCCATAGGCCCCTATCTGCCGACACTGTCTATGTATCTATGTATGTACCTTGCTGCTCAGCTGGATGCGCCTCCTACTTATGAAGGACTGATGAAGGAAATTCAGAGGATTGAGAGGAGGCAGCCACGTGGGGGGGGGCCCTCCTGTATCTGCTGTTGTTGCTGCCCAGGTGACCGAGGTTGCACATGTGAGTGATACTTAGGGGCGAAATACAGTGCCAGTTAAACATTTGGTCACTAGCAAGGATGCTCCACCCTGGGGCGAGATACTGAGGGAGGTCTGAGAAATGAGGGCTACCGATCCCTACAACCCATTCCAGAGATACAGTGGGCCCACACCCCTCTTAGAATGTATCCGCTATGGGGTGGGGGTGCACTCCCAGGAATCCCCTGTTGACAGCAGCTCAAAGATTGATGAATTGACTATGGAAGTGAGGGAATTACTGAGGCATCTCCCCATGCTCACCACATACCAGACAGAGGTTAAATTACGATTTTCTGTTGGTGGTACCCCCACCTCAGCCCCCAGTGTGATGCCTCAGCCATGCCAGACTCTAGAAAGCACACTCTGTCAAAATTGTGGGACGGAGGGGCATATGAAGAAAGAATGCCGGGTCCCCAAAAGACTTAGATGAGGTAGTATACAGACTTCAAGGGGAGCTCCGTAAAGCGAAACCATGGCCGAAGGGTGCTGGAAACGACCGCAGTGAAGGCTCAGGAAATCCCAACTCTAGCTTCTTTGTGGCTAAGTCATCTGTACTGGCCCCTGCTATTGTCCTCCCAGAATGGTCCTAGGTGGTGGGCCCTTCAATGGAAGCTATAGTGATAGTGAACGGTGTGTCCGACCGGGCAGTGCTTGACAGTGGATCTCAAGTAACTATAGTGTTCCAAGACTGCTTTTAAAAGCATCTGCCTGATGTGCCCTTCCAACTCTTGGAAGGCATACATGTGTGGGGGTGAGCGAGAAGTCTTTTCCGTACTCAGGGTATATTCAGATTAGGCTGTCTTTCCCTACCTCAGTGGCTGGAGTAGATGAACAAGTTGAGACACTTGCCTTAGTGTGTCCCTCCCACCGGACTGTATGATGGGGTTCCCCTGTTAATTGGGACAAATGCCCATGTGTTTGGGAGACAGGAGCAACTCTGCCATGAAAAACAAGGGCAACGGACAGGGCAGGCCCTAAGAATTAAGGCTCTAATCAGAAGAGCCTATGATTTGCAATGGAAACCCGAGGAAGTAGACCAGGATGAACCTGTGGGGATTGTGTGGAAGAAGGATCCCGACTCTCTGGCACTGGCACCCAATGTCCAGTGTACCATTCATGGGGAGGTCCACCTCCAGAAAGATGTAAAGAACAAAATATTAATGTTGGATGCACCAGGAGATGGAAAGTTGCCAGAAGGATTATTAGTGAAACCCAGCATCTTGCCTGCCCAAGCCCATGCCTATGCACGGTGAGTGATGGTCCAGATTCGGAATGTGTCAGATAAGGAGGTTTGGGTGAACAGAGGGTGCACTCTAGCTACCGTACACTGTGCAGACACTGCAGTATTACCCAGTAACAAGTGCTCTGGTGAGATGGAGAGAGTGACCCCAGACTTATTTGACTTTGGTGATTCCCCATTACCAGCTGAATGGAAGGCTAGAATTAGCAAGAAACCCGCCCAGAGATACCAAGTGTTTTTGTTAAAAGAATGGGACATGGGGTGTGCCCAGGGTGCAGAGCATCACATACGCCTGCATGACGACCAGCCATTTCGAGAGAGATCCCAACGCCTTGCCCCAGTGAACATAGATGATGTTAGGAGACACCTGCAGGAAATACTCGCTGCTGGCATGATACAAGAATCAAGGAGCCCATGTGCCTCTTCCATTGTAGTAGTGTGTAAGAAGAATGGGTCTGTGAGGATGTGTGTTAATTATTGAACCCTGAACGGGCAGACCATCCCAGATCAATACACCTTGCCCCGTATTCAAGATGCCCTGGATTACTTGAATGGGAGCAAATGGTTTTCAGTATTGGGTCTTCGCAGCGGATATTAACAGATTCCGATGGTCCAGGAGGACCGTGAGAAAACAGCCTTCATCTGTCCTTTGGGGTTCTACGAATTCCTTAGAATGCCACAGGGGATTTCAGGTGCCTCAGCCACCTTTCAGCAACTGATGGAACGTTCGTTGGGAGATATGAACTTGCTGGAATGTCTAGTGTACCTAGATGATGTCACTGTGTTTGGACGCACATTAAAGGAGCATGAGACCCGACTGTTTAAAGTGCTGGACCAATTGGAAGACTTCGGCCTCAAGCTGTCCATCGACAAGTGCCATTTTTTTCAAACCTCTGTGAAGTATGTGGGGCATATAGTATCTGCAGAAGAGATAGAGGCCAATCCCAGTAAGGTTGAGTCGCTGACTACTTGGCCCCAGCCCCATAACTTGAAAGAACTAGAACTTTTTCTGGGGTTCTGTGGCTAATACCGCAGGTTCATAAAAGATTATTCCAAGATTATTCGCCTGCTCCTTAATCTTACCCAGGGTTACCCCCCACCAACTGTAAATACAAAAAAGGAGCTGTCAAAGAACCAGAGAAGGTGTACTTCCACACAGGTGAACCTTTTGGGCCCTGCTGGGCACCAGAATGCAAAGCAGCCTTCCAAAAAGTCAAATACCAGCTCACCCATGCTCCTATGCTGACCCTACCAAGCTCTATGTGCTGCATATGGATGCTAGTCTGCAGGGCTGAGGAGCTGTGCTGTATCAAGACCATGAGGATGGTTTGAGACAGGTAGCTTTCACCAGCAGGAGTTGGACCTCGTCAGAGTGAAACTATCCTGTGCATAAGCTGGAGTTCCTTGCCCTAAAATAGGCCATCATTGACCAGTTTCATGAGTACCTCTATGGGGCAAAAATATTGGTGAAGAACGACAAGAACTTATTGACCTATGTACAGACTTCAGCTAAGTTAGACACCACTGGCTTTCTGCATTATCAACCTATGATTATGCTGTCAAAAACAGACTGGGACTGAACCATATTGATGCTGATGCCCTGTCATGAAGGCCTGCTTCCAAGAGTGATTGGATCAGGCTGTCTGAACTTGACATCTGAGCATTGTGCCAAAAGTTTGACAGAGATGAACAGATGTCTGCGGACACAGTGGACTGTTTAGTAGATTGCTTGGGCCCTTCTGACACCTGCATACTGGCTGCCTATTGCCATTTCTCTGCTCTAGGTATTAGTTCACTACCTCTATTTGACAATGACAGCATTCAGTGGGCTCAATCCCAAGATCCTATCATTCAGCCAGCACTTGATGCCCTGCGTGCGGGGAAAGATGTGTCTAAGTTGCATTCCCCTGACTTGCGAACTGCCCTGTTGTTTAAAGAAGGCCTCAGGTTGAAGTTTCTCAATCAGTTGTTGTACAGAGAGAGAGTGGATCATAGTGGTCAAGTAGACAAGCAGCAATTGGTCCTGCCCACAGCCTTTAAACACTTGGTACTGAGGTCCCTCCACAATCACATGGGGCACCTAGGTATTGAAAGGACTCTCGACCTGGTACGATCTCGATTCTAGTGGTCTAAGATGGGAGCTGATATTGAGCACCATGCAAAGACCTGTAGTCATTGCCTTCAAAGAAAAGCCCTGCCTCAGAGTACTGCCCCTTTGTCAATATCACTACCAGTGCCCCCCTGGAACTGGTCTGCATAGATGTTTTGTGCTTAGAACCTGATAAACGGAATATTGGCAATGTGCTAGTGATTACAGATCATTTCACATGGTATGCACAAGCTTTTCCAACTAAAGATCAAAAGGTTTCTACTGTAGCCAAAGTGATAGTGGAAAAATTCTTCCTCCACTATGGTGCCCCCCCAGTGGATCCACTCTGACCAAGGCAGAGACTTTGAAAGTAGGCTAATCAAAGAAATGCTCTCTCTGTGGGGGGTGTGGAAGTCAAGAACCACCCCCTATCACCCGCAGGGGGACCCTCAACCAGAACATTTTAACCACACCCTTCTAGACATGCTGGACACCCTACATCCAAAAGACAAGCATAAGTGGAGCCAGCAGATTAGCACCTTGGTACACCCGTACAATTGCATCAAAAATGATGCTGCTGGGTTCTCCCCCTACCATCTCATGCTTGGGAGGGAGGCCAGCCTGCCAGTTGATGCCTGCTTTGTGGTTTCCCCAGATGGGGTTCGAGCCGAAAACTACCTGCAGCATTTAAAGAAACTGAAAGCTCAATTGAACCATTCATATCAACTGGCCCAGACAATGGCCGCTAAAAGAAACCTCACCAACAAAGAGAGGCATGATAAGAAAGTAAAGGCTCAAGAGCTATGGCCCGGAGACCAAGTGTTATTACGCAACGTGGGACTAAATGTCCAGCACAAAATTGCTGATAGGCGGCATCATCTTCCCCATGTAGTAGTTGGAAAGTTGGATGATCTACCGGTGCACAAGGTACGCCCAGAGAATAACACCAAAGCTGTCAAGACCACACACCATAACCACTTGTTGCCTATCGGCCAAGTTATCATTGAGGCTGAACCACCAGAAATTGTGCCGTCTCTCCGGCAGGACTTGAATGATAGTGACTGTCAATCCACCTCTGATGAAAGTGATTGTGACAATGCCTATTACCCCTCCTATAAACAAAGTCAGCTGTTTTGAGGTAATCCTATGACAAACTGTGGAGATGAAGCTAGGCCTTCAGGACTGCATAACCCCCCAGTTTCTTCTTTGGATCCAGTGGCCCCTGAAAGTGAGGTGCAAAGCATCACATCTGAGGTTGCAGACTCTCTGCATTTTATGGAATTGTGTGAATTGCCTGAAGAAGGGGCTGACAGTCTGAGTCTCCCTGGTGATACCCCAGAACCTGAAGAACAATGTGAGAGTGTTGACAGCCCCCCTTCAGTGACGCAAAGCCTAATTGTGCAAGAGTCTCCTCAAAATGAGCAACCTGGGCCTTTGTCAGAAGATAATAATGAGCAAAGTGTTGTGGGAACAGAGCATACAGAGCAAGGAGCTGACAGTGCTCCCGGTTTGGACATTTCCATCCATGCAGAGGTACCCTTCATGAATGAGGAAAGCTCCACAGTTAGTGCTGAAAGTACAAAGACTGTGGCTGCTCCCCCCAGAAAGACTGGACGAGCTGTCAAGCCAGTGCTACGCTTTAGTTATGATTCCCCTGGGAGGCCAGTGGATTTGCCTCTCAGTATGGTTCACAAAGGGGTTTATGTCTCGCCAAGCTCACTGCCCAAATTGAGCCTGACGGCCAACTCCAGGTTACTTGTTCTTCCCTCTCACCATGGTGCCCCTGCCCCATCCAGACCCAAGTTAGCTGATAGGGAAGGGTCCCCTCTTACACTGTTTAATGTACAAGAAGTTATTACATGAATTAGTATAGTGATGTTCAAAGTATGTTAATCATAGTGAAATCAGTATTACCTGTATGAAACATGCATAAGTATTGTCAGTATAGATATAGTATTGTGAAGTATGTTGAAATGTATAGTAATGTGACAAGTTTATGTTAACTGATGTATCAGATAGTATTTGCATAGCATGCTAATGTCATATATGTTTCATTTATATTGCATTTTCAATAGTGTGATGGTACAGACTTGACATGGACGCCATGTTTTCTCCAGGCAGGGAAGGGTGTAACCCCCCCAACAATGGGGGTTCCCGAAAAGTCTTCCTTGAGCCTAAATGCTCACTGCCAGGCTGGTGTCCTGCGTTTTAGCAGTTTAAATGTATTGCAAGACAGTGCCTGTATAGCCTCTGTGTATTGTCTCTTTAAGAGCTGCCTGGATTTGCAGTCATAATTAATCTGGGAGGGAGCCGAGTGTTTCTATGCTTGAGTCCCACCCAGGCTGCCAAATAATCACTCCGTTCTGCCATCGCTATTAGCGCAGAGGGAGCTCTGTTAGAAAATGTACTTGTTTGCTGATCATTTATTAGAATAGTAATAACATTGCAGCTTGTCTAACCCGCCTTCTTTGCAGCATGGACATTTCTGTTTATCTCCACCATCTTGGTCCTGGACTGCTGAAATGGACCAATCAGTACCTTTGGGGACTCTAAAATGGAGCCTGTCCCCAGGGGCTTTGTGGGAGCAAAATTCTGTAGGAATTGTAGTTTTGGGCTTTTGGCATCTAAATAACCTGAAGGGAGAGCCCTTGTTGTGACTGACAGAGGAATCAGCCAACCAAACCTTTTGGATCCTAGGGAAAGTCCCAGACTGCTGGCAGTTTCAGTTCAGATCTAAGTTGGGAAGTGAAGGCGTAACAGCTCGAGATAGTCGAACAGCAATCCTGCATTGATTTGCGTGGGAGAACTGTGAAAGGATTGAGTTTTGGCCTGCCTGTCTGGCTGCTGTCCCTGAGAGGGAAAATAGAGTCGATTTGGACTGAATCTGAGTTGTGAGAATGATTTAAGCCACTGGACTGTGACCAGGCTTTAACCTGAAGAAGACAGAAGATTTGCTGAATGCGATTGGCCTGTCAGGAATTCTAGCCACCTCTGAACTCCCTGTTTGTGCAGTGACTCTGTAATTGTGCCCAATTAGCAACTTGCCTGGTACAGTAGTATTTCTTACATGTAAAGATGCTGTGTGCTGTTAGTGGGTCATGATTTGGTTCCCCACTGTGTGCTGAACTGTATTCTGCTTGCTGGAGGTTGCATCCAGTTCCCACAAACTGAACCCGTATTCATCTCCATTGGGCCTGGACCTTGCCACACTGGCCCAGCCAGACTACCCACTGCACAGAGAAAAGCCATCGATGAGAGACCTGCCTGGGGATCAGCCCCCTGCTTACACTTTGAACAGGAACGACAACTTGGTGATTCGTGTGGCCCCTGCTTTTCCTGGCACTCCAGTTCAACAACCTGCTGTCTCGATTTCATCCTGCCTGTGTCCTGTATTGGGTATCACAAGTAAACATCAGGGTAGCCCCCTGCAACAACAGCTAAATCTAAAGTGTTGTCATCTGATTGCTTCGTTGTCTTTTCTGTTGCGAACTGAGCCCTCCGGCTCCGGATTACAAATAGTGTGGATTGTGCATGTTGCTTTCTTTCATCACAGGGCCTCAACTAGCTGTGACGCTGGCCTACCCCGGGCAATATTCTTGGCTAGCCCGCCATTTTCCTACTTGGGTACCCAGAGTGTGTGACTGTGTAGGGACTCTAAAGTGCATGCATAACTGCCTGATTGATATAGCCTTTAAGCAAATCAACCTGATTACTTCCCTTCCTTGTTCAAGTCCCCTGAATAAATCAGATCTAACTCTTTTTGCATTTACCCTGACTGTGGTTCCAGTTTGTGCCAAAAGCACTGTACTATTGCTATTTTCTGTGCATAACCTTCTTTTACAGGGGGTCTCCAGGATCAAGCTAGAGGAACCAGCCCTGGTGGTAAGTACAACAGTGTGGGTAATTGCATGGTGAATAAGGTTCATTGTAAAAGTTATTATTGTATATTGTTTAGGCCACTAGAAGGGAAAGGGGGGGTTACAGTGTCCTGGAGGGCTGTGCCCAGGTTAGCTTGACCACTAACAACCCTGACCTCCTGATGGAGGCACCCCTTTCAGTATGCAGGTCCCTTAACCTCCAACTAGCCACACAGGCAGGGGTAATAGCCCTTGAGATAGTGCCACCTAGGGGTTAAGGGGTTACAGGAAGAAGCAACTTCTGGTGGGGGGCTCAATCATCGGGGGGATAGATTTGGGAACAGGAAGGGGGAGAGTTAGGTGCCTACCTGATGCCATGGCCCGTAGGGATGGGAAGCGAATCCTGCAGTTCATTAGGGCAGCAGGGAGGGAGGAAGAGCTAGATGTCATTGTCTAACTGGGGATTAATGACCTGGCTAGGGACAGAGCTGGGATAGTACAAGGGGAATTTAGGGAGCTGGGGAAGCTTCTTAGACAAGTAGCTTGCTCAGATGCTTTTGCTGGGAAGCTGCCTGCCTACAGCAGGGGACAGGAGAGGGAACTCTGCTTCAGGAGCATTAAGTCATGGCTGAAGGAACAGTGCAGAGAGGAATGATTTGGCTACATTGGGAACTGGGGACCCACCTGGGAGGATAAGGGCCTATACAGGGATGATGGCCTGCATCCATCTGGGAGGTGAACCTCAGTTCTCAGTGGATGGTGTAAGTGTTACTTTGATAAACATCTAAACTAGCCAATGGGAGTGGCAGAAGGAACTGGGGAGTCAGAAACTGCCTCCCCCTACAGGCTGAAGTAGAGAGTAAGGAAAAATCAAGGGGAGAGGAATCCACCAGGGTACAAATTAATAAAGGGAGCAGGGTGGCAGAGATAAATGGGGAAAGGAATAGGAGCAATAAAAAGAGAGGTGGAAAGGAGGGAGAGAGGGGGAAAAAATGGGGCATCAAGCAAAATCTGAAAGGCCATGTATATGAATACTAGAAGTCTAGGATAAAAAATTCAGGACCTAGAGGCCATCATGGCAGAGACTGACCTGGATAATGTGGCCATTACTGAATCATAGTGCACTGAAAACCATGACTGGGACATGGCCATACCAGGCTATACTCTATTCAGAAAGGACTAGGTGGGAAGGACAGAATGAGGCATGCACTCTATGTAAGGATAAGCATAAAAGCCACAGACATACAGGGAAAACAGGGGGAGGCAGAGGTACTGTGGCGCACCCTGTAGACAGCACTGCAATGGAGTGACCAACAGACCTCCAGCACAGAGGAAGGAATTAGATAAGGTACTGGTGGAAGCTATTGGCAAGATGGCAGAAAAGGGGAGGTGTTGCTGGTGGGGGACTTCAACCTGTCAGATGTGGATTAGAGTCTCCCAGCAGCAGCTTCAGCTAGAAGCAGGAACAACCTGGCCTCTCTGCAGGGGGCATTCCTCAGGCAGCTAGTCAGTGAACCCACTTGTTAAGGAGCAATACTGGACCTGGTACTCACTAACAGGGACAGTGTTGCTGACTTCAAGGTGGGAGGCCGCTTGTGGACCAGTTATTACCGTAAGTTGTGGTTCAATATAAAGGACAGCTTTGGAATTGAACCACACAAGCGTGAGGGTCCTGGACTTCAGGGGGGCAAATTTTAATAAGATGGGTTAATGCCTCAGGGTTGACTTAACAGGGGTGGGTGACTTGGGTGAACTGGAGGAACAGTGGGCGAAGATAAGAAAAAGTTACTTACCATAGCAATCTTGTTTCTCCCAGGGGATACTCCAATATTCATAACTCTTCTGCAGTGTGCCTTTAAGCAAGATCTGCCCAGAGATGGAACATTATGCGAACGATAGAATTATTGGCTCGTGCCACTTTTTCAAATGCTGACACCTATCAACTGCCTACATTCTAACCCTCAGATTTCGCAGATGCCTGAAAAGACAAGGCCCAAAAGGAATTAATAATTATTATACATTTAGTAACCATAAACCTCCCATAACTAACCTCCAACTGGAGGGAAAAAATACTATATACCACACAGTCCCCAATGTCAGAAACACCTGAAGGGGAGAAAGAACCAACTGAAAACATAGTTTCAAATAAAAAAACAGGTGGCATACATGTCCTTTAAGTACAGTATGGAGTGCAGAGGCCACTGGTTCTGGTAGGGGAGGCAGGGTGGGAGAGTTATGAATATTGGAGTATCCCCTGGGAGAGACAAGATTACTACGGTAAGTAACTTTTTCTTCTTGCCACAGAAATACTCCAATATTTCTAACTCTTCTGCAGACTAAGAGGCAGTACCTTTGGAAGCAGGAACAGAACCTATTTTGAAACAGGCTCTGCAGGACAGCTGTACCAAACCTAGCATCAGCTCTAGTCTGTGTATCCAGGCTATAGTGCTTGGTAAATGTGTGAACTGTTCTCCAGGTAGCTGCTTTACAGATATCCACCAAGGGAACACCCTTGGAGGCTGCTAGAGTGGCAGTTGTACCCCTTGTGGAGTGGGCTCTGAGCCCTGCTGGGGATTCCTTGCCCAGTTTTGAATAGCAAAACTGGATACTTTGGATAATCCAATGGGAAATGGACCTTTTTGATGCTGGATTACCTTTTCCCACATCCCCATAAGTCAGGAATAGCTGCTTCCTTTCCCACCTATGGGACTCAGTGGCTGTCATGTAATAGCTCAAAGCTCTCTTGACATCAAGGCTATGTAATCTGCATTCACCAGAGCATGAATGTTCAGTGAAGAACACTGGCATAGTGATGGTTTGATTCAGGTGAAAGTCTGAAGCCACTTTAGGGAGGAATTTCCTGTTAGTTCTGAGGACAACTTTATCCCTGTGAAAGGAGATGTACAGTAGTCCTGCTCAATGCATAGGGCCTGAAGTACACTGATACATCTGGCTGAAGTGATGGCTACTAAGAATACTGTTTTCCATATAACGTACTTTAGTGGTGCTGAAGACATGGGTTTAAAGGGGTAACCCATGAGTTTGGCAATACAAATGTTTAGGTCCCATGCTGGCACCGGTTCCCTGACCGGTAGGTGCTGGTGGGACAGACCTTTAAAGAACCTTTTATAGATGGGGTTCTATGCCATAGAGGTAGTCTTACCTGCTGAGGTATAAGCAGAGACTGAAGCAAAATGAAGCTTCAGGGTAGAGGGCTGCAGGCCCAAATAATGCAAGTAAACGAGGTAGTCCAACACATATGGCACTCCTGCCTGTACTGGAACTATATGCCTAGTAGAACACCAGACAGAAAATCTTTTCCATTTGGCAGCATAAGCTTTCTTTGTAGAAGGTTTCCTATACCCCCTTAAGATGTCTAGGACCCCTTCAGAGAGGTGTAAGCCAGTGTGCTCTAGGTCCTCAAGAGCCATGTTTTGAGTCTGAGTGACTTGAGATTTAGGTATAGGAGCCTCTCCCGATTGAAAGTTAGCAGATTGTGCCTCCTGGGAAGGTGTATTGGTTTGTCCTCTGACATGTAGAGCAGTAGGGAGTACCATGGCTGTCTGGCCCAGTCTGGGGCTATTATTATCATTATGGCCAGCTGAAGTCTGAGCTTGAGCAGTACCCTGTACACCAGAGGAAATGGCGATAAGGCATACAGAAACTTCCCCGACCGGTCCAGGATGAGGACATCCAGTGACACTGTGCCCACTGCCGGAGGCCTGCAACAATACTGTGTAAAGCTACCAACTTTCTGAGGCCTAAAACTTGGACAGTTCATCCTGATCATGACCCCCCCCCCCACTGTGTCACTCCCACGGACACTGCTGCAGTCAACGCTGTGCACAATCAGTTCAATTTTGCTGCTTGCTCTGGCCATGCCACCCCACAGTAATACCAGTAGCAAACATTCAGATTAAAACAATACATTCTGCTGCAGCAAGTTACAAACTATGATGTACAGAAAGTTCATTAGAAGCAAACCTGCATTAAATTGTGATCAGACATTTGAGTTGCATGTATTGCTCCTCCTGACAGTCCCATCCAACCCATTTACACTCACTTCATTTGCTGAGCAAACTTCACTTCAATGACTCCCACCACCACACCAGATTGCTTTCACACACTTCCCTACAGCTGATCAGGTCTGGGTACCTTAGTTCCCTGCTGCCAATCTCTTCTCTGTCTAGAGTCTCTCTAAGCTGCTGGCAGGCAGGCAGGCAGACGTCCGCATGTGCTTGTTTGCACTACTACCCATTCTAATCTAACAGGAAGGAACATGCTTTACTGTGCTCCCATTGACATGCTTGCAGTGCAACATGGGCGCAGAGATTGAAGTTGCAAACTGCTGTCCAGCCCAAGAAGTACCATAGTAGTGCTGAAATAACTGTCACTCACAGATTAGCAGTCAGCAAAAAAAGGGGGACAAAACTGGGACAAGTAAGCAAAAACTGGGACAAAAGCAACATTTTGCGAAACTTGTTGTGACACTGGGACATGCTGCCTAAAATAGGGACTGTCCTGGGAAAATAGGGACAGTTGATAGCTTTAGTACTGTGGAAGGTGGTGGCTTTCATGGGATGCAAAGAGATCTATCTCTGGGGTACCCCACCTTTTGAAGATCACTTCCACCACCTGCCTGTTTAAGGACCATTCGTGATGGGCCTGGCTGATTCGATTTAAGGCATCTGCTAGGGTATTGTCCTTGCCTGGCAGATGAATGGCCTGAAGAGAAACTCCCAGGAAGTAGCCCAGAGTCCAGACTCACATGGCTTCTGTGCAGAGAAGATTTGACCTTGTACCCCCTTGCTTGTGTATGTAGTACATAGTGATGGTATTGTCTGTTCTGACTTGTACCACCTTTCCCCGGATCAGTGGTGTGAAAGCTTGCATTGCCAGGAACACTGCCCTGAGCTCTATTTATTTATTTATTTGGTATTCAGAAAATAACCTTTGTGCCAAGGCTCTTTTACAAAGGTTCCACATCATGTGAACAGAGTACAGCCATTCAATCAAGAAGATTAGAGTTTTAGGACATTTGAGACACTGAACAGCACAACAATCAAGAAAAGGTTACAGAGTTTCTTAATCATTTAAAACACTATACAGCATTTGGACATCAACTTTAGTTGATTACAAGTGCAGGTAAGGTGCAGAGGCACTAGTGGTTAGGTTAAGTTGGGCAGAGGGTCAGTAAGGACAGGATTTTGGTAGGGGAGGAGGGGGACCTCTAGTAAAAGTGCTCAAGGAGGCAGGGCTGAGGCCAGGGAGGCATAGACCCATCCTAGCATGGAGACGGGGGAGGGGGGGGAGACGGGGTGAGGGGTGTACAGGAGCAGCCCCTTACAGTGATTCAGATGCATTGTCAAGGAGCATGTGGGAGGGTGGCTTCTGTCTTGTGCTGAGAATAGTTGCTGTTAGCAGAGACAGGCCTTGTCATCCAGAGTCTATCAGCAGCTGAAGAAGCAGGTACATACAAAGCTGGAGGTGAGGTAGTGTTTAAGGTCTGATTTGAAGCCGGATAGGCTAGTGGAGTTCCGAATGGACTCAGGTACCTCATTAAGCCAGAGAGGGTCTCTGTAGGAGAAGGCCTGCTGTTCGAGAGCTGTGAGTCGGAATGGCACCATGAGGGCCCCTTGTGTTCTGTTTCTGGTTATATATTCTGAGCCTGGGAGGGAGAAGATCCCTGCTACACACGTGGGGCTTTCCTCAATAATGCTTTTTTGCCTAGGAGGCATGTGAGGAATTTAGTCCTGCACTCAAGAGACAGCAGGTATGTCCTTTCATAGAGGGAACAGGTGTGGGTCATTTGATTGCCATTCAGGATGAGCCTGCAGGCCTTAATGAGAGCTACGTGCACCCTCTTGAGCACAGAGTCTGATGCTGCACTGTAGACAACCAGGCCATAGTCAATGGTGGAGAGGATGAATCTCATGACTGAGAGGTGGATGGTTGTCATGGTAAGGTGTTTTCTGTGCCAGTGAAGTACACCAAGCTTGATGTTGACTGTCTTGACCACCTGGTCGATATGTTGAGCGTAGGATAAGGTGTCGTCCAGGGAGACTCCAAGGTATTTGAAGGAGTGTACCTTTTCCAAGGGGGCAAGTACATTGTTGGTGATGTTTATGGTGGGGAACCTTTTCTTGAGCTGGGGGCTGGATAGGAAGGAGCATGGTCTTGTTTTTTTTTTGTAATTGAGAAGAAGTTTGTGGTCGCAGAACCAGTCTTCTGTTTTACTGAAGGAGTGCTGAAGTGCTGCTTGGAGTGGCTTAATTCAAGAGTTGCTGTTAAGGATGACAGTGTCGTCCACATATAGGATTGTCCTGGCATCACAGGCTTGAGGGAGATTATTTAGTAACAGGCTGAAGAGTAGAGATCCCAAGATGGATCCCTGGAGGACCCCCAGCGTGACTTCCCTTCGGTCAGACACTGCCTGTCCTATTTTTACCTGTTGTGACCTGAGGGACAGGTAGTCTTGGAACCCGAGTGTTGCATTGGCAGCCACCCCAGGATTTGAAGCTGGGCCAGTAAGAGAGTGTGGTTGATGGTGTTGAAGGCTTTTGTTAGATCTATGAACACCGCCCCTACTAGTTTGCCTTCGTCCATAGCTTTGTGGGCATAGTTAGTGAACTCTACAAGGGCAGTTTTGGTACTGTGCCCCAGCCTGAACCTGTGCTGGTTGGGGCATTGCAGTTGGTATTTGCTTATGTAGTCTGTTAGTTGGTCCGCCACAATCTTCTCAAGGGCCTTGGATGGGGGGGAGAGGATTGAGATTGGCCTGTAATTGGAAACATTGGTCCTGTCCTCGCTTTTGTGGACAGGAGTGACCAGCACTTGCTTCCAGCTGGCCCAGAATTGTGCCAGGGTCAGGGATTTGTTGAATAGTTTTGTAATAGGCTTGATGAGCACATCAAGAGTTTGAGACGCCAGCTTCATGTCTACTCCATTGCTACCCATTCTGGTCTTCCTGAGCACTTTTTTTATGTAGAATGCCACCTCCTTTATAGTAACTCTCTTGAGGTAGAAGGTAGGGTGAGAGGTGTTGGGTGCTTTGTCATTTGAGGGAACCTTGTAGGTAGTCATGAGGAAGTATTGTGTTTAGATCTGTGAAGGCAGAGTTGAAGGACTCTGCGATGAGGCGTGAGTCCGTGGTAGTAGAGACGTTAATGTGGAGCAGCTGTGGGTTTCTCTTTTCTTCTTACTAACATACTAAAATGCCAGCAGAATAAGCCTAACGGTCTTTCACGTCTGCTCGTTTGGTCAGCCCCCACTCTGGGAGCTGAACTTGCTGCCCCCCTCGCCTTCTCTGGCTTCTCCCTTCCTAGTTCCGGATATTCTCGCTGCATTGGATTTTGCTTCCAGAACCCTTCCCTGTACCTGTCCCACCCCCTCTTGAACCCCTCCACAGTCTCTGCCTCCACCAGCCCCCTAGTGAAGTAGCACCTCCTCCTTTCTCCCCTGAAACTTCCCCCTCCAGCTTCCCCCAAGAGATTCTCTATGTTTCCCCAGAACCTTTTACTGTCACCCCAGTTTTTATTGAGCAGTTCCTTGTGGCAATCTGCTTTAGCCCTCCGTATTACATGCATGCAGCGGTTTCTGGTGGTCAGCTGGTGGTCATGGTCTTTACCCAAGGCCCTGGCTTTTAACCAGAGGCTGTCCCTCTCCTTCATCATGGCTAAGAGCTCACCTGTGATCCAACCATTAGTAGTCCCCTGCACGCTCCTCCTTTTTAACAGCGCGTATCGGTCGGAAATATTGTTGACTCCATCTGTGAACTATGTCAGGGCCTGGTCCAGGTCTGGCAGTGTGTCAGTGGGTGATCAGCCATGGTGGGATCGGGCATTTTTAAGCAATCCTAACTGCCCTCTTTTCAGGACCCTGCTCTGTATAGTGATGGGGGGGGCTGTTTTTGAACTTATTTGACCATCTGAGGGTGACATGGAAGGGGTCACTCAGCGTATCTGGTAGCACTTTGACCTAGGATATTCATGATGGGGAGTTTGTGAGGATCCAGTCAATGAGCAAGCTCTTACTTGTCTTGTGGTTCCTTCTGGTTGGTTCCATGACTAGTTGTGTGAGGAATGCGCTTGCCACAGTATCCTTGAGTGGCGCAGAGTTGTCACTTTCCCAGTTTATATTGAAATCCCCTGTGATAATTAAATCACTATCCTTGGGTAGGGAGGCCACTGCATCCAGGACCTTGGGCACACCGTCCTGTGTTCTGGGGAGTAGGTAGGTAGGCTGATGCAATGGTCAGTGTCTTACCTAGCTGTCCAACTTGTATTTTCATGACAAGGAGCTTGTGGTCTGTGGCCATCCTGGAGATAGGGAGGATGGAGCTGTGGAGTAAGTCTTTTGTGTAGATAAGACAGCCCCCATCCTTCTTGCCATGCCTGTCACTCCTGAATTACTGGTATGCAGGTAGCGCTATTTCACTGTTTTTTATATTGCCTGTCAGCCAAGTCTCAGTTAGGCATGTTATGTCCGGTTTATGTTGGGCCATCCAGGCCTGCAATTGTGTAAACTTTGCTGTTAGGCTGCAAATATTCATAGCAGATAATATCAGGCCCTTTGTCTTGATACCCATAGGTCCGGGTGGCAGCGGAGGGCCAGGACTTGGGTGCACATTCCCAGATAACAGGAGGAGCACTAGGATAAGTTTCCTCACTGTGATGCACAGGGTTATAGAGATTCATGACTTACGTTTCCTTATTTTACCTTGGAGAGGCTTGTCTACTTTCTGAGGGGGGTGTATGAGAGGTGGTAGCTTGGCAGAACCATGGTGTGTGTCGGATGCATTCTCCCCTGTTGTAGTCCCGTTGTAGTAGGACTGCTGGTATACTCCCTCTGTGGAGGTTGCTCCTGGTACTGTTAGCCACCGGCTGTTTCTGAGGCAGTGTTCTGGGTAGACTGAAGAGGGGCAGGTGACCTGAAGGGCGCCTGGGCCCACTTACCCAATTGTGATAGCAGTGAGTAGGAGAGTAGTGCAGCTCATGTTGTTTGTTGTTGTCAAGGGTTAGGTTTGGAATTAGGCAAATTGGAAGACTAATACGTATGGCGGAAATACCACCCAAATACTATGATGAGAACTTAGTTCAGGGGTAGGGGATGGAACACAGTAAATGAGACTTAAAGAGTTAAGATTAACACCGACAAGTATTGGGCCCTATAACTGCATTTTGTATCTTTAAGGGGAGTTGCAATATTAGTGAGAGGGGAGGATGAAGATTGGGGCGGTGCTGCTGGGGGAGAGAGAAAAGATTGGGGCAGAGGGCATTTGTGGCATTAAGGGATGGAAATGGTAAGCCACATATGCTTTGGCCTACAAATAAATATTCTCTAAGAACAATTCAAAATAGAGGCCTGAAGGTTCCTTTAGTGAGAAATCAACATAGTATGATGCAAAGGAGGTTTTACTTACCAAGGATTTGGAATGAATTGAGATTGGATGTTAGAAATGATGGTGTAACTCCCTTGCAAATGGGGGTTCCAAGAAATGCCTGCTTGGGCTTACCTTAGCCCATTGGTTCTGTCCTTCTCCCGCTGTCTCTTGGGCTTCTCCTGATTTGGCCCCTAATTTTTCTGGCTTCCCAGGTACAGCTTTGCCCTCGTGAGTGCCCCAGCCTAAAGTCTGAATGAAAATATAGCCCCTCAGGGCTTAAAACGCTGACCGCGGGCTCCCGCTGCAAAAGTGCTGCCTCCAGGGCAGCGGGAGTTGAGTTGGCGTACTAAGCACCTTTGATGTGGAGCCGCTTGTTTTGTGGTCACCTCAAGGACTGTGCCATGGGTTCAGGGGTGTCGGCAGGCATACGCACTGTACTCAGCAGAGTACAGTAAAAACAAATCAGGTGGGGCAACAAATCAGGCAGGGGCAACAACAAGAGGAAAGCAAGGGCATTGTGAGTCACACTGTGTCTGTATCACACTGAGACTTTTTGCCTTTGTTGCTCACTATGGGGCACTAATGCCACCAGCCAAATACACAAGAACAACTTACCAGGCAGGCAGGAAAACAAAGGAAGGTGGATTACAGGAAGAAACTGATTACTTGAACTCAGACATGGCAAACAAAGGGGGGTGGGTGGGCCTACTGTTGGTGTAGGTTGGCAGCGCAATGAGTGCATATTTTGGTTTATGTTTACATAAAAGGGGGGCAACAGTGCATCAGTTTTGAGTACAAGTTTAAAATTTCTGGCTACACCCCTGCGTGGGTCCCAGGATCCCTTCCACCTATTTGGGACCCGGTGACCATGGACAGCCTGCTGGGGGACCACTCAGATGAAAATTAAAGGAGTTTTGACTGGGGCTCATTTGAGTATGCCTGTGCAGGGCCCCGGTCATCTGAATAATGCATAACAGTGTGTCTGGCTGCCTCCAGGATAGCTATGTTCAGCTCCGGCCGAAAAGTAAAGAATCTAAATGTTTTAAATAATATAACTGTTGCTGCTCATTGGGAATATATTGTACATGTGGGGAAAAGTGTTTAAAGTAAAAATTAATACTGTTTCCTTTGCAATTCCAGTATTGTGGGACTCTATGTGTCAGCCTGTCAGCCGCTGCAAGGGGAGCTTGCATAAGTGCAGTAGTGACAGGAAAAGTAAAAGAGCCATGTTTTTCATCTGTGCAGTGACTACAAGTGCAGCCTTTAAACTACAGAACTGTGGGGCATGTGGGGCAAATAATTACTTCTTTCTGGCTGCATCAGGACATTATTCAGGACTGTATCTAATCTGCTATAAGGGACAGTGGGTTAAGCAGCCATTGCCAGCAGTACAGCCAATTGGAATTGCAGCAATAGAAAGCCAGGACTTATGGGACATTCACTGCATCTCATTGGTAAGCACCCAACTGCTTATGGGGGCTTACAGGGACATTATTTTCAGCGCCAAATCTACAGCCCAATTGTTCCTCGAGTGTTCTGATTGACAGGTCTCTCAGCAACTTGAAGACATGTCACCCCATCCCTGCTCTAAATCAGGAGTCGAGCTAGGAGCTCTGTAAAGACACAATGTTGCCAGTTTGTCTGGAGATTCAGAGAGAGAGATTTTGAGAGATGCAGAACTGAGAGAGAGCAGCAGAGCAGGCTCCAGCCTGCTGGGAGCCCCCCATGGGGGGGGAGCTCAGGCTCCAGACATGCCATCAGGCCTGGGCCACTTAATTCAAGCCCTTTCAGTCTTCAGGGGGCATTTGTTATTTTCTTCAGTTAACAGTTAACTAGTTACAGTAATTGTGCTTTCTGCAACAGCTAGTCTGGAGGTTGCCAGTACTGTCCTCCAGAGGCTAGCCTTCCCTCCCACATCAGGGAAAGATGTGGACCGAAGAATCAGATCTCCAGCAGTGGTGAGAGCGCTGACCAGACCAGATGACATCATGCAGCGGTGAGAGCACCGACCGAGTACCTCAGTGGTGAGAGAGCTGAAGAAGTCTTCAGGATGCCTTAGATTTCGGATGAGACCCATGGAGGACCTGAGTGAGTAACCTCGTACCCCCGGCGCAAGGGAGGAGCTAAGCAAGTAATCTTGGGGGACCCAAGTCCCATTAATAAATGTGTGTTGTTAAGTTTGAAGTACTGAAGTTATCAGTCTGGGCTACCAACCCCATAAGAGACTGCCTTGTTAAATGGATGCATCTTGACTGTGGCTCAAATTGCTAAGTTGCAGGTACAGCACAAAGCCTGGTATAGTGAATCATGTAAATGTGTTGCAAGTTGTGTAGCTATGGGCTGGAGTCCTGCCATCGTGGAGCTGACTGCCAAGACGCGTTTGCCACTTCATGAGACAGGAGGCCCTAGAGCATATTATATCTAAGATACCTTAAAGAGAATGTACCGGTGTTTGACCAGAATTTTGTCTGAGAGCACTTGGGATAAGTGTACAATGTCTAGACGTGCTGGATAGGACTCCGCTTTCGGATAATGTTCTTGGTATATAGAATGTACTGGATGTGACTGCCTGTGACTAAAGTATGGGATGCTTGATGAAAGTATTCTTGCCAACTTGCTCTGGATAGATGCTTTTTGGTATATAAAGTACTGGATGTGACCATGTTTAAAATGCGTTTAGGATGCTTGACAGAAGCATCACTCTCATTGCATTGGATGGGACTTTCAAATATTGTGCTGAATGTTCTGGATGTAAGATCCATATAGTTTGTTCTGGAATGTTCAGAAGTCTGCGAGTGCAGGGCAATCCCTGATTTGTCTGCAAGTGCAGGGCAATCCCTGCCATGTCTGCTAAAGTGCAGGGCAATTCCTGCTGTGGATGTAAATAGTAATTTACTGCATTACAAAAATCTGTTTCCAAGTTGCCCCCACCCTCAAATTAATAGCCGGTCATCTCGACCAGCTGCAACTCCATCAGGCTTGCATCATCTTGGACTGTGGTATCTGTTTAACTAGAATGGTATGAGATTGCGGGGGTTTTGCTGTATCTGGGACTGGTACCAGTGTCATGTAGGTATTAATAATTATGTTTAACATCTGATTTATCAGCAGCTAGATAGCCAGGGCTCTGAATGTTTTAAGTCAAATGGTAAAATGTGATTTATGTCTGCCTTTAATCTGTAGCCACCCAGCTGGAGGGTTCACCAGCAAAATCCAAAACGATCTCTGTACATGTGTAAATATGGTAAGATGACCTCTACTCCTCCTGTTTCCCTTTCCTAGCTCCTTTAATCCCCCTGAAATAAATATATTATTTGTTGTTTGAAATCCTGTGTGAGGATATTATTAGAGATAGCCTTTAATTCAAAATGTTGAAATGTGGGGAGCTGTGTATTGGGGCATGTCTGGGGAAGGTAAATGGTTACCATGGGTGGTGTAGTAGCTCAGGGGGCTACACCCAGTACCATCTCACCCACGTAAAGCACCCTGAGTGGAGGCACTGCGCAAAGTATTCAAAAAATGTTATGAGCTAGCGAACCCAACCCCCTCAGCCTATGTCCAAGATAGTAGGCAGGGGTGTAACACTGGGGGTGGCACCGCCCAGGGGTTACACTGGTGGCTTGGTTCACTTCAAGAGAAGTTTGACATCAATGTGGAAACCTAATTGTATGTGCTTAGGATTATAGAAATGCTCCTAAATTATGTTGCCGTCTTGGTTATGTTTGTTTTTTTCAGTTTATTGTATTGTATTTTTTACTGAAATTTTTATTTTTTTAGCCTTGTGTACTATTTATAGATTTTATCAGTAGTTTGTGTCGTATGTAATTTATGTCAATATTTGTACTTGGAACCATAATCTATACAGGACCATCTTGTAAATAGGGCTTCATAGTCCGAATGATAAAATCCTGTCAAAAAATAAACATTTTTATCTATCTATCTATCTATCTAATAAAGGCTGGGGGAAGGGGTGGGCAAAAGAAAATGTAAGCAGAAAGGAGAGAAAGTGAAACAAAAATTGGGTTATTTGCAGGGCATAGCTACAACTGTGTCACAAATGAAACCTGGTCTATACAAAGAAGTATTCACAAAATGCTGTATCACTTTAAGCTTAGTTTCTGATCCAGGGTACAGTGCCACTGGACCTTAAAACAAAGAGAGCTGTAATACTTTAAAACCTGAAAAACCTGCACTCTAAAGAATTGTGCACTGCAAACAATCCTCAAATGCAAAATTGCTGTAAACAGGCTTAGTTTCACATTTAAGTTAGCATTCAAAGGACAGTTTGGAGAAAATTAACCAATACCAGAATCAGTGAATAAAATTAAAATTAGCTTAAAATCCAAAAGGAATAGGAGTAGCAAAGAATTCAGAAAGTGTAGCAGCCAATCAGCAGGCAGAGCCGATGGATCCGGCCTGTCAGAGTGGATACACCAGATGTTTCGGCAGCATACCTTTGATCTGGTGGTCTGCAGGCAGTACAGCGAGGAGGCAGCCGGTGAACAGAGGGGACCCACGAGGCACCTTTGTCAGGGGTGAAGCTTCGGTATGGTGGTCTGCAAGCAGTACAGCAAGGAGGCACCCAGTGAACAGAAGAGACCCACCGGACTGCTTGCAGCAGCAGAGGCACCCTTGTCAAGCAGAGCACCAGGAGGAAGGAGCTACTGTTATAACTAAACTTCTCTACTGGGACTAAGAACTAGAACTCTTGTACTGGGACCTTCAATCTAGGGTAAAATAAAAAAGTTAGTGTGTTTGCCAGAGTTAGTTGAGGTGAATTGTTATCTGTGTTATCTGTGTAGTTATCTAGGTGCTTGTCACAGGTAGCTGAAGGGAATTATCTGTGAAATTAATTAAGTGTAGAAAGATTTGCAAAGTAGGGGGAGTGGCTTAGCTAGAAGGAGCCAGGTTAAAACCAGATTTAAACACCGCCCTAGATAATTTCTGCCAGAGAAAAAGCAGAGCACCAGGAGGAAGGAGTTGCTGGTATAACTAAACTTCTCTACTGGGACTATATTGCCCTCCTTCCCTCCCCTCCACCCAAAGGCAGTTCTACTTTTATAGGCACAGGATTTAACTGACAAGAGGAACTTCCTGTGTGGGAGCAGGAAGTGAGTGATCACAGAGCCACCAAAGACTCACCATCCTAAAAGGGCAAGAGTAGCTCTCCATCCCCCCTAGCTGCTGGAGGTCTGACTCTGAGCAAGTAAGGAGACTACTGAGAAACATAGGAACTTCTTGTCTCAGAACAGGAAGATCAGGAGCTAAAAGGACACACAGGCAGTACGTAAGTAGGGACAGAAAAAAAAAAGAAATAAACAAACAGAGGAAAGAGTAAGTATTCCAAACAACAATTAGGGGGCTAGAAATAAGACATGATGGGAGTGGTGCAGTGCAGTGACTGCGGCGCAGCAGTCTTCCGGGAGACGTTCTGGAGGATGCGGTGTTGTCCCATCTGCAGGCACCTCTCTGGGCTGAGGGAGGAGGTTGCTCATCTCCAGGCTGGGTTGGCCAGGATTTTTGGGACCTCCTCTCCCACCTAGAGACCACCAGGGTCACTGCCGTTGTTTCAGAGTTTGCCAAGAAAGAGGAGTGGTTGGACCACAGTGGGCTCAGGGAGGGTGAGGGTGGTGGAACAGAGATGCATCCCTCCAGTTGTTCCGCTCCACAATTTCTATACCGTTCTGGAAAAGTGTGGTTCCACTATGGAGGGACCCACAGTGGAGACCAAGGAGGATGCTGAGAACCTCCACAAAGGAGACCCACAGGAGGGTGGCATGGGACCCCACAGGGGAAGGAAACAACTCCTGGTGGGGGACTCCATTGTTAGGAAAGTAGAACTGGGGGAGGAAGGGGAGAGGGAGGTAAGGTGCCTCTCAGGCACTATGGCTTGGAGGGACGGGGAGCAAATCCTCAGGATCACAGGAGCAGATGCACAGGGGAGGGAGCTGGATGTCATTGTCCACCTAGGGACAAATGACATGTCTAAGAAAGGGATCAGAGCAGTGCAAGAAGCATTTGTGGAGATGGGGAGGGGCCTTAGACAAATAGCATGCACGGTAACCTTCTCGGAGGTGCTGTCTGTCTATGGCACGGGTGAGGCTAGGGTGCTCCACACCATGGGATTCAATCAGTGGTTGAAAAACTGGTGCAGAGCTCAGGGATTTGGCTTCATTGGGGACTGGGGGTCCACCTGGAGTGACACAGGGCTATACTGGCATGATGGTCTGCATCTGTCCAGGAGGGGAATGAGGACCCTAGGTTATAGGTTTAAATGCTTCATTGGCAAGTATTTAAACTAGCCAAGGGGGAGGCACTGGAAAGGAGCAGGGAAATCTTAGCCCCTCCAAAAAAGTCACGGTAGTAAGTGCAGTAAACACCAACATAGAGATGTTGATAGGGAGAAGGGTAGGGGTAAATGGAGAAAGTGACAAAGGCAAGAAGGACAGGGATGGGGTAAAAAGGAGTAAGGCCATCAGGAAATGGAGGATAATGAGTACCAATGCCCGAAGCCTGGGCAACAAGCTCCCTGAACTGGTGGCCCTGATGGAAGAGGGATACCTGGATATCACAGCAGTCACAGAAACATGGTACACAGAGAACCATGACTGGGATGTTAACATACCAGGGTACGTAACCTACAGGAGAGACAGGTAGGGGAGAAGAGGGGGAGGAGTAGCTCTCTATGTAAAGGAAGGGATAAAAGCAACTGAACAAAAGAGTAAACAGGGAGGAGAGGAGGCACTGTGTGTCACCTTGGAGACTGGAAGTGGCACTACAATCCGCACAGGGGTTGTATACAGACCCCACATCAGGGGGATGGAATGGACAAGGATATGATAGAAGGCATTCTTAGGATGGCAGAGAAATGGGAGATACTGTTGATGGGAGACCTGACTATGCTAGATGTTAACTGGAGCACACCTGCTGCAGCCACATCCAACAGCAGGGCTATTCTCAATGCTCTACAGGTGGTATGCCTCAGACAGCTAGTTTCGGAACCCACTCATGAGGGAGCAATCTTGGACCTCGTACTCTCAAATGGGGACAGTGAGAGGATCTCAGATCTAGAAGTGGGTTGCCATCTGGGAACAAGTGATCATCAAACAGTGTGGTTCACGTTAAACTCAGCTACAGAGTCAAGCCATACAAAAGTGAGGGTATGGGACTTCAGGAGAGCTGACTTTGGCAAGATGGGAGTGTGCCTCAGAAAAGCACTAGCAAACAGACTAGAAGGAGGGGTGGAGCAACAATGGGGAATCATCAAAACTGCCATCACAGAGGCAACAAGCCTTTGTGTAAAGTAAATAAATAAACAAATCAAAATGAAAGAAAAAGCCACTATGGCTCTCAAAAGAGGTGGCGTGGAAAGTCAGGGAGAAAAATATAGCATTCAGGAAGTATAAGGAAACACAGAAGAAGCAGGACAGAGAGCTTTACCAGTTAAGGCAGAAGAAAGCAGGGAGGGAAGTCAGAATAGCAAAGGCACAAACTGAGGAAAGGATACTCAACTCAGTTAAGAAGAGGGATAAAACCTTTTATAGGTACATCAGGGAGCGTAGAAAGACAAAGGGAGGGATAGTGAGGCTGAATAGAATGGGTGGTGGGTGGGCAGAGGGGGATAGTGAAAAAGCAGGGATATTGAACGAATATTTCTGATCAGTATTCACAAAAAAGGAGGGGGAGGTGCCTAATCCAATTAACAGAAGCACTCTGCATAGGGGGGTCGATCCCAGTCCTTTCACAGAAGAAAGGGTTCTGAAAGAACTCCTAAAACTGAAGGTGGACAAAGTAATGGGACCTGATGGAATTCACCCCAGAATTCCTAAAAGAATTAAGGGAAGAACTAGTGAAACCACTGACTACCCTTTTTAACAAATGATGGGAGGATGGTGTTGTACCCGAGGACTGGAGGAAGGCAGATGTGATTCCCCTTCACAAAAGTGGGACCAAGACAGAGGCAGAAAACTACAGACCTGTCAGTCTGACCTCTGTGGTTGGGAAAGTGATGGAATCACTTCTGAAGGAAAGAACTGTTGAGTACCTAGAGGCCAGTGGGGCACAGGACCCAAGGCAGCATGGGTTCACAGCGGGAAGGTCATGTCAGACGAAGACATGGCCTACCTAGACTTTAGCAAGGCATTTGACACAGTCCCACACAAAAGATTAATAGTCAAATTAACCAGCCTGGGAGTGGGTTCCAGTGTGGTAGCCTGGGTAAAACATTGGCTGGACAACAGGACACAGAAGGTAATTGTAAATGGAGTCCGCTCTGAAGAAAGAGGGGTTACTAGTGGGGGTACCGCAGGGTTCAGTACTGGGTCCAGTCCTTTGTAATGCCTTTATAAGTGACATTGCAGAGGGACTGGAAGGAAAAGTATGCTTCTTTGCAGATGACACAAAGATCTGCAACAGGGTTGATACACAAGGAGGCGTGGAAAGGATGAGAAGGGACTTGGCAAGGTTGGAGGAATGTCGGAAGTATGGCAGCTAGGATTCAATGCAAAGAAGTGCAAAATAATGCACCTGGGAAACAAAAACCCAGGGGAAGATTACACAATGGGGGGGTAGTTACAAAAACAAAAAAGGAAAGGGACCTGGGGGTAATCATATAAGGTGACCTTAAGGTTAGCAAGCAAAGTGAGAAGGCAGTAGGGAGAGCTGGGTGTATACTGGGATGCATAGGGAGAGGCAACACCAGCAGAAAACAGGAAGTTGTTATCCCTCTGTACAGACAGTTGGTGAGACCCAATCTGGAGTACTGCGTCCAGTTCTGGAGACCCCATCTCCACAAGGACATAGACAGGATAGAGGCAGTCCAGAGGAAGGCAACTAGAATGGTGCAGGGTCTGCATGAGAAGCCATACGAGGAAAGACTAAAATAGCTTAATATGTATACCCTTGAGGAAAGGGGGAGGACATGATAGAAACATTTAAGTACCTCAGTGGAATCAACAGTCTAAGAGGGTAGCATCTTTCAGAAAAAGAGACATGCAAGAACAAGGGGACACAATTTAAAGATGGGGGGGCAGTTCAGGGGCAATGTGAGGAAGTATTTTTTTCACAAAGAGGGTAGTGGATGCATGGAACAGCCTTCCTGAGGAGGTTGTGGGGTCTAAAACAGTAGGAGAATTCAAGAATGCATGGGACAGACATAAAACAATTCTTGTGGGGGGGTAGGAAGAAGTAGGCTGTTGGTTAACTAGGATCTGCGGCTTATCCTGTAGGTAGGGAAATGGGCAGACTAGGTGGGCCAAGCGGTCCTAATCTGCCGTCAAAGTCTATGTTTCTGTGTTTCTGTGTTGCATGCAGAGGACTATCTTGTCTTTATGAAAGACAGTATATGAAGAGTCTGTAATCATGCATGTACAGTATCTTAGAGACCTTGCAGGCAGAGGTGATGACCACCAAAAACTTAGTTTTCCAAGTTAGGAATTTGAGGTCACATGTATCAATCAATCTATCAATTTTTATTTAGTATAGCGCTCATTATCATTATGTCTCAAGGTGCCTTACAGGTGGACAAGATACTCTAAAACAGTTAAAATACATGGCTTATAAATAAAAATACAATTTTGACTATATATTAGGTCAGCTAAATCTGACTGGTTGGAAATGCTTGTTTAAACAAAAAATGTCTTTAGCGCCCTTTTAAAGATTTCTAAAGTAGGACTCTCTCTCATAGTACAAGGGAAGGAGTTTCACAGGGTTGGTGCCATAACAGAAAAAGTGCAAGCTCCTGATGTTTTTAGGCATACCCTGGGAATTTCAAAAAATCTCTTGTCTACTAAACAAAGGGAACTGATGGGGTAGTAGGGTCACGTGAGGTCTAGCAGGTAACCGGGTCCCTGACCGTGCAGGGCCTTATAGATCAGCAAACCAACCTAGCCAGGTATTCAAAGGGCTTAGGGGTCAGCACGTCCAACACAAGGTTAATGTCCAGGCAGCAACAGGTTTGTTGCCTGGGGGCCTTGTGTGCAAAATGCCTTTTAGGAACCTCTTAAATAGAGGCAGCTGGGCTAGAGAGAGGTTTTGTACAGGCTTGTGGTAAGCTGGGACAGCACACAAATGGACCTTAACTGAGGAGTATTGTAACCCCCATCAGAATAGTCCAGCAGATACTCTGAAACCCAATGTGTTGGACACATGAATGGATCTATACAGGATTTGGAGCACCACTCAGAAAAATATCTCCATTTGGCTGTGTAAGTTTTTCTAGTAGAAGGCTTGTAAGCAGCCAAGAGGATCTCAAAGACCCTCTGGGAGACCTTGAACTTGCTCACATCTATCTCTTCAGGAGCCAAGCATGGAGAAGTGGGGAGCACAAGCTGGGATGGACCAGAGACCCCTGTATTAGAAGGTCTGTCTGCAGGGGAATAGGTCTTGGAGGGGCAACATACAAGTTGTTGAGTAATGGAAGCCATATATACCAAGGCCAGCATGAGGCAATCAGAATCATTTCACTCCTGTATGCCTCCAGCTTGAACAGTACCCTCTAAACTACAGGAGCAAGAGGAAATGCGTGTATACAGCAATTTGTCCACCGCAGCCTGAACATCTCCTGACAGAAAACCCCAGGTTCTGGATTTCTGCAGCAGAACACAGGCAGTTTGGTGTTGAGTGGGGATGTAAAAAAGACCACTTCTGGTGTACCCCACTGGTCGAAAGAGACTGAACAATGAGTGGTATTAAGAACCATTCGTGAGGATCTGCTTTTATCCAACTGAGCTCATCTGCCAGACTGTTCTGAGCCCCTGGTAAATAGATTACTCGGATGAGAACACTGTGCTCTAGATACCATTCCCACGCTCTCATCTTCTTCCTGTAAAAAGGATACGAGTGTGCTCCCCTGTTTGTTGATGCAGTACATGACTGACTTGTTGTCTGTCTGAAGGAGAACAACCTTGTGAAGAATGAAGTGCACAAGAGCCCAAAGGGTGTAGAGGACTGCTCTCATCTCCCAAAAGTTTGAGGAGATGAGACTCCACAGGACTCCTGACTCCCCGAGTGTGATGTCCCTGGCAATGGACTCCCCACACCAACAGAGGTGCTTCTGTGATAAGAAAAAATTACTCACCTTAGTAATCTTGTTTCTTCCATGATATTCTTCAATATTCTTAACTCTTGCAGTCAGCCTCCAGTGTTGATCTGCCCGGAGATTGGAACTAATGCAAATGATGGAACACTTATTGGCTCATACCACCATTCAAACTGCTGCCCTTACCAACTGCTGCATTCTATAACACTCAGATTTCATTCCCCACTTGCCTAGTCAAGATGTCCTAGAGGTCTCTCCTCAGAAGTCACTGAAATTCATTGTTCAACACTATAGGCTGACTGCAAGAGTTAAGAATATTGAAGAATTCCTGGGGTTAGAAGTATTACCTGTGGCTCTGGGAAAAAGAAGGGGAGACCTTGAAGGAGGTTGTCCTCCGGCATCCACCATGAAAAGAAGCAAAGTGGAGGCTTCATCACCTTGATTGGGTGAGACTGGGGATGTGTCATTGGAGGCCACTGCATCCTGAGCATCCCCTGAGTTGTCCTCATGTGCAGATGTGTAATAGGCACTGTGATGGTAGAGGAGGCCGTGAGACCTAACATCTGTTGCATAGAGTGAGTCCGAACGAACTTGTGCTCCATGATGAGGTGTGCCTTCTGAATGATGGCTTGTCATCTGTCCTCCAGGAGGAATGCCCTTGCCTTGGTAGTGTCCAAGAGAGCCCCAATAAAGAGCAGCAGCTGGGAGGGTTGAAGCTGTGACTTCTCTAGGTTCAGAAGGACACCCATGGAAGTTAGAAACTGAGTTGCTATAGATACTGCTTGCTCCGTGGCCTGTTTGAATGGGCTGACCAGAAGCCAGTCATCTAGACAGGGAAAAACCTGAAGCCCAGTTTATGAAGGTGTGCCACAAGAACTGCAAAGTACATTGTGAAGACTCGAGGTGCCCAGGATAGCCCAGATGGCAGGACTCAAAATTGGTAATGCTGGCCCAGAACCACAAAGCAAAGAAATTTGTGGTGGTTTGGATGGACTGCAATATATTGGTAGGCATCTTGTATGTCCAGGGATGCTAACCAGTCCTGCGGTTTGAGGAGTGGCAGCAGAGTCCCTAGGGAGACCATCTTGAACTTTTCTCAGTGCAGAAACTTGTTCAGTTTTCTGAGGTCAAGAATGGGGCACATGCCCCCTGACTTTTTGTGGAATGAGGAAGTAATGGGAGTAGAAGCCTGTGTTGTGCTCTGCTTCCAGCACGCCTTCCACTGCCCTATTCCTCAAAAGGTCAGCTATCTCCTTTGTGAGAAGGTCCCACATTGCATCTGACAGGGGGTGCTGATTCTTGGATGAATAATCCAGAGGAAAATTCCAAGAAATTCAGCAAGTATCCCTCTCGGATGATCCTTAGCACCCATTTGTCTGTGGTGATGGATTTCCACTGATGGTAAAACTGAGTCAGATGCCTCCCCACCAGAGAGGAGAGGTCTACCTCATGCAGCTGAGGCAGAGCCAAGGCCGGAACTTCAGAGGGTGGCACTGGGCACTTTTGGTGCCTGTGTCTTTGGCTGCATTTTCTATTGTGATTAAGGAGGCTGGGATTTGACTTGGGCTCTTCTGCCTTTGCCACAAAAGGACTGCTTATTGTGGTAGAAGCCTCGTCCTCTCCCTCTTTGGGGGTGAGCTGGGGCAGGCCAATTAGTCATGATAGCTGTCCTAGTCTTTTGAGAGGACTTGACAGACTGTTCAACCTGTTGGCCAACAGGTCAGAACCATCAAAGGTGACATCCATAACTTGCTGCTGGGCATCATTAGAAAAAGCGGACATTCAAAGCCAGGAATGTCCCCTAATGCAGATACTGGTGGCGGAAACACAGGAAACAGTGTCATATGCATGCATAGCCACCTTCAGCTGGTGACTGTTAGATCTGAAGGATTTTCTGCTTAGTTTCTCAATCTGGCAAGGTTTCTGTAAGGGACTTAAGAGAGGTCCAAAGGACATACTCATAAGTCCCTTACAGAAACCTTTTTTGCCCTGAAATGTAGCACCTTGCACTTTTTGGCATTGAACCCAACTGCCAGGTGTCTGACTAGGTCTCCAATTTTGACAGATCATCCTGCAACCCATGCTATTCTCTTAGGTCATCCACTACTGCTCCCATCTTGGTGTCATCAGCAAACAAACTGATCTTGCTCTTGATGCCCACTGAGATGTCTGATAGGAACAACCCAAACAACACCGGTCCCAGCACTGAGCTCTGCGGTACTCTGCTTGTCACTGCCCTTGGAGATGAGAGCTTCCCTCCCACCATCACCCTCTGCTGCCTTCCCTTTAATTAGTTTACTACCTATACCACCATTTTCACCCCTGCACCTCTACCTGCCAGCTTACTACCCAGCCTCCCATGCGGCACCGAATCGAATGCCTTACTGAAGTCCAGAAACAGGACATCCACTGCATGGCCCTTGTCCAACTGTCTAGTTACCAGTTATAGTAATTCACCAGGTTGGTCTGACAGGATCTACTTGTGACAAACCCATACTGCCTAACGTCCTGCAGCCCATTGGTCTCCAGAAGGGACATCAGCCTTTCCTTCAGGATTGTCTGTTTGCAGATAGAAGGAATGATAGCAGGCCTGGCGCACACCACTTCAGATAAAGTCTTGAAGGTGGGTGGGATAGGAGGAGTAAGGTTAACTGGTGTATTGGGAACATGGAGCCACTCTAAACACAGCCCCTTCCCTGAGTCTAGAGCAGAAGTCTCCAGGGCAAACGTTGCATGCATATTGCAGACCAATGTCTGAAAAGAGAGGTCCTCCTACAGAACAGAAAGAGCACCTGGAGTAGGGGCCTCCATGCTGTAGAATGAGTCATCATCACCGCCCTGTGAGAGAAAGAGATCGGGGTCAGACTCATCCCCCTCCAACTCCTCTCTGGGCAGAGAAGCTGGGAGAGGAGTGGACCTTCAAACACCAAGCTTAGCTGTGGGGGTCAGAAGGACAGGTGACACTGGCACCAGCAAAGTTACCAGCACCAGGTCTGGCACCGGCGCTGCCACAGATCCCAAGTCCGGCAGTGCCAGAACAGGCTCCAGAAGGCCTGAATCCATCACAGAGCCCAGCAGCACCCCCGAAGAAGGCCCAGCTGGCTGCAAAGTGACTGGAAAAAGTACCAGTGCTGGTCCCTGCACAGTGACACTGCGAGGTGGAACAGCAAGTGGAACCTGTGTCAGCAGTGCAGTTACTGTCATGGGATCGAGATCCATTGATGGAGCCAAAGCTCTACCTGGCTTGAAAGACCTGACTGCATTATCGTAGCCTGCAGCCCTGGGGGAACCTGCATTGGTTCAGCAGGAAGAGGAAAATGAGCCAGATGCTGCACCTACTGCTCCATAAGAGCTTCCCAGTGGTGAAGCTGCCCATCAGAATCCCTACAAGAGGACACTGAGGGGCTCCGAGCCTGAGACCTTGAACAACTGTGAGCAGGAGACACCGGGGATACAGGCTGCAGCAGGGAAGAACTCCTGCTCCCAGACCTAGATGACCTCATGGTAGACTTACCAGAGGGCGAACTAGAGTGGTACCATTTCTTCCCCTTACAACAGGAAGAGGAAGAACTCGAGGCCAAGTGGTGCTGGGTCTCCGACTTGGATTGGATTGGATTCGGATTGGCCCACTTCTTTTTGTGTTTACCAGAGGGCTGCCCCCCCCAGAGAAGGCAGTGGACAGGACATGACACCACTGCCGGAGCAGCATGCCTGAGGAGACTCCCTACCATCTCTGCTGGCATCAGTGGTCATAGGCTGTTGCTCGGTAGGGCTCATAGAAACTGACAGAAATTTCAGGTAATTTATTTTGTTTAAACAGACAGAAAAATAACAAACACTAGTTAAACTAAGTGAAAGTGCGTGAAACAGAATGCTGTTGTGTAGATGTGACTCCCAAGGAGCGAGCTGCATTGCATTGAAGTGCACTTGATGGTGGGAAAAGGAACTGAGGTGGTTTAGGACTGGTGCTGAAATAAGCCATGCAGCACAAGCTAGTCTCATGGTGCTATGCAGCTTACATCGGCATCGGATAGCGCCTCTGGCTCAGAACCCATCACTGTGAATCAGTGGTGAAGATACGATCCAGCATTTACATTCAGGTGACAAATCTAGAGACTATATGGCTGTATATTAATGCTCCTAATGAGACAGTCCTTGTAGCAGTAGTTCTCCTGGTGCCAGAGGAGTAATTTTGGTGTAAAGGTTGGGGGGGGGGACAACCTCACTCTCAACCAGCCTTGGATCACGAGTGCTGTGCTACCCACCAGAAAGTAAATTATCTATGGAAAAATACCATTTCTTTATCAACATACCTTTGAAAGCTAATACATGTGGGTTCAGGCAATCAGGGTGGGGCAGAGCCTGTCATGGAGGCGCAAACCTGCTGCCCCTTCTAATGCAAATGTGCCCATAAAGGGCATGCAAATGGCCCCTTCGCACCTTGCATGCCCACTGGGCTCATCTGCATTTGGGCCTGTCTGAATATCCCACCAGGAGCTACCGGTTCTAATGGGTCTGGTGGCACCATTCCTTGCAGTGGCTGGATCCATGCTGGGGCAGCACTACTTGGCTTATTCAATCGGTGCACTACTCGACTGAATACAGCATCCCCAGGGTAGTGGGCAATGGGCAAACGCAGTGCACAAATTTGCACTCCATTTTGCCCATTCTTGAATATCAGGCCCGTTGCTTTGTAAAATAAACTATGTAGGAGAGTAGATGAACAGTGTGTGGTGCATGGGGGGCTTGGAAAGGTAAGGCCTTGGTTAGTTTGTTTATTGTTGATATCATAAAGAAATTATACAGCGTGGCTGCTCCTTACAATTATTGTGTTTAAACCAGCAATAAAATAAATTACAATAAAGCTGCTCGCTTGCTCCAGCTTCCTTCTTAATATTATTCTGGTTTAAAAGCAACAAAAATTACATGGTGTGGCTGGCTGCATAGACAGCGCTAACATGCACCAGAAGGGCAAAAGTTGCATCCTGCCCAGAAATGACCCCCCCTTCCCTCTGCCAGTGGGTCCAAATTCATGCACCTACTCAATAACAATATCTAAAAGAAGGGAGCACTAACTGTTCAGAATTTGACATTGATTATGTTTTGATCTTTAAGGTTCTTCGTTAGACCCAAACGTTTTACACCAATGGGTCCAATTCAAGCCATATTTTAAACCCCCTAGTGCTGACACTGGCTGACTGCTCCTCCTTATTGTGTGTAAAGCAGCAGTTACTGCTGCTTTAAACATATTAAGGAAGGAGGAACAGCTACACTAGGTAGTTTTTTTCATTGTAAAACAACAAAAAATGAAATTCCCTCTGCCTAGCAAGATCCCCCAACCCCAGCCCACAATCAGGTTCCTCGTGCCTGTTAGCTTCATCTGATTCTTGGACTCCTCTGACTCCGACTCAAGCTCTTCAGCAGCAGTGGCAGCATTCATTTTTAAGTAAGAAAGGCATAGGACAGGAGGAGGAGGGGAACTAAAGCATGAGCACCGCAGTTCAAACAACATGAAGTCTTGCTGTATTCTGACTATATGCAGTTAGCCCCAGCACTTGAACTGCTCCAGAGAGGAAAGAGTTAACTCTATGCCAAGGCATAGAACGTTGAGCTCGAGCTCGGTTTTCAAACCTCTGTCCCAGGTACTCTTCAGTGTAACCATCAGATTCTTTACTCCGCCTTACTGTGAAGTCGCTCTGGAGATCCTCTCCTTCACTTCGGTTCGGTTGTTGTAAAATCAGTCGGTTTAGTAAATCGCTTCTTTATTTTTTTGGACTTTACATCTCTGTCCTGGAACAGTAAGTGTATTAGTAGGTAGGAGAGTAGTTTAGAAAGAAATTGTTTTTGTTTTTCAGTTTCTTTCCGGTCGGTCCCATTAAGAACCAAAGCAATTTGTTGTTTCTGTTTTTAACAGGTATTTTAGTGTTGTTTTCCGGTGTCTATCAGTTCCTGAAAAAAACATTGATTTCTCCAGTTCTTTCATCCAACCCGTGACACGGTTGGAACCAATAGGTTTGGTAGTCACCTGGCTGATGGTAAGGGTAACTTTGTATTTAAAGGCATGTCTGAGAAACCCAAAAAGAAAACCAGGCCCACTGGGTTTCAACACTGCACTGAGTATGGGGAGGCTTTTGCCAAGGCTGATCCCCACCTCATCTGTGTTTATTGTCTGGGGTTTGATCACCTCAAAGAAGACTGCCAAATCTGCAGGAACTTTCCTAAGGCCATTGTGGATAACTGTTTAAGTAGGCTGAAGGAAAGGGAGGCCGAAAAATCCGCTGACCAGGATGGCCAGCCCGGTTTGGTTCCGACCGAACCAGAGGGGGTGCCCACTGACCTGGGCGATACTCCCTTGGGCAAGAGGAGAACCAATTCTGCAGAATTGGTTCCCACAAAAAGAAAGCACAAGTCAGCCTGTTCAGATCCCGGTTCCCATGGTCCAACCGCTGATGAAATAGCCAAAGTGATCGCTATTGTGCAGTCGCTTAGCCCGGTTCCGACCGAACCGACATCGACACAGAGATGGTCGGTTCAGTTGAACTTGTCTGCTTCTGAATATTACCCCGAAGCAGTTTATGAGGGTGAGTGGGAAGGAGACGAAGATGATAAAGATGAGGATTATGAAGACCTAGATGAGCCTATTGAGCCTGACATCTCTCCAGACAGGCCTTCTAATACGTCTCCTCCCAGGCTGAGATTCTCCAGCTTCCAGTGGAAGAAACTGAACAGGATCAGGAGGAGCCTGACTATGTTGAGATGATGGATGTCCCAGAGTCCAAAAGGGTGTCTATCCCTCTGCACAAGTCCTTGGGGAAACAGACCCAAAAAACTATTACAGTTTCCAACATCCATACCTCCTGTGGATAAGAAAATGGACAGGAGGTATGCTCTGTCAGGCTCTGGTATGGATTTCCTTATTAACCATTGCAGCCATGTTGGGGTAGTGCAAGCTGCAGCCTGTGACAAGGCTAATATTTCCCTGGCATCTCACCCCCCAGATAAGGATTCCAGGAAAGTGGATGGCATGGCAAAGAAGCGGTATTTGGCATTCTCTTTGGGACTCAGGCAATCCAATTATATGGCATATACAGCCAGATACCAGAAGTCTACGTGGGATACAGTTCTGGAGCTGGTTAAGAATGCCCCTCCCCAGCTGGCCAAGGAGCTGGAGCAGGTGGCTGTGGATGGCATCGAAGCTTCAAAGGTCCAATTTCATGCTGCTGTGGACTCGAATGATGTTCATTTTCGGGTCATGGCTACATTTGTTTCCATGAGGAGATTTGCCTGGCTCAGGTGTACCAATTTAACTCAGGATACCCAGACCAAGGCCATGAATTTTCCTGTCACTGGTAACTCTCTGTTTGGGGAACAAACAGAGATGAACATGAAAAAGATGGATGAGTACAGGACCACAAACAGGAGTGCTGCAGCCAAAGAAAGGCAGACCACTCCTCAAAGGCAGCAATCCAGGGCTGGCAGGGGCAGGCCATTTTTAGGCCTTTCTACCAGACCCAGGCCTCCTCTTCTTTTCAGCAGAGAGAGTTCTTTAGGAGAAGAGGCAGAAGGGGATAACAAGGGCTGCATCCTCCTCTCAGTCTAAGTAAACCCTCTGCCAAACAGACACCCTGATGTGTCAGCCAGGGACGCCGCCCCAATTCCTGTAAGAGGCAGACTGGCTCACTTTTTCCAGGACTGGAAGTCTGTCACTTCAGACAAGTTGGTCCTGGAACTGTTAAGCCAGGGTCTTGCTCTCAGCTTCAGCAGGTTCCCAAAGTTGAGCGCAAAGGTTTTCTGTCCTTCCTCAGAAGAGGAAACACAGGCCTTAGAAATAGAGGTTTCTTCTGTACTGCTTCTGCAGGCAGTGGAGAGGGTACCACTCATTCACAGGGGAAAATGATTGTATTCCAGGTACTTCCTTACCCTATAAAAGACAGGGGAGTGGCGACCCATCCTGGATCTATGGTACCTAAACAAACACATACTAAAGCCAAAGTTCAAAATGGTGACTCTGGGAATTATTCTTCCCTCTCTGAGACCAGAAGACTGGCTAGCCTCCTTGGATCTCAAGGATGCCTACTTCTACATACCTATCAGGCAGTGCCACAGAAAGTACCTCCGGTTCAAACTGCCCTCAGGCCATTACCAGTTCAGAGCAATGCCTTCCGGCCTAACATCTGTCTCGAGAGTATTCACCAAATGACTAGCAGTAATGGTGGGCTTCCTCAGAAGACAAGGCATCTTACTGTTCCCTTACCTGGACGACTGGCTCATAGTAGGTCAGTCCCCAGACCAAGTCAAGTCAGCTCTAGGGGGTCACTCAAAATCTTCCACACTCCCTAGGATGCATCCTAAATCTGGAAAAGTCTGTTCTGGAGCCAGTTCAGCTTATCACATTTATAGGAGTGGGGCCGGACACTGTTCAGGCCAGGGCCTTCCTTCCTCTCTCAAGGGTCCAATCCCTTATCTCTCTGGCTTCCCCTTTTCGTCCACTTGTGTCTTGGCCAGCCAGACACTTCTTGCAGTTGCTAGGCCACATGGCAGCCTGCACTGCAGTAGTGCAAGGGGCAAGGCTTCAGATGAGGGATATTCAATTTCACCTAAGAGCCATTTGATCTCAGAAAAAAGATCCCCTCTCCAAGTTGATTCCAGTGTCTCTAACTTTGGTTCAGGCCCTCCAGTGGTGGCTGGAAGAGGACAACTTGAGGCAAGGGGTTCCTTTCCTCACTTAGGCTCCCATAGTGACTCTCACCACAGACGCTTCTCTGATGGGATGGGAAGCCCACCTGGATCAGCATACCGTTCAGGGGACTTGGTCCCATCAGGAGTCTCTTCTACACATAAATCTTCTCGAACTGAGGGCTATCTTTCTGGCTTTTCAGACATTTTCAAGTTTAATTCAGGGGAAAGTGGAGCAGATCAGGACAGACAACACCACAACCATGTGGTACATCAACAAGCGGGGGCACTCGGTCCTCGGCCTTGTGCACTGAGGCAATGAAAATATGGTCACTAGCTTATTCCCTGCAGGCTTCCCTGATTGCTGTGTATCTCCCAGGGAAGGACAGTGTACTTGCAGATGCTCTCAGCAGGATTTCTCAAGGTCACCATGAATGGGCCCTGAATCCTCTCATTCTTCAGATCATTTTCAAAAGATAGGGCACTCCAGAGATAGATCTCTTTGCAGCCCCGGACAACCATCAGCTCCCTCTGTTCTGCTGCAGGCCCCCTCTGCAGGGGTCTGTTCCTCTAGATGCCCTCCTGTTGGATTGGACCAACAGGTTTCTCTATGCTTTTCCTCCCTTTCCTCTCATTTTCAGAGTTCTAGTCAAGATCAGGTCCCAACCCTGTACTGTGATTCTGATAGCCCTGGATTGGGCCAGACAGCCTTGGTATTCTCTACTATTGTCACTATCAGTGACAATTCCCCTGTGCCTTCCCAGACAGTTCAACCTCCTCACCTCATCTCAGGAGAGGATATTGTACCCCAATCTTCACCCACTCAGGCTCAAGGCCTGGTTCTTGAGGAGCTAGAATATGCAGACCTGCATCTCTCACAGTCAGCTCTGGATATCCTTAAGGCCAGTAGAAAACCCTCTACTAGGAAAACCTATGATTCTAAATGGAAGAGGTTTGGGTTCTGGTGTTCCCAGAGGCACATCCCACCAGATTCAGCTAATATTACCACTGTCTTAGATTATTTGGTATATCTTAACAGTTTAGGCCTTCGGTCTACCACTCTCAAAGTGCATTTGTCAGCTATTTCTGCTTTTCTTTTGGCTGGGAAGGGCTCTTCTCCAGCTTCCCTCCCAGTTTTCAAGAAATTCTTTAAAGGTTTGGTCCACATCAGTCCTCCCTTCAGGGATCCTACTCCTCTATGGGACCTGAATATCTGTATTGCACAGCTGATGCAGCCTTCCTTTGAACCCCTTTGCTCAGCTGAGCTCAAATACCTGACTTGGAAAACTGTATTCCTGGTTGCTATTACTTCTGCCAGGAGAATTAGTGAGTTACAGGCTCTGTCAGTGGAACTGGATTTCATCTCATTCCATAGGGATAAGGTGGTCCTTCGTGCAAATAGGAAATTCCTCCCTAAAGTGGTATCAGACTTCCATCTGAACCAGTCTATGACACTGCCTGTATTTTTCACTGATCACTCCTCTTCTGGAGAGAAGAAACTACGCAGTCTTGATGTAAAGAGGGTTCTGAGTTACCACTTAGAAATTAATCCACTAAGCTCCATAGAAACGACTGCTCCCAGCTGTTCCTCACTTATGGGGAGGTGGGTAAAGGTAAGCCTGCCACCAAGAGAACTATTGCTAGGTAGGTTGTCTCTTGCATTCAGTTCTGCTACTCAAAGTTGGGGAAAGAGCCACCCTCAGGCCTGAGGGCTCATTCTACCAGAGGTACAGCTGCTTCGGTCGCAGCAGCTAGAGACATACCCTTAGTGGAAATCTGTAAAGCAGCCACCTGGAAGACTGTTCACACATTTACCAAGCATTACTCCCTTGACATTCAGTCAAGAAGTGATGCTAGGTTTGGTACTGCAGTACTGCAGAGTCTGCTCCCAAAATACGTTCTGTAGTTCCCTCCTCTGGGGTATTTCATGTAGTAGTCATATGGTCAGAATACAGCAAGACTTCATGTTGTTTGAAGAAAAAATTACACACCTCAGTAATTGTGTTTCTTCTATTGGAGTCTTGCTGTATTCTGACCTCCCTCCCTGCCTCCCCTCCTGGAACCTAGTTGTTTTGGGATGTGGGTGGGCAGGCGCAGTTTTGCACCCCAGGGGTGTACCTGGGTGCCTCTTCTTAATTTGAGTTTTTTTCTTGTTTCTATGTTTTATTATAGTTTGTTTATTACCTACTTGGATTCTTTTTGGGGGGTCTTGACTTGAGTCTTTGGACCCTAAATGTATGTCTTTTGCCTTTTGGCACAAAAGTTTTAAAAACAATCTTTGGGTTGTTAGTTGGTTAGTATAGGGCTCATAAGAATTTGACAGTTACACTGAAGAGTACCTGGGACAGAAGTTTGAAAATTGAGCTTGAGCTCAATGTTCTATGCCTTGGCATAGAGTTAACTCTTTCCTTTCCGGAGCAGTTCAAGTGCTGGGGCTAACCGCATATAGTCAGAATACAACAAAACTCCATTAGTAGAAACACAATTATTAAGGTGAGTAATTTGTTCTTCTCTCCCTACACCAGCAGTCTCCTGCCCGCTTGGTCTGACTCCTCGTTATTCGCGTGCAGTAACGCTACTTCCGGGTGTGATCCGTCACTTTCTCCCTCCCTACTACATTCACTCCTGCTCTTCCCAGTTCTGGCCAGGCCAGCTTGTGTAGTGATGACCACCCCCCAACCGCTCTGTCTAAACTAGGCTGCACTGCACTGTCTCGTGTCTCTCTCTCTCTCTCTCCCGATGATGCACTTGCTTTGTTTTCTGCTCCTGCCATGTGGTGCAGATGGTGCCTTCTCTTCTGCTCTGACCAACCAGTGAGACCCCCCACCCGCAGGCTTCCGAATCCCTCCCAGTCCACCAGCAAGCAGCAGCACAAATAAGGGGCTGAAAGTTGAGGGTGACAAAAGTGATGATCTGAATTGTTGGGGGGACTTGCGCCTCTATCCCCCCCCCTATAATTACTATCATGCCTGGTGCTAGAGGTACATCTATATCTTGAATCCTGTTTTAAAATTTTGTGGAACGAAACGATAAGGGCTGGGTCTGGGGGGGGCAACATGGAGCAGAAATTACTAAAACATGAATTACATTGGATCTTTTATATTGGGTGCCCTAAATAGCCTGGGTTAAATGACCATTTTGATATCTTGTCCTTTATTAAAAAATAAATTAGCTATATCTGTATAGAAATTGGTTTGGCCCATATTAGTAATCAATTGGTCTTTATATTTATATATGCAGAGGATTCAAGAGATAGCTGTATCTCTAGCGCGAGGAGAACTGCTGCTACATGGACTGTCTCATTAGGAGTTGGGGTTCTAGTTCATCCCGAGTCTGCTGTGGTATGTGTATTTCATACTGCTTCTGATAAAAGTTGTTTTTTTTGCAACTGTGTGGTGCTGGTTTTGCTTTTTGCCTGGTTGTCATGTTATGTACAGTGGCGTGAAAAAGTATTTGCCCCCTTCCTGATTTTCTTTATTATTGCATATTTGTCACACTGGATGTTTTCAGGTCTTTAGAGAAAATGTAATATTAGATAAAGGGAACGTGAGTGAACAAATAACACTTGTTTTTTTTTTTAATTTCATTTGTTTAATGAAAAAAAGTTAACCAACACCAACTGGCACTGTGTGAAAAAGTAATTGCCCCTTACAATTAATAACTGGTTATGCCATATTTACTTGCAATGACTGCAACCAAACACTTCCTATAATTCAATATCAGTCTTTCACATCGCTGTGGAGGAATTTTAACCCACTCTTCCTCGCAGAGAACTGCTTTAATTCAGTAACATTTGGTAGGTTTTCGAGCATGAACTGCTCAAGTTTCAGGTCCTGCCACAGCATCTCTATTGGGTTTAAGTCTGGACTTTGACTAGGCCACTCCAAAACTTTAATTTTACTTCTTTTAGCCATTCTGATGTGGACTTGCTTTTGTGTTTTGGATAAATGTCTTGCTGCATGACCCAACTCGCTTCAGCTTCAGCTGACAGAAGGATGACTGGACATTCTCCTTAAGAATTTTCTGGTACAGAGCAGAATTCATGGTTCCTTTAATTATGGCAAGTCATCCAGGTCCTTAGGCAGCAAGCATCCCCACACCATCACACTACCACCACCATGTTTGACTGTTGGCATGGTGTTCTTACTGTGGAATGCTGTGTTTGCTTTACGAGACATTATGGGATCCATGTTGTCCAAAAGTTCCACTTTGAACTCATCTGTCCATAGAACATTTTCCCAAAAGGCTTGTGGATCATCCAGGTGCTTCTTGGCAAATGAGAGATGAGCATTTATGTTCTTCTTGGTTAGCAGTGGTTTCACTTGCTACTCTCACATGAAGCCCATTTTGCCTGTCTCTTTCTGATTGTGGAGTCATGAACACTGACTTTAGCTGAGGCAAGAGTAGCCTGCAGTTCTTTGATGTTGTTTTAGGATCCTTTGAGACTTCTTGGATGATTTTACACTGCGCTCTTGGAGTAATTTTGGCAGGCCGCCCACTCCTGGGAAGGTTCACTACTGTTCCAAGTGTTCTCCATTTGGAGATTATGGCTCTCACTGTGGTTCGATGGAGTCCCAGAGCCTTAGAAATAGCTTTGTAACCCTTTCCAGACTGATAGAGGGCAACAAATTTTTTTCTGATCTTTCGGAACTTCCTTTGATCATGGCATAATGTGCTTGTTGAATCTTTGTGCTGGCAACGTGACTCTGATGGTAAGGGCCAAAATAAGTGAGGTTTATATTGAGCAGGGCTGGCTGTAATCAAGCCTGGCTGTGTTCAATCAGCTGTCTCTAATTATCCCTTTAATTGGGTTGATTTAACTAGGGGCAATTACTTTTTCACACAGTGCCAGTTGGTGTTGGTTAACTTTTTTCATTAAATAAATGAAATAAGTAAAAAAAAAAAGTGTTATTTGTTCACTCAGGTTCCCTTTATCTAATATTATATTTTGTCTAAAGACCTGAAAACATCCAGTGTGACAAATATGCAATAATAGAGAAAATCAGGAAGGGGGCAAATACTTTTTCACACCACTGTAGTATCCTTGTACTGAAAATCCAATAAAGTACATTCACTTTGAAAAAACAAAAGTCCTATTCCCAAAGACTCATTATACATTCCTGATGGTTGTGCTTCCACTGCGTGCTCCTACCTCTGACAATAGCTTCTTGGTTTTCAACACGGGCAGGGATGGCTCCTCTAATGCTTTTTGCATCAGGTTCTCCTACAAGCTGGTCAAAGGTCACATCAATTGCCTCCTGGGCAGGCATGGCTCCTCTAATACATTTTGCATCAGGTTGTTCTACAGGCTGGTCAGATGGCTGTTTAAAGATCACATCCATTGCCTCCTGGACAGCAGACATCCTTCTGCAGTCAGCACTAGACTGGTCTACTGTACGTCTCTTATTGTTGGTAGATACCTTAATGGGGAGGGAAACCTTAGCTGAAATCAAAGTACTGGGACAGGGAGGTTCTGATTAACAAAATCCTCAGTCTATCACAGTATTCTATTACTTAAATGCTTGTACTATGCATTGTTATCTAACTGATCCTGCCTGGATCAGCCACAGGGGATATCAATGCTTACTTTGGTCTATAATGAGTTGCCGGCAGGAAAATGAATATTGCAGTACTGAACATTGCTGACAGTGCCAGTATTAAACCATCCTTCTTCCCCATGTTCTTACGTAGAACAGATTAGAAGATTATGCATTAGCACTTATCATCAAGGATAAAAAGGATAGTTCTGTTTGTAAGGACTTAAATCAGGGGAAGAAAGCCTGCTGGCCACAGGTCAGGGGAAGACTATTCCAGAGAGACAGAGCATAACTAGCGAATGGTCACCCCCAACTGTGGAGACGTTTGTGGCTCAATTGTAGAGGAGATTGCTATTAGAGCATCAGGATCATTGTAAAATGTAATAAATATTATCCCAGTAAGTAAAACGCAGCTCCTCCAGGGCTTGATTTTTGGCAAACTTATCAACCACTCATCAACCATCTCAGCCAGAGAAGACAATTTGCTGTGCCTTAGTAGCCCCGTTTTGGCTACAATTTGCTTTGAAGGGACACGGTCAACCCTTTCTGCATCATTTTATTTCTAATTAAATACCCACTGTCTATGATTGCTTCCCTTCACTAAACTTTATTGATGTGGCTTTTTGTTTTATCTGCTTCATTTCTCAGTAGAACTGAAATGTATGCTAAGAAAAAATTACTTATCATAGTAATCTTCTTTCTTCCCAGTGATGCTCAGATATTCATAACTTTGTGCAGTCAGCCTGGTGGGTTGGACTGCCCGGAGAGATGGAACACATGCAAATGATGGAAATCTTTGCATGTGAGCATCTTTCAAATACTGCCTCTACCAACTGTAGTGTTCTAACCCCTTTAGATTTGTAAGAAGCCTGGAAGACAGGCATTATGAAAAAATCCAACAGCTAACTTTTTTATAAACATTTTTTTTTAGAGTTACCCTAATAAAGAGAATTTACCCAAAAAAACTCTTAAGGAGGAACTACATCAAATAAACAGTGGTATTCACCAAACAGCATGACAAAACTATTAAGAGAGACAGAAAAACTCTGTTTAAATCTCTTCGGTATAGAGAAGTGTACCCAGAAGGGTACGGCTATGTGTCACTAGCATGCGGAGTGCAGAGGCTGAAGTTCTGGAAGGGGAGGATGGGAGGGAGTTATAAATATCTGAGCATCACTGGGAAGAAAGAAGATTACTTTGGTAAGTCATTTTTTCTTCTAACCCCAGTAATGCTCAGGATATTCATAACTTTGTGCAGACTACCAAGCAGTACCCCTGGAGGTGGGCACAGAACTTATTTTGGAAACAGACTTTGCAGGACTGCTGTGCCAAACCTGGCATCACTTCTGGACAAAACATCCAAGTTGTAATGCTTTATAAAGTTGTGTACTGATTTCCAGGTAGCTGCTTTACAAATATCCAATAATGGAACCTCCCTAGCAGCTGCAAGACTGGCAGCTGTTCCTCTTGTCGAGTGTGCCCTCAGCCCAGCTGGGGACTCCCTACCTGCTCTAGTGTAGCAGAATTGAATACACTGGACAATCCATTGAGAAATGGATCTTTTTGAGGCTGGTTTGCCCATTCCGATATCCCCAAGTTGTTTTTTTGTCTTGCCTATGGCCCTTAGTAGCTGTCATGTAATAGCTGAGAGCTCTTTTCACATCCAGACTGTGGAGTCTTCTTTCACCAGAGCTTGTATGGTCTGTGAGAAAGACAGGCAGAGTGATTGATTGGTTCAGATGAAAGTCTGAAACAACCTTGGGAAGGAACTGTCTGTTTGTTCTGAGGACTACCTTATCTCTGTGAAAGGAGATGTAGTCCTGGTCAACACAGAGAGCCTGAAGCTCGCTGATTCTTCTTGCTGAGGTAATTGCTACTAGAAGAAAAAATTACTCACCTTAGTAATTGCTTTTCTTCTCATGGAGTCTTGCTATATTATAACAATAGCAGTCAGCCACTGCAGCTGAACTGCCTCGGAGAGGAAGGAGTTAACTCCAGAAGATCTGGAGTTCTACAGCGCGAGGGCGCTGTGCCCAAAGCTCTATCTGGCAGTTTCAAATGAAACTGTCAGATCTTTACGAAGCCAACATCAAAGGACGGAAAAAAGTCTGTGTGGAAAAACTACACTAGCCTATGGCTACCTACTAGTAGTAATAACAACAATATAAACAACAAAGAAACACCCAGAACCATAATAACAAAGATTGATGGTATTATGGTTCGTTTCCTCCCCCTGACAAGCACATATGAACCCCTTTCCCCAAGACTCAAGTCCAAGAAGGGGCAATAAAAATAACCTAAATGAACAATCTAGATCCCTAACCCAAAGGAAAACAGGGTTAGGGGAAACTAAAATGGCATGACACAGTGCTTGCACCAATTTGCCACCTCTACCCAAGTAGGAGTTTTGAGAGGGGCAGGAGGAGGGTGGTTATAATATAGCAAGACTCCATGAGAAGAAAAGCAATTACTAAGGTGAGTAATTTTTCTTCAAACACCATGAAGTCTTGCTATATTATAACAATAGCAGATTACACAGCAGTACCTCCATGGAGGAGGGTCAGAACCTACTTAGGAAATAGGCTCTGAAGCCAGTGTGCCAAACCGAGCATCTCTCCTGGACTGGACATCCAGGGAATAATGCTTGGTAAAGGTGTGAACTGTCTTCAGGTAGCAGCTTGACAAATCTCCAGAATAGGAATGTCTCTAGCAGCCGCTAGAGACGCAGCTATACCCTCGTGGAGTGGGCCCTCAATCCTGAGGGGGTACTCTACCCAGTTTCTGATAACAAAATTGGATACAAGAGACAATCCACCTTGCAATTGTTCTCTTAGTGGCAGGTTTCCTTTGCCAACCTCGCCATAGGTAAGAAACAGTTGGAGGGATTCGAACCTCATGACCTCTGGTGCACTCTAGATAGTAACTTAATGCCCTTTGACATCCAAGCTGTGCAGTCTCCTCTCACCTGAGGAAGAATGCTCAGTGAAAATACTGGAGGGAGATAGATTGATTCAGGTGAAATCAGAAACCACCTTAGGCAAAACTTTCTATTAGTCCTAAGGACTACCTTATCTCTGTGGAAAGAGATAAAATCTTCTTCCACTGACAGGGCCTGTAACTCACTTATGCGTCTGGCAGAGGTGATAGCTACTACTAGAAAACGGTTTTCAAGTTAAATACTTGAGTTCTGCTGAAGACAGAGGCTCAAAGGGGTTGCATTAACTGAGCAATGCAAATATTCAGGTCCCAGGTGGGAGCTGGTTCCCAAAGAGGAGGTTAGTGTGAAGTAACCCTTAAAAAACTTGGAGAACACAGGGTGAGAAGAAAGGAGGCAGGCTTCCTGCTGACACAAAAGCAGAGACAGCTGCCAGATGAACCTTCAGGGTAGCTGGTCTAAGGCCTAAGAATTCAGATGGACCAAATAGTCCAAAAGAATGGGAAGATCAGCAGATTCTGGGGTAATCTGCCTCAGAGCACCAGATGGAAAACCTCTTCCACTTAGAATTATAAGTGGCCCTAGTGGAAGGCTTCCTAGAAGCCTTTAAAATATCCATAACACCTTGAGAAAGGTGTAAATCAGCAAATTCTAGCTCCTCAAGAGCCAAGCCTTGAGGTGGAGGGATTTGAGGTCCGGATACCACACTCTCCCCTGTGCACAGGCCAGTAAGTCGTGGACTCTGGGCAGGCTCAGGGCAGGGTGGACTGCCCAGGACAGGAGCAGAGGGTACCAGGGCTGTCTGGCCCCAATCTGGGGCAATCAGAATCACTCTGCAAGGTTGAGATCTGATTTCACTAGTACCCTGAAAAGGAGGAAAGGGGGAAGGCATACAGGAACTTCCCTTTCCAATCCAACAGAAAGGCATCCAGAGGGACTGAGCCCAGTACTGGAGGCCTGCAGCAAAAAAGAGGAAGTTGGTGGTTGTCTGGGGCCGCGAAAAGATCTATCTGAGGAGTGCCCCAACTGGCAAAGACAGACCCCAGTACTTGTGGATTCAGAGCCCATTCGTGATGGCCCTGAGAAATTCTGCTGAGGGAGTCCGCCAGCACATTGTCCTTCCCTGGGAGATGAACCGCTATCAGGGAGGTGTTCAGGAATAAGCCAGAGACCACAACTTCATTGCTTATGTGCACAAGGCTGAAGACCAGTGCCCCTTTGCTTGTTGATGTACCACATTGTGGTGGTATTGTCTGTCCTGACTTGAACCACTTTGTTCTGGACAGAATCTGAAAAGACCGAAGAGCTAAAAGACAGCTCTGAGTTCCAAGAAGATTGATGTGGAGCAGAGATTCCTGAGGAGACCACACCCTGAGTGGTAAGGTCACTAGGTGAGCCCCACCCTAACAGGGAGGCATCCGTGGTGAGGGTGAGGGAGGGAGAAATGGGAATGAAGGAACCCCTTGTTTCAGATTGCTTTGATCCTGCCACCAGTGTAAGGCCAGGATCAGGGTTTGAGTAACTGGGACCAATTTGGTAAGGGGGTCCTTCCTCTGAGACCAATAGGCCCTCAAATGGAACTGAATGTCCCTCATCTGGAATCTTGCTCCCTGCACAACAGCTGTGGAAGCAGCCATGTGCCCGAGGAGTTGCAGAAAATGCCTTGCTGGTCGAGAGACCCGCAGGGTAAAGGAGGATGCCAGGGCGATGAGTCTGTCCACCCTTTCCGAGGGAAGAAAGGCCCTGGCTAACCTTGTGTTCAATTCTGCGCCTATGAAAGTTAGGGCCTGAACTGGTTCCAGAACTGACTTTGGTAAGTTTAGCAGGAATCCCAGAGAAGTGAGAAGCTGCTGGGTGGCTTGCAAGTGGATTTCACCTGACCTGGAGACTGACCCACAATGAGCCAGTCGTCCAGGTAGGAAACACAGCAACCCCTTGCCTTCTTAAATGAGCCACTACTACAGCGAGACATTTTGTGAATACCCTTGGCGCAGAGGTAAGGCCGAAGGCACGTTCTGAACTGGTAGTGGCCTGAGGGCAGTTCGGAACCTGAGGTACTTTCAGTGGAAGGCCTGATCAGAACATGAAAATAGGTATCCTTGAGGTCCAGGGAAGCTAGCCAGTCCCTGGCTTTAGGAAGGCAATATCATTGCCAGAGTTAACATTTTGAACTTTGGTTTCAACAGATGCTTGTTCAAGTATCTTAAATCCAGAATGGCCGCCATTCTCCTGTCTTTTTTGGGGTAAGAAAGTATCTTGAATAAAGCCCCTTGCCCTGATGGCAAGGAGGAACCCTTTCCACTGCTTTGCAGACCAGAAGAGAAGAAACCTCTGCTTCCAAAGCAAGGGCTTCTGAAGGATTTGCAGGTGGGAAATGCCTGGCTCTCATCTTTGGAAAATATTTGAAGCTGAGAATTCAGACCCTGGCCTATTACCTCAGAACCCATCTGTCCGAAGTTAGGGACAGCCAGCTCTGGCTGAAATAGGCCAACCTGCCCCCACTGGTACAGGAGAGAATCGGCCCTGGGCACCCCATCAGGGTGCCTGCTTAGCAGCAGCCTTAGGTTGAGGGAGGGAGACGGCCACTTGGCGCCACGTCCACTGCTCTCTGAAGAAACCTTCTCTCAAGTAGACAGCAGAGGAGGCTTGAAATTGGTAAAAAGGCTCTGGAAAAGGGTCTGCCCTCTACCTCTGGGAGCATGCCTTTGTGGCATGGCATGCTTCTCCTTAGCCTGGGCACTTTTGTAGGTAGTTCTGTATTCATCCATCTTTTTCATATAATTTTCTGTTTGCTCCCAAACAGAGAATTTCCCACCTCAGGAAAATCCATAGCCTTTGACTGAGTATCTTGGGACAGATTAGTGCATCTGAGCCATGCCAACCTCTGGAAAGCTACAGAAGTGGCCATGACCCTGGAGGAAACATCATTAACATCAACAGCAGTATGAAATTGAACTTTAGAGGCTTCAATGCCATCAGCAGCCACCTGTTCCAACTCACTAGCCAGCTGGCCATGGGCCTGCTTGGCTAACTGCAATACTGTGTCCCACCTAGATTTCTGATATCTAGCCACCATAAGCCATATAATTTGCCTGCCTGAGTCCCAAAGAAGCTGCCATATACTGTTTCTTCGCCATGGCATCAATCTTCCTAGAATCCTTGTCAGGAGGATGTGAGGCCAGAGGAATATTAGCCTTGTCACAGGCTGCAGCTTGTACCACACCTACATGACTACACTGCTCAATAAGGAAGTCTGTATCGAGCCTGACAAAGTATACCTTCTGTCCATTTTTTATCTACAGGAGGGACAGAATGAGGATTTTTTAAATCTTCGTTGTTTGCTTCCTAAATGACTTATGCAAAGGAATAGACAACCTCCAGACTCTGGAATATCCATCATTTCCACATAATCAGGCTCCTCTTGCTCATCCACAGCCTCCTCTAAAGGAAGCTGGAGGGTTTCTGCAACCTTTTGTAAAAAATAAAGAAAGAAGGGACTCAGACAGAATAGGGGAGATTCTAAAGGTCTGTCTGGAGAAATGCCGTTCAATGGGCACGTCCAGACCCTCCCAGCCACACATATATTGATCAAATTCCTCCTCCCTCCTGTGGTTCATAAAATCCTCAACTTCAAAATCCTGAACCACTGGGACTGAACGAACCAACCTTTTACCAACTGTTGGTGGTTCTACAGATCCCTGAGACAGTGACTGGACAATCTGAATGGCTTTAGCTATCTCTGCAGCAGTTGGAGACACAATTCTGGACTCCAAACCTCCTGATTTCTTTGTCTTTTACTTGGGACTGGTTCCTCTGAACCAGTCTTCCTTTGCCGAGAAGTCTCGCCTGGTCAGAGGGCACTCCCTCTGGTCCAGTGGGTACTGAACCGGGCTGGCCATCCGGGTCAGCGGACTTTGGCTTCTCTGCTCCCTGAGCCGGCCCAATCTCTTCTCCAGGGTGGCTGCAGGAAATTTACACACCTGGCAGTCTGACAGGAGGTGGTCAGCCCTCAGACAATAGACACAAGTGGTGTGTGGGTCAGCCTTGGCAAAGGCGTCCCCACAGACATCACAGTGTTGAAACCCAGTGGGCCCGTTTTTCTTTGGGTTTCTCAGACATAATGCCAGCCTAACCAAAAACTTGCCCTTTGATGGCAGTGCCGAGCAAGACACCCTTATCGGTTCCTAACCGTGTCACGGGTATTTGAAAAACGTAATAATTTCGTTTTTTAGAACCGATAAGAACCGGAACCGACTCTAAAAACCCACAGTACAGTTTTAAAAGGCAGAAAAATCAAGCGATCGGTTCAAAACCGAACCGATAATTAATTTCCACACAGACTTGAATTTTGTACTTACGGTTACCAGATAGAGCTTTAGAACCGAAATGCGGTAAAATAATGATTTTGCCGGTTCAAATGAACGAAAACTACTCTCTTGAACCGAGAATGAACCGAGCTGAAGGAGCTGATCTCCGGAGCGACTGTTCAGTGAAGCGGAGTAAAGAATCTGACAGTTTCATTTGAAACTGCTAGATAGAGCTTTGGGCACAGCGCCCTCGCGCTGTAGAACTCCAGATCTTCTGGAGTTAACTCCTTCCTCTCCGGGGCAGTTCAGCTGCAGTGGCTGACTGCTGTTGTTATAATATAGCAAGACTTCATGGTGTTTGAAAAACTGTTTTCCAGGTAACATACTTTAAATGGGCTGTAGCCATGGGCTCAAAGGAGCCCTCATTAATGTGGCTATACATATATTAAGATCCCAAGTGGGCACTGGTGCCCTGTGAGGATGATGCAAATGTATCAGGCCTTTAAAAAATCTTTTGAAAATGGGATCTGATGCTACTGACACCTTTGTCCTAGCAGAAAGATATGCAGACACTGCTGCAAGATGAACCCTTAAAGAACTGGGTTGTAGACCTTGTGAATGTAAGTGAGTCAGATAATCCAACACCACTGAGACTCCTGCATCATTTGGGGCGAAATTCCTACCAGAGCACCAAAAAGAAAATCTCTTCCACTTGGCAGAATACGTTTTCTTAGTGGGGGGCTTCCTATAACCTTTTAAGATAGTTAATACAGCTTCAGAAAGGTTTAAGTCTGCATAGTCTAATTCCTCAAGAGCCATGCCTTGAGGTGGAGGGACTTGAGATTTGGGTACAACAATGTTCCCTGATTGGAGGTCAGGAGATTGTGCCTGAGAGGCAAACTTATTGGTTTGCTCATTGACATGGAGAGCAGAAGAGAGTACCATGGCTGCCTGGGCCAAACTGGAGCTATCAAAATCAGAGAAGCTGAGAGGGATTTGAGCTTCAGTAGTACTCTGAAAACCAGAGGAAAAGGTGGGAAGGCATAAAGAAACTTGCCTGACCAGTCCAGTACCAGGGCCTCCAGAGGGATTGTGCCCTGGGCCAGTGGTCTGCAGCAATACTGAGGCAACTGGTGGTTCTGGTGGGATGTGAACATGTCTATCTCTGGAATGCCCCACCTCCTGAAAATGACCTGCACCACCTGCTTGTTCAGCGTCCATTCGTAATGGGACTGATTGATTCGACTCAGTGTGTCTGCCAAGGTATTATCAAGGTATTATCCTTTCCTTGCAGATGGACTGCTTGCAAGGACACCTTTAGGGAATATGCCAGAGTCCAAACTTTCATGGCTTCTGTGCATAGGGGACCTGATCTAGTGCCTCCCTGCTTGTTTATGTAGTACATAGTGGTGGTATTGTCTGTTCTGACCTGTACCTCCTTGCCCATCACCAGTGCAGAGAAAACTTTTAGTGACAGCCACACTGCTCTGAGTTCCAGCAAGTTTATATACTGGAGGGACTCTGCTTCTGTCCAGGTACCCTGAGTTGTGTGCTCCTCCAGATGGGCGCCCCAGCCCAGAAGGGAAGCATCTGTCATGAGGACTAGTGAAGGATCCTCCTTCTGAAAAGGGACTCCTTGCCTTACGTTGGATTCCTTTTTCCACCACAAAAGGGCTTGTAACAGTGCCCTTGTCACTGGAATGAATTTATAAAAGGGATCTTTTTTCTGACTCCAATGCTTCTTGAGATGAAACTGGATGTCTCTTATGTGAAACCTGGAACCCTGCACTGTGCCTGTGGATGCAGCCATAGGACCCAAGAGCTGCAGGAATTGCCTGGCTGTTTTTTGACTGTGCAACTTGAAGGAATTTGCTATGGCCTGAAGGCTTTGCACCCTGTCTAGTGGTAAAAAGGCCCTGGCCTGTAGAGTACTGATCTCTGCCCCTATGAACTGTAAAGTCTGTGTAGGGGTTAAGACAGATTTTTTCTGGTTTATTATGAAACCTAAGGACTCCAAAAGATCCTGAGTGAGCTTTAGAGAGGTTCTGACTTGTTCTGGTGACTTGCCCACCACCAGCCAGTCATCCAAATATGGGAAAACAGTCACTCCCTGTCTTTAAAGAAATGTCACCACAGCTGCTAGGCATTTTGTAAACTCCATTGGTGCCGAGGAAAGGCCGAAGGGCATGGTTGCAAACTGATAATGACCTGATGGGAGTCTGAATCTGAAATATTTCCTGAAAGATTCTTTTGTGGGGATGTGAAAATAGGCATCTTATAAGTCCAGAGATGCCAGTCAGTCCCCTTTTTGGGTTGTTGGCAGAATCCGAGCCAAAGTTACCATTTTGAACTTTGGCTTTTTCAGGTGCTTGTTTAAAGCTCTAAGATCCAAAATTGGCCGCCACTCCCCATTTTCTTTGTTGTTAGGAAGTATCTGGAGTAAAAACCTCTTCCACTCGGGGTTGTAGGAACTGGTTCCATTGCTCTGAGCTGTAGCAGCTTTTGAACCTCTGCCTCTAGCAATGAAGTTTATGCTAGGGGAGGAGAGATGAAAACCCTGGAATTTTTTAGAGTAAGAAATTTGAAGTCCAGAGACAAACCTTTGCCCACTACCTCCAACACCCACTTGTCTGTGGTGATGGTTGACCAAAGGTGGAGGAAATGGGACAGTCTGCCTCTGACAGGTAGGGAGGAGGCGGCCTGCATCTCAGAGGTTCTATTTAGGCTGGGGCTGAGGTTGTGCCTGAGACCCTCACCTAGAGCCCCTTCTACCCCTACCCTAGAGTAGCCCTGTTGGGGGTACTGCTGGTATTGGGGTATGACTACTGGCTGGAAAAAAGGTCTTGTCATGAAAGAGCAACCTCTGGCCCCCCTCCCGGTCCATAGGGCCTGGTGGATGAAGAAACTCTGTCTCTGGCAGAGTTGCTTCTATAAGTAGCCTTATATTCATCTACCTTCTTCATATAGGCCACGGTGGATTCCCCAAAAAGAGAATTTCCTTCTAATGGAAGATTCAGGGCCTTTGATTGGGTATCCTGAGTGGAGTTTGTAGCCCTAAGCCAAGCAAACCTCCTCTGAGCCACTGTGTTAGCCATCTATCTGGCTGCAGTGTCAATCGAATCAGCAGCCATCTGGAACTGGTACTTAGCTGTCTCTAGCCCAAACTTGGCAGTTTCAGCCAGGTCATCTGACAAGGATGAGGTGGCTTTCATGGACGTTGCCAGTACTGACTGCCACAGGGAATTCTGATTCTGGGCAACATAAGCTTGGAAAGTAGCCTGTCTCATGGCTAGTGAGGCTGACAAATAGCCGTTTTTGCCAATACTGTCCAATTTTTTGGAGTCCTTGTAGGGTGGATGTGAGGACAGAGGGATCTTAGCTTTATCACAGGCTGCCTGTTGTATTACCCCTTGATGGTCAGGATGGGAGAAGAGGAAGTCAGCTCCCTCCCTATCCAACTGGTACTTTTTGTCTATTCTCCTGTTGATTGGAGGAATAGAATTAGGGGTCTGCAGGAGCTTTATAGCACCCTTCTTAAAAAAATCATATACTGGAAGGAGAAGGGCCTTTGTGGATGTTAAACCCATCATACTAAGGTACTCAATTTCTTCCTTATCCTCCACTTGCTCTGTTGTGGTGATATCTAAGGCATCTGCCATTTTCCTTACAAAGGAAAAGTGGGAGAAAAAATCCTTAGACACCCTGGGAGGCGAGCCAAAATCCTGCTGAAGGGACCTCTCTGGGGGATATTTTCGTCCTCCTCATAAGACTGATCATCCTCTTCAAAAAATAGTTGCTTTGGTGCAGAGGGCAACACAGTACTAGCAACCTGGGAACCCTGTGAGGGGGCAGGAGGCTGAGGGATGATGGTCTGCAGAGCCTGAATAATTTTGAATGCCTGAGCTATCTCTTGAGCTGAAGGCATTGCAGACACCTGCGCAGAAGTCCTTGGGTTAACAGGAGAGGGTTCTGCATGTTTAAGTTTCTTTGTTTTCTTTCAGGGAACCAGAGAGTCAGCTGACTCTTTTCCTCTTTTTGCACCTTTTTCGCCCGTGTCAGGGGCAGGGGTAGTAGCACTTGTGGGTTCAGCCACAACAGACTGGGGTGTCAGCTGGTCAGAGACTGAGGGACCCCTAGGAAACTTTTTATGCATCCATTCAAGGCACTTTTCCACAGTTTTATCTGGAAAAGTTTTACATATCTCACATTCCTGTTCCAGATGTTCAAAACCCAGAGAAGCTACACATAAGGTGTGCTTGTCTGCCTCAGCAAACACATCTCCACACTTTAAACAGTTTTTAAACCCGGGCTCCCTGGTTCTCTTCTTAGGTTTCTCTGCCATGGTGAGAAGCAAAGCGGAAAAACACCAACCGCTAAATAATAGATACTGTTGTGGTTATTTAAACAGCTTTTATATATATATAAATATATATATATATATATTTTTTTTTTTCTTTTTTTGCTGTCAGTTCCGGAACCTATAAGGAACTGGAGGGATCGAGCAGGGAGATGAAATATGAACCGGTTCAGCGGTTCTGTAACCGATAAAAGACTGTTACAAATAAAGTTTATAAGGACCAAAATTTAGTGAAAATAATATAGGTTCTTTAGTCAGAGAACCCAAATTAAACTAAACTAACTTGGATCCCTCAAGGTTATGTCGAACCACGAGGAACCGAGAAAAAACAACTACTTTAATTGAAGGGATTCCCGGGATTATGTGGGGGAAGAGCTCCTCCCCCACTGCCTATTTAATTAGAGCAGCTAACTCCCGCTCTGCTTACAATGAGTCGCACTCGCTAGTGGTGCTGCTGGTGCTCGGCTGCTCTTTCCTTTGTTCCTTCTGTGTCCCCCCCACACTCCAGTGGCTCCTTGTTTGTCCTGTCCGTTGCGGTTGCTTGTCTCCCCCTCTTCCCCTGCTCTTCTCCCGTTGTTGTTTCTTTCTTCCTGCCCTGTTTTTAGGGATTCCTTGACTGCTGTTTTCCTAGCTGTCCTACACCTGCCTCCCTCTCTGCCCTGCTCCTTCTTTGTACCTATTTCTTCAGCAGCCGTTGCTGTGCTTCCGCAGTTTTCCATTCATCCCGTACTGCTCCCTTCCCTTGGAGCTTTGGACCTTCATTTCTCCTGCTCTGCTTCCTTCCACTGCAGTTGGACGCTGCCTCTCCTTGAAGAGTTCCACTCCTGCTTCACCACGGCCTCCTTCATCACTGAGTTGGTGCTCATCCAGTGTTATCAAGGTCTGTCTGCCTTGCTCTTTCCTCCGACAACCTGCACTGCCACTGCCTGTGCTCTGCTCCACGCGGCTGTGCGCCACCCTCCAAACTGGGCTCCTGTCTCTTCTCCACTGGAGACTTCTGCGCTGCTTAGCACCTGCTGCATGATGTCTTGGCTTTCAGCCCTCATTGCCATGCATGCAGTCTTCACCTTTAACTTTGCATTGCTCCTGCAGTACGAGGACTTGGCTCAGACTTTTGCTTTGATGTCTCTGCTCTGCTTACACATCCATTTCTGGTGGCAGCTTGAAGTATCACCTAAAAGGTACTACACTCATTGAAGGCATTGTTTACAATAACGCCAGCATTTCTCCTGACTACTGCATTTTATTGTACTAGACTTGACTCATGTGTTTTCCGGACTCCTCGTTAGCCTACTTGTGTCTCCTCACCATTACAGTGGCACACTGCCTTATTTCAGTTTCACACTTCTCTGCATGGTGACCACTGTGCAGCACTGCAGCTGCTTGCTGCCTGCCATTCCAGCCTTGGAGCACTACTACGGTGCAGCAATTCTTGTATTCAGTATGAATCCAACGCAGTCTCCTTATGCCAAACTATCTCCCTGTCCAGTGCTCCCAGGTCACTGCAGGCACTGTTTCCTTTCTTCAACTTGGACGTCTTCATGACTTGGATACTAGGATGGCCTTCTCCTGTCCTCTGGATGCATTGCACCGGTGCTGTTTCCCCCTTTTGGCTAGTTCCTGCCTGCATATCGAACCCTTACAAGCCCACTGTTTAGCTGTGGACACACACTGTTTAAAGAGGACATGGTACATTTTGAGGCACTTAGGAGATATCCCTGAAAATCAGGGACGGTCGTGAGGTATGCATGCCCCTCACCTGTTCTCCCTGTGCTTGGCGCTCCGTATCGTATTTGACTAGCTGTTGCCTTTGCTTGCTCATTTCCTGGTTCTTCATTGTGCTACTTTTGGATATATGGATTGTTTCCATTGATGGATCCCTTCCCTGTACCTACCTATCTGGGGCTTGTTTCATGGACTTGTTCTGTTTCCACATCAGGCTTAGTCTACCTTCTGGCCATTCCTATGAATTACAGACTATGCTCTGGTTCAATTCTGGGACATCCACAGGCGAGATTCTTCCCTTCATGGCTATTCCAATTCTCCACGGCTCCTTGGCTCCTACGCCGCTCCTTACCTGCATTAGCCTCCCTCAGTTCTTCCCTCTAGCTTCTTCATGGCTTGTATGGTTCCTCAGGCCTTATCCTTCAGTGTGCTTCTGGATGTTCCATTCGGCTCCTCGGCCATGCTTGCCTGCACTGCTTCCGTGATCATACCTTTGCCTCAATCATAAACTGCCAGATACAGGAAGTTCGTTGCCTTGACAGCTTGCCTACTACTCTGCCAAGATATTCGCTACAATCCCTACCATCCTCGATCTGCTGGATCCATAGGTCTCCAGCATTGTTTTTACTTTCTTATGTCTGCTTTACAGTTACAATACTCCTTCCCACTTATCTGGTTCTGGATGCTACCTCCATTTCAATACCTACTTTTCCTTTACACAGCCTCGCTCAGCTCGGGGCCTGGAGCTTTTCAGCTGCTACAACCTGCCTTCACCCTTCGGGCTGGGAGGTTTATCTACTTCTACTCTACACCTTCCTCGTTCAGCTCGGAGCTTCGAGATTCACAGCTTCTATGACCTGCCTTCTCCCATTAGGCTTGCTCACCTGCTTTTTCAGCCTGCCTTCTCCTATAGGGCTGGGAGGATTACCTACTAATTCCTGTTTCTATGTCCTGCCTTCGCCCATCGGGCTGGGAGGTTTACCTACTACTCACCTGCTTCTCTGACCTGTCTTCACCCTTCAGGCTGGGAGGTTCACCTACTTCTGTTTTATTTCTGCCTCGCCCAGCTCAGGACCTGGTGATTCCCATTCTACTTATGCATACCTGCTTCTGCTGCCTTAGCCATGGACTCACTGATGCTTCACCTTTCAGGACATTAGTTACCATCTCAACTTTGCTCCCCGTACATGCCTGGTCACGCCTACTTCTATGACTAAGTGGCTGGTTCTCATACTCAAATGCTTTCAGATTGCCTCAGTGCTCATTCAGTGGCTTCTGGGGTTGCTATCTTGGATGTTTCGCCCTGTGCCTCAGCCATGGAATTACAGCTGCTTCTTTCCAGGACTTGATTGGCATCTCCTGCAGACCTTCATTATCCTACTTGTGCTCTACCATCTTCAGGCCTGTGACTCTGCTGTTTCATTGGACTCCGCTTCTTCAGTTGTCTTCATCTCAGACTCTTTGGGTCTCGTCTGCTTCATGCCTCGAATTGCATGCCTTCAGTTCTCCATGTTATTCCTCTCATGCAGTTGCCATGTCTCCATCTCAGTCTCTTCCAGGTGATTACGTACCTATCCAGCTGATCGATTCCTGCGCATCATCGAGGGACTACATCGCTTGATTTCTGCCAGCGGTCATTCCTGGGTCTAGCTGGGTTTCCCATACTGTAATCAGCACATCTCTCCTATTCTGCCAGCTGTCTATTAGCTACGTTTTCTTCAGGGGCTGGTTGCCACGTCCTAGTCCTTCTCATTTGCCTACGTTGGTGCAATCCTGCTCCTACTGCCTCTCAATCAATCAATCAATCAATCAAAATCTTTATTTATTCAGGCGAACATCATTGAGCAAAGCTCATTTACAAGATGGACCTGAGTGGTCATACAAATGAGGATACAAGTATTATTACATAGACAAGAATAGCATAAACAGCAATACAATGACATGAAATGGTTATATACAACAATTTACATATATACAAGGAACAGTAGAACCATTTAGCCTGTAAGAAAAAAGGGACAAAGGGAATTGAGGCATAAAATATAAATTATAGGGTCTAACTAGTTTTATGAGAATATAATAGGTGATTTGGAAGATAGAAATTGAATTAATATAATGGGCGGAAAAAGGAAGGTGGGTCAGGTAGGGTGGGGATTAGGCTGTATAAAAGCAATTGCAGAGCTCTGGAAAAAGGCGGAGAACAATCTTTTGAAGATGCCAGAGGTAGTAGGCTATCTAGCTTCATGGATTTTGGAGAGAGTTCCATGCAACTGCTAAGGTATACTGAAAGCAGCCCTCCCAAACCGGGTGCAGGCATTGGGGACCTTTAATATGATGAGTTTACTGATCCTTAAGGTGTAAGGCCTAGTTGTAATTTGGGTAAAGCAATCAGTGATATAGGTAGGTAGTTTGCCTGTTAACGCTTTGAATATCCAGATAGCAGCATTCCTATTTCTTCTGTGTTGTAATGATGTCCAATTGACTGCCATATAAAGGGAGCAATGATGGGTGCTGGAGGAAGGTCAGTAATAAATCTTATGGACCTGTGATACAGGGTGTCCAGTTTATGTAAGAGATGAGCGTGAACAATGGCAGTAGAGAAAATCAGCATAGTCAATGGGGATAGGAATGAGGCCTGAATTAACCTTTTTGGAATCACTGTTTAGGTAATGTTTATCTAAAAATAGTCAAGCCTCTGTCTTAGCTTTTAAGTAGCTCTTCAATATGGACAGAATAGTCAAGCCTGTTATATCCAGACTCAAGGTATTTGAAGTTATCAACAAATTCCAGTTTCTCTCCAAGTAAGGTGGATAATTGTAGGGTGGTGGATGTTGGGGTAGTGGTAGAGCAACTCTTTGTGGCAAAGAACATAGCTTTTGTTTTGGCATTTAGAAGTAGTTTTTGTCAAGTAGATTGTGCTGCAGAATGGAGAATTCGGATTGTAACAGTTCACAGGCTTTAGAAGGTGAGGATTGCTGACATATAATACAGTATAATCAGCAAACAGATGAATGTTAAATTGAGTGAGGTTGGCATCAATATTGTTTATATAAATGGCAAAGAGGATAGGGCCAAGAATAGAGCCTTGTTGGTACACCCTTAGCAGTGGTTTTGAGGTGGATAGGTAATTTCCATTTTAACCAGTTGTGACCTATCTGAAAGGTAATCCTTAAACCAGTTGGGTGATAGGAATCCAGGCCTAGTGAGTTAAGGAGGTGATTAATAAGTCATGATCCACTGTGTCAAAGGCTTTACTCAAATCCAGGAACACAGCACAGGTACAATTTTTCTTATCCAAGGCAGTCTGCCAATCGTTAGTTACCTTGGCTAAGGCAGTAATGGTGCTATGCTTTGATCTGAATCCAGATTGTGCAGAATTTAGAAGGTTGTTGTTATCCAGATAGTCCCTTAATTGAGAGTTTACTAGTTTTTCGAGCATCTTGGATAGTACTGGTAGGATGGAGATAGGCCTGTAATTGTTGAGCCTCTCGCTTTGGATTCAGTTCGACTGACTTATTTCATTTGGGCTCACCTCATTCTACTACTTGGATGCTTCATAAATCACACCAGTGTCTCCGATTATCATATACAGCATGCCATTATTCCAGCTCAACTCTACAGCCGTTGCTTCATATCAGTTCCTAAAGATTATATTTCTTATCAGAACTGAATTCGTCACTCGATAGCCTGGCCTCAAGCCTTCTCTCATTCCTCGTACTATACAAGCCCTATTAGAAACCTGGATGTCGTACTACTTTTATTTCACCCTGCCTCATAGACATCAAGCTTGGATGCAATTATTTTCTGGTCTTTTGTACTGAGTTTGTCAATCATCAACTTCATCTCCAACATCATTCAATTCCTTGGATTATGCCCTATATCAACTGAAGTACGGAAGACGGTTCTTCAATATTTCTACTCTCCATCATTCAGAATTACACTTGGATTCTCGGACTTGGACTTTATTAGAAGGAAATTATTTCACTGGACATTTACAATTTAGCTTTTCTTAAGCTCCATTCATCTGGATTGTATTCTATAAATTTTAATTCAGATTTAGCTGATTAATTAGTTTAATTAGGATCCTCTCTCCTTTAGTATGCCCAGAAGGACTGGCAGGTCCGTAGCCATGGGTCCTCAGAGGTTTCCCCCCAAGGGGATTTTTCCTCTCCTGAGTGCTACTGGTCACACTCTCCGGAGTTGGAGGAGGTGATCCTCTATTCTTATCATTAAGTTGTTATGCACGACTTCTTCAGCATTCAGTTACTGAACAATCGTTGATATTTATTATTTTTTGGGGCTCCATAATTCTAAACCAATCATCCTTCCTACAAGTGGGATACAGAGAAAGGCCAAAACCATCACATATTATCAAATGACTCAATTCAAGCATCCAAGTACCTAAGCACAAATCATTCTATGCTGGCCTCTGTATCCAGCAACCATCTACATCATTCCAATATTTTACATAAGCACTGAGCTATGAACCACACATAATTGAAGGGATTCCCAGGATTATGTGGGGGAAGAGCTCCTCCCCCACTGCCTATTTAATTAGAGCAGCTAACTCGCGCTCTGCTTAGTGCAAGTCGCACTCACGCCCCATCCTCCCCGACACCTCCTCCTTCTGCGGCACTCTTATCCCACTGGGGGGACTCCATAATTCTAAACCAAGCCTCCTTCCTACAGGTGGGATACAGAGAAAGGCCAAAACCATCACATATTACCTAAGCACAAATCATTCTATGCTGGCCTCTGTATCCAACAACCATCTACATCATTCCAATATGTTACATAAGCACTGAGTTATGAACCACACATAATAATAAACTAGATCTAAACTGACAATCAGTAGAGGCAGTAAAAGAAATTAAGTATACTTATGGTTTTGATGAATTTTTTTATCTTTCTTCATGTGAAAGAGGGCGACAGAGACTCCGAGCGACCAGACTTTCAGGCGAAGAGAAAAATCTAAAGAGGTTAGAATACTTCAGTTGGTAGAGGCAGTATTTGAAAGATGCTCACGTGCAAAGAATTCCATCATTTGCATGTGTTCCATCTCTCCGGGCAGTCCAACCCACCAGGCTGACTGCACAAAGTTATGAATATCCTGAGCATTACTGGGGTTAGAATAGTGTAATTATACTCACTGTGGTTTTGTTTCAAATCCTTAATTTACTCTTACTCATATTTCCTGAACATTAGAAACAACATCACACAGTGCAATCACTCATGATGAAATATTCTCCTAGAAAGTGTTGGAGGGATTCACAAGTCCATTAAAGATGCAGTGAGAGATGATCAAGGAATGTAAACAAACATGCTTTTGTGTGGTAACACCAGTATGGTTGGCAATCTGTTTTTCAGTTTTAAACAAAATTGAATCAGAATCAAACTACCAGCTACATCACCAATCTCTACAGAATGTTTACTTATTTTTAATTGTTTTAATTTTTTATTTATTCAAGTCTCAGATTACAATACCTTTGAACCAGAGGTTCTTTTACAAAGGTTCCATGTTGAAGGACAATTACATTTTGCAGGCAGACAAAGCAAATCACATGGAAGAGGTGCAATGTGACCTATCATAAAATGTGTTTTTAAACTAGAGACACTCTGAGGCCTAAGCGGGTTGACAGTGTACCCTTAAATGTTAATTGGTTCCTATAAAAAAACAACTTTAAATTGCATCCAAAGTTGGTTATTTTTCTTACCTTTTCCTATCTGTCTCTCCCTGGTTCTCCCTTCTCTGACCAATGTGGAATGGCCACTGGATTTTTGCACCATTATAGTTGGCTACCAGCTATATTTGCTATTGCGACAAAAAAGTAGTTCCTATTGTCTCTCGATAAACACTATGAATGCACAACAGCTGCTACTGCCAGAAAATGTCAGAATGCTGGTGGGGTTCTATAAGCTCCCCATAGACTCCAAGTCCCAATGTCTCATTACACATTCATGATGGTTGTGCTTCCACTGCATGCTCCTACTGTACCTTGTGGGTCAGAAATGAGTCTCTAACTACCCACGGGCCCCCATTAGAAGAATGCCACTGATCAAAGTACTGTATAACAATGAGACAAGTTTTAAAGGCAATGAGACATCTCTTCAATAGAAGCCCAATAAAGGCTTTAAAAATAGGCTAAAAACAACATGCTGCATCAGAGTGTGATCTGCAAACAAAACAAAATGGTAATATTAAATGCATGTTAAAAATACAAAATAGAGATAAAACTGACGTTTCAAACTTAGGTCACCTTCAGGAATGATCTAAAAGAGAAAAAGTTGACCAACTTTGCTTTTTTCTCTTTTAGATAATTCCTGAAGACCTAAGGTTGAAACCGATGTTAACTCTATTTTCTATTTTCAGCATGCATTTAATACCACAATTTTTTATGTTTTTTTTTATACTCCTTATTTAATCTCTCTGATAATACAAAATACATTACCATTACAAACAGTTTCATCATAAATTATAACTTAATTACAGCCATAGTTATTTAAAATAATTAATATTCAGGTAAGGTTAAATAGACAGCTGATATTATTCTGGGCAAAAGACAAGAAAGAAATAACATACTCCGCATAGTGAATCAATAATGCATAGTGGGTTAAAAAACATTTTCCTAGATAGAGGTGAGGTAGCTAAATCAATGTCTACATCAATGGCCTCTTGCTATAGAAGACAACACGTGATAAAATATCCAGGCTACCCAAATCCATCAGATTAGAAGTCAGCTCTGTTAGTTAGTTACTCGTTCTTTCCCTTGCTATTTTCAGGGAACAAAGGAGTCATCTTGTTCCAAGATATACAAAATCCATGGTCTCCACCGTTGTTCAAACTGCATCTCCTGCCTACTGTATTGGGCGATGAGGTGCTCTAGGTGACACATGTCATTCATAATTGAATACCAAAGGGTAAGCATCATGAGGGGAGTCCTGGTGCCATCTGCAGGTAAAGGCTTTCTTGGCTGTTATTATATGTGTAAAGCACTGCTCATGAATGAAGTCCAAGATCCAGAGGGGAGATTGATGGAAGCATTAATTCAGGGGTAGGAATTGCCTCTGCTCCCACCACCCATGCCAAGACCTCGGCCACTTGTGTCCAAACAGATGAACTAGCTGGGCAGGTCCAGAATATAGGGGTACTCTATGTGTAGCTCTTGTTTCACCACAGGCTCCCCCAGTAACATCTGTATTGAGATGGGAGAAATCTGATTAATTGGGATGGTGTTTCGAAGAATCTGGAATGACACTTCTAGGCAAACTCCCTCTAGTAAGGTGCTAAGGAGACCTTCCTGGAGGGATGGGTATATTTAAGCCAGGTATCAGTAGTGAAATTTAATGATAGCTCCTTGTTCCAAGCTTGTAGTATTGAGGAGGATGAGTCTTCAGCAAAGTCCCCTAAAGCTTTGTAAGCCTGCCCTAGCAAATGTAGCAAGTATAACCCTTTCAGCGAGTCAATAATAAGTTTTAATAATAACAGCATAGGGATGGGAAGCCTCTCAGGACCTTTATGTAAGAGGAAAGTGCGTACCTGTAGGTAACGGAAGTGTTGACGGTTCGTCAAGGGATAAGCCACTTGCAGCTGGAAAAAAAAAAGGTTACTCCCTGGGTATCCAAAAACTGAAAAATATAGGATAGGCCTATCTGAGGGCATCTGCCGAATGTGTAATCTATTCAGGCAGGTAAAAAATCTGCCTTTGTAGACGAAAGGTAGACAAAATAGAAAACTAGAGATAGCTTAGAAAGGGCCCGAGTCTTGTACCAGAAGAAAAAATTACTCACCTTAGTAATTGCTTTTCTTCTCATGGAGTCTTGCTATATTAGGACCTTTGCAGTATGCCCATCGCTTTTGACTGCCCCGGAGATGAAATAGTTATCTCCAGAGAAATCTGGAGTTCCACAGCGCGAGAGCGCTATTGAAAGCTCTATCTGGGTTGTTTGAACCCAAACTGTCAGGTTCTTTACGAGGCTAAACTAACATAGCAAGTCTGTGTTGAAAAGCCTTACACTAGCCATTGGCTACCTACTAACAGTAGAACCACAAAAACACAACAATAAAGAAAAACAGTATCACGTATTATTGTTAGGATAACCCTTGACAATCACTACTAAGGCCCCCTCTGCCCAAAGACTCAAGTCCAGAGAGGGCCCAGCTATAATTAACAAAAACAGAAACTATCTAGTTCCTAACCCAAGAAAGAAAAGAAGGGGGACTAGAAGCTAAACAGGCATGACACAGTGATTGCACTAATCTACAACCCCATACCCAAGTAGGGATTCTGAGAGGGTAGGAGGGAGGGTTGTCCTAATATAGCAAGACTCCATGAGAAGAAAAGCAATTACTAAGGTGAGTAATTTTTTCTTCAAACACCATGAAGTCTTGCTTATATTAGGACCTTTGCAGAGTACACAGCAGTACCCCCATGGAGAAGGGTCAGAACCTACTTAGGAAATAGGCTCTGCAGGACAGCTGTGCCAAAGCAAGCATCTCTCCTGGACTGGACGTCCAGGGAATAATGCTTAGTGAAAGTGTGGACTGTCTTCCAGGTAGCAGCTTGACAGATTTCCAAAATGGGAATATCTCTAGCAGCCGCTAGAGATGCAGCTGTACCCCTGGTGGAATGAGCCCTCAGGCCTGAGGGCGGCTCCTTGCCCAGTTTTTGATAACAGAACTGGATACAAGAGACAATCCACCTAGCAATCGACCTCCTAGTAGCAGGCCTCCCCTTACCCACATCTCCATAGGTAAGGAAGAGCTGGAGGATTCGAACCTGTGACCCTTGAGTACGATCCAAATAATAGCTAAGGGCTCTTTTACGTCCAAACTGTGCAAGCTTCTCTCACCAGAAGAGGGTGCTCAGTAAAATACTGGAAGAGAGATGGATTGGTTAAGATGAAAATCTGAAACCACCTTAGGTAAAAACTTTCTGTTAGTCCTGAGGATCACTTTATCTCTGTGGAAAGAAATGAAATCCTCTTCCACTGACAAGGCTTGCATCACTTATACGCCTAGCAGAAGTGACAGCCACTAGAAAACAGTTTTCCAAGTTAAGAACTTGAGATCTGCCGAATTCAGAGGCTCAAAGGAGGTTGCATTAGCTGGGCAATGCAAATATTCAAGTCCCATGCAGGGTTGGTTCCCAAAGGGAGGATTAGTATGAAGTAACCCTTTGAAAAATTTTGCAAACACAGGGTGAGAAGAAAGAGAAACTGGTTTCCTGCAGAAATAAAACCGAAACAGCTGCCAAATGAACCTTAAGGTAGCTGGTTTGAGGCCTAAGGAATTTAAGTGGACCAGGTAGTCCAACAAAATAGGCAGGTCAGCTGATTCTGGGGTGATTTGCCTCTCAGAACACCAAAATGAGAATCTCTTCCATTTAGAATTATAAGTGGCTCTAGTGGAAGGCTTCTGGAGGCCTTCAAAATATCCAAGACACCTTGAGAAAGGTGTAAATGAGCAAACTCTAACTCCTCAAGAACCAAGCCTTGAGGTGGAGGGAGTTGAGATCGGATACCACACTCTCCCTGTGCACAGGTCAGCAGGTCGTGATCCCTGGGCAAGGTCAGGAGGTGGAATGATAGGGACAGAAGAAGAGGGTACCAAGGCTGCCTGGCCCAGTCTGAGCAATCAGAATCACCCTGCAAGGCTGAGTTCTGATTTTACTAAAACCCTGAAAAGGAGAGGGAACGGAGGAAAGCATAGAGGAACTTTCCCTCCCAATCCAGCTGAAAGGCATCCAGGGGACTGACCCCAGAACTGGGGCCTGCAGCAAAGCAGGAAAGTTTGTGGTTGTCTGGGGCTGCAAAAGATCTATCTGAGGTGCCCCAGCTGGCAAAGATTGACCCTAACGACTTGAGGGTTCAGAGCCCATTCGTGGTGGCCCTGAGAATCCCTGCTGAGGGCGCCCCACAGGGAATTGTCCCTTCCCTGGAGGTGAACGCTATCAGAGAGGTGTTCAGGGAATAGGCCAGAGACCACAACTTCAGTTTCTCCGTGCACAGGGCTGAAGAGCGAGTGCCCCTTGCTTGTTGATGTACCACATTGTTGTGGTATTGTCTGTCCTGACTTGAACAACTTTGTTCTGGACAGTTTCTGAAAAAACCTGTAGAGCTAGGAAGACAGCTCTGAGCTCCAGCAGATTGATGTGAAGCAGAGATTCCTGAGGGGACCAAACTCCTGAGTTGAAAGGTCCCCAGGTGAGCTAACCCAACAGGACGCATCCGTGGTGAGGATGAGGGAGTGAGGGACAGGAAGGAATGGGACCCCTGAGGACAGGTTGCTCTGATCCAGCCACCACTGGAGAGCTAGGATCAGAGTCTTGGTCACTGGGACCAATTTGGTAAGGGTCCCTCCTTTGAGACCAATAGGATCTCAAGTGGAACTGAATGTCCTCATCTGAAATCTTGCCCTGGCACAACAGCTGTAGAGGCAGCCATGTGCCCCAGGAGTTGCAGAAAGTGCCTTGCTGGTCGAGAGACCTGCATGGAGAAAGAAGATGCCAGGGCAATGAGTTTGTCCACTCTTCGGAGGAGAGGAATGCCCTGGCTAACTTTGTGTTCAGCTCTGCACCTATAAAAGTTAGTACCTGAACTGGTTCGAGAACTGACTTTGGAACATTCAGCAGGAACCCCAGAAAGATGAGGAGTTCCCGGGTGATTTGCAAGTGGGATTTCTACCTGCTCTGATGACTGACCCACAATAAGCCAGTCATCCAAGTAGGGAAACACAGCTATCCCTTGTCTTCTTAAGTGGGCCACTACTACAGCTAGACATTTTGTGAAAACTCTTGGAGCAGAAGTGAGTCCGAAGGGCATTGCCCTGAACTGGTAGTGGCCCGAGGGCAGTTCGAACCTGAGGTACTTTCGGTGAGAGGCCCTGATTAGAATATGGAAGTAGGCGTCCTTGAGGTCCAGGGAAGCTAGCCAGTCCCTGGCCTCAAGGATGGCAAATCATTACTAAAGTCAGCATTTTGAACTTTGGTTTTACAAGATGCTTGTTCAGAAATCTTAAATCCAAGATGGGCGCCAGTCTCCTGTCTTTTTGGGTCAGGAAGTACCTTGAGTAAAGACCCTTGCTCTGGTGGCAAGGGGACCCTTTCCACTGCTTTGCAATCCAAAAGAGAGGAAACTCCGCTCTAGTGTGAGGGTTTCCAAAAGACTTGAGGGGAAAGTGCCTGGCTCTCATCTTGGGAAACTGTTTGAAACTGAGAACTAAGCCTTGGCTTACCACCTCCAGAACCCATTGTCGAGGTTGGGACAACCAGTTCTGGCAGAAATAAGCCAGTCTCCCCCACGGTACAGGAGAGTCGGCCCCAGACACCCCGTCAGCAGGGTGCCTGCTTGGCAGGAGCAGCTTTAGGTTGGGAGAGGGCCTGCCTGTGCCCCGTCTGCCTCTGCCTCTGAAAAATCCTCTGTGCAAAGCAGAAGAAGCCTGAATTGGTAAAAGGCCTATTGTAAGGCCTGCCTCACCCTGGGGCATGCCTATGTTGAGTGGCATGCCTCTCCTTAGCTTGGGCACTTTTGTAAGTAGTTCTGTATTCATCCATCTTTTCATGTAATTTTCTGTTTGTTCTCCAAACAGAGAATTTCCTATAACAGGAAAATCTATAGCCTTGACTGGGTATCTTGGGACAGATTAGTGCATCTGAGCCATGCCAACCTACGAGAGCTACAGAAGTGGCCATGACCCTAGAGGAAACATCATTAACATCAACAGCAGCATGAAATTGAACTTTAGAGGCTTCAATGCCATCAGCAGCCACCTGTTCCAACTCACTAGCCAGCTGGCCATGGGCCTGCTTGGCCAACTGCAATATAGTGTCCCATCTAGATTTCTGATATCTAGCCACATAAGCCATATAATTAGCCTGTCTGAGTCCCAAAGAAGCTGCCACATACTGTTTTTCGCCATGGCATCAATCTTCCTGGAATCCTTATCAGGAGGATGTGAAGCCAGGGGAATATTAGCCTTTTCACAGGCTGCAGCTTGCACCACACCTACATGACTACACTGTTCAGTAAGGAAGTCTGCATTAGGGCCTGACAACGTATACCTTCTGTCCATTTTTTTATCTACAGGAGGGACAGAAAAAGGATTTTTTAAAATCTTAGTGGTTTGCCTCCTAAATGACTTATGTAAAGGAATAGAAAACCTTCTAGCCTCTGGAATATCCATCATTTCCACATAGTCAGGCTCCTCTTGCTCATCCACAGCCTCTTCTAAGGGCAGCTGGAGAGTTTCTGCTACTTTCTTATAAAATCTGAAATGAGATGGGGACTCAGACAATAAAGGGGGAGACTCAAAGGGTCTGTCTGGAGAAATGTCCAGTTCTATTGGCACTTCCAGACCTTCCCAATCACAATTACAATCATCAAAATCTTCCTCCCCCTCCTGTGGTTCATAAAAATCCCCAACATAATCCTGAACCACTGGACCTGAACGAGACCCCCTTTTTCCAACCAGAGAGGGTTCAACAAGTCCCTGAGACAAAGACTGGACAATCTGAATGGCTTTAGCTATTTCTACAGCAGAAGGAGACAAAACTGGACTCCACACTAGCTGATTTATTTGTCCTTTTGCTTTGACTGGTTCCTCAGAAACAGCTTTCTTTGCCCAGGAAGTATCGGCTCTGGTCAGAGGGCACTCCTCTGGTCCAGCTTTAGCTGGCCGGGCTGGCCACCGGGTCAGCGGACTTTTGCCTCTCGTTCCCTGAGCCTGCCCAATCTCTTTCCAGGGTGGCTGCAGGAAATTCTTACATATCTGGCAGTCTGACAGGAGGTGGTCAGCCCCAGACAATAGACACAAGTGGTGTGTGGGTCCAGCCTTGGCAAAGGCTTCCCCACAGACATCACAGTGTTGAAACCCAGTGGGCCGGTTTTCTTTTGGGTTTCTCAGACATAGTGCCAGCCTAACCAAACTTGTCCTTTGTTCCAGGCCTTGCCGAGACAAGACATGCCTGGGTCCTAACCGTATCCTGGGTGGTATTTGAAAAAACTTTTAAGTGCAGGTTTTTAGGACCGATAAGAACCGGTACCTCACTCTAAATGCAAAGAAAACAATTTTAAAGAAACTGATCGGTTCAGAGCGAACCGATAATGAGTTTCACACAGACTAAAATTATTTTACTACGGTTACCAGATAGAGCTTTAAACCGAAAACCGAGGTAATTTTAAACACTTTCTCGGTTAAATGAACCGATAAAATACTTTAAACATAAAGCGAACTGAAATGAAGGAGCTGGTCTCCGAGGCGTCTGTTCAGTGAAAGCGGAGTAAAGAATCTGACAGTTTGGGTTCAAACAACCCAGATAGAGCTTTCAATAGCGCTCTCGCGCTGTGGAACTCCAAATTTCTCTGGAGTTAACTATTTCATCTCCGGGGCAGTCAAAAGCCAGGGGCATACTGCAAAGGTCCTAATATAAGCAAGACTTCATGGTGTTTGAAGCGAAGTGTGTTCGCTGTACCAAACCCAAAATGGTTGAGATTAGAGAGGTCAGGCAAGGTTGTGAATAAGAGCTTTCCTATGTCAAAGAGGCCATTTATTGTAAATTATATGTGCTTCCATGGAGAATGGTAACCAGGCTCAATCCAGAGTACTACTGTTCTTAGTGCAGCAGTCTGGGAATAGTTGAGTAAGTTGGGAATATTTAGGCCTCCTTTGGCTTGTGGCAGTTGCAGGAGTGACCATCTGAGTCAAGGATGATGACCTGCCCATACAAATCAGGATAGCATTTTATTCCATGCTATGAAATAAGAGGAGGAGGGTGTAACTGGGAGTGTATGGAACAGGTAAAGTAATCGCTGGAGTATATTCATGCGGATAGTCTCAATACAAGAATAAAAAGGGAAATGCAGAGATGCTCACTGACTCATGTACCACTCTAGAACCTGCATCAGAGGTTTGTAATGAATCAATTCAAGGTGTTGCAAATCTTTAGGCAGGTTGACCTCCAAGTATTTGATTTTTGTGCATACCCAATGCAGTAGGATCTGTAACTTTAGTGTCTAAGGTTTAAAATTTAAAGTTAACACTTCAGTTTTGGCAATATTTATAATATATCCTGATTTGTTTGCAAAAGTCCATAGAACTCTCCACACCTTTGGCAGGGAGATCTCTGGATCAACCAAAGACAACAAAATATCATCGGCATATAAGGAGATTTAAAAAATCTGACCATTTAACGGGATCTCTTTCACACCTTCAGCTTCTCTAAAAGCAATCGCCAGTGGTTCTAAATAAAGTGCAAAAAGCAGAGGTGAGAGTTGGCATCCCTGACATGTACCTCGGGCCAATGTAATAGAAGATGACATATGACCGTTAATCCTGAGATAAGCTATTGGGCATGTATAGATGGACTGAAGCCAGGAAACAACCTTCAGTGGATAGTCAAATGCCAGTAGGGTTTGCCACATATAGGGCCATGACACTCTATCAAATGCCTTGTCAGCATCTAAACTAAATAATACTGTTGGGACTGATCTTTGATTGACATAGCCTATTACATAAATGGCTCTGCTGATGTTATCCATTGTTTGCCTATTGCAGATAAACCCTGATTGATTCAGGTGAATTATGGTGGGGAGGAACTGCTTGATCCAGCGGACCCAAATGGACATACAGTATATAACTTGTAGTCTGTATGCAGAATGGAAATTGGTCTGTAGGATACAGGGAGTTTAGGGTAACAACCTGATTTTGGAATCACCACGAGCATAGCTCCGGTCCACAATGGGGAGGAGGAGAAGTCCCCTCCTGAACTGCAAGGAAAACATCCAATAAGCTGGGGGCCAAAGATTTCTCTAGGGTCCTGTACCATTCTACAGGGAATCCATCAGGGCCAGGGAATTTTAATGTTTTCATGTGAGTCAAAGCCTCCTGGAGTTCATCCATTCTAATGGGTTCCAAAAACAATTCTAGATGAATCTGGGAAAGTTTAGGCATTGGCAAACCTGACAGAAAATCTAAAACTTGATCAGCCATGGGAGGACAGAGATCCCTGTACAGCTGACCAAAATTATTCTGAAACAGTTGTATTATCTCTGGGGTAGTAATCATTACATTACCTTTCATAGGACACTTAAGTAAGGAAATATGGGATGCCATCCTATAACCCCGTAGTTTTCTAACCAATACTAGGGCCCCCCCTCGGTCCCCCCTCATAGTGGAATGTTTTTCAAATACATCAATTCCATTTGGACCTCCTGATCCAGGATTTTCTGTAGGTCCACTTTAATCTGCCTAATGTGATCTCTAAACTCAGTCTCTTCCCTGTTGTATCCTTTTTACAACTAGGCCAATTCTGCTAACAACTTTTGGTATTGGGCTTCACATTGTCTCTTTTTGTGGGAGGCATAAGCAATAATTTCTTCCCAAATGACCTCCTTAAGGGTATCCCATAAAATGCATGGGGATATTCAGTATCAGGTGAAGCATTCTCCTTTAAAATTTGTTCTATTTTTTTCTGTGATTGTTGTCTTAAAAACTTCTTCTTTTAGTAAAGCTAAATTTAGGTGCCAACATAGAAACATAGAAACATGACTTTGACGGCAGATAAGGACCATTTGGCCCACTCTCAGTCTGCCCATTTCCCCTCCTATTGGATAAACTGCAGATTCTAGTTAACCAACAGCCTACTTCCTGCAACCCCCCACTACAATTGCCTTATGTCTGTCCCATGCATGTTTGAATTCCCCCACTGTTTTCGTCCCAACAACTTCCCCAGGAAGGCGGTTCCATGCATCCACCACTCTCTCCGTGAAAAAAAATTTCCTCACATTACTCCTGAGCCGTCCCCCCTCTATCTTTAAATTGTGCCCACTTGTTCTTACACATCTCTTTTCCTGAAAGATGCTACCCTCCTGGACTTTGTTGATTCTCTTGAGGTGCTGGAAATTTCTATCATGTCCCCGTCCCTCCTTTCATCAAGGGTATACATATTAAGCTCTCAGTCTCTCTTCATATGGTTTCTGATGCAGACCATGCACCATTTTGGTTGCCCTCCTCTGGACTGCTTCCATCCTGTCCTATGTCCTTGCGTAGATGGGGTCTCCAAAACTGCACACAGTATTCCAGATGGGGTCTCACCAACTGTCTGTACAGAGGGATAACCACTTCCCTTTTTCTACTTGTGATGCCCCTTCCTATGCATCCCAGTATCCCCCTGGCTCTCCTTACTAACTTCTCACATTGCTTACCCACCTTTAGGTCATCTGTTATGACTACCCCCAAGTCCCTTTCCATTTTTGTTGTTGTTAGCACCTCCCCTGCTATTGTGTGCTCTTCTCCTGGGTTTTTGTTTCCCAGTTGCATTACTGTGCACTTCTTTGCATTGAATCTAAGTTGCCATATGTCTGACCATTCCTCCAACCTTGCCAGGTCCCTTCTCATCCTTTCTACCCTCCTCGTGTATCAGTTCTGTTACAGATCTTTGTGTCACCTGCAAAGAGGCATACCTTTCCCTCCAGACCCCCTGCAATGTCAACTATAAAGATCTTAAAGAGGACTGGACCCAGTACTGAGCCCTGAGGTACTCCACTAGTAACCCCCCTTTCTTCGGAATGTGTTCCATTCACTATTACCTTCTGTGTCCTGTTGTACAGCCAGTTTGCTGCCCAGGCTACCACCCTAGAACCCACTACCAGGCTGGATAACTTAATTATTAGTCTTTTATGTGGGACTGTGTCAAATGCCTTGCTAATGTCTAGGTAGGCCATATCCACTGCCCCTCCCTGGCCTATTACTTTGATCATCCAGTCAAAGAAATAAATTAGATTCATCTGACATGACCTTCCTGCTGTAAATCCATGCTGCTTTGGGTCCTGTGCCCGCTAGCCTTTAGGTACTCAACAATTCTTTCTTTCAGAAGTGATTCCATCATTTTCCCTACCACTGAGGTCAAACTTACAGGTCTGTAGTTTCCTGCTTCTGCCTTGCTCCCACTTTTGTGAAGGTGAATCACATCCTCCCTCCTCCAGTCCTTAGATATCACCCCATCCTCCATGATTTGTTCAAAAGTGTTGTCAGTGGTGTCACTAGGTCCTCCCTTAGTTCTTTTAGGATTCTGGGGTGAATCCGTCCAGCCCCATTGTTTGCCTACCTTGAGTTTTAGGAGTTCTTTAGGACTCTTTCTTCTGTAAATGGACTGGTGTCAACCCCTACTCAGAGTGCTTCTATTGTCTGGTTTAGGTAATTCCTCCTCATCTTCTTTTGTGAATACTGAGCAAAAGTATTCATTCAGTATCTCTGTCTTTTCACTGTTTCCCTCTGCTCACCTCCCCTCTCCTTTATTAATCTTCAGTATTCCTCCCTTAACCTTTCTATGCTCCCTAATGTACCTATAAAAGGTTTTATCCCCCTTCTTAACTGAGTTGGCTATTTTTCCTTAGTTTGGGCCTTTGCTATTCTGACTGCCTTCCTACTTCTAATCTGCTTTAATTGATATAGTTCCTGTCGTGCTCCTTCTGTGATTCCTTATACTTTTGAATGCAGCCTTTTTCCTTTACCTTCCCTGCCCTCTTTTGAAAACCATAGTGTTTTTTACTCTTTGTTTTCTTTATTTGTTTCACACAAAGGCTTGTTGCGTCTATGATAGCAGTTTTGATTTTTCTCCATTATTCTTCCACCCCTCCTTTTTGGCCATTTGCTAGTGCATTCCTCAGGTATTCACCCATTTTGCCAAAGTCAGCCCTTCTAAAGTCCAGTATCCTTGTTCTTGTATGGCTTGTCTCCATGACTGTGCTTATTGTGAAGCACACTGTGCAGTGGTCACTTGTTTCCAGATGTCTAGTGACTTCTAAATTTGTGATCCTCTCTCCATTTGAGAGTACCAGGTCTAGTACTGCTCCCTCCTGAGTGGGTTCTAACACTAGCTGTCTAAGGCCTGCCCCCTGCAGGGCATAGAGAATGACCCTGCTCTTGGATGTGGCTGCAGTACATGTCATCCACTTAACATCTGGCATATTCAGGTCCCCATCAACAGTATCTCTCCTTTTCAGCCATTTTGAGAATGTCCTCTATCATTTTCTTGTCCATTTCCTCCCTTGAGATGGGGTCTGTATACAAGCTCTGTGTGGACCGTTATGCCATTTCCTGTCTCCAAGGTGACCCAAGTGCCTCTTGTCCTCCTCCTTTACTTTTTAGTTCTGTAGCTTTGATCCTTCCTTATATATAGAGCTACTCCACCTCCTCTTTACCCTCCTGTCCCTTCTATAGACTGTGTACCCCAGTATGTTGATATCCCAGTCATGGTTCTCTGTGTACCATGTTTCCATGACTGCCACAATATCCAATTGTTTATCTTCCAACAGGGCTACTAGCCAGAAGGTGGATTTTTAAAATTCCCAAGTTTAATTTAAACATCAGTGTGGAGTGGTCTGAAGGAGACTTGTTCCAATGGTGAGGTCTCTGAGTGCATCAGAATGTTCACGTGATACAAAGAATAATCTGTTCGAGAAAAGAGCAAAATCTGGGGGAATAGTAAGTGTAAGACCATATCAAGGGAAAAAAGTGACACCATACATCTACTAGCCCTAGGTGGGACAGCTGAGACCAGAGGTATTTCTGTGAAGGTGTAGGCTGGCATCTAGCAGAGGTAGAGGTATCTAAGGAGGGGGTAAGGGTAACATTAAAGTCACCCCCCATTATTGACATTCTCTTGATGGACGTCTAGTATGAAAAAATTACTCACCTTAGTAATTCTGTTTCTTCCCAGTGATACTCAGGTATTCATAACTTTCTGCAGTAAGCGTGAAGGGTTGGACTGCCTGGAGAGAATGGAACGTATGCAAATGATGGAATCATCAGCATGTGATAACTTTTCAAATGCTGCCCTATACTAACTGCCAATGTTCTAAACCTCCTCGGATTTTCTAGGAGCCTGAAAAGACAAGCAACCCAGTAAAAAACGAAAAGTATTTGAAAAGGGGGAAGTAATTCAAAATGACCCTAATTTGGTCATAAGAGAAAAACTCCAACTGGAGAAAACACAGAAACATTACTGAAAAATCAGCATGCCAGCAAAACATGCAAAGAATAAAGACTATGAGTCTTGTATACCAACTTGTACCACTATGAGGCAACATATATACACATTGTGGTGTACCTTTTTGTGGTAGTGCAGCATGCGGGAGTGCAGAGGCTTGAGTTCTGGAAGGGGAGGTAGGGTGGGAAGTTATGAATACCTAAGTATCACTGGGAAGAAACAGAATTACTAAGGTGAGTAATTTCTTCTTCTAACCAAGTAATACTCAGGTATTCATAACTTTCTGCAGACTACAAAGCAGTACCACTGAGGTGGGCACAGAACATTTACTTGGGAAATAGACTCTGCAGGACTACAGTGCCAAACCTAGCATCAATTCTGGACTGGATGTCTAGACTGTAATGCTTTGTAAAGGTGTGTACTGTTTTTCCAGATAGCTGCTTTACAGATATCCACTAGAGGAACATCCTTGCAGCTGCGAGCGTAGCAGCTGTTACCTTGGTGGAATGTGCCCTCAACCCTGTCGGGGGCTCCCTAACAGCTTTTGTGTAGCAGAATTGAATACACTGGACTATCCAATGAGAAATAGATCTTTTAGAAGCTGGATTACCTTTCCCACATCCCTAAAGGTCAGAAACAGCTGTTTTCTGTCCTGCCTATGGTCCTTAGTGGCTGTAATATAATGAACAAGAGCTCTCTTCACATCAAACTTTTAAGTCTTCTTTCACCAGAAGTAGAATGCTCAGTGAAAAGACAGGTAGGGTAATGGATTGGTTGATGTAAATCAGAAACTACCTTTGGTAGGAATTTTCTATTTGTTCTTAAAACTACCTTATCTCTGTCAAAAGAAGATATAATCTTGCTCCATAGACAGAGGTTGTAATTCACTTATTCTTCTTGCAGAAGTAATTGCCACTAGGAAAACTGTTTTCCAAGTGACATATTTAAGTTGAGCTGTAGCCATAGGCTCAAAGGGTGCCTCATGAGCTTGGCTATACAAACATTAAGATCCCATTCTGGCACGGTACCCTGTGGAGGTGCTAATGAGCCAAACCCTTGAAGAATCTTTTAAAATGGAGTCTGAAGCTAGTGATACCCTAGCACCAGCAGAAATGTAGGCAGACAATGCTGCAAGGTGTACCTTGAGTGAAGCTGGTTGTAGACCCAGAGAATGCAAATTAGAGAGGTAATCCAAAACAGCTGGGACCCCAGACTGTAGTGGAATCAAATCCTTAGTCGAACACCAGATGTAAAACCTTTTCCACTTAGAGGAATACGTTTTCTTAGTAGTGGGTTTCCTATAGCCCCTCAGAATGTGAAGTACAGATTCAGAGAGTTGCAAGTTAGCATACTCTAACTCCTCAAGAATCAATCTTTGAGATTGAGGGACTTGAGTTTCAGGTATAACAGAGTCCCTGGTTGGAGGTCAATTGTGCTTCAGAGGAGTCTTATTGGTTTGGCTGCAGACATTGAGAGCATTAGAGAGTACCATGGCTGCCTGGGCCAGACCGTAGCTATTAGGTTCAGGGATGCTGAATGGAACCTGAGCTTGAGCAACACTCTGAAGACCAGGGGAAAAGGAGGGAAAGTGTAGAGGAATCTCCTTGACCAATCTAGAGTCAGGGAATCTAGTAGCAAAGCACCCTGATCTGGTGGCCTGCAACAATACTGAGGCAAGTGGTGGTTCTGGTGGGATGCGAACAAGTCCACCTCTGGAGTGCCCCACCTTCGGAAAATTATGTCCACCACCTGTTTGTTCAGAGTCCATTTGTGATGGGCCTGGTTGATTTGACTTAAGGCATCTGCCAGGGTATTGTCCTTTCCTGGTATATGTATTGCCTGCAAGGATACTCCCAGAGAATATGCCAGGATCCAAATTTTCATGGCCTCTGTGCAAAGGGGCTCTGACCTGGTGCCTCCCTGTTTGTTGATGTAGTACATTGTGGTGGAATTGTCTGTTCTGACCTGTACCACCTTTGACTGTACCAGTCCTGAAAACGTTTTTAGAGCCAGAAAAACAGCCCTGAGTTCCAACAGGTTTATGTGCTGGAGGGACTCTGAAGCTGACCAGGTGCCCTGTACTGTATGATATCCCAAGTGGACGCCCCAGCCCAAAAGGGATGCATCTGTTGTGAGAACAATTAAGGGGTTGTCTTTCTGAAAGGGAACACCTTCCCTTAGATTGGGAACTTCTTTCCACCACTGTAAGGCCTGCATCAGGGTTCAGGTGACCGGAATGGATTTTGACAGAGAATCTTTCCTTTGACTCCAGTGAGCCCTGAGGTGGAACTAGATGTCCCTCATTTGAAACCTTGCACCCAGCACTGTGGCTGTGGATGCAGCCATATGACCCAAAAATTGCAAAAACTGTGTTGCAGTCTTGCTCCTGTTCAAGGTGAAGGAGTTTGCTACTAGCTCAGTGCTCCCAGATCGGCCAAAGTATTTTCCTGTAGCAGACCCTCATTTTTCCTGTATTTTCCCTGTAAAACCTTGGTGAAATTCCTGTAGATTTTCCTGTATGCCCACGCAATTTATTTTTGCAACTGGCATCACTACAGTGGTCAATAAAATCACTACAACACATGTTCGAGCTGTTTTAAGTGTTCTTATTTACTTTAAGAAGAAAACTGACCTAGCAGCACTTTCACCAGGCCTCTGCCAATTAATCCCAAGGCCTCGCGGTCTATCAAGGCTCACTCTCTCATGCTGCCCTGATCTACAGATGCTGGCTAATCACACTCCCGCTTTGCCCTATTCATTCTTCCTGCACAATACGGCCTTGGTAGCTGGGCTCCTGGCATCCCTACACATCCATGGCACAGGTGATCTGGCAGACCCACTGACCATACTTTCTCACTCCCCACAGGCAATCACACTCCTGGGCGGAGTGCCACATGGTAAAGAGGATACAGGCTGTTACCACAGCATTCCCCACAATGCAGGCAGCTGCCACTGCACTATCCCACCGCCCAGCTCACTCCCACTGGATCCAGACCTCCCCACCCTAGTGCCATGGTGCATGAAGGTGGATTATGCATTCTTCCCTGGGCCGTGGCTCCAAAAGGTGACTAAAAATTTCTCACAGAGCTGGTCCTCTGCCTCGAGGATAGTAGAGCTGGGGATCCAACCTTGTGGTTAGGAGTATTAGCTCCCTGGTCTCTCTACATACCATAATCATATATGAAGGACCAAGACCAGGGTTTTGGGGGCCAAACATAAAACTAAGGTAAATTATTCAATCGACTGTAGTGCTTAGCACTATAAGCCTCTAAAACAAGCAACTCTATCAGTCACATACCAAATACTGCCTAGAAGGGTTCCATTTAAAAATAAGTTCCTTAACAGCTTCCAAAGTAAGTTTATACAGTGTAATTCCACACTGGATCCTTCCTGACACTCTGACTAGCAGCACCGGACAGATCTCTAGCTTGCTGCTTACCTGCATCTGAAGAGATGATCGCAGACTCCATAAGGCCATGCCCATGACCGAAAAACCTCTGCGCCTCCCTACCACAGACACTGGAAAAGAGAACCAGGGTGTCAGTGAAAAAACTCGATATGTCCCGCTGACTCTCCAGCTGCAGTGAATTCTCCATTTCAGGCTTGCTTGCTTGCTGCTGCTAGTGCCGACTCGTGCTCACAAATCCAAACGCCGGCAATCCTCTCGAAATTCGAACAACCCTGACACTACTCTCACAATTAAACTTCCCGCAGTTGTGTTACCTGCCTTGGCACAGTGGGCTGGATTTATAGGAGAGTGACCTGCTAGCCTATCAGGGGACCACTAAAGTAAAGTCTTGTCTGGCAGCCAAGCCATGAGGGCGCGCATGGCTCTAATCACATCAGCCTATCAGGGCCACATCCCAGCGCATGATCACAGCTCCCAGCAGTCTCCAGGAGTGTGTGATCACAGCGTGTGAGGTCAGAGGCACCAATCAAGATTTCTCACTCTTGGTGAGAGTCTCAGTGGGCAATTTAAGTGTTCCTCACACTTCCCGTAGCATCAGCAACAATCCCCATGGATTTGTTACATTTGTGATTTCCTCCCGTAGCCCATTTTTAGTTTAAAACCCCATAAAATACGGGAATCCCGTGATATGGGAGCACTGCTAGCTGAAGATTGCTGATCCTGTCTAGAGGAAGGGAGGCCCTGTCCAGGAGGGTGTCTATCTCTGCCCATATGAACTGCAACCTTTGTGCAGGAGTGAGGACTGACTTTTTGAGATTAATAATGAATCCTAAGGATTCCAGGAGGCCTTGAGTAAGGTTTAAGCACTGAATGACCTATTGAGGTGATTTGCCCACCAACAGCCAGTCGTCCAAATATGGAAAAACTGTCACACCTTGCCTTCGAAGGTGTGCTACCACTGGTGCTAGGCACTTTGTAAACACCCTTGGGGCCAAAGAAAGGCCAAAAGGCAGGGTTGAAAATTGGTAATGACCTGAAGGGAGTTTGAATCTGAGATATTTCCTGTGAGACTGTTTTATGGAAATGTGGAAATAGGCGTCTTTCAAGTCCAGTGATGCCAATCAGTCCCCCCTTTAGATTGTTGACAGAATCAATGCTAAAGTTACCATTTTGAACTTTGGCTTTTTTAGATGCCTGTTTAGGGCTCTGAGATCCAATATCAGCCGCCACTCCCTACTTTTCTTTGTGGTGAGGAAGAATCTGGAGTAAAAGCCCTTTCCTGTCAGTGGGCTTGGGAAAGGTTCCACTGCTTTTAAAAGTAGAAGTTTCTGGACCTCTGCCTCCAGCAGAATCTTTTCTGCTAGGGAAGGTGCATTGAAACCCTTGGCTGTTAAAGGAGGAAGGGATTTGAAACCCAGAGACAGACCCTGACCAACTGCCTCCAGGACCCATTTGTCTGTGGTGATGGTCAGCCAAACTTGGAGGAGGTGGGAAAGTCTGCCTCCGACAGGGAGTGAGGAAGTGGCCTGTACTTCAGGGAGTCTGCTTAGTTTGAGGTGGAGGTTGTGCTTGAGCTCCATGCCTAGACCCCCTTTGATCCCTGCCCCTAAAGTACGCCTGCTGTGGGTACTGTTTGTACTGGGGTATGGCCACTGACTGGAAAAAGGGCCTCGTGTGGAAAGACCTGCCCTGGCCTCCCCTTCCATAAGGCCTGGTGGATGGAGAAGCTCTCTCTCTACAAGAGTGGCTCCTATAGGTGGCCTTGTACTCATCCACCTTCTTCATGTATGCCACAGTGGATTTTCCGAAAAGAGCATTTCCCTCTAAAGGAAAACCCAGGGCCTTAGACTATGTGTCAGCAGTAAGATTTGTGGCCCTCAGCCAAGCAAATCTCCTCTGAGCTACCATATTTGCCATCCATCTGGCTGCAGTATCGTTGGTATCAGCAGCCATCTGGAATTGGTACTTAGCTGCCTCTAGACCAAACCTAGCTGTTTCTGCCAGGTCATCAAACAGGGGTGAGGGAGCTTTCTGTGAAATGGCCAGTACCGACTGCCATAGGGACTTTTGGTACTGGAGCAGCATAGGCCTGGAAGTTGGCCTGCCACATTGGCTAGGGAGGCTGACAGGTATCCTTTCCTTGCCATGCTAACTTTTTTTCTAGAGTCCTTATCTGGTGGGTGGGATGCAGAGGGACTCTAGCCTTATCGCAGGCTGCCTGTTGGATGACCCTTTGGTAATCCAGATGGGAAAAGAGGAACTCTGCCCCTTCTCTTTCCAACTGATATTTCTTGTCCAGCCTCTTATCCAGAGGGGGAACAGAATTTGGGGTCTGCAACAACTTTAGAGCATCTTTCTTAAAAAAATGTATTGACTGAGAGGAGGAGGGCCTTGGTGGGAGTTAAACCCATCATCTCCAGATATTCTGTTTCCTCCTCATCCTCCACTTCTTTCCTTGTGCAGATGTCAAGGGCATCTGCCATCTTTCTCAAAAAGGTAAAGTGAAAAGAAAAATCTTCAGATGTCCTGGGGGGTCCAAAGTCCTGCTCAGGGAAGACCTCAGGCAAGATGGGTTCCCCTTCATCCTCCTCATAATCACTGCATTCCTCCTCTTCAATAGGGGGAATAATGCCAGGCTGACCTGCCGTGACAGGTGGCTGCTGTGCAGGGGGCATCAAACCCTGCAAAGCCTGAATAACTTTAAAAGCCTGTGCAATTTCCAGAGGAGTTGGCATAACACTAGCAGATACAGAAGTCCCCTGGTTAACATGTGGGGGTTCAGTATGCTTCAGCTTGTGTGCTTTCTTAGAGGGAACTGGGGAGCTAGCCAGTTCAGCAGATCTCTTAATAATTTTATCACCCGTATCAGGGGTTGAAGTAGCAACAGGTGTAGGTTCAGCCACAGTAACAGAGGGTATTGGCTAGTCAGAGCCAGAGGGACCCTTGGGGAGCTTTTTTTTTAGCCATTCCAGGCATTTTTCAATTGTTTTTTCAGGGAAAGTCAGGCAGATTTGATAATCCTCCTTAAGATGCTCATAACCCAGACAAGTGGCACACATAGTGTGCTTATCTGCCTTTGTAAAAACGTCCCCACATTGTGCACAATTCTTAAAACCAGGCTCACCGGTCTTTTTCTTCATTTTTTCTGCCATTTAAACAGACAAAAGAGAACCACAAAAGGCAAAAATCTAACAACAATAATGCAGTCATGTTCGATTTCAGAACTGAAAGGAACCAAGGAACCAAACTCATAAACATTCTGGAACCAGTACTAGCAGTTCAGTAACCGATAACTTCAGTTACAAAAACACTTTAAACAATATTTTAAACAAAAATAAAGCGAGTTTTGCACTAGAAAACCCTAGACTACAAAAACTAGCCGGTTCCCTCCCGTCATCCGAACTGAGAGGAACCAGCAAAATAAATAAATTACTACAAAACAAGTTTGCTAAATAAAACAATCAGTAAAAGGCAACTGAATAAATAAAGGAATACTTATATGTTTTTTATAAGTTTCTTCACTTCTGACAGATGATGAAGAGTGACACTCCGAGTGACCAGACTATTCAGGTGAAGAGTAAAATCTGAGGAGGTTTAGAACATTGGCAGTTATTATAGGGCAGCATTTGAAAAGTTATCACGTGCTGATGATTCCATCATTGCATACATTCCATTCTCTCTGGGCAGTCCAACCCTTCAGGCTTATTGCAGAAAGTTATGAATACCTGAGTATTACTGGGGTTAGAATTTATTGAAAAAGCCCCAAAATTTTGCTGGGGAGGCCTGTGGGGGGATGCAAACATTTACTAAGGTGACTGCCTTTTCAAAAAGTTGACTTACTATAATCATAAAACTCACAGTGGGGTCAATATACTCCTTTGGTAAGGAAAACACTGTAGTTGAGGGAAGCAAAATTGCCACCCCCTCAACGCTTGCCCTTCCCATAAGACGATGCATCAACTCTATATCTTCCTCCTTGTGAAAGCTTCAGATGTTCCCCCAAAGACAAATGCATTTCCTGGAGATATATAACATCCACTGTTTGTTTTTTTTAAGATACAGTATTGAAATAGTCCGGATTGCTTAATTGGACTATTGAGACCATTAATGTTGAGTGAGAATAAGGGAGGAAGGGGAGAAGGGTAGTACGGAGTCACTTTGGATGCAAATCCAGGATTCCAAGAATAGGATTCTTAGAATGGGAGTGGTGTACAGGCCACCATCTCAGATGGAGGATTTAGACAGGGAACTAGTGGGACAGATCAGGAGGACCTGCGAGAAGGGTAGTGTGGTGATTGTGGGGACTTCAACATGCCAGGAGTGGACTGGAGCACCCAACAACCAGGAACAGAAGGGCAGGTACTGCTGGATGCCTTCCAGGACAGCTTCCTGCTGCAAATGGTCAGTGAACCAACCAGGTTAGGGAATACCCTTGACCTTGTGCTGGCAAATGGGGACTTTGTGAGAGAACTTACAGTGGAGGAACCGCTGTCAGGGAGTGACCACCACTCAATATGGCTCACATTGGATATGGGCAAGGAAGGAATGGAATCTGGCACATTAGTGCTGGACTTCAGGAGGACTGACTTTGGGAGGATGGGGGAAGTGGTAAAAGGGTACCTGGCCAGAATTTAATCTAATATGGACACTAACCAGAGGTGGGAGCTCATAAAGCTGGGGATAGTGGAGGCAACCAAAACCTGGTACAAAGCCCAGAGCAAGAAGGCTAGGTCTAAGAAACCAATCTGGTTGAGCAAGGAGGTCATGGAAAAGGTAAGAAGAAAAAGAGCTGCCTTTAGGAAGTACAAGAAAACAGGGAGGGGTGAGGACAGGGAGGTACTTGACAGAATCGAAGGAGGTGACAAGGGCAGTAAGGAGCCAAAGCATCTACGAGACACAGGCTGGCACAAGGCATTAGAAGGGGAAGGACTTTTAAGTACACCAGGGAGAAAAGCTGTAAGGACCACATAGTAAGGATTAGGAAGGAGGGGTTGGGTGGAGCAGGGTGCGATAAGGCGGAAGCACTAAATGAGTACTTCTGCTCAGTATTTACTAAAGAGAAGAGGGGTGACACCCAAGGTGGAGAAATGGCAGAAGCAGGGGAGTGGTGACAGATGGGAAATCATGGAGAGAGTTTGAGAGGGTTTGAAGGCACTGAGGGTGGACAAGGTGCCAGGCCCAGATGGCATCCACCCCAGGGTACTGAAGGAGCTGGCAGACGTCCTTGCAGGACCTTTGGCAGACCTATTTAATGCCTCACTACATTCGGGGTGTGTACCTCAGGACTGGAGGATGGCTCATGTGGTGCCCTCCACAAGAGGGCCCCAAGGATGAACCGAAACTACAGACCAGTGAGCCTCACATCCATCGTGGGTAAGCTAATGGAGGCTATCCTGAAGGAGAGGCTGGTGGCCCTCCTAGAGGCCAAAGGACTACAGGACAGCAGACAGCATGGCTTCATACGTGGCAGATCCTGCCAAGCCAACCTGGTCGAGTTCTATGACTGGGTAACTAGGCAACTGGACAGGGGCCATGCAGTGGATGTCCTGTATCTGGACTTCAGTAAGGCATTCAACTCAGTGCCACATGGAAGGCTGGGAAGGAAGTTAGTAGGCACAGGGGCGGGTGCAAAGCTGGTGAGATGGGTAGGAAACTGGCTGCAGGGAAGGCAACAGAGGGTGTTGGTGGGTGGGGAGCTCTCACACCCAAGGGCAGTGACGAGCGGTGTTCCACAGGGCTCAGTGTTGGGACCAGTGTTGTTTGGGATATTCATTGCAGACATATCATGGGACATCAAGAGCAAGATCAGTCTGTTTGCTGATGATACCAAGGTAGGCGCGGTGGTGGATGACCTAGGGGGATGGCAGGGTTGCAGGATGATCTGGCAAAGCTTGAAACCTGGTCAGACACCTGGCAACTGGGCTTTAATGCCAAAAAGTGCAAGGTGCTGCATTTTGGGATGAAGAACCCAAGGAGGAGTTACCAGCTAAGAGAGTGCAGCTAGCCCAGACAGAGGAGGAGAAGGATCTGGGTGTGCTCATTACAGGGTCAATGAACAACTCGGCACAATGTAGGAAGGCAGCTGCAAAGGCCAACAAAATGCTGGGTTGTATTGCAAGGGTATATCCTCAGAGGAGGAGGAGGTGATTCTGCCACTGTATGGGTCATTAGTTAGACCACACCTGGAGTACTCGTGCAGTACTGGCATCCGTATCTGAAGAGGGACATTAAGTTACTGGAGGGGTGCAGGCGCAGAGTGACAAAAGATGCTTAAGGGCTGGGGACTTGTCATACAGAGGAGGTCGAAGGAGTTGAACATGTAGTCACTGGAGGAGAGGAGACAGGGTGACATGATTGAAACCTTTAAATACATGAAAGGAATAAACAAGATGGGTACAGAGGGGCTGTTCAAAGTAAGGGAGGGGAGGGCTACCAGGGGCCATGATATGAGACTGGAGCGAGGAAGGTTCAAGAGGGAGATGAGGAGACACTTTTTTACAGAGAGGGTGGTGGCTGGGTGGAATGCGTTACCTGCTGAAGTGGTTTGCAGTAGAACAGTGGACTGCTTCAAATGAGGATGGGACAGGACAAGGGGGAGGCTTAATGAAGGGGAAGGGTGGAAGGAAGGCGCAGCTGCAGAATAAGGGGTACTAGCTGCACATTCGAGCAGACTTGATAGACCCCTAGGCCTTTATCTGCTGGCAAATTTCTATGTGTAGTAGAATACAGTTACCGGTGAGACCACCATTAAAACCATGTAGTAGAATGATCCATTATTTCTAAATCGAAGGTTAAGATCATCCCACCATCCCTCCTCTGCCTTTTATCTGTTAGTAATAAAAAAGGGAATCATTTGGATACCCACTTCTCAAGGTTGTAAACTACTCAACTGAATTGATGGAGTCAACCAACATCTAATGCAGAAAGTAACCACTTGCGTCATAGAAAAAATCAGCATTTTGTATGTTTAAAGAAAGCTCTCTTAATAACTGTCTGTCTGAGAAACATATGAACCTTAATGAGACAACATTTATTAACTTTATAAAAAATGTAATCTCCAGCAGAAGTAAGCCAGAGAAAAACTTCCCTCTGAGGTGCTAACTACTTACTACCAACTGCACATGAAAATCTCCCACCTCAGTATAATTAAGTGATAACATCCCTCGAGATGGAGTATACGAAGCAATAACCAGCTTCTGTGGATGATTAAATGCTGAGGCAAAGCCGAGGCATTTAATCTTCACAGAAGCTGGTTATTGCGAGTATACTCCATCTCGATGGATTTTATAACTATTATACAAGTTGGAGTTTCTCGCATAGGTTTTGAATTTGTTTAGTTTGTTGTGACCCCGCTCGCGTGCGCTTGCTGATAACAGAGGACGCAGTAGATGTCATTTGAACCGTTAGTCGCACTCGCAGTAGGAAAGTGAGGCCAGTTACCTTTTTTTGTCTGCAGTGCTTGCAGTTGAGGGGTGTTTTGCAATGAATTTGTTTTTTGTGGGGTTTTTTTATCTGTAGTCCTCTAACATGGTCGGGATGAACACGTGGCAGGAGCTTGCATTTTGTTTTTGGTGGAGCTGCGCAGCCAGGAATTAGTAGTAACAAAATCTACGATGTGGCGCTGGAACGGTACAACTGCCGACTATGTTAATTGTAAAAAATGCACTTTAGATTTATTTATTTTTTATCAGTGTTTGGAGTGTCTATGTCATTGCTTAATTAACCTACCGTGGGAATGGCTATAGGTTGATTAAACGACTGTAGGCGTGGCTATGGATTGATTAAATGACTGTGGGCGAGGTTTGAGTGAACAACCGACTCTGGGGGTTTCCTGGTGCAGTTTGTGGGATAATAACTGACAGCAATTCTGTGTTCTGATTGGCTGAGAGGAGATGCCTCTCATATAATAAATAATAATTACCATTTTGTTTTGTTAAAAGTAGGCTGCTGCTTAAATATCCCCCCACATGGTAGTAATTATTACATCACCCAACCTGCAGAACTGGTTTCTCTGAGGATGGCTTCTTGGTATTCAACCTGGGCAGGCATGGCTCCTCTAATACGTTTTGCATCAGGTTCTCCTGCATGCTGGTCAGCGGTCACATCCATTGCTTCCTGGGCAGGAATGGCTCCTCTAATATGTTTTGCATCAGGCTGTTCAACATGCTGGTCAGATGGCTGTTCAAAGGTCACATCCATTGCCTCCTGGGAAGCAGCTAAAATGGTTGACTGTTCGGACGTCCCTCTGCAGTCACCATGTGACTGCTCTACTGCACTGGAGCCTGTGAAACAGAAAATACCATCTTAGTATTTCAAGGTCTCTTATAGTTGGCAGATGTCTTAATGGGGAAGGAAACATTACCTCCAATCAAAGTACTAGGACTGGGAGGTCCAGATTAACAAAATTCCCAGTCCCCCACAATTTTCCATTACTTACTTGTTTGTGTTATACATTTTGATCTGGTTAATCCTACCTGAATCTGCCACAGAGGATATCGATGCTTACCATGGTCTGTACTGCATTGCAGCCATGGAGGGAGATATTGCAGCACTGAACACTGCTGACGGTGTCAGTACCACCCTTCCTCCCCATGTTCCTACTTGGAACATATCAGAAGATTACAAATTAACCCTTAAAATCAAGGGTAAAAAAGTATTTTCCTTTTTTTTCTTCTTTTTTTTAAACATGAGCTTAAACCAGGGGAACAGAGTCCACTGCACACAGTTCATGAGAAGACTGTTGTAAGGAGACAGAGCATAACTGGAGAGTGGTCACCCCCAACTGTGGAGAAGTTAGGGGCAGGAGAGGACACTGCCATTACAGGACCAGAGAGTAAATGGGACAATCTCTGGAGTAATTATGTCAGCATGGTAGAAAGATGAGATTCTATAGAGATTTAAAGACAACTAACATTTCCAAATGCCTGATTTCTATGCACATATAAATTGCGATACACTGTAATTTATAGCAGTAGGAAAATGAATAAATAGATACTTGAGTCATTCTATTTCCTTCAGAATTGTAAAGAGCAAATGTAAGACATAAAATCTTTCTCTGACTATTTTGAACAATACAAATGATGCAACATTACAGACCGTGCAGAGCTGGAGGTAATGTTGTCTCCTTTTCACTTAGATCCTTTTGAACTGGTTTGTAGGTTGGGATGTTATGGCCTGTTTGAGCCAGCAGTTCCTGGAGTCTCCCCTTGAAGTTCCCACTGGACACATTAATGGATTCAGAGTCCCATTGAAATATTCCTGCCAGCTTGGACAGGGCTGTCTTTGCTGCCTTTTGTTCTGCTTGCTTTTTTTTCCCTGCACCATCTAAAAGTAAACAAAACATATGTGGTCTGCTATGAATCTTATTTATAATTTTTTGTGCAGACCCTTGAAGTAAATTTCTTAGTTTGTATTTTGGACTTTAGCCTGTTATATTAATGAAGCAACAGTCTTTATCCACAAATGATCATTTTCTGATTGTCCACTTCAGGAGGGAAGCAATCATAAATTGGGCCAAGTAGACAGCCAGCTGATCCCTTCCACTTCCTGATCTGTCCACTTTGGGAGGAAAGAGATCACAAATTGGACCAAACAGACAGACAGCTGATCCCTTCCACTTCCTAGTCGCAATGAGCGAGTACCCAACTGGCACTGGTAAATGATGTGTGATCATATCATTTTCCAGTGCTGGTCGGAAGGAAGGGAGCTCAGGCTTCTCAGGCAATCATGCAAGAAAGCACAACAAACATAACCAGACTGAGGAAGGAGGTTTTTTTCTTTTATCTCACAATCATTGTTGGAATGGGTGTGTTATAGAAGGACCAGATTTAGGGGAGAAGCGACGGGCAGGAGTGAGGTTGTCAGGCAGGGTAAGCAGTACAGTACCTTTACTGGAATTATGTGGAACTGAAGGACTATTACAACATGATGACTTCTTGGCTACAACGAGAAACATCTGTACAAGAAAGAAGGAGCAGTGTCACTGCCATTAGACCAAAAGGTGAATTACAACACTGCACTGTTGCACTGCCGTTCGGCTCACAAAGCCCTTGAAACTTCACTGATGTGTTTATTTATTTATTTATTTGATAACCAGGTAGGTACCCTGGTCTGAAGAACCATTTTCAGGAATGATCCAGGCCATCTAGATGGTATATACATTAGAATTAACACAGAGTACATTAGAATCAACAGACAAGCCAAGGCGGTACATGCAGTCCAGTCAAGCATATTCATACTAAGGTTCATACTAAGGGTTGAAAGAGCTGAGGAGGCAATTAGCCTGAAATTAGCTCTGCTGTTAGTAGTATCTCACTGTTGTATTCATTTTATGGCCATCAAGTTTTTTTTTTAATTTGTTTTAAAATTTGCTCATTATTATATGCAAAGGTAGAGAGTTCCAGATATTTACCACTCTACTGGTGAAGAAAAAATTCCTTCTTGTGGTGTGAAAGTGTTTTCCTTACTATTTGTAGTGGATGTCCTCGTGTCTCAGTTGCAGTAGTTTTAAACATAATATTAGGGTCACTAAACAGCAATGAGTCGTTCATTCTTTTACATAGTATCAATCAGTCTCCCCTCAGTTTTCTCAATGATAGTGGTATTCATTTCAAAGAACATAATCTTTGTTCATATGAAATATCTCATAGGTTGTATATTTATTTGGTAGCCCTGCACTGGACTCTGTCAAGCTGATTTTTTTGTCCTTCTTTATAGGGGCACCAGAACAGAGTTGCATAGTCCAACCATGGATGAACATAGGCTCTATAAAGAGGCAGAATTACATTGTTTTGTCACAAAGTTATGTTTCTTTTTATTGACCAAAGAACTCACTTTGCCCTGGCTACGACTTTATTGCATTGTTTCTGTGTGTCAAAGTTAGATGTTACTAACACTCCTAGATCCATCTCACATGTGCCTTCAGCCAGTTCCACTGGACCCAATTTATATGAAAAAGTAGGATTCTCACCCCAGGAATTCCTCACTAAGCTTGACTACTACAGTATTGCCAGCTGGGTTCAGCTACCCTGGAGACAGAATTTATGCTATTGATGGCTCAGCATTAGCCAATCAGATTGCAGTTGAAGACTGCTGCCTATAGGTGCTATTGCCACTAGTTAGTCAGGTTTATTTCTCCACCTACTGGAACAAATTGGTCCCAGAGCTCTCTCCAGTCTCATCATCTGAAGAAATTTCTCTCAAAGTTGTTTTATTTCTGTAGTTTCTGCTGCCTCTAGGTTTTTTTTGTGTGTGTGGTTTTTGACTATTTTTGCATTATTTCCTCAGTTCCCAGGAACTGAAGAAACTCCCTCTGACAGGGGTTTTCGTCACGGTTCCTGTGCTTCATTCCTGACTAGAAAACTACTTTCTGTGGTAAAAATTCTCTTTTTTTGATGTTTAATCTTCACTTTCTTATTGGCTCCCTTATTTTTTAGGGAACTGCATTTTCCATTAACTTTTATATTTTGTTATTTAGAAACTGATTCTCATGGTTCCATTGCGCTTGGGAACTGACCCCAAAATTTTATTTTTTTCCTATTGGGAACCAGTTATAAAGTCTTCTGATGATATTGGCATGTCAGATATACCTAATAAGAGAACTGGACCTACAGGTTTTAAAAATTGCATTAACTGTTTTAAAATCGTGGCCAAGGCAGATGGCCATGACCTTTGTTTAAGCTGTTTGGGTCCAAATCATAACTGTGAATTTTGTGCTAAATTTTGCTCTTAAACAGTTAAGAAAAGGGAAACAAGATTAGAAATTATGGCTACTCAGTCTGCCTCCCCCTCTAACAAACCTTCTAAAGAGGGGTCCTCCTCTCATCACAAATCGAAAGATAGGTCCTCTAATGACCCCAAGAAAACAAGTCTGACAAAAATAATTCAGACCAAGCCAAATAAAAAAGAAATGCTGAGCAGATTTCTGATCCAGTGCCTGCTCACAAGAAACAAAAAGAGAAGCATATCACTGCACCTCCCACTGAAGAGCAAAGGGAGACGCCAGTGTCATAACAAAATATGCCCTAAGCTGAGGAAATGGCAAAGGCTTAGCAACTATATCAGACCTTTCAAGCTATTGGCAACCCATTTGGTGCCCCAGCTGGTCCTTCCACACCAGTTCCCACAGACCCTGACCCAGGCCAGGGTTTTTATTATGAGGAAGTCAATGATGATGATGATGAGGGAATAGAAATGAAAATTACGTACCTACTGTAATTCTTGATCTTCTTGGATGAGTCTCCACCACTCATTCACACTATTGGGATCTGTGCCGGAGGCACTAGGACCCATCGGGAGCAAACTTTTTGCTGGAGGGTCAGCGTGCGAGGAACCCGCGCCGCGAGCCCTAGCTCGCGCGGTAATGACTATCTTGGTGTTGACCCTCCTACCGCCTCAGTACCTTTTTTACCAAGGAGGTGCAGCGTAACTAACCTAGAAGGGTAGCCTAACTAAAACCGGACATAAGATAGTCCGGGTGACCCGTGTAAGAAGGGTCAACAAAGAAGTCTTCACGGCCTAAAGATTTGAGGGAGTGAAGACCAACAAGAAAGGTGAGCTCGGGGGATGGAGGGTGGGCGTGTGAATGAGTGGTGGAGACTCATCCAAGAAGATCAAGAATTACGGTAGGTACATAATTTTCATATCTTCCTGGACATAAGTCTCCACCACTCATTCACACTATTGGGAGAGTACTGAGCTAATAATCCCCAGAGAGGGTGGCAGGAGAGACCAAGAACTCACGTTTCTAGGACAGAAGTCCATTGAGGATGGCTCTGCCAAAGGAAGAATGTCGTCTGGCATGGACATCTAGTGCATAATGTTTAATGAAAGTATGCACTGAGCTCCAGGTGGCTGCATTGCAGATGTCTGCAATGGGCACATTGCGGATTTTCGCTAGGGATGCCGCCACCGTTCTAGTAGAGTGAGCATAAACTCTACCCTCCAACTTAACCTGCGCCATGGAATAGCAGTGATGAAGGCACGCCACTAGCCATAATGAGATACATCTGATAGCGACAGGTTGACCCAGCTGGGTCTCACTGAAGGAAACGAAAAGTTGCTGAGCTTTGCGAAAATCCTTGGTTGTATCTAGATAGAAATGCAAGGCCCTCTTAACATCCAAAGAATGAAGAGAACGTTCTCCTTCATTTTGGAAGTCCACAAAATAAGAGGGAAGGACCAAAGGTTGGTTTAGATGAAATTCTGACACAACCTTAGGAAGAAATTTAGGATGAGTATGAAGAACTACTTTGTCCTTATGGAACAGAGTATATGGAGGGTCTGTGACCAGGGCATGTATCTCAGAGACCCTGCGGGCTGAGGTAATGGCCACTAGGAAGGCAGTCTTCCAGGTGAGAAATTTTAGCTCACAGGTAGCCAGAGGTTCGAAAGGTTTCTGAGTGAGCATGTCTAGCACAAGATTAATGTCCCAGGCTGCAACTGGACATCTTGTAGGAGGTCTGGTATGCAGAATCCCCTTAAGAAATCTCTTAACCATAGGTAACTGAGCAAGTGTTAAGGAAAAAATGGGCACATGATACGCTGAAATGGCACTAAGGTGAACTTTGACTGTAGAGTACTGCAGACCTGAATTTGAGAGGTCCAAAAGGTACTCCAAAACCTTATCTTGTGGACAGGAAAAGGGATTCAAAGAGGACTTTGCACACCAGAGAGAAAAACGCTTCCACTTGGCTGTGTAAGTTTTACAAGTGGCTGGCTTCCGTGCAGCCAGAAGAATATCTGAAACTCTTCGAGAAACATTGAACGGGTTCACTTCGACCTCTTCAGGAGCCAAGCGTGAAGGTGAAGTGATCTCAGGTTGGGATGGACCACCGGTCCCTGAGTCAAAAGGTTCATCTGCAGGGGAAGTGGTTTCGGAGGAACTGCCAACATATTGTTGAGTAGTGGAAACCACAGCTGCCAAGGCCAAAAGGGAGCAATGAGAATCATCTTGTCTCCCTGGGATTCGAACTTGAGGAGTACTCTCTGAATTACAGGAAGAGGCGGAAAGGCGTAAAAAAAGCATTTTGTCCACCGCAGACTGAACACATCCTGACAGAAAATGCCAGGCCCTGGATTTCTAGAGCAGAAGAGAGGCAGTTTTGCATTGAGTGGGATGCAAAAAGGTCCAGGTCTGGAGTTCCCCACTCTTCGAATAGAGACTGAACTTTGGTTGAGTCGAGAGACCACTCGTGAGGATCTGTCTCTGTTCTGCTGAGACGGTCTGCCAAGTTGTGTACACCTGGCAGGTAGACCACTTGAATTAGAGCGTTGTGCTCCAAACACCATTCCCATACCCTCATTGCTTCTCTCCATAAGGGGTAAGAATGAGCACCGCCCTGCTTGTTGATGTAATACATCACTGCTTTGTTGTCCATTTGAAGGAGAATGTTCTTGTGAGAGAGAATATCCTTCAATGTTCGGACCACATAAAGGACGGCTCTCATTTCTAGGACGTTTATGTGAAGCTGGGACTCAAGTTGAGTCCACACACCTTGAGTGTGGACAGCCTGACAGTGAGCTCCCCACCTCATTAGGGATACGTCCATGGTAATGGAGATTTGATGGTCCAGAGGAGCAAAGGGATATCCTTCCAGGAGATTGCTCTCTTGAGACCACCAGGTGAGTGACCTCTTTAAAGGTTCCATCACTTTGATGAGCTAGGACTGCAGGTGAGTGGTTGGGGACCACTGAGTACTGAGCATCCACTGGGTGGTTCTCATGTGCAGACGTGCTAGGGGTACAGTGAACACTGAGGATGCCATGAGGCCTAGCATCCATGCATCGAGAGAGCTGTGACTGAGCTATTTTCCCCGATGTGACGGGCCATCTGAAGGATGTCGTTCCTCCTGTCTTCTGGAAGAAAAGCCTTGGCACAGGAGGTGTCCAGAAGAGTCCCTATAAAAAGGAGCCTCTGGGAGGGCTGCAGTTGCGATTTCTTGAGGTTGAGCAGAACTCCCATGGACATAAGGAGGCACAAGGCCATCTCTACAGCATCCAGAGTCCCTTGCCTGGAAGGGCTTGCTAGAAGCCAATCGTCCAGATAAGGAAACACCTGTATTCCAACCTTTCTGAGGTGCATTGCGAGAACTGCACAACACTTTGTAAAAACTCACGGCGCCGAGGATAGCCCAAAGGGCAGGACTCTGAACTGATAATGTTGTCCCAGAGCCACAAACCTCAGGAATCTGTGATGCCTCGGGTGAATAGGAATGTGCTAGTAAGCATCCTGCATATCTAGGGAGGCTAGCCAGTCGTGTTGATGAAGCAGAGGTAACAGGGTTCCAGAGAAATCATTTTGAATTTCTCCTTGGGGAGAAATTTGTTTAGCTTTCTGAGATCTAGAATGGGGCGCATTCCCCCGGACTTCTTTGGAACCAGAAAGTAGTGGGAGTAGAACCCCGTGTTTCGTTGATACAGTGGCACCACTTCTACTGCCCTGTTGTTCAGAAGGCCCTGAATCTCGGCAGCGAGAAGGTCTGACTGAAGGGTTAACAGCCTGGGCTGTCATTTGGGGGGACGATCCGGAGAGGTCTCCACAAGATTGAGTGAAAACCCCTCACGAATTATCTGAAGGACCCATTTGTCTGAGGTTATGGACTTCCACTGGTTGTAGAAGTGCATCAGATGACCTCCCACTGGAGAGGAAAAGTCCGCCTCGGGCAGCTGAGATGGAACTTGGGCCAGCAATTCATAAGGTAGTGCTGGACACTTTGGGCCCTTGCGCTTTCTGTTGTGCCTTCTTTTGAGGTTGGGCAGGTTGGTTCTTATGGAAACTTCCCCTGCCTCTGCCTCAAAAGGACTGACGATTATGAAACTGATGTTTACTGGCATGCCCTCAAGAGGGGGCAGGAGGGGGCCAAGCCAACTTAATGGCTGATCTAGTCTTTTGTGTAGCTTCTAGAGCTTGCTCTACCTGAGGACCAAAAAGATATACACCATCAAAGGGCAATGCCATCACCTGCTGCTGTGCGTCATTCGTGAAGCCCGAAGTGCGCAGCCAGGAATGACGGCGGGTGCAAATATCAGCAGCCGCTGAATGGGAAGCAGTGTCAAAAGCATCCATGGCTGCTTTAACCTGCTGGTTGTTAGATTCAATACCTCTGGTAATGGTTTGAAGAAGCTCTGGCTTTGAATCCAACTCCGGTAGGGCTTCAACCATTTGCTTGATAGAATGCCACAGGATATATTCATACTGAGAAAAATAGCCTTGGTAACTGGCAATACGCATACTTAGAGTAGAAGCAGCAAAGACTCTCTTACCTAAGGTGTCTATCTTACGAGATTCTTTGTTAATAGGTCGAGCTGTAGTAGTTTGAGGAAGAACAACCTTATCATTCTCTGCCAGGACTACAATAGGATTCGCAAAGGCTTGAGATGCCAAAATGGGACGATCCTTGGGGGCTGAATATTTCCTATCAATGGATTTAGCCACCAAAGGGGTGAGAGCAGGATTATTCCATACCATTTGAGACAGCGTCTCAAAGGAAGACTGAACTGCAGGAGTCAAATCCGTAGGGATCTCCGAGGCATGAAGATATTGGAGTCTTAACAATTTCCCAGGATCGATGTCTGTAGTCTGGAGAGAAAGTGTGGAACTCAGATTTTTCAACAGAGACTTAAAGGACAGGTCCTCGACCACAGGCTCTGTAGCAGTAATAGATCCTGCTTTGTCCACTTCATCACCCAACCGAAGGTCTGGGTCAGGCTCAACGTCATCTCCTGACAGTCCAGGAGGGACTGTATGGACAGGAAAGGAATGAAAATCAGAAGAGGAGGAAGAAGGAAACAAGTGAAAAGAGGAGTCCACGAGGGCCCCCGGCGCCAAGGAGGTGCACGGCACCGAGAACGATGCTCTTGAGACCCGCAGGCGCCAAAAATGGTGCCGAGAAGCTGCACAGCCAAGAAGCTGCACGGGCGCTGAGGGCAGCACCGACAGCCGCACGGCACCAAGGACGGTGCCGAGAAGCTGCACGGTGCCGAGGACGGCACCAAGCACAGCATCGATGCAGAGGACGGCGCCGAGAGGCCACATGATGCAAAGGGCACCAAAAACACTCCCAGACTCTGAAAAACAGGTTTTGAAGGAAGAAGAGCAGGAGATAAGGGCATCGGTGTGGCCCCCTGTGCCGTAGCCATGTGAGGGCGGGGACACCTAAGCGCAGAGTCGACGGCACCGAAGAAGGTGCCGCATGACCAGGAAGGTCCAACCGCCCTACCTGGTCACCCAAAGAGCCTGAAGGCCCACGAGCGACCGAGCCAGGTTGCCGAACCAACCTCCGAGCCCATTGCTCCATAAGAGCGGCCCACTGATGAAACTGCTCATCTGAAGACCTACCTGCGGGTGGGGTAGGGCTCCGATGTCGAAGCTGTCGGCTACCAGAAGCAGAGGTTGGTGACTCTGAAGGAGGAGACCGGCAACTAGCCCCGATAACCGAGCGTCTGCGCGCAGACATATCAGAGGGCGACCTCGAGTGATGCCTTCTCTTTTTAGACCTGTGGGCTGAAGAAGAGCTCGAGGCCAAATGGTGCGAGAGTCGACCATTTATTTTATGCTTCGAGGACCGCCCATCCCGGGCATTGGACGACGTTGAACCCCCTCCAGAGAAGGCGTGGATCGGACCCAGCCCGACTGACTGAACAGCTTTCATACGAAGTCTCCCTACCATCACCTGACCTGCTCATGGTTGACTCCATCAAAGTAGGCTGAGACTTCTTTATTGTATTTATTTTAAAAATAAGAATAAATTTAAGCGATACTGTATCGAGATACTACAAAATAATAAAAACTGAAAACTATGCTGCTAGTTTGAAGTTTGACTCCCGACAGGTGAGCAACATCGTCACTGAAGTGCACTCAATGACGGGAAAAAAGGAACTGAGGTGGTTGGAGGGTCGACGCCGAGATAGTCGTTACTGCACGAGCTAGGGCTCGCGGCACCATTCCTCGCGGCGCCATCTCTGGCGCCGACCCTCCAGCAAAAAGTTTGCTCCCGATGGGTCCTAGTGCCTCCGGTGCAGATCCCAATAGTGTGAATGAGTGTGGAGACTTATGTCCAGGAAGATCCTGATGTATCCCCCTGACCAGGAATTTGACTCCCCTTCACATGGTCAGGAGGATTTTTCCTCCCATTACACTTTTGTCCGGCAGATGGTGGACACCCTGGACCTCTCCATTCAGGAGGCTACTGAGAAGGATGAGGAGGCAGATTTTTTGGACATGATGGGTCTCCCCCCCCCCCAAGAAATTGATACTTCCAGTCCACAAGTCCCTTCACAGGACAGGTTTCAAACTGCTCCAGAATCCCACTTCCAACCCGGGGTGGATAAGAAAATAGAGAAAAAGTACCAGCTAGATATAACAAATGCTGAGTACCTTTTACACTCATCCTGACCATGAGGGCGTGGTATAAGCTGCAGCCTGGGATAAGGCTAAAGTGCCTCTTTCCTCCCATATTCCAGATAAGGAGTCTAGAAAACTAGACACCATGGGCAAGAAATCTTATACTACAGTTTCTATGCCTCTCCACTTATATGGCATACACAGCACAGTATCAGAAGACATTGTGGAACTCAGTCCTGGCTATTAGCCAGAAAGCTCCTGATAACATTGCCCAAGACCTGACAGAAACTGTCAAAACCACCTTGGATGCCACAAAGTACCAATTTCATATCACTGTAGATGCCAATGACATAGCCTCCAGGTCTATGGCCCAAGCCATCTCTCTCAGGAGGTTTGCATGGTTAAGAACCACCAACCTCTCTCTGGATACCCAGGCTAAAGCTATGGATTTCTCCCCATGAGAACAATTCTCTCTTTGGGGTCAAGATAGAGGCATATATGAAAAAGGTGGAGGAATACAAAACCACCTAGAAGTGTAATGCAGCTAAAGAGAAAGCCTCCAAAATAGGCCTCATGGAAGAGGAGGAAGAGGCAGGGGTTACTATCTCAGATCCTTCTATCCTGTGCCCATTACAGTGGAATACTCCCAAGGGAATTTCAGAGGAAGCAGTAGAAAGGCTCAGAAGTACACTGACCCTGCTTCTTCACCAAAAGCCCAGTCCAAACAAAACCTCTGATGGGAATGCCCAGGTCACCTCCCCCCTCCCGGTAGGAGGAAGGCTGACCCATTACATCCATCAGTGGCAGCACATCACCACAAACAAGTGGGTGCTGGAGGTGGTGGGTCAAGGACTTACCCTGCAGTTCAAGAATATCCCCACACAGCAGGGAAATGGGAATTTCAAACCTCTGACCCTCACAGAAAAGATTCTGTTGGAGTCAGAGGTCAGATCTCTTCTGTCAGCAAATGCAGTAAAAAGAGTGCCCCCTCCCAGTGGGGAAATGGCCTCTATTCAAGATACTTTCTCACGTAAAAGAAAAATGGGAACTGGCTAGTCTCCCTAGACCTCAGAAATGCTTACTTTCACATCACAATCAGGCCCTCTCACAGAAAGTATTTCAGATTCAGACTGCCATCTGGCCACTACCAGTTTGCAGTATTACCATTTGGCCTTTTCTCAGCCCCCATGTTTTCACAAAGTGCCTGACAGTAGTTGCAGTCCACCTCAGAGGACAGGAGGACATTGTCTTTCCCTACCTTGATGACTGGCTCATAGTAGACAAGACTCCTCAAAAACTCAGAGACTCTCTTTGGCTATTTCAGCTCACTCTGGAGTCCCTGGATCGATACAGAAAAGTCTCAGCTGGAGCCTGTTCAACTCCTGGAATTCATTGGAGCAGAGCTGGACACCCAGCAAGAGAAAGCCCTGCTCCCCCCTAGACAAAGTACAGAACCTATAGATCCTGGCACAGGGGAAGAAGCAGAAGAGAAGGGGGGGGACAGAAATGGTGAAGAAGGAGACAATTGGCAACAAATATTGTATCAAAATACCCACCTCATTTACAAATGCAATATCCAGAGCGAGCATACCAACAGCAACAACATCAGAGACAAACTCACAGTGCTTATTTTCAAACCCGACCACCACCCCCACCCTCATCATGACAACTATGGAGGGGAAACCAAAAGTAATTAATCTTTCAGATTGAGTCTTAATGGATAATGAAATAAATCTCCTGAATAAGGGTCTTTCGTTTGCTCTGACATGCAACATCAATAAGTTTAAACCTTTTATTGATTTCAATAAATTTTGCTGAAATTTAAGTCTGAAATCCTTTTTTGCCAAACAACAACATCGGCTTGAAGGTGAATATAAGACTTCCATTCCTGAGACTGAGATTGATTATTGTAATGAAGTGGAGACTCTGTCATCTTTTTCGAAATTTAAGGGCAAGTCAGTGTTTTATCCAGCCCCCTTGCAGCAATTAGAACTTTTCAAAAACTTTGTGAGAGACAGATGGAACATTTTTTCTCTGAGTTACCTGATATTTCTTATAGTAATCTCACTAAGGATGAAAGAATGGCTATGGATTCCTTAAGAAGTGATAGCAGTATTATTATTAAACCAGCTGACAAAGGAGGTGTGGTGGTTATTCAGAATGTGATAAGACTATATTTCAGAAGTAAAAAGACAATTAATACTGAATTTTATATGCCATTGAATGGAGATCCAACTGTGAGATTTTAAAAATGATATAGATATTGTATGTTTATTCAGAAAAGCATGTGATGAAGCATGGATTGATGATGATGTGAAGACATTTCTGACAATAGAATTTCCTAAATGAGCCACAATATATACTCTTCCTAAGGTACATAAATCTTTTTCATAACCACCACCCTCGAGGTTGACCAATAGTGAGTGGTATTGGATCGCTCACTAAGCCATTATCACAATATATTGATTTTTACATACGCCCCTTTGTTGAGACTTTGGGGTCTTACATTAAAGATACAGGAGATACATTAAAAGTCCTGGATGATATTGAAGTAGGGAAAAATTATTTGTTAGTGTCATTAGATGTAGGATCATTGTACATGACTATACCTATACAGGGAGCCTTGGAGAGTGTTTAATATTTTTTTAATTTAAGAACAGGACAGGCTAAGCCACCTACAGAATTTTTAGTCAAACTTACTGAAATTGTTCTCACTCATAATACCTTCACTTTTCTTGATGATTTTTATTTACAAAAGAAAGGTACAGCTATGGGAACGACTTTTGCCCCCAGCATCGCTAACCTATATGTGGGGATGTAGGAGAATAGAATAATTAGAGATTCTGAATCTAATCCTTTTTTTCATTTGATAGAGTTATATCGTCGCTTTATTGATGATGTGATACTTATTCGGAAAGGAACTCAGGCAGAATTTAAGTTATTTGTAGAATATTTACATGCATTAAATCCACATCTTCAGTTTAACTATGTAGCCAGTGAAACGGACATCTGCTTTCTGGATTTACATATCTATAAAGATCAGCAGGGGAATTTAGAGACTGATATTTATAGGAAAGAATGTGAATGGAACACACTTTTGTTGTTCTCTAGCTGTCATCCATGATGTGTAGTGGAGAATATTCCAAAGGGACAGTTTCTCAGATTAAAACGCAACTGTAGTACTGAAATGAATTTTAATGAAGCTGCAAAGGATTTAGAGATCAGATTTGTTGAGAGGGGATGTAATACAAATAAAATAAGGGATACTAGAAATGAGATACAAAAAAAGCCTAGGAGTGAAGTATTTGATAGAGGATCCGCTATAAAATGAGATGAAAATGTGCGTAATTTTGTCATGGACTATTCTGTGCATGCAGGTGCAATAGGGTGAATTATATATGATAACTGGCATGTCCTTAAAGGAGATAGTAATTTGAATGAATTTTCCATAGGTCCTCCATGTCTTTCGTATAGACGGGCTAGTACTTTGAAAGATCTTTTGGTACAAAGTAAATTAGACAAGCCTATGATACAAACATGGTTAAAGAATTCATTGCTGGGTTGTTTTCCATGCAAGAGATGTATGTATTGTAATGTTATTAAATCAGGTCAGGAATACTTTAGTGTCAATAATCAGCAGATTTATAATATTAGGCAGTTAATGACATGTGATACGATGGGAGTGATATATTTGGCAACATGTATCTGCGGTGCCTTTTATGTTGGCAAAACGGAGAGAACTTTTAAATGCTGTGTTGGAGAGCACTGCAGGGCAATTAAAAAAGAGGATTTAACATATGCAACAGCATTTCATGTTAGAAATCAAATGCAAAAAAAACAACATTTATTTAGTTTTCAGGCCATAGAGAAAGTCAAGCGAGATATAAGAGGGGAAGATTATGAAAATTTAATTCTAAAGTGAGAAAGCTTTTAGATATACACTTTAGGAGCATATAAATCTCCTGGTCTAAATGAAAGAATTAGTTTAACTCCATACTGTACATAAATATAAATAGAAAGTAAGAATATATATATTATAACCCCAAGAGCCTTCTGAAATTATGATCAAAGTGTGTCTTGGTTTGTTATAAATGACAAAAGAAGAAATATATTTATATGCATATATACTAGGAATATTATAGTTTATATATTTATAGAGATGGTATTAAAATAATCCTAATGTATGTGTAACCTGAGCATCTATTAATGCCCCTTTTATATCTTTATATGTCTAAATGATTAAAAAGTGTTTTGTATAAAAATAATTTATTTTAAAAAGAAATAGTCACTTTATATATTTATTGGTACAGTCTATACTTGTTATTTTAGGGACACTAGTTGACGATGTCATGTTTCTGTGCCTATGTAAAGGCAGTGTTTTAATCATGCAGCATAAACATAGAAACATAGAATTTGACGGCAGATAAGGACCGCTTGGCTCACCCAGTCTGCCCATTTCCCTACCTGATGGATAAGCTGCAGATCCCAGTTAACCAGCAGCCTACTTCTTCCTACCCCAACCCCCTAGAATTGCCTTATGACTGTCCCATGCATGCTTGAATTCCACCACTGTTTGTGACTCCACCACCTCCTCTGAAAGGCCGTTCCATACATCCACCACCCTCTCTGTGAAAAAATATTTCCTTAAATTACCTCTGAGCCGCCCCCCTTCTATCTTCAAATTGTGCCCCCTTGTTCTTGCACATCTCTTTTTTTGAAAGATGCTACCCTCTTGGACTTTGTTGATTCCCTTGAGGTACTTGAAAGTTTCTATAATGGCCCCCCTCTCCCTCCTTTCCTCGAGGCTATACATATTAAGCTCCTTAAGTCTCTCTTCATATGTCTTCCGGTGCAGACCCTGCACCATTTTAGTTGCCCTCCTCTGGACAGCTTCCATCCTGTCTATGTCTTTGCGGAGATTGGGTCTCCAGAACTGCACGCAGTGCTCTAGATGGGGTCTCACTAGCTGTCTGTACAGAGGGATAATAACTTCCTGTTTTCTACTAGCATGTCTTTTGATAAAGAACAGTGGTTCAAAACTAGTCAAGATGTGCTGTTCACTGGGACTCTAATAAATTTTGCACTTTATGGAACTTCAGCTAGCAATGTTTTTTTTTTTATGGTGGTGAGTGCTGGACTGTTTGAAAAGTTTAAGGTACAGATCCTATAGATCCTGGCACACTCATTTGTCCTTGACCAACAAATGCCATCCAGACATTTTCTCAGGCTCCTAGGCTACATGGCCTCCACTACAGCTGTGGTTTCAGGTGCCAAGTTTCAGATGAGGGACATTCAGTACCATCTGAGGGCTCATTGGTCTCAAAAAAGAGACTCACTATCAAAGCTGGTTCCAGTCACAAGGACTCTTTTGCAAGCCTTGGACTGGTGGAAAGACAGGCACAACCTCAGGGAAGGAATTCCCTTCCAGCAGAAAGAGCCCTCCAGAGTACACACAATAGATGCCTCCCTTCTGGGTTGGGGACCACACCTGGCAGACCAGTCCATGAGTAGGGTGTGGTCTCCCAGGGGAGTCCAACTGTCACATAAACCTTCTCGAACTCAGAGCTGTGTATCTGACCTGAAAAACCTTCGCCTCCCCCCCAGCTCAAGGGTCAGTCTGTCCAAATCAGGACAGACAACACCACCACCATGTTTTACATCAGCAAGCAAGGGGGCACAAGACCCTCAAAGCTCTGCACAGAGGCCATGACGATCTGGTCACTGGTTTACTCCCTGGACATGCAACTAACTGTCATTCACCTGACAGGCAAGGACAATGTGCTGGCAGAATCTCTGAGCTGCATCAACCAGGGCCACCATAAATAGACCCTAAATAGACAGGTGCTGACTACAGTCTTCAGGAGGTGGAGCACTACAGAGATAGACCTCTTTGCCTCCAAACACAATCACCAGATTCCTCTGTACTGCTGCAGGCCTCCGGCACTGGGCACAGTGCCAGTGGATGCTTTGTTCCTTAACTGGACAGGAAGGTTCTTGTCTGCTTTCCTCCTTTTCCCCTGATCTTGAAAGTGCTCCTCAAGCTCAAGAGACAGACAGCAACTATGATTCTGGTAGCTCCAGACTGGGCAAGGCAGCTTTAGTACTCCCTGCTCTTTGCCCTGTCAGTCAAATGGCCCATTCACTTACTTCTGAGCCACAGTCTCCTGACCTTGCCCCAGACAGGGGTAACATACCCCAGCACAGAGTCTCTTCACATCGGGGCCTGGTACTTGAAGAGCTAGAGTTCCCTGACTCTCAGTATTCAGAGCAAGTTCTAGGAATCCTTAGACTAGTTATAAAAAACAAGTACCAAAAAGATCCAGGCTTCCAAATAGAAGAGATTCTCTTTCTGGTCTAAAGACAGGCAGATTGACATCCTGTAACCTAGCCTGTCCTCCATACTAGATTACCTAGTTCACCTATAGGCCTCAGGCCTTAGGACCTCATCCCTCTCAGTTCACCTGGCAGCCATTTCAGCCTACATTTCAGCAGGCAAGGAGAAATCTATAATTTCTCATCTCATTTTCAAAACATTCTGGCCTGCTGCATCTTCAATACCTACTTAGGCAACCTGTGTATAGCCAAGATGATGAACTCTCCATTTGAAACTATGGCTACAGTAGACCTAAAGTATATCACTTGGAAAACAGTATTCCACATGGCCATCACTTCTGACAGGAGACTAGCAGAGCTGCATGCCCTCTGCACTGAATTTAACCATATTATCCCCCACAGGGATAAAGTAGTCCTCAGATCTAACAGGAAATTCCTTCCCAAGGTAGTCTCTGAATTTCACTTCAACCAATCCATTACTCTCTCTGTCTTTTTCACAGACAAATCCACTTCTGTGAGCACAGGCTCCACATCCTGGATGTAAAAAAGAGCACTGACCTACTACTTACAGCATACCAGTCATCTCAGGTCCTGTCATACCCAGCTGTTCCTCACCTATGGTGAGGCAGGCAAGGGCAGGTCAGCCTCTAAGAGAACTATCTCTTGCTGGATAGTATCTTGCATCTAATTCTGTTACAGAAAGGCTGGCAGACAGCCACTCCAAGGCCTCAGGGCCCACTCCACCAGTGGTACTGCAGCCTCAGTGGCAGCACAAAGGGACATACCCTTGCTCAAAATCTGCAAAGCAGCTACTTAGAAGACTTTACATACTTTCACAAAACACTATTGCTTAGATATACAGGCCAGATCAGATGCTAAATTTGGCACTGCAGTCCTGTAGACCCTTTTCCCTAAGTAGGTTCTGTTCCGTCCTCCCAACTACACTGTTTTGTAGTCTGCAATAGTCAAGCATACTGAGAGATTCCTGGGGTGAGAAGAAATAATTATTCACCATAGTAATTTTGTTTCTTCCAGGAGATCCCTTAGTATGCCTGACCTCCCACCCATCCTCCCCTAACATAACCTTACAAGAAACAGTTCTGCAGTCCCTATCACTGGCCAAATTTCTTGCTGGAGGACAAAACTCATGTGATGAGTCACAGTAAAGCATGATAGAAACATAGAAACATAGATTTTGATGGCAGATAAGGACCACTTGGCCCACTCAGTCTGCCCATTTCCTTACCTAATGGATAAGCTGCAGATCCTAGTTAACCAGCAGCCTACGTCTTCCTACCCCCACCCCCTAGAATTGCCTTATGACTGTCCCATGCATGCTTGAATTCCACCACTGTTTTTGACTCCACAACCTCCTCCGGAAGGCCGTTCCATGCATCCACAACCCTCTCTGTGAAAAAATACTTCCTTAAATTACCTCTGAGCCGCCCCCCTTCTATCTTCAAATTGTGCCCCCTTGTTCTTGCACACCTCTTTTTCTGAAAGATGCTAACTTCTTGGACTGTGTTGATTCCCTTGAGGTACTTGAAAGTTTTTATCATGTCCCCCCACTCCCTCCTTTCCTTTCGAGGCTATACATATTCAGCTCCTTAAGTCTCTCTTCATATGTCTTCCGGTGCAGACCCTGCACCATTTTAGTTGCCCTCCTCTGGACAGCCTCCATCCTGTCTATGTCTTTGCAGAGATTGGGTCTCCAGAACTGCACGCAGTACTCCATATGGGGTCTCACAAACTGTCTGTACAGAGGGATAATAACTTCCTGTTTTCTACTGGTGATGCCTCTCCCTATGCATCCCAGTATCCCCCCAGCCCTCCTTGCAGCCCTCTCACATTGCTTGCTCACCATTAGGTCATCTGATATGACTACCCCCAGGTCCCTTTCCATTTTTGTTGTTGTTAGTATCTCACCCCCATTGTGTACTCTTCCCCTGGGTTTTTGTTTCCCAGGTGCATTACCTTGCACTTCTTAGCATTGAATCTAAGCTGCCATACATTTGACCATTCCTCTAACCTTGCCAAGTCCCTTCTCATCCTTTCCACCCCACCTTGTGCATCAACTCTGTTGCAGATCTTTGTGTCATCTGCAAAGAGACATACTTTTCCTTCCAGTCCCTCTGCAATGCTTATAAAGACATTGAAGAGGACCGGTCCTAATACTGAACCCTGTGGTACCCCACTAGTAACCCCCCTTTCTTCAGAGTGGACTCCATTTACTATTACTCTCTGTGTCCTATTCTCCAGCCAATTCTTTACCCAGGCTGTCATCTTGGGACCCACTCCCAGGCTGGTTAACTTGTATATTAATCTTTTGTGTGGGACTGTGTCAAATGCCTTGCTAAAGTCTAGGTAGGCCATGTCCACAGCCCCTCCCTGATCTACTACTTTGGTCGCCCAGTCAAAGAAATCTATCAGATTTGTCTATATAGTTCGCCTATAGGCAGGTTGCTTTTTCCTACTGTTTCTTTTTCTCCATTTTTTTTCAGTAGTTTTAGAATAGGGTTAGGAATTGGGGCCTTTTGCCCCTCAGGCTTCAAAATGAATCTGACTCACTAGCAGCAGCACCTACAGGCAGCAGTCTTCAACTGCAATCTGATTGGCTAATGCTCAGTCATCATTAACAAATTCTATCTCCGCGGCAGCTGAACCCAGCTGCCAGTACTGCAATAGTCAAGCATACTGAGGGACACCCTGGAAGAAACAATATTACTATGGTAATTTTTTCATATTGTTACACATGTGCATCGCCTTGCACTTCTCGCTATTAAAGATGTTTCCTGGTGTTTCAAATTCCTATTTTTCTGATGCTTTCAAAAAGTTTTCAAGGTTTTTTATGGCACAAGCACATTCTTAAATATATGGGCGCACTATTAGAATAATGATTTATCCTATTTTGTCATGTCCAGCTAAGAAAATATATTGGATGGCAACAAGGAAATTAACTCCCACAACTGCAGCAGTTGGTATCATTCAAGGTGCTTTACCTAAATATCTATCTGTCTTTGGTTACACAGTTTATTTCACGTTAAAGTTCTTGCCAGTCTGTATGCACTTTTGAATTGCCTGAATAGCACTCTTGTCAGTTTTATTTTTTATTGTGATGTTTCAACTATTTTTACCTTGAGCTGACCACCTGTGAAACTACAACTTTGAAAGCAGATATAACCTACAGAAGTATGGCAACTGCTATATTTCTTTCTGTTTAAATATTCATAACCCTATTCTACATCTTTAAAAAAAAGATTTATGAAAATGACATGGGTTCGAAATGGTTTTATGTACAGTATAAAAACATACAAATATTTCCCCCTTTTTTGAGGAATATCAGTTCAATAGGGTGTCACAATATTGGTACTTTACTCTTTATTTTTGTGTTTATGGAAAACAATTAAGCAAGCATCATGACAAATGGTGTATCTGTGTTTCACATTTTCTTTCACACTCATGTTGACATCTAAAATATTGTTGTTATAACCACATAAAGCAATCTGACCCCTTCTGGATTTTTTCAATAAAGAGAGATTCAGTCTCATCAATGTAACTTAAAAACACGAATGGCAACCCATGTTTTTCCTGTGGATTTTAAATGTTTAGATGACCACCATGTACTGGACAAAAAAAATATGACTTTAACATAAGGGGTTGCTGAAACACCAGGGAATGTCCTTAAATTACATTTATCAGCATCTGCCCCAGTTATAAATCCTGTCTACATCATCTGAATGTTTTGTGATTGTATTGTGGTTGCACATGGCCCCCCTATTTTGGAATAATTTGCAAATTGACATGCCCAGCTGTTCAAGTTATTAATCAAATCAGATATGAACATGTGGAAAATGAGTGGTCCCTGCACAGATCCCTGAAGCACTCTGCTGGTGACCCTAATTGGCTTAGTTTAGTTTATTGAGCAAGCTCATTTATAAGGAGGCCCTGGGTAGGACAGCATGAGGTGAAACAACAGATCAACAATAGAATACAGTAATTAAGCAATTCATGATAGTAATATAATGCAGAGAAAACAATCATCTAAATTTCTTAAAAGGGTCTCTGTCAATACATACAGTCACAGATAACATGATCACTCTTTTGGGCTAAGTGCAATGTTAGAAAAATCAAAGGGAAGACAAGGCATAAGAGCAAACAGAGGTGGGACATTTGAAATTATATAATTGTATAGAGGTACATCACAAATGTTGAAGCATTCAAGAAACTGCACCATTACATGTACATGGCTTTATACAGACTTCATCAATCAAAGTTTTGAACATCTGATGACTGACTACACGGGTAAGTTTAATGGTTTTCTGTAATGCAATCCATGTTACTGGGATAATACTGCTTATGGCCATTTTGCCATAGTTGTTGTGTACCTTTGAAGTATCATACACTAAGTAATTATTTTTTCTTAGTGTGTATGTGCTATGTGATCTTTTGAAGAGTTCCAAGATATATGTCAGCACATCATTAGTGCATACTTTGAAGGCCCATATATAAATGTACTTAATGTAGTAGTAATAGAAAGTTTATTGTTCGACAAGGAAGTCATTACAATTTATACATTAAAAACACACTTTAAAAAATCAGTATCTTTCCATTGAATGGCTTAATAAATAGCATCCACAGAAATAAGTAATAAATAATACAACATGCCAAAGCAGGAATACAATTCCCCTTATATCATGAGTAATAAGCCTAATCTCTACTGCACACATTTCTGTTTCCTTATCCTGGATACATTTAAAAAATAGTTTGCCAGGCATTTAATTGCGGAAGAGTCTTCTGTATAAATCACAATCATAAGAACATACGAAGAAGCCAGAATAAGAAGAACATTTGGTCTATCAAGTCTGCTTGCATTGCAGGGTCCACAGCTTGAGCTAATGGCCCTGTCCTCTCTCCCCACTCCTCCGATCCTCCCTACCTATGATTTTTGCCTTCCCCCATGCCTATCCCAGCCTCTCTTAAAGCTGCTCACTGTCTTCAATGAGAGGACCTCTTCTGGCAGCACATTCCAAGTGTCCACCACCCTCTCTGTGAAGAAGTTCTTCCTGACCTCCCTCCTAAACCTCCCACCCTCCAGATTAAGACTGTGCCCCCTCGTGTTAAGGTTGCCACTCAGCTTAAAGAGATTCTCCTTATCAACCTTATTTATCCCTTTCAAGTATGTGAAGGTCCCAATCATGTCCCCTCTCTCTTGCTCCTGTCTTCCAGGGAGTACATGTTCAGTGCCCTCAACCTCTCATAGAAACATAGAAAGTGATGGCAGAAGGGGGCCATGCGGACCATCTAGTCTGCCCATAAACCTATCCCTTCCCTTAACTGCTTTTCAGTGTTATGATGCCCTTGTATCTATCCCATGCTTTCTTGAAAGTTCCCACCATTTTTGCCTCCACTGCCTCCTGTGGAAGGCAGTTCCATGGATCAACCACTCTCTCGGTGAAGAAGAACTTGAGTGTGTTGCCTCTGAATCTGCCCCTATCTAGCTTCATGTTCTGCTCTCTGGTTCTTGAGGGATTTTTGATGTGGAACAGGTCCTGGATCTGCACCTTGTTTAATCCTTTTAGGAATTTGAAAGTGGCGATCATGTCTCCCCTCTCCCTCTGCTGCTCCAGGGAGTACATGTTTAAATCATGCAGCTGTTCCTCGTATAATTTATTGTGCAGTACATGAATCATTTTAGTAGCTCTCCTCTGCACTGTTTCCAGTTTGGTAATATCCTTTTTAAGGTGTGGTCTCCAAAATTGTACACTGTACTCCAGGTGTGGCCTCACCAGCAATCTACAGAGTGGCAGGATGACCTCCTGTTTTCTGCTGGTAATCCCCCTGCTTATGCATCCAAACATACCATTTGCTCACAGTGCTACTTTCTTGCTTTGCTTGGACATTTTTAGGTCATCTGTTATAATTATTCCCAGATCTTTTTCCTGTTTAGAGGCTTCCAGTTTTTCTCCTCCTAGGTAATAATCCACTCCCGGGTTATTCCTTCCAAGGTGCATGATTTTGCATTTTTTAGTATTGAAGTTTAGTTGCCAAGTTCTTCACCATTTTTCTAGAGACTCAAGGTCAGCCTTCATCTTCTCCACTCCTTCTGGGGTGTCCACTCTATTTCCTATCTTTGTGACGTCTGTGAACAAACTCACTTTGCCCTCCAGTCCATCAGAAATGTCACTAATGAAGATATTGAATAGGATTGGTCCAAGCACTGAACCCTGTGGTACTCCACTAGCTATGTCTCTTTCCTCTGAGAGTGAACCATTCACTAATACCCTTTGGGTCCTTCCAGTAAACCAACTCCTTACCGAGTTTACCACCAGATGTCCTACTTCAATGTTGTCTAACTTGTTTAGCAACCTTCTATGTGGGACCGAGTCGAAGGCTTTGCTGAAATCCAGGTACACTATGGCTACCGCACCTCTCTGGTCTACTATTTTCGTTACCCAGTTAAAGAAGTCAAGTAAATTGGTTTGGCATGACTTCCCTGTGGTAAAGCCATGCTGCTTAGTGTCTAATTTGTTGTTGTCCTTGAGAAAGGATATAAACCTCTCCTTGAGAAGGGTTTCTATTGTTTTACCTACAATTGATGTGAGGCTTACCGGTGTATAGTTGCCTGCACTCACTCTGCTCCTGCTTTTGTGTAGAGGGATAACTGTGGCCATTTTCCAATCTTGTGGGACCTAGCCCAGTTCAAATGATAAGTTAAAAAGATCAGCCAGTGGAGCCACCAGTTCTTCTCTTAGTTCTCTTAGTAGTCTAGGGTGCATTTCGTCTGGTCCCATGGCTTTGTTTGTATTGAGCTTCTCCAGTTCCTTTAAGAATGCTTCCTTTGTAAAGGATCCTGAGTATACTCCGTTGCCACTTTTATTGTCTCCTGTAATGGTGGGTCCACAGCCATCCTACTCCTTGGAGGATATGGAGCAGAAATATCTGTTTAGGATTTTGGCTTTGCCCTTGTCATCCTCAGTGTTCTTTCCATCTTCCTTCGTGAGTCTGACAATACCCCCTATTGTCTTTCTTTTTTCACTAATATAGCTATAGAAGGTTTTGTCTCCCTTTTTGACTTCTCTGGCTATCCTCTCCTCTGTTGTTGCCTTTGCTGTTCTGATTTCCTTGCTTGCTACCCTTTGTTTTTCTTTGTAGTGTTCCTAGTCCTTTTCGGATCCTGTTTTTTGTATTTCCTGAAAGCAACCTTTTTCTCCCTAACCCTGGTACTTCCTTAGAAAACCACAGTGGTTTTCTTTTCTTTTGCTTTGCTCAGCCTCTTTATGCAATGGTTTGCAGTCTGTAGTACAGCTGCCTTGAGATGTGCCCAGTACTCTTCAACATCCCTCCCCCAAACTATATTTACAAGTCTCCCTTTAAGACCTTCCTTCATTGCCGTGAAATCTGCTTGTCTAAAGTCCATGGCTTTAATTTTAGAGTGCTTGGTTTCTGTTTTTGTTCTGACATGAAACCGCACCATGCAGTGATCATTGGACCCTAGGTGGCTTCCCACCTCTACCTCTGCAATATTGTCCCCATTTGTTAGTAGCAGGTCAAGGACAGCTTACGCCCTTGCTGGGTCCTTTACAAGCTGTTTCAGGCCCGATAAGCACAGAGCCTCCAGAAAGTCTTTGCTTCTGGTTGAACTTGCTGTATGAGTACCCCAATTTACATCAGGTTAATTGAAATCCCCCAGCACTATTACTTCCCCTTCATCACTCATGTTTTGAATGGTTTTCAATATTTCTTTGTCCCCCTCCAACTTGGTTGTCAGTGGTTCGAAATATACTCCTACCTGAGTTATTGCTCCATTTCCAGCCTCTAGAGTGACCCAAAGTGACTCAGTTTCGGTGTTGTCATTGTGGGTTATGGTCACCTATATGCCTTCCGTTATGTACATAGCCACTCCCCTCCCTTTTTGCCCAGTTCTGTCCTTCTGGAAGAGACAGTATCCTGGGATAATCATTTCCCAGTTGTGGTTATCATTTAACCAGGTTTTGGTGATGGCAACCCAGTCCATAGATACATAGATATATAGACAGTGTCGGCAGATAAGGGCCTATGGCCCACCCAGTCTGCCCATTTGAGCTTGTAAGTTCAGTTTGTTTTCCTAGAAGTCCATTTCCCCTTACCTCTGACCTCTAGAATTCCTTTATGTCTATCCCATGCATTCTTAAATCCCGTGATTGTTTCAGCCCTCACCACTTCCTCTGGCAGGGTGTTCCACTTGTCCACCACCCGTTCTGTGAAGAATTCTTTCTCATATTTCCTCTGAATCGTCCTCCCTCCAACTTCATCCCATGCCTCTAGCCTGGAACACCTTTTCGCTTAAAAATAGTGTTTTCCTGCACCCTGTTTCTCCCTGTAAGATACTTGTATGTCTCTATCATATCCCTCTCTCCTCCTCTCCTCCAGGAGTACATGTTCAGTTCCTTCAACCTGTCTTCATAGGACTTGTGATGCAATCCATGCACCATCTTTGTTGCCCTCCTCTGAACCTTCTCTACCCTGTCTATGTCCTTACATAGGTATGGTCTCCAGAACTGTACACTGTACTCCAGGTGGGGCCTCACTAGTGTCTTGTATAGCGGAATTATGACCTCCCTTTTTCCCTACTTTTTCTTGTGTCCTGCCTTATTTGTGACTGATTTTTTCTGTTATCAGTCCCTTCACCCAATTGGTGAATCCTCTTATTATTATTTGTATCAGTTCCCTCACCCATTTGGTGAGTTGTTTTGCTATTGCTTGTAACCCTGATTTTGTGGTGTTTTGGGGGAGAGGTTGCAGATCCTTTCATCACTGCTGCCCCTCCCCACTGTCTAGTTTAATCATTCAACCTACAGTATATGTCCAGTTTCTGCCCTAGGGCTCACACGCCTTCCTTAGTCAGGTGTAGACCATCATATCTGAAGAGATTCCTGTCCCAGAAGTCCCACCAGTTCCCTATGAAGAGGTGCCCCCTGTCTTGGCACCAGCCCTGGAGCCAAGTGTTAAGTTCCTCTAGTTGATCCTTGCACATCCTTTGCTTACTGCCTACTTTCCCCCATACTGGAAGGATTTTGGAGAATGCAATAGTTGAGGAGTGAGAGGTTAATGTCTCACCTAAGTGAGATATGTGCTGTTTGGTCTCTTTGAGTGTCTGGTTTGCCAGATCGTTTGTACCTATAGGAATAAAAATGCCTGCACATTCACCTTGCCTTTTTAGTAACCTGTGAATGTGTTTTGTATCCCTTTGTGCAGAGGCCCCGGGTAGGCATTTGACTACCACCTGTGTTCCAGGGCCCTGATTTATATGTGGCTCCACTCCTTGTATCATGGAATCTCCCACAATAAGTATTTTATTTTGTCACTTTTGTTTGCGTCCTTTGTAGTTCCTTCCTGGTTTGACCTTATTGCATGTCCAAACTGGCAGTGATTGGCATTATGTCCATGTTCCCCCTCCTTGGTGAGAGGGGTGTATCTATTTGCAGTTATGATTGGTGCTTCCTGCTGTGCCACCTGTTTTTGGAAACTGCACAACTTTCTTCTGCCCCCCCTTTACTTCCTGCCATTCTCCAGAACCAGGGGTGGTGAGGTGCTGAGGAATGCTCCCCTGGTGGAGCTGGTGAGGTGTAAAGGGGTGAACAGGTTTGTGGTTGGCAATCAGGATGTGTAGATGTTTGATTTGCTACCATGTCTCTCCAAGCTGTGCTCTCAGATCTGTTATTGTCCAGCATGTGGTGCAGTGCCCTATTGCCTGAATGTGTGCCCTCTGAAAGGATACCCCATGCCACTTCCCCACATGTAATGTTTGCCACGTTGCTTGAGGATCCTAATGTGGATGAAAGAGAAGTAGGTTGAAGAAAGAATAGGGAAAATATTAGAAAAATATTTTTTTAATACTTTTTTTTTTATGTTGCTCAGCATTGTCTCAACCCCTTCCTGTATGGAGACAGGAAGCTTGGGTGTATATCGGCAGCTATAAATGAACAGTAGCTGGGGGAGGGTGGGATTAGGGGGAAGTGAGGGTGGGTAGTCCTTCTGTCCCCTGCTAGGATGAAAAACAATCAGTCACTGCTGGGCTGTTTATGAGTAGCCCGCCTGCACGTCCCTTTTCTATTTTGTGGGGAGTGGTGAGCATGTACCTTCCTGGAGACAAAGTAAGCTAGTCAACCACTAAGATGAAGATCAGTGAAGCTCAGCAGACAGTAAAGCTAGGGGCTGGACCGCACTTGGCGTATGCCTCCTAGGGTTGCCCTTTGTGTCTGAGCTGTTGCTTCTGGTTGTTTCTGGCTGAGAGCTTTCTATTAGTTGACCACTATTTCAGCAGTGGGTACAGCAGACAGTAAGGCTAGAGGCTGGTCCACCCTTGCTGTATGCCTTCTAGAGGTGCCCTTTGTGTCTGTGCTGTTGTTTCCAGCTGAGAGCTTTCTATTAGTCGACCACTATTTCAGTAGTGGTACAGCAGTACAAATGCTGATTTACATACAGCAGCCAGGAATTCTTTGTAAGTAATCCAATTACTCCTTATGCTGAGATAGCAGCCGCTGGCTGGGTCTGAGCACAGTGATTGAGGAGAGAAGTTACCTCAGCAGAGATAGTAGCTCAGACTGTGCACTCCAAGGGAGATTCACCCAGGTAGAACTGCTGTCAAGGAATCCCTGCTTCTGCACCTATCAGAGTTTGCCTTCCCTCTGTGTTTGATCTCTCTCTCAGTCGGTGAATATCAGTGAAGTTCAGCAGACAGTAAGGCTAGGGGCTGGACCGCACTAGGTGTATGTCTCCTAGGGTTGCCCTTTGTGTCTGAGCTGATCAGCTATCATCTTTGTAGCCCTCCTCTGAACCTTCTCCAGCAGGTTAATGTCCTTTTTGAGGTGTGGACACCAGTACTGAACTCCATACTCTAGATGCGGCCTTACCAGTGACCTGTACAAGGGCAGTATAACCTCCTCTCTCCTACTACTGATCCCCCTAGATATGCATCCCAGCATCTTGTTTGCCTTTGCTACTGCTTTCTTACACTGTGTGAAGTGCTTCAGGTCACAAGTGATCATAACTTCCAGGCCCTTCTTCTCCTCTGATGCTGATACTCAGACTCCACCCAGGTAGTACTTTGTCCGGGGATTCTTGGCTCCAATATGCATAACTTTGCATTTCTTGGCATTGAAGCCAAGCTGCCAGATCCTGGATCACACCTCCCCAGCTCTTCCAGATCTTCCTGTAGGTCCTGTATTCCTCCTGCTGTGTCCACTGTCCCATAGAGCCTGATGTCACCCACGAATAGGCACATTTTGCCCTTAATGCCATCCCCAATGTCACTGATGAAGACACTGAACAACACGGGCCCCAGCATCGAGCTCTGCAGGACCTCACTGGTTACCTCTGGTGCCAGAACCACCCTCTGGGTTCTGTCCCTCAGCCAGTTTTCTACCCATCTGGCCATCATTTCCCCAGCCCTAGGATCTACCAACTTCCTGATCAACCTTTTGTGGGGCACAGAGTCAAAGGCCTTGCTGAAATCAAAACAGAGGATGTCTACCACTTGGCCCCTGTCTACTGTCTTAGTGACACAGTCAAAGAAGTCAATCAGATTTGTTTGACATGATCTTCCCCCCATGAACCCATGCTGCCTTGCATCCTGGAGACCATGTTCCTCTAGATATTCAACCAACATTTCCTTTAGATGGTCTCCATGAGCTTGCCCACAATGGAGGTCAGACTGACTGGTCTGTAATTCCCATGGTCATCCTTGGGACTGCTTTTGTGGAGGGACACTACATGTGCTGTTCCCTAATCCTGTGGTACCACTCCTGACTCTGGTGAACTATTAAATAGGTCTGCTAGTGGGCCTGCCAGCTCCTCAGCCATTTCCTTTAGTGCCTTGGATGTACTTTGTCCGGGCCTGGTGATTTGTCCACCTTCAATGCCAGCAGCTCCTCCCTCACCTTATCCTCCTCTATCACTACATCTGTGTTCCCTTCCCCGTTCCTCTTTTCCCTACTGAAGGCACTGGTCCATCCTTCTCCCTGGTGAAGACGGAACAGAAGTATTCATTTAGTATCTCTGCTTTCCCCCATTATCCTCCACCAACTTCACCCCTTTCTTAAGCCTTACAATCCCTTCCGTCTTGTCCCTTTTCTCACTTCTATAGCGAAAAAAAGCCTTCTCCCCTTTCTTAATTCCTTCAGCTATCTGCAGCTCCTTCTGTGCCTTTGCTCACTGGACTTCCTTACTTGCCTCATTAGCCAACCTTAGGTAATTTTCCCTATCCACCTCTGTCTTGGTCTTCCTGAATATTCTATAGGCCAACCTCTTTTCTCTTACTGCCTGGGCTACACAAGAACTGAACCAACTGGGCGCTTTGGCCCTTGTGTTCTTTTCCATGAGCCTAACACACCCATTCATGTCTAATCTACTCTAATCTTTTTCATTGTAGTTATATCTATGTTCAACTGATCTACTCTCTCATCTTGAAATAATGTTTTAAGTAGGTGGGCACGATTCTTGATATACCAGTTACAAAACCAAAGTATATGCAATTATATAAATGTGTTTTAATCTTCTAGTGGATAATGAAGTCCATCCTATGGTTTTGTATAGGATGCAATGCTGGGTTCTAGGCTCCAGTTCTGTGATGAATCTAAGGGCTCTGTGATATAATACATCAAGTTTGCGTAAGTGCGTTGGTGAGAAGCTACCATAGATGGCAGTGGTGTAGTCCAGTATGGGAAGGAATGTGGTTTGCACTATGTTCTTTCTTGCAGTCTGTGGTAGGCAGTTTTTGTTACAATAGAAGAAACCTATCCTGCTTCTGAGCTTTTTACATGGGGTCATGTAAGGCATGAAGGATAGTTCATTGTCGATCCACAGACCAATATATTTTATTTTGTTTTCTACTTTTAGACTGTCACCTAGAAGGGTGGATATAATTGGGATTTGAGCAGCTGTAGAGATTGTGTTATTAGGGGAGAAGAACATGGCTTTAGTTTTATCTGCATTTAGAAGTAGTTCCTCTTGATCGAGGTTGGTTTATAGTTTATTAAATTCTGATTGTAGATTGGGGAGTAATTCAGAAAGGGTTGGTTTAGAAACACATAGAACCATATCATTGACAAAGAGGTGTATGGATGCATTTGTTTTTTGCCTGTTTAAGTCGTTAGTATAGCTCATGAAGAGCAATGGCCCTAGGATTGACCCTTGTGAGACTCCTTTTTAAGAGTATAGTGCAGGATAAGAAGGCTCCTTCTGCTTTTACCTGTTGTTATATTTCAATCAGATAGTTAGTGAACCATAAGTGAGCAAAGTATCCCAATCACAAGCCTTGTAATTTATGTAATAAAATGTTGTAATCGATGATTTTGAAGGCTTTGCTGTGGTCGAGGAATATAGCACCTGTGATAAGTCTTTTATCTAGGGACGAAAGCCAATCATTAATTACTTTGCCAGTGCAGTACCTGTGCTATGTTTGACCCTAAATCCTGACTGTAGGGGGTTGGTTCAGTTTGATTTTTCTAGGTAGTCCCTTAATTGGTTATTAACAAGTCTTTCTAGGAGTTTGGACAGGACTGGTAGTATAGAAATGGGTCTGTAATTAGTCAGTTTGCACGTGTCTCCTGACTTGAATAGTGGTAGCATGTGGGCAGATTTCCAGATCAGAGGGAAATCACCAGTAGACAAGGAAAGGTTGAAGATATGGGTTAGGGCTGCTGTGAGTTGCCTGCACCTTTTTCTCAGAAAGTAAGGATCCAGTCCATCTGCTCCTGGACATTTATTTACTTCTAATGCTAGGAGGAGATCTTTGACTTCTTTATATGTGATAGTCTAGAATATGAACTGATATCCTGCCATGTTAGTTGTAACAGTGTGCTCTAAAAGAGGGGAGGGATAGGCAGCTGCTGGTGAGTTTTCAAATGCTAATCCTGCCTTTGTAAAGTATGAGTTTAACTCCTCCAAGATAAGTTGTTTATTGCGTATTATCTTTCCTAAAGATTCAATTGTAATTGGTAATGAAGAGGTTGAGTTGTGCCCTTCCATGGATTTAATTGCTTTCCAGAATTTGGCTGGATTGTGTTTAGAGTTTTCAATCATGTTGAGGTAGAATTTAGATTTAGTATCTCTTAGTAGTTTAGTGCATTTATTTCTCATCACTTTGAAATTTAACCAGTTGGATTCTGATTTATTCTGCCTTGCTTTAGACCATAGTTTGTCTCTCGTTCTTAGCATCTGTTTGAGATCAGGGTTGAACCATGGGCATGGTTGAATTCTCACTCTCTTTTTTGAAGTGGGGCTTGTTTATTGATAAAGTTTAGTATTATTTGATTAAAGAGGTTTATCTACACTGGGAGCAAGGTAGAATTGTTGCCAATTAAGCTGACCTAGATCAGCAATGAATTCTTGGGCAATAAATTTTGTGAAGCTTCTTCTAAAAATGAATTTGGTTTTAGAGTCATGCTTTGTAGGTCCTCTAATGCATGACACCTGGTTGTGATCATTGAGATTGTCATGAAAGATTGTAACATGAGTAATTTTGTGTGGTTGATTAGTTAATATAAGGTCTAAGGTAGTGGTGTTTAATGGGTTCTTTAGGTGTGGTCTGGTAGGTGCGTTGGTAGGTGTGTTGCTTAATTGGAATAGGCCTAGGTCAGCGCAGACATTTTTGAGATTATCCACATTGTTGGAATGCCAATCTATGTTGAAGTCTCCTAATATTATAGATTCATTAGAACATGAATATAATAAGGAAGTGATGTAATTTAAAAGTTGTGCACCTCCCTTTGGAGGTCTGTAGCATCCTATGATGTTTATAGTCTTGATGTCTGATAGTTTGATATTCAATGTAAGGCACACAAATTCATTCAGTGTGGAAAAGGAGCTCAGTTCTGTTGTATTAAATGTGTTACTGACATATGTGACCATCCCACCTCCTCTAGATTGTCTATCAAGTCAGAAATGGTTACAGGTAGGTACTGTATGGATATTTGATTTTGTGTCACTGTGTTATTTAGCTATGTTTTGGCAAGTATGAATATGTCTGATTTAGTATGTGTGATCCATATTTGTACCCCATCAGATTTTTTTAATAAGCTACATACATTCTGCAAAAGAAATTTTAGACCTTTTTGGAAGCAAATTCAGTAAGTGAGCAGTTGGTGTTGGGTGGGCCAGGGCTAATTTTTACCTTCTGGGTTTTATCCTCTTAACCATCCCATTATCCATCTTACCAGGGACAATTAAATGTTCTCCTTGGATGACTGCCTGGTGAAGGACAAGGTCAAATGCCTTGCTGAAGTCTAGGGGCTCAATTCTCAAAGGGGGCTTTGATCGGCACAAGCTGAACTGATGCCCAGTGCACCAGGGACCTTGCACCAGATTCTGGTACAAGAGGGATCCCTGCACCTAAGTCCCCACACTTGTGGCAACCACCTCTGTGCAACAAATACATGGTGCATGGGAGAGGTGTGATGCAGGCTCCTGGAGCAAACACAAGCGGTCTTCCCACTCACAGTCCCCAACATCCCTATTATTATTTCACAATACACATGCATGTTACATTGGTGATCCAGTGTTCCCCCCTCCCCAAACCCCAATGTCCCCATTATTAATTCACAAGACACATGCCAGTTACATTGGCGATACAGTGTTCCCCTCTCCCAGAACCCCAGTGTCCCCATTATTAATTCATATAACCCATGCCAGTTACATTGGTGATCCAGTGTTCCTCCCTCCCTCCCTCAGCCTCGATATCCCTGTTATTAATTCACAAGACACATGCCTGTTACATTGGTGATCCAGTGTTCCCCTTCCCTGAACCCCAATGTCCTCACTATTAATTCACATAACACATGCCCATTACATTGGTGATCCAGTAGTCCCTCCTCCCCAAACCCGATGTCCTTGTTATTAATTTGCATAACCCATGCCCGTTACGTTGGTGATTGAGAGTTCCCCCCTCCCAAAACCCTAATGTCCCCATTATTAATTCACAAGACACATACCCATTACATTGATGATCCAGTGTTCCCCCATCCCAAACCCTGATGTCCCCATTATTAAGTCATAATACACATGCCTGTTACATTGGTGATCCAGTATTCCCCCCCTCCCCAAACCCCGATGTCCTCATTATTAATTTGCATAACCCATGCCCATTACATTGGTGATCCAGTGTTCCCCCCTCCCTGAATTCAGATATCCCTATTATTAAATCAAAATTCCCAAGCCCCTTTTATTGGTGGTTGAGTTTTCCCCCCACCCCAGCAGGTAGTGCCCACCACCCCACACCCCTCCCATCCAAAAACAGAGCCGGCACCAGCACAGGCCTCCACTCACCTTCCCAGCCAGTGCCAACTGAACTGTGGCAACCAAAACCTGCTGCAAAGCCCAGAGCAAGAAGGCTAGGGCTAAGAAACTGATCTGGTTGAGCAAGGAGGTCATGGAAAAGGTAAGGAGGAAAAGAGCTGCCTTTAGGAAGTACAAGAAAACAGGGATGGGGGAGGACAGGGAGGAGTGCTTGACAGAATCGAAGGAGGTGACAAGGGCAGTAAGGGGAGCCAAAGCATCTATGGAACTCAGGCTGGCAGAGCAGAGTTTGAGAGGGTTTGAAGGCACTGAGGGTGGGCAAGGGCGCCAGGCCCAGATGGCATCCACCCTAGGGTACTGAAGGAGCTGGCAGAGGTCCTTGCAGGACCTTTGGTAGACCTATTTAATGCCTCACTACATTCGGGGTGTGTACCTAAGGACTGGAGGATGGCTCATGTGGTGCCCCTCCACAAGAGTGGCCCCAAGGATGAACTGGGAAACTACAGACCAGTGAGCCTCACATCCATCGTGGGTAAGCTAATGGAGACTATCATGAAGGAGAGGCTGGTGGCCCTCCTAGAGGCCAAAGGACTACAGGACAGCAGACAGCATGGCTTCATATGTGGCAAATCCTGCCAAACCAACCTGGTCAAGTTCTATGACTGGGTAAGTAGGCAACTGGACAGGGGCCATGCAGTGGATGTCCTGTATCTGGACTTCAGTAAGGCATTCAACTCAGTGCCACATGGAAGGCTGGGAAGGAAGTTAATAGGCACAGGGGTGGGTGCAAAGCTGGTGAGATGGGTAGGAAACTGGCTGCAGGGAAGGCAACAGAGGGTGGTGGTGGGTGGGGAGCTCTCACATCCAAGGGCAGTGATGAGCGGTGTTCCACAGGGCTCAGTGTTGGGACCAGTGTTGTTTGGTATATTCATTGCAGATATATCATGGGACATTAAGAGCAAGATCAGTCTGTTTTCTGATGATACTAAAGTAGGAGCAGTGGTGGATGACCTAGGGGGATGGCAGGGGTTGCAGGATGATCTAGCAAAGCTTGAAACCAGGTCAGACACCTTGCAACTGGGCTTTAATGCCAAAAAGTGCATTTTGGGATGAAGAACCCAAGGACAAGTTACCAGCTAGGGGGAGTGCAGCTAGCCCAGACAGAGGAGGAGGAGAAGGATCTGGGTGTGCTCATTACAGGGTCAATGAACAACTCAGCACAATGTAGGAAGGCAGCTGCAAAGGCCAACAAAATGCTGGGTTGTATTGCAAGGGGTATATCCTTGAGGAGGGAAGAGGTGATTCTGCCACTGTATAGGTCATTAGTTAGACCACACCTGGAGTACTGCATGCAGTACTGGCGTCCGTATCTGGAGAGGGACATTAAGTTACTGAAGGGGGTGCAGCGCAGAGTGACAAAGATGATCAAGGGGCTGGGGGGCTTGTCATATGAGAGGAGGTTGAAGGAGTTGAACATGTACTCATTGGAGGAGAGGAGAGGCAGGGGTGACATGATTGAAACTTTTAAATACATGAAAGGAATAAACAAGACGGGTACAGAGGGGCTGTTCAAAGTAAGGAAGGGGAGGGCCACCAGGGGCCATGATGTGAGACTGGAGCGAGGAACATTCAGGAGGGAGATGAGGAGACACTTTTTTACAGAGAGGGTGGTGGCTGGGTGGAATGCGTTACCTGTTGAAGTGGTATGCAGTAGAACAGTGGACTGCTTCAAATGAGGATGGGACAGGACAAGGGGGAGGGTTAATGAAGGGGAAGGGTGGAAGGGAGGGGCAGCTGTAGAATAAGGGGTGCTAGCTGCACATTCCAGCAGACTTGATAGACCTCTAGGTCTTTATCTGCTGGCAAATTTCGTATGTTCGTATGTCATTGAGTGCTGTGCTGTACTGTAATAGTGTATGTGCAGGGACATCGGGGTTCTGGGAGAGGGGAACACTGGATCACCAATGTAACAGGCATGTGTTTTGTGAATTCATAATGGGGACACGGGGGTTTGGGGAGGGAGGAACACTGGATCACAAATGTAATGGGTATGGGTTATGTGAATTAATAATGGGGGCATTGGGTTGGGGAGGGGGGAACACTGGATCACCAATATAATGGTCATGTTTCTTGTGAATTAATTTATTATTTATTATTTAGCTTTTGTTGACCGGGTAAGTGCACTAGACAAATCCTGCCTATTTTCAGGCATGACCCGGGGGAGGGGGATACAGATGAATGCCAACTGACCTTGAACCAGATTAAGCTGTTGGTGGTATTTTTAGTGAATGAGGGAAATTTGGCCAGGACACCGGGGAAATTCCCCTACTGGCTGCTTTGTTGCCGCCAGTACGGTTCCCGTTGATGTCACGCTGCATCATGGCAGATGATTCTCAGCATAGCATCAGGATGGAGGTTGGGGAAAGCACAGTATCTGAATTTTCTACATGTGATAAAGCTGATGGTATTCCTGACTTACCAAAGCAGATTTCAACGCTGGAAACAGCACCGGAGGATAATTGCAGATTTCCGGAGTTGGCTGGTGATATTCCAGCATTTGGGAGAGTTTCTATGGCCTCTGCGAGTGTTCCGGGAGTATCTTCTTCCGTTTCGACATGTATTTCTGCTGCACCAGGAGTCTCAACGCTGTGCAGTGCCGCAGAACGGATCTCTCAGATGGAGGAGGTAGTAGGGAACGCTTTCTCGGAGGGACCTAGGATGTCACAAGCCCTGCGCCAACAGTTTGGACTTCGGGAAGAGGCGCAGCAAGAACGGACTAAAGACTGGTCGGAGGACTCTGTGTTAATAGATGCTGGATGGAAGAAGATGGTTTCGGGGCAATGGATTTCAGATCCCACGTGGCCTTCCTTCTCGTCAACCTCCTCACCTTCCATGCATGCCATCGATCCTGTAATACTGGGCCCAGGTACTTCTACTGTGCACAATACTGTTTCTGAAGGGAAAACTGCAGTTTCTGAGGGTGGGGAGACTGACTTGGATTTTTCTAAGCCAAGCACCTCCGTCATTGAATCCACTGTATTGTCTGGGGAGCATACAAATGCTATATTATCAAAAGATGGGGAAAAATTACCTCCAGTAAAACCCACTATGTCAGAGTTATTTAAGAATAAATTAGAGCAGGCCCCACGACGTAATGCTGTCAGGAAAAGATATAAAGGAGGCCTTCAGGAGCATCCTGACAGATATTATGTATTTAAGCAGCTTTTGAAATTATCCATGGGTTTTTCTCCTTCAGATATTTATGCTTTGATACATATTGCAGGAGAAGATTCATTTGACATTAGCTTTCAGACTAATTTTCATTTAGAAAAATTTTGGGACAAATATGCAATACACAAAAATACACCTTTGTGGACCCCTTTCTTTGCTATTTCGCTTACTAGGCCACAAATTCGTTACGTCACTATAATGTTTTGTAACGAAGGGGTTAATGTGAGTGATATCTACCATTGGTTGCAATCGAAATGTGATATTTTAAATCCTTCCGAAGCTTTGTTGGATTCTGAGGGGATTTGGACTAGAGGGTGGAAATTCAAAGTTAAACTGTTTCAAGTTAATTCAGAAATAGTACATCTTCCTAATAGTTTTTTCCTGGGAAAAGATAGGGGGGGTCTGCTTTTATGGGGGACAACCTAGAGCCTGTTACAAGTGTGGAGCCCGAACCCATATTAGTAGCGTGTGTGATGTGTTAAAATGCCCCTTATGTGGGGGATTCGGTCACTTAATGGATATGTGTACTAATATCTTCCAATGTAACCTGTGTGACGAAAAAGGTCATGCCTTCCATCAGTGTCCTTGGGCACGACAGAACTGCACAGAGGGCTTGGATCAGGATGACTTGTTAAAAAACGCTCATGCAAAAAAGCAGAGCCCTCCTGAAAACATTCCTTCCCTGACCCCAGTTTCTCAGGTTACAAGTAAACCAGCTAGCTCCAAAACAGTAGACACTGGAGTAAAGGAACCTCAGCTATTGGCTGATAAAAATATTCCCAAACCTTCTGTCTCTGGGAAACAAAATTCAGGTTTGTCTATGCCTCCTCCTTTTGAGATAGCTAAAAGCAGACATCTCACCAGAGCATCTCTAAAGCAGCCCCCCTGAATCTGTTTCACACTGAATTTTTTTTTTCACCATTACAGGATGATATTAGGGATTCAGATCTTGAATCAGATACCTCACATGTATCAGAACTAGTGACTGAGGATGAAGACAGTAAGGCGACAGAACTGGCTAAAGAAAAGAAAGGAAAAAAGGGGAAAAAAACGTAAAGTTAGCCAAAAAAATGGCACTTGATTTTAAATCCTTTTTGGCTTCATGACCACATTTAAGATAGCATCTTATAATGTTTGTAGTATAAAAGCACTACAAAGGCAGTTACCTTTACTACAGCATTTAGCTTCTTTAAACTTAAATACCATTTTCTTACAAGAAACTAGAGTAACATCTCTTTTTGAGATTCGGCAATTACAGAGAAAATGGATTCAGGGACCTTCTTTTTGGACCTTTGGATCTGATAGTGCTGATGGCATTGGAATATTATTTGGGAATACGGCATTTAAAATATCCAAAGTGATTGATGTCAGACTGGGTAGAGTTTTAATTTTAGATTTTTCTTTAGGAGATTACTTTTTTCGTTTGGTCAATATATATGCGCCTCAGACAAAGTTAAAGCGGATTGCTTTGTTTGAAGAGATTAAACCTTTTTTATGCACTAGGAAACATATTATATGGGGAGGAGATTTCAATTGCTCCCTAGATATAACTTTTCGTAAAACCTCCGGGAAAAAGATATATTGTGACACAAACACTCTTACTAAAATTATTACAGATGCAGACCTTCAGGATGTTTACAGGAAAATGCACTCACATGGTGGAGCAACTTATTTCAGGCATACTTTTTCCACTCGTATAGATATGGTTTTTATTTCTCATCACATTTTTCTGTTATCTTGTACAGTTTATCCCACTGAATTTTCAGACCATTCCATTTTAATTTGTAATCTTTCTCTAACCAATATACCCCCCAAATTATTCTCTAAAACTCAACGTTGGAGAATGAATACTTCTTTCTTACAAGATGCAACTTCTTTTTCCAAACTAGAAGCTTTTTTTCTAGCTAAATCTACTACCATGGATTTGTTCGATTCCCCTTATGATTGGTGGTTACAAACTAAGCGAGAACTTAAAAGTTTATTTCTTAATTGGGGACGGTCTAAAGCTAATTCAGACTATATGACATATCTTTTGTATAGGAATCAACTTTATAAATTAATGTCTTTTCCCCCTTCAGATCATTCTTTATATACTTCTCAAATTTCAAATATAAAGCGACAAATGAAATTATTTCAGTATGATAGAGCAAAATCCTTAGATCTGGAATTTAAATTTGGCATTAAACACAGTCCCATGTCTGATCCATTCCAAGCTTGTAAAACTCGTTTAACACATACTTTAATGTCAGGGCTTATTAACTCACAAGGAGATTTAGTTACTACTGATATGGGAATGCTATCGATTGTTCAGCAACATATCCAGGATTATTTCTCATCTAAAACATTGTTATCTACTCACAATTTTCCATCTCAACACTTTAGCTCTTTACCTTCACTCTCGGAGAGTGATTTAATATTTTTAACTAAACCTATATCTGCTTTGGAAGTAGTAGAAGTTATTAAACAGTTAAAAAATGGATCTGCTCCTGGTTTAGATGGTATTCCTAATGAGTTCTATAAAATATGTATAAAATATATGGAGTTTTTCTTGCCTCTAGTCTTTAATTCTATTTTGAATTCAGCCGCAACATGCAAAGATTTTTCCATCTCACTTACGACTTTTCTTTTTAAAAAAGGTGACAAAAGTTATTTATCTAATTGGAGACCAATTAGCCTCCTGAACAGCGATTATAAGATATTAACTAAGATCTTACATACACGTTTGCTGAAAGTAGCAGAAATTCTTATACATCCTGCTCAAACTTGCTCTATACCAAATAGGAAGATACAGCATAACCTTTTTTTAATAAGAGATCTCTTTTCCACTACTTTACATAATCCCTTCCAGTCAGGGTTAATAGTAGCACTAGATCAGGCTAAGGCTTTCGATATGGTTTGTCACTCTTATCTGTACTTTATTTTATTAAATTATGGTATTCCAAAACTTTCGTTCACTGGATAATTAAACTTTATAGCCAGGCAATTACTATCCCCATTGTAAATAGTTTGATGGGAACTGAAATTGAAATTAATAGGGATGTTAGGCAGGGATGCCCCCTAAGTCCTCTATTATACACTTTTGTTCTGGATCCTGTTATCAGATGCATTATTTTGGATCAACAGATTATAGGACTCTCACCTTCTCCATCCTTAGAAAAAATTAAAGTTACAGCCTTTGCAGATGATGTCACCTTATTACTGGCAAATACTACATCATTACAGAGAGCGCTAGATATTTTTCTTTTTTTTGGTCAATTTTCAGAAGCCTCCCTGAATATCAAAAAAAGTTTTATTTTACCATTACATCACTCTTCTGCACATGTTTCCAAGTATTTTAATATATCCATATCATATACACCCAAAAACATTTTGGGGATATGGTTTGGGGTTGAAGATATGGCCCTTTACAATTGGGAGAAACGATTAGTTATTGGGGAATCTAAAATAAATTTATGGAAAAGTTGGACTTTTGGTAAACAGAAAAGGATTGCTATTATTAAAAAATTCTTATTACCTCTTTTTCCTCTATCTAAGTCATATTTTCCCTCCACCCATATCTGTTGAAACCAGATTATATAGTCTTTTTTTTCAAATGCTCTGGGGCAACAGACTCAATCCTGTTAAAAGAGATTTTACATATCTTTCGAGGAAAGATGGGGGTTTGCAGATGATTAATCCCGTTGTTTTTTTTTCATTCTATTTTTTTATTTTCTTCCTTTCCATTTATATGGATAAACCCTTTTTTGGCATGGCATTATTGGGTCCAGTCTGTTTGGCATAAATATTTTTTCAAATGGTCTATGTTTCCTCTTAAAATACTTGCTTCAGATAGTTTACCTATATATGGGCTTTCCACCTTTAAGAAATTGCACCAATGGAAGATACCCTTACATAAATTACTCACTTTAACTAGAAAATCCTTTTACAATCATATTGTCTATGATGTTCAAAAAGTCACACTTTTATTTCCACATTGTACCCCATTGCAAATGACTTTTGCCTTGCATAAACTGACTGACTTCAGGATTCCAGCTAAAATTTGGGACATAATTTGGATATCTGCTCATGGGAGATTAGGCGTTAGAGGAAATATGAAGTACAAATCTTTAGTCGACAGATATTGTTTGAGACCACAGTGTATTAATGTTGAAGAAAGCCAACATCACTTTTTTTTAGAATGTATAGATAGTAAGGCTTTTTGGGATGAGGCAGCAACACATTGGAATATGCCACATTTAGTTTATTTAACATACAATATTCTTGTTTTAGGTGATTATACAGGAATATGGAAACAATACCATAGAAGTACATTGAATGTTTTCTTTTCTTTATTACAGTATTTTTTGTGGCAAGCTCATTGTAAATTTGTATTGCAACAACAGCAGACATCATATTCAGTAATACTTGATTCTGTTCAAAACGAACTACTTGCGCTTAGACTGACAGATATCCAGTATTATTCAAATGTGAAAGTTACAGAGTTATGGAAATTTTTTCCTATTTTTTGGTGATGTTTTATTTTTAATCCATATATGTATAAAAATATTATATTATTTTATTTATGTACCATATTAGTATGTAATATTTCTTCTTTTTTGGAATTTTCCTTTGTGATGTTGTGTTTTCTTGTTTAATAAAACTTCCCCTACTCTTTTCGATAAGTGCCATGGGATCTTTAACATCCACCTGAACTACCACCAATCCAGGCAGATGGGACCTTGGTTTAATGTCTCATCCGAAAGACGGCACCTCAGAAGTGCAGCACCCCTCTCATGCTGCACTACAGTGTCAGTGCTGGGATATTAACCCAAGTGCCAGATGTGGGAACTGAACCCACAGCCCTCTGATCTCCCGGCCTCAGAGGCGAGTGTGCTACCTACTGAGCCACTGACACTGCTAACACTGCTGACACCGGCAGCTTGTATCTACCACATGCCTCCTAGTGCCAGGTCACAGCCCACACTTGGGCGTATGGGTGGCACATGTCCCGTTTGGGGCAGACAGCCTGTGGTTGATGCAGGCTGCCTTTGGGAATAGCTCCCAGTGCATCTTCAAGCGCAAGGGGCACTTTGCACAGTTCTTTGTGGCACAAGCCCCTTGCACCCTGCCAGAAGCTTCGAGAATGAGGTCCTAGAAATATAGTATCACACGGGATATTGTTATCTAGGAAAGCACTTATATTTTCATAGAAGCACAATAAGTTGGTGGTAAGTATTTCCCTTTCTTTGAGCCATGTTAAGCATTGTCTAAGTCCTGTCTCTAGCTGTCAATAAAATCTTTAATAATCCTTTCCAATATTTTTCCTGGGACCAAAGTAAGTCTTATAGGTATGTAATTTCATATGAACATATGAAAATGCCAACAGAAACAGGTCATTATGGTCTCTCTAGTCTGCTCAAGATTACAGGTCTCAGATGAAATTACAGAAGCTACCTGCCTCTCCTCTTTCCACAAGGACTCTTCCTCCTTCACCTTCTCAACTTCTCAACTCATCTTCCTACCCATTAAGACTCTCCCTTTCAATCTGTTCCAACCCCTTTTAAAGCTGTCCACTCTTTTCAATGATACTAGCTCCTCTGGCATTTCATTTTACTTAGACACCACCCAATTTCCAACTAAATATTTATTGCCCTTCTTGAGAACTGGTTTTCCAGTCAGATGGTGTACTTCCTGTAAGTAAGGAATCTTGAAAAACATTACATAGTGGTTTGCTAATACAGCTGCACATGATTCTTAAAATGCTTCCTGAGATGTTATCAAGTCCAGGGGATGACTGTTTTTATTTGTGATATTTGTTCTACAACTAATTCCTACATTATCAGAGGAGTCCTGAATTTGCATGTTAGCAGAATGCATGGCTCATCTATTTTAGGGGCATATCCAAAATAATTATTAAAGAAATTAACCATATCAGTAAGTTCTATTACTACCCTACCAGTCTCCTTTAGTGGGCCTTCAGTGTTTTTTTAGAGAGTTTATGTAAAACCATAGAAATGTTTCCTATTAAATTTATTGGCATTTTTTGGCAATATTGGACTCCATCCTCATCTTAGCTTTCCTTATGACTCTTTGACATCTGCATACTGCATTCAATTCCCTTGCAACTTACCAAATTCATTTCTATGCTGTTCTTTTTTGAAACTTACATAAGCTCTCTTTTTTATTTTTCTATCAGTCGTTTGATTGTAGTAGTTTACCATTTTGGTCTAATTCCTTTACTCGTACAATTTTTGATTTGGGGAATTAATTTATTAGTGATTAATAGTATAATTTTTTTTAGGATCTGCCATTTTTCCTCCACTTTTCTATTTGTGAAAAGGGTAGCCCACTCTGTTGTGCTCAAGTGCTCATTTATCTCCTTGACCCTAGCTTTTCTATATAGATACACTTCAATAGTTCCATGCTGAAAGGAATGCTCTGTCAAGTATTAAATAGTGTACTGCCATGGTCACTATTTCCAGTGGGTGTCATAATGTTAGCATTTTCAATAATAATGTCTGGATTACTTAAAACTAGATCTAGAATCATGTCACCCCTAGCTGAGGTACTGACATCTTGAGTTAGACCTAGCTGTTCTATTCAGTGGAGAAAGTTTCTACTTATCATTGTGCTAGCTTGGAGACTTCCAGTTTATGTCCCCCAAATGAAGTTGCCCATTGTAAGTTTATTAGATAGTTTGCATGCATTCTGTATGTTGGTTAACATGGTGGTGGTGTCATCATCTGAGGAACTGGGGGGGCTCTGTAACACATGCCTATGACTAAATTTCTAGTATTTTTGCCTGATAGATTTACTTGGTTTACTTGGTAATTAAGATAGAAGCAGGCTACTGCACCCCACTCCTAGTGGGCATCATACCTTATGTTTTAAACTAAACAGCTACTGATCTACAGTAAGAAAAAATTACTTACTATAGTAATCGTGTTTCTTCCAAGGGAATCTTACTGTATTCTGACATATTCTGACATACGTAGTATGGTCCCACCATAGTACTGCCCCGGAGCCGAAATGGTTAATGGAACCTATGCAAATGGTAGAATGCTAGGCTTGAGCTCAGTTTTCAAACCATTGTCTCTGGTAAACAACCTTCCAACCATCAGATTCTAACAAAGTGTGCATAGGAAACTATCTAAACTGTCTAACTAATAATTAGGTGTGCAAATAAATAAGTAAGAACTTAATTCTACCCTCCTCACAACATACCTCCCCGCTAACAAACAACAAATGGTCATCTCTAAAACTCAAGTCACAGATGTCCCAAGTGAGCAATAAGCTACGACAGTGTGTGAGTTACACAGTTCTAATGCACGGCTAAGGGGCATAGTGAGGCATAAGGCTTTAGGATGAGTGCATGCAGCCCCCTAGCCATGCATTAGAACTGTCTAATGCACACCCCGGAGTGGCTTATTGCAGTTATAAAATGGGCTTTTATTTTTTTTACATCTCAGATGGACTAAAGGAAAAGTTTAAATATGGGTATTTTTAACAGGTATACCTTGATAATTAATAAAATAGTTGCTCTGCATCCATTGCCAGTATTATAGATAGAGCTGCATGCCCCCCCAATCACCATCACAGGCACAGCATCTGTAAGGCTGGTTTCACAGCATCCTGTTTGTTTTGATTTGTTTTATTTTGTTTAATTTCCATTTGTTTAGTGAAAGGCAAGTGAAGTCTCCATCGGGTAAGCGAGCATCTATGGCAGTCTAGGTAAGACAGCATCTTGTTGATGAAGTGACTGAGATGCATTTTTTTTCTTCTACTTAGTTTTTATTGTATATAAAAAAACAGTAAAGCATCACTACCAAGGATCTTCTGGGTGAGTTTTGCATTGGAAGAGGGGAGTGAAAAGGACAGTAGATCTTAAAGACAAGGGAGAGCTAATTAAAGGTTTGAAAAGGTTCTATGTGGATCGAGTGACAGAGCAGAGGTGGCTGCAGTAGAAGGTGGGCCAGGACAGGTTGGTGATTTAAAATAGTGTTGAATTAAACAGAGAGAGTTAAATGTGTATAGGTTTTTATTTTGAATGGTTTGCTTGGTGGTCCCGAGAAATGAGCAATGCGATGGGGGGGGGAGGGTGGAGCCATCAGCCCGGTAAAACAGCAGTCAGGATTGCAGTTTCAATAATGGTGGCATAAGGATTTTCAAGATGTGGTGTGTCATATTTGACAGGAGTAGTTTTGGCCATGCAATAGACACTTCTAACGCACGGCTAACAACCAATCGGGTTCTTTGAAATCCCTGGCCCATTTTCTAAAGAAAGAGTAAGCCCCGGTGTACACAACAGTAATCACAGTATAATGCAGTGCCCCCAGGTTCTAGTAGAAGAGGAACTGTGGGAGCTCAGAATACAGTAAGATTCCCTTGGAAGAAACAAGATTGCTATGGTAATTTTTTCTTCTCACCCAAGAAATCTTACTGTATTCTGACATATGCAGACTACCCAAGCAGTGCCTTTGGAGGTGGGAACAGAACTTATTTAGGAAACAAGCTCTGCAATACTGCTGTGCAGAACCTGGCATCGCTCCTGGCCTGGTTATCCAGGCTGTAGTGTTTGACAAATGTGTGAACAGTTTTCCAGGTAGCTGCCTTAAAGATTTCCAGTAAAAGGATTGTAACTGGGCATGGATTTAGGATAACACAATTTCAGACAGACCACAACTCAGGTGCATAAAAAACACATGGTTACATTTATCATTTTATTGTCATCAAGTAAAATATACAGAAAGCAAAATGGTAAGTCAGACAACTGCTTAGCTTCAGCAGTTTCTAAGGCTTTTCTTCAGCCTAGTATGAGTCAAACAGTGTGAAAGCACACACGACCAGGAGGTCTTCCACCTTCCTGAGTCAGTATCCAACTGACCACCCTATCTACCTTCTCAGCACTGAGGTAGAGCTTTCTATAACCTCACTAGAAGTTGGAAAAACAATTTCCACTGCCTTTTGATTAACAGTAGACATAACATAAAACTAGCCACTAGGGTCCATTGTTGCTCCATAGAGAACAGTTATTTGGCAGCCACCTGGAACACATTACATAACTTGTTTACAACATTGTTAAAGGTCAGAGCTGAGGTCAGAACATTCTGTGCTCTCTTAAACTCTCCTATAGGGTCCTATTACCCCATGCTATCTGCTGCAAAATATATCTTAGAAGAGGGCTGCTTATATCTAGAAAAAACAGACACAAACTTTTGTTATTCTTATATTAAAACTGCCCTCTCATTTTGTAACTTGTACTCTTAGATTTGTTTTAGGTCAATATGCACAGAAAGCATTATAAGAACTTCAGCACTTAATTTATAAACAGCCAGCCAGCACTAGTGGTTCTTTTTCCTAAATGTATGTGATGATATTGTAGTCTACTAATGGAGACTAATTTCAGAATAATTTAAAATGTCTCAGGGCATTTGTATTGTTATGAACAGGATTATACAAAACATATAAACTGCTTGGGGAAGGGGTTTCATTTTATCCCAGCGGAGTCCACTATGACAGGGGTCACCCTGTCACACATCCCCCCACATAAGAGGGCAACCATCCTATGGTTTTCCATATCTCAACAAACACCCTGGAAGGGAGAGGAGCTTCAGCCCACCCTCACCAGAAGCTTCGTCTCAGGGTCCCTTTTAAAAAAAAAACTTTTGTACAGTATCCTGTTCATAACAATACAAATGCCCTGAGACATTTTAAATTATTCTGAAATTAGTCTCTCCATTAGTAGACTACAATATCATCACATACATTTAGGAGAAAGAACCACTAACAGCAGTTTTATTCATCAACTGACTTTCCTTAACCAGATATATTTGAACAGCTGGAACATCCAGCACCCAGTATAACTGCCTTGGGGGGAGAACACTACCTTGCTCCATCCCCACTTAAACATATAAAGGTAGGCTAGTAACATACCACACTGTATGCCTAACAGCCTGTCCCTAACCTCTGGGTTTACATATCAAATCTCATACAAAACTAGTGGTGTTGGCTACCACCTAGTCTCTTCTGTGTTCTGTTCTATGTGGGAGTCTCCCCCTCCTCCAAGGGTGCCATCTCTTGCCCTTCACCCTCTGGATAAGTCTTCCCACATCACTATCAGGGGTCACTATCTGTCTGCCCCAACAACAGGTCATATAGTATGCTGCTACCTGCCTATACATGCCTGGCCAATAGAAATATGGGCGAGTCTAGCTAATACCTTCCCATGACTTAGCCCTGAGTGACTGGAGTGCACATCCTCCATCACCTCTTTTCTGTATGACGCAGACACCAATACCTGGGCATCCACTTGCTTTGTCCAGGGTCTGGGCCTCATATGATATAGAACTTCCTTCCTAAGTTCACAACACCATAACCTGTCCCCCACGACACCATTAACCTGTCTCCCATCCATGATTTTTACATATTCTCTTAACTGGGTAACTTCAGGATCCCCCACCTGCAACTTTCCCCAGCAAACATCAGGAGAACAATACTTTTTTTATGGGAGGAGGTTTAAAACATGCAAAAGTCCCTTCAGTCAATATGGCTCCTTTCATGTTGCTTGAAGTCTTCTGCCCCAGTAATACATTGCCAGTCAAAGTCTTACTTGGGGTCTCTTCTTCTCGTTCACTGTCCTCCACCAAGTAGCAGCCTGGAAAAATGGGTAACAATGGGATCTCCACAAACATTGGTCACAAATGCTCCATCACGGGATCCTCCTTCTCCAGAGCCCAAGGATCCTGCTCCACCAATTCTTCCTCGACATCCTCTGAGTGGGACCTCTTGAGTACCTTCTGGCATCTGTGCTCCACTTCTCTCCGTCATCGATCAGCCTGCAGCCATCTCCCACTCATCCAGTGAAAAAGCCATATCAGGGTCTCCATTTGACCTTTGGGTCCATCTCAGTCCATCCATGGTACCTCGGCCCAGGTCACCATCTCTATCAGGTGCTGTTCTCCTCATCTCTGGTGCCATGCACCTCTGCTGTGTATTCTAGGTACCAGCCCTGGTACCACTGACTGAACTTCCCCGTTGTTTCCTCGGATGTTCAGTCAGAATCCCACTTCTCACACCATATGTCACCAGTTGTGGGTTTAGGATAACACAATTTCAGGCAAACCACAAGTCAGGTGCACAAAAAATGCATGGTTGCATTTATCATTTTATTTTCATCAGGTAAAACATACAGAAAGCAAAATAGTAAGTCAGACAACTGCTTAGCTTCAACAGTTTCTAAGGCTTTTCTTCAGCCTAGCATGAATCAAACTGTGTAAAAAGCACACACTACCAGGAGGTCTTCCACCTTCCTCAATCAGTATCCAACTGATCACCCTATCTATCTTCTGATCACTGAGGCAAGGCTTTTTATAAGCTCACTAGAAGTTGGAAAAACAATTTCCATTGCCTTTTAATTAACAGCAGACATAACATAAAACTAGCCACTAGGGGCCACTGTTGCTCTATAGAGAACAGTTATTTGACAGCCACCTGGAGAACATTACATAACTTGGTTACAACGTTGTTAAAGGTCAGAGCCAAGGTCAGAACATTCTGTGCTCTCTTAAACTCTCCTGCAGGGTCCTATTACCCCATGCTATCGGCTGCAAAATATATCTTAGAAGGGGGCTGCTTACATCTAGAAAAAACAGACACAAACTTTTGTTATTCTTATATTAAAACTGCCCTCTCCTTTTGTAACTTGTACTCTTAGATTTGTTTTAGGTTAATAGGCACAGAAAGCTTTATAAGAACTTAAGCACTTAATTTATAACCAGCCAACCAGCATGTTGGACATTATACAAATATATAAACTTCTTGGGGAAGGGGTTTCAATTTATCCCAGGGGTGTCCACTATGACAGGGGTCATCCTATCACAAGGATATGCCTAGCAGCTGCTATGGAAGCAGCTGTGCCCCTTGTAGAGTGGGTCTTGAGACCTACTGGGGGTTCCTTTTCCACGTTATTGTAACAGAACTGAATACAAGCAACAATCCAGTGGGCAATCATTCTCTTTGATGCAAGTTTTCCTTTTCCCACCTCCCCATATGTTAGAAAAAGCTGGGTCCTTTCCTGCCTATGACCCTTTATATGTGCCATGTAATAGCTGATAGCCCTCTTGACATCCAGGCTATGCAACCTGCACCCCCCTGAATTAGAATGGTCAGTGAAGAAAACTGGTAATGCAATAGACTGATTTAAATGGAAATCAGATACCACTTTATGGAGAAATGTCCTGTTTGTGCTCAGGACTATCTTGTCCCTGTGGAAGGAAATGTAGTTTGGCTCAGTAGAAGGGCCTGTAGCTCACTAATCCTTCTAGCTGAAGTGATAGCTACTAGGAACACAGTTTTCCATGTCACATACTTTTGGTCTGCTGAAAACATGGGTTTAAAGGGGGGCTGCATCAACTGGCTGATGCAAATGTTGAGGTTCCATGCAGGAGTAGGCTCCCTGTGTGGGGGGATGCAAGTGCAAAAGCCCTTTGAAAAACTTCAAGAGCACCTGGTTGGAAGCCAGAGATGAGTTCTTCCCAGCTGAAAGGTAGGCTGAGACAGCTGCCAGATGCACCTTAAGGGAATAGGGCTTGAGACCAAGGGAATGAAGATGTACTAGGTAGTCTAGCACTACTGACAGACCAGCCTGGGTGCTCACTACACTCTACTGCTGGCACCAAATGGAAAACCTCTTCCACTTAGAGAAATAAGTTTGCCTCATGGAATGCTTTCTGGAAACCCAAAGCACTTATAGAACTCCTTCTGGGAGCCCCAGGTCAGTATACTCTATGTCCTCAAGAGCCATGCCTTGAGCCTGAGGGATTGAAGACTGTATACAGGATTCTGCCCTGTGAGGATATCAATAGGTTGTACCTCCTGGGCAAAAAGATTGGCCTGCTCACAGACAGGGCTAGAAGTAGGGAGTACCATGGCTGCCTGGCCCAGTCTGGAGCAATGAGAATCAAGGTTGCTGGCTGTGTCCTGAGTTTGTTCAGGACTCTGAGAAGCAATGGAAAAGGAGGGAATGCATGCAGTGACTTTCCCGACCAGTCCAGAAGCAATGCATTCACTGGTACTGTGCCACTGAAGGAGGTCTGCAACAGAACTGTGGCAGTTGATGATTGTGTAGAGCTGCAAAGAGATCCATCACTGGTGTACCCCACCTCCTGAGCAACGTTTGGAGAACTTGCTTGTTCAGTGTCCTTCCTTGGGAGGTAGACAGCTGTGAGGGAAGTGTCCAGAGAATATGGCAAACTTCCATAACAGCATGGCCTCCGTGCAGAGGGGCGAGGACCTTGTGCCCCTTGCTTGTTTATGTAGTACATTGTTGTCGTGTTGTTTGTCGTGATCTGAACAATTTTGCCTTTTAACATGGGGCAAAGGACAGGATCCTGAGATGTACTGCCCTGAGCTCCAATAGGTTTATGTGGAGCAGGCTTTCCTTTAGGGACCGGGTCCCCTGGACTGTCTGATCTCCGATGTATGTTCCCCAACCCAGGAGAGATGCATCTGTAGTGAGCACTACTGAGGGTGGTTGTTGCAGGAAAGGTACTCCGTCTTAGGTTTCCCTGCTCCTGCCACCACTAGAGCACTAGAAGCAGAGACTTGGTGACAGGCACCAGCTTGGACAAGGGGTCCCTTTCTTGAAACCAGAAAGACCTGAAGTGGAACTGAATGTCCCTCATATGGAACCTGGCACCTGGGACTGTTGCAGTTGTTGCTGCCATGTGACCCAATAGCTGTAGAAAGTGCTTTGCTGGCCTGGAAATGAACAATTGAAAGGAGCTGGCCAACTGAACCAAAGTTTCCACCCTTCACTGAGGGAGGAAAACCCTTCCTCCTGCAATGTCTAACTCTGCCCCATAAACTCAAGGAGCAGGACTGGGGTCCACACTGACTTCTTAGGGTTTATTAAGAACACCAGGGACTGCAGGACATACTGGACCATGATTAGTGACCTTGACACTTGTTGAGGGGACTGACCCACTACTAGTCAGTCATCCAGATACAGAAAAACTGTAACCCCCTGCCTTCTTAGGTGCACCATCACCACTGCTAGACATTTTGTGAACACTCTTGGTGCTGAAGTGAGGCAGAAGGGCAAGGCCCTGAACTGGAAATGGCCTGATGGCAGCCTAAACCTGAGGTACTTGTGGTGAGATGGCCTGATAGGGATATGGAAATAGGCCTCTTTCAGATCTATTGATGCCAGCCAATCCCCTTGCCTGAGTGTGGGAAGGATGGTAGGCAGGGTCACCATTTTGAATTTTGGTTTTGTCAGATATTTGTTTAGTTATCTGAGATCTAGGATGGGTCACCACTCCCCTGTTTTCTTTACTGTGTGGAAGTATTCTGACTAGAAACCCTTTCCCCTTTGTGATAAGGGAACAGACTCTACTGCCTTGTCCTGCAACAGTTTTCTTACCTCTTTCCCCAGTAGTTGGTTTTCTGCTGGGGAGGCTGGACTGAAGGTTCTTTCCCTCAGCTTGGGCTTTGATTTGAAGCTGAGGGTAAGACCCTGGACTACTACCTACAAGACCTACTTGTCTGTAGTGACTGACTGCCAGACCTGGAGGAAGTGGGCAAGTCTGCCCCCTACTGGAAGAGGGGAGGTGACCCTGACAGACCCTTCAGGGGGTCTGCTTAGACTGTTGAGTTGGCTGAGGACTGGGGCCAGCTCTATCACTGCCCCTCCTACCCCTTCCTCAGAAGTAGCCCCTCTGTGGCTAGCAAGCTGGACGGGCCTTGGTCTAGAAGAAGGACCTATAGTTAGCCCTTGCCTTCCATCTACCCTGCTGTTTCTGAGGAGTAGAATCTCTCTCCTTTGCAGCAGCACTCCTGTAAGCAACTTTATACTCATCCATCTTTTTCATATACACCTTAGTCTGCTGGCCAAAGAGGGATAAGGGCTCACAGGGAAAATCCAGGACTTTTGTTTGAGTGTCCTGAGAAAGACTGGTAGTCCTAAGCCATGCAAACCTCCTCAAGGACACATAGGTAGCCATGAGCCTGTCTGCAGTGTCACTGGAATCTACTGCCATTCTGAACTGGAACTTAGATGCCTCAATGCCCCTCTTGGCAACCTCTGCCAGGTCAGATGCCATGGGTGCAGGACAGGCCTTAGAAGTCTCTGCCACTGTACTCCACAGGCTCTTCTGAAATCTGGCTACATAAGTCATATAAGTGGCTTGCCTGATAATAATAATAATTAAACTTTATATTGCGCCTTTCTCAAACTCAAGGCCCCTTACAATAATTACAGATAAAACAAGTAAAACATCAATCTAAGCTCATAATATCCCAGTAATCAGTCAGGATAGATTTTTCACCATAAATAGTTCTTTAAGGCCTTTTTAAATTCCTCCACAGACGCACACGGATGCACACTGATGAAGTAGACGGGGTAGAGAATTCCAGAGGGTAGGGCAGCATACACAAAAGCACGAGCTCTTGAAGATTTTAAAGAAACCCTCAGAATCTCTAGCAACCCCTTGTCTACCAAGCGGAGAGATCGCTTAGGGCAGTAGGGGACCAGAAGCTCTTTCAAGTAGTCCAGGCCATGTCCATGTAGGGCTTTGTAATTCAAAAGACCAACTTTAAAGGTGATCCGCCACTGTATTGGCAGCCAGTGCAGATTGCACAGAACTGGAGATGGCCAAGGAGGAACCCAAATATGCCTATTTGGCCACTGAGTCCATTTTCCTGGATTCTTTATCTGGTGGAGGGGATGCCAAAGGGTATGCCAGCCTTGTCAAAGGTGACAGCCTGCAGCACCCCATCATGGCTGAGGTGCCCAAAGAGAAATTCTGCACCAGATTTAATTACCCAGCATTTTCTGTCCAATTTGTTTAGCAACTGGAAGAACAAATGTGGCTATCTGAAGGATTTTAAGAGATGTTTTTTTCTTTAGAGATTTATGAATGGAGAAGAAAAGCTTCTTAGCTGATGCCACATCCATCATTTCAACACAGTCTGGCTCCTCCTCCTTCTCTGTTGTTTTCTGGGTGGGGAGTTCCAGAATCTGTGCCACTTGCTGCATGAAGGCAAATAAAGAAGTAAAATCCTCTGACCCCTTGTCAGGGGAGTCGGGGCGCTGTGGATAAGGGATACATCTGGCTCAAGTGGTTCCCCTAAATCGTCATCCTCATCCTCATCAAAATCATCATCATCATCCCCATAGTCCTCAATATCAAATTCCCAAGGACCAGGAACCGAGGTAGAACCTGGGGGCATAACCGAGGGATTTTGAACCAAAGACCGTGGAACCAAACCAGCAGTGGTCTGGAGAGATTGATTAATTCATATAGCATTAGCAATCTCTTCAGCGGTCAGAACCACAGGATTTGCAGGTGGCAGTTCCTTAACCACATGCTTTTCTTTTTAATTTTTCTTAGCCGTGGTTGCCAGTTCAGCTGCACTTTCTATGGTTAGTTTCTTGGCCTGAGAACCATCACCCTAGTTAGAGGGTGTTTCCTCCAGTTCTTTGGTCTCCTTTGACTGGGAGAAGGATAACGAGTCCATAACCGGGTCAACGTCTTGTTGGACAACCTTTCCTTCAGTCGATTCAGTCGCCTATCCAGCGTCTACTGAGGAAAGTTTTTACTTATCTCACAGTCAGCCTTCAGGTGGTCAAACCTAAGACAGAACATGCATACCAGATGGGGGTCAGCTTTAGCAAATGGTTCCCTGCACTCGGTACAGTGCTAAAAGACTGTTGGCCCGGTTCTTTTCTTAGGAGTCTGTGACACTGTACCAAATATAAAATTAACTCCCCCTTTCTTTTCCTTTTTTTTTTTGGGTTGGTTTAGTGACCTCAGGAGTGAACTGAGGATTAGCCCAGTTATATTCCTAAATACCAAGAAAACTAAGAAATTTTACCTGAGTAACAGAAGCAGAGAAAAAAGGAGCTTGGTTTCCGATAGACTGGCAAAAAATGGATGGAACCGAGACACTTGCCAAAATTTCACTATCTAATCTATTCTACCTGTGAACCAGAGACTGCAGTTTAAAAAGCAGAAGAAAATAATGGTACTAAAACTGAGAGAAAAAAAAATTCTTGAGTAAAGATGCAGAGGATTCTCCGAGGCGTCTGACTAGGCAAGCGGAGTGAAGAATCTGATGGTTGGAAGGTTGTTTACCAGAGACAGTGGTTTGAAAACTGAGCCCGAGCCTAGCATTCTATCTTTTGCATAGGTTCCATTAACCATTTTGGCTCCAGAGCAGTACTATGGTGGGACAATACTGCATATGTCAGAATATGTCAGAATACAGTAAGATTTCCTGGGGTGAGAATTCCATTTTGAGTTTCGTGAATGATTTAATATTTGCAAAATCTTGCGGCAGTGTGTTCCACACTTTTGCTGCCTGCACTGTAATTAAATTTTTTTGTTGATTATTATTTTCCTTGCCTATCTTTAGTTCTTTTGCATGGGATCTCAGATTTACAGGTCTGTCTTTGCACTCAATGCTGCATTGGTTTATGAGGTCTGAATTTCCTAGTATTTTAAATAACTGCAAAATGTCACTCCTCTGCCTTCTCTCCTCCAACGTGAACATGTAGAGAATACTGGATGGGCAACAATGCACAACCAGTATGTTCTGCCACAGAGGGGTTCTGATACCCTCTGATCTCGAGAGTGAAGTTTAAGAGGTTCATGGGAATCAGAACCCCAAGGTGGAAAAATACACTGGTTGTGCACAGAGTTGCTCATCTTGTATTTTTTATACTGTATAGTACTGTGTGGAATATTTGTTTGTGAGTTCTTTTGTTTTCAAAATGAAACTGACTCATGCAGTCTCCAGAGGTTCTAGAATGCTGTTCTACCACAGTGGATAAAATCACATTCCATGACCTTTGAACCGTGGTACAACAGCATTTTGAAAGGGATGGAATTCTATACAGAACAACACTCCACTATACACTATATTTAGTTCATGCAGTCTTTCCACATATGTCCTGTCCTTATTCTTGGTATTAATTTTGTTATTCTTCTCTGGATATTTTCCAATAATTCAACATCCTTTCTCAGGTATAGGTTCTAAATAGGGGACCCATTATCTAAATGTGGTCTCACGTAAGTTCTGTAAAGTAGCATTATGCATTGCTCATTTCTAGATATGAAGGCTTTTCTAATGCGGCCTATTAGTCTATTTGCAATCTGTGTAATTTTTCTGCATTACTTTTGTGAGGTCAGGTTGTCGCAAATTGTTATCCCCAAGTTACGTTCATTTTCTACTGATCCTAGTAGTGCATTATTTAATTTACAGCCTCTCATGGGATTGTTTCTGCCTAGTTGAAGCAATGCACATTTTTCAGTGTTAAAGTGCATCTTATTTTTTGTAACCCATAATTCAGTGTACTTCAGATCATTTACTAGGGACCGGTATTTCCCCTCTGTGTCCACTTCATCACTGATCTTAGTCTCATCTGCAAATTTAAATATATTGTTTACCTCATTATAGTGCATATCTGCTATATAATAATTTGAATAGTGTTGGATCCAGAACAGATCCCTGGGGAACTCTGCTAGTCATTAACTCTTCCTCAGAAAGTTGCCCATTGAGCCTTACTTGCTGAATCCTGTTGGTCAGCCATGACTCCACCCACCTTACTAGTTTTAAATAAAAATCCATGTTTTTTATCTTGCCCACCAATTTGAAATGTAGCACATTGTCAAAAGCCCTTTTAAAATCTAAAAATATTACATCTACTAGAATGTAGTTATCCAAACTTATACTAACATTGTTATTGAATGGTATTAAGTTTGTGGCATGAGACTTCCAAGGGGTAAAACCATGCTGTGTTAAAACCTTTTGATTCCTTGATAGAACATCACTATCAAGTCTTGCTTTTAATAATTTTTATATGAGTTTACTAAGTATTGTAGTTCGTATTGGTCTGTAATTTCCTGCTACTTATTCACTACCTTCTTTATGTAGTGACACAATGACTGCTTTTCTCCAATCCCAAGGTACAGTACCTTGCCCTGTGAGTAAGATTTATCAAACAGTAATGTCAGTAGTCCTCAGCAGAGCTGTATATAATTCATTAATAAACTTGGGATGTATCCCTTCAGGACCAGGGAATTTATTTAATTTAATGGAATTTAGGGCTAGCATGACTTCATAATCTGTGAAGCTATTTCATACAGTGACCTGTAGCTCGTTTATTATCCTTCCTTAGTCTTTCTCATTAAAAACTGAACTGAAATAATTATTTAGCACATTTCCAATTTTGGTAGGATCATAAATTGTTTCCCTATTTTCTACCAAGGGCCCCACTGATCTGTCCCCAGTCATGTTATTGTTGACATATGAAAAGAATGCCTTTTGGTTGTCTTTGGTATCAGCTACAGTGAACTAGTTTATTTCTTGCTTTCTTTAGTAATGACTTTGTTTTCCTTTGCTGTAACTTGTACTGTAATTTTCTGTGTTCAGACGGATTATTCTTATACATTGCATAAGCTCTTTCTCATTCTGTTTCCTAATTTTGTCAGCCACACTGGAATTGTTCCCTTGTTGTTATATTACTTCCTTAATGGTACAGATTTATCTGACAATTCCTATATTTTGTTTTTTAAAAAGTTCCAGCTATCCTCCACAGATTTATCACACAATTCCTTTTCCATTCCCAAGACTTCAGATTTTCCTTTGTTATTAGCATTAGCATAATTTCTCACTAGAATCTTGCCTGGACTTCTGCATAGTCCTATTGTTACAGTAAAGAGTATCATATTATGTTCACTTGTTCCTAGGTCCCCCATAACAGATATATTAGATATTTCAGAATGCAGATTTGTAATGATCAAGTCAAGAGTATTCATACCCTTTGTGGGTTGTTTACCCACACTGTTTCTTGCCTGCAATCCAGGATTTTATTTTGCCAGTAATATCAGTGAAGGCAATTCCATTTTTAATGTAGAGTTCCACTCCTCCTTCCCTTCCCCCTCTCTGCCTCCCACTTTGATCCCTACAGAACAGCTGATAGCCAGGTATCTCCCTCCACCAGGTTACATCCTCTGACCTCCAGGTTTCAGAAATTGCTACTAAATCAAGTTCCTCTTCAATTAGTAATGCTTTTAAATGAGCCATCTTGTTATTTAAGCTTCTGGCATTTATCAGTGCACATTTCCAACAATTCCCACCAACAGAAGCCAAACCGATGGCATGCAGTTGGGCAACCCAGACAGGCAGAGTGAGAAAGCAAATAAAATGGGTAAGCCGACATTCTGTTAACATGCAGTAAGGTAGCTCAAACAAAAAATGAACAACACTATTGAACTGGATAACTTGTTTAAAAGCAAGTGTAGCAGTGGGAGCCAGGCATTGGACGAGTGCCCCATCCCATGCTAGGAGGGGCACTTACAACTGTAGTGGTCAAAAGAGCATTTTTAAAATGCAACTTGAAGACATGGGAAGTGCCTAGTGAGTGAAGTGTGATTGGTAGGCCATTTCATAGCCTGGGGCATCAATAGAGAAGGCTCTCTGACCCATCCCAGTTCCAGTCAGGGGATGGTCAATGAGGCGCTGAGAAGAGAAAGTACAGCTATGTAAGAAATTACCATAACAGTAGATCTTCAAGAGGAGCTCTTGCAACAGGCAATAACCATAAGCACAACACTGCCAGGTGCCAGGACCCCATGGAAAACTTCTAGCTAGCAGTCTTCAGCGGGGACCATCCCCTGACATTGGCTCGCCCTCGACATCAGCCAATGGTATAAAAGGGGCAGTCCTCAGCCCCACCTCGGTTCTCCTCCCAGAGAACCTGAACTTAGGAGTGAAGGCGAACCAAGGAGGTTCAAGTCTAGGTAAAGGGAAAGCAGAAGAAATATGAGGGGGGAGGAGGGAGGGAAAGCAGTACCTGCTGCAAGAGCTCCTCTTGAAGTTCTACTGTTATAGTAAGCTCTTACGTAACTGTACTATCTTACTTCGAGTTGGAGCTCTTGCAGCAGACAATAACCATAAGGACTGAGTCCCAAACAGTCAAGGAGAAGAGACTGGCAGGCCTGGTTGAAGGCTAAAAGTAAACAGAAGCCTTCAGGACAGCAGGCCTTGGAGGACAGCCAGGCCAAAGCCAGTCCTGCATCTGGAAGCAATGTCCAAACTGTAGTGTTTCATGAAAGTGTGCACAGAACTCCATGTGGCTGCTGCACAGATATCTGTTGCAGACATGTTTTTCAAAGAGGCAAAGGTTGTAGCCATACCCCTGGTAGAATGGCCTTTAACTAGGTCTGGTAAAGGCTTGTTGTATTTGCGATAACAAAAAACAATGCAGTTAACTAATCACTCAAAGTCTGCTTAGTAACAGAAGCCCCTTCAGATCTAAGGGTGAAGGAAACAAATAACTAGTCAGCCTTTCTGATTGGACCAGTCTGTTGAAGATAAAAATGGAGCGTTCTGTGGACATTCAAAGTATGAAGCAAGGCCTCCCCTTTGTTGGAGTACTCAGGATAATAAACAGGTAGGTGGATGTCCTGATTCAGAGTAAACTCTGACACCACCTTGGGCAAAAATGTAGGATTTTTCCAAAAAGACACCCTGTTCATGTGGAAAACTAAGCAGGGCTCTTTACACATCAGAGTCTGAAGCTCAGAAATCCTCCGATCAGAGGTAACTGCAACCAAAAATAACGCTTTCCATGACTGAAAGTGTAGCTTGCATTCCATGGCTGGTTCAAAAGGAGGCAAGGTTAGCTTCTCTAACATAAATAAAAGATCCCAAGGAGGGACTGGATCCTAAATGGGGGGTTTTATGTGCAGGATGCCCCACAAAAAGGTGTGGGACAAATCCAGCTGGGCAAGGGTTTTGCCTCTAAAGGTGCATGGTATGCAGAGATGGCAGAAAGATGCACCTTGATAGAGGAGTAGCTCAGACCAGTGTCAGAGAGAGGAGATTTTCTAAAATGGAGTTCACTGGGCAAGTGAAGGGATCAATGTGGCAAGCAGAGGCTCAGAGACAGAACCGCTTCCACTTCATGGCATAAGCGGACCTAGTGGAAAGCTTTCTAGCAGCCACTAGGACATCATCTACCCTAGGAGAGACCCCAAACTGGGCAACTGCTAGGTCTGCAGGAGCCATGCATGCAAATGCAGAGACTTGAGGTCTGCATGGACTAGAGAGCCCTGGTGTTGGGAGAGCAGGTGCAAACTCAAAGGCAGGGGAACCAGGGGCTCCACTGCTAACTGCTGTAGTACCGGGAACCAAATCTGGTGAGGTCAGAATGGAGTAATGAGGATCATCTCTCCTCCCTCCACCTGCAACTTGAGGAGGACCCACTGAAGTAGAGGGAAGGGAGGGAAGGTGTACAGAAACCTCCCTGTCCAACAGAGGGACAATGCATCTCTCTAGAAAACACCAGGCCCTGGATCTAGCAAGCAGAAATTGGGCAGTTTGGCACTGAGTGGGAATGCAGAACGGTCCAACTCTGGTAGTCCCCATCTGTCAAACAGTTGCTCTGTGACTGAGTGGAGTAGTTCCCACTCATGGGCTTTGGACTGAGACCTGCTTAGGCTGTTGGCCAAGAAGTTTTGGGAGCTGGGAACATGCACAGTGGTGAGCTCGAGGCAGTGTTCCTGGGCCCAATACCAGACCCTAATGGCCTCTCATCAGAGGGGGGTATGAACGAGTTCCCCTCTGCTTGTTGATGTAAAACACTATTGACATATTGTCCATCTGGACTAAGAAAGGACCTGGAAGGAGGTCCATCTGAAAAGTCTGTAGAGCATACAGGACCACCCTCATTTCCAGTACAATGATATGCAGAGTCTGCGCCAAGGTGGACCATGAACCCTGGGTCTGCCGGTCTGCTAAGTGGGTGCCTCAGCCCTATCCCGAGGCATCCATTATTAGGACTCACATCAGGGACTCCTGCCTAAAGGGGAGTCCTTTGGAAAGGTTGGTGGGATCTATCCACCAGTTCAGGACCCAACAAACCAGATCAGAGACCAAGACACTAGGTCATTGGAGCGTTGGTCCCACTGCACCCTGAGGGTCCACTGGGGGACCCTCATATGCAAGTGAGTGAGGGTAACTGTCGGGATGGCTGCTGCAATGTGGCCTAACATTCATAGGAATGCTCTGACTGAGGTTTGCTGGGATGAGGACACCATCTGGGCTGGAGACAGAAGGCAATCTGCTCTGTCCAGAGGCAGAAAGGCCTTTGTCTGCCCTGTGTCCAGTATTACTCTGATAAATTGGAGTCTCTGACTGGGCCATGAGGATGACTCTGGTAAGTTCAGCATGATCCCCAGTTCTATGAAGACAGTAGAGGTGTCTGTGAGAGTTCCTAACAGCTGAACCCTGGTAGGTGCTGTCAGGAGCCAGTCGTCTAGGTAGGAGAAGATGTAATGGTCTTTCCTCCTGAGGGCCGCAGTCACTACCGCTAGGCACTTGGTGAACACCCTGGGAGCTGAAGACAGGCCGAATGGCCGGACTCAGAATTGGTAATGGGGCCCCTGGAAGAGGAAGTGCAGGTACCTTCTGTATGGCTGGTACACCTGGATGTGAAGCTATACATCCTGCATGTCCAGGGAGTAGAGCCAGTCCCCTTGGTGAAGAAGGGGAAGTAAGACAGGTGGTGTGACTGTTCTGAACCTCCTGAATTTGACATATTTGTTCAGATGACTGAGGTCCAAAATGGGACAAAGATCCCCCTGTCTTTTTGGGCACTAGGAAGAAATGGGAATATAATCCCTTTCCTCTCTGACTTGCTGGGACTGGCTCTATGGCCTGTTTTTGAAGAAGAGCCTGTATTTCCTCTTTGATTAATGTGATATGTAACTGGGGGTAGTGGGAAGACACTGGCAGGTTGTCTGGTGGCCTCTCCAAGAACTCAATGTATGTCCCCACTCTATGAGTTGGAAGACCCACTGGTCAGTAGTTATTTGCTCTGTCCCTCCAGATAAAGGGAGAAGTGACCCCCCACTGCCTCTCCCAGGACCTCTGCTGGGAGAGGGGGTTCTGGCAAGGAGTCAGGCGGTAGCCCCTGGGGTGAGTAGGGTGGCCTAGGAAGATTTGGTGGCTCTAGATGAGGAACCTCCAGGAGTGTGGAAGGAAGCCTTGCACTTGTAGCCTCCTCTCTGCTGTGGCTGGTTGTGGGACTGCTGACCAGACGATCTCTGAAAGGACTGCTTTTTGAAAGGCCTCTGTTTAGTCTTATACATTTTCTGTACTGATTAGATAGCCTTACTAGAGTCTTGGAGGCAGGTAATTAATTTCTGGGCCTCATCTCCAAAAAGGACTGAACGCTTAAAGGGGAAGTCCATGATACTGGCTTCCAGGTCCTGGGTGAATCCAAAATCCTAAGTGACAAATGGCATTGGATGCAGATGCCAGTGGCTGCTGCCCTGGCAGCAGTCTCAGCAGTATCATAGGCAGCCAGAAAACATGTATGCTGACATCTGAGCCAAATTTTAGGAGGTCCAGGAGCTCCGTCTTCTGGGGCATGTCTGACAGGGCCTTGGCAAATTCCATTTCTTTCTCCAACAGGGCATTTTGAAATTGCTCCACGTGGGTGAGAAAATATATGGATCTAATGGAGTAAGTGGCTGAGGAATAAACCTTCTTGCCAGCTGATCCAACAGTCTGGACTTGTGGTCAGGAGGCTGGTTACTGAGGTGCTTAGGCCTCTTTGACAAATCATGGGCCATGGTAATGACCACAGAATTGGCCACTGGGTGTTCCACCAGAAAAAGCTTATCTCTGGGTGCCCTGTAGAGCCTGTCTGACATATTGGAATCCACTGAGGAGGAAGATGGGTGCTTCCAAGTCAGTCTAGTAAGATCTTGGAAGGTATCCACCAGTGGGGGAAGCACTAAGGGTTTTGGTTCCTTCAGGCGAAGGTACTTTGCCAATCTACACTGCTCAGGATCCAGGTCCTCCATCTCCCATCCATTAATGGCCTGAATGTGCCTCATAACATCCATGAATGATGGATTGTCAAGAGCAGATCTAGGGGTATCCCGATTATCTGGCATGGGAGGGTGATCCCTAGGCACAGAGTCTTTGGAGGAGGAAGAAGAGGAGTCATGGCTTGAGTCCTCTGAACTAGAGGAATAGGGAGAGGCCTTATGCTGGTGTCTGCTCATGGAGTGGTGCTGATGACTGAGAGGAGGAGTACCTGTGTCTACAGCCCCTATGTTTGGACCGGTCCCTATGCCCATTGTCAAGAAGCAGAGATGGGATATGGGGTGATGGAGTAGACTCCCTAGGTTCCAGCTCGGGGTCCACAATGACTGGCTAAGAAGGCATGGGGGGAGGAGGTCCCCCCTACTCTGGTTTCAGGAGTAATAAAAGTGGTCCTTCACCCCACTAAGAGGAATCTGAGGACCCGATGGCCCAGCAGGCACCTGTGGCTGCAGATGGGCAGGAGTTGGTGCTGCAGATGTCAATGCAGCAGGCATTGGTGCAGCTGACATCTAATGCCCAGGTATCTGATTCTGTGGAGTAGGGGCTGCAGATGTCAGATCCCCTGTCATCAGTATGGAGGAGGTATTCATGTCTACTGGTGACACCAGAGAGGACCAGAGGTCACTGAATTTGATGCTGGGTTGCTGGCATGGGATTATTGGGTGCTAGTTGATGACAGTCTGGGGCTCCACCTGGGGGGACACAGGCCTATACAGGTGCAATGGTCTGCATCTATCCTGGAGGGGAACTAGGATCTTAGATGATAGCTTTAAATGCTTCAGTGGCAAGCATTTAAACTAGCCAAGGGGGGAGGCACTGAAGAGGAGAAGGGAAATTCTAGCCCCCCCAAAAAAATCAGTGTAATTAGTGAAGTAAACACCAAAATAGAGTAGTTGATAGGGAGAAGGGCAGGGGTAAATGGAGAAAAAGACAAAGGCAGTAGGGACAGGGATGGGGCAAAAAGAAATAAAGCCATAAAAAATGGAGGGAAATGAGTACCAATGCCCATAGTCTAGGTAAAAAGCTCCCTGAAATGGTGGCCTTGATGGAAGAGGGATGCCTGGATATTGTGGCAGTCACAGAAACATGGTACACAGAGAACCATGACTGGGATGTCAACATACCAGGGTACACAATCTACAGGAGGGACAGGGAGGGAAGAAGAGGAGGAGGAGTAGCTCTCTATGTAAGGGAAGGGATAAAAGCAACAGAACTAAAGGGTAAACAGGGAGGAAAGGAGGCACTGTGGGTCATCCTGTAAACTGGAAATGGCTCCACAATCCACACAGGGATTGTATACAGACCTCTTCTCAGGGGAGGAAATGGACAAGGAAATGATAGAAGGCATCCTTGGGATGGCAGAGAAAGGGGAGATATTTCTGATGGGGGACCTGAATATGCCAGATGTTGACTGGAGCACCTTTGCAGCAGCTACATCCAAGAGCAGGGCCATTCTCAATGCCCTACAGGGGGCATGCCTCAGACAGCTAGTTTTGGGACCCACTCAGGAGAGAGCAATCTTCGACCTGGTACTCTCAAATGAGGATGGAGAGAGGATCTCTGATCTTGAAGTGGGTAGCCATCTGGGAACAAGCAACCACTAAACAGTGTGGTTCATGATAAACTTAGCTGTAGTCAAGCCACACACAAAGTGAAGGTACTGGACTTCAGGAGGGCTGATTTTGTCAAAATGGGAGAGCACCTCAAAAAAGCACTAGCAAACAGGCGAGAAGGTGGGGTGGAGCAACAGTGGGGAAACATCAAAACTGCTATCACAGAGGCAACAAGTCTTTGTGTGAAGCAAATAAACAAATCAAAACGAAAGAAAAAAACACTATGGTTCTCAAAAGAAGTAGTGGGGAAGGTAAGGGAAAAAGGATATTCAGGAAGTATAAGGAAACACAGAAGGAGCAGGAAGATAACTGTACCAGTTAAAGCAGAAGGAAGCAGGCAAGGCAGTGAGAATAGCAAAGGCCCAAACTGAGGAAAAGATAGCCAACTCGGTTAAGAAGGGGGATAAAACCTTTTATAGGTACATTAGGGAGCAAAGAAAGACTAAGGCAGGGATACTGAGGCTGAACAAAGATGAAGGTTGTTGGGCAGACAGCAACAGTGAAAAAGCAGGGATACTGAACGAATACTTCTGCTCAATATTCACAATGGAAAAGCAGGGGGAAATACCTAATCCAGTCAATAGAAGCACTCTGGATGGGGAGGTTGATATTAGTCCTTTCACAGAAGAAAGGGTTCGGAAAGAACTCTTAAAACTGAAGGTGGATAAATCAATGGGGCCTGATGGGATTCACCCCAGAATTTTAAAAGAACTAAGGGAAGAACTAGTAACAACACTGACTACCCTTTTAATAAATCATGGAGGATGGGTGGTACCTGAGGACTGGAGGAGGGTGGATATGATTTCCCTTCACAAAAGTGGGAGCAAGACAGAAGCAGGAAACTACAGACCTGTCAGTTTGACCTCAGTGGTAGGGAAAATGATGGAATCACTTCTGAAGGAAAGAATTGTTGAATACCTAGAGGCTAGTGGAGCACAGGACCCAAGGCAGCATGGATTCACAGTGGGATGGTCATGTCAGACAAATATAATTGATTTCTTTGACTGGGCGACCAAAGCAGTAGACCAGGGAGGGGCTGTGGACATGGACTACCTAGACTTTAGCAAGGCATTTGACACAGTCCCACACAAAAGATTAATAAACAAATTAGCCTGCCTGGGAGTGGGTCCTAGGGTGGTAGCCTGGGTAAAACTGGTTGGACAACAGGACACAGTGGGTAATAGTAAATGGAGTCCACAGTGAAGAAAGGAGGGTTACTAGTGGGGTAACACAGGGTTCAGTACTGGGGACAGTCCTTTTTAATGTCTTTATAAGTGACATTGCAGAGGGACTGAAAGGGAAAGTAAGTCTCTTTGCAGATGACACAAAGATCTTCAAAAGGGTTGATACACAAGGTGGGGTGGAAAGGATGAAAAGGGACTTGACAAGGTTGGAGGAATAGTCAAATGTATGGCAGCTTAGAGTCAATGCAAAAAAGTGGAAAGTAATGCACCTGGGAAACAAAAACCCAGGGGAAGAGTACACAATGGGGGGTGAGATACTGACAACAACAAAAATGGAGAGGGACCTGGGGGTAGTCATATCAGACAACCTAAAGGTGGGCCAGCAATGTGAGAAGGCAGTAAGGAGGGCTGGGGGGATACTGGGATGCATAGGGAGAGGCATCACCAGTAGAAAACAGGAAGTTGTTGGCCCTCTGTACAGACAGTTGGTAAGACCACATCTGGAGTACTGTACACAGTTCTGGAGACCCCATCTCCGCAAAGACATAGACAGGGTGGAGGCTGTCCAGAGGAGGGCAACCAAAATGATGCAGGGTCTGCATCATATGACATATGAAGAAAGACTAAAGGAACCAAAGATGTATAGCCTCGAGGAAAGGAGGGAGAGGGGGGACATGATAGAAACTTTCAAATACCTCAAGGGAATCAACAAAGTCCAAGAGGGTGGCATCTTTCAGAAAAAAAGATGTGCAAAAACAAGGGGGCACAATTTGAAGATGGAGGGGGGACGGCTCAGAGGTAATGTGAGGAACTATTTCTTCACATAGAGAGTTGTGGATACATGGAACAGCCTTCCTGAGGAGGTCATAGAGTCAAAAATAGTGGGGGAATTCAAGAATGCATTGGACAGACATAAGGCAATTCTAGTGGGGGGGTAGGAGGAAATAGGCTGTTGGTTAACTAGGATCTGCAACTTATTCGTTAGGTAGGGAAATGGGCAGACTAGGTGGGCCAAGTGGTCCTTATCTGCCGTCAAATTCTATGTTTCTATGTGTCTGATGCCGGGTTAGCTGGCACCCATGGAGACATCACTGAAGAGCGGAGCAGGAGTGCTTCAGAGACTGCTGAGGCAGGCACATGCTCCTGGCATTGGGGTCCCTAGTCAAAAGATGTAGAGGCCTTCATCAATGCTGGGCAGATGACAGGTACAGACCCACTGCCTGATGAGAGGCCAACCAGAGGAAGAACCCGTGGATGCAGGTAGGGCCTTTAACTTCCAGGGGCTGCACAGCCAAGACTGAAGTCCTGGACCCTGACTGACCTCCACCTGAAGCCAGTACCAAGGCAGGGGGTTGGTCCACCAGCTGCCCAGAGAAGGTGAGGACAAGCCAGGTAGGATGGTCAGATCCCCCATGGGAGGAGGAACTGGAGGCAGTCTTCTTCTTCTTATGGGGGGACCGCAAGTGGGAGCATGTCTGAGTCTGCTTCTTGTCCTTGTCCTGGGACTTGTGCTCCCCCCAAGCTTCTTCTCCCAGTGAGTCATGGATGGCATCAAGACCCCTAAGATGGAGGAGGAAGAAAAAGGACTTTTTCCTCTGAGTATTGCTTCTACACGGTGGCAAGTTGCTTCTCAAGAAGGTGGGCTTTAAGGACCTTCTGGTGGCAAAGCCTAGTCCTTTGGTTAAAGTGCTGGCAGTGCTGCCAGCCCGCAGTGTTATGGTCTGGGCCTAGGCAGAAAAGACAGGTTGCATGGCCATCTTTAGATGGTAGCTACTTGCCGCATAGACTCTTTGACTTTCTTCATTCCACTGAGGAGGTTGGTGATGAAGACAAGCAGAGAAACAAAGAAAATAACTATTTTTGTGAAAAATAAAGCAAACACAGGTAAACATGCAAAGGCGGTCGACTGTAGCAGGAGGCATCCGTTGAGCCGATGCGAGCAGGTCGACAGTGGGAAAAGAACTGAGGTGAGGCTGGGGACCACCTCTTTTATACCATTGGCCGATGTTAGGGGTGGGTCGACATCAGGAGGTGGTTCCTGCTGAAGACTGCTAGCTAGAAGTCTTCCATGGGGTTCTGGCACCTGGAGGCTTAGTCCTTATGGTTATTGTCTGCTTCTAGAGCTTCAACTCGAAGTAAGATCCTCAGTTCCTGTATGCCAGTCCTAATACTAAGGAGTCTTTTTAGTGGAGAGTTAACTCCATCATGAAGGGACTTTTCAAAAAAGGTACATAAAAGGTAGTCATGGCAGGCCTCCAGAGACATCTAACCAAGCATCAAGTAAAGGAAGCAGTGGTGGATGTTGAACGGGATCAGTGCAACACACCTGCATATGCTCTTCAAGTTGGGTGAGGTACCAATTTGAGGTCTGGGTATAAATACAAGAGCAGTAATCTAGAAAGGGAAGAGAAGTCCCTTGAGCAATGGCGAGATGCACCTCAGGGGTCTTGAAATGCTTTAGGTGGAAGCAGACATCCAGTTTCTGGTTCACATGCTTGACTACTTGCCCAATGTGATCCATGATGGTTAGGGAAGGATCAAGAGTGACCCCCAGATATTTGAAAGTAGTTACCTGTTCAAGGGAAGACCTATCTGGAGCCAAGATGTTCAGGGTGGAGGAGGCATTTTTCCCTAGAGTGCATTCAGTGAGCTTTGATTTTGACCCAAAAAGCACTGCCTTTATTTTTTTTAGAGTTAACGAGTAGTCTGTTTGAGGCAAAACACTTTTGGACAGTCCCTAATTCCCAGGAGAGGAAGAGGGATAAATTCACTGAGCTCATGTCACTCCTTTGAAGACAATTTGGAAGTATTTATGTAAAAAACATGATAAATACTGTAACTTGATATGTGTAGTCCTAGAATGATACATGTTAAGTCATGATTCTGATCAGTTTGTTAAAACTGCACTGCAAATGAATGACAGGGAAATCATTATTAGCAGTGTCATGAGCAGTCTTGCTCTTGCTTCTATGACATCATTATGTTTCATGTCCTCTGGTCATTTTGTAGAACACACTGGGCGAGAGTTCTGAAAGGAAAGGGCTATTGTGTACATTTTTCAAATGCTACAAAACTGCATTTATAAACATAGAAACATAGAATTTGACGGCAGATAAGGACCGCTTGGTCCACCTAGTCTGCCCATTTTCCTACCTAACAGATAAGCTGCAGATCCTAGTTAACCAACAGCTTACTTCCTCTTTCCCGCCCTTAGGACTGCCTTATGCCTGTCCCATGCATTCTTGAATTCCCCCACTGTTCTTGACTCCACGACCTCCTCAGGGATGTGGTGAACAGCATGCTACAAGCTTACATGTGTTGCTGGTGTGGCAGCTCTTATGGACTTTCCTCACTCAGCTGAAGTATGAAATCTTAAATAAACTATACTTGGAATATTCATAACCTTGACCTCCCAAACCATTTTATTTTTCAGAATTTATCTACCAATTTCATCCCCTTACCAAAAATATTTAATAGGTACATTTCTAGCAGCACCAAAGAAAGTCATTGCCAACAACTGGTTTACTGAAAGTATTCATGAGATGGCTATGTCAAGGATAACACTATCTCAAAACTATCAGCTGGAAACAGTTATGTACTGAAAGCTCTCCAAAACTGAACAAACCAATTCAGATATAGCTGGTCCCCCTAGATATACTGTGTTATAGAACATGACACTCCATTTATATCAAAAATGTAAAGATACAGGATGGACCTGAGGGACCTGGTCCAGCTATATATAAAAGGGCTGTGGATATAAACATCACAGCAGAGTGTTAAAAGTTTGTAAACCTAAATACTACAGAATATGTCAGAACAATATTCAATGTTATACTGATGTAATGTTACTGATATATAGAGAATAATGGATGGGGAAGGGTTTGATATAAGAATTTAATGCACACCCGAGTTGTGGGATGCTACATAAACCCCGAGGGCGAAGCCCAAGGGGTTTATCAAAGCATCCCACAATGAAGGTGTGCATTAAATTCTCATATGAAACACCCTCCCCATCTTTTATTTTTTATAATAACAGATCAGCAATTTTTCTTCAGCAGTCTGTGAGACTGCTTGGCCCCGCCCGCATACAGAATGTTGGCCAATGAGGCAGCAGCATAGTTTGACTGGCATGGCTCATGAATGTCATAACAACCAGCCGGTTGTTATGGAAAATATCAACCTGGTCAGTACATTGAGAGAAATTGCTGACCAGTTATTATATAATTATAAAAGATGTACATTTTATAAAAGATGTAAAAAAAGCTGAGTCAGTCATAATCTTAATGGTGGCTGTAAATAATGTCCACAGCCAGTATCTGTTTTGGGAGATAGAACCATGCCATGCTAAACTGGCAGCAGACTACTTGCTTTGGGTTCTAGGCCCTGCCATCCCTATAAATCTGCTGGTATACTAGAACACTAATTGCAGGCTACATCTCACAAGTGCATCATAACTGCATTATTTCCAAAAGCTTTCCAGTGAACTAATTTGATTGACATCAATGTGAAGGGGACACTACAAAATGTATGCGTACCTCAAGCATCAATAACATGTGCTGAATCTCTTAAGAGTAAGTTACTAATTTGATTCTTATCTCAGTTATTCATTCTGTTCCTTGGATCACAAAGGTTTTTATTCAGCAGACATTTAATATGTGACATGGAATGTTTTACCAAATGACTCCCATTTGCAAGCTATTTGGCCCTTCCCAGATGTCATAGGGCTATGACAGGGTTGGGTAAGACCCTGTCACTTTTGTTATACAGAGAGAGTTAAAAGCAAGGATCTACTTTGTCCTCTCCTCTCCTATTTTGCCACTTGTCTGTCTCTTGCCTGTCTGAGTGTGCAATCAGATTTTTCTTGTGGCATCTAGGAATTAGCCACTATGATGGTTCTACAATTCCCCCTGTTATCTCCACTCCTTTACTTGGTATTTCTATTTTTTCTTTCTCCCCTTGCTTCTCTGTGGTTAAAAATGTATATGTGAATCTTCATGTGAAACTATCCCTTGGTCTGCAAATGTATCTAATTTTATTGCTGAAATGATCACAGAAAGCTGTTTGAGTTTCTTAAAGGGAAACACTGGAAAAGATACAGCTTTACCCAGATGCACAAAAATGCTTGATTAGTGTTTTCAGACAGTAACACTTTTTTAAATTCCTTCCAATTGCTTTTTTAATGATTTAAGCAGTGGCCTTCAACTGTCACTTTGTATTGCTGGCAGCTACCATTTCATGAGTAGCAGTGAGCTTCCTGAGCTCACTTTATGCTAATATGTCCTGCCAATCAATAGCAGAGGTCAAACAGACATGTTAGCATAAAGTGAGCTTACTGCTCATGAGATGGTTACTGCCAGCAACAGAAAGTGGAAGTTGTGGGTAGCTGTTTTAAATCATTAAAAAAAAACGTTGTTACTGTCTGACAGCACTAATTGAGAGTTTCTATAGTGTCTGAGGAAAGCTGCATCTTTCCAGTGTTTTCCTTTAACAAAATAAACAATTAAAAATGAACAAACTGACAAAAACAAAATGAACAGTTAAAAATACTAATTCCAAACAAACCTACTCCAGAAGCATCTATATGTTACCTAAGATACTCAAACCAGGGAATCCAGGATGACCCATCAACTCTGGCATCGACACACTCACTGAGAACATTTCAGGACTCATTGAATCCATTTTAATACCACTAGTAAGAGATACTAGCAGTTTTATTTAGGACACCACAGCTTTCCTCAGGAAACTGAAGCAAATTGGACAACTGCCACCCAACACTATCCTAGCCACAATGGATGCCACTGCCCTGTACATTAATATCCCACATGAAGATGGCAAAGCAGCATGTCAGAAATTTTTAAAGGACAACACATCCGCAGAAGACATTCCAGGAACCACTATCAGCACCCTAATAAAATTCATTTTAACACACAACTTCACTTTAAATGGCAAGCACTTTTGACAGAACATGGGGACAGCCATGGACACTAAAATGGCACCACAATATGCCAATCTTTTCATGGCCTGTTTAGAGGAGGATTTTTTTAAACACTACCCCTATAAACCATCAGTCTACCTCTGATATATAGATGACATATTCCTGATTTGGACAGAAGGTGAAGAATCTCTCAAAAAATTCCATCATGATTTTAACAACTTTCATCACTATAAAACTCACTATTGAATACTCCACCACCAGCATACATTTTCTAGATACCACAGTCAGTATCACTAAAAATGGACATATACAAACTGTTCTTTACAGAAAACCCACTGACAGCTACTGCTACTTGCATAATTCCAGCTTCCACCCAAATCATACAAAAAAAATCTGTAATCTACAGTCAGGCAATCCGATACCATCGAATCTGCTCTGATGAGAGAACAAGAGACAGAGAGATCTCCTCACTTCAGAATTCCCTAATCAAGCAGGGCCACTCTCCAAGACAAGTTGACATAGAATTTGAACAGGCCATACAAATACCATGAGATAATCTGCTGGAATGTATGCAAAAACATCAAACTGACCACATACCCCAGTGGTCACTTATAGCCCCATGCTAAAACCCCTTCACCAAATTATTAAAGAACTACAACCCATGCTGAGAGAAGATGAAACACTGAAGGACATCTTCCTTGAACCATCTATCATTTCCTATAAGCAGCCCCCAAGCCTCTTGAACATAATAATTCATAGCAGACTCCCAGCAGATCATAATAACTGAGAAACAAGAGGGACAACACCATGCAACATGGCAAGATGCAAAACCTGCACCCACATACGCACACAGACCACCATCAAGATAAGCCAGAGCAACATAATAAAAATCAATGGATCCTATACATGTCAGTCCAGCAAAGTGGTTTACCTAATTCAGTGCAAGAAATGCACAAATGGATGCTATATTGTGGAAACTAGGAAACCACTGAAAACTAGAATGAATCACCACCAACATACAATAGTACACCAGGTTAGCAGCACATTAGTAGGGAACCATTTTTCACAAACAGATCACTCTCTCTTGGATTTATCTGTCTTGACACTAAGAGGCAACTTCAAAAACACACAGGACAGAAGGACATGGGAACTGAAATATGTAAAACAATTTAAATCTAACATTTGTGAACTTAATCGGGACATTGGATTTATGACACTCTATGGTAAACTGTAATTCTCTTGTTATTGTGGACTGAATCGGGACATTGTATTTATGACATATTATGGTAAACTATTCTCTTGTTATTTTCTGAGTTCCTGCCTGCTCTTTTTTTTTTACTTGTGACTTACTTCCTCCCTGCCTCTCCTACAAACTCTTCAGCTCAGCCCTGATTGTTTTCACACCTCACTGTTTAGACTACCTCACACTCTATTTATCTGGGCCTTTGTTGTTTTGTTTCTTCTAATTCCTTAGCTTCCTTGCACCACTTAGGCATCTCCTGTCTATGCTACCCTTTCACCATACCTTCTATTGTTTTAATCTCAGAGCTTTCTTATCTGTGCTCCTGTCTGGTCCTTTTTTATCCTTTCTGGCTTCCTTTTATCTCCTACTGACCTGTTCCTATTTAGCACCCCCACCACCATTTCTTCACACACATTTTTACTTTGCTACTTATATAAACTGTTATCTCTAGTCCCCTTTTATCACTTTCGTATTTCACTTCCTACTACTTTTTTTTATAAATTTCTCCACAGTGGATATAAATATTGCTTATATTGCTCAGTTTTGCTGTTCACCTAAAGAAGGGACCTATGAGGCCCTGAAAGCTTGTGTATAATTCCATCTTTGTACAAGACATTTGTTGGTCCAATAAAAGGTATCAAACCTTCCATTATCTGCTGCTTAACAAAATAACAATCTGTAATACAAGGGGTTGACCTTGAGGTGCATTTGATCTCCACATGTTTGTTTACAGAACTGTTAACAGGGGATGAGCTCTGGAGCAGAATGTTCTATTTTGCTGCACCTGTTAGAGACTAGATGTGTTCTTTAGGCTGGCCTCAGAAAAGAAATTGACACAGTTCAAGAAACAGGAGATGCATCTTCCAAAAATCAGGATGCAGAGTTCAAACTGCCAAGAAAATACATCTTATAAAGAAAGTAATGTTTTGTTTAGAGAGAGAGAGAGAGAAAGAGACTGAGACAGAGAGAGAGACTTTCAGATGTATGACTTTGTTTTTACTGCCTGTCTGAACAGCTATCATGCAACATTTTATTGTTATTGATAATAATAAAATCCTACTTGCAAATGTTATAATTTCTCCTGGTTTGCCTATGCTTCCTGACCGATGCCTGTACAACAGCTGGTGTCAGACAAAGTGGGACTTACCCCGTGCATACGCTATGCCAGGAATTTTGTGCATTAACACTAAACCTGGTACCAGGGAAGCATAGAAGAAAGGTATGGATCCTGCAACAGCAAGCCTAGGCGTAATTACCAAAAGAATGGCAGCCAAACAAGAGGAAGAAACAAAAGTCCAAACTGAGACTGTACAGTCAGCACCAGTGATGATAGAAGAACAGGCAGAGACAGAACCTGAGCATGTCTGCCTTTTTATGGCTGTGGGCGGAGCCTAGAGCCATCCTGCTTTCACTTGAAAAAAGGTGTTTCCGTGGAACACATCTTTTGGGAATTTTCAGTGCATCCTTCCATTATGCAAATCTCCATGGCAGTTAAAGAAATGCTCCCTTCTTTCTGTTTAATTAGAATGATGGACACAGAACTCCAAGCTGTTTTTCTCTGAGAACAAATGTGCACACCTTCCAAACAAATCTAAATATCTTTAAAACTATTCAAGTGCACAAAAACAACCAGTGTGAAAGTTGTTCAGGTTAAAAAGACCTTTCTCATGAGGGTAGACACTAATCTGAATTCTTTATATTTTGTAAAATATGGTCTTCCAAACAACCTCATTTTTTATCTCTCTGAGTCATGCCAAACAAATGTAAATATCTTGGAAAGTATACAAGTTACCAATATACCACCAATGTGAAAGTTGTTCAGGACAAAATGACCTTTCAAATGAGGGTAGTCACTAATCTGAATTCCTTAGATGTTTTTAAATATAGCCATCCAAAATGTGAACATTGTGATGAAAAATGAAAATTCAGGTAATCAGATGGCCATAGTTTAAAAAATATAATTAGTGGAGCTCAATGAATAGGCTCATTTGAAAGGTCTTGTTGTCCTGAACAACTTTCATAAAGGTTTATTATCTGTAAGGTATATACTTTTAGAGATATGTACATTTGTTTAGCATAAGTCCTATTGTACTTCTAAATAGCCTCAGCTTTGCAAATTACTTCACCAAGACAGGATTAGTTCCATCAAAACAAAGCTATCCCAAGGTCAAATTTCACCGACTTGAAAGTTCACTCCCTGACACAAGCTATAAACCAACTGAAGTTTCATTTTAAAACCCTCTGTGTGTCTGTGCTAGCATTAGTAAATGTTAATGATTAAAAACATAAGAAAAAATAAGCTTAAAGAGCAGCTGACACCTTCAAGAGAACTTTAACAAAACATAATATTTAGATAAAGTTCAGATTGTATTTCACATTAGTTCTTATTCCTCCTCCCCATTATTTATTGTTGAAGTCATTTGCAGGAAAACAGGCTTTTTGCTCCTGAAGACTTCATATATTTCTGTTGCTGTCTCCCTACCTGAGGTCATAATGCACTGCTTGTGACATCACAGTTACTCTCATGGCAACATACTGTGATGTCACAACAGAGCATTATGACTTGAAGTAGGGAGTAAGCTATAGAGGCAGAGTAACTTTAAAGTAGCTGCAAGGGATACAATCATGTATTCATGCACATTTTCTCAGTAATAAATACTGAGGAAGAGAAATCTAGAATATATATGGAATACAAGCAGAATTTTACCTAATTATTATGTTTTTCAAAGTTTTCTTTGAGGCGTCAGTTGTTCTTTAAGCAATACATAGTAAATAATGTTAAAAGTCTTATAGATATGAAAATATATATGTATTAAGTAAAAAATAGGTTAGAAGACAACCTGCCCTACTGTAAGTTAAGCATTCACCAGCTGTTTCACACAGTGGTGTCAGTCAAATTTTACAGTGTACTGTTCAGATACATTTTTCTTAAACTCTGTGTACTATAAGTCCATATTACTCATGAATAGTCAAACTTACACTATTTTAAACATGATATATTTGCAATTCTGTAACAAATGATGAGTTTATGTGTACATTCAAACCCCAAACCTAACACAGACCCCCTTGTAATTGAGATACTGTTATCCTAATATGCCCATGTAGCAACATGTGTCCATATGTACCTAATCTGGTGTTGAATTAAATAACAGTTCTATAAATCTAAAACCAAAATAAAACACAACTGACAGCTTCAGCTTTTATTCAGGCACACTTAAAATAGGGATCCTTTAGATGTATGAATATAATTTATAAAAATAGAGACATTTCAAACAGCTGCACATAAGTAGTTAATTCCTGTCCCCTCTAACTCAAGGTGTCATTTCTAAAATGTGCAGATGAACATAGGGACCACTTTTTTCAGAGCATGCTACCACTGGCAGCAACCACTTCAAGACTGCTACTACCTTCTCCTAATACAATCCGGGGAAAACCAGAAGTAGTCTTCCAGCACTGAGATCAATATGGTTAAGGCACATTTACCAGAAATTACTGCTTAGAAAAGAATGAGAAAGTGACTGTGATGATGAGCAAATCTGAGACCAGATCTCCAGTTTGTTTATAGTCTCCTCCTGAGTCTGATTTTTACAATTGTGTGGGCCAAGCTCCACAGATGTTATGCCATCATCAGATTTGTAAAAGAACACTGTGGAAGCACATGACCAGACCACTGTCTGATGTTCTGCCCCAATGCTCTAGCATAGTTTCCAGTGATTCTGTTTATGCAGCCCTTCCCCCTCTGTGGGTGGCATAAATATACCCACTTCCTGGCACACTACTTTTCCTTTCTGCAAGTGCGGATGTGACGGCTGCCATGTGCAACATGGTGGCACAGACTTAAACTGTGCATGCACGAGAATATCGTGCATATGTATGTAACCCCCACACCACTTTGGGCTAGCTGGCACTCCCCTTAAAAGAACTACTGACAACTACATAGCATACAATTGTCTTTTGGCAGAGCTACACTCATGGTACCACCTCTACCATTGGAGTGTATACCAGGCTCATTATCTAGAGGATGGGGGATGGGGGTGCATACTAAAATGGACCTTTTTATTTACAGCAAGGTCCAGGGGGAGAGGATGCTAGGCATATGTTAAACCTAACTGCTGAGGAGCCCCAGTAACGTTCACACTAGAAGCAATAAGCGGCATGTCCAAAGCAGTAACTGGGATTTTGCCGTATGACTTTATTTACAGATGTTACTTAAAGGAAGGGTGGTCCCCCGAATGTTTATCATTGCACTACAGACAAACTCTCTTTTGCAGGACACTTTGCTAGGCAGTACTGTTTTCCACAAAAAAAATCTCTATCTCTCTTTCAAAGTGTATACTGTGGAATGTGCCACACACTTTAAAATCCTTCTGGTGCATGGTCGTTGACCAGGGAACACTGATGCCTATCCATGAATCACTTAGCCCTGCCTGAAACTCCAGATGGCGTTCCTCGCCCTTTGCCCCAAACAGCCTCTGCCATTCCTTCAGGATTACACCAAATGAGTCTCCAATCCCCATTGAATTGATAAAGACTCTCGAATTTAACTTTAAATTCTGCACAGTTGTGTTGAAAGGGGTCCTGACTGGTGTGATCTAGCCTTATGTAGGGCACACACACCTCAGACAACTCCCTCAGAGAACAGTCTCAAATTCTGTACTCACACATTAGTTGTTCCTTCCTCCCAGTCATGGAAAGAACAAAAGGCACATATCTTTCTCTGGTAGCTGTCATATTCTGCTCATTGTTCTTCCTTAAGGCAGCTGTGAAATTCAGGAACTTCAGGGGATTGCCTCTTGAATTCACAAGAACTGCATTCCCTCTCACTCCCCTTGGAGTGAAACTAAAGAGTCCTGCAGGCAAACTGAAGATTTTAACAAACTAGGGTGAGAAATAACAGGGCTCCCTTTGACAAAGCCTAAATGGTAGACCTCCTGCCAGTCTAACCACCACACCTGAACTTACTTAGAAACATAGAAACATAGAATTTGATGGCAGATAAGGACTGCTTGGCCCACCTAGTCTGCCCATTTCCCTACCTAATGGATACACTGCAGATCCTAGTTAACCAACAGCCAACTTCCTCCTACCCCCCTCACTAGAATTGCCTTATGTCTGTCCCATGCATTCTTGAACTCCCCACTGTTTTTGACTCTACTACCTCCTCAGGAAGGCTGTTCCATGTATCCACAACCCTCTCCATGAAAAGATACTTCCTCACATTACCTCTGAGATGTCCCCTGCTATCTTAAAATTGTGCCCCCTTGTTTTTATACAGCTCTTTTTTCTGAAAGATGCTATCCTCCTGGACTTTGTTGAGTCTCTTGAGATACCTGAAAGTTTCTATCATGTCCCCCCCTCCTCGAGGGTATACAAATTAAGCTCCTTTAATCTCTCTTTGTATGTCTTCTGGTGCAGACCCTGCACCATTTTAGTTGCCCTCCTCTAGACAGCCTCCATTCTGTCTATGTCCTTGTGGAGATGGGGTCTCCACAACTGCACACAGTACTCCAGATGGGGTATCACCAACTGTCTGTGCAAAGGGATAACAACTTCCTGTTTTCTACTGGTGATGCCTCTCCCTATGCATCCCAGTATCCTGCCAGCCCTCCTTACTGCCTTCTCACATTGCTTACCCACCTTACTAATGAATATTCTAAGCTCCCTAAAAGCAGATGACTCTAAAATGGTTTTGCTGCTGTGAGAGTTCTAACTGACATAATCATCTTTCTCTCAGGCTAGCTGAGTAAACAATTATGCCTTTATGTAAAGAACCTCTAATGACCTTCCCACTAGCTCCCTTTTCCTACCTGCCTAAGACTAGTACTAATGGGATTCTAGTAACCCAGGGGAACTGGGTTGTTACACGTAGTTATGTCAGCACCACCATGTTGCACAGGGCTGACTCTGGGGAAAGCTGTGCATGTGCCAGTATCACGCATGTGCAGTACTGTAATTGCTGCAGTATTACGGCTGACTCCTGTGCAGCAAGAGCTCAGCATATTATGTTCACTGCTCTTGCCACTCCTAAAAGCTCTCCACAGACATATTGGCTCTGCCCAGAGGTTGTTCAAATGGTGGACTAAACAACAAAGAGAGACTGAGAAACAGAGAAGACAAGAGATGCAGTGATGGGAGCAGTGATGGCTGGATACTTTGCAAGCTATCAAAGTCGGAGGATCTGGTACACATCCAGCAGATCAACAAAACACAAATAACTTAAATGGCATTAAACTTACAAGGCTGTGTCCCTCAGATGATATCAAAGCATACCTAATAACTTTTTAAAGGATCGCCAGAGCCTGCCAATGGGCAAAACAGCAATTTGCTATCAGGCTAGTACCTTATCTGACAGGTTAAGTCCAACTTGCCTACAGCAATATGGTCACTGCATATTCAGAAAAGTATGACCTTCTGAAAAGAGAAATCCTTAAAAGATATGACATCACAGGAGAGAACTACAGCCAGAGATTCTGGTCCCTGAAGTACCACTTAGTCGACAATCCTCGAGTAGTCTTCAGCTGACTCAGAGAACTCCTCAATAAAGAGCTTCAATCAGTGGGCAAAACAGTCCCACAGATCAGCAACATATTTGCAATGGAGCAATTCATCAACATTCTTTCTACAGGCAAGCAGCTTTGGGTAAAAGAACACCAATCAGAAAGTGAAAAAAGGCCATTTCTTTGGCTGAGGACTTTCAGATGGCCAGACAGACACAACTACAGCAAAGTAAAAGACAAGGAATAGCAAGACCCTCTTTTTCCCCAATTTAACTCCAGATCAGATAAGAACTCTGATGGGGGTAATAAATCTGTGCCCAAAGACTTTATTTGCTATAATTAATAAGCCAGGCCACATTGCAAGTAACTTCCATAAAAATATGGATGGTAACACTGGAGCAAATTTGCCCTCAGCAAATCTGGGCAAGTACTTAAAAGATTTCAAGGTGGGAGATAACACTGTGAAGGGACTTGTAGATTCAAGAAGAAGGCAGACCCTGATGCATGCTGAAGCTCTGAGAAAAGTGAGAAAAGACTGTGCAAAAGAACCAGGTACTGGGGTCATCTGCATCCAAAGGGGCACTCAATACTATCTCACCACCCAAGTGACTCTGAGCATTAATGGGGTATTGCACCAAATGAAAGTGGGGGGTAGTACCAAAGTTACCTGTACCTGTGATTAATGGAAATTACTTTCCAGGATTTGTTAAGTTGATCACAAAGAAAGTAAACCCTGCTGTTTCAGCAGCTGTGATGACAAGAGCATAAGCAAAGAAAATCTCCAATGTTGGGGACTCTTTTCCTTTTGGTGACTGTGATTCAGACTTGCTTGAGCCCAGATCCAAGATCTGAAATCCAGGAAAGAAAGAAGATGCATAAAACACAGAGGCAACAAAAGACTGATGGACATACAGTAAGGGGTTGATCTATGAAAATGCTGAAACTAAACTGATAACTAATTGTGATTTTCGGTAGGATATTCAAAAGGGTTGCACCAGCACAAGTCTGAAATTGCTCCATTGTGTGATATTCAGCAAGAGGCAGTTGCACCACAGGAAACATGCTGAGCAACAGTGCAATGCTAATGAAGGTATGCGCAACCGAAGGGAGTGGAACCATGCATAAAGTGCGCAATGCGATATTCAAAGGCTTGCGCACAGCAGCTCATAACAGTGGATCAGGGCAGAAGTTAGCATGGCGAGAAATGAGCCAAAATAAAAGGCTCAAGGAAGAGGTGCAAGAAAGCGACAGGGAAGTCACATGAGGCAGGGAGACAGAGCAGGCCAGAGCAGTAAACAGTGCAGGCCAGGGAGTGCACAGGACAGAAGAGGGGCAAGGGAAGGTGTGTGGGGCCACAGAGTGCACAGGTCAGTAGGTGTACCCGGTGCAGTGGAGGTAGCAGTCAGGATAGTGGGGGTAACAGATCAACAACAGCCAGGGGGGAACACAAGCCAGGGAGATGGACAGTGCCAGCTTCCACATGGAAGCTGAAATGAAGGGGGTGAGAAGGCATGCTGCAGGGGGACGTGGCCGTGGAAGGGCCCATCGGCGTTACGCCCCCAACAGGCAGTACCGTGCCCACATCAGCTTTGAGCTGTATTCAGATGTAGAGATTGTGGGCCAGTACCACCTGAACAGGGCAATACTGAGGTGGCACTGTGAGCTGTGCAGTGATGTGATGCAGGCACCCTCACGACGGAGTCACGCTCTGTCAGTGGAGACAAAGGTAACAGCCTGCATGTGCTTGCTCACCACGAGCACCTTCCAGAGGCCAAAAGGGGACACCACAGGCATAACACAGTCGGCCACATCACGCATCCTCACCCAATTCCTCAGTGCACTGCTGCCACATGCTGCGGAGTACTTCCATTTCCCCAGCACCGCGGCAGAGCATACAGCAAACATACAGGAGTTACACAGGGTAGCACGTATGCCTGGCATGCTAGGGGCGATAGACTGCACCCATGTGGCCATTTGCATGCCACCTGGCCCCGATGGGGCTGCCTATCATAATCAGAAGGGGTTTTCCAGTGTCAACTGCCAGGTGGTGTGTGATGCATGTGGGCGCATCATCAATGTCTGTGCCACGCACCCTGGTGGAGCACACGATTCATTCATATGGTACAAATCAGCACTGTGCCATCGATTCAGAGTGGGTCATCCCACAGGACATCTAGTGGGTGAGCATGCATGTAGGATTGGCAAATCCGGGGCAAGGGTGGTAAGCTCACAGGTGCCATGGGAGTGGCACACAGGGTTGGAGGCAATATCAGCCTGAACATGACACTAACCTCCACTATCTCCACACAGGTGACAGTGGATACCCACTCCATCCCTGGCTGCTCACACCCTACCGGCAGCCCACGACCCCGTCGCAGCAACGCTTCAATAAGGCACATGCCACCACACGCAACATCATCGAGTGGGTGTTTGGGATGCTGAAGGCATGCTTCCGATGCCTAGACACCTCCGGCGGTGCCCTACAGTACAGCCCCTCAAAGGCCTGTGGGATATTCCTGGTCTGTTGTATCCTGCACAACATGGCCAAAGACTGTGAGATAGCCTTACAGGTCGAGGAGCGGAACAGCGATGGGGATGCTGGTGACACCGGTGATGATGGGGATGAGCAGCCCCTCCTTGGACAGTGTGACCCCTGACTGATCCGGCTGACCCAGCTGCACTGGGACACCATCACAGAGGAGCACTTCACCCAACACAGGTAAGTCATGGGGCCATGTGCAACCAACAGTGGCTAGGGCACAACCCACATACATACAGGGAAACACACCAGGGGTGCATGATGGCGAGGGAAGTGGCAGGGCACAGAAGCACACACACACAACCAGGAAGAGGTGAACAGTAACACCCATGGACAGACACACACACACACACACGCACACACACCAGGCACAAAGCACAGGGGTCAGGTGCACAACAGAGCAGGAACAGACATTAACTACACACACATACACAGGCCACCACCACCACCTGTACTGTCCATGTACATGTGTCAGATGCTGGGCACCCTTGCACTTTGGTGTACAGTGCAATGCAGGCATCATCATGCACACACAAATGTGGACAGCAGTCGGGAGGGTGTGCAGGTGGTCCATGTGTCGGCGTGTAGGGCAGGGCACCTACTGGTGCACTGCCCACCAAAACACACATTGCACACAGGGTAGCACCAGACAGGGCCCGCACTGGGAGACAGCTCAGTCATGCAGCACAGTGCCACGGCCACCTCGGGATGCATGGGCGGCCCCGCCGAGACCCAGCAGCACTGGCAGGCTAAGCATGGGCCACATGGGGTGGCACCGATGGACCACTAGGAGTCCCACTGTGTGAATGCGACCTTCTCCGCACAGGGGTCTGCAGCATACCGAACATACCTGCACCAGGGGTGCTCAGGATGCCCACAGCTGAACCCAGCGTCAATAGGGTGGGTGTTGCATGATGCCGGGAATGGGGAGTGGATAGCATACTGTGCGGTGTGAGTGGCACAGGGGCACCTGACTGTGTGCCCAAAGTGGCCACGACACCGACCACTGCCTGTGTCAGACTGTCAATGGCGGCGGTCACATCCACCCACATATGGTCAATCCGGGACAGGATCCTCTCAGTGCCCCTGCTGTGTCGCTCCTCAACCCACTCCAGGGCCACACACAGTGCCTCCACAGATGTTGCAACCCGCATCTGCTGCTGTACTGATGCCTGCAGCAGGCGGGTGTGCTCATCAAAGAGGTCATCTGCCACATGCCACATCGGCAACCTGTCCCTCAGGGTCTGGATGGGCCTGATGTACAGCACCCCTTGAGGGTGGGCGCTGCTAACCAGGAGCAGATATGGGCATGTCCACAGGTGGTGCACCTACATCACCGCTGAGCCCTGTACCCCCAGTCCCGGTGGGTGACTGCTGCTGCTGCCCCCTGCCTGCTGTGCCCACAGGATCAGTGGTTCCACTGCTGTGGCCGCAACAGTGCCAGTGACCTGCACAGCCACCGGTGCTGCCCCACCGGTGCTGACAGGCACAGCCTGGGACTGTGCTGACATGCTGGCACACACGTTGGAACCAGCTAGATCCATGGGTGTGAGCTGGCCTGCTGTGTGTCCATTCTGTGACACACACATTTCAATGCCCATAGTGGTCAGTGCATCATTGATGGTGCAGGTCTGTGCCACAGCCACAGCCGCAGCGTGTTGGCATGCTTGCATGCCAGACCACTGGGACAAAGGAAGGGCACTCCCCACACCTGTCTCAACATCAGTGAAGGTAGCTGGATGTGCACACTGCCGCAGTGCATGTCGACAATCTGCGGAGGTGGATGGTCCCTCCTCCAACTCCGGGTGGCTGTCCGCAGTGGACAGGCCCTCCACTGCTGACCCCTGCAGACGCACAGGATCTGGAATAGAAAGGAAGGACACATTAGTGCATGTGAACTACCTCCCCCCCACCATGACATACCATGCAGTGATGGGCTACCACCTGTCTGGAAGCCACCTCCAGGAACTCCCTCAATGGCGCTGCACTGCATGCTTGCAGCAAGCATGTCCTCCGCCGGGGTCAGCTGCACCACCTCCGGCTGTCCACCGCCTGTTGCAGCACGTGCCACCCTGATGGCTGCAACCTTCTCCTTCACCCTCCTCCTGTCGGTCCCCATCTTCTTTTTACACTCCTGCACAGAGCACTGGTAGCTGCCATGCAGGTTGACGGCACGTGCCACCCCTTCCCATGCAGCAGCACGGGCCTGAGGGGTGCCCCGTTGTCCACTGAGAAGTGGCTTCTCAACCAGGTAGGCCTCAAACAGTGCCTCTGTCTCTGCCTTCGTAAAGTTGGGCCACCTCTTCAGCCCACCACCATCCTCCTCACCCAGTCCTCGCTCGGTCATTTCACAGCCTGTATGGATGAGAGTGGTCACCTGTGAGGTGACTGTGCAGTACACAGCAATTCTCTGGGGCCATGGTCCAGAACAGCACAATGCATGCAACTCACCTATCAACTGCAGTAACCGAATATGGCCACTGCAGAACAGTGTCGCAGATTTATAGTGCAATGCATGCAAATTAGGACTGGAGCAACTTTAATGAGATGCAAATCGCGCCGCTGTGCCATTGAATGGCTGATCAGATGATTTGCATATGATGGCTGAATATCGCGCTGTTGCGCTTTGTGCAATACGGTTGAACCGGCTGAGCCAAAGGCGCAGTTCTGTGACTGCGTAGTACACCGCACTGTGTATGCCCAGGTAGCCTATGCAGGCGTCTGCCATGCTGCTGATGTGCTGTGTGCGATAGGCAATTCAGGACACAGCCACCATTGTGCCAGTGGTGCTACAGTGATGGTCACCATATGGCGCTGTGGCACAACTACGCAATAGTCCACTGTGGCAATGGCACACAGGTGACCAATCACGCTGGACGTGTAGACGTCCGATGGCACTGTGCATGGCCTTATGCCAGAGACCCATGACCCTGTGCCCGACCTTTGCCCCCTTGGCACTGTACGTATGGCATGTCTGCAGCTCTATCGCGCTGTTCGGTAACAGCGTGATAGGGACTGGCGGCGCTATATGAACAGTGCGATAGGGACTAATGGAGTTGTATTGTGCAACATTTCCACGTGGGGTTGCCGCGCTGTGGAGCGCCATATTGCCTACTATATACATGCAGGGATGGCACGCAGGAGAGCCCCACAATGGAGTGCGCTGGAACTAGCCAACCTAGTGGCCATAGTGGAGCCTCACCATGGCCCACTGTTTGGGGATGAACCCCTGAACATGGTGCGGACACATGTGTGGCAGCAGGTGGCCACTGCCCTGGAGGAGGCCACTGGCCAGCGGCGCTCGGCAGAGCAGTGCAGGCACCAGTACGGTGACCTGCGGAGGAGAGAGCAGGCACTACTGGCATGACTTTGTTCAAGTGCCAGGAGGGGCATGGTGCCTTGGCCAGGTGGGTGAGCCGTCTATGCACTTGTATTTTCCGTATGGGTAACACTGTGTATTATGACCAGCACATGGGGGAGGTTTGGTCTATGGCTGGCTGTGGCGGTGTTTACAGGATATGTGATGTATGGGTCTGGCTGGGTGGGCAGGCACACTCATTGGGGCAGGGGATGTCTGCTTTGGGATTTCACTGATGTGTTTCTCATCTTTTGTTTCCCACAGGTGTGGCGGAGCGGAGGTGGGCCCCAGCTGAGGCGCAATGAGGGGTGGCAGCATTGGCTGTACGTGGTGTTAGTGGTGGTGGTGATGAGCCATGGAAGCAGCAGCAGCTGCAGCAGCAGCAGTATGATGAGGGTGAGTGTCATGACATCATGAATGCTATTGCATGCTGTGGGGGGGCAGGGCATGGCTGCCATCCATGGACAACACTGCCATGCACGTGACATGTGACAGTCAGCACTGTCCAGTGGCACTGCATGTCTGGGAGTGCATCAATGGTGGTCCATGCATGCACTGGGCACATGGCTGTAGCACTGCCTTCCCACCGCATAGCCACATCACTGTACAGCCTTGGTTGTGCTGTGCTGCACATGGGTGGTGTGTGTGTGCAGTGGCACACATGGCTGTTGCTGCCTGGTTTGGCATGTCTTGTGCACAGTCACTGTGGGTGGGTGCACTCCATCACAGGAGCGGGGCATTTGGCTGTATGCCGTGCATGTTGGGTGGGCTTCAGGGATATGGACAGTCACAGCCATTGATTCTGATCCCTTGTCCTAGGTGTCCAGATCCTGTGGAGACTTGAGCGGGCAGTCCACCAGCTTCTTGAAGTGTCCATGGAGTCCCTCGACATCCTGAGGGATCTGCAGCGCCGTGTCGTCAGGCGCAGGAGGAGGCCCCGGGACCAGCGGCAGCCAGATGATGAGCAGGCTGGTGGGCAGTAGCTGCCCATCACCTCCCCCCTTTACCCATCCCTCACACCCTGCCTTCCCTCTCCCAGTTGTTCACCCCTGCCCCTTACCCACCCCTACCTTGTACCCATACCCCTACCCTTGTATTGTATATAGTTGTATATAGTTCTGTCTGTTCATATTGTTTTGGTTCATATGGTTAATTAGATAAATCTATATTTTGTTATGAATACTGTGGTGGTCTCTGATTTGCAGCTGGCTATAGGTGCTCAGTTGCAGAGGTGTGCATGGCATCTGGGGTGGTATTGTCCTGGGTATATGTGTCTGTGTGTGTGTGTGTGTGTGTGTGTGTGTGTGGGGAGGTGTCTCTGGTGTGGGAGTGGCTTTCAGTTGGTCTTGCTGTGTGCTGCCACCCACTGCTGGGTGCTCCTGGTGGGTCTGGCTTGTATGGTTCTGTGGTACACAAGGTTGCAGTGTGACAGAGGAAGCATGGGGATTCCTGCAGTAACAGTCACTGCTCATGGGTGGTGTCTTGGGGTCACAGTGCAGGGTGTGCTGTGCACAAGGGGAGGGTTGATGTGCACTGGGGTTGTCTGCCCCCTTTGTGTGGCAGTCTCAGCTTGCCAGTGGGTGTGCTGGGGTACCAAGGCCCAGCTGTGCTTTGTTGGCTTGTCCCCATGGGCCACTGGATATTCCATCCTTCCCCCAGTTATGCTGTGCTTGGAGTGTGGGAGTGCATTGTTAGTTCTGCAGTGTGTTCCTGTGCCCATCTGTGGCATGGGTGGTGGGCCCCTGCCTACCTCCCTGGTTGTGCAGTTCCATTGCTCTGCTGCTGGGGGGCTCTCTGCTTGTGCTATGGCACCTCTGGACTGCTCAGCTGGGCTGGCCTTGTTGCGCTATAGCGCATCATATCTGCTCAGCTTCCCCTTCCTGGTTGTACTATGGTGCAGGTTGTGCGATATTCAGACGTTGGCTGGTTGCGCAATTTGCCTTGCTCCATATTTGAATATCGCGTCTATTGTGCATGTTCGCAATGGACTTGTGCTTGCTCCTGCTATTGCGCACATTTTGGGCGCAGTTTGAATATCCGGCCCTTTGTTTCTGAGCAAGCTAATGATGACTTTCTCTAAGGTTATTTTAAGCAGCTGTGGTGAAACAAAAACAGGGTGAATCAATGTTTAAAAACTGTAATGGCCTACTGTACAGAGTTTGGGTTAATCCTCAGATGCAGAAACAGAAAGAACAATTGGTCCTACCAAAGAAGTATAGAACCGAATTGTTACAGATAGTACATGACAGTCCTATGGCTGGTCACTCAGGGAGGAGCCATACCTTTGCCAGATTGCTGTACAGCTTTTACTGGCATGGGATTCATGATGTATTGCTATGTCTTGCAGCTCCTGTGCTGTCAGAAAGTAGCCCCATTGACTAAAAAAGACAAGGTGTCCCTGGTGCCGCTATCCTTATTAAATATGTATTTTCAGAGAACTGCAACAGATATTGGCCCCTTAGACAAAAGTAAAAAGGGTAATCGATTAATTTTGGTAGTGTGTGACTATGCTACTCGATACACAGAGGCAATTCCAATGTGTACTGTCATAGCTCCAAAAATGACAGAAGAGCTTGCCAAAGTTTTCAGCAGGGTGGGAATACCTAAAGAGATTATTACTGATCAGGGTAGTAGGTAGGTAGAAATTTTATTTGTTCAACTAAGAAGTCTTTACAAAATATTTAACAAGAATATAATTAAAATTTCTATTACAGATTAAATTAGTATCACATAATTCAGTACAAACTTCTTTCTACAGTATCATAAATACATCAATAGCTCATTATAAATGAGTCATTCTTAAAAAATTGACAAGGGATGACAATACATTCCTATCACTTGTATTAAACAAGAAGATAATTAGTTGTTTGGAGGGGAGACCAAGGCTGACCAATATTGGGGTCAATCATTTCTTTCTAGGAGTTTCAAACTGTGGTCAGTGCAAAACTATGTGCTTAAGATCATCCTGGAAACCTAATAAACAATTACATTCAGGGATCATTATTCCAGAATGTTTTTGATCATGAAATATATAATTAGTTGCATATAACTCAAACCTAATCTTAGTAAAGAGTCTTCTCTCCCTTGGGTCAGTCAAAGCAGTTAGATAAAATTCCAGATTATGTTTTCATTTTCATTTTCTTAAACCACTGAAAATGTCTTAATTCATCAGCCCTTGTTTGATCTATTGCTAAAAAGTGATCTCTGACTCTTTTCTTAATTTGTTCCACTATTTTAGGAAATGGGTTAATGTAAATATCATACAATAAATTTCCTAAAGCCCACTGTAGTTTATTTTTCTTAATGTTTTTTATTATTCCAGAAGTAAAATGTATATGGTGATATCTTATCTGCTCATCCAAACACAATTTAGGAAGTCTAAAGTCTGGAAGTAGAAACAACTGCAGTATGAAGGTAATTCTTCGTTCCTTTGCCAAAGTTAATAGGGAAAATTGACCCAAATATTTTCTCAATATCTCAGCCGGGATAGAATGTTGAACTTTTAATAAGAAATGGTACATTTTGTTTATTAATATCTCCAATGGTTTTATATCAGCAGGGGTCCACCTTTCTATAGCATATAAAATACTTGTTTTAATTTTTATGTTAATGACTTTTAATAGTCCTATAATAGATCTTTGACCCATTTTCCACTGAATCACTTAAAAGCTCCAAATGCTGTTTTTAATTTCTGTATCATAATTTTGATGTGTGAACTCCAAGAAAGATTTGATGAGAATCTTAAGCCCAGATAATCATAATAAGCTGTTGTTTCCACTTTATTTTTCCCTATAAATAATGAACAAACCACTTTTCTTTTTTGACCAAAAACTACCATTTTTGGTTTTTTGAAGATTAATGTTTAATCCATCCTTTTTACACATATCAGGGAACACATTAACCTTTCTTTGTAAACCTAGTAAAGATGTGGAAATTAAGACTATATCATCCGCATATGCTAAAAGAGGAATTTTCTCAGCAAAGATAGCAGGAGAATGAAAATCCAGACTATTAACACTCTGTAAAATGGAGTTAATGTATAAATTAAAAAGAAGGGGCGCCAACAAACATCCTTGTCGTACTCCCATATTGGTGTGTATTTTGTTTGTTAGGTCCCCTTGTTCATTATACTTTACTTTAAGCCAGGTGTTATTATGCAGTCTTATAAGGATATCGAAAAGATCCGGGTCTACATTGCAAGTTTCTAATTTTGACCATAATATTTTTCTACTTATAGAATCAAATGCAGTTTTAAGATCTACAAAACAGCAATGTAATTTGCCTTTTTTTATGGTTACATATTTCCAAATTATATGCTGTAACACAAAGCAATGCTGTATTGTTGAACGTTTTGCTCTAAAACCATCTTGTAATTTCATTATAATTTTATGCTTTTCTACCCATTGTTGTAATCTGTTCAATATTATTCTGGAGAATATTTTCTGTGAGGCATCTGTTAAACTAATATGCCAATACATTGCAGGGTTATTAGTATCCCTTTTTTGTGAACTGGGTAGATTATACTGCCATTCCATGAATCTGGATATCGATCCCATTAAACACAATAGTTAAATAAGATCTGTGGGACCAGAGTCCACCATTCTTTAAAAGATCGGTACAAATTTGCCAAGATTTGATCGATCAGGGAATTAATTATGGTGCAGCATTACTGAAAAAGTTGTACCAACTACTAGGTCTCACTGCCATAATAGTCTCCCCTTATCATCCTTAGACTGACAGTCTTGTTGAGCATTTTAATCAAACCCTAAAACACATGTTAAAAATATTTGTAAAAGGTGAAGGGAAAGACTGGGACCAATATTTACCTTACCTACTTATTGCTTACAGAGAAGTGCCACAAGCATCAACATTTCTTTCACCCTTTGAGATGTTATATGATAAATAACCAGAGGGCCACTAGATGTAATAAAAGAAACGGGAAGATATCCCTGCTCAGAAAGAATCTAGGACATCTTATATGTATGTGCACTGAGAAAGAAACTGGCAAAATATGTTGAAATTGCCCACAGTAATCAGGAAGCAGCCCCCAAGTAGCAGAAGGTGTATCAAGACCATGGGGTAAAAGAAAAAATGACTCACCTTAGTAATGTTGTTTCTTCTAATGGAGTCTTGCTATATTATGACATATTGCAGTTTGTCCCACCACTAGAACTGCTCCAGAGGTGAAAGAGTTAACTCCATTCCAGGAATGGAGCTCAGAGCGCGAGCTCGGTTACAGAAGCTCTATCTGGGCTATTTCAAACTGAAACTGTCAGATCTTTATGAGCCAAAACTCACTAAGGGTCTGTGTGGAAGCTGTAACCTACACTAGCCAACTGGCTACCTAAATAGCAACAACAACAACCAACATTGCTGGTCCCCACACAAAGACTCAAGTCAGGGGACCAGAAAATAGTATAATTTAACAATAAAGACAACACACCCCCAAAACCCCAAGAAGGGGAGAGATCCCAAAAAGGGCATAAATAGTGCCTACACTAGGCTGCCCACCCCATACCCAAGTAGAAGTTCTGAGAGGGGCAGGCTGGGGGTGGTCATAATATAGCAAGACTCCATTAGAAAAAACAACATTACTAATGTGAGTAATTTTTTCTTCAAACAACATGAAGTCTTGCTATATTATGACATATTGCAGACTATACAGCAGTACTCCATGGAGGAGGGACAGAACCTACTTAGGAATAGGCTCTGAAGCACAGCTGTGCAAACCGAGCATCTCTCCTAGTCTGGACATCCAGGGAGTAATGCTTGGTGAAAGTGTGTACCGTTTTCCAGGTAGCAGCCTGACATATTTCCAATATAGGAATGTCTCTAGCAGCAGCTAGATACGCAGCTGTACCCCTGGTAGAATGAGCCCTCAAACCAGAGGGGGGATCTCTACCCAGTTTCTGATAACAAAATTGGATACAAGAAACAATCCACCTGGCAATTGACCTCTTAGTGGCAGGTTTCCCTTTCCCAACCTCACCATAGGTGAGAAAAGTTGATGGGATCTCGAACCTGTGACCCTTGGTACGTTCTATATAGTAACTTAAGGCCCTCTTAACATCCAAACTGTGCAATCTCCTCTTGCCAGAGGAAGAGTGTTCAGTGAAAAATACTGGAAGGGAGATGGATTGGTTAAGATGGAAATCTGAAACCACCTTAGATAAAAACTTCCTGTTAGTCCTTGAGGACTACCTTATCCCTGTGAAAAGAAATAAAATCATTTTCTACTGACAGGGCTTGCAACTCACTTATGCGTCTAGCAGAAGTGATAGCCACTAGAAAAACAGTTTTCCAAGTTAGGTACTTAAGTTCTGCAGAAGACAGAGGTTCAAAAGGTGGTTGCATTAACATTAAGGTCCCAGGCAGGGGCTGGGTCCCGAAAAGGTGGATTAGTATGGAGTAATCCCTTAAAAAACTTGGAAAACACAGGGTGAGCAGAAAGAGAGGATGGTTTTCCTGCTGAAATAAAAGCAGAGACAGCTGCCAAATGAACTCTCAAGGTAGCTGGTCTGAGGCCCAAAGAGTTAAGATGGACCATGTAATCTAACAAAATGGGCAAATCAGCAGATTCTGGGGAAATATGCTTCCCAGAACACCAAATGGAAAACCTTTTCCACTTAGAATTATAAGTAGCCCTAGTGGAAGGCTTCCTAGAAGCCTTTAGAATTTCAAGAACACCTTGAGAAAGGTGTAGGTCAGCAAATTCTAACTCCTCAAGAGCCAGGCCTTGAGGTTGAGGGATTTGAGGTTCGGATACCAAACTCTCCCCTGGGCACAGGTCAACAGGTTGTGAATCCTGGGAAGACACAGGGGAAGATGGACTGTCAGTGACAGAAGGAGTGGGTACCAGGGTTGCCTGGCCCAATCTGGGGCAATCAGAATCACCCTGCAAGGCTGGGATCTGATTTTTACTAATACCTTGAATAGAAGAGGGAAGGAGGCAAAAGCATAAAGAAACTTCCCTTCCCAATCCAAAAGAAGGGCGTCCAGGGGGACTGAACCCAACACTGGGGGCCTGCAACAGAACAGTGGAAGTTGGTGGTTGTCTGGGGCTGCGAAAAGATCTATCTGAGGGTTGCCCCATCTGGCAAAAACTATCCCCAGCACTTGAGGATTCAGAGACCATTCGTGATGGCCCTTAGAAATCCTGCTGAGAGCATCCGCTAAGACATTGTCCTTCCCTGGAAGGTGAACTGCTATAAGAGAAGTGTTTAGGGAATAGGCCAGAGACCACAACTTCATTGCCTCGGTGCACAAGGCCGAAGACCGAGTGCCCCCCTGCTTGTTGATGTACCACATTGTTGTGGTATTGTCTGTTCTGACCTGAACCACTTTGTTCTGGACAGAAGCAGAAAATGCTTGAAGTGCCAAAAATACAGCTCTGAGTTCCAGCAAATTGATGTGGAGCAGAGATTCCTGAGGGGACCACACTCCCTGAGTGGAGAGGTCGCCCATGTGGGCTCCCCACCTCAGGAGGGAAGCATCCGTAGTGAGGGTGAGGGAGTGAGAGAGGGGAATGAAGGGAACCCCCAGCCTTAAATTGCTCTAAACCTGCCACCACTGGAGGGCTTGGATCAAGGTTCAGGTCACTGGGACCAACTTGGAAAGGGGGTCCCTCCTCTGAGACCAATAGGCTCTCAAGTGAAACTGAATGTCTCTCATCTGGAATCTTGCTCCCTGCACTACAGATGTGGAGGCAGCCATGTGCCCCAGGAGCTGCAAAAAGTGTCCTGCTGGTCGAGAGACCTGCAGAGTGAAGGAGGAGGCCAGAGCTACCAATTTCTTTACCCTTTCTAAGGGAGAAGCTTGGCCAGAATTGTGTCCACCCTGCACCTATGAAAGTGAGTACCTGAACTGGTTCCAGAACTGACTTTGGTAGATTTAGCAGGAAGCCCAGGGAGGTGAGAAGCTGCTGGGTGACTTGCAAGTGAGATTTTACCTGTTCTGGAGGCTGTCCTACGATGAGCCAGTCGTCCAGGTAGGGAAAGACAGCAATCCCTTGCCTCCTTAAGTGAGCCACTGCTACTGCCAGACATTTTGTGAATACCTTTGGGGCAGAGGTAAGGCCGAAGGGCATTGCTCTGAACTGGTAGTGACCTGAGGGCAGTTTGAATCTGAGGTACTTTCGGTGAGAACTTCTGATTAGGACATGAAAATAGGCGTCCTTGAGGTCCAGGGAAGCTAACCAGTCCCCTGGCCTTAGAGAAGGTAAAATCATTGCCAGAGTTAGCATTCTGAACTTTGGTTTCAAAAGATGCTTGTTCAGATATCTGAGATCTAAAATGGGCCGCCATTCTCCTGTCTTTTTTGGGGTAAGGAAGTATCTGGAGTACAGAGCTTTGCCCTGGTGTAAGAGAGAAACCCTTTCTACTGCTCTGAAGGCTAACAGGGTAGAGACCTCTGCTTCCAGAGCAAGGGTCTCTAAGGGGCTTGCAGGTGGAAAATGCCTGGTTCTCATCTTTGGGAATTTTTGGAAGCTGAGAACCAGGCCCTGGCTTACTACTTCCAGAACCCATTTGTCTGAAGTTAGAGACACCCAGTTCTGGCTGAAGTAAGCCAACCTGCCCCCTACTGGCAAAGGAGAATCGGCCATGGGCACCCCATCAGGGTGCCTGTTTGGCAGTTGCTTTAGGCTGAGGGGTGGGGACAGGCTTAGCCGCACCCCGTCTGCCTCTGCCTCTGAAGAACCCCCTCTGAGCAAAAGCAGAGGAGGCCTGGGTTTGTTAAAAAGGCCTGTGGAAAGGCCTACCCCTACCTCTGGGGGTGTGCCTCTGGGGAGTGGCTTGCCGCTCCTTGGCTTGGGCACTCTTGTAGGTAGTCCTATATTCATCCATCTTTTTCATATAATTCTCTGTCTGCTCCCCAAACAGAGAATTCCCCACCACAGGAAAATCCATAGCCTTAGTCTGGGTATCCTGTGACAGACTAGTACACCTGAGCCAGGCCAACCTACAAAACGCTACAGAAGTGGCCATGACCCTAGAGGAAATATCATTAACATCCACAGCAGCATGAAACTGAACTTTAGAGGCTTCAATGCCATCAGCAGCCACCTGTTCTAATTCACTAGCCAGCTGGCCATGGGCCTGCTTGGCTAACTGCATAACAGTATCCCATCTAGATTTCTGATACCTAGCTACATATGCCATATAATTTGCCTGCCTGAGTCCCAGAGAGGCTGCCATATACTGTTTTTTTGCCATGGCATCAATCTTCCTGGAATCCTTGTCAGGAGGATGTGAAGCCAGGGGAATATTAGCCTTATGACAGGCTGCAGCCTGAACTACTCCTACATGACTACATTGCTGAGAAAGGAATTCTGTATCAGGACCTGACAATGTGTACCTTCTGTCCATCTTTTTATCTACAGGAGGCACAGAATTAGGAGTTTTCAAAATTGTTATTGTTTGTTTCCTAAATGACTTATGCAAAGGAATAGACAATCTCCTAGACTCTGGTATATCCATCATTTCAACAAAATCAGGCTCCTCTTGCTCATCCACAGCCTCTTCTAAAGGAAGCTGTAAGGTTTCAGCAACTTTTTTATAAAACATGAAATGAGATGGGGACTCAGACAGCATGGGGGAGATTCTAAAGGTCTGTCTGGAGATATGTCCAGTTCAATAGGCACATCCAGACCCTCCCAGCCACATTCATACTGTTCATAATCCTCCTCCCCCTCCTGTGGTTCATAAAAATCCTTAATATCATAATCCTGAACCACTGGGACCGGACGAACCAACCTTTTGCCAGATAGTGGTGGTTCGGACGGACCCTGAGACAGTGACTGGACAATTTGTATGGCTTTTGCTATCTCTGCAGCAGTTGGAGAAAGAATTTTGGACTCCAGACCTGCTGACTTTCTTGTTTTCTTTACTGGAATTGGTTCCTCAGAACCAGCTTTTCTTTGCCGAGGAAGTCTCGCCTGGTCAGAGGGCACTCCTCTGGTTCGTTGGCACCCCAACCGGCTGGCCATCCGGTCAGCGGACTTTTTGGCTTCCTCGCCCCTGAGCCTGCCCAATCTTTTTCCAGGGTGGCTGCAGGAAATTCTTACAAACCTGGCAGTCTGACTGGAGGTGGTCAAACCCCAGACAACAAACACATGTGGTGTGTGGGTCAGCCTTGGCAAAGGCTTCCCAGCTTATCCTACAGTGTTGAGCAGGCCCGTTTTTTTCTTTTGGGTTTCTAGACATAATGCCAGCCTAACCAAAAACTTGCCCTTTAAACGGCAGTGCCAGGCAAGACACCCTTATCGGTTCCTAACCATGTCACGAGTATTGGAAAAAACGTAATAAAATCTGTTTTTTTTAGAACCGATAAGAACCGGGAACCGCACTCTAAATAAATGATTTTAAGTTTTAAATGTGTTTTAAACCAAACCGATCGGTTCGGGACCGAACCGATAACTTACAAGTTCCACACAGACAAAAACCTTCTTTACTTACGGTTACTACAGATAGAGCTTGAACCGGCCGGCTTTGCGGTAAAATTAACACTATTCTTGGTTAAAATCAACCGAGAAAACACTTTGTAAACCGAGAAAATGAACCGAGCAGAAGGAGGAATCTCCGGAGCGACTGTTCACTGAGGCGGAGTAAAGAATCTGACAGTTTCAGTTTGAAATAGCCCAGATAGAGCTTCTGTAACCAAACTCACGCTCTGAGCTCCATTCCTGGAACGGAGTTAACTCTTTCACCTCCGGAGCAGTTCTAGTGGTGGGACAAACTGCAATATGTCATAATATAGCAAGACTTCATGTTGTTTGAAGAAAATATTTTTGAGCCAGGTGAAAAGGTATTGCTACTGTTACCCACTACAGAAAACAAACTTGTTAGCGATGTGGCAAGGGCCTTATAAAGTGGTTAGATGTTCTGTTACAGCTTTGAGATTGAGACCCCTGATATGAAAAATGCTATTAAGATATACCATGCTAACCTCCTGAAGAAATGGGTTGAAAAAACACTAACAATTGTTTTGTTAGTATTACAAGATACTGCTAAAAAAGATATTGATATAGCTTATGACAGACTGGAACAAACTATAACTTCTGACGCTGTAAAGGGGAATGCCTCTTTACTCACTGAATAAACCACAATTCACAACTTGGCTCTTAATTCTTAAATGGCTGAACTCTCATAGCTCAGTTGCTTAAGAGCTAAAGCATGGATTGCAGAGGTCCTGGGTTCAAAGCCCAGTGAGAGTCACACTTTTCCTTTCATCTCTACAATTGGATTTCTAAATTTGCCTCGCATTGGCATATACTGTACTTGGGAGAGATTGAGGAGGAGTTATTTGAGTCTATAAAAAGACTCAGGGGCCTTAATTGGCTGAACTCTCATAGCTCATTTGGTTAAGAGCTAGAGCACAGATTGCTGCGGTCCTGGGTTCAAATCCCAGTGAGAGTCACACTTTTCCTTTCATTTCTACAACTGGATTTCTAAATTTGCCTTGCAGTGGCATATACTGCACTTGGGAGAGATTGAGGAAGAGTTATTTGTGTCTATAAAAAGACTTTCTGGTTGCTCATTGCAACACCAGAAAGGAATGTATGTGTGATTCACATGGGAAAACTCAGGGGCCTCAATTGGCTGAACTCTCATAGCTCAGTTGGTTAAGAGCTAAAGCACGGATTGCTGAGGTCCTGGGTTCATATCCCTGTGAGAGTCACACCTTTCCTTTCATTTCTACAATTGGATAACTTGGTAAAGACAATTAAAAATACTTTTAACGCAGTGCCAGGCCAAACAAAAGGGCTTGAGTATGTAATACTGACAGAGAATGTTTGCACTATCAGACAAAAGACATACAGATTACCAGAGCAGTTAAGAACAGACTTGGTTAAGGAAATACAAAAAAAAAGAAAAAGGTGGGTATCACTGAAGAACTGCAAATTGCTTGGTTATCACCAATGGTGACTGTAAATAAAAAAGAAGGATATACTACGTAAGACTGAAACTCAATATCCCGAGTTTCTGTAGACCAAAACTGATTGCTTGAAGCTCGTTATCCTAACAATTGGTCATTACCTGTGGTGGAGTTTTTTGTCATGTTTTTGGGGGGTTCGCCCCCACACCCCCTTACTTTATTTAACAAACTCCACTGCGGGCAATTACTGATTGTCAGGATAATGAGTTTATTGCAATCAGTTTCAGGCTACTGTAACTCGGGATATCAAGTTTCAGTCTTTCATAATACTCCAAAAAAAGAAGGGATATAAGAATCTGCCTTGATTTTAGGAAACTCAGTTAAGTGCCTGTTTTAGACAGCTGTCCTTTTCCCAGGATAGATGATCTGGTAAACACACTGGGAAGTGTCAAGTACATTAGTACCCTTGATTTCAACAAGGGTTACTGGAAAATTCCCCTAGCTAAAGAATCCAGAGAGAAAACTGCAGTTTCCACTCCAGTTGGATTCTGTCAGTTCACCATCATGCCATTTGGCTTACACAGTGCACCCACTACATTCCAGCATGGATGTAATTCTATCCCCTCACACAGGCTATTGTGCTGCTTACCTGGATGATGTTGTGGTGTACAGTCCAGGCTGGAAAAGCCACCTGGAACACCTATGAGAAGCTATTCAATCTATTGAAAATACAGGGCTGATCATTAATACTACCAAATGTGTACTGAGCATGCAGGAAACCAGATATATGGGTTATATTTAAGGAAATGGAGAAGTAAATACAGAGATTTCCAAGACAGAAGCTGTAATTAACAGTTCTTTCACTAAAACAAAGAAACATGTCAAATCTTTTTAAGGTTTGGCTGGTTACTACTGGAGATTTGTTCCCAACTTTGCCCATTTACTTACTCCCCTCACTGAACTCAGGAAAAAACTGTACCTTCATAATGTGAAATGGTCCCCAGAGTGCCAAGGCTTTCTGGGACATCAAGGCTGCATTATGTTTAGCCTCTGTTTTAAGAAGTCCAGAGTTTCAGAAACAATTTCTGTTACACAGATACATTAGAGGTAGGCCTAGCTGCAGTCCTAATTCAGAATATATATGGGAAAGAGCATTCCATTCTGTATATCAGCAAAAAACTGCACAACAGAGAGAAAAACAACTCCCCTGTTGAAAAAGAATGCCTTGCTGTGAAATGGGCACTGTAGTCCCTTACGTTTTATCTGCTAGGAGCTGACTTTGTACTTCAAACAGATCACAATAATCTCTGTTGGTTTAATCAAATGAAGGATAAAAATCCCAGGATCACAAGATGATACCTGGCACTACAGCCATTTAAATTCAAAGTGATGCAGAAATCCAGAAAACAGAATGTCAGTGCTGATTTTCTGTCAAGTTATGGTTCAGGAACTGAGAACTCAGAAGGTTAAAAAAATGTGTGTGCTTAATGGAAATGTTTGCAAACTGCGTTATGAAAAAAGTGATTCTACGTATGCAAAAAAATGTAAAGGTTATAAGGACATGTAAAAAGAGAAAAACAAAGATTTTGTAACCCCCTTTTTTTAGGAAAAACCCAGGTTCCCTCTTAAGGAGAGCGGAGTGGGACAGGGTTAGATAAGACCCTCTTCCATTTGCTATGTGGAAAGAGTTAAAAGCAAGGATCTATTTTGTCCTCTTGTATTTTGCCATGTGTCTGTCTTTTGCCTGTCTGGTTGCACAATCAATTTTTCTTGTGGCACCAAGGAATTGGCCACTCCGATGGTTCCACAATTTTCTCCTATTATCTTCCCTTCTTCACTTGCTATTTCTATTCTTTCTTTCATTCCTCTCCCGTTGCTTCTCTGTGGTTAAAAACATGTGAATCTTATGTAAAACTAGGATCCCATGGTTTGCAAATGTTATTTTGACCGCCACATTCTTGTTTACAAAACTGTCAACAGGGGACCAGCCCTGTTAAAGACTAGATGTGTTCTTTAGGCTGGACTCAGGAAAGAAACTGAAGTTTTGGTACATTTTGTGAGAGACAGGAGATGCAACTTACAACCGTCAAGATGCAGAGTTAAAACAGCCAGGAAAAGACATTTTATAAAAACAGAAGCATGTTTCGTTTAGACAGAGTGATAGAGAGACTGAGATTTAAAGTGAGAGTGAGAGTGAGACATTCAGATGTATGACTTTGTTTGTTTTGCCTGTTTGAAGAGCTATGCTGTACAATTATATTTTTATTTTATTGTTATTGATTATAATAACATTACTTGTGAATTTTATAACTTCTGCTGGTTTACAAATGCTTCCTGACATGTGCTTCTATGACAAGGGCCAGAAAACCAAGTACACTTAACTGCAATTTGGCTCCCTCTTCGAAGCAACAGTGATGGCACACTGTACTACTATGCATGTAGGGGAACAGAGTTTAAGGTGCAGACTTGAACCCTCACTCTAGGCCTTTGCATTCTAGGATGAGCTGTGGAGGTACATAGAAACATACATAGAAATATAGACTTTGACGGCAGATAAGGAGCACTTGGTCCAACCAGTCTGCCCATTTCCCTAACTATTGGATAAGCTGCAGATCCTAGTTAACCAACAGCTTATTTCCTCCTACCAACCACTAGAATTCCTTTATGTCTGTTCTATGCATTCTTGAATTCTCCCACTGTTTTTGACCCGATCTCCTCAGGAAGGCCATTCCATGCATCCACCACCCTCTCCATGAAACAATAGTTCCTCATGTTGCCCTTGAGCCATCCCCCTCTATCTTCAAATTGTGCCCCCTTGTTCTTGCACATCTCTTTTTGTGAAAGATGCTTCTCTCTTGGACTTTGTTGATTCCCTTGAGGTACTTAAATGTTTCTATCATGTGACCCCATACCTCCTTTCCTCGTGGATACAGATACTAAGCTCCTTTAGTCTCTCTCTTTGTATGGCTTCTGGTGCAGACCCTGCACCATTTTGGTTGTCCTCCTCTAGACTGCCTCTATCCTGTCTATGTCCTTGTGGAGATGGAGTCTCCAAAACTGCAAGCAGTATTCTAGATGGGGTCTCACCAACTGTGTGTACAGAGGGATAACAACTCCTTGTTTTCTACTGCTGATGCCTCTCCCTATGCATCCCAGTATAAACCCCAGCCCTCCTTACTACATTGCTTGCCTACCTTTAGTCATCTGATATGACTACCCCCAGGTCCCTTTCCATTTTTGTTGTTGTTAGTACCTCCCCCCACATTGTGTACTCTTCCTCGGTTTTTGTTTCCCAGGTGCATTACTTTGCACTTCTTTGCATTAAATCTAAGCTGCCATACTTTTGACCATTCCTTCAACCTTGCCAAGTCCCTTCTCATCCTTTCCACCCCCCATGTATCAACCCTGTTGCAGATTTTTGTGTTGTCTGCAAAGAGGCATACTTTCCCTTCCAGTCCCTTTGCAATGTCACCTATAAAGACATTTAAGAGGAGTGGTCCCTGTATTGAATTCTGTGGTACCCCACTAGTAATCCCCCTTTCTTCAGAGTGGACTCCTTTTACTATTACCCTCTGCGTCATGTTGTCCATCCAATGTTTTACCCAGGCTGCAACCCTGGGACCCGCTCCCAGGCTGACTAACTTGTTTATTAATCTTTTGTGTGGGACTGTCAAATGCCTTGCTAAAGTCTAGGTAGGCCACATCCACAGCCCCTCCCTGGTCCACTACTTTGGTCACCCAGTCAAAGAACTGGATTAGATTCATCTGACATAACCTTCCTGCTGTGAATCCATGCTGCCTTGGGTCCCGTGCCCCACTGACCTCAAGGTACTCAACAATTATTTCCTTCAGAAGTGATTCCATCATTTTCCCTACCACTGAGGTCAAACTGACAGGACTGTAGTTTCCTGCCTTTGTCATGCTCCCACTATTGTGAAGTGGAATTACATCCACCCTCCTCCAGTCCTCAGGTACCACACCATCCTCCTATGATTTGTTAAAAAGGGTAGTCAGTGGTGTCACTAGTTCTCCCCTTAGCTCTTTCAGAATTCTGGGGTGAATCCCACCAGGCCCCATTGCTTTGTCCACCTTCAGTTTTAGGAGTTCTTTCAGGACCCATTCCTCTGTGAATGTACTAGTATAAACCCCCCTATCCAGAGTGTTTCTACTGTTTGGTTTAGGTACCTCCCCTTCCTCTTCTTTTGTGAATAGTGAGCCGAAGTATTCATTCAGTATCTGTGCTTTTTCACTGTCACCCTCTGCCCTCTCCCCTCCCCTTTATTAAGCCTCACTATCCCTCCCTTGATCTTTTTTCACTCTCTAATGTACCTATAAAAGGTTTTACTGCCTTCTTAAGTGAGTTGGCTATTTTTTTCTCAGTTTGGGTCTTTGCTATTCTGACTGCCTTCCCCACTGCCTTCTGCTTTAACTGGTATAGTTCTCTGTCGTGCTCCGTCTGTGTTTCCTTATACTTCCTGAATGCTACCTTTTTCTCCCTAACCTTTCCCGACACCTCTTTTGAGAACCATAGTATTTTTCTCCTTCATTTTGTTTTGCTGATTTGCTTTACGCAAAGGCTTGTTGCCTCTGTGATGACTGATTTCATTTTTCCCCATTGTTACTCCACTACTCCTTCTTGCCCATTTACTAGTGCTTTTCTGAGGTACTCTCCCATTTTTCCAAAGTCCAATGCCCTCGCTTTTGTATGGCTTGACTCAACGGCAGTGTTTATTGTGAATCACACTGTTTGGTGGTCGCTTGTTCCCAGAGGGCTACCCACTTCTAAATCTGAGATCCTCTCTCTGTCCCTGTTTGAGAGTATCAGGTCTAAGATTGCTCCCTCTTGAGTGGGTTCCAACACTAGCTATCTGAGGCATGTCCCCTGTAGGGCATCGAGAATGACCCTGCTCTTGGATGTGGCTGCAGCAAAGGTGCTTCAGTTAATATCTGGCATATTCAGGTCTCCCTCAACAATATCTCCCCTTTTTCTGCCATTCTAAGTATGCCTTCCATCATTTCCTTGTCCACTGTTTCTCTGGAGATGGGGGTTTGTATACAACCCCCATGCGGATTGTGGTGCTATTTCCTGTCTCCAGGGTGACCCACAGTGCTGTCTCTCCTCCCTGTTTACCCTTTAGTTCTGTTGCTTTGATCCCTTCTCTTACATACAACACTACTACTCCTCCTCCTCTTTTACCCTCCCTGTCCCTCCTGTAGATTGTGCACCCTGGTATGTTGACATCCGAGTCATGGTTCTCTGTGTAACATGTTTCTGTGACTGCCACGATATCTAGGCATCCCTCTTCCATCAAGGCCACTAGTTCAGGAAGCTTGTTACCCAGACCGTGAGCACTGGTACTCATCAACCTCCATTTTTTGATGGCCTTACCCCTTTTAGCCCTATGTCTGTCCTTACTTCCTTTGCATTTTTCTCCATTTACCCCTGTCCTGCTCCCTACTGACTTCTCTACCTTGGTGTTTACCTCGCTAACTACCTTGTTTTGTGGGGGGAGGCTGGGATTTCCCTGCTCCTTTTCAGTGCCTCCCCCTTGGCTAGTTTAAATGCTTGCCAATGAAGCATTTAAAGCTATCACCTAGGATCCTGGTTCCCCTCCTGGACAGAAGCAGACCATTGCACCAGTATAGACCTCCATCCCTCCAGGTGGACCCCCAGTTCCCAATGAAGCCAAAACCCTGAGCTGTGCACCAGTTTTTCAACCATTCATTGAATCCCATGGTACAGAGTACCATAGCCTCACCCATGCCATAGACAGGCAGCATTAAGACTATGGGGAGAGGCAGAGAACAGGACTGTCAGTTGCTGCAGTTCCACCTCAGGTAGCTTACCTTGGCATAACTGCACAGGTAATCACACAAGGCCAGAAAAGCCCCAACTACAGATCCAAAGCAGGAGGGTTCTTCATCAGCAGAGGGAAGGTCTGAGAGAGAATGTACAGGGGCTGAATAAATTATGCAGCCATTGCTATCATGGCCACAAATTAAATATTCTGCCCCCTCAGCTCATCCCCAAGGCTAGAGGCCCCCCAACTGGCAAGCCTATCCTCAGAAAGGAGCTTTCCCAGTATTCTTGGAGAACAGGAAATGGAGAAATTACTCTGAGAAAGCTCAGTTCAGTGGAGACTTCTTAACATGTGCTGTAAGGTCATTGAGGGGAGTGTATAAGCAGAACTATAGCCTAGGCCAGTGATGGGGAGATGGATAAATCCACCCAGGCCAAGTGGTATGGTTACTAAGGGCAAGCATAGCATGCAAACCACAGAAGGAAGTTATGGTCCAGGGCCAAATCAGAAAACTCTGGGGTAACAAGTCAACAATACTACTGGACCATCAGCACAGCAGTAGGACTGCCGCTAGTGATGCTGGTGACCTGAGTTCGGAAGTGAGCTTGAGGCATCAGAGGGCCAGCTGGAGGAGGAGGATTAAGCATTCAGAGGACTGTTCCCCTCCGGGAAAGAGGAATTGCAGAGCCTGGGATCTGCCAGGCTCCTACAGCTGGGGAACTGCACCTGGGAATAACCAGAAGGCAGCAGAAAGCAGCGCAGATGCTGATGTGAGGTGCGCAAGAGCATGTAGCACATGTCATGGCATTATTGCATGTCATTCCACTTGGGGAAAATAAGGGGGAAAACACCCACCGGCGGCAGTATGGCACTCTGGTAAGGAAGCAATATAGTACAGTGGTTAAAGGAAGCAATATAGCGTAGTGGTTAAGGGCACTGAGCTGCAAACCTGGAGATCTGGGTTTGAATCCCATCAGCCCCCACATAGAGGTGGGCAAGCCAGGATTTTGGAGTACTACATACAGTACTGGAGACCACACCTCAAAAGGGAAATAGAATCGAGACAGTGCAGTAGAGGACCATGAAAATGATTCAGGGACTGCACCATATGGCATACCAGGACTGGCTGAGGGACAACCCGGACTGGCTGAGGGACAACCCTGCTGGGAGGGAGGGGACAAACCCTGGGGGTGCCAGCTGGCAGGTAAGTCCTGGTGGACATTGGGGTGACTGGGCTGGGTGGCTGTGGAAGAGTGGGGGACATCCAGTACTGTGGGGGGAGTAAACAATCCTGTACATTTCAAATGGTGTCTGTCACCTTTTCATGCAAAATCTCGACTAAACTGTTCCCAAAAATAGTCAACTGTAAATTTGTATTAATTCAGATGATATATTCCATCTAATGATTCAGTCCTTTCAGTGGTCGAAACTGGCACTAGTCTACTAGCCAAATGCTGGTAGAGCTTGCTTTTGCTTGGGGGGGGCTAGTAAAATTTTCTTTCAACTAGCTCTTCTGGCTTGTATTGGAGAAAGTATTATTTTAATAAGTGTACCAGTTGGGTCAGTGGATTTTTTAAAGTTACAAGCACTGCTGACTTTTAGCTATGGAAGTTCATTTTAACCGCTACCTGGTTCTTTATTTGTTGCTAAAAGCCACATAACACAGTGCAACATTTAAAGCAACAGTTTTAACATGGAGTTCTTTTGGGTGCAAAGAAATTGTCTATATGTTTAGGGTCTACTAATGATTTCAGCATGAATGTGCCACCATCTTACCTTTATTTTGAAAGCTAAATTCTCCAAGGATTGTGAGTTTACATTTATACTTTTTGTCATCCATTTTTTCATAGGTCTGGTTTGGTAAAGTATAACCCGATTTAAAGAAGAAATGCTCCACTCTCCTTTGGGAATCTGAATAATCTGACAAAAAAAAAATAGTTATTTGATGTTACATTTGTATGTTAATTTTTTGTCAAGCTAAATGCTCTTGTCACCCCTTCCCCATCTCAAGGCCACTGCAGACACCAGATAGCAGGCTATAATCCCTGTGTCCTCACATCTAATGTGTTAACTGCATTAACTTCATAGCACATCTTTATGTTCCTCTGCACTGTACTGTACTGTACTGCAGTGCTGTCTTAAGAGTAGCAGAGCTAATAAACACAACCACAGGTATGTTGTAATTCAGTACACTGTTTCCATCTCATTAATATATATGAAAACATCAATGCAGTGAATAATAAAACATGTCTAGCTAGTGGCAAGTGTCATAACTTAATTTGTCTCTGGACTGTTACATTAACCTCCCTCCTTCACACACTCACCAACAAACAAGATAGCAGGCACAGCTGGAGTGTCTCATATATTCAAATGACAAACACCAAGCTTCATTCTTTAGGTGATTAGTCAAGGAGAACAGTGGTGGAGCCAGATGGGGGATTGGGGGGTCAGATTCTTGCTTTTTATGTTGACTTGCATGTGCGCAAGCAGCATCTTGTGGCAGCAGTGCATTTCAGAGGTGTGTCAGTGTTGTCGCCCGTGCAGAGCTTTAGTGGGTGCATCCCTCAGCCACCAGTTAGCAAGCATGATGCTGATGACAGCAGTTTCAAAGACAACCATGGAGTTAAAAGAAGTCTGTCACTCCAATGAGGTGCAGTTTCCTCACTGAAGCGTCAGATGACAAGACTCCATTACATGCCTTTCCTGGTGAAACATTTCAATAAATATGGTGGCTCCTGCTGTCCGCCACACAATCCCCTGAAAGCCGACTTCAGGGGTGCCCAATCTCCATGTTGGCATGTCCCCACCAGTTCAATTTGTTTGCCGACGGGGATGTCTACTCCCCACTGGCAACATGTATCTGCCTCCATGCTTAATTTGTTTGCTGACAGGGGTGCCCAATCCCCGTCAGCATAATGTTCCCCCCAATTTAATTTGTTTGCTGATGGGGGCACCCAATCCTCATCAGCATCATGTCCCCCCCACACTTTGTTTGCCAACAGGGGTGCCCAATCCCTGTCAGCATCAGTCCCCCATCCCCCACCCAAACTCATGTGGCACACTGGGAGCCCACCCCAGTGTGCCCAAAAGTATTTTTTGTAAACCTGTTACTAAAGAAAACCTTCCCCGATGTCCTTTTTTTTTAACCTATAAAAAAGAAAACGGCCCCTTATCGTCCCACTGCCCCCTCCGCCAACCCACCCTCTGTGCACCCCACCTCCCTGCACCCCCTCTCACCCAATACTTACCTCCGGAGGTCCGGCGCTGCGATCTGTGGTGGAGCGGGACATGTCTGAACTCTTCAAAAGCTGATTGCAAACTGAAGAAAATCACGGTAAACTTTATAATGGCAGCAGTAGGGGATTTCAACTTAGGTGGATATCTCAGCCATTTTTTAGAATTGTGCCTCCAATTTTTACAACATGGGGTTCTTGGGACCCCACCTCATGAACGTGTGACTGTCATTTCATTACTCAGTCCTGAAAGGTGATTTCACATGTCACTGCACTGAATCACCTTTCCTGACTGATTGATGAAACAACAGTGTCACTGTTCATGAGGTGAGGTCCCAAAAAACCCATGTTGCAAAGCTGGTGAAAAAATTCAAAAAAATGACTGCGTTATAAGTGTACATTGTGCAGTTTGCATGAACACTTATAACTTTGCCAATTTTTTATATTTTCACTCCAGATTTTCAACATTGGCAATTTTTACACCTCCTTATGAACAGTGCAGCTGTCATTTTTTACATCTTGAACAAAATGTGTTTTCGCACCTATGACTCATAATGGTGCAGTCGCTGTGGGAAATCAACTTTCGGGACAGATTAACAAAATCACAGTACCACTGTTCATGAGGGGAGGTCCCAAAATGCCTATGTTGAAACTTTGGTTAAAAAATACAAAAAATGATTGCGTTTTGGCGTGCATTGCGCAGTTTCTACTCACACTCATGATTCCACCAATTTTTTATACTTTTGCTCCAGATTTTCAACATTGCCATTTTTTTACACCTCCTCATGAAAAGTACAGCTGCCATTTTTCACATCACATCCTGCCCAAAATGTGTTTTTTTCACCTGTGGCGCAAAATAGCACAGTCCCTGTGCATAATCACTTTTCAGCTAATGAACTGACAGTGCCACTGTTTCTGAGGTGGGGTCACAAAAAGCCCATGTTGAAAATTTGGAGTGAAAATACCAACAAACACCCAGGGCGTTAGATTTTCCAACCGTACTGCCCCACCCTGTAGAGACTGACTGGTGTCGGGGTGTGACTTGGGGAACATCGGCTGTAATGTTCTGTTATTCCATCTTCCACCCTGCAGCCAGTGACAGCATCAAGGTGTGCCTTGGAGTCTTTAGCCCCAAAGTTCACCCCATTCTCCTATACTGCACCCATCTCAGTGTATTTCCTTATTGAATGGGGTAAGCGTAAGGCCTGAAGACCCAAAGGCACACCACGACACCTGTCAGTGTCTGCAGTGTAGGGTGAGGTGAAATGGCATGAACATTATGGCCGATGACCCAAAGGCACACCCCCAATGCCTGTCAGTCTCTGCAGGGTGTGGATGAGGTTGGCATCACTTCAATACTTTACTGCCATTCCTATTATGCATCTCTCTAACTCCTGCATTACCAATGCCAATGCTAGCAAGTCAACATTTAGCATTGACAAATGCATGTTCATTCTTATTTCTACAAAATAAAATGGTTCTTCGACACTGGACCCAACTAAAAATGTGTAGGACCCCCTCTTATGACATCTCTAGATCAACCCCATGAGAATTTCTGTACTCTCAGCATGATCAGCTCTCAGTCTTATGCAGTTAAGTGTGTACTTCATGCTTAACGCAGAAAAATAAACTCTGTCAGCAGAAAAAGGTCCACTGGTCATAGAAACAGAGACAATGACAGCAGAAAAGGAGCAAAGATCCATCTAGTCTGCCCAGAATTCCTTATATGCTCCTGGACCTATTGTCCATACAGGGTTTTATCCTTCCTGGTCCACCCCACTCTGTACTGCTACCGACCTGAGTAACCACCATACCCTTTACCCTGTCCCAGCCATCCTTGAAACCGTTTATGGTCTTGACACCCACCACCTCCCCTGGCAGATTGTTCCATTGCTCCACTACCCTTTCCATAAAGCAGAACTTCCCCACATCCCTCTTAAACCTTCCCCTCACCATTCTCACTCGTAACCTCAGGTTCTTGACTCCATTCTCCAGCTAAATAGTTGCCAGCTGTTAACCTTGTTTATTCCCTTCAGGAAATTGAAGGTCTGTATCATGTCTAGTTATCAGTGAGTACAGTTTTAGTGCCTTGAGACAATTTTCATAAGATCTGCTCTGTTGGCCCTGAATCATTTTGGTCACCCTGCTTTGCACAGTCTCCAGCATCTTAGAAACATAGAAGTTGACGGCAGATAAGGACCGCAAGGCCCATCCAGTCTGCCCATTTCTTTTTCTACCTTATAAATGTGCCATCGGCCTTTGCTCTGTCAGTGACCTATCTATTCATAGTCATTTGTATTGCTCCCTTATGCCTATCCCATGCCTGTTTGAAGCCCTGCACTGTATTCATAGCCACCACTTCTTGTGGTAAGCTATTCCATGCATCTACCACCCTTTCTGTGAAAAGAATTTCCTCACATTCCCCTTAATCGGCCTCCCTCTAATCTCATGCTGTGTCCTCTTGTCCTGCAATTTTTCTTATATTTAAACATGTTAGACTCTTTCACCTTGTTTATGCCCTTAGGTGTTTAAATGTCTCGATCATATCACCTCTCTCCCTCCTTTGCTCAAGGGTATACATATTGAGCCCGCTAATCTGTCCTCATATGTCTTCTGATGCAGTCCCTGCACCATTTTGGTTGCCCTTCTCTGGACTGCCTCAATTTGGTTAATGTCCTTGTGAAGGTGTGGCCTCCAATACTGCATGCAGTACTCCAGATGGGGCCTAACCAATGTCTTGTACAGAGGGATTATTACCTCCCTCTTACGACTTGTGATACCCTACTAATACACCCTAACACCCCTAGCCTTACCTACTGCTTTAGAGGTCTGTTTGATGATTTTAGGTCATCAGTGATGATGATGCCCAAGTCTCTTTCTTCCTTTGTGACTGCTAGCAACTCCTCCCAGCCTATAAGTGGCTTCAGGTTTCTCTTCCCTATGTGCATGATTTTGCACTTTGCATTAAATCCCAGTTGCCACTCTTCTGACCATTTTGCTAGTTTATCCAGATCTCTTCTCATTCTGCCCACCCCATCTGGATCATCTACTCTGTTGCAGATCTTGGTGTCATCTGCAAACAGACAAGCCTTACCCTCTAGTCCATCTGGTAGGTCACTAATGAAGATGTTGAATAGGACTGGCCCCAGGACTGATCCCTGAGGTCACTTTGACTCTGACTTGCATCTTCTGACTGTATACCATTTACCACCACTCTCTGTTTTCTGCCAGTCAACCAGTTTGCCACCCAGTTGACCAACTTCGACCCACCCCGAGCCTACCTAGCTTATTTATCAATCTTCTATGTGGAACAGTGTCAAAGCTTTGCTGAAGTCAAGGTAGGCGACATCAACTGCTCCCCTTGGTCCACCACTCTGGTTACCCAGTCAAAGAAATCTATGAGATTAGTTTGACAGGACCTTCCTTTGTAAACCCATGCTGTCTTGGATCCTGTGCCCTATGGATTCCAGGTGTTGCACTATCCTTTCCTTAAGGAGTGCCTCCATAATCTTGCCCACTACTGAGGTAAGACTGACTGGTCTGTAGTTCCCGCCTCCTCCCTGCTACCACTCTTGTGGAGCGGGATCACATGAGCCCTTCTCCAGTCTTCTGGGACCTCTCCTGTGCTCAGAGACTCACTAAACAATTCTGCTAATGGCTCTGCTAGTTCCTCCTTTAGCTCCTTAAGTACCCTGGGATGTATGCCATCAGGTCCCATTGCCTTATCCACCTGAGCTTAGCAAGCTCTTGTAGGACCCTTTCTTTTGTGAAGGGAGTAGTGCTCACCTCCCTCCCCTGTGTCCATGATGCTGAGGCTGGGCCCTGCCTACCTTCTCTTCAGTAAATACTGAGCAAAAGTATCTATTTAGGATAGATGCCTTTACAGGGTCCTCCTCCTCACATGCTCCCTTTTCTCCATTAAGCTTAGCAACACCTCTGGACTTTCTCCTTCACTAATGTATCTATAGAAAGTCTTGTCACCTTCTTTTACTGTTCGTGCTAGTGTTTCCTCAGTTTGGGACTTTGCCTGCCTTACTGCCTTACCTGCTTCCCTTAGGGCAGTTTGGCATGCCTCCCTATCTTCATCCCGCTGTGTTCCTTATATTTTCTGGAAGGCCAGCCTTTGGCTCTGACCTTTCTGCTACTGTATTTGAGAACCAAAGTGGTTTCCTTCTTCTTTTGCACTTCCTTTTCTGTCTAACACAATGGGATGTTGCTTCAAGTATTGTATCCTTAATGCTTGCCCACTTTGCCTGTACCTCCTCACCTGTGTTTCTTTTTGCCAGGGCTAGCTTAACTCTGTTGGCCATCTTATCAAAGTCAGCTCCTCTGAAGTCCCATATTTTTGCCTTGGAATGGGATGATTTAGATGTAGTAGCCAAATTGAACCATACCATGTGATGGTCACTGGACCCCAGGTGACCTTCTACCTGGAGATCTGTGATCCCTTCTTTGTTAGTCAGTACTAGATCTAGGATAGCCCTGTCTCTTGTGGGTTGCTGTACCAGTTGTTTGAGGCCCTCCCTGCAGGAATCCACTATGAGTCTAGTTCTGGCAGATGTTCCTGCTGGTATTGACCAATCTATATCTGGCATGTTGAAGTCTCCCATTATCAGAACCTCCTTTAGCTGTCATGTTTTGTATATCTTCTAACAGTAATGTGTCTATGTCCTCCTCTGGTCTGGGGCCTGTAGACAACCCCAGTTCTTATGGCTGTCCCATTTCCTGTTTCCAGGGTGACCCACAGTTCTTCTGGCTCCTTATGTGTATTCTGAATTTCTGTAGCTTTGATATTTTCATTAACATACAGGGCCACTCCTCCCCTTTTGCACCTCGTCTCTTCCTGAACAATACATAGCCAGGTACTGAAGTCTCCCTGTGGTTACTGGTAAACCACGTCTCACTAATTGCTACTATGTCCAGTTTAGCCTCTGACATTGTTGCCTGCAGGTCTGGGATCTTATTTCCCAGGCTGTGAGCATTTGTGCATGATTTTCCATTGGCCAGATTTTGGTGTGTTAGTTGTTGGGTGAAGTTTGGCATTACCTTTGCATCGTGTAAGGAGACAAACCTTTTTTCTTACCTGGTGATGCAAATGAATGGCAAACACGCTGAATTCCTGTTTGACCACTAGCTGAGGGGGGGGTGTTCTTCCCATTCGACGATGGGGTGCTGCCACCTCTCCCATTTGCTAGTTTAAATATTCTGCAAAGACGCCAAACTTCTGCCCCAATGCACTGACTCTCTTTAGTCAGATGCAGTCCATCAAATTTAAAGAACTCGCTCCAGAACTGTTGCCAGTTCCCTACAAATCTGTGTCCTTTTTCCTGGCACCAGTCCTTGAGCCACGTGTTTAGCTCCCCTATCTCTCCTTCTCTGACCTTCCGTCCATCTGTTCCCTTCTCCCAGACTGGCAGGATCTCAGAGAAGGAGATGCCGACGAAATAGATGATAGTTTGTCACCCAGCTTAGTCAGGTGTTCTGGTCTCCACAACTGACCGGTTGGCGAGATCATTAGTCCCTATGTGTACTAGGACATCAATGTTTTCTCCTGCTTTGTGAACAATTTTAGCAATGCGGTCAGTGTCTCTCCATGCTGATGTACCTGGGAGACATCTGACCATCACCCTGGCTGGAGATGGGTATCAACTCCCGAATCATGGAGTCTCCTATGATCAGAAGTTTTTGGATTTCCTTTGTGCTTGTTTAGTTTTGGTTCCTGATTTGGGTGAGTATTGTTGTGCTAGCTCCTGTGTCGCAGTGTCCTGCTCTGCAGTGTCTTCTGCCTCTTTATTTGATTTCAGAGATAGAGGCAGATACCTGTTTGATAGCGTTTATATGGTTTTGGAGGTAATGTGTTGGAGAGCAGAGAGTGATGGGCACCTGGATTTGTTTCCTCCTAACCACCTGCCAACCTCCTGGACCAACTACCCTCTGCGGTCGAGGTTTTTCTGTTGGATGCTGGAAATGGCGTGGTGGTTCTTATAATGTATTTCCTCTTCAATATGAAATTTGAGGCGTGCAATCTCTGCCCATGCTGCCCGGAGCTGAGACCTAAGATCTCCAAAGGCCAGCATGTAGGACAGTGTCCTAAATCCTGTAAGACTGTCCTTCTGAAAATTGTTCCACAGTACCTGCAGTTAATGAAATCCATTCCAAATAAGTTGCTGGGTTTGTAACCTAGTCAGAGTAATTAGAAGGAAAAAAAATGAAAAAAATGCAAGTAATGGTTTAATTGTGCTTTGTTTAACTTGTTATAACAAGTTAAATTACTAGTGCCCCTGTAAATGAGATCACCTTGTGGAGGCCCCACTGATCCGCCCCTTCCTGCTCTGCCACAGGAAATGTCACAACTGTGGTACCCTTAAAAGGAGTGTAGTGGGTGGTTGGGGATGGGGGGGTGGTGGCTGGGCCCTTCCTGCCTAAAAGAAGAACCACTGACGAAAGAACAAGGAGGTAAGAGCAGAAACAATCAGTCAACAACAAATGGAGTAACCCTGAAAGCTTATCCTAATGTTAGATAAAACTGTAAAACCTGTAAAGCACCACCTGTAATAATTTCAGAGAAGATATACCCTGTAAGAAACACTTTGCTCCAGAGAAAATAAAGCAGTAACAGAAGATATACCTTGCAAAAGACAATTTGAATCAGAAGATTACAGCAGTAATCTGTTAGCTACACCTGTAGGCACACCTTGTAATAATGCAGAAGAAGGTATACCAGCAACAACAATTTGAATCAGAGAAAAAATAAAGCAATGAAATGTTAGCCACAAACAGTAGCAATCCCTGTGAGTAAAAATCAAAACACCACCACACAGTAAATCTGCTTAGCCAAACTAAGTCTTAATCCTTCTCCCTTGCTCTGGTAAGTTTCTCTACTCTGCCTTTCAAGCAGTCTTAGAAGGAAAGAGCTCAGGTGAAGCTAGGTGCCTGAGCCAGCAAACCAAGTCTTCTACCTCCAAGATATCAACTAACCTGACTTTTAGACCCTTCTTTCTGTTGGAAATTACTGACAGTTTGCCAGCTCCACTCCCACATACACACCTAATCCTTTGGAAGAGCTGTGGAAGGAAAAGCAATTAGCTCCTTCAATGTGAGAAGGAGACTGAAACACCTCTGAGACAACAAACCTTTTCAACAAACAAGAATAAAATAAAACACGGTGTCAAACAGTAATTTTGCTTAGCCCAATGATAAAAAGTCACAAAATGTAAGCTCCACCTGTAATACAGTAATTTCAGAGAAGATATACCTGTAAGAAACACTTTGCTCCAGAAAAATAAAGCAGTAACAGAAGATATACCTTGCAAAAGACAATTTGAATCAGAAGATTACAGCAGTAATCTGTTAGCACACACCTGTAGGCACACCTTGTAATAATGCAGAAGAAGGTATACCAGCAACAACAATTTGAATCAGAGAAAAAATAAAGCAATCTCCCTGTCCTTCCTTAGGTGAGGAATTCAGAACTGAGCACAGTATTCCAGGTGCAGCCTCACAAGAAAAAATTACTCACCTGTAGTAATCTTGTTTCTTCCAAAGGAATCCACTAATTTTATTACTCTTGCAGTGCTTCTTTAAGTCAGCACTGCTCCAGAACCAAATGGAATGCTTTGCTAATGATGGAATCTTTAGCTCGTTTATCCAGTTTCAAAACTGCCCAGTATAACTGCATACATTCTAACCTCAGATTTCTTAGGGGGCTGCAAAGAGGCCATACTAACCTATAGATAAAATAACAATGGGAAAAAATAGGGCCCCAACTGGGGCAACTAGTAAACGTTAACCAGAGGACCAAAAACAAATATCCCTTTTTTTTAAAGTCAGATGTACCTAAGAAAAAAGCACTTACAAGCTATAAAAACATTACTAAGAAGCATGCCACTCCAAGTATACATATAGTCATCTGTGGAGAGGGATTTTTCTGTTTATTGATTCTGCAGGGGAGGCTGGGTGGGGAGTAATATATTAGTGGATCCCTTTGGAAGAAACAGGATTACTGTAAGTGAGTATTTTTTTCTTCTAACCCCAGGACTCCACTAATATTATTACTCTTGCAGACTATTCAGCAGTACCTCAAGGAGGTGGGCAAGAATCTATTTAGGAAAAAGACTCTGCAGAACTGATGTGCCAAATCTGGCATCACTCCTGGACTGGGTGTCCAGGATATAATGTTTAGTGAAGGTGTGGACTGACCTCCAGGTAGCTGCTTTACAGATTTCCACCATGGGTACCTCTTGGAGAGCTGCAATAGGTGACAGCTGTGCCCCTTGTAGAATGGGCCCTAAAACCAGAAGGGGGGACTTCTGGTGATGTCACGGCACTAGCAGCAGCTTAGGAACTAGGCTCTCACCCTGAGGAAATATATAATACCGCCATCTGCTATCTTAAACTTCCAAAATTTATTGCAAAATGCTGTCAGGAGGTAGTAAGCAGGACAAAGGAGAGAAACAAAAACCGAAGGAACCCAATAAGAAGCTGGATGGCTTGGGATCCAGAGATAAGGTACAGGCCTACAATAGGAATACCTCGCTGCATAGCCGTCCCGGGTCCGACTATGACATGGAAGGCGAAATAGAAATCCTGTCTAGATTGTGGTTTGAAATGCTCCTAAAAGAGATACAAGACTCCCGTACAGACAATAAAAAATAATTTCTCAACCTCTCTCACCAGCTCTGCAAAATGGAGAAATGTGTGGACCAGGCAGAACAACATTTGGCAGACACAGAGAGTTCTGGGGAGCTTCTGGGTTAGGCAGTGGACTCTCTCTACCAACAAACTTTGGCACTACAGGCTAAATGTACTGACCTGAAAAGCAGGTCCAGGAGGGATAACTTCCACCTCTATGGTCTGGCGGAGAGCGCTGAAATACAACTGATGGCTTCCTTCTTGGAGGACCTCCTGAGGGACATACTTGAGCTTTCAGAGGGTTATTAGCTCAGGACTGAATGGGCCCACCACTCACTGGCGCCAAAACCTTCTGATCCAACTGCCAGACCAAGATCAACAATTATGAAGGTTTTCCAGTTTTCGGACCAAGAAAGATATCCTTAAATGTGCCTGGCAAAAACAGACTTGAAATATCTCGATTCCCGATTGTCTCTGGATCAAGATTACCCCCCAGAGATCCAACAAGCTAGGTAGAAGTGGGTCCCGTTTTTCAAGCCACCCCGGGATCGCCAAGTCCATTTTCAGATGCCTTACCCTGCGAAACTGAAAATTATGTGGAGGAGGGGGTGAAGATATGTAACACACCTGAAGAACTAGTAAAAGTATTTGGAGAGAAAGGCATCACCCCTCCAATTCTAGATCCGGAACAGATGAAGCGGAAACAATTGTTCACACTGGAGTGGCACCAGGTGGGTGGTAGGAAGAAAGCAAGGAATGCACTAGAAGCTACCCGCTCCATCTTAGATCAGGTTGTGGCTCTGCAGAAAAGGAAAAAAGTGATGGCGCAACAACAAAGCACATTGGAGCCAGCAGGTTGACCAGGCCCTGGTGAAGGTATTTGGCATCTCTTCTATTTGAAAAACCTCATTAACAGGGTTCGAACTGAGCTTCTACAGGGTTTTAGTCGATCCGACCTCCCTACTGTGTTGCCAGCAGCAGATTGTTCAACTTCTAGTTCTACGGCGGTTAACAATTCGACAACTAGATATTTTGAACTGGTCCTATGAAGACTTATCTTAAACGTCGTGAACTATATACCTCTCTGTCTATCCCTTATTATTTTGTTTTTCCTTCCTACATGGCCCAGGCAATTCTCCCCGACTTGGAACGGCTTGAAACAGCAGAACTTTCTCGATGTTCTTAACAACAGCTAGTCGTTTTGGGCAAGGATCTAGAAGCATCTCCCTGGGCCATGTAGTCTTCCCAAACCAAACAAAAAGAAAGACAGAGACTCAATGACTTAATTTTCCTGAAGCTTTAAAAATGCCCACCCTTTTTGTTTAATTAACCTGAATTGTGGGAAGGGAGGCGTATAGGAGCTTAATGCAAATAGGGGATTGTTTCTAAGGGAGTCTAATTGAACCTACTAGGTTATTATATACCTTTCTACATGTGTATCTAGTCCTTGGCTACAAGAGTACATAACAAGGTTATCCTTGGGGGGGGTAGGAGTTTTTTTTAAGCTGCATAAACAGTAATGGAGCTGGCTGTGACAAGAACCTAGAATATTTGAGGGGTCTCGTTTGTGATCGAGGACTTCAGGGGAGGACCCCATATTTTTGGGGTACAGATTGTCCTCCTCTTCTTTCCCACTCTGCTGGGGGGGAGAACAGAAACCTGATGCTTCAGGTTTCCCACCTTGGGAGTGTAATTCCACTGCACATAAAGTTAAACATGTTTGTGCCCTGTTGGCAAATGTCTTTTTGTTCTTACAAGGTTGAAGGCTGATGAAACAGTATCACTATAACCAACACATCTGGCATGGGGGCAGATTAAAGTTAATAATGGCTGTGGGGGGGGATGTTGGGAACAAAGGGGCTCCGGGACATTATTATGGCTAGATATACAAAATTTTGTTCGTATAATATTCACGGGCTCTCCAGTCCTGTTAAAAGGAGTAAGATTTTGTCTTATTTAAGGACAGCAGCAGATGTCATTTTTCTTCAGGAGATGCCCTTGTCTCCGCAAGAGCATTTAAAGTTGAGCAGTATGGGTTTTGGGTCTGCAGCGACTGCTTCGTATAAGGGGGGACGTCGCCCAGGGGTAGCAGCATTGGTGCCCTAACGGGTCCCCTTTGAAAAATTAGATGTGCTGACAGATCGAGAGGGTAGATATGTCCTGATGAAAGGGACATTTTTTTTTTTGATTTATTTAGTTGTTTAACCAGGTATAGCACACTAAGCTGAAAGCTTTTTTACAGGAGCGACCTGGGAGCACAAGGAGGTTAAGTGACTTGCTCAGGGTCACACAGTATGCAAGTGGAAGCTATGGGATTCAAATCCAGGTCTGGTCTGCTGGATGTCACCAAATTTGCAGCTCAGAGCCTTAGACCACTGCGCTATACTGCCCCATTACAAGGTAGGCCTCTGACCCTGGCTTCGGTTTACTTCTGTAACCCCCAGGTGGCGCTATCCCAAGGGCTACTACCCCTGCCTGCTTGACTACTGACAAGTTGAGGGGCCTAGGTTCTATGGCGGGTGCCTCCACCCAGAGGTCAGGGTTTGTAGTGGTTAGACTAGCTTGGTCACAGCCCTCTGGGACACTGAGACCTCCTTTTATTCCCTCTAGTGGCTCACACAATGCACAGAAGTTACAGTCCCAATACCCCACATGTACACACTGTTCAATCATAAAGTACCACTTACCCTGGAGACTGATTCTGAGGTTCTTCTCTGAGAACCCCCTGTACAATAAGGTTAATCAGCATACACCAACCAATACAATGCTTGATATGTAGGTACTGACACTTCAAACAGTTTAAAGTTTAACAACATCAAATCTGGTTTATTTAGGGGACCATAATACGGGAGGGGGAAATCAGATTAATTGGTGGCATTAGATCACAGTACTGTGCACATTACAGGGTCTAGAAAGTCACAGTCTGGGTACCCAGGTTGGGGGTGGGCTAGCCAGGCCCGTTGCCCAGGGTTGGCCGGCAGGTGCAGATGGAAAGGGCCCTGTAAGAGAGATATGCACAATACCCAATTGTAATCCGGAGCTGGATGGCTCAGTCTTTGAAGAAATGAAGAAAAGGAAATCAGATGAAACACTGTTGATGGTTAATTGGTCACAGGGGATGCCCTGATTGGTACTCACAATACCCCACGCTGAAAACCTGGCACAGATGGTGGTTCTGGATTGCCAGAAACACACAGCAGGGAGATGAGATTCTACAAACCAGGCACACAGCTTTGATCAGCAGACAGATTCAGTCCACATACATTCAACTTGACTTTCAGTCTACACCGCACGGGGACAAGAGAACCCGTTTAGCTATTCCTCACAAGCATTTCACACATCTATATGTAAAGGTAATTACTGTACCAGGCAGCTGCTTTCAGGTCCCGATCACACTTACTGCTAACACCCGCGGGAGTTCACACTGCAGCTTCACTTCCTGACAGACCGAGCATGATTCAGCAATTTCTCCAGTCTTCTACAGGGTGAGCCTGGTTTCCACTCTTTCAGCCTCTCTTTCTCTCCGTAGTCTCGGATTCAGTCCAAATTAAATTGGCAATGCAACACCCCGACTTTAGGCCTCCCACGCGCTTCCCGCGCGAAACTATACAGCGCAGAAGCTCAGAGCTCCTTCTCTCATCACGGTCACAATGGATCTGATCTGTCCAGTCGCAAGGCAGAGCATTCTCTTCGGGGCGCCACCCAGTCCAATTAGTGGACTCAGCTGTCAATCACTCAGAAATCTCCTCATTGGTGCAAATAGGAGCCAAGGTCCAGAACTTCATTTCCCAGAATTACTAGCTATACCTCCTCATAGTAAGCTGGCTCCCAAGAGAGTCTGAATCCTGGTTGGTCCGAGCAAACTCCATTTTAGAGACCCCCATCTCACTGATTGGACCCATTCAGCAGTTCAGATCCCAAATGGAGGGGCATAACACACATAGTCCCAGCTGCAAGAAAGGCAGGTTAGACAAATTGCATTTTACTTAATACTCTAACTTGTTTCAGGCAAACAGTTACACCTTCCATTTAGGCTCCCTCTGCGCTCTTAGTGACTGCAGAAATGGAACGATTTGACACCAGCTCAGGCAGGATTCGAGCATTAAATACATAGTCCCCCCATACAAACTGATTAAGTCTGCAAGCAGACAGCTCTTAAAGAGACAATACGTGGAGGCTCACACAGCACTCACTTGGAACTACATTTAACGGCTTAAACGCCAAATGCCAACAGGCAGGGAAACACTTATGCAGGCTCTATAGAGGCTATTTCAGAACCCCCATCTGTAAGGGGGTTACACTTCCCTCCAGGGTCAGATGCAGTGCTCTACCTGAAATTCCTTACCATCCTGCAGGAGTGGGTGCAAGGGGATGTAATTTGGGGAGGGGACTTGAATTTGACCCTCAATCCTTCTCTGGACTCTTCGGCACAAACACACTGCAGAGATCATGCTACAGCCAGAAGGGTGAAGAGAACACTGGGGGAATTGGGGTACACTGATGTCTGGTGACATCTGGAGGGGAGAAAGAGGGACTACATGTTCTTTTCTGCAGTCCACCAGTCCTACTCTAGATTGGACTATGTTTTAGCCCCCAAAGAATTGGTGGTCAGAGTGCGGGAAGTCTCGATTGGGGACTTCATCCTGTCGGATCATGCCCCCATATTTCTGCCGGTGGAGCTGTCTGAGGTTAGGAGAAACACCTTCTGTTGTTTAAATTTATCCCTATAACAAGATAAGGAGGTTCTGGAGTCAGTCCAAAGGACGGTGGAACTCACCTTAAAAGATAATGATCTCCCTGATGTGTCCCCGGCCACTCTGTGGGACACTATCAAGGCGGTCATCCGAGGAAGGTTGGTGGACCGGCCAAGTAGGAGGAAAAAGGAGAGGGAAGCTAAGAAATTGGACTTAATGGCTCAAATACATTCTCAAGAAACTTCACAAAAAGCCCAAATAGATAAGGGACGAACACAACTTTAAAAAAAAACTTAAGGCTCAGCTCTCTAATATATTAGACTATGCAGTAGAACAGAAATTGTTATTTTTAAAACAAAAATATTATGAAGCAGGTCCACGTTCCCTGAGGCTGCTAGCTGGTCGGCTGAGAGCACAGAGGGCCAGGCCTATCATACAAGCTGTACAGCACCCAAGTTCACATAAAATAGAGAAGGGGGTAATACAAATTGCTGAAGCCTTTCGGGAATATTGCTCTGTATAAGCAAGGTCCTCAGCCTTCGAGAGAAGGTGTGAGAAACTTCCTGCGAAGCCTGGGTCTTCCTTCACTTACCAGGGAGCAGGCGGACCATCTCAACCGCCCTGTAGGGAATGGAGAAATAAACTTAGCTATTACGAACTTGAAAACTCTTAAATGTCCGGGCAATGATGGGTTGCCAGTGGAATTCTACAAGCAGTTCAGGTTAGAATTAATGCCTGTAGTGGGCCGAATGTTTCGAGCGCTGCAGACTGAGGATGGCAGGGTTCCACAGTCCTGGACACAGGCCATCGTGTTGGTTATCCATAAGCCAGGGAAGGACCCATTGCTCTGTTCTTCCTATCGCCCTATATCAATACTGAATATTGATTACAAAATATTCACATCCATCATGACTAAGAGGTTGCAGACAGTTATTCCAGATCTAATAGATCTTGACCAAACTGGCTTTATTCCGGGTCGACAGGCCCAGGACAATCTAAGAAAAACTTTTCATGTAATAGACCATCTTAACACAACCAAAACTCCAGCCCTTCTAATCAGTATTGACGCAGAAAAAGCATTTGATAAGGTGTCATGGGCCTTCCTGGAGGAAGTTGTCGGACATTTTGGGTTGGGAAGCCCCTTTCAGGCCTTGCTCTCTAAATTATAGCGAGCACCGACAGCTTATATCAGGAGAAATGGACACAATGCTCGCCCCTTCCCCTTGGAACGAGGAACGAAGGTGTCTGGAGGACTAGCTGTACCCTATTTGGAAGGCTATTGGGTGACCACCCAGATGAGAATTGGACTACTGTGGGGCCATCCCACTTATAAAGCTAAATGGAGGGAGGTAGAAATGGAGATTTCGGGGGACCCTCTGTTGCCATCCATCCTATTTCAACCCTGGGAGATGGTCAGAGGGAATCAACATTGACCTATGGCTACCCAAGCTACACTAGAAGGGTGGAGAAGAGGGACCTGGAGAGAAATGCCGGGTGATAGACTTTGGAGATACAGATAGTGGGCAACAGATTCAGAGTTTGGCCCTGCAGCTTTAGACTCTTGGTTCCGCAGGAAGACTAAGTCGGGGTTTAGAGCCCCATGGCAGCTCTTGCAGGAAGGGGGAATTCTCTCCTCAGCAGCCCAGAGATGTTTTAACCTGTATCCATTGGACAAAATGAGATTCTACCAAATTAGTAGTTACTTAAATTAGAAATCCTGAAAAGACCAGCTTACAGGTAGATCAGACACCAGAGAGGAACTGTTTGAGCAACTCTGGAATTCAGAGCAGGTAACAGGAGCAATTCCTCTCCTGTACCAAAGATATATGCAGCAATTTAAATTTGATACAGAATATCTAAGACAAAGGTGGGAACAAGAAACTGGCTTGTCTATCTCAGAGAGGCAGTGGACAAAAGGTTGGAGACATATTTGGAGTGCAACATCCTCCCCCCAGTGGAGGGAGTTCCTATGGAAATTGAGAACCAGATATTTCAGGGTACCAGTGATGGTCTCAAGACAAAGACCAGATATGTCTGCGCAGTGCTGGAGACTATGTGATGAGCTTTCTGCCTTCCACACCCACACTTTCTGGGCCTGCCCAGGTCTCTGTCAATACTGGGCAGATATCAGTCACTCATTAAATGAAATATTTCAGCTCCAGAGACAAATGGGACCTGAGGTCTTGATCTTGGGAGAGATCCCAGAGGGAGTAAAAGGCCGGGAGGCCTCCTATTTGTGGCAGATACTAGTGGTGGCTGCACTGAAAGCTATCACTAGAAAATGGCTTCAGATTGGCCCACCGACTACACATGATTGGTCAGAATTGGTCTTGCACATCCAGAGACTGGAAGAAATCACCTTTGAACTGCAGCAGCGAGTCACTGCCTTTCTGAATAGATGGACTAGATGGGAGGTGTGGAGATCCCGGGTCCCTGATGATGGTGCTATTGGCCCCGGGGAACCCCATGTTGAGCTGTGCAGCTCTGGGATGCCCCCCTCCCCTCCCCTCCTGATGGCAGACGATGCTGGGTGTCTGCCGGGGGGGGTGAGAGGTGGTGGGCTGAACGGGGAGGACGCATGGATAGGCAGTCGAGAATCAGTTGTAGGGGTAAGATCTGTACCCTGTGTACCCATTAACCTTATATACCTAACTGTCAGAATGCCAGAGTTTTGAAGAGTTAATATATACTGTGTCTTGACCTTTTGAGTCTAAGATGTAGTTGTAACATCTAAATGTTTTAATGCCTTATTTTTTCAAGATTTAAATGGCTTAACTAATGGTTATTGACTGTATGTCTGTAATGTCTCTTTTTGATCTTCATAATTCATTAAGGTGTACATAAAGGAGAGGGAGAGAGGGTGTTAGCATAATGTGTTCAACAAGTAATTATGACCTTACTTGATAATCTTTCGGAATACTACAGATGGAACTGACTACACTTTATCTCTGATGTAGGTTTGTAGACATATGAAGGAGTATCGATGGAGACATGACCTGGATTAGTCTTTTATTTAAAGCCTTATAAAATTGTGAATGTATTATAATGGTATACTTCCCTGGAGTGATTGTTTTATACTCCAGGAACTGGTCGGTATATCTGAAGAAATTTATAATCAATGAAGAAGTATTAAAAAAAAACAGAAGGGGGTACCTTATCTGCTTTTGAGTAACAAAATGGAATACACTGAACTATCCACCAAGAGACAGTTCTCTTTGAGGCAGGTGTCCCTTTACCTACCTCCCCATAGGTGATGAACAGCTGTTGCCTGTCCTGTGTATGGTCCTTGGTATGAGTCATGTAGTAACTTAAAGCCCTTTTTACATCCATGCTGTGTAATCTACACTCCCCTGAGCTAGAGTGATCAGTAAAGAAAACTGGCAAGGTAATAGACTGGTTCAAATGGAAGTCAGAGACCACCTGGGGAGGGACTTCCTATTAGTTCTCAACACTACCTTGTCCCTATGGAAGGAGACATAGTCCTTTTCCACACAGAGGACCTGGAGCTCACTTATCCTCCTGGCAGAAGTGATTGCTACCAGAAAGACTACCTTCCAAGTAACAAATGTAAGCTCTGCAGAAGCCATAGGCTCAAAGGGCGGAAGCATAAGCTGGGCAATGCAAATGTTAAGGTACCATGCTGGCACTGGTTCTCTGTGAGGGGGAAACAAATGAAAAAGTCCTTTAAAGAACCTTCTGAAGATAAGATTTGATGCTAGGGAGGTGTCGTTTTTGCTGAAATGTATGCTGACACTGAAGCCAGAGGCACCTTCAGGGTTGAGTGCTGCAACCCTTGGGAATGCAGGTGAGTCAAATAGTCCAGCAGGGTTGGGATGCCAGCTTGAGCTGGGACTATACCCTTATCTCTACACCATATGGAAACTCTTTTCCATTTTGAGGCATAGGTTTTCTTTTATTTTTATTTATTTATTAAGTCTAGGATTACAAGTACCTTTGAACCAAGGCTCTTTTACAAAGGTTCCACGTCAGGGATAAACACACAACAAGGAAACAACATTGAATTAACAGTAAAGCAATTCTTGTACTGCAGTGCTATTGTCTGTCTGAAGAGAGGAGAGAGGGAGAGAGGGTAGATGCAGCCAGGGGTGTCGGCAGGCATACGCACTGTACGCAGCACAGTACAGTAAAAACAATCTGGCAAGGGCAGCAAATCAAGCAGGGGCAACAAAAAGAGGAAAACAAGGACATTGTGAGTAACATTGTGTCTGTGTCTCACTGATATCTTTTGCCTTTGTTGTTGTTTGCTATGGAGCACTGATGCCACCAGCCTGATACACAAACAAGAACAACTTACCAGGTAGGCAGAAAAACAAAGGAAGGAGGATTACAGGAGGAAACTGATTACTGTACTTGAACCCAGACATGGCAAACAGAGGGAGAGGGGGAGGGGGCAATGGTGTGGCATAGCAGCACATATTTTGGTTTATGTTTACATAATGGGGTGGCAGGGGCAACAGTGCATCAGTTTTGAGTACAAGTTTAAAATTCCTGGCTACACCCCTGGACGCAGCCAGAGGCATTTGTCGAGAAAAGTGGGAAGGAGAGACGGAGGACAAGAGGGGGCAGGGTGAAGGTGAGTAATAAGTGCAGCAAAAGGGGCATGGAGAGACTAAGGAGGTGGTAAGAAGACCTGGGTTTTTAAGCTGTCGCCTCAGGAGTCTGGGGGAAGGAGACTGGGAGGGAGCAGGGGCTTAGCAGTAGGCTAGAGCTGTGTGGGTCATGAGCTAGGTGAGGCAGTCACAAGAGCTAGAGGCAGTGAGATGGGCCTGGAGCCTGGTTTTAAACAGACCTAGTGTAGCGGCTGAGGCGATGGTGTTGCTGAGACCATTCAGCCATAGAGGAGCCCTGTAGGTGAAGGAGCGTTGGCCCTGAGTTGTACAACAGTGAGGGACTTGTAGATTCTGGGTTATTGAACTCATGGTGTTCCACTGGTTAGTGTTTTGATGTAATAAGGCAGAAACACCAGGAGATGTTAGGCCAAGGTTGATTTTTCTTGCCATAGCACAGGTGCAATACTTTATCTGGTTGGAGAGTTGGAGCCATCCAGCTTGTGCATAGAGGGCACAGGTGTGGGTGAGGCGGTGGGCACCAGTTGTGAGTCAGCAAGCTTTGTTTAGGGCAATTGTTATACGACAGAGGGTGGATGTTGAGGCAGAGCCATAGATAATGAGGCCATAATCAATAACTGACACAACCAAGCTCTGGACGGCAATCTTCAGGGCTTCTGGGATGAGATACTGTCTGTGCTTGTAGAGCAATCCAAGGCATGTATTGGCAGCTTTGGCCACGCTGTCGATGTGAGCAGAGTAGGAGAGCTTGGGGTTGAGCAAAATCCCTAGATATTTGAAGGAGGATACTTGTTCGAGGACAGATTCCTGTTTGGTGGAGATGGTGAGGGGGTGATGCCTGTGACGGTTATGAGAACTACAGAATAGCAGGAACTTGATTTTCCTGTGATTTAGGACCAGTTTATGATTGGAGAACCAAGTTTCAACGGCACTGAATCCAAGCTGTAGGCTGAGTTGGAGTGGTGCAGGGTCCTGATGTGTGGAGAAGACAACAGCATCATCCGCGTACAGGATGATTTGTTCCAAGCTGGATTGAGGTAGGAAGTTTAAAAACAGACAGAAAAGTAGTGGGCCCAGTATGGACCCCGGGGGACTCAAGAGTGTACAGGCAAGGTATGTGACAGAGCATTGGCAATTTTTACTCTTTGAGAGCGGTTTTCAAGGTAGCTTCTGAACCAGAGGGCTGAGTCAGGTGCAAGGCCGGCAATGAGTAGCTGGTCAAACACTAGATGATGATGGACCATGTCGAATGCCTTCGCTAGGTCGATGAAGACAGCCCCAGAGAGAAGACCTTTATCTAGGGAGCTGTGCACTTTACCAGTAAATTCAAGTAGGGCAGTGGTGGTACTATGCCCTTTTCTAAAACCATGCTGCTGAGTGCACAGAATGTTGTATTTGTCCAAGTAGTCAGTGAGCTGGTCTGCAACAATACGCTCAAGGGCCTTGGAGAGTGGTGGCAATATGGAGATCGGATGATAGTTTGAGTGGCTGGTCTTATCCCCCATTTTTGTGGACAGAGGTCACTGTGGCAGTTTTCCAAATTTCTGGGAATGTACTGCTGTTGAGGGAGAGGTTAAGAATTTTAGTGGGGGGGGGACAAAGGACCTCATCAAGTGAAAGTGATAGCAGCTTAAGGTCTAGGGCGTCACTGCTGGGTCTAGATTTAGAGATGGCTGAGGTGATTTGGTGGCGAGCTTCACTCATCTTAATCTCCCTGAAGTAGAAGCATGGCTGGTTGGTTGAAGTGCAGGGAGCGCTTGAGGGGGTGTCATTAACCAGGAAGAAATCAGGCAGAAGAACAGAGCTGAGGTCAGTAAAAGCCGTGTTGAAGGTGTTAGCAATGACCACAGCATCAATGGTAGTGGACCCATCTACAATTAGCATTGCCGGAGGGGACTTTGATTGTCCCAGTGATGTCCTTGATATTGTCCCAGAAAGCATGGCCTTTTCCCAAGGTGTTGGTGAGGACGTCCTTACAATATAAACTTTTCGTGAGATGAATAGATTTGGTGCAGGCATTATGGGCATGTTTGTATTTTTGGATATCAGACTGTTTGCCTGTGGCTTTAGCCGCCACCCATAGGTGGTCCCTAAATTTCTGCTGTGAGAGGAGCTCCACAGTTATCCAAGAGTTACAGAGGGCTTTTGCTTTCCACTTTTTAGTGGGAGCAAAGAGGTCACAGGCCTTGTTGAAGGTGGTAATGAAGTAATCGAGGGCTATGTTAGCATCCGACGCATTGTAAATAGGCATCCAGTCTTGAAGGGATAGGTGCTGTTTGAGATGGGTAAGTTTCCCACATGGAAGGACTCTGCTGGTTATGATTAAAGGGGGTGGTTTTTGAAATTTATTAGACCATTCACATAAAATCAGGGAGTGGTCACTGAGACAGTCTGGGAGAACGGAGGGATTGGTGATCCTGGAAGGGTGATTGGTGAGAACTCAGTCCAGCAGTGTGCTGGTGCCTGTTTAGTAATTAATCCTAGTAGGTGTAGTAATGAATTGTGAGAGGTTAGCAGCTGTAATGGCATCCTTATGAATGCAGGCATCAGATGTGAGCCAGTTAATATTGAAGTCACCAAGAAGGATGTGTTCAGAGCCAGGGGGTTGTGAGCTGACAAAGTTAAGAACTTCTTTGATGCCAAGATCTTGTTCCCGAGGTGAAATATAAACAGAGACGATGGTGAGGACTTTTTGATTGGGACCAAGTAGGATTTTTATGGGTAGGAGCTGGGCAGAGGAGACAGGCACAGGAGTTGACATAGGGTGTCCCAAGAGAGTATCCTTAATATAGATAGGGCAGCTGCCTCCCCTTTTGGAGATACGGTCCAGTCTGAAAATATTGTAGCCCTGCAGGGTAATTGCCAGATCCGGGATTTTAGGTGTCAGCCATGTTTCGACAATTGCAAGGATGTCCGGATTATGTTAGCTGGTGAAGGCTTGTAGTGCATCAAGCTTTGGCAGTAGGCTGCAGATGTTAAGGGTTGCGATGGTAAGAGTTCCTGCCTTTTTCAAGGGGCTGGAACAGCTAGAGCCAGGGGTCGGGTGGACATTTCCTGATATCAGTAGAAGAAGTAGGAGAAGCTTCAATGAGCTGAGGCATAGGTCCAGTAATGTAGACTTGTGTTTCTTTTTATTGTATGGACAGCGGGTGTATTCCATATGGCAGCCCCGATGATATGCAATATGGTACAGTAGGGATAGGTTGGCATAGAGACCAACCATGGTGCTGTTATGAAGCAGCCAGGTATTGGCGAGCAGGGGCCCATGTGTAGGACTGTGCAAATGGTGAAGTGTATCCAGTGTGCAGCTGGTAGTGGCAAGGTAGATTGTGGGTAAGGGAAGGGGGTGGCAAGGGCCTGGAAGAGAGAAAAGGGTAGGAAGAGCAAGGAGGGAGAGGAGGGGAAGGACTAGGTAGGGGAGGGAACACATGTTCAGAGTGGAACAAGGAAAGATGGGAGAGGTAGTGAAAGAGAGCTGGGAGTGGGTAGAAACAGCAAGGATGGGGTATGCAGCAGTTAGGGAGAGGGAATAGTAACGGCTTAGGCTTGGCGGTAAGCCAACAGGAGAGATCAGCAGTTGAACTCGGGTGAAGAGTGAGGGTAGTGAAGGAGAGAGAAAGGTAGTGAGGAGATAGTTCAATGAGAAGACGAGAGAAAAAAAGCTAGGCTGGAGTTGACAGAGTGAGAGGGCCAAGGCGGGCCAATGGAAAGGGGGAGGGCAGAGCAAAGGTGTATTTAAAGGAGGCCTGGGAGGGAGTGGGGGGGTGGAAAGAAAATTACAACTGGTGCAGATTTAGTAAGCTTAAAAGATAGCAGGATTTTCAAGCCAAAAAGGTGCTCCAATCAGCTGTGGCTAGAGCAGCAGTCTGGCCAATCAGGACCTGTCTGTGCGCAGCGCTGCACCAATCAGTGACTGGAGCTTGAAATTGAGATGGCGGTAGTACCTGGGGTAGGGATCCGGTCTGGAGGACCATGAAGGCGGCCAAGAGCCACTTGAGGAGTCGGGCGGCAACTGTAGGAATGGCCAGTGATCCGCCGTACAGAATCGCCGAGTGCCACTTCAGGTGCAGGTCCCCTGGGGAGGAGGAACTGGAGACACAATTTATTGATAGCTCAGACAAAAGGGGCAGGTAGCTGGCGGCAGACCGTCAGCAGGGGGTGGGGTTGCAAGAAGTTTCAACAAAAGGCTAAAGTGCTAATGATTGACTTACAGAAAGGCTAAAGCAGCTATGTAAAATGGGGTGGTGTTTGTGGCAGGGAGAGGGAGAGAAAGACAGAGAGAGAGAGAGAGAGAGAGAGAGAGAGAAGGTCAGAGGGAGGATGGAAGCCACGAGGCAAAAAATGGGTGGCCGAGATGTGGGTAAAGTTATAGGCACAGAGGGCAGAGACAGAGTTATTGCTAGTGGGACAGTAGAAAGAGCTAGGGGAAAGGAGGTAGAAGACAGGAGAAACACAAGAGCTGAGGATTGCACAGAGACTAGAGCAGGGGAGAGAAATAGGCAGAGATGGGGATAGACAATAAGGCGCTATGAGATGAAAAATGCAATCAATTCTGCTATTTCAAGTAACAGGCACCATTAACACAGCAACATTGATTAAGATTAAGCTAAACAGTAGCAAGTAAAACTTAGAAGCAATAAGCACAGTCAGAAACATTAGGCAGTATATTAAATAAAAAGTACAACTGGTGCAGATCTAGTAAGCTTAAAAGATAACAAGATTTTCAAGCCAAAAAGGTGCTCCAATCAGTTGTGGCTAGAGGAACAGTCCAGCCAATCAGGACCTGCCTATGCGCAGCGCCGCACCAATCAGTGACTTGAGCTCAAAATTGAGATGGTGGTAGTACCTGGGGTAGGGATCCGGTCTGGAGGACCACAAGGTCGGCCAAGAGTCACTTGAGGAGTCGGGCGGCAGCTGTAGGAATGGCCAATGATCCACTGTACAGAATCCCCGAGTGCCAATTCAGGCGCAGGTCCCCTGGGGTAGGGATCCGGTCTGAAGGACCACGAGGGCAGCCAAGAGTCGCTTGAGGAGTCGGGCGGTGGCCATAGGAATGGCCGGTGATCCTCCATACAGAATCGCTGAGCGCCACTTCAGGCGCGGGTCCCCTGGGGTAGGGATCTGGTCTGGAGGACCACGAGGGCGGCCAAGAGTCACTTGAGGAGTCGGGTGACGGCCATGGGAACGGCCGGTGATCTGCCGTACAGAATCGCTGAGCACCGCTTCAGGCATGGGTCCCCTTCTTAGTGGAAGGTTTCCTATATCCTCTGAGGACCTCCAGTACCCCTTCAGAGAATTGTCAGTCTGCATATTCTAAGTCCTCAAGAGCCAAGTCTTGCACTTGAGAGACCTGAGATTGGGGTACCCGACCCTCCCCTGGAAGGAGGTCAGCAGGTTGTACCTTTGTGGGAGGTGAATCAGTTTGGTCATCAAGAGCAGGAGGGAGTACCAAGGCTGTCTTGCCCAGTCTGGGGATACCAGAATCATTGAAGCTGGCTGCAACCTGAGCTTGATGAGCACCCTGAGTATCAGAGGAAATGGGAGAAAGGCATAAAGATGCCTCCCTGTCCAATCCAGAATCAGGAGATCCATGTGAACTGTCCCCCTTACAGGGGCCCTGCAACAATACTGAGGTAAGTGGTGATTTTGGTGGGAAGCAAAAATATCTATTTCTGGGGTTCCCCACCTCCTGAATAGAGCATTTACCACTTGCTTGTTCAGTGCCCATTTGTGACTGGCCTGGTTTATCCTGCTCAAGGCATCTGCCAGGGTATTGTCCTTGCCAGGCAGATGAACTGACTGTAGGGAGACGTTCAGGGAGTGAGCAAGGCTCCATATCTTCATTGCCCCTGTACATAGTGGAGTGGACCTTGTCCCTCCTTGTTTGTTGATGTAGTACATTGTTGTGGTATTATCTGTTCTGACTTGTACCGCCTTTTCCTGTATTAGATGAGAGAAAGCCTGAAGGGCCAGGTAAACAGTCCTTAACTCCAGCAGGTTTATGTGTAGGAGTGAGTCTGCACTCTTCCAGGTACCGTGAATGGTGTGCTCCCCCAAATGAGCACCAGACCCTAACAGGAAAGTATCTGTTGTGAGAACCAGTGAAGGGGGCTCCTGCAGGAATGGGACCCCTTCTCTCAAGTTTTCCAGCTCCCTCCACCATTGGAGTGCCTGTAGTAACACCTTTGTGACTGGTACTGGCTTTGATAGGGAGTCCTGTGATGGCACCAGTGTGCTCTGAGGTGTAACTGAACATCTCTCACCTGAAACCTGGCACCTATGACTGTGCTTGTTGTTGAAGCCATGTGCCCTAACAGTTGTAGAAACTGTCTTTGGCCTGCTCAGGACAAATGAGCCTGCCAAAAGCTGGAAGATTTCTGCTCTCTCCTGAGGGAGAAAAACCCCTTCCCAGTATAGTGTTTAGTTCTGCACCTATGAACTGCAGAACCTGCACAGGGGTCAGGACTGACTTTTTGATGCTGAGGAGGAATCCCAGGGAGTGCAACAGATCCTGGGTTACCTGAAGGTGCTCTGACACCTGCTGGTGAGATTTTCCCATGATTAGCCAATCGTCCAAATAGGGAAAACTGTGACACCTAGCCTTCTCAGGTGTGCCACTACTACTGCCATGCACTTGGTAAAAACCTTTGGTGCAGAGGTGAGGCTGAAGGGAAGTGTTGAGAACTGGTAGTGGCCTGATGGGAGTCTGAACCTGAGATATTTTTTGTGTGACTCCTTTATGAGAATGTGGAAATATGCATCCTTTAGGTGTAAGGAAGCTAGCTAGTCTCGTTTTTGCAGAGTTGGCAAAATCATGGCCAATGTGACCATCTTGAACCTGGGTTTTACCAAGTACTTATTTCGCAGTCTGAGGTCTAGTATAGGCTGCCACTCTCCATTCTTTTTTGTTGTTAGGAAGTATCTTGAGTAGAACCCTTGCCCACTTTGGTTGGGGGGAACAGGCTCCACAGCGCTTGCCAGCAGTAAAGCCTTCACCTCCTGCTCCAGTAGTTTTCTTTCTGTGAAAGGAGCTGGTGTGAATAGATTTGATCTTGGAGGAGGAAAGGACTTGAAACAAAGGGACAGACCCTGACTCACTATTTCCAGAACCCACTTGTCTGTGGTTATTTTCAACCATTCCTGAGAATAATGAGTCAGTCTGCCCCCTACAGGAGATGGAGAGGCAGCCTGAGGGGAAAGGTCAGGGATTTTGCTTTGCTTGCTGCTGCAACTGTGCAGATTGGGATCCTCTCCTGGAACCCCTTCTGCCTCTGGCTCTATAAAAGCCACCCTGCCGTGGCTGGTACTGCTGTTGGGGAACAGCCTGCACTTGAAAGAAAGGCCTCCTAAAAGAGAACCTACCCCTGCCTACCCTAGCATAGGACGAAGTGTAAGGAGAGGCTCTCTCTCTAGTAGAATTGCTCCCGAAAGTAGCCTTGTACTCGTCTACTTTCTTCATATGTGCCTCAGTCTGGACTCCAAAAAGAGAATGGCCCTCGACTGGGAAATCCATAGCCTTACTCTGGGTGTCCTGGGTGAGATTAGTGGCTTTCAGTCAGGCAAATCTCCTTAGTGCTATGGTACCTGCCATCCATCTAGCAGCTGTGTCATTTGTGTCAGCTACCATTTGAAACTGGTACTTGGATGCCTCCAAGCTCAGTCTTGCAGTGTCCAGCAGCTCTGACACTGTTAAAGAGGGGTTAGCCTCAGCATTATCTACTACTGACTACCAAAGAGCCTTCTGATAGAGGGCTGCATACGCCTGATAGCTAGCTTGGTGAACTGCCAGGGATGTCGAAAGGTACCCTTTTTTGCCATGCTATCCATTTTCCTTGATTCCTTCTCAGGGGCATGAGATGACAAGGGAGTTTTAGCCTTTTCATAGGCAGCCTGCTGAACAATACCCTGGTGGTCTGGATGAGTAAACAGGAACTCAGCTCCTGACTTTTCAAGCTGGTATTTCTTGCCACACTTTTTGTCAGTGGGTGTGACAGTGTTGGGAGACTTGAGGATCTCCAGGACATCCTTTTTAAATAATTTTTACATAGGCAGGAGGAGCCTCTTGGTAGGTGCACAAACAGTAACTTTCTCAGCAGGAGTGATCACAGACTGCTTAGGGGTAGTAAACCCTGCAGCACCTGAAGTAAGGCTAGAGCCTGGGCTAGATCAGCAGGTGAAGTAGCAGGTAAAGACACCTGAGGGACTCCTTGAGGCATTTCAGCCAGGGTTTCAGTATGCTTTGCTTTCTTTAATTTTTTGTCAGGCACTGGGGAGTCAGCTGGTTCACTGCCTCTCTTGCCAGAGCCCTCAGCTATATCAGGGGTGGATTTAGAGGCTCTGGAAGGAATAGCCACAGTCTTAGAGGGGGTGGTTAGAGCCCATGGACCCCTCTTCTAACTTTCTTTTAAGCTTCTCCCTATGTTTTTCCACTGTTTTATCAGGGAAAGACTTACAAATGTCACAATTTTCAGAAAAAATGCTGCTGACCAAGGCAGAGCAAACACAAGTCATGTTTGTCTGCCTTGGCAAACACTTCTGCACACTTCAGACAATTTTTAAAGCCAGGAGGTCCTGTTTTCTTTTTAGGTTTATCTGACATTATAAGAAAACAGGAACCAGGAACTGACAAAAATAAGAAGAATTTAAATATTTGCTGTCAGTTCTTAGAAGATTAGCGGTCAGTTCAGCAACCGATAAAACCCCAAAACTAGCAGTTCCGATCGGATCCAGAACCGAAAAACCGCTGAGGAAACCAATAAACTTCAGTTCAAATGTGGTAAAATTTAATAAAATGAAAGAAAAAATTATTGGAACCTAAAAAAGGTTCCGATTCAAGAGAAAAAAGGGTCGGTTACCCCTCGGTTCACAGGAACCACAAGGAACCAGTAAACAAATCTAAAATTTAAAACTATGAAGTTAAAAACACTAAAAACAATTACTCTAGGCAGTAATGAAAGAATTAAACAAAATACTCAAGGTTTTTTGTTCAATGCACTTCACGAATCGCTCTTGATTGAGAGAAGATCTCCAAGGCATCTGAACTTTGCAGTGGAGAGAAGAAATCGGAGCTTAGAATGTAGGCAGTTACACTGGGCAGTTTTGTAACTGGATGCACAAGCTAAAGATTCCATCATTAGCAAAGCATTCCATTTGGCTCCGGGACAGTACTGACTTTAAGCAGCACTGCAAGAGTAATAATATTAGTGGATTCCTGGGGTTAGAAGTGACATATATAGAGGTAGTAGTGTGGCGAGATAAGGCTATACCTTATTCTTATAATCATATTTCATGGTATTTTTATGTGAGAAATGCATCACAGATGCCCATGTGGCCCAATGTAAGTGCAAGGGATCATGGGTACAAAGACATGGTCCCTGAGGAGTGATGTAACTCTTGTTACTGGGCAGAGAAGAAAAAATTACTTACCGTGGTAATCTTGTTTCTTCTAATGGAGTCTTGCTGTATTCTGACAATATGCAGTATGACCGACAGGTTCAGCTGCCCTGGTGAGTTAAGAGTTAAACCCTATGCAAATACATAGAATGTTGAGCTCGAGCTTGGTTTCCAAATCACTGTCCTTGGTGCATTCTATGAAACTGACCAGATTCTTACGTAACTACTAATAAAAGAAATGCCAAATAAAAATAAACCATAACTATAATTAACACCCCAAAGGTAAATACACACAACAATAGGGCATAAAAAGACTCAAGTCACTGATGCCCAGAAAAAACACCACCCACTGGTGGGTAAAGGAATTAACAACTGGAGTGCAGAGACCATGCTTCCCTAGGTTCCAGAGGGGAGGCAGGGTGGGTGGTCAGAATACAGCAAAACTTCATTAGAAAAAACAAGATTACTATGGTAAGTAATTTTTTTCTTCAAACAACATGAAGTCTTGCTGTGTTCTGACAATAAGCAGACTACCAAGCAGTGCCCCGTGGAGGTAGGCACAGAACCTACTTAGGGAATAGGCTCTGCAATACTGCTATGCCAAACCTGGCATCACTCCTGGCCTGGGTGTCCAGGCAGTAGTGCTTGGTGAATGTGTGAACAGTTTTCCAGGTAGCTGCTTTACAGATGTCAAACAGGGGGATATCTCTGGCAGCTGCTATGGAAGTGGCTGTCTCCCTAGTAGAGTGAGCCCTTAGGCCCACCGGTGCTCTTTACCTAGTTTGCATTAGCAGAACTGGATGCAGGCCACAATCCATCTGGAAATGGTCTTCTTTGTGGCTGGCCTGCCTTTACCCACCTCACCATAGGTAAGGAAATTGCAGTTACGTAAGAACTTACCGTAACAGTAGATCTTCGAGAGAGGTTCCTGCAGTAGGTCTTCACATATAGGACTGCGCCCCCTGGTGTCAGGTTCCAACGGCAAACTTGTAGGTAGCAATCATCACCGGAGACCACCCCCGACGTCAGGTGATGTGAAGTCAGCCTGACTATAAAAGGGGTGGTCCCGCGCCCACCCTCCAGTTCTTGTCCACCGGAGACCTAGAGAAAGGTAAGTAGAAAACAGGAGGAGTGTAAACTCCTAGGACCATGCTTCCTCTCTAGACCCAAGGACTAGGTAGGATGAAAATAAAGGAAACATTCCAGGAGTAGGGGAAAGGTGGGTGGGAAACTAGACCTACTGCAGGAACCTCTCTCGAGGATCTACTATTACAGTAAGTTCTTACGTAACTGCAATATCTTACTTCGAGAGGGTTCCTGCAGTAGGTCTTCACTTATAGGACTGAATATCAAGCAGTCCCAAAGCAAATAAAATGGAGGTACATCCGGAAGGAGAAGTCACCAGAGGAAATTATGACAGAAGGCCTTGTAAAACTGCAAGACCAAAGCCAGTTCTGTGCCTACAGGCAATGTCCAGACTGTAATGCTTAGTGAAGGTGTGAACAGATGACCATGTGGCCGCTGCACAGATCTCTGCAGTAGACACATTCCTGAAAAAGGTAGTAGAAGTTGCAACACTCCGAGTGGAGTGACCTTTAACTGCCCCCGGAAGGGACTTCTCATATTTCTGGTAAGTGAAATGGATGCAGTTGGCTAACCATCTGGAAACAGTCTGTTTAGAAATAGCCTTGCCCTGGCACTGGGAAGCAAAGGCTACAAAGAGCTGATTGGATTTATGGAGCCCTTTAGTCCAGTTTGTGTAGTATCTCAGAATCCAGTGCACATCCAAAGTGTGCAGCAGGTATTTCCCCATTAGAATATTGTGGATAGTATACAGGTAATTCCACGCTTTGATTCAGAGTGGTTTTTGAGACCACTTTGGGGGAGAAATAAAGGGCTAGTTCAAAGTACTGCTCTGTCCCTATGAAAAATTAAATAGGGTTCCTTACAGACAAAAGCCTGAAGCTCAGAGACCCTTCTAGCGGAGGTGACTGCAACTAAAAACAAAGTCTTCCAGGAAAGGAAGCGCAAATCGCAGGTAGAAGCTGGCTCAAACGAAGGTAAGGTCAGCTTCTTGAGCATGAAATTCAGATCCTGGGGGGGACAGGGATTCCTGATCAGAGGTTTCAAGTGAAGGATGCCTTTCAGAAAGGTTTTAGCAACCTCCAGCTGAGCCAAGGTTTTGCCCTCCAACAGGAGGTAGTAGGCCGACACCGCAGTGAGATGGACCTTAATGGAGGAGTAGCTAAAGCCAGTCTCAGATAAATGTGCGAGGTAATCTAACACCTGGGCCACCGAGCATGAAAAGGGATCCCAGCATCTTGCTAGGGCCCAGATCGAAAATCATTTCCACTTCATGGCTTAAGTGGATCTAGTAGAGGGTTTTCTGGCTTCTACTAAGATATGTGCCACCTGTGAGGAGACACCGTAGTGGGAAACTGCTATGTCCACAGGTGCCATGCATGAAGGTGGAATGACTGAAGGCTCGGGTGCACCTGGGTTCTCTGCTCGTGTGTCAGAAGGTCATGGAAAATGGTAAGGGAACCAGGGGTTCCAGTGCCAGTTGTTGCAAAAGGGGATACCAAATCTGGCATGGCCAGAGAGGAGCAATGAGGATCACATGTGCTCCTTCCTGCTGAAGTTTCACCAGAACCTTCTGAATGAGAGGAAAGGGAGGAAAGGCGTAGAGAAACCTCCCTGTCCAGGAGAGAGACAGTGTGTCTCGCCAAAAAGCACCATGCCCGGGAACGAGCGAGCAAAAGCTGGGAAGTTTTACGTTGAATGGGGAGGTGAACAGATCTATCTCTGGTCGACCCCATCAAAGAAAGAGTTCTTCGACCACCTCCGACTTTAGCTCCCACTCGTGAGCCCTGGCTACTGATCGGTTGAGATGTCCACCAGGATGTTGCTTACACCTGGGACGTGGACTTGCTGTCAAGAAAAGGCTGTGCTGAATCATCCAGTACCAGACCCTCACTGCTTCTCTGCAGAGAGGGTACGAGCAAGTTCTTTCCTGTTTGTTGATGTACCAGACAGTGGACATGTCCATCTGGGCCAGAAGTGATCCCGGTACCAGGAGTGACTAAAACACCTGGAGGGCATAAAGAACCGCCCTGGTTTTCAGAACGTTGATGTGGAGCATAAGCTCCTGGTCAGACCAAGACCCTTGTGTCTTGTGAACCCCCAGATGGGCTCCCCAGCCCAAGTCTGAGGTGTCCATGGTGAGGATTTGGGCTGGAACAGGGGAATGGAAAGGTGTTCCCCCCAATAGGTTGGAGAGATCCTGCCACCAGCAAAGATCCCTCTGAAGGCTGTTGGAGATCATGACTTTTTGGCTCTTGTCATCCGTCCTCTGGTCCCACTGGACTTGGAGAGACCACTGGGTGACCCTCATGTGAAGCCTGGCCAGGGGCACAGTGGAAATGGCCACTGCCATCAGTCCCAAGAGACGTAGCATGGCATGTGCTGGGATCCACCGAGTCTGGGCCACGAGAGTGGCTTGAACAACTAGTCTCGGCTCGATCCGATGGCAGAAAAGCCTTGCTGTGAACTGTATCTAGTACCACTCCAATGAACTGGAGCCGTTGTGATGGTACTAGCTGGGATTTGGGCAGATTGACCATGATACCCAGATAAGAGAACAAGCTCAGAGTGAAACAGAGAGCCTCTTTCAGGCTGTTCGGAGAGGGTGCTGCGAGGAGCTAGTCATCCAGGTACAGGAAAATGTAAATGCCCTGGTGGCGGAGAAAAGCCACCACTACCGCTAAGCACTTCGTGAACACCTGAGGGGCTGAAGAAAGGCCAAAGGGAAGCACTCAAAACTGAAAATGGATCTCTAGGAAAGTAAAATGGAGAAAGCGGTGGTGGGCCAGGTGGATAGGGATGTGCAGGTAGGCATCCTGCATATCCAGGAAGCACAGCCAAGAATTTGAATGGAGCAGGGGGAGGAGCCCCTGAAGGTTCAACATGCGAAACCTCTTGTACTCGACAAAGAGGTTTAGTATGCTAAGATCCAGGATCAGTCTCAGATTGCCCGTTTTCTTTGGGACTAGGAAAAAGTGGGAATAAAGTCCCCTTCCTATCTGTTTTTGAGGGACGGGTTCTATGGCCTACTTTAGCAGAAGAGCCTGGATCTCTTGAGAGACAATGGGGATCTGATCCCTTGGATAGAAAGACCATCCTGGAAGAAGAGGGGCTGGCATCTCGGAGAACTCTATCAAGTGACCCCGCTGGATAAGCTGTAGCACCCAAGATTCTGTGGTGATGAACCTCCACCCCTCCGGGAGGAGGTCGAACCTCCCTCCAACCGGTACCTCCTTGCTTAACGGAGGGAGTGGAAGGAGGAGAAAGGAGTCAGTATGCCGAGGCGAGGGGAGCTTATGCCCCAGAGGCCGGCTTGGGGAACTTGGCCTAGGGGGTTTGTGCCCCTGAACCGGGGGCGCGTCTTTTGTCCTGACGCTTACCCTGGCTCTTATTCCACCTTCTTTGGTAATGAAAAGGCTGCTTTTTCTGTCCCATCTGCTACATAGAGCATACATCCTGAAGGGAGTGTCCACTCTCCTGCAGCCCTGTGATAATGTCTTTAACATCACTGCCAAAGAGGATGGAACCCCTAAAAGGGGCGTCCAAAGGGAGGACTGGACATCTTGTGCCAGACCCGCTATCTGTAGCCAGGACAGGCGGTGAAGGCAGATCCCGTGGCTGCCACTCTAGCCACTGAGTCATACTTTGCGCGCAATGCATGATGGCAAGAGGACTTTCCCATCCTGACCTTGTCCAGAAGCTTTTTCCTGAGGGTTTCATCCTGGACCTCCAGGAGGTCCCTTTCCAGTTCTGAAAGAGATGACTTCTGGAAGGCAACCATGTGGAAAACATAGTTGAGGGACCAAATGGCACAAGAGGAAGAAGAGTAAATCTTCCAGCCAAACTGGTCCAACTAACGAGAGTCCTTGTCCGGAGGCGAGGAGCTCAGGTGTTTCGGTTGAGTTGACCAGTCGTGAGCGGCCTTGATCACCATAGAGTCAGCTTTTGGATGGGTGGTGAGGTGTTGAATCCCTTCTGGGGGATAATAAGTACAGTCCACCTTTCTCGAGACTGCCGATGGAGGAAGGCTGCTGCCATACCGAGGTCACCAGATCTTCATGAGGGCCCATCCATGGGGGGATGGGGATGGGGATGGGATCCGAAGTAATTAAATCCAGGTGTTCTGCCAATCTCCTGCATTGTGGATCCACCTTCAAGGCCAGCCTCCTGCCTGATGGTGCGTAACAGATTCGCTGAAGGGTCTCCTCTACAGGAGATTTTGGGGACTCCTTGGGAGGCACCTCAATGGGTGATCTGGGGTCCAAAGGCTCGGAGTCAGAATCCGTGTCGAAGGGCTCAGAACCGCTGGGTATGGAAGGATCCACCCCAGAAGATCCCACTATAAGAGCACCCGATGCCCTTCTGGAGGGAAGCGCTGGAGGGCGGGCCCTGGGTAGGGGAATATCCCCCACTGACTGCCTGATCTCCGTGAGGACTGGGTTCTGACATCCTGCCATCATGGGGGGGCTGACTCGTGGTCAGGCGCTGGAGGTGGCGGGGGAGGAGGCTGAAAACCCTGGGTAGCATGGGTACTGAGGGTATTGCCATGAAGGGTACTGGAAACCCGGCAATGCTGGAGAATAGTAGGAGTACCCAGAGTATCCCAGCATTGGGTATCCTGACATCGGGTATCCTGGAATTTGGGGTACGTGGCCTGGCATCAGATACGGAGGAGCCGACAGTGGGCCGCCTGGTGGCGGAGCATGAGGATCTGGCCCCAGGAACCCACCTGAAGGATCTGGGCCTACCGGAGGAGGTGCCAGGACACCACTAGGTGGTGTGGGATCTGGAAGGGCCCCTGAAGGTCCTGAGGGAGGAGGATCCATTGACAGATCCCCAGCTGGCGATGGTCTCCTGTCCAGGGGCGTTGAAAGACCATGTGAAGGGGGAAGTTCCAGGAGGGACTCCAATGAAAAGTTAACTTGCGATTCTGCCAGAGTGGGAAGCGCAGGATTGGGTGGCGAATCCCTAGGGCGAAGAACACGGTGGGATGACGAGTCGCTCTGCCGCTCACTCTGTCCAATGTTGGGGGCCAAGCTGGAGCCCGACGGGAGAGTGAAAGTGTCCGGGCAGGCAACGGAGGAGCCGTTGACTGACTGATCGGATCTAACCGGGCTAGTGGAGGCCGGGAGACTGCTGCTAGACTGACTGGTCAGAGCTGTGCGCCCTTTGACGGAGTCGAGGGGTGACTTTATCGGCTAAGCAGATGGGTGACTGTACAGAAACCTCCAGAGAGGTGACCCCCCGCTGCCCGCTCACCTCGGCAGGAGGGGGAGAAGGTGCCCAGCCCAAACAGGTGGACGGGGTACCAGAAGGAGTACTCATGGTTTTTGTAGGCTTACTGTGTGGTGACAGGCTTCTGTCCCAGCGCTTCTCCTTACTTTTCTTTTTTCTTGGGGCCAGCGACGACGACCTTTCCCTCAACTCCTGGAGCTCCTTTTCCATTGACGCCAGTCATCGGGTCAAGAAGTGGGCCTTGAGGGTTCACTTACGTCTGGTGTGAGTTGCCTGGTTGAAGGCCTAGCAGATGGGGCACTCCTCGCTGTTGTGCTTAAAGCCTAGGCACAAGAGGCAGCAGGAATGGTCGTCCCCGTGCGGGATTTGAACTCCGCACTGCGAGCACTTCTTCTTTGGTAGAGAAGACATCAATCAATGAAAAATTGGTATGAAAAGTATTTATGAGGTGAAGAAAACTTTGACTAACACTGCAGGCATTTGATCACTGTTCTACTCATAACCGAACGAACTGAGGTGACGGCAGGAAAGAACTGGAGGGCGGGTGCGGCACCATCCCTTTTATAGTCGGGCTGATGTCATGTCATCTGATGTCGGGGGCAGTCCCCGCTGATGATTGCTATCTACAAGTTTGCCGTTGGAACCTGACGCCAGGGGGCGCAGTCCTATATGTGAAGACCTACTACAGGAACCCTCTCGAAGTAAGATCAACTGAGTACAGTCCTTCCTATGGTCTTTTGTTCTGTCCATATAATAGCTGATGGACCTTTTTACATCCAAGCCATGCAGCCTGCATTCACCTGAACTGGAATGATCAGTGAAGAAGACAGATAATGTTATGGACTGATTCAAGTGGAAGTCCGAGTACTACTTTGGGGAGGAACTGCCTATTAGTTAATAGAACAATCTTGTCCCTGTGAGGGGCAATGTAGCTGGGTTCTACTGAAGGGCCTGAAGCTCACTGATCCTCCTGGCAGAGGTGATGGCCACTAAAAACACAGTCTTCCATGTCAGGAATTTGAGTTCTGCTGAAGACATGGGCTCAAAAGGGGGCTGCATAAGTTGAGCTATGCAGACGTCAAGCTCCCAAGAAGGGGTAGACTCCCTGTGAGGAGGGTGAAGATGAAGCAAACCCTTGAAGAACTCCTTAAATATAGGATGGGCAGCCAGGGAAGGGCCCTTCCTGGCTGACAGACAAGCAGAGACAACTGCCAAGTGCACCTTCAGGGTGGAGGGCTGCAGGCCCAGGGATTGAAGGTGAATGAAGTAATCCATCAGGACTGCCAAGCCAGCCTTCTGTGGATCAATTTCCTTCTGGGAACTCCAGATGGAGGATCTCTTCCATTTGGAAGAGTAAGTTCTCCTGGTGGAAGGTTTTCTGGAAACCCTAAGGATGTCCAGGACTCCTTCTGAGAGTGCAGGCCTGCATACTCTAAGTCTTCAAGAACCAAACTTTGAGCCGGAGGAACTCGAGGTTGGGGTACAGAATCCTCCCTTGGGAGGATGTCAGCAGGTTGTGCCTCATGGGGAGGCAAATTGGATTGGCCACTGACAGGGACAACAGAATTGAGTACCAAGACTGTCTGGCCCAATCTGGAGCAATCAGAATCATGGTGGCTGACTGAATCCTGAGCTTGACTAGGACCATGGGTATCAGAGGGAATGGAGAAAAGGCATACAGAAATCTGCCTGACCAATCCAGGAGCAGAGCATTCAGAGGCACTGAGCCCAGTGCTGGGGGCCTGCAACAGAACTGGGAAAGCTGATGATTGTCTGGGACTGCAAAGAGATCTATCTCTGGAGTGCCCCATCTTCTGAAGACTGTCAACAGAATTTGTCTGGTCAGGGTCCATTCGTGATGGCCCTAGTTGATCCTGCTGAGAGCAACTGCCAGGACATTGTCCTTCCCTGGCAGGTGGACTGCTGATAGGGAAATGTTTAAGGAGTAAGCCAGACTCCAGATCTTCATGGCCTCTGTGCACAGAACTGAAGATCTTGTTCCCACTGTCTGCTGATGTAATACATGGTGGTGGTGTTGTCTGTCCTGACCTGCACCACCTTGCCCTGTAGTATCTCAGTGAATGACCAAAGTGCTAGGAACACTGCTCTGAGTTCCAGCAGATTTATGTGCAGGAGAGATTCCTGCTGGAGCCATGTTTCATGAGCAGTGTGTTCCTATAGGTGAGCTCCCCATCCTAGTAGTGAGGCATCTGTGGTCAGCACTACCAAGGGGGCTTGTTGCAGGAAGGGGACTCCGGCCCTGAGGTTGTCCTGTCTTGCCACCACTGTAGTGCTTGCCTCAAAGTGGTAGTTACTGGTATCAGTTTGGACAGAGAATTCCCTTTCTGGGACCAAAAGGACCTCAGATGGAACTGGGTGTCCCTCATCTGAAATCTGGCCCAGGGACTACTGCTGTGGTGGCAGCCATGTGGCCCAGGAGCTGTAGGAAGTACCTTGCTGGGTGAGGTACCTGAAGATGGAATGACTCTGCCAACTGGATCGGGGCGTCCGCCCTTCCTGAAGGCAGAAAGGCCTTTGCTTGAATTGTGTCCAGCTCTGCTCCTATGAAATCTAGGATCTGGATAGGTTTCAGAACTGATTTCTTGAGATTTACCAGGAACCCCAGGGTTTGAAGGATATCCTGTGTGAGGGACAAGACTTCCTCTACTTGTTCGGAGGAGTGACCCACTACCAACCAGTCATCCAGGTAGGGATAAACCGTGACTCCTTGCCTTTTCAGATGTGCCATGACCACTGCCAAGCACTTTGTGAAGGCCCTTGGAGTAGATGTCAGCCCAAAGGGCATGGCCCTGAACTGGTAATGGCCTGAGGGTAGTCTGAATCTGAGGTATTGTTTGTGGGATTGCCAGATGGGAATGTGAAAATAAGGATCCTTTAGATCTAGGGATGCTAGCCAATCCCCTTGTCTGAGAGTAGGTAAAATGAAAGCCAGAGTGACCATCTTGAACTTTGGCTTTATAAGGTGCTTGTTGAAGTATCTCAGATCTAGTATGGGCTGCCACTTCCTGTTTTTCTTCAGGGTTAGGAAGTACCTTGAATACAACCCTTTTCCTCTATGCTGAGAGGGATCAGGCTACACTTCCCTGACTTGAAGTAGGGTGGAAACCTTTGCCACCAACAGGGCTGTTTCTGAGAGGGTGGCAGGTTTGAATGAGCTTGCTCCTGTTTTTAGGAACAGTTTGAAACTGAGAGCAAGACCTTGGCCTATTACCTCCAGGATCCATCTGCCCAAAGTGATGGACTGCCAGGCTTGAAGGTAGTAGGCCAGCCTGCCCCCTACTGGCAGTGGGGAGGTGGCCCAGACAGACACCTCAGGGTGTCTGTTTAGAGGGTGTAGTGGATTGAGAGATGGAACCAGCATGGCCAGTGCCTCTTCTGCCTCTAAAGTAACCCTATACTGTTGGTAGGAGGGAAAGGCTTGAGCCTGATGGAAAAGCTTGAGGTAAGGTCTACCTCTGCCTCCTCTAGTCTGCTGTCTTTGAGGGGTGGCAGTCCTTTCTTTGGCAGCTGCATTCTTGTAGGCTACCCTGTACTCATTCATCTTTTTCATATATGCCTCTGTTTGTTCCCCAAACAAAGAATTTTGTGTCAAGGGAAAATCAATGGCATTGTTCTGCATGTCTTGGGAGAGATTTGTACATCTCAGCCATGAAAACCTCATGAGGGAAATGGCCAAAGCCATTGAATGTGAGGCTGCAATATTGGCACCCACTGCCTTGTGGAACTGACATTTGGATGACTGAACCTCTTTACTGACCAGCTCCTGTAAGTCTGCTGCCAGTTCAGGAGGAGCCTTCTTGGCTAACTGTCCCACTGACTCCCAGAGGGACTTCTGGTATCTTGACACATGGGCCACATAGGATGTCTGCCTGATACCCAGGAAGGGGGCTAGATACCCTTTTTTTGCTAAGGAGTCAATTTTCCTTGAATCCTTATCAGAAGGATAAGAAACAAGAGGGGTACCAGCTTTCTTGCAAGCTGCCGCTTGTACTACCCCCACATGACTGCAGTGGCTACTTAGGAATTCAGTGTCACTGCCAGCCAACACATATTTCCTGTCCATTTTCTTGTCCACTGGTGGGACAGAACTTGGGGTATAGAGGATTCTAGAGGTCTGTTTTTTGAGAGGCTTATGAATAGGAATCATAAGCCCCTGGGAGACAGGGAGATTCATCATCTCCTTATAGTCATCTTCCTCCTCCCCCATCTCCTCCTTCTCCTGTCTAGTCTCTTGGACAGACAATTGTAATGTCTCTGCTACCTGCCTCATAAAAGCAAAATGGGAAGTAGATTCTGTAGTAGGATGAGGAGGAGACTCATACTGAGGATGTTCAGGGGAAACCTCAGGCTCAACAGGTTCACCCAGATCATCATCTTCTTCATAATCCTCATACTCTGACTCATAAAATTCCTCTGCAGCCAGACAGTCTGAAAGAACCAAACCGACAGGCATCATAACCGAGGTATGGGTTACTGGTCGTTGAGCCAGTTCACCCCAACCGGGCTGCAATGTCTGAACAATGCGGATAGCTTTTGTGATCTCTTCAGTGGTTGAAGCTGCAACAATTTGTTTACACAGTTCCGAACTGCTTTTCCTTGTCTTTTTTGCAGGGCCCGTATCAGGGGCTGAATCTGCTTGTCTTTTCCTCAATGAAGTTTCATCCTGGTCCGGGGGTTCGGTCCCCGGTTCAACCGGTTTCTCTTTTGAACTGGACTGGACCTCATTGAAAGATTTCTCTGCCATTCTATCCCTCAGTTTACCTAAATGTCTATCTAGGGTAGACTGAGGAAAATGTTTGCAAATTTCACAGTCTGATTGCAGGTGATCAAACCCTAAGCAATTCAGACATACTAAGTGCGGATCAATCTTAACAAATTGCTCCCCACACTCAGTGCAGCGTTGAAATCCAGTGGGACCTGTTTTTCTCTTGAGTTTCAGTGACATAACCCCTCACCAAATTTAGTACTTAACCCAGAGGCTTAGTTAGGCCGGTTAAACAAAGCCAATTAATGCCCTTTACCCAAAGTGGCTTAGTCAGGCCCGGATAAGGGAAAAATTCAAAGAAATATATTTATACCTGGTGGCTTTAGTTAGGCCAGGTAAAAAGAGAGAGAGAGAGAGAGACGAAGTTTTAGGCAACAAGTGGTTCAGTGCCTGTGTTAAAAACTGAGAAAAAAAATCTTGCTTTTTTAGTCCAAAACTTTGAATCAGAACCCCAATACAATATGATAAATTAACAGTTTACCACAAGAAAAAGAAAGAAGACCTTCGGTTTCATCCTGGTCGTGAAGAACCATACAGAAATCGAAAACTTACCGAAAATGAAATAAATCTAGACTAGTCTAACCTGTAACCACAGGACAGAGGTTTGAAAAACAAAAGAAATAAATAGTAGTTTGAAAAACCGTCAAAATTTGAAATTCAACCAAAGAAGTTGAGAAGCAGTCTCTGAGGCATCTTCACAGGTGAGTGGAGTAAAGAATCTGGTCAGTTACATAGAATGTACAGCGGACAGTGGTTTGAAAACCAAGCTTGAGCTCAACATTCTATGCATTTGCATAGGGTTTAACTCTTAAATCTCCATGGCAGCTGAACCGGTTGGTCATAGTGCATATTGTCAGAATACAGCAAGACTTCATGTTGTTTGAATCTGTCAGCTGCTAGGCAGGGACTAGAGTTAATTGAATTATTTAAAAGGAGACAAAAGAATAATTAAGCAGAGCTGGCAAGCAGGCACGTCCATTTGTATCTGAACAGACCACAGCATCCTGAGGAGCCTGGATGTCTAGCTTCCCTTTGTCTCTGCAAGGCTCCCCTAAGCTAATCTCGTTACTATTAAATGGGCTACCATTTAAAGCGCTGCTGACACCTCAAAGAAAACTTAAAAAAAATAATAATTAGGTACAATTCTGCCTGCATTCCATTTATATTTTGTATGCTTCTCCTCCCCGTTATTTATTACAGTACTAAGGAAATCTGCATAAATATATGTTCTTTATCCTTAAGAGTTCCTTTACAGTCCATCTGCCTCTATAGCTTACTCCCTACTTCAAGTTATAATCCTCTATTGTGACATCACAACCTGTTGCCATAGGAGTAACTATGATGCCACAAGCAGTGCTCTATGACTTCAGGTAGGGAGAAATCAGCAGGAATAGACAAACCCTTCAGGAGCAAAGATCCTGTTTTCATACAAACGACCTCAGTAATAAATAATGGGGAAGAGGAATAAGGCACTAACAAGAAATACAAGCTGGACTGTGTCTAAATATTAGGTTTTGTTAAAGTTCTCCTAAACGTGTCACCAGCTCTTTAAGTAAATAGTTATACTGAGTGTAGCTTGATTAAAACCCTTTCAAAGAGGGGAAGGGCTGGAGGGGTTCCTAGGATTCTGGTTTAAATTAGCTGACCTCTGAGTTTTTCTCTCATGTTCAGAACTGCATATTTGTGTTTTGTAATAAAATACAAAAAACTGATTGGTTGCATAGCCATAGAAACAGAATGCTAGCCAATCACATGGCAAGCCACTGTCCACTGGACCTGCCCTTTGAGAAATTCCATAAAACAAGGGAGAAAGACTGTATCTGAGCCTTTAGCCTTTTTGCATTTGGGGACCCTGCCTGCTGAGAGAGAAATGAAAATTACGAACCTACCATAATTCTTGATCTTCCTGTGTATCTTCACCATTCATCACTGTTGGGTGTCTACCAGAGACAGGCACCAAGCGGGAGACTTTTTTGGGGGGAGGAGGAGGGCCGGCAGGTTACTGCCCACGAGGATTTATTACGTGGTGCTTCGGCTGGCCAGTAATGGCCATTGGGTCCTCCTCCATGTCAGTTCAGCCTGTTGGAAAGACAGAAGAAATAAGTAAAGAGAAAAGAGGGTGGGACAAGGGAGCCCAAGAGACAGTAAAAGGAAAGGAAGAAACTGAAAAAGAGTACGCCGACAAGAGGACAGGTAAAGAGAAAAGGAGGCCTGAGGGTTATGGGCCAGGAGGCCCCAGTCTCTGTGCGACCAATGGAGGAGGAGAAGGAAGACAGGAAGAGAGAGAGAGAATCTAGGTATGGGATGAGAGAGAGGGTGGGTGGCTTGGCCCCAATTAGGCAAGGAGGCAGCACTAAGATGGTACGCTGAGGTATGAACCCTGGCCAGAAGTGTTGTGCCCTGTAGGGTTTATGCACCAAGAATTTAGCAAGGAACACAGAAGAATGCTGCAAGAAGTTCTACAGTTGTGCCCCAATGACCAAAGGCAAAGCCAACACTGACTAGAGGTTGAGAGAATGACAAGAAAACCAAGGATTGGTTGCACCACCAGAATTTAGCAGGGAGGCCACCTCCCAGCCTGAAGCCCATCTATTTTGTGGAAGTATCACAGTTCTCACCCCCACCACCCCTCTCTCCGAAAACTCCAACAGGGTTGAGGAGAAGGAGGGAGGGGGGAGAGAAAAGCGACACTTTGGAGTATACCCTCCTCAAGGGAGGGAAGAAAGGGCAAGGGCATCCCGGGAAGCCTAAGGCACCACTCCTGGACTGGAGAAACCCTTCTGAGCAGGTCATACAAGGAGTCCAAAAGAGATGGGGGGCCCCCCCAGAGACCCTAAGGAATAAACCCCGAAGGATTCAAGATTTGCCCGAACCCGACCCTGCCCCACCAACCCCCTCTGACAACCGTCGGGAGTGGAGAACTCCAGGATGGGTGGGGGGGCAAGGGGGAGGCAGCAAATCTCAGGGACTGAGGCCTTGAGAGGGGAAGGTGGGAGGGATTCAGTGATGAATGATGAAGACACACACTAAGATCAGGAAATATGGTAGGTGTGTAATTTTCATACCTTACCTGTGCCAGTCTTCACCATTCATCACTGTTAGGTGAGTATCGAGCATCCCTGAAGGGGTCTCAATAACCCTGAGGGAAACATCCCTCTGGGGAAAACGGTGGGGGGTGGAGGACCCTCCACTAGCCGGCTTAAGGGTGGCACTTGTCAGAGTGAGACAGGGTTCCTTGGACCTTAGGGGAAGGAAGGCGCCCCTGAAGTTTCTGTCTCACCCTGCGGGAAAAGAGATGGGTCCCCTAGAAGAAGGAGGACAGAAACCTGCACCGGGCCAAAGGTGACAACCTCGAAGGGCGAAGTCATGCCGTTCACCTAATGCTGATCGCTGTCCCCACAACCCATGAAGTGACCTCATTGGCATCGTACGATGCCCTTGATTGGTGTCTCACCAACTCCAGGCCTACAGTGGAGAGGGCTATGTCTTGCCAGGTAGCCTCCGAATCAGGCAGCGATGCTAAAGCTTGACATAACATCACCCACAGGTGCCTGTTGTAGGCAGCGTGGTGCATCTGATGTGATATGATCACCAACATGTTCCACACTGAAGAGAAAACTCTTCTCCCCAGCCAATCCAACTCTTGAGGGTCAGTCTCAGAGGGCATGTCATGGACCGGAAGTTGAAGCCTGAAAGGGGTGTCCAGCCACATCAGACCAGAAGGTGGATGAGGCAAGGCGCCTGAACACCTGTGGGTTACGCAATACCACCTACGGCAGTCCGCTGGCTCTAGGGAATATGGACACTGCCAGGTGCTGTTCAATGCTCACTGGAAGGGAACCAGCCAGGATGGGACCTCCAAATGGTGTGCCCCGTATTCGCCGAGAAGGATCTGCGTCGCATGCTCGGTATTGTCCCTTGTGTAACAGGAGATGTGCAAGTCCCTGACCAACCTCAACAGGAAGCACTGATACTGGGCTTGATCAGTGTCTGAAGACAGATGGATGGAAGGCTCCTCTTCCCCGGTGGACGAAGACGAGGAGGTCGACGAACTTGATGAGTCAGACTCAGGCTGCGGCGAGGGAACTGGGCTGAAGACCTGATCATCCATGGCCCTAACGTATTGAGGGAAAGCCACAGCCTGAGACCTGAACTGATCCCAGCTCTAAGGCCCCAAAGGACCAACATGGCCTGGGAGAAGGGGAGCTGGGCGTAGAAGCATGGGTGAGCCTATCACCTGATGTGACGTGCCTCTATCAGGGCTAGCAGAATCCACAGGAGAGCCTGGCATAAGAGGAAAACCACAGGTCTGTAGATTCACTGTCCTATCCTGAAAATCAAAATGGTGAGGGCTTAACCCTGTATGGTGAGCTACCCTATGAGGGGACTGGGGCTGCATGGATCCAGAAGGGCAGACCCCAGCCTCACCCAGAGAGACCTCCATGGGAAAACCCAAGGGGAGAACAAAGGGCTCAGCACTACAGCTCCTTCCCCGACCCGGGGTGGTCATGGTAGGGAAAGGGAACATTGTTTAACCAAGAGTAGCACACTAAGTTGAAGCTTGTTTCCAGATGTGACCTGGGAGCACAAGAAAGTTAAATGACTTGCTCAGGATCACACAGTATGCACCTAGGGGGCTGTAGGATTCAAACCCAGGTCTCCAGATCTGCAGCTCAAAGCCTTAACCCACTGCATTATACTGCCTCCAGTGGTAGTGTGCCGTGGTCTCTTACTCCTTATCTTCAACCCTGAGGACTCCAAGGAAGCTCTCTTCCTTGACCCATGTGCCAAAGTCTCTCTCGACTCCAAGGGCAGCCCAGGGAGGGCTGTAGAAGGAGGAGGCTCGATCTTAATCCTGAGAGAAGGAATGGCACCAGGAATGGCTGCCATTCCCTCACTCAGGAACCCGATTGCCACCCCAGTAGCAGAGGGACTGCCAGGCCGCAGCTGACCCCCTGAGCCACCACTGGCTGAGGGATCAGTATGAGCTGCAGTCGCCCAAGTTGCCAGCGGGGGCACCTGTGCAGGTGCAAGGGTGCTAGGCCATGGGGACCCCTCTGATTCGGAAGAATCATGCTGCCAATCTGGATCTGCTTCAGAATAATCTGCCTCCGAGGAGGAGACAATTATGAAGGGCTCTGGCTCAGCAGCCCCAAGGGATCCCCCAGTCATGCTGCCGTGAACGGCGCCATGACCTGGCCCCGCACCCCTTGTGTCATGGCTCCAGGATCTGAGGCGGTGCCAATGGGTGGTGCCAAGGAACACCCCGTGCTGGAACCCACAGCCGTGGGCCCCAACAATGGGGGAGCCTGCACCTCCAAGGAGGTGACTGCCAAGGTGGTGCTCCCAGCCTGGCCACAAATGGAGCTGGACCATCCGGCCCCGAATGGAGCCAAACTGGCCCTCCGGCACCACAGTAGGGACCTCCTCTATGGCAAGGCTAGAAGAAAAGGAGGCCCCCTCTTCACCGGCTGGTATGGGCCCAGGAAGGGACCCGGAGGTAGGGCAGAGAGTCCTGAGCTTGGACCAGCGTGAGCAATGCTGCCCCCCAAAAGTCGGCGGGGCCCTGCCGATTTTTAACACATGGTGCTCTAAAACTCAATGGTCCATCAAGAAGCAGGCATTGCAGGAATCCATATTGTGCTGGGGTCCAAGACATTACAGGTACATGTCATGTCAGTCGGTAATGGAAATCTGTCGGCCACAGGGACACTGACACATAGGGGGCTGACCAGTTTTCTTAGAACGCTTTTTGTCCCGACGACCAGACATGACAGAATGGCAACAAAATCCCGAAACAAGCAAAAGACTTGACGCCGCACACAATAAATGGAAAGATCTTACTGGTCTGGAGCAGTGCCGAGTAGCAGAACCGAGGCGGAGTCGAAGGCTGAACGGCGTTGAACTGTGGTGTCATTAAAACTAGGCCACGATAAGTCTTGAGTGCCTGAAGGTGCTGTCTTGATGGCGGAAAAAGCAGAACTGAGGTGGAGGAGGACCCAACGGCTGTTAACAGCCAACCCACAAGTGCCATGTAATACATTGATCTCGTGGTCCGCACCGGCCACTCCTCCCAAAAAAGAAAGTCTCCTGCTAGGTGCCTGTCTCCGGCACCCACCCAACAGTGATGAATGGCGAAGACTGACACAGGTAAGATGAGACATTTTCTTCCAAGAATTCTTCTGCACTACCAAGAACCAAGATTTTCAACTGCCTTTGTAAAGACTTTGCACTTCAAAAATTCAGCAACTAAGGATTTGAGGTAGACTTTAATCTCAGAGTTTTAAGGTGTAGGTTTTTATGTACATTTTCCATTTTATCTTCAATGTCTAAATTATTTGTCTTTATGTTATTTAATGCATTTATGAATTCATTAGTAAAGCTTTCGGCATACTTTTAAGATAAATCTGCGACTGTCGTTTGTGTGTGCTGCTTTGGGAGGTGGTTCAAACTGTACTATGCCTGTGTGACTGTTTTAAGGCCAAACACTACCAAAATTAAGTACCACTAGGGACTTCGTGATGAAAGGAGGGGAAGAAATATGAAAGGTCAGGGGAGGAGCTTATGGGGGATTGAACCACTCTGCATTTCTGGGGAAAGACATATAATAGGGTGTATAGGGCTCCCCAAAGCCTATACAAGCCTGTGGCTTTCTGGTTCATGGTGCAGCAGCCGAGAGGGTTTGATCCCAGGAACACAGACATGAGACTGTATTTGTACCCCCTTGCATGGAGAGATGGTGCCTGGGATTCTCTGGCATACGTTCAGTTGTGAAACTGTGAGTGTACTAAAAGGAAAGAGAAAGGGTATCCCTGATGCCTCCCCATCACAAGAGGGATTTGCTGTGACACAGAGAATCCCGCCACACAGGAGTGGACTTGTGACAGATTTGGTGAGCAGCAGTGCAATTGGTGAACTGTTTGAACAACCACACATAAAGCGCAGAAGTTTGGAAAATGGAAAATTGGTTACAAGATATAGTTTCCCACCATGTTTTTTAATTTTTTTTGCTGCAAGTAAAAGGCAGACTAGTGGTAGTGCAGGGAAGAAAGATGACCTCCATGTACAGTGACCACATTGTAGAAGAGCTGAACAAGCTGTGCCAGGACAGAAGGGTCCAGTATGAGGGGTGCAGCAAGAAGCACCTCATAGAAGTCCTTGAGTTGGCCGATGAACAGACGGCAGCCCAGGGCATTGAGTCACAGCCGGTGACTGAAAGGGACCCAACCTTGGGCAAGGGGGTGCCAAGGGATGTCACAGTGTCCAGTCCTAGGGAGGAGGATAGCGAGACCAGAGGGAACCCAGAGCCACAGTGCCAGGGGAAGGCCACCACAGGGCTGGAGCTGGAAGGGATCAGGCTGCAGCTGGAGCTAAGGAAACTGGAGATGCAAGCAAGACAGCATCAGAGGCAATTTGCCATGCAAGAAAGGCAGCGTCAGAGAGAAGCCAAGGAAAAGCAGTGCCAGAGGGAGGCCAAGAAAAAAGAAAGGGAGCTTCAGGGAGAGGCTGAAGAAAAGCAGCACCAGAGGGAGTTTGAAATGGAGAAGCCAAGACTCCAACGACCACTGCCAGAGGTAAGTGGCAGGGGTGAACCTGAAACTCCATGGCTGGGGTATAAATTAAATTCCACATTGAAAGCTGAATTTAAAAAAGGGAAGAATATGGATACATTTTTGAATTCATTTGAAAAGGTCTGTATCCAAGTCAAGATACCCTGGGAGGCCTGGAGCTTTCAACTATCCTTGCTGCTTACTTGGAAAGAGCATGAGGCACTAGGCCACATGGACAATGAGGATAGCAAAGACTATGAGAAACTTAAAACTGCTTTACTTAAAAAGTATGAACTAACTCCTGAGGCCTACAGGGTTAAATTACATAAACTCCGAAAATGCCCTGACATGAGCTTTGTCGAACTAGCCACAAAGCAACAGCAGTTTTTCAAACGCTGGTGTGGGGGGGTAGCAGCAAACTCTGTGGGGAAAACTGAGGCGGTTATACTTTTAGAACACTTCCTTTGGGCTTGCCTAGTAGAGCTGAAAACCTGGCTGGAGGACTGAGATCCAAAAACAGCACAGTAAGCTGCTGAGCTCTTGGATTGCTATGCCAGGACCAGGCCTGCTCTGAAAGGAAATGGAGGAGCAGGTGCTGCAGGGCACAAAGGGAAAAGCGCATCTTCAGGCCAGCTAAAACCCTCAATGTCTCTGCAGAAAGGGGAAGCCACAAGTTGCCAAAAAGGAATGTCTTGGTAAAAAAAGAATGATGAATGTTGGTTTTGTAAGCAGCCAGAGCATCTGGCTAGACAGTGTCCTAAAAAGGCACAGAGTGGACAAAGTGTCCCTTGAAAGGAGGTGGGTGCACTGTGTATCCCTGAGTGCATGCCTGTTAACATGAGGGAGTACATACACCCGGTTACTGTAAATTGGGTGCAGACCCATGGTTTAAGAGACACAGAGGCATCTCTTACCCTGGTAAAAGGGAATTTGATTGAGCTTGAATAGCTAACACCTAATCAGTCTGTCACTGTGAGGGAATTTACTGGGGAGGAGAAAACCCTGCCATTAGCTAGTACTCTTCTGGATTGGGGTGAGACAGAAGAGAGGGTACAAAAAGTGGCAGTGGCAGACAACCTCTCTCTGGATGTGATTATAGGGAATAATCTACAGCAGGTGGTGGTATGTGCGGTTACCTGCAGTCAGATGGCAAAGGCTGCTTGTAATTCCTTGAACCCCACAGAAGTTCCTGTGGAAGAGAATAGGAGGCCAGTTCCCCAGCCTTTGTCTCCTGAAATGGAGAATAGTGAAAGGGAGGTAGGACTTCCCCAAGTAGCCATTCATCAAACAGCTACAGAAGGTTACTCTGAGGAGTGAGGGGTAACAAATGGTCAGAAGGTTAGGGATTGCAGTGACTCTGAATGCCCTGATGCTAAAGCTATGGACCCCAGTTTAGGAACTGAGGGTGACATGTCTCATACTTTGGGAAAATGTGAAGATTTTGCCACAGCTCAGAGGACTGGTCCTAGTTTGGAAAGGCTAAGGGCTTGTACAGAATCTAATGGGACACAGGGAGGTGACATGAGACCTAGGATATTTTGGGACAACGGACTGTTGCATACACAGAATGTGAGGACAGAGGGAAGAGTGATGGGCAGGCAGCTTTTCATTTCCCAGGGGCATTGTGAGTAATTGCTCAAGGTTGCCCATGATATCCCCATGTCCAGACATCTGGTCATCGCTTGGACTACACAGCAATTGGCCCCAAATTTCTACTGGCCCAACTTCACCCAGCAGATGGAGGAACACTGCAGGTCTTGTCACCGGTGCCAACAGATAGGGAAGGTAGGTAGTAAAACAAAAGCTGCCCTACTTCCCCTGCCCATTGTGGTGGAGCCATTCCGGAGGGTAGGAATGGATATTGTGGGACTATTAAATACCCCAAGCTTCTTTGGAAAGAGGTTTATCCTGATGATGGTTGATTACGCCACCCGATACCCAGAGGCAGTCGCCCTCTCCTCACTCAGGGCAGACAAACTGGAAAACACCTTGCTAGGGATTTTCTCCCATGTCAGGTTTCCACAAGAGGTTATCTCTGATCAAGGGGGTACCTTCATGTTGGACCTGATGAAATGTTTGTGGGAGAAGTGAGGGGTGGAGTAAAGATGCATGACACTTTATCACCCACTAGCCAATGGGCTTGTGGAACATTTTAATAGTACCCTAAAAATTATGCTCGAAGTGTTTGCTGAACAGCATGGAAGGGACTGGGAGAAATACCTTCCCCACCTGTTATTCGCATACAGGGAGGTGCCCCAAGAGTCGAAAGGGTTCTCTCCCTTTGAACTCATACATGGACATAGGGCTCGTGGGACCCTAGACCTGATCTGGGAAGACTGGGAAGGCAAGCACACCACCCAGGGAACTCCCATAGTGGAGTATGTCCTTAAGTTCAGGGAGAAGCTGAAGGTGCCTATGGGGATGGCCCAAAGAAACCTGTCAGCTGCCCAACAGAAGCAAAAAGCCTAGTATGATAGTGGAGCCAGAGCTCGCTCATACAGCGCAGGCCAAGAAGTAATGGTCCTCATTCCAGTCCAGAAGAACAAGCTGCAGGTCAAGTGAGCGGGACCATACAAGGTAGTCAGACGGGTAAATGATGTGAACTATGTTGTGGAACTACCCGACAGGAGACATACACATGAATGTACCATGTCAATATGATGAAGCCATATGTAAATAGGGCCGACATAGTGTTTGCAGTTTGTAGTCCTGGGGAAGGGCGGACGAAGAAGACACCCTCCTGGACTTGCTAGAGGAAAGTAAATGGGAGTCTTCATTGAAGACAATCTAGTTGTCACCCCAGCTGACCCCAGAACAGACCCAGGAAGTGATGGAGGTTTTAGAGGACTTTGCCCTTTTATTTAAAGCCAAGCCTGGACAGACCTCCTTAGCGACCCATGATGTGGACACTGGGACACAATAGCCCATGCAACAGACAGCTTACCAGGTGTATGAGGCCATCCTAAAGGACATAAGGAGGGAGGTAGAGAAAATGCTGGAGTTATGGGTAATCCAGAAATCCCACAGTCCCTGGGCCTCGTCCGTAGTCCTCGTTCTCAAGCCGGACGGGTCTACCTGCTTTTGTGTGGACTATTAAGGACTCAATGCTATCATGAAATCCAACAGCCACCCATTGCCCTGGACAGATGAGTTGTTGGACAAGTTGAGGGGGGCGACCTACCTAACAACCATAGACCTGAAAAAGGGGTACTGGCAGGTGGAGTTGACTGCCAGAGCTAGGGAACGGTCAGCCTTTGTCACCCCTCTAGGCCTCTTTGAATTTAAGGTGATGCCTTTTGTGATGAAGAACACCCCTGTCACATTCCAAAGGTTGGTCAACCAGGTGTTACAGGGTACTGAAGAGTACGCAGTGGCTTATCTGGACAATATTGCCATCTTCAGTACCAGCTGGAAGGAACACCTGTCTCACCTGAGGGAAGTGTTAGGCAGGATACAGAAGGTTGGACTCACTGTAAAGGCCAAAAAGTGCCAGGTGGCTATGGTTGAGGTATCATATTTGGAACATGTAGTGGGAAGGGGACAACTATGCCCAAACCAGGCCATGATAGAGGCCACTGAGGCATGGCCCATGGTGGAGACCCAAAAGCAGGTCAGAAGCTTCCTGGGGACTGCAGGGTACTACAGAAAATTTGTACCAAATTACAGCACCCTGGAAGCTCCCCTGTCTTGCTTGTTAAAGAAAAAGCAACCCCAGAAAGTAAAATGGGACCTAGCATGTAACAGGGCCTTCACCCAGCTAAAAACTACACTGTGCAGTGCCCCTGTGTTGGCAGCCCATACTACACTAAACCATTTGCAGTGCAGACGGATGCCTCAGATGTGGGGATTGGTGCCACCCTCAGCCATACATCTCAAAAGGGGAAAGATCACCCAATTGTGTACCTAAGTAGGAAGCTACTTCTCCAGGAGCAGGCGTACTCCACTGGGGAAAAAGAATGCCTTGCTCTGGTGTGGTCACTTGAGAAGCTAGAGCCATAACTCTATGGGAGACCCTTCGAGGTACAGACAAACCACAATTCTCTGGTGTGGCTAAATCAAATGGGAAGGATGAAAGGGGCATGTTCCCTCCAGGTTCTGTTAAGGAAGGAGGAGTGTTGCAAGATAAGGCCATACCTTATTGTTCTAATCATATTTCATGGTATTTGTATGAGAGAAATGCATTAGAGATGCCCATGTGGCCCAATGTGAGTGCAAGGGATCATGGGTACAAACACATGGGCCCTGGGGAATGATGTTGTAACCCTTGTTACTGGGCAGAGACTCTGTCAGCTGCTAGACAGGGACTAGAGTTAATTAAATTATTTAAAAGGAGACAAAAGAATAATTAAGCAGAGCTAGCAAGCAGGCACATCCATTTGTATCTGAATGGATCACAGTATCCAGAGGAGCCTGGATGTCTGGCTTCCCTTTGTCTCTGCAAGGCTCCCCTCAGCTAATCTCATTACCATTAAATGGGCTACCATTTGAGTAAATAGCTTTACTGAGTGTAGCTTGATTACAACCCTTTCAAAGAGAGGGAGGGCTGGAGGGGTTCCTAGGATTACAGTTTAAACTAACAGACCGCTGATTTTTTTCTCTCATATTCAGAACTGCATATTTGTGTTTTGTAATAAAATACTAAAAACTGATTATTTGTTTAGCCATAGAAACAGAATGCTAGCCAATCACAGAGCAAGCTGCTGTCCACTGGACCTGCCCGTTGAGAAACTCCATAAACAAGGGAGAAAGACTGTATCTGAGCCTTTAGCCTTTTTGCATTTAGGGACCCTGCCTGCTGAGAGATCAGAGACATTTTCTTTCAAGAATTCTTTTACATTACCAAGAACCAAGATTTTCAACTGCCTTTGTAAAGACTCTGCACTTCAAAAATTCAGCAACTAAGGACTTGAGGTAGACTTTAATCTCAGAGTTTTAAGATGTAGGTTGTATATATTTTCCATTTTATTTTCTATGTCCTGTAACCAATGTCTAAATTATTTTTTCTTTATGTTATTTATGTTATTTATTGCATTTATTAATTTATTAGTAAAGCTTTTGGCTTACTTTTAAGATAATTCTGTCAGTGTTGTTTGTGTGTGCTCCCTTGGGAGGATTGTTCAAACTATACTACGCCTGTGTAACTTTTTTAAGGCCAAACACTACCAAAGTGAAGTACGACTAGGGACTTCATGACGAAAGGAGGGGAGGAAATATGAAAGGTATCAGGACGAGCCTGTGGGGGTTTGAACCAAGCTCTGCATTTCTGGGGAAAGACACATAATAGGGTGTATAGGGCCCCCCAAAGCCTATGCATGCCTGCGGCTTTCTGGTTCATAGTGCAGTGGCCAAGAGGGTTTGATCCCAGGAACACAGACTCAAGACTGCATTTGTACCCCCTCGCACAGACTGAAGGTGCCCTAGGATTCTCTGGTGTATATTCAGTTGTGAAACAGCGAGCATGCTAAAAGGACAGAGAAAGGGTATCCCTGCCCCCCCCCCATCACAAGAGGGACTCACTGTGATGCAGAGAATCCTGCCCCACAGGAGTGGACTTGCGACAAGCAGTACCTCCTTTTCCCTGTTGTCAATACCCCTTCAAGTTCCAATACACCCCAGAATCCTTTTAGCCTTATAATAGGCCTTGTGACACTGGCTGGATTGTTTAAGGAAATCACTAATGATGACTCCTTGGTCACTTTCCGCTGCTGTAGTGCTCAGTTTAGCTCCTCCCATCCAATACTCTGTCCTGTTTTTTTTTTCTCCTTAGTTCATAATCTTGGATGCTTTAATGCTGAATTGTAACTGCCAGATCTTAGACCACCTCTCCAACCTTCATAAATCCCTTTGCATCTCCCTGACTTCTTTGTCACTATCTACCCTACTGCAGTGCTTCATGTCATCTGCAAAGAGACACAACTTGCCCCAGATGTCATCTCCAGTGTCACTGAAGAATATATTGAAAAGGACAGAAACCAGGACAGATCCCTGCAGCACCCCACTTGTGACCTCCCCCTCTTCTGATCTGACCTCATTTACCACCACCCTCTGCTATATCTCTCTTTCAACCAGTTTCTTACCCATCTAACTATGTCCCGAGCTCTGGTCCTCCAGTTTCTTCAGCAATCTTCTGTGTGGCGCAGAGTTGAAAGCCTTGCAGAAATCAGAGTAAATCTACAGTGTGGCCCTTATCTACTACCTTTCTTATCCAGTCAAAGAAAACTATCAGGTTGATCTGACAAGACCTCCCTGCCACAACCCCATACTGTTTACTATCCTGTAGACTGCTGCTGTCTTTGATCAGTGACTCCATCAGTTCCCCCACCACAGAGGTAAGGCTGACAGGTCTGCAATTCCCAGGCTGCTACTTGGTCCCCCCCCCATTGAGTAGTGGGACTATGTCTGCTACCTTCCAGTCTTTCAGAACTACCCTTGTCAGAACTGAGCTACTGAATAGCCTACTAGTGGTTCAGCTAGTTCCACAGCCAATTCCTTGAGCACCCTTGGGAGCATCCCATCCAGCCATGGGGCTTTATATACCTTTAGGGCCTCAAGCCACTTCTGTACCCTTTCTCTGGTATATACTGGCTCTCTCATTTCAGGCATGCTCCTGACAGCTGCCTTGATGCCACTTTCAGGCAAGGGACCACTGTCTTCCCATGTGAAGACAGAGTAGAAGTAATTGTTAAGGATGGTTGCTTTTTGTTCATCTTCCTCTAGTACCCTTTCTCCTTGTAGCCTAAGAATACCCCCTCCCTACTTCCCTTTTTTCCTTAATGTATCTGAAGAATTGTTTTTCCTAGGCCTTGACCCCTCCACAATGTGCTGCTCCATATCTGCCTTTGCCTCCCTGACCATCCTCTTTGTTTCCCTAGTTTTTATTTGGTGTGCTCTCCATTTTGCCCCCGCTTTTCCTTGTACCTGAAGAAAGCCTTTTTCTTGGCCTTCACTGCCTCTCTGACCCTTTCTGAGAACCATATTGGTCCCTTGTACCTCTTTTGTTTTATAACAATTCTCATGCATGACTTTGGTGCCTCAAGAGTGGTCCCCTTAATTGCCCTCCATCTTTCTTCTACACCTCCAATGCTGTCTACTCTAGTCAGTTTGTCTCGAACTAGCTCCCTTATCTGGTTGAAGTCTGCTCTTCTGAAATCTAGGACTTAAGTTTTTGATTGAGACATTCTGGTCCCACAAACCAGCCTGAACCAAATGGTGTTATGGTCACTGGACTCCAGTGACTCCCCTACCCTCACTCCATTCACCATCTCTGACTTAGTGAGCACCACATCAAGAATGGCAGCTTGTCTAGTGGGTTCCTTAACCAGCTGCATCAGCAGGCAGTCCTGCAATGTACCTAACATGGCCTGGCTTCTGGTGTACCTGGCCGCTGGAATATCCCAGTTGATGTCCAGCAGGTTCAGATCACCATCACCACCTCCCCCTTCTTTGCTCCCTTTGTCAGCTGTTCCTTGAGCTCCATATCTCTCTGACTCTCTTCCCCTTGTCTTGGTGGTCTACAGATCACCCCCACCTGTATTTTCTTGCCTGAAGGCACCATGAGGTGAACCCATAGTGACTCTGTTTTTCTCCTTTGCAGCCTCTGATGTGTCTGTCCTCCACAGCCTCTACGCCCTCCCTGACATTCAGGGCTATGCCCCCCCTTGCCTATCTTGTCTAAATATTGTGTATCCTGGGACTGACAAGTCACAATCATTATTCTCTGTGGCCCAAGTTTCTGTAATGGCTACGAAGTCCACCTCAGTGTATGCCACTAGTGGGAGAAACTCACCAATTTTATTATCCAGATTCCTGCCATTAAAGGGACACTGTCAACCTCCTTAGGCCTCAAAGTGCCCTCAGGCTACAAAACACATGCCATGATTGTTTACGTTCTACAGTGACTGCTGATGTAGCTGTTAGTTTGAGTTTTTATTCTGTTTTTTTTTTGTTTTGTTTTAAGTGAAAAGCAGACAGCCCACCATACTGGTGTTGCCACACAAACACATGTTTATTTACATTCCTTAATTAACTCACACTGTATCATTTCTGGACTTGGGAACACCCCCAACACAGTCCAGCCACTCATTATGCAGTGGGAGGATAGGAAATTATTGCATCATGAGTAGCTGCACTATTTGGGGGAGTTCCTGATGTTCAGGGAAAATACAATGAGAGTAGATCAAGGATTTGAAATAAAACATGGTTGTGTTTAAGTATACCATTAGCATGCATTTCAGTTCTACTAAGAATGTAGACAAATACAACAACCAGCAATATCAATGAATTTTAGAGTAGGATAGCAATCATAAAATGTGGGGTTTTAACTGGAACAAATATGATTCAAAACAGGTTGACGGTGTCCTTTTAAAGGCAGCCCCCCTTCTAACTACCTCCGGGTCCTCTTTTGCTTGATTGTGATCCTACACCTGCATTTCTTCCCATTCTTCTTACCTTTGTATGTTTCCTATTGTTCACCGACTCTCAGAGCCAGAGCCATCCACTCCTTTGCCTCTTCCCTTACTGCTGCCTGTCTGCAGTATAGTTAACTGGTAGCAGTAAGGGAAGAGGCAAAGAGGACTAACTAGGTTCCCCCCTCTCTCCCTCCCTCACCGTGGTTCATCTAGCCCCAGTTTCCCCACAGTCAGTTTAACTGTCTAATGTAAATGTCAAACATCTGTCCCAGTGCACAGCTACCCTCTCTTATCAGGTGAAGACTGTCACCTTTGAAGAGCTTCCTGTCCCAGAAGTCCCCCCAGTCTCCTAAAAAGTAGTACTCTTTCTCCTACCATCCTTTTACTCATCAATTTATTTACTCTATCTCTTCCCTCCTTACTCTATCATTCTCTCCCCTCCTACCCTACACAGGGAGGATTTTGGAATAGGCCAGGAAGGCAGAATGTGCCTACAATCTGTCCCCAGCCTCTGAAAGTTCCACTTCCCTTGCTCCACAGGCTGGTTTGCTAGATTGTTGGTACCCAAGTGTATGAGAACCCCAGCTCCCCTCTCCCTCTGTGCTAGCCTCCCTTTTCTGTCTATGCCCCAGGAAGGCACCTGACCATCCCCCTCCCCCCTACCCACTACCCACTCTACTAACCTGATCATAGAACCCCCAACCACTAAGACTCTATTGAGCATCAAAAAGGAGCAGCACCAACAGTGTGTTTTATCTGCAAAGCTTGCTGACCACTGGTTAGTAATAGAAATAAAATACACAGCAAAGCAGCACAGTCAGCCTAGGCTGACTGTGTTGCTTTTGCTGTGTGTTTTTCATTTCTGTTACTATTTTGTATTATTCAGTTAATTCAGTAAACTTTTTGCAGATAAAACACACTGTTGGTCTGCTTTTCTTTCCGATGCTTACTATATGCGGGGCTGGCCGCCCTTATTTTTAGTGTGTACTGACCCTGGTAGTTGTATCACAAGACACTCCTTTTTGCTTTCACTAAGGCTCTATTAGCTGCCGTCTTACTCTCGGGTGCCACCAGGTTGCCACTCCCATTTCCACTGACTGACCCAGAGCCACCCTGGTACAGTCAGGTACCTGAGTTTCCTCCAGGGGTGCAAAGCAATTTGCCATCGGGACAGCGTGGAGCTGACTGACGTCTTTGTGGCTGCCCTTGCCACCTTTCCCCCTCCCCATCACGCTCCACTTCCCTGAATCAGTGAACCTCTGGGGAGGTTGGGGTATGGGCTTCAGCTGAGCCAGTGCCACAGGAGAGACACCTCTTCCCTTGCTGCTGACAGATGAGAATGGAGCTCTGCAAAGATCCTGCAGAGGAGGAAGTGACACTTTCCCCAGAGCATAACCCTGGAGAAGAGTGCCCCACAGTCCCTGCAACTGACTTGCTCCCTGCTAAACCTCATGAGCTATAGCTAGTTCTACCTCACTGCTCTCTGCATTGCACCACTTCTGAAAGCAGAAACAAAATCCTTGTGCTGTTACATGACCTACAACCTGCGTCCTGTTAGTGCTGTCTTTTATCCTTGTGCTGTTACAAAACCTACCACCAGTATCCTGGCAGTACTGCCTTTATCCTTTTGTCATTACAATTTCCTCTTTCAGCACAGATCCTTGAAAGAAAACTGACATTTTTATTGAAACTGTTTCTTTTCCCTGAACATAGGCTTACAAGGCTATGCCTTGAAGACAAGATAGAGTACAATGACCGGGGATGTGTTTCCCCAATGACGGAAAACATTGAGACCTCTCTATTCCCTATGGGTCTGGGTCACCTTCTATACCAGATTTATTTTAGACCTTTTGACAAAATTGCACTACAAATTAAAGAAAGGATACAAGATACTGCTTGTGCAAAAGATGCCTTAGCATTACATACTTGTAAGCTATACAAATGGTCTAAATACCAAAAAAAGATCATAAACTGGAAATGTATCTAAAAATTATGGTTCTATGTGATAACAGTGATTGTGGAAAGGCGATCGCCGTTAGGGCGAGTGTACTTCAGTGAAAATCAATTTTGCCGATGTACACTCATGGCGCACACCAAAAGGGCACCCCCTCCACCTCCCTACTAAAGGATTCTCAACTCCAGGGAGGTGCATGTCGGGGAGGTTGAAAACAAACAAAACAAATTCACAGACCGGCACAAAAATATCTACGCGCCCAGCATCAAACCTGGCACCCTCCCAACCCTAGCCTACCTCGAACCCACCGCCACACTACACCTCACAAACCCTCCCTTCTCTTCCACTTGTCACATGGCATGTATACATATAGTGCCAGGATGTCACTATAGCCGTATTCAACCCCCTATCCAGTAGCCCTATGAACAGGTGCCGCTATTGAGTTGCCATTTTTGTAAGAGCTCAATAGGGGCCGCCCTTATCACAGGATACCAAAGATTATGGATAATACAAAAAAATGCAAGATAATTACAAGATATAGATCAGAGCTATATGCTGGAAGCTACCTGTATCATGTTCAGAAGCGCTCCATAAATAACCCAAATTCAAATGTAACATGGAAGTTATTGACAACCTTAAACACGTGGTACTTATCTGCCCTCTTTACGAAAACAAACAAAGATTTTGGCTAGGTTTAATGCTTTCTATACTCAGTCTCCCTCCAGAACATATATTAATTTGGTTGTTTAATTCTAAGGACGTGAATGTATTAAATGCTCTATCTCAATATCTCATCTCAATAAAATGATAAATAATACTATTTATTGTTGGAAAGTTTGAGATTCTAAGTAAAGCCATATCATGATGTATCAACTATACTTAGAAATTATAGCATCCTCGACATGATATATATACTGAAGATCTATTATACCAACCCAAAATGTATACAGACTATAGGAGATAATAAAAATAGAATAATAGATAGATAAGTGTGTATTACAAAGCAATAATACCATCGAGAGGTTTTGGGGATATGGAACCTCAAGAGCGAAGCTCAAGAGGTCCTAAAGTCCCCATAACCTCGAGATGGTATTACTGCCTTGTAAAACACTTATCTTTCTGTTATTTTTTTGTAATATTTGGATCCATTGATAATACTACAATTGGAGATGACCTTTGAACTGTAGTATTATCAGCAAAAATTATAGTATTATCACTTTTCAGAATAGTATTTTTGAGAGTAGTGATGTATTACTGGGACATTTTTGTATAACTTAGTATAGTATTATTAAGGCTTATCCATATATTACAATTAGTCAAGGATATTAGGATCTGTAGACTGTTACAAAACTTTATGATGTGTTAAATGTGATAATAGTGCAATATTGTTCATTCTGGAAACTTTTTATATCTATTGTTTTGTAATTGCTTTGTGTTGAACAATAAAAACATTTGTACTTGTGCCGTTACTCAACGTAACGCCAGTGTCCTGTTAGTGCAGCCTTTTATCCCTACGCTGTTACACAACCTACCATCAACAGAACACAGGTTGTTTCCTCAGCTACACAAAAGGGAGGTCACTCTCTTAACCTGGTCTTCCTCCTGGAGATCGAGGCCTCCGATTTAGTGGTGGAACCAGTCGGTTGGTCTGATCATTATTCAGTTGAGTTCAATTCTGAGGCTCCCCTGGGTAGGTCGGCCCCTGTGGAGCTGGTCAGGTACCGCCCTTTGTGGGATGTGGTCCCTGAAGACCTGATGGCGGTTATTGACCTCTCATTGCTGGATGAGTCTTGCACTGATCCTCAGCAGTTGATAGTGGCCTATAATGGGGCCATATCTTCAGCCCTTGATCAGATTGCTCCTGTCCAAGTTCACCCCTTCCACGTTGCCCTGGAGCCCGGTGGTTTGATGGGGCTCTGAGAGAGTTGCGGAAATTGGGGCATAGGTTAGAGCATTGTTGGAGGAAGACTGCCGCTGATGCCGACCACCGTATTTTGCTAGAGCACTATAAACTCTACCAAACAGAAATTTCCCATAAGAAGGCAGAATTCCTGTCCAGGGAAATTTCTGTTGCAAGGAACCCACCGGCTCAACTCTTGAGAACTGTTGACAGGCTGTACAACCCAGCCTGTCGGCAGTTCCATTGAATTTCTACACATACTGATTGTGATGAGATCGCTCGCTTCTTTGCGAATAAGATCGGCAACATCAGGAGCAAGTGCCACCAGCTTCACTCTAAGGGGGTTGCTGTTGATCGGTGCTCTGTCGCAGAGCCCGGAGTTTCCTGGAGTACCTTTGACCTGCTGGATTTCGTAGACATTATGAGGATTGTTCAGGAGATGCATCCCACATGCTGTAGTTTAGACCTTGGCCCTACTTCCCTGATTTTGGCTTGTAGTGAGATCATTGACCCGGTCTTAGCTCGGATTGTCCAGTGCTCTTTAGATATGGGTGAGTTCCCTAGCTCTCTGAAGGAGGGGGTGGTGATCCCCCTTCTGAAAAAAGCTTCTTTAGACCCTGAGAACCTAGCCAACTACAAGCCTATCTCTAACCTCCCTTTTATGGGGAAGGTTATTTAGAAAGTTGTGGCTGCTCAAATGGATAACCATCTAACCATCCATAATTTATATGAACCTCTCCAATCTGGATTTCGTAAGAGGCATAGTACTGAGACTGCTTTGTTTCGGGTGCTCAATGATCTCCTGATGGTGAGGGATCGGAGACACCGTTCTATCTTGGTTCTCCTGGATCTATCATCAGCTTTTGATACTGTGGATCATGGGGTTCTGCTCAAATGCCTAAGGTTCATCTGTGGGCTGTCGGGTACAGTCCTCAGATGGTTTCATCTTTCCTCACTGGGAGAATGCAGAGAGTGGTCTCGGGTTTGTTTTCATCCGGTACTTTCTCTCTGCCTTGCAGGGAACCTCAGGGTTCGGTGCTGTCCCCCATGTTATTCACAGTATATATGCTACCCCTTGGAGACATTGTAAGATGGTATGAGCTGAGGTTTTACTGCTATGCTGATGATACCCAGCTCTACCTGTCTTTTGCGCCTGACCAGGTTGGTGCTATCTCAGTACTGAACAACTGCCTCACAGAAATCCAAGATTGGGTGAATTCCAGCAGCTTAAAGTTGAACCCAGGAAGGACTGAGGTTTTGGTTGCGGACCTGGGTCATAGGGTAGAGGGATTGAGGACTGGGCTCCCTTCCAGTTTAGTCCTGGGGGAGGCCCAGATTCTCACCTCTGAATGGGTGCATAACCTGGGAGTGGAGCTTGACGATGGTCTGACTCTTCAACAACAGGTATCGGCAGTGTCAAGCTGGTCTTTTTCCATCTTAGGAACATTGCCAGGATTAGGCACCTTGTTCCATCCTGTGACCTGCCTGTTTTGGTCCATGCCTTTGTGACATTGCACCTTGATTACTGCAACTCCCTTTATCTAGGGCTTCCTGGGGTTGATATCCACTGCTTGCAGCTACTGCAGAACATGGCAGCACATTTGTTAACTGGGGCTTCTAGAAGATCTCATATTACCCCTGTGCTGCACACTCTGCACTGGCTGCCAGTACAGAGGTAGATCACCTTTAAAGTAGGTCTATTGACTTACAAAGCCCTACATGGATTGGGTCCCGATTACTTGAAAGAGCTCCTGGTTCCTTACACCCCTTTGCGACAGCTCTGCTCAGCTGATGAGGGGTTGCTGGAGATTCCGAGGGTTAATCTAAAGTTTTCTGGCGCGTGTGCCTTTGGATTTGTGGCACCTACCCTCTGGAACTCTCTGCTCCATCAGCTCTGGGAGTGCAGGACGGTGGGAAGTTTTAAGCAGGCACTAAAGACTTTTTTTTTTGTACTCTTTATTTATCCACCTTCCTGCCTTTGGTGTCCACTCCTTCAGAGTGCTCTTACCTTTCGGACCACTGCTCCAGGATCTGCCCCTAGAGTGCTTCTTTTTTTTCTTCCCTCCTATCCTGCACAGCGGGGTCTGTCCTGGAATTGGTGGTCTTGGGTGGAGCAGTCTTCATCTAGGACCACCAAAGGGATTTTTCAGTTTTTCTGTGATCCCCTCAACCCCGCCCCCTGGGACACCGGCGCAAGGACGTACGTCCAGAGACGTGCTGACGCACGTCTCTCTCAAGTGCCTGACAGCTGCCCCTCCCCAACTCCATGAACGGAGCTGCTAGCCCCTTGAGAGCCCATGTTCCCACCAGCTCTCTCAAGGTGTCGGGTGCAAATTGCACCCTGGTAACCCCACCCTGAGGAGGAGAGCATCCATTGGGATGCTCTCCTCTCCCGGCAACCCCGCCGACCTGAGTCCGTTCCCAAACCGGGGTCGCCGGTGTGGCGTGAGGTGTGGCGTCCAGCGCCTCAACCCTCAGCACCACCGGGCTTAAAGACTTTTTTATGGGGGAAGGCATTTCCTGTTTTATCGTGATTTTACACTATATGTATTTGTATATGTGTTTTGTCTGTATTAATACTGTACAGCACTTTGAGATATTGAAAGGCACTTAATTAAATAAATGTTATTATTATTATTATCAACCTCCTGTAAGAGCAGCCTTTTATGCCTGTGCTGTTACACAAGCTACCATCAAACTCCTGTAAGAGCAGCCTTTTATGCCTGTGCTGTTACACACCCTACAGTCAACATCCTGTTAGAGCATCCTTTTATCCCTGTGTTACTACACAGCCTACCACCAGAATCCTGTTAGAACATCCTTTTATCCCTGTGCTGTTACACCACCTACTACCAGCATCCTGTTAGAACATCCTTTTATCCCTGTGTTGTTACACAACCTACTATCAGCATCCAGGTAGTGCAGACTTTTATCCCTGCATTGTCACATAGCCTACCACCAGTATCCTGGTAGTACAGACTTTTATCCTTGTGCTGCTATACAACCTACCACCAGAATCCTGTTAGTGCAGCCTTTTATCCCTGTGCTGTTACATAACCTACCATCAACCTCCTGTAACAGCAGCCTTTCACTCCTGTGTTTTTACTAGGGTTGGGCAGACTATTCAGTGGGAGATACGGCCTCCTGGATTGAACCGTAATCCATAGACCTGGATAAATACGGCCTTAGCCGCAGAAGTTTGGTTCTGGATCCATGGAAGTGCCATTTTGTGTATTGTTGCCATGGGGATGCTGTTGACATGCTTGCTCTACATACAGGCAGCCAGCGGCATCCAATCAGGCAACAGATGGTCATGTGACTCACTCATGGTATATAACCGTGCTGAATGCGCAACGCAGCCCAGACGAGAGGATGATGGTTGGAGGAGCACCTCACTCACTCACTGCAGCAGAGAGCCACAGAAGAAGTTGCCAAAAAGGGAAAAAAAAACACAAATATAAAAAAAATATACATTTTTGGAGGGAAGGGAAGAAACTAGGGGAGAGAAAGGAGACTTACTGGGGCGAGGGGGGGAGAAACTGATCATTGTGGGAGGGTGATGGGTCGGGACTGGAGAAAGGAGGAATCTGGAGGGACTGGGGAGATAGTAGTGGCCTGGGTGGCTTCTGGGTGGGCTGGGGAGGCAAAGGGCAGGCAGTGTGGCAGTGTGACTCTGTACATGAGCAAGTGCAAGCTGGCAAAATCTTTGATTTGTGCTTGACTCATGCCATTGCGGAAGATCCAGAGGAGAGAGGTAGAGACTACTGGAGGCCCAAGAGAAATTTTAGAGTTACAGAAAATCCCAAATGAAAGTTTTTTTTTTCTTGGCCTCAGACAGCGTAGCTATGCATACATGAGAAATGGTAGGCTGGTAAAAATCTTTGACTTGTGCCATTCCAGATCCAGAGGAGAGAGGGAGAGACTACTGGGGGCCCAAGAGAAATTTTACAGTTACAGAAAATCCCAAATGAAAGTATGTTTTCTTTTCTTGGCCTCAGACAGTGTGGCTATGTACATGAGCAAGGGCAGACTGGCAAAATCCTTGACTTGTGCCATTACAGAAGATCCAGAGGAGCAAAGGAGAGACTACTAGAGGCCCAAGAGAAATTTTACAGTTACAGAAAATCCCATATGAAATGTTTTCTTTTCCTGGCCTCAGACAGCGTAGCTATGTGTACATGAGAAAGGGCAGGCTGGAAAAATCTTTGACTTGTGCCATTCCAGATCCAGAGGTGAGAGGGAGATACTACTGGGGACCCAAGAGAAATTTTACAGTTACAGAAAATTCCAAATGAAAGTTTTTTTTCTTTTCTTGACCTCAGACAGTGTAGCTGTGTACCTGAGAAAGGGTAGGCTGGCAAAATCAGTACCGGATCAATACCGTGCATGTAAGACAGTGCAGTGTTAACCGCACTGTACATACAGCACTTGAAATCACAGCGACAGGGATAGAATAGTGATAGGGATTTACCACTACCCCTGTCGCTGCACAGTGATGGAAGGAGAGGAGAAGTTGCCATGTGCTGGGTGCCTGGTTGAGCCGCTCCTGTGATGGAGTGGCTAGGGCATCAGTACATGGTGCAGTTGGAAGACCTGGGACCATGGTTTGGTCCTCCCCAGGTCTCCCCTGCTGCAACTTTTGCCCGCATGTTTTTCTTTTTTTTAAATAAAACTTCCTCCCTTCCGAGTTTCTCCCCCATCCTTGAAGTTTGTTATTTAAGTTACAGGGGTGTGTGGGGGCAAAGCCCCCCCAAAAAAACATACAGACCCATTGTTTGCAATGGGTTCTGTGTGCGGAACAGGTCAGTGTTTTGCCAGACTCTGTTTTTGTGCCGAGCTGTTTCGCTGTGGCATTTTCAGCCATGCGGTTTTGGCATACAGTGGTATGACCCCATGCCAGAAAAATCTTTGACTTGTGCCATTCCAAATTCAGATCCAGAGTAGAGAGGGAGAGACTACTGGGGGACGAAGAGACATTTTACAGTTACAGAAAATCCCAAATATTTTTTTTTTCATGGCTTCAGTGTGGCTGTGTGTACAGGGCAAGGGCAGCAGGCTGGCAAAATAAATCTTTGACTTGTGCCATCCGGGGGGGGGAGAGAGAGAGAGCTGTAGGGAGGCCCATGAGAAATGTAACAGTCTCAGAAATCCCAAATACATTTTTCCCAGGCTTTTTAGTGTAGCTGTGTGCACAGGGCAATGGCAGCAGGCCGGCAAAATAAATCTTTGACCTGTGCCATCCAAAGATGAATCACAATCAATTAATTACATTCACAAGAAATGTAACAGTCCCAGAAAGCTCAACTACTTCTTTTTTCCTGGCTTCAGTGTGGCTGTGTGTACAGGGCAAGGGTAGCAGGCTGGTAAAATGCTGTCCAGAGGGGTAAGAGGGAGACTGCAGGGGGTTCACGAGAAATGTAACAGTCCCAGAAATCCCAAATACATTTCTTTTTCCTGGTTTCAGTATGGCTGTGTGTACAGGGCAAGGATAGCAGGCTGGCAAAATAAATCTTTGACTTTTGCCATCTAGATGGTAGAGAGGAAGACTGCAAGCGGCCCCAAGAAGAAATGTAACAGTCCCAGAAATCCCAAACAAAAATTTTTTTTCCTGGCTTCAATGTGGCTGTGTGTACAGGGCAAGGGCAGCAGGCTGGCAAAATAAATCTTTGACCTGTGTCATCCAATCACAATCACTTGTTACCATTTATTCATGATTTCATGTATTAAAAAAAAATAAAATACTGTTCGGACAAACAACATGCAAGTTGATGCACTTGTGCTGCTGGCTGTGGGTGTCCCAGGGGATAAAATCTGACTTTGTGACTCATAGCAGGCTGTTTACACTACAACACAAGTAAAGTACAACTACACACAAGTGTCATCATCATCATTATCATTCATTCCCCATTATTCCTCTTTATTATTATTAGTTTTATAGTATATTGCATTACATTACATAAAAGCATTAACCAACCCCAGTGTGGGACTGTGCTGCGTGTCGCTATGCACCAGATGTGTCTGCATCTCCAATTCAAATTATGAGGCATGCTTAACACTTGCTGAATTTGGTCACTTAACAGTAACTGCACTGTAGGAGTCAGTCAGGTAATCCTGGAAGGAAGTGGTGGTTGACTGTTGTGCTGTTGGTGTGCTGTGTACAGTCACGAGTCACGACAGTAAATTTGTCCCTGGCCTGTGGGTGTGGATGGGAGTCATCAGAAGGACATCATGTTAGTTAGAGGGATCTTATTTTTTTTTACAGGTTAGAATACTAATGATATAGGTATTTGCATCTGTCTGTCTCTCTCTCTCTCTCTCTCTCCATCTCTCTCTGTCTCTCCCAGCACACTCATTTCATGGACCCGAACAAGATATGCCACCATTACAGGCCAGACATGATGGTGCTAGTAGTGAGTGATTGCTATTTTATTTAGCAGTTTTACTTAATTTTTATACAAATAATCCATAAAATGATTTCCTTTGGGCCTATATGTCAAATGTGACCAACATTGGCCACTGTTATGCATTTTTTCAAATATTTGTCAGCAAATCAGAACTAATCAGAACAAATCAGAACTTCACCATGTTCCGGTTCTTATTTAATAAGGATCAGAACTTCACCAAGTTCTCCCAGCCCTAGTTTTTACACAACTTACCACCAGCGTCCTGTTAGTTCAGCCATTTATCCCTTTGCTGCTACACAAGCTACTGCCAGCGTCCTGTTAAATCACCCTATTATTCTTGTGTTGTTACACAACCTACCACCAGCCTCCTGTTAGTGCAGCCTTTTATGCCTGTGCTGTTATATGAGCTACCATCAACCTCCTGTTAGTGATGTCTTTATTCTTGTGCTGTTACAAAACCTACCACCAGTGTCCTGTTAGTGCAGCCTTTTATCCACATACTGTTACACAGCCTGTCGCCAGTGTACTGTTAGTGCTGTCTTTTATCCATGTACTGTTACACAACCTACTGCCAGTGTCCTGTTACTGCACCTTTATCCTTGTGCTGTTACATAACCTGTTACCAGTGTCCTTTTAGTGCTGCCTTTATCTCTGTGCTGTGACATGATGTCCATCAGCATCCAGTTTATGTAGTCTTTTGGCAGCCTTTATCCTTGTGCTATTGCACTATCTGACACCAACGTCCAGTTCATGTAGCCTTTTATCTTTCTGCTGTTATACAACCTACCACCGGTGTCCTGTTAGTGCAGCCTTTCATCCCTGTGCTATTACACAACCTACCATTAACCTCCTGTAACAGCAGCCTTCTACCCTGGTGATGTTACACAACCTACCACCAGTGTCCTGTTAGTGCTGCCTGTATCTCTGTGTTGTTACACAGCCTACCACCAGTGTCCAGTTCATGTAGAATTTTATCCTTCTGCTGTTGCACAACCTACCACCAGTGTTCTTCTGTTAGTACTGCCTTTATCCCTCTGCTGCTACACAGCCATCCACCAGCATCCAGTTCATGTAGCCTTTTATCCTTCTGCTGTTACACAACCTACCACCAGTGTTCTATTAGTACTGCCTTTATCCCTGTGCTGCTACACAGTCATCCACCAGCATCCAGTTCATGTAGTCTTTTATCCCTCTGCTGTTGCACAACCTACCACCAGTGTTCTGTTAGTGCTGCCTTTATCCCTGTGCTGCTACACAACCTACCAACAGCATCCAGTTCATGTAGCCTTTTATCCTTCTGCTGCTACACAACCTACCACCAACATCCAGTTCATGTAGCCTTTTATCCTTCTGCTGTTACACAACCTACCACCAGTGTTCTGTTAGTACTGCCTTTGTTCTTGTGCTGTTACACAACCTACTTACAGTATCCGGTTCATGTAGCCTTTTATCCTTCTGCTGCTACACAACCTATCACCATCCAGTTCATGTAGCCTTTTATCCTTCTGCTGTTACACAACCTACCACCAGCATCTCATTAGTGCAGCCTTTTATCCACGTGCCATTACAAGACCTTCCCTGGTCCAACATGTCTACCCATTCCTGCCTAATTAATGTTGAATGAAATAGTCCTAGTAGCTCTTCACTCTCCCCCACCTTTTGGGTTGGTTTTAACCAAGCCCTTGCATCTGTCTGCATTAGTACTGATCAGTACACAACCATCAAAACCAGTTTTCTGTGACTGTTACACAAATATCCCTATTTATACAATAAAAGCATTTGCGTTTTTCACTGCTAATGCTTGTTTTTTCATGGCAGTGGTTGCAACTATGTCACTGTTTCAGTTGCTTTTCCTGGCAGCCTTTATTGCAGCTCACGTGGCTGCTGTCAGACCAAATTCTAATGTCCCACATTTACCAAAACTCTTAACAGTGTTTACAGACTCCCACAGCAGCTACTGAGACAGATTACAGAGGAAGACCACTTATTAAATAGATTGCCAGTCACCTTTATGTATAGTTTTGCGGAAGACCAAGAATCTCCAGACCAGTAGACCTGCTGCGGTACAGCGTCCCAAGTTTAAGACGGATCTTGTTATGAATGGTGTCAATCAAGGTTTTGATCTAGCCACAAACACTAAGGTACTTAAGGAATTCTTCAAAGGGGCACCATCAAGAGTCATGAAAGGCCAGGGTACTGGGGAGCTTACCGAGACTCTACTTATTGCCAAAGGTTATAGAGACCACTGTTTTGGTGTTAGTAGAAACAAGGAGCAGATTCTCAGATACTAGTGGGGGTATACAAAAAGGGTTAAAGCAGAACCAGTTTATTTTATCTCATGGTGACTTGCATATACTTTCCATGATGCTTTTCATTACTGGAGTTAATTTTGCATTTCTACTAAGAGGGTGCTATGCAACTACTCCATTAAGATACCATATAAAAACCATATACCATACACAAAACTGGAAGCATGGTGAAGGGGGAGCCGTCCCCCAGCCTCCCAATGACAGAGATGCAATGTAAATTGCCGGCCTAGATTAGTGGGTACAGACACTAGAGAATCTGGCACAGCACGGTTATGTGACATACACAGTACTACCCCCAAGTGGCAGCCCCAAGCATAGCCACATCCTAATGTCCAGTTCTCTAGTGGTCAAGTTCCTTGATGATCTGATGACCCTCCTTCCTAATCCCACTCAATACCATCCCTTGTGGTCCACTGGACCCCACCCAATCCACTCCCCCAGTTTATATTATCCTTGGAAATCCAGTGGTTCCCATCCCCCCATACAGTGTACCTAGTGGTTTCCTCCCCAACCAACACTTGTGCAGGAAGGTCATTCTCCCCACTGCTTGTCACTGTGATTGAACCTGTGTGCCCGTTATTACCTGCTCCTAGCAGGACATAACCCCAGGGAGGATACTGCAGCGTGCCATAGGGCTGTCGAGGGCCTCCATGCTTCAGATAATGGCACTGCAAGCCATTTGTGTGGTGATCCCTGCCCCTTTCCCAATTGCCTACAATGACTTCAGTTGTTGCTCTGCAAGGGGTTGCAATCCCCTGCTGAGCACGACTCAACGGGATCACAAAGCACTGCCCAGTGCAAAGTAGTATCTGTGATTACTTTCTACCACCCAGTATGACTAAGAATCATTCACAGGCTCTTTTAACTACAAATATGACATCATGAACCCAGTCACAAAAGGAGGTGGTGCAAAACAGATGCTTCAAACCTGTTCCAATGCAAGGCCACTCTGTACCCCATAAATAAATAGTGCCCTGCACAGTAAAGGGAGGAGTTTCCCACCACCCCATGAGTGGAGGCAATGTGAATTACCAATTCAGATGTTTGGTTTCTGATTATTTATTTTTCGCCAGTAAGTGTAGGGAACAAAACTATTTTTTAGCCAGCACTATCAACTGCCATGGAGTCTGTCTGTCTCTCTGTCCCAGGGCTTCCGTATGGGCAGTTGAAGGCCTCAGTGCTGGTCAATCCATTGGCAAGCCATTGGACCTGGGGGAAAGTAATGACTTCTCCAAGAGAGCGAGAAGAAAAAATTACTCACCTTAGTAATGTTGTTTCTTCTAATGGAGTCTTACTATATTATAGACATTAGCAGTTTGATCCAGCTCTAGAACTGCCCCGGAGTGAAATGGTTAAAACCATTCCAAAATAGAATTTTGGCACAAGAGCAGCTCTATCTGTGTCATTTCAAACTTGAACTGTCAGATCTTTACGAGCCAAACTCACTAAGGTCTGTGTGGAAGCTGTAACCTACACTAGCCAAATGGCTACCTAAATAATAACAACCATTGATGGTCCCAACACCCAAGACTCAAGTCAGGGGACCAGAAATACTAACACCATTCTAATAATATGAAAATGGAACATAAGTATAATAAAACACACACACGCGTACACATACACACCCCCAAAGTCCCAAAGGGGACAAAATGCTAACAGGACATAAGTAGTGCCCATACTAAGTTGCCCACCCCACCAAGTAGAGGTTCTGAGAGGGGCAGGTTGGGAGGTCTATAATATAGCAAGACTCCATTAGAAGAAACAACATTACTAAGGTGCGTGAATTTTTCTTCAAACAACATGAAGTCTTGCTATATTATAGACATTAGCAGAATACACAGCAGTACCTCCATGGAGGAGGGCAGAACCTACTTAGGGAATAGGCTCTGAAGAACAGCTGTGCCAAACCGAGCATCTCTCCTGGCCTGGACATCCGGGGAGTAATGCTTGGTAAAAGTGTGTACCGTTTTCCAAGTAGCAGCCTGGCAAATCTCTAATAAAGGGATATCTCTGGCAGCAGCTAGAGATGCAGCTGTACCCCTGGTAGAATGAGCCCTCAAACCAGGAGGGGGGGGCTCTGCCCACTTTCTGATAACAAAATTGGATACAAGAGACAATCCACCTGGCTATTGATCTCTTAGTGGCAGGTTTGCCTTTCCCAACTTCACCATAGGTAAAGAAAAGTTGGAGGGATTCGAACCTGTGACCTTTGGTACACTCTATATAATAACTAAGAGCTCTCTTAACATCCAGGCTGTGCAACCTCCTCTCACCCGAAGAGGAGTGATCAGTCAAAAATACTGGAAGGGAGATGGATTGTTTAAGATGGATATCTGAAACCACCTTAGGCAAAAACTTCCTATTAGTCCTAAGGACTACCTTATCCCTGTGGAAAGAAATAAAGTCAGTCTCCACTGACAAGGCTTGCAATTCACTTATCGTCTGGCAGAAGTGATAGCCACTAGAAAAACAGTTTTCAAGTTAGGTACTTAAGCTCTGCAGAAGACAGAGGTTCAAAAGGGTTGCATTAACTGGGCAATGCAAACATTAAGGTCCCAAGCAGGGGCCGGTTCAAAAGGAGGATTAGTATGGAGTAATCCCTTAAAAACTTGGAAAACACAGGATGAGAGGAAAGAGGGGATGACTTTCCTGCTGACACAAAAAGCAGACACAGCTGCCAAATGAACTCTCAGGGTAGCTGGTCTGAGACCCAAGGAATTAAGATGTACCATGTAATCTAACAAAATGGGCAATTCAGCAGATTCTGGGGAAATATTTTTCCTAGCACACCAAATGGAAAACCTTTTCCATTTAGAACTATAAGTAGCCCTAGTGGAAGGCTTTCTGGAAGCCCTTAGGATCTCAAGAACACCCTGAGAGAGGTGTAAATCAGCAAACTCTAACTCCTCAAGAGCCAGGCCTTGAGGTTGAGGGATTTGAGGTCCGGATACCAAACCCTTCCCTGGGCACAAGTCAACAGATTGTGATTCCTTGGGAGGCACAGGGAAAGATGGACTGTCAGAGACAGAAGGAGTGGGTACCAGGGCTGCCTGGCCCAATCCGGGGCAATCAGAATCACCCTGCAAGGCTGAGATCTGATTTTGACTAGTACTTTAAATAGGAGAGGAAAGGGGGGGAAAGCATAGAGGAACTTCCCCTCCCAATCCAGAAGAAGGGCATCCAGGGGAACTGAGCCCAGCACTGGAGGCCTGCAACAGAACAGAGGAAGTTTGTGATTGTCTGGGGCTGCACAAAGATCTATCTGAGGGATGCCCCACCTGGCAAAAACTATCCCCAGCACTTGAGGATCCAGGGACCATTCGTGATGGCCCTGGGAAATCCTGCTGAGGGCATCCGCTAGGACATTGTCCTTCCCTGGAAGATGAACTGCTATGAGGGAAGTGTTCAGGGAATAGGCCAGAGACCACAACTTCATTGCCTCGGTGCACAAGGCCGAAGACCGAGTGCCCCCCTGTTTGTTGATGTACCACATTGTTGTGGTGTTGTCTGTTATGACTTGTATCACCTTGTCATGGACAGATGCAGAAAAAGCTTGAAGAGCTAAAAAGACAGCTCTGAGTTCCAGAAAATTGATGTGGAGCAGAGATTCCTGGGGGGACCAAACTCCCTGAGTGGAAAGGTCATCCATGTGGGCTCCCAACCCAGAAGGGAAGCATCTGTAGTGAGAGTCAAGTCGTGAGAAGGGAAATGAAGGGACCCCGCTCTTAAATTGCTCTGATCCTGCCACCACTGGAGAGCTAGGATCAAGGTTCGAGTCACTGGGACCAACTTGGAAAGGGGGTCTCTTCTCTGAGACCAAAAGGTTCTCAAGTGAAACTGAATGTTTCTCATCTGAAATCTGGCTCCCTGCACAACAGCTGTGGATGCAGCCATGTGCCCCAGGAGCTGCAGAAAGTGTCTTGCTGGTCGAGAGACCTGCAGAGTGAAGGAAGAGGCCAGAGCCACTAAATTCCTTACCCTTTCTGGGAAGAAAGGCTCTGGCTAGCTTTGTGTCCAATTCTGCCCCTATAAAGGTGAGTACCTGGACTGGTTCCAGAACCGACTTTGGTAGGTTGTAGAAAACCCAGGGAGGTGAGAAGCTGCTGGGTGACCTGCAGGTGAGATTTTACCTGTTCTGAGGACTGGCCTACAATGAGCCAGTCATCTAGATAGGGAAAAACAGCAATCCTCTCTGCCTCCTTAAGTGGGCCACTGCCACTGCTAGACACTTTGTGAATACCCTTGGAGCAGAGGTAGGCCGAAGGGCATTGCTCTGAACTGGTAATGACCTGAGGCAGTTCGAATCTGAGGTACTTCGATGGGATCTTCTGATTAGGACATGGAAATAGGCATCCTTGAGGTCCAGGGAGGCTAGCCAGTCCCCTGGCCTTAGGGAAAGTAAAATCATTGCCAGAGTTACCATTTTGAACTTTGGTTTCAGAAGATGCTTGTTCAGATATCTGAGATCTAAAATGGGCCGCCATTCTCCTGTCTTTTTTGGGGTAAGGAAGTATCTGGGATACAGACCCCTGCCCTGATGCAGGGGAGGAACCCTTTCTACTGCTCTGAGAGCTAACAGGGATGAGACCTCTGTTTCCAGAGCGAGGGTCTCTGAAGTACTTGCAGGTAGAAAATGTCCGCTTCTCAACTTGGGAAACTTTTTGAAGCTGAGAACCAGACCCTGGCTTACTACTTCCAGAACCCACTTGTCTGAGGTTAAAGGCCCAATTCTGACTGAAGTAAGCCAGCCTGCCCCCACTGGTACAGGGAGAATCGGCCCTGGCACCCCATCAGGGTGCCTGTTTTGCAGGAGCTTTAGGCTGGGGGTGGGAGCAGGTCTGCCCACCCCTCGGCCTGCCCCTGCCTCTGAAGAAGCCCCTCTGAACATAGGCAGAGGAGGCCTGAGTCTGGTAGAAAGGCCTGTGAAAAGGCCTACCCCTACCCCTGAGGGCATGCCTTTGAGGAGTGGCTTGCCGCTCCTTAGCCTGGGCACTCTTGTAAGTAGTCCTATATTCATCCATCTTCTTCATGTAATTCTCTGTCTGCTCTCCAAACAGAGAATTTCCCACCACAGGAAAATCCATAGCCTTAGTCTGGGTATCCTGTGACAAACTAGTACACCTGAGCCAGGCCAACCTACGAAAAGCTACAGATGTGGCCATGACCCTAGAGGAAACATCATTAACATCCACAGCAGCATGAAACTGAACCTTAGAATCTTCAATGCCATCAGCAGCCACCTGTTCTAGTTCACTAGCCAGCTGGCCATGGGCCTGCCTGGCCAGTGCATAACAGTATCCCATCTAGATTTCTGATACCTAGCTACATAAGCCATATAATTTGCTTGCCTGAGTCCCAGAGGCTGCCATATACTGTTTTTTTGCCATGGCATCAATCTTCCTGAATCCTTGTCAGGAGGATGTGAAGCCAAGGAATATTAGCTTTATCACAGGCAGCAGCCTGAACTACCCCTACATGACTGCATTGCTGAGAAAGGAATCTGTATCAGGGCCTGACAATGTATACCTTCTGTCCATCATTTTATCTACAGGAGGCACAGAATTAGGAGCTTTTAAAATTTTAATTGTTTGTTTCCTAAAAGACTTATGTAAAGGAATAGACAATCTCCTAGACTCTGGAATATCCATCATTTCTACAAAATCAGGCTCCTCTTGCTCATCCACAGCCTCTTCTAAAGGAAGCTGGAGGGTTTCAGCAACTTTTTTATAAAACATAAAATGAGATGAGGACTCAGACAGCATAGGGGGAGATTCTAAAGGTCTGTCTGGGGAGATGTCGGTTCAATAGGCACACCCAGACCTTCCAGCCACATTCATACTGTTCATAATCCTCCTCCCCTCCTCTGGTTCATAAAATTCCTCAATATCATAATCCTGAACCACTGGGACCGGACGAACCGACCTTTTACCAGATAGTGGTGGTTCGGACGGACCCTGAGACAGTGACTGGACAATTTGTATGGCTTTTGCTATCTCTGCAGCAGTTGGAGAAGAATTTTGGACTCCAGACCTGCTGATTTTCTTGTTTTCTTTACTGGAATTGGTTCCTCAGAACCAGCTTTTCTTTGCCGAGGAAGTCTGGCCCGGTCAGAGGCACTCCCTCCAGTTGGTTGGCACCGAACCGGGCTGGCCATCCGGGTCAGCGGACTTTTTGGCCTCTCGTTCCCTGAGCCTGCCCAATCTTTTTTCCAGGGTGGCTGCAGGGAAATTCTTACATACCTGGCAGTCTGACTGGAGGTGGTCAACCCAGACAATAAACACATGTGGTGTGTGGTCAGCCTTGCAAAGACTTCCCACAAACATCACAGTGTTGAAACCAGTGGGCCCGGTTTTTCTTTTGGGTTTCTCAGACATAATGCCAGCCTAACCAAAAACTTGCCCTTTAAACGGCAATGCCAGGCAAGACACCCTTATCGGTTCCTAACCGTGTCACGGGTATTAGAAAAAAATGTAATAAATCCATTTTTTTTAGAACCGATAAGAACTGGGAACCGCACTCAAAAATAGTAACTTTTAGTTTTAAATGAGTTTTAAACCCACTGATCGGTTCAAAACCGAACCGATAACTCACAAGTTCCACACAGACAAAACCTTCATTTACTTACGGTTACCACAGATAGAGCTTGAACTGAATGGTTTTGCAGTTAAAATAAAACTATTCTCGGTTAAATCCAACCGAGAAAACACTTTTTAAACCGAGAAATGAACCGAGCAGAAGGAGAAATCTCCAGAGCGACTGTTCACTGAGGCGGAGTAAAGAATCTGACAGTTCAAGTTTGAAATGACACAGATAGAGCTGCTCTCGTGCCAAAATTCTATTTTGGAATGGTTTTAACCATTTCACTCCGGGGCAGTTCTAGAGCTGGATCAAACTGCTAATGTCTATAATATAGCAAGACTTCATGTTGTTTGAAGAATCCTCTCTTGCAAGGACACCACTGATACTGACACCAGTACCCAAGTCAGGAGGAGATGGATTCAGCAAGCTCCCTGGCAAACCACCATTTGTTAAACCTTAGCCTATCATTCAGACCCCGGCTCTTCAACCAGTCTAGTATATCTTGTGCTAGTCATTTCCCTGGCAAGGAAGCCAATTCCAAGGGACCCTGCATCACACCAACCCAATTGCAGAGTTCAAAGCTACAGTGGCATTCCTGATCCCACTGTAGACAACAATGATGGTGATTATCCTCTAGCTTCTCATCCTTGTGGCTGGGCTCTTTTCATCAACATAGAGCTCATTACAAATGACAGAAGGGCAGATGGGAACAATGGGTTTGTGGGATGTACATCTGCAAGGCAAGGTCAGCCAATGCTGATAGTTGGACCAGCCAGGCCATGGCCAGCCTTTATGACTCTACTCTTGTGCCAAACTGTGTCAACCCAAGCACTGCCGGCAGTGCTTCTGTGGCCTATTCTGGGCAAGCCTCCGCTATTACAACCTCAGGTGGGGGCATCAACCAAGGATTTCAGGCCTGGGACAGTGCTGGCCCATGCTGTTGGTGGTGGTCATCTGGACCAAACAGGTGGTTTGCTCACTTCATCTGTGTCTGCTACTACTGTACCCCAACAACTCAAATGAGCCTTCCTTTAGCGCAACATCTCTGGAGCAAGACAACGGTTTGTGAATGGAAAGGCCTGCATCAAGAGAACATTCTTCCTTCATGTTACTGTTGGACAAAATGTCCTTATATCTGGACACTCCACTGGAAGAGAACCAGAGGAAGGAACCTTACCCGCTGATGGACATCCTGGAAAGAGATGCCTCTCCTCGGATGACTTTTCCAATTGCACCTGCTGTCCTGGGTCCCACACTCAGTGTACAGAAGAGCGCAGACTCTTGCCCAACTCCAGCAAGTATGTTGTTCATAGGTGGTGGTGGGGGGGAATAACCCATTAATGGAGCACCCTACTTCAGAAGGGCTGGTGGTGGATGCTTCTTCCACAAGGCCAAGATGCAAGACAGTCAGATAAGTTACTCTGTGAGCAAGGGGTGGAAATTTAGATGCAGCATTGTTGAGAAAAGAATGATGATGGAAGTTTTATTTGGATAGTTTAAGACTTCCTAGTCTAAATGAATGCTTTGAACTAACCCCTTATTTATAATTGCCTCTGCCTAATTTTGCTGGTCTGTGTTTCTATAAGTCTATCATACAAATAAATTTCCTTTGCCAGAAAAATTAAATGTAATTAATAATTTATTTCATGTCTTTAACTGTGTTTTTTAATGTTCCTTGTCTTTAGACACTGGTGTGTAAAGTAATGTTATCTTGTGGGACCACTGATTATTGAAGCAATCAAGTACTGCACCAAAAAGAGAAAGAAAAAAAGCCTGACTAAACCACAGAACAAGTCACAGATGGAAGCAGGAGCTGATATACCCATAAAACTACTGGGACTGAGACATAAATTATTAATTACATGATAAATTAATGCTTGATTAAATAATGTGGATCTTGTTAGATGATTGCAGTTTAAATTAGACTTTAGGTACTTTCTTATGTTGCACTTATGTGATGTATAAAAGGGGTTTGTGATAAATATATGGAGGGTCACTTATTTATTTATTTCACCTGTGATTACATCATTTATTATATGTATTTAAGCAACAATTTGTCCTAAGATATTCACCCTTGACAAGGTGCCATTGGAGGTACTAAACGCTGTCGGGTCATTTAGTCAGGCTGCGGGAGTGCCTTTTTCTGTGTTCTCTGACTTTTTATGGTGAGCATTAAAGTATATTTTAAATGCATATTGTGGTCACGGTGTTCTGTGCACCTACTGTGTGAGCCTTTCTTGGGTTTTGCATTACAGTTTATTGGCCCACGCACCTAATTTCCTTGGCAAGCTTTTTTCTGCAGTAGTACAGTTGGATAAGCCCCGGACAAGCAGTCCAAGAGAAAGGACCACTTTGACTGCAGAATGTATGCAGTGACATGTGTGTGTATTCACCAGGCCAGATATCCCACCCTGATGATTAGGTACTGTATAGCCATTAGGTGTTTGAGTGAATTTCAGACCTGTGGCCTTTCCTGCGGAGGTCAACCAGTGGGGTCCTGAAAAACATTTAGGACATGGGAATCTCCTTGGACAAGCACCGGCTGCAGTTGGTCCTTAGGCTATGGCAGCAGCTGTCTCCATAAAGCCCCTGATGTATCTGCATCTTTCACCCTACAAGCAAGAAATCTAGCAGAGGTTCCCTTTGCGAGTAGCGATCACTTTGGGCCAGAGGTTGTGGGATGCCTGACTAGGACCGAAAACTCCAATGTCACCTTTGACTGTCTCACTTTGGTCACTGATTCTAAGTAGACAGCCAAGCAGCACCCACAGAGTGGTGGCAGCTTTCATGGTTCCTTTCTTAGGTCTTAGTTTTTAAGACTAGCAGCAACCATAGCATAATCAGAGGCAACAGTACCAACAGTATTGCTAGGCTAAGTCCTTCAGCCTCAAGAACTCAACACAAGGTCTGCATAAAGATGATAGCAGCAGTTCCTCTCATGGCCATGCCTTCTGGTCTCCGTCCAAGGTAAAAACAGACAGAATGAGGATCCCCATCCCCTGCCCACCATAGTTGCTGCTACAACTCCCAGACAGGGTCTGATTCTCCCACTTTCTCCCAGAGTGATCCACAATATTACCTCAGAAAGATGCATGCTGGAAGTCAGGTTGTCTCTGGAATTTGATACTCTGTCCCTGTGTTGGTCCCATGCCTCTCTGGAAGACATGCTCTCACTGGACTCTCAGCCCTATGGAACAAGGTACAGCAGCTCCTAACAGGGCAAGCGATACAGCCTGTCCCACAAAGGCAAGATCAGCAGGGATTTCTGTCATTTTACTTTCTCATACCAAGCCAAAGGGGCATGGTGCCCAATATCAAACAATGAAGTGATAGAAAAATTTATTTATTGAAATGTTTCACCAGGAAGGCATACTGAGCAACAAGTTGCTCATCTCCTGGTGCGACCTGGGGGGAAAAATAGTGAGGGTGCTCTCTTGTTGGACCTTAGTTATCATGCCCACCATCAGAGAAGCCTGTATTTCCCTTGCTTCCCCATTCACTATACATGGTGTGCTATACTATATTTTGTTGCGTGTGTGCCACCTCCACTTCTCCTGCTGAAGCTGAGGAAGGTTTGAGAGGGGTGGGGCAATAATGGGCAACACAAGCTGCAAATCCAACTTGTGTCAAGGCTGAACTGTGAAGTGAGTGAGACTGTACCTACTGTATGCATATATATGCTTTTTTTCTTTAAAAGGCAATGCCAGAAGTGGGGGGACAAAATGCTAAACAGAAACTAAAAACAAAATTCTAACCTGTATTTTCATCCGCATTCAATCATCTGCATTCTCTGACTCATGCCCCTGTCTAGGCTGATCCCCCATTTCATGATACCCATGGTCAGCAAACAGGAACTTGCTTGTACACTTACTGTATCTTGATTACCCCACTCCCTTTTTTTCCTTCTTGTCACTTTCTCTCTCCTCTCCTTCCCAATTTCTCTCACCTTAGGCTACTCTGCCAGGACAATGCTGTGTCTGATGACTGCATCTCTGCACTCATGCTTTCTATTTATTCTTAATTTTTGTTTCCTATGATATGCCAAGCTTCTGTAGCCTAGTATTTCCACTCTGTATTGCCAGCGCTCACCTATGTATACAACCACTTTTGTATGCTGTGAACTTGTATTCAATATTTACCATGCTATTGTACCCTTGTATTTTGTACTCTGTAAATTATCAGTTCTCAATGTTGTAATTTGTACTCTTTCTCAATTCCTTTTCCCCCAGTTCACACCTGGAAGCAAACCTTGGCTCAGTGTGCCTCTCCCAGTTAACAACTTTAAATAAATGAATAAATGAAAAAATTACTCACCTTAATAATGTTGTTTCTTCTAATGGAGTCTTGCTATATTATGACATACGCAGTGAGTCCCAACCTTCGAACTGCTCCGGAGGTGAAAGAGTTAACTTTCCATGCCAGACATGGAACTTTGAGCACGAGCTCGGTTGAAAACTCTGTCTGTTGTTCTTCAAACTCAAACTGTCAGATCTTTACGAGCAAAACTCACTAAGGTTCTGTGTGGAAGCTGTAAACCTGCACTAGCCAACTGGCTACTAAATATAAGAACACATTTTTTGGTCTCAAAACAAAGACTCAAGTCAGGGGATCCAAAAAATGAAAAACACAACACCCAATCACCCCAAAAAGGAGAAGTGAAAAAACAAGGTGGGCATCTACTAAGTGCCAACACCGTACTGCCCACCCACATCCCAAAAGCAAAGGTTCTGAGAGGGGCAGGCAGGGGGGAGGTCATAATATAGCAAGACTCCATTAGAAGAAACAACATTACTAAGGTGAGTAATTTTTTCTTCAAACAACATGAAGTCTTGCTATATTATGACATATGCAGACTACACAGCAGTACCTCCATGGAGGAGGGACAGAACCTACTTAGGAAATAGGCTCTGAAGCACAGCTGTGCCAAACCGAGCATCACTCCTAGCCTGGATGTCCAGGGAGTAATGCTTGGTAAAAGTGTGAACTGTTTTCCAGGTAGCTGCTTGACATATCTCTAGGATAGGGATGTCCCTGGCAGCAGCCAGAGATGCAACTGTGCCTCTGGTAGAGTGAGCCCTCAGGCCTGAGGGAGGAACCTTACCCAGTTTTTCATAGCAAAATTGGATACAAGAGACAATCCACCTGGCAATGGATCTTTTAGTGGCAGGTTTCCCTTTACCAACCTCACCATAAGTGAGGAACAGTTGGAGGGAGTCAAACCTGTGACCCTCGGTACATTCTATGTAGTAACTAAGGGCTCTTTTGACATCTAAACTGTGCAGTCTCCTCTCGCCAGAGGAGGAATGGTCAGTGAAGTACACAGGGAGAGACATAGATTGATTAAGGTGGAAGTCTGAAACCACCTTAGGCAAGACTTTCTGTTAGTCCTGAGGACCACCTTATCTCTATGAAAGGAGATAAAATCGAGCTCCACTGACAATGCTTGTAATTCACTTTTGCGCCTGGCAGAAGTGATGGCTACCAAAAACACAGTTTTCCAAGTCAAGTACTTAAGCTCTGCTGAAGACAAAGGCTCAAAAGGGGGTTGCATAAGCTGGGCAATGCAAATATTAAGATCCCAGGCAGGGGCAGGGTCCCTGAATGGAGGGTTGGTGTGAAGCAACCCCTTGAAAAGTTGGAGAATACAGGATGAGCTGAAAGAGAAGAGGGTTTACCTGCTGATAAGAAAGCAGACATGGCTGCCAGATGCACTTTTAGGGTAGCTGGTCTCAGCCCCAAAGTATTCAAATGCACCATATAATCCAGGACTGTGGGTAAGTCAGCAGATTCTGGGGAAATATGCTTGCCAGAGCACCATATGGAAAATCTCTTCCATTTGGAATTATAAGTAGCCCTGGTGGAAGACTTCCTAGAAGCCTTCAAGATATCCAATACACCTTGGGAGAGGTGTAGGTCAGCAAACTCTAACTCTTCAAGAGCCAGGCCTTGAGATTGAGAGATTTGAGGTTCGGGTACCAAACTCTCCCCTGGGCACAGGTTAACAGGTTGTGATTCCTGGGAAGACACAGGGGAAGGTGGACTGCTAAGGACATAAGGAGTGGGTACCAGGGCTGTCTGACCCAATCTGGAGCAATCAGGATCATCTTACAGGGTTAAGATCTAATTTTGACTAGCACCTTGAACAGAAGAGGGAAGGGGGGAAAATCATAGAGAAACTTCCCTTCCCAATTGAGAAGGAAGGCATCCAGAGGGACTGAGCCCAACACTGGGGGCCTGCAGCAAAAAAGGGGAAGTTGGTGATTGTCTGGGGCTGCAAAAAGATCTATCTGCGGGGTGCCCCATCTGGCAAATACTACCTCCAGTACTAGGGGATCCAGTGACCATTCGTGATGGCCCTGGGAAATCCTGCTGAGAGCATCTGCCAGGACATTGTCCTTGCCTGGGAGGTGAACTGCCATAAGGGTGGTGTTCAGGGAATAAGCCAGAGACCACAACTTCATTGCTTCGGTGCACAAGACCGTAGACCGAGTGCCTCCTTGCTTGTTGATGTACCACATTGTAGTGGTGTTGTCTGTTCTGACCTGTACAACTTTGTTCTGAACAGATGTGGAAAAAACTTGAAGTGCTAGAAAAACTGCTCTGAGTTCCAACACATTGATGTGGAGCAGAGATTCCTGAGGGAACCACAATCCCTGGGTAGTGAAGTCGCCCATGTGAGCTCCCCACCCCAAGAGGATGCATCTGTAGTAAGGATTAAGGAGTGAGACTGAGGGTGAAGGGGCCCCCCTGTCTCAGATTGCTCTGGTCCTGCCACCACTGAAGGGCTTGGATCAGGGTTTGAGTCACTGGGATCAATTTGGTTAGAGGGTCTCTCCTTTGAGACCAAAAGGCTCTCAAATGGAACTGGACATCCCTCATCTGAAATCCTGCTCCCTGCACTATTGCTGTAGAAGCAGCCATGTGCCCCAGGAGCTGCAGAAAATGCCTTGCTGGTCGAGAGACCTGCAGGGTGAAAGAGGAGGCCAGAGAGACCAGCCAGGGTCCTTGCTCTTTCCAGAGGAAGGAAGGCTCTGGCCTCTTTTGTGTTCAGTTCTGCACCAATGAAGGTGAGAAGTTGGACAGGTTCTAGAACTGACTTTGGAAGATTGAGAAGGAAACCTAGAGATGTGAGCAGTTGCTGAGTTACCTGAAGGTGTAGTTTGACTTGGTCTGGAGACTGGCCTACTATGAGTCAGTCGTCCAGGTAAGGAAAGATGGCAATCTTTTGCCTTCTTAAGTGGGCAACTGCTACTGCCAGGCATTTTGTGAATACCCTCGGGCAGAGGTGAGGCCGAAGGGCATTGCTCTGAACTGGTAATGGCCTGAGGGCAGTTCGAATCTGAGGTACTTTCGATGGGAGCCTTGATAAGAACATGGAAGTAGGCATCCTTGAGGTCCAGGGATGCTAGCCAGTCCCCTGGCCTTAGAGAGGGTAAAATAATTCCCAGAGTCACCATTTTGAATTTTGGTTTTAAAAGGTGCTTGTTTAGGTATCTGAGATCCAGGATGGGCCGCCATTCTCCTGTCTTTTTTGGGGTAAGGAAGTACCTGGAGTACAACCCTTTGCCCTGGTGTAGGGGTGGAACCCTTTCCACAGCTCTGAGAGCCAGGAGGGTAGAAACTTCTGTTTCTAGGGCAAGTGCCTCTGATGGATTTGCAGGTGGAAAGGACCTGGTTCTCATCTTTGGAAATTTTTTGAAGCTAAGAACCAGTCCCTGGCTTACTACTTCCAGGACCCACTTGTCTGATGTTAAAGACTTCCAGTCCTGGACAAAGTAAGCCAGCCTGCCCCCTACAGGTAGTGGAGAATCAGCCCTGGCCACCCCATCAGGGTTCCTGCTTGGCAGGGGCTTTAGGCTGAGGGGTGGAAGCAGGTCTGCTTGTACCCCGTCTGCCTCTCCCTCTAAAGAACCCCCTCTGGGCATAAGCTGAAGAGGAGGCCTGGGCTTGGTAAAAAGGCCTATGAAAAGGTCTGCCCCTGCCCCTGGAAGGCTGCCTTTGAGGAGTGGCCTGCCTTTCCTTGGCCTATGCACTCCTATAGGTGGTCCTATACTCATCCATTTTCTTCATGTAATTCTCTGTCTGCTCCCCGAACAGACAATTACCCACAACAGGAAAATCCATGGCCTTAGTCTGGGTATCCTGCGACAGGCTAGTACATCTGAGTCAAGCCATTCTGCGAAGAGCCACAGATGTAGCCATGACTCTTGATGACACATCATTAGAGTCCACTGCAGCATGAAATTGCACTTAGATGCCTCAATACCATCAGCAGCCACCTGCTCCAGCTCCTTGGCAAGCTGGCTAGGGACCTGCTTTGCTAGAGCCATAACTGTGTCCCATCTGGATTTCTGGTATCTAGCAACATAAGCCATATAATTTGCCTGTCTGAGTCCCAAGGATGCTGCCATGTACTGTTTCTTTGCCATGGCATCAATCCTCCTGGAGTCCTTGTCAGGGGGGTGTGAAGCCAAGGGAATATTTGCCTTGTCACAGGCTGCAGCCTGCACTACCCCCAACATGGCTGCATTGTTGTGTAAGGAACTCCATATCAGAGCCTGACAATGTGTACCTCTTGTCCATTCTTTTATCCACAGGAGGTATAGTGTGAGGAGTTTTTAGAATTTTTACTGTCTGCTTCCCAAAAGATTTATGCAAAGGAATAGACAGTCTCCTAGACTCTGGGATATCCATCATTTCTACATAGTCAGGCTCCTCTTGATCATCCACAGCTTCCTCCATAGGGAGCTGGAGGGTTTCAGCCACTTTTTTATAAAACATAAAATGAGAGGGGGACTCAGAAAGCCTAGGGGGAGACACTCCTGAAGGTCTGTCTGGGGAGATGTCCGTTTCAATGGGCACATCCAGACTTTCAAATCCACATTCACTCTCCTCATACTCCTCTTCCCCCTCCTCCGGTTCATAAAATTCCTCTAAATCATATTCTTGAACTGGTGGAACCGACCGAACTGTACGTTTACCTGATGGTGCCGGTTTGGTCGGAACCGGGGAAAGCAACTGGACAATTTTAATCACTTTGGCTATTTCTTCAGCAGTTGGAGATGGAAATTTTGGCTCCACACCTGCTGATTTTCTAGTCCTTTTTGCTGGAACCGACTCCTCTGAGTCGGCTCTCCTCTTGCCCGAGAAAGTCTCGCCCTGGTCAGAGGGCACTCCCTCTGGTTCGGTTACAACCGAACCGGGCTGGCCATCCGGGTCAGCGGACTTCTTGGCCTCTCTTTCCCTGAGCCTACCAACTCTCTTATCCAGGGTAGCTGCAGGAAAATGTTTGCAAATCTGGCAGTCTGCATTGAGGTGGTCAAACCCCAGACAATAAACACAGGTGGTGTGGGGGTCAGCCTTGGCAAAGACTTCCCCACAAACACTGCAGTGTTGAAACCCAGTGGGCCCGGTTTTTCTTTTGGGTTTCTCAGACATAGTGCCAGTCTAACCAAAACTTGCCCGTTTATGGCAATCCGCCAAGCAAGACTCTCTTATTGGTTCCCAACCGTGTCACGGGTCGTGGAAAAAAACGTAATGAAATTCGTTTTTTTTAGAATCGATAAGAACCGGGAACCGCACTCTAAAATACAGATTAATGTTACAACAACCTGATCAGTTCAAACCGAACCGATAATACCGTTTATAAGTTCCACACAGAAAGTAAATGTAAAACCTATCTAGTACTTACGATACCACAGACAGAGCTTGAACCGACCAGTTGCGGTTTAAATTCGGTTAAAAATGAAAAATTAATACTTTAACCGACAAAATGAACCGAGCAGAAGGAGAAATCTCCGGAGCGACTGTTCAGTGAGGCGGAGTAAAGAATCTGACAGTTTGAGTTTGAAGAACAACAGACAGAGTTTTCAACCAAGCTCGTGCTCAAAGTTCCATGCCTGGCATGGAAAGTTAACTCTTTCACCTCCGGAGCAGTTCGAAGGTTGTGACTCACTGCATATGTCATAATATAGCAAGACTTCACGTTGTTTGAAAAATACATTTTCAAGTGATTTATTTGATTCCTGTGGGACAGGAAGCCAGTGTCAAGGGGCAGGACTGAGAGAACAGGAAGGCAGGACCAAGGGAGGAGCAGAAACTGCAAGCTATCCAAGGAGACCAGACAAAGAGGATGAAAATCCCTTCCACCCAGCATGTCCCAGCATGCTCATGTCCCAGTGTGTGAGTGGAACGGCGTAGGCATGGAACAGGTGAAGTGACTGGCATCATAGGTGTCGGCAGGTGTCCGCAGGCTTGGAGGGAACTCTACCAGTTCAGAAAGGTAAGGCAAACTATCTGTTTACTTACTGCTGCCTGTTTAAGGGAGTGCTGTTAGCAGGTTATGGGGAAACAACTGTTGTAGGGAAGGGAGGTAAAGTTCTACAAAGCTAAAGTAAAGAGTAAATAAAAAATCAACAGTAGTGTGGGAACAGAGGTGAACAACCTATCTAGAGATAAGGAGATGATATGAGCAAAAGAAGCCAAATATCCTAACACCTATCTAAGGTCAAGTTACAAACAGGCAAAAAAATGGGATTGTAGAAAAACACTATACACAGATATACAGAAGGTGACGGCAGATAAGGACTGTGTAGCCAACCTAGTCTGCCCCTTTTCCCTACCTAATGCATTACCACAGACCCTAGTTAATCTGCTGCTTACCCTCTCTTCCCTATTGCTAGAGTACTCTTCTGTCTATCCCATGCATTCTTGAATTACCCTTCTTTTTTTGCCCCACCACCTTCACAGGGAGACCGTTACAATCATTCACTACTCTTTCTGAGAAAAAGTACTTCTTCATGTTGCCCCTGAGCCTTCCCCCCCAGCTTCATATCATGCCCCTTTGTTCTTGTACACCTTCTTTTCTGAAAGATGCTACCCTCTTGTACCTTGTTTATACCTTTGATGTACTTGGATGTCTCTATCATATCCCCCCTCCTCCAGGGAATACATATTGAGGTCTTCTAGTCTTTCCTCATATGACTTTTGGTGCAGTCCTTGCACCAATTTTGTTGCACTTCTCTGGACTGCCTCTATTTTGTCTATATCTTCCAGAGATGGGGCCTCCAGAACTGGACACAGTATTCTAGATGAGGTCTCACTAGTGATCTGTACAAGTGGCATAACCACCTCCTTTTTCCTGCTGGTGATACCTCTCCCTATGCAACCTAGCATCCAACTGGCTCTCCCCACAGCCTTCTCACATTGTTTGGTTACATTTAGGTCATCAGATATGACTACACCCAGGTCCCTTTCTTGACTGGTGGCATCAGTACCTCCTGTCCCCCAATCTTGTACTCCTCCCTTGGATTTCTGTGCCCCAAGTGCATGATTTTGCACTTCTTTGCATTGAATCTTAGCTGCCACACTCTTGACCACTTCTCAAGCATGTTTAGGTCCTTTCTCATTTTTTCCACCCCTTCCCCAGAGTGTCGACCCTGTTGCTTATCTTTGTGTCATCTGCAAAGAGGCATACCTTCCCCTCCAGCCCCTCTGCAATATCGCTTATGAAGACATTAAAGAGGACTGGCCCCAGCATGGATCCCTGTGGCACCCCGCAGGTCATCCCCCTCTCCTTAGATTGAACGCTATTCACCACCACACTCTGTGTCCTGTCACTCAACCAGTTTCTGACCCAGTTTACCACCTTGGGGCCCACTCCCAGGCTGCCCAACTTATTTATTAACCTCCTATGTGGGATGGTGTCAAAGGCCTTGCTGAAATCTAGGTAGGCCACATCTGCTGCCCCTCCCCTATCTAACTTCCTGGTCACCCAGTCAAAGAAATTGATCAGATTTGTTTTGACAAGACCTGCCCGCTGTGAATCCATGTTGCCTTGGATCCTGTGCTCTGCTGGATTCAAGAAATATCACAATCCTTTCCTTTAGCAGTGACTCCATTGATTTCCCCACCACTGAGGTCAAGCTGACTGGCCTGCAGTTGCCAGCCTTCTCCCTGTTCCCACTTTTGTGGAGAGGGACTACATTTTCCCTCCTCCAGTCCCCAGGAACCACCCCTGTCTCTATTGATTTGTTGAATAGGGCTGTTAGTGGTGCTGCCAGCACCTCTCTAAGTTCTTTTAATATTCTGGGATGTATCCCATCCAGCCCCATAGCCTTGTCCCCTTTCAGATTCTTGAGTTCCTTTAGGACTCTTTCCTCCATAAATGGGCTGGTGACCACCTTTCTCCCACTGGTGCTCCTATCCCCCCATACTGGTCCTTCTCCTTCCATTCTTCTGTGAATACTGAACAAAAATATTTGTTCAGGATTGTTGCTTTTTCTAGGTCCCCCTGCACACACACCCCTTCTTCCCCTTTTAACTCAGAATCCCATCCCTGGTCTTCTTTCTATCACTAATGTACCTGAAAAAGGTCTTGTCTCCTTTCTTAATTGCCTGGGCTATTTTTTCCTCAGTTAGCGCCTTTGTGCTCCTGACTGCTTTTCCCGCATCCCTCTGTTTTTCCAGATACATTTCCCTGTCTTCCTCATCTGTGTTTCCTTGTACCTCCTGAAAGCTAGCCTTTGCTCTCTTACATTCCCAGCCACATCCTTTGAGAACCATAGTGTTTTTTTCTTTCTCTATGTTTTGCTTACTTGCCTAACCTAAATGCTAGTTGCCTCTGCTATAGCTCCCTTAAGGTTAGCCCATTGTTTCTCTACATCCCCCCATTTTCTTCTTGCCCTATCAGAGCTTCCTTGAGACAGTCCCCCATTTTTGCAAAGTCAACCCATCTGAAATCCAGGACCCTTGCTTTCATGTGGTTTGACTACTCCACTGTTCTCACATTGAACCACACCAAATGAAGATCACTGGACCCCATGTGGCTACCCACCATTACATCAGTGACTCTGTCCCCATTGGTGAGTACCAGGCCCAATATTTCTCCTTCTCCGGTGGGTTCAGCCACAAGCTGCTTGAGGCACATCCCCTGCAGCGCATCCAGGATGCCTCTACTCCTGGCTGTGGTTGTAGCCTGGGTGCTCAAATCCACATCAAGCAAACTGAAGTCTCCCACCAGCAGCACTTCACCTTTGGCTGTCATTTTGTGGATGGCTTCCACTACAACTCCATCCATCTCCTCCCTTTGTGCTAGAGGTCTATAGATCATGCCCATGCAAATGGCAGTGCCATTTCCTGTCTCCGGGGTGACCCACAGTGCTTCCGCTCCCTACATTCCCTAGGATACGGGTTTGGACACATCAAAGGGGTAAGCAAACACTGGAGGGGGGAAACATACTGTAAAGAAAAGAGGAGGATAGACTTATGAGAAGTATAAAGACAAGGAATAGGTAGAGAAATAAGTAGCTAAGAGGACAGAAGTCATTAGACATGGGAGTGGTGCAGTGTAATGGATGTGGGCTGCAATCTCCAGAGACATGTTCTAGAGACTGAGATGTTGCCCTATATGCAGGCACGTCTCTGGGCTGAGAGTAGAGGTTGATAGACTCAGAGTCAAACTGGTATGAGTACAGGGTACAGTGTGCCTAACCCAGGGGCCACCAAGATTGCTGCCGCTCCCTCAAAGGATGCCAGTAAAGAGGCAGAGTGGCTGGACCTTGATGGGCTCCAGGAGAGTGGGGGGAGGAAGAAAGGAGAGCACCCCTAAGACCTCACTGCTGCACAATTCTTCTGCCATTCTGTCAGGGTGGAAAGCCAGGAGGAGGCACCCGAGGCAGAAGTAAGAGAGGAAGTGGGGGTCCTTAAGGGAGGAGGCCACAAAGTGGGGATGGAGAGGCATCCAGCCCAGGAGGAGGAAGAGGAGGCAGTTGCTGGTGGGGTGCTCCACAGTCAGGGGGATAGAGTTGTGGGCAAGGGGAAGTGAGGGACAGGGTAGTAATGTGCCTACCAGGTGCTTTGGCAGGGAGGATTGTGGGGCAGATTGTAGAGATTGCCAGGGAAGAGGAGGGAGGGAAATGAAAATTACATACTCACCGTAATTCTTGATCTTCTAAATTTTCACCATTCATTACTGGTGGGTAGCAACTGGAGGTGCAGGACCCCATGGAAGCATATAGCTTTAAGATTTTAGAGGAGAGAAGCTGACGTCAGAGACAGCACCACCCACAATGCCAACGCATGACTTGGCACTCACTGGTTGGCCAGTAACCGATGCCGGCTCCCCAACCTCCTTAGTTCTTCTCACTGGAGGGGAAAAAAGAAGAGAGAAAGGAAGGGGTTGGACAAGGGAACCCAAAGTACAGGGAAAAGGGAAGGATATAAACTCAAATATAAAGCTGACCAGAGCAAGAAGAGGTCAGAACTCTAGAAGGGACTTTAGGGTCACCCTTACAAAAATGAAATCTATTTTAAAATATATTATTAACAATATATTTACATATAGTGAAATATATTCCAATCTACTTGTTTTATAATATATTGCAATGTCCTGGAAAATCAATATATTTTAAAATTTGCAAATATATTGCAATGTACTTTAAACATACACATTATTGCCACTTTAGTATATTATGTATATTGTAGAACATATTGATTACATTCTAAATATACTGAAATAAGGATGGTAAATAAATGTTCTTAGTATATTGCCAATATATGTATATATGTATTTTTCTTTACATTTCAAATGTTGTTTCCTATATTTACAAATATATATAAAATACGTTTGTAATAGATATCACTTATAGCTATTAATTTAGCCAGACAAAAACAAAGGAAATTATTTATGATTTACCCAAACCTCTATCTACATAATTGGAGTTCATCTTGTTATTAATCATGGAGATATTTACATTAAATTATCATTTTACAGTGCAATTTTAACTCAAACATACATTTTATACATTTATACTTACACATAGGACTTACCTCACAAGCTCATGCATTTTGTTTCACTTTTAGGTCAGGGTGAGGTCCTATATGTACTTGCTTTAAAACTTGTATCTTTCTTTTTAGCTTGTAAGCTAATGTTGTAAATTCGAAAGTATTATAAAACTAATAATTATCATGCTTTTGGCTAATAAACTATGTTTTTGAAATATGCAGATTAGTTATGCAAATATTTACACAGGACAAAACTAAGCATTTACAAAAATACATTTATGCAATGGGGCGGAGATAAACAGAGTGTGATAAATCCATTTATCTGAGTAACTGTGTACATAAATTTCATTTATGTATACAGTGCTTATGTAATCAGCCATTTATCCACACAGTGCTTATGTCATCAGCCATTTATCTATACAGTGCTTATGTCATTTAGAATGTTCAGCCTCAGTAGCAGTATTAACCATATTCAATGCGAATAAATTTAAAATGAAAAATGATAGCATGGTACTGTGAGCATAAAAGTTGTTCAGTACAGAAATATCTACAAAATGAGTGGTGTTTTATTTATTGATACCTTTTAGATTTTTTGATAATTAGCAAAAAAAAAAGCAGAAAATTATTTTTTTTGTCATTTTGTCAGCAAACAAATGTAAGTAACTTTAAAATGAAAAACAATAGCATGGTACCGTGAGCACAAAGTTAATTCAGCACAGAAATATTTACAAAATGAGTGGTGTTTCATTTATAGATACTTTTTAGTTTTTTCATAATTAGCAAAAAAACAGCAGAACATTCCATTTTTGTGTGCTTTTTCATCAAACAAATGCAAATAACTTAAAAACAAAAAATGATAGTATGGTACTTTGAGCACAAAAGTTGTTCAGCATAACAATATACCTACAAAATGAATGATGTTTCATTTCTAGATTCCTTTTTAGATTTTCTATAATCAGCAAAAAATGGCAGGAAATTCAATTTTTATTTACTTTTTTGACTAACAAATGCCCCCTCCAAAAGCAAAAACAAAAGAATTGCATGAATGGAATATGCAATGGAAAACTTGTGTAATAAATGATTTATCTTCACTCGAGCAGTTTGACCTCAGACACCTGAGGTCTAACTGCTGTTGTGCAGATATATCATTTATTACACATGCTTCCATTGCATATTCCTTATGTAACATATATAATTTATGTAACATGTATAAAAATATATGTAACATATATAAATATATGTAACATATATAAACATATATTTAACATACAAAAATATACGACATATACAAAAAATACAGTATATACTTTGAAAAATACTAATAATATATTTCAGACAATGTATTACTAAGTAGATTGACACGCTTTCAAGCAATGCATGAGGCAGAATACATGGTTTCAGTATATGCTGAAATACGTTGTGTATTATATATATATTATTGAGTCAATGTATTTCTCAATATAGTGACATATATTTTTGCATACTATTGGTTAGAATTATATTATGTCAGTATATTTAAAAATATATTTCATAATATAGTATATAATATATTACATTGGGACAATGTATTTCTCGGTGTATTGACATACATTAACGCATATTTTTCAATATATTGCAATATATTCCATTTTCATAAGGGGAGGGGTGATCAGAGCCACTGGGCAAACCAAAGAGACAGAAAGGGGGGAGAGAGAGAGATACCTAGGATGCCCTATCCTCAGCCAGTGATGAATGACAGTATTAACCCACTCCAGCTAGGAAAAGACTTCCCAGGAGTGACTATGCAAGAGAATGTGCCAGGGAGGCAGAGCTCAAGATTGATTGCTAAGAAACCTCTATTCCCAGATTATCCTGAAATGAGGATCCTGAAGGGAACAAAGTGTCCATAGAGGATCTTCCCAAGGACATGATCCCAAGGTAGAATAAAGAGTAGACATAAAGAACAGTTTGCCCAAGACCGAGCAAGAGATTAGGTGATCCACTCTTGTTTCCTCTTGTCCCTTTTTTTTTAAGAAGCAGATAGGCAAGAGATACTTCATGGACTGAGTTAAGGGATCCTGGAGAGACAGAAGGCATCTGACAGTGTCTCCTTCTCTCTAAAAAGGAGCTCCAGGAGGGCAGTCCTGAAAAGCTCCATATACCCTTAATGTATAGAAGGGTAATATGGCAAGGCTGGAGAGGGTACAGATATATCTACCTTGAAAAACAGGGAGTTAGATATGAGAAACCTGTTGAGGATTTAAGAACACAAGGGCCAGTGCTTTAGTGTTGGCCCCCTACACTGGAGAAGTGCTAGTTAATGCAGCACAAGATACTGCAGCTAGTTCTGTACCCCAAAATTTCATTTCTGACCCCAGCAAGGAGCAGGGTGTCAACTGATTCCCACACACTAGAGTTAATAAAAGCTTTGAGAACCTCTAGGTAGTATAGGTAATATATATTGTAATTAAGATGTACATAATTGCTATGTACTTGCCTGTGTAATTTGATCCCTGTTTTTCTGTATGTTTTGTCCTATCTGTAATGTTTTGTCCTCCACTGACTTGGAACCTTTGAAAATGAGTCCTTGACTCAAAGGTATTAATCCTAAAATGAATATCTCTTCTCTAGAAGGATAGAAAGGAAGGCAAAGTTGTCCACATTTGCCTTCTCCCTTTGAACATAAGAAGGGAAAAACCTTCCTGACTATGAGCCAGGAGATCCCTATGGGGGTGCCAGCCAGACATAGCCCCCTTTTGAATCAAAAGGGGGAAGATAAATAGAGAGGTGGCACTGCCCAGGGGCCTGGCCATGAGGGAAAGGTGGGCAAGAAGCAGTAATGAATGGTGAAGATATCCTGGAAGATCAAGAATTATGCTGAGTTCTTAACATGTTGTCAAACCTGTTAAACATTAAATAAAACTTTGAAGTATAAAAAAAAAGAATTCTGCTGAGTTCTTAATTTTCATATCTTCCAAGGATTAAGGTTCATCATTCATTACTGGCAGGTGAGTACCAAGTCACCACCTTAGGTGATGCTGGCACACCTTGAGGGAGAAAGGTCCCTCAGCCTCATGTGGAGGAGACACAAGAGGAGGGGGCACCTCATGAGTCTGGCGAGACCCGAGATATGTTAGGGGCAAGCGGAAGCTCCCATGGCCTGGGAGAGGGATGTCACAAAGCTAACTCTTGCCTAACCCTAGGGGAGAAAAAGTGAGCCCCCTGGTATGGTGAGGCAATCACCCTACACTGGGTCAGGGATGATAACCTGGAAAGATGGAGCCATGCTGTCTGCCTGATGCAGACTGCTGTCCCCACAAGCCTGGAGGCTACTTTACTGGCATCATAAGACACCCTTGACTGGTGTCTTGCTAGCTCCAGGCCATGGGTAGAAAGGCTGATTTATTTATTTATTTTTATTTATTTAGCTTTTGTTGACCAGGTAAGTACACTAGACAAGACAATTGTCTATTTTTCAGGTACGACCCGGGAGAGTACAGGAATTACAGATTTAAGTACGTAGGACAACATGATACAAATTAAAACAACCTCACTATTAGGCATAGATGCCAGGAGCTGAACTAGCATCGCCCACAGGTGCCTGGCATAGGCAGCCTGGTATGCTTGGTGTGCTGAGATGCACAAGAGGAGGTGCACCACCTAGAACACCTTTCTACCCCAGTGGTCAAACTCAGCCAAGTTGGAGTCTGGGGGGCAGTCATGCCTAAGGTGACAATGCCCGGAGAGGGAGTCCAGCAGCTCCACTCCTGAGGTAGGATGAGGCATAGCACCTGTAGACCTCAAGGTTGCACAGTACCTGTGCTGGCAGTCAATCATGGCTGAAATGGGGTGGAAGGGTTCTGCCAGATACTGTGCGACGCATCCGTGAAGGTCTGAGGCCATGGAAGGATCATGGTGGATTCTGAACTGTATTCCCTGAGGAATAATACTGTCACACATGCAGGGTTGTGTCCTATGAAATGGGACAGGCACAGCACCTCCATCATCTGTAACAGGAAGCACTTATAGCTGGTATTATCAGCATCAGAGGAGACGTGAATGAAGGTATCCCCTTCCTCAGAGGAAGAAGTCAAAGATTCAGAAGAGCTGTGTTCAGAGGGAGGCAATGAAGGGGCTTGATGTCTGAAGATGACCTCATGCAGGGCTTTTAGGTACCATGGGTATGCATCTGCCATAGCCCTGAACTATTCCCAAGTAATAGGTCCTGTAGGGCTAGAAAAACCTGGGAGAGAAGGAATGGGAGGCGGTGGCAGGGGAGGAGGAGAATGGTAATGAGTGACCACACCAGCACCTCTGCTAGAGCTGCAGGAGCAAGCAGGGGATCCCTCCCTAGGGAGGGGCCTCTGCAGACTACCCACTGTAGGTCACTCAACCATGGAAGGGCAAGCCGAGTGGTGCCCTTGGGGGGGATCCCCCAGGTGAGGAGATCAGAGCTGTGCTGACCCACTAAGGCAGCCCCTGTCCCCACCAACTGCAGATTCTGTCCAATTAGGAGGGGAAAGGAGGCCCAAATCTGCACTCCTACTTCTCCCAGAACTCTCAGCTGCTTTGGGGACAGCACAGGGTGCTGACTTTGACCTCCTGACCCCTGTCTCACCAGACAAGGACCTGCTCCTTGACAGAGGCCCAACAGGATCTGTAGAAGGCACAGGAGAAAGATGGGAAGATCCAGCACTGCTGACAGCTCTGGAACTCCTCTTGATGCTGTCCACGGCACTGGCACCTGAATCTATACCTTCGGCGGCACCAGAAACAGGGCCGGCACTGGAGCCAGCACTGTCCCCTGACCCGGCACCAAGCTTGGTGCCACCCCTTTCTTCAGTGTTGGAGTCAGCATCAGAAGCCTCCTCAGCACCGTGAGTGGTGCCAAGAGAGGGAGGAAGGAAGGGCAGCACCAGAGCCAGTGCTGAGCTGGGACTACCAGCCCCCACAGAAGACCTCAGGCTAGGCCGAGGGGAGTCCTGGGGCTCGGAAGAACTGAGCAACTAATCAGGATCATCCCAGTCACTGTCCAAATCTGAGGATGAGACCAGAGAGATTGCCAGAGAGGCCACCCCAGGGATTCCCCTTCTCCTGGCACTGTGAGCGGTGTCGGAAGGGATCGAGCTTTGCGGTTGGTGCCGCCCTGCTCACCGACACCAGGAACAGTGTCAGGAGCTTAGGTGGCACCAGCCCGCCATGCCAAGAAAACCATCTGCACAGGCCTAATGTATAGCTGAGACTTCAACACCAGGGGTGTCCAGGCCCCTGAGGTGGGCACCGGACTGCAAGTGGTGCTCAGCCGACCTGCAAGAGGAGGCCTACTGTCTACCTGACCCCTCGTGCAGGCCTGCAGTTCTAGTGAGACCAGAACCAGGTGAGACCTTCTTTCCCTCGGTATGTATAGTACCGGGGAGAGGCTCAGGGGAAGAGCCAAGAGACCTGTCTTTTGCGTCCCTCACATGGCGCGGTCCTCTGAAGGTTGGGGGGGTCTCACCCAAACCTTAACACATGGTTCTTCAACGTGCAGAAATCTTTGGAAAAACAGGTGCCGCACTTATCCATGTCATGGTGTGGGTCTAGACAGGTGAAGCAACAATTATGCTGGTCCATTGCAGTCATGGGCTTCCTGCATGGGCACCAATGTATTAGTGGATGCCCTTCCTTCAAACCTGCAGACCTTCTAGGCCCTAAATCAGACATGATCACAGAAACAGAAAATAACAGAAAATGACAGGAAAAGGCACCTAACACCACACTACAGCACCAAAAATAACAAAGGAGGGCAAACAAAGTCGAAACTGAAAAGGCGGCATCAAACAAAGTGAGCAGAGACTGATGGCGCAGGAGGAAATTGTACAGCAGCTCCCACGGTGATCCAACCTCGATGGTGGGAAAAAAAGAACTGAGGATGTTGGGGAGATGGTGTCGGTTACTGGCCAACCTGCGAGCACTACATCATGCATTGGCCTCGTGGGCATCATTGTCTTTGACATCGGCTCCCCTCCCCTGAAATCTTAAAACTATATATTCCCACAGGGTCCTGCACCTCCAGCTGGTACCCACCAGTAATGAATGGTGAAGATGGATCCTTGGAAGATCTGAATGTCCTTGTCCATCTGGGGATGAATGACCTGGCAAGGGACAATGCAGGGGTAGTGCAGGATACATTTAGGGAGCTGGGAAGGGTCCTGAAACAGGTAGCTTGCATGGTGGCCTTCATTGAGGTGCTACCTGTGTATGGCCTGGGAAAGGCTAGGGAACTCTGCACCAGGTACTTCAATGAATGGTGAAAGGCATGGTGCAGGGAGGAGGGTTTTGGCTACATCAGTGACAGGGGACCCACCAGGAGGGGTTGGATGCCTGTATAAAAGGGTTGGCCTCCATCATTCCTGGAGGGGAACAAGAATCCTGGGTGGAAGGTTTAGCTGCAACTTTGATGGGCATTTAAAATAGCCAAGAGGGAGGAAGAAAACCTGAAGGAGGCAGAATCATCCTCCCCACCCCAGAGACTAGAAAACAGGGATGAGTAGCCAGGGGGTAGAAATTCCTCAAGGGTAGAGGGAAGCAAAGACAACAAGCAGGAGCACAGGACGAGCAGGTCTGAAAGAGGAACTAAAGTTGTGAGAGAGGTTAAGAAGGTAAATAGAGAGATATCAAAAAAGGAGAGGACAGCACCAGAGAAACAGAAGGGGCGAGGGATGGAAGCAGGAAGGGGGGAACAGGTTAGGGGAGAGAGAGAGACAAACAGAATGGAAAGCCATGCATGCCAATGCAAGGAGTCTAGAAAACAAAATTCCTGACCTTGAGGTGATCATTGTGGAGACAGACCTGGATTTGGTGGCCATAACAGGGGCATGGTGCACTGACAACCAAAGCTGGGAAGTGAACATCCCAGGCTACACCATATTAGGGAAGGACAGGTCAGTGAGTAAAGGTGAAGGGGGTTATTTTATTTGTGAGGGAAGGTATTTTGGCCACAGAGATGCAGTGGCACCAGGGGGATACAGAAGGAATGGAGGTACTATGGGTCAGCCCAGAAACAGGGTGAGGGGGCCTTTATTCACATGGGAGTTGTGTACAGACCATGACACGGGGAGGAATTAGACAGAACTTTGGGAGAAATCATTAGCTTAATGGCAAGCAAGGGGGGAAATATTGATTTTGGGGGACTTCAATCTGCAGTTGTAGACTGTGGCATTCTGGCCACAGCTACAACAGGAACAGGAAGCAGGTCCATCCTCAAATACCTACAAGGGACAATTCTCAGACAGCTAGTTATAGAATGAACTAGAGATGGAGCAGTGCTGGACCTGGTATTTATAAACAGGGACAGCACTGCAGACATCAAGAGTGGGCAGTCCCTTGGGCACAAGTGATCATTGTACTGTGTGGTTTGGCATACAGATTGGGCAGGAGAAAAAACACACTATAACAAATAGAATAGTGGATGGGCAACCATCCACAACAAGGCTGTGTTTCCCTCGAAGGAGTTGATGACATCATTGAGACCTCATGAGCGAAGCTCGAGAGGTCTCACTGATGTCATCCACTCCCGAGAGGAAAACACAGCCTTAGTTGTGGATGGTCGCCCATCCACTGTTTTATATAGTATATGGTTAGGGCTTATTTCTTTTTTACATTGCTGGTTACCTCATCTATTTTTTTTATTTGGTTCTCCTGCTCCCGCTCTATGTCTTGCCGCTGCCTGCCACTGGTTTCTGCTTCACTATGCTCCCGCTGGTTGGAGCTTCTCTCCACTCCCGCTCACTCTTTCTGACAGTGGCACCATTTAAGTTTAAAAAATAAACGAAAAAAAATAGTTTCATGACACAAAGCCGTCTAAGGCGATTTGTGTCAGAAGCAGGAGGATCCACGGTTCTGCTGCTCCGCACCTGCTTAATCGTGCCGCCATGTTTTTACTTTTTTTTCTCTGAAGCAGCCAGTCGAGTCAGCCAATCAGGAGATAGGACAAGGCTGAAAAGTTGTTGTGCTATCGATGTAATGTCAGAACGATAGTATAACAACTTTTCTGACCTTTGAACTGTCCTACAACAAGATTTGAAAAGCCTCTGGTTTCAATGTGCAATAAGCCCTAACCATATACTATAACAGACTTCAGGATGGCAGATTTTAAAGAATGGAAAACTGCCTCAGTAAATACCTCAAAGGGGAGGGATGGCTGTAGGAGTGAAGACTCAATGAGATGGATTAAGGAGAAAATCACCAAGGCAATGGCATGCTGTTTGAAAGAAGTGAGCAAGGGAAGGTGGAAGAAGAGGCTGCTATGATTCTCTAAGGAGGTGGCTAAGGCAGTGAAGAAGAAGAAAAACTGACTCACCTTAGTAATCTTGTTTCTTCCAAGGTATTTTTCATTATTTATAACTCTCTGCAGTCAGCCTCCTAAGCAGAGCTACCCAGAGAAAATGGAACTATATGCAAATGATAGAACTATCATTGGCTTGTGACACATATTCAAACTGCTGCCCTTATCTGCTGTAATGTTCCATCAATGTATCAGATTCCTAAGGAGCCTACAAGGCAACCTATATTGAGATTTATCTAAATATACTATCTAATATAACACAACTTAAGCTGTCCATGACAGCATGAAACATCCTTAACATAATATAATCCTAATCCCCCCCGAATGCCAGAATCACCTGGAAAGAGAAGGGAATTAAATATTTCCTACTAGGGTTAGAAAACATATGCCAGTGTTTGTGACTTTTAATTAGAAAACTCGATCAGGAGTGCAGAGGCTCTGGTTCTGGAAGGGGAGGCAGGGAAGGAGAGTTATGAATATAGAAGAATGCCTTGGAAGAAACAAGATTACTAAAGTGAGTAATTTTTTCTTCTAACCCCAGGTATTCTTCTAGATTCCTAACTCTCTGCAGACTTCAAAGCAGTACCTTTGGAGGTGGGCAGAGAACCTACTTAGGAAAGAGGCTCTGCAGGACTGCTGTGCCAAACCTGGCATCACTTCTGGACTGTATGTCCAAACTGTAGTGTTTAATAAATGTGTGTACTGTCCTCCAGGTAGCTGCTTTACAGATTTCCACTAAAGGAATATCTCTGGACACTGCTATAGTAGCAGCTGTGCCCCTTGTTGAATGAGCCCTCAGGTCTGCTGGGGGTTCCTTGCCCACTTTTGAGTAGCAAAACTGAATGCACTAGACTATCCAGTGAGACTGACTCTTAGAAGCTGGGGTGCCTTTACCTACATCCCCATAAGTGAGACACAGCTGTTGCTTGTCATGCCTATGATCCCTGGTATGGGTCATATAGTAACTTAATGCTCTTTTGACATCTAGGCTATGGTGTCTGTGTTCACCTGAACTAGCATGTTCAGTGAAGAAAGCTGGAAGTGTAATGGATTGGTTTAAGTGGAAATCAGAAACCACCTTGGGAAGAAATAACCTATTTGTTCTCAGCACCCTATTCTCATTATGGAAGGAAAAATAGTCCTTCTCAACACATAAGGCTTGTAGTTCACTGATTCTTCTAGCTGAAGTAACTGCAACTAGAAACATAGTTTTCCATGTAACATATGTAACATATTGTAAATGTGCAGAGGATATAGGATCAAAAGGTGGTTGCATGAACTGAGCAATGCATGTGTTCAGGTCCCATGCTGGAATTGGTTTCCAAATAGGTGGGTGCAGGTGGCACAAACCTTTAAAAAACTTTTTGAAAATGAGATTGGTTGCTATGGAAGTACCTTTCCCAGCAGAAATGTAGGCAGAGATTGATGCCAGATGAACTTTCAGGGATGTATATTTCAACCCCTGGGAGTGGAGATATGTGAGGTTTTCCAGGACCACTGGGATTTCCACTAAAGTAGGGGACATCTCTTTGGAATTACACAAAATAGAGAACCTTTTCCATTTTGATGAACAGGTTTTCTTAGTAGAAGTTTTCCATATCCTTTTAGGATATCCAGAACAGCTTGAGAACAATTGAAGTTTGCATATTCCAAGTTCTCAACAGCCATGCCTTGAATCTAAGGGACCTGAGCTTCGGATACAAGATTTTCCTCTGGTGGGAGGTCAACAAGTTGTGCCTCCTGGATAAGTGTATTGGTTTGGATACAAACATGGAAAGTAGAAGAGGGTACCAAGGCTGCCTGGCCCAGTCTGATGCTATTAGAATCATTGATGCAGGTTGTGACCTGAGTTTGATCAGGACTCTGAAGATAAGAGGGAAGGGAGAAAAAGCATACAGACTTTTCCCTGACCAGTCTGTAGCCAGAGCATCCAGTGGGATTGTGCCTTTGGCTGGTGGTCTGCAACAAAAGAGGGTCAGGAGGTGGTTTTCTTGGGATGCAAAGAGATCCACTTCTGGTGTGCACCATCTCCTGAACACTGAGTCCAGCACCTCCTTGTTGATCGACCATTTGTGATGTGCCTGGTTGATTCTGCTCAGGGCATCTGCCAGGGTATTGTCCTTTTCTGGTACATGAATGGCCTGTAATAAGGCCTTTAATGAGTAAACCTGACTCTAGACTTTCATAGCCTCTGTGCATAAAGGGTCTGACCTTGTTCCCCCTGCTTGCTTATATAGTACATTGTTGTGGTGTTGTCTGTCCTGACTTGCACCACTTTCCCTTGTACTAGATGGGCGAATGCTTTCAGGGCCAGAAACACTGCCCTTAGCTCCAGCAAATTTATATGCAGGAGTGACTTTGTGATGGACCAAGTTCCATGAGTGGTGTGATCCCCTAAGTGAGCACCCCATCCTAACAGAGAGGCATCGGTTGTGAGGATAACTGATGGGGTTTCCCTTTTGGAAGGGTGCCTCTTCCCTGAGGTTGTCTTCTTCCTTCCACCACTGGAGTGCTTGAAGCAGAGTTGTTGTTACTGGAACCGGTTTTGTAAGTTTGTCTTTTCTCTGGTACCAGTGTGCTCTGAGATGAAACTGTATATCTCTCATTTGGAACCTGGCTCCCAGGACTGTGCCCGTTGCTGCAGCCATCTGTCCCAGGATTTGCAGAAACTGTCTTGCTGGCCATGGCTCATTCAGCTTGAATGAGGCAGCTAACTGTAGAATGCTTTGTACCCTGTCCTGAGGGAGGAAAGCTCTTCCCTGTATTGTGTTCAGTTCTGCTCCTATGAAATGCAGGACTTGTATTGGTGTGACAATGGATTTCTCCTGATTTACCAGGAATCCTAGAGACTGTAACAGATTTAGTGTTATCTTTAGATGATCTTGTACCTGCTGTGGTGAACTTTCCACCACTAGCCAGTTGTCGAGATAAGGGAAGACTGATACACCTAACCTTCTTAGGTATGCCACTGTTATGCCTGGGTTATGCCCCTATCATCCCACATACACCTCACATACACCTCACACTGTATTCCTGGTATATTGTACTGTAATACTGCTATTTTGCACTAACATATAGATATGGGCACATATCATAGAAGCATGAGTGCTAGGAATGTGCTTTGCTGCTAAGATATGCTAATATTGATCATGCATGATTTCATTATACCTCACTATAATACATTTATCTAGATTATGTTTGTCTTTCATAGATATTCCATATATAATCTACCTAATTACTGATATGATGACTTTGAGGTATAATCAGTGATTATTGTATACTTATATTCTCATATAATTATAAGTAGGGTTACCACCTGTCCCTATTTTCTCAGGACAATCCTGATTTGGGCAGCTGTGTCCTGCAGAAAAACATGAAAAATACTAAATGTCCTGACATTAGAGTAGAAAAAAATATTTTCAGATTTTCCTCTAAATGTTACAAGAAACTATAATACTTTAACTAAAATACCTTAAAATAATCAAAAACACAAGAAACAACTAAAAAATTACAACACTTAGTCTTAATTCTGATTATTTAGAGAAAACATGTCTGTTGCATTGGTTGAGATGGCATATTGTCCTGTGAAAAATCCAGTTTCAGTAAGAAATGCCCCACTTTGGGCTTCTTAAAAGGTGGTAACCCTAATTATATGTAGTGTGTGTATAACACTCAGGCAGATATGCCACGTGTAATAGGGTCCTGTCATCAGTTCTCTTTGTCTAAGCAAGCTGACACAGAGAGAAAGCCTTTGTTATGTCTTTATGTTTTATACTGTGTGTAAGCAAGAAATGCCACATGTAGTTTGAACCTGTCAGCATTTCTTTGGTCTAAGCTATACTGCTAATGGAAGCATATTGTGTCTCATATGATACTCATTAGTAATTCTGTCTCCTAGGTCATCATCCAATGGAGAATGACTTAGGACCAATGCATATTGTTTCTCATATCTGTAATTATGTTGTAATCTCTGTTGCTATGCTGTTATCTGTAGTATATACTTGTCCGCAACCTACTGTAGCTGCTCTAGACACTACTAGTTCTGCTCTAGAAGAATTAGTACTCTCTGGCAGAGAGCTGGAGGATGGGGAGAGAACACAAGACCTTAGAGAACCTAAGATCTACAGTCCTGGAGATTATGTACATTCTTAAGGCTAGTCGTGAGAACCCCATCTCTGTTGTGATTTTCTCTATCACATGCTTGGCGTAAATAGTATAATAAACTTTATTAGTACTCCTTGCTTGTTTTCGAATGATTCTTGGCAGACTCAGAGACACAAGAATCTGTATTATTATTATTTACACTACACACCAAGAGTGTTTAGATTACATAAATGGCGACTGCGAGTGGAGTCTGGATGTTTGCCAAGTTTCATTTTAATTTCCTCTGTAAATTAAAACAATGGGTGAGAAATCCCCAGTAACAAGCAATTAAGAAAGTGTTTTATGTTTAATTTTTCGGTCTGTTGTGTGTTCCACAGTGCAGACAAAACAATCTCTTGGCAGTTATTCGATCTCTGTGTAATGAGTTTTTTTTTTGTTGTTTTTTTTCCTATTCTTTCTCTGTGGGAACTGAACAGACATATAAACTGCTTTCCTAATGGGTATATACTTGTCTAGGAGTCCATATATGCCAAAGGCTGTTTGTGTCCTGTCTTGAACTTTGGTTGCAAACAAAGTTTTTGATTCACAGACAGCTAAGAGCTTCTTATCTTATATGACATGTCTAAATATATCAGTACTGAGTTGAGACTGGATGCCTTAACAAGCCAAAACTGCTAACTGTAGTTGGTTTGATTTTGCTGAAGTAGCAGAATCCAATGGTAGCCTTTTAAGGGATATCACTGCCCATTATGAGAAATTGAAAAATGGTACCAATGATCCCAAAAGATTATTAATTGCAACGTTGTTTAATTGCTTTGATGCTGTTCTAAATTAAATATCTGTTTTGGAATCTGAGTATGTTGCTTGCAAAATGGAGAATGCTGCTTTCAAGCAGGAAATTTGTTTGAAACTGGCTTCTCATACAAAGAAGATAACTGGACTACAGTCTGAGCTGCAATCTCAGCGTCTAGTAAATGAGTCTCTCTTTAATGACAGAAGCACCCATGACTTGCATGCCTTAAGAGATAACGCTGAAAAGGCAAAACTTAGAAAAAAAGTTTTTCAGACTAATGGTGTTCTGGCTAGTAACACTGATTCCTTACGTTTTGGAAACAGGGAACTTAGGGATGATAAGTCTGAAGTAATTACTGAAACAATTAATGTGCTGGTATTTCAACACCAGACTTTGACTGTACAGCATGATTCAGTATGTTTTGATTACAGCAGACTTGACATGAAGGTTTTCAATATAAACTGTAACACAGCTTCTGTCAATAATATGCATGTTTTACAAGATGAGAACAATTCACTTTACAGTGTGCTAACTCCTGTATCTGAGCAGTTAGAATGTAGGAGTAAAAAGTCAGATATGGCGAACTTGCACCGTCAGCCAGAGGTATTGGCAAGGCATACTAACTTAGTGCCCAAAGACCTTGTCTCTTCTGATGTTGAAGAGTTTGATTTTGAACACTCACAGTATGTTGTGGGGTGGACTAGAGCAAAGGCTAGCCACTTGTTTTTCTGTGATTCACAAAATGGAGAATTGTTAGAATCTCAAAATGGTGGACACACATCATAAGGTTGCATCCTCCTACCATTCCCAAGATGGCCACTCATGGTCATGTGATGATGGTCATAACACAGTAACCCATGATGCCCATGAGGTAATTCAAAATGGCTGACCACCATATCATGGAGATTCAATCCTGCAGTTACAGGGACCTGTGATTGCTGCCATAACCAAACAAAACATACCGGAGTTTTCTGGCATGATTAATAATGTTATCAGTAACACTAGTGTTTCTGAGGGACAGAAGATTCTCATTAAAAATGATGTTGACATACTTTTGAATAAGGCTGATATGCAATCTGTCATGAAGTCAGTGTCTGATGCTGCAGAAGAAGCTGCTGCTAGCAATGTTTGCTTTATTAGCATGGCCTTGGTTAAAGAACACATTGCAATTAATTACATGAAATATTTTTATTTCCGATGCAATTTAACAACAGCTTTCCCTGAGAAGACTGAACATACTGATTTTCCTATGCAGTGCATTAATACCTTAAGCTGCAACATTAAAAACAATGTTGCTACCATCCAGCAACATTCCGGTGGGGAAACCCACTTTATATTTGATGGGGGAGGGGACAACCCTGATTCTGAAAGCCCCGTGGCTGTGATATTTTCAGCATCACAGGCCACGTTGGAGGGGGAGGGTTGCAGGTTTGATTTCTAAACCTGAGCTGACAACTGTCTCAGCACTATTTTCTCCACCCCTGATGACTACTGAACCGCAATCCATAGCTGGAGAACTACGTGCAGCTTGCACAACACTTTTCTCTTTCCTTTTAGGTTCCAGAGAGAGAGAGAGAGATATGCTTGCTTTTATGCTTATTCTTTTTAGAAGTACGGGTCTTCTTACAAGCCCAAACTACACATCACATTGCAGATAAGAACCAGTGACCTAAACTAAACAGATTGTTGAGGCAGAGTACCTCACAAGTCCACATGATTTAATTGCATCCTATGGAATTCACACTAAAGTCCTAAAAGACATGTTCATTGTCCAGAAGGGTAGTGAGGCCCTACTGAATGTTATGATCATTGCTTTGGATCAATTCTAGAAGTCAGACTTGATCTGGACTCCTGTTAACATTTTATTGATAATCAGGAATTTTGCATCCAAATTTATGTGGTAATAATATGGTGATCTGGACTCCTGTTTACATTTTATCGATGATCAGGAATTTTGCATCCAAAAATTATATGGCAATAAAAGCCATTAGATCTTAAGGTGTTTAACCCTATGATGCTCCATACTTTGTGACACTTAATATTGAGTGCCCAAAACAGAACTCTGGCTCAACCAGTGGTCTAACAGCCACTTCTCAACCAGGTACCCTATTTAATAATGTGCAGTTCATGCGCATCCCAGTGATTTTAAATCTCACCCTTTAGAACTTGAAATGATTTGTTTTATGTTTCACAACAAACATTTCTCACATTTTTTTTAAATAATGATGTGATTGGATACCCTGGCAGCATAACAGGTACTCATTAATGACTCCCTATACAGGGACTGATAGCTCCACACATACACACACTTAGGATTTTCACATCCTGAATGCTAGTGGTACATCTTATCACTGTAAACCTACCCAAACACACTAGGCATTTTGGTTCAGTTTTTTTATTTATAAAAAGAAAAACAGGTTTAGACTCAGGCCTACTTGACTCTGACACATCTATTAGAAATATGGCTGATATAGCCATTATTCAAGCACATATGTTAAAGGTTCATGATAGTATGAAATCTAATATCATACCCCCCCCCCCCCAATTGCATGGTATACATGGTTTTGCTCATAAAGAGTGATTTACATAAACATTTACAATATTAAGGATATTGTGATGGGGTTTGACCTGACAAATGTTCTTGTTAATAAATTATTTTCTGCTTACATTAAGGAAGCAGATGAGCATCACATAGCTAGGAAAGTCCTTTGCACTGCCTACAGCTATTATGTTCTTACAAACCTTTGGTTATCTCTTCTTGATCTGGAATTAGGATATATCCTTGATCTCATACATGACAGACGTATGGGTCAGTGGCATTGCCACATTATGCACTTCTATTGCATGTGTTAAATGTTTATTTAAATCTAGCACTATTCCCTTGTCACTGGCAAGGAACCCTGGATATGTCACCACAAACACCAGTATTACTACATGTTTTGAAACTTATTCCTGCACAATCCAGGAAGCCATGTTTGTGACTCTCACAGTGTCATTGCCGTATTTTCATCGGCAACATCCATCTCTGATCATCTGGCAACTGTCCTTTCTATTGATCATCTTGATGGGAACTTTCATTGTGAAAAGGTTAAAACTACCTCCTTTCCTTGTTTACTATGAGGTCTTGGAATCGTGACAGACTCTGAACTTTGATTGTCATACCTGAAAGGAACATCACCTTTTATGCAGATGTGACATCTTCCAACTTGTCTTACCAACTTGTATACTTGAATACTGACCTAATAACTGAAATTAGGCTTCCACTTCTGAACTTTCAAATAAACTGTATTCAGTCCAGCCAATTAGATTCTACAATCAAGCTCATTGTTATGCATGCTATGAAGCAAGTCTGGAGTGGGGCAATGCCCCAACTCAGCAAGAAGTCTCTTCTTCATTTGATCTGCAATCAAGAAATCCATTTTTTCACTGCTTGTTTTCCAAGCCTGGCTGACACCTCATACAAACTGAGTACTGTCATAAATGTTTACACTTTGTACAGCCGTGTGATCATCTTCCGCTGAACACTGTTGCTATTCCATTGTAAAACTCAATGTGCAATCTAATGCACCCACTGCTGAGGCCTCTGAAAATACTGCTGCCTCCTGAACATTTTGATCTACCTTTGGAAAATCTGAATGCATCAACTTTGAACTATGAATCTTCATCTAACACTTGAAGAAACCATGGATTTATCCCTGGAACTGTTCATAGTTTATGGCTTGTGGACATTGACATTTCGTGTCCTGTTCAACTTACCAACTGAAAAATGCCATCCTTCAAGGTGGTATATTCTGCTGATGTGGAACATTGTGTGGTGACCAACTATACATTCTTCTGATATGGACTAAAACTTATGCAAAGTGAACATTTCTAACTTCTGTTTTTACTCCCTAAACAGGTAATAGGTTATACGGTAATCACACCTGTTCCCATCCCGGAACCAGATATCATTAAGTCTAGTCCTAACTATCTTGATGCTCTGTCTCAATTTTTACTTATTTTTAATATCCATACAGGAAATTTAAGTTGTCTCTTCCAATTTCTTCCCAGCAGGACAGATATACACCTGATACATATCAGTATTTACTGATTGTTTTGATATTGGAAAACCCCATTGTGAAGTTTTATTCCAAATGTTTATAGTAATACAAGGTTTACTACATTTTCCCTTATAATTACATTTTATTGTTTAAGGAAATCCCTGAAACACTACCGTGACCAGTTCAACTTCCTCTATCAGGCACGTGTCTTGGGCCTGTAGACGAATGGTGTCTAACCTCCATATTTTTGTTGTGTTGCCACTTTTGCAATTAGGGCAACAAAGACGGGATTGTTATGCCTGGGTTATGCCCCTATCATCCCATATACACCTCACACTGTATTCCTGGTCTATTGTACTGTAATACTGCTATTTCGCACTAACATATAGATATGGGCACATATCATATAAGCATGAGCGCTAGGAATGTGCTTTGCTGCTAAGATATGCTAATATTGATCATGCATGATTTCATTATACCTCACTATAATACATTTATCTAGATTATGTTTGTTTTTCATAGATATTCCATCTATAATCTACCTAATTACTGATATGATGACTCTGAGGAATCAACAGTGATTATTGTATACTTATATTCTCATATAATTATATGTAGTGTGTGTATTACACTCAGGCAGATATGCCATGTGTAATAGGGTTCTGTCATCAGTTCTTTTTGTCTAAGCAAGCTGACACAGAGAGAAAGCCTTTGTTATGTTTCTATGTTTTATACTGTACGGAAGCAAGATATGCCACATGTAGTTTGAACCTGTCAGCATTTCTTTGGTCTAAGCTATAATGCTAATGGAAGCTTATTCTGCCTCATATGATACTCATTAGTAATTCTGTCTCCTAAGTCATTCTCCAATGGAGAATGACTTAGGACCAATGCATATTGTTTCTCATATCTGTAACTATGTTGTAATCTCTGTTGCTATGCTGTTATCTGTAGTATATACTTGTCCGCAACCCACTGTAGCTGCTCTAGACACTACTAGTTCTGCTCTAGAAGAATTAGTACTCTCTGGCAGAGAGCTGGAGGATGGGAGAGAACACAAGACCTTAGAGTACCTAAAATCTACAATCCTGGAGATTATGTACATTCTTCAGGCTAGTGGTGAGAAACCCATCTCTCTTGTGATTTTCTCTGTTATATGCTTGGCAAAAGTAGTATAATAAACTTTATTGGTACTCCTTGCTTGTTTATGAATGTTTCTTGGCAGACTCTGAGACACAAGAATCTGTATTATTATTATTTATCCTACACACCAAGAGTGTTTAGATTATACCACTACCACTGCCAAACACTTTGTAAACACCCTGGGTGCTGAAGTGAGACTGAAAGGCAGAGCTGAGAATTGGTAGTGTCCTGATGGAAGTCTGAACCTGAGATACTTCCTGTGAGATTCTCTTACTGGGATGTGAAAGTAAGCTTCTTGAAAGTAAGCATATTTTTGATCTAGAGATGCCAGTCAATCTCCCTGCTGGATTATTGGTAAAATCATTGCCAGTGTGACCGTTTTCAACTTTGGTTTTATCAGATGCCTGTTCAAAAGTCTCAGGTCTAGAATAGGCCGCCACTCCCCATTTTTCTTTTTGGTGAGAAAGTATCTTGAATAGAAGCCTCTTCCTTTCTGATGACTTGGGACACACTCCACTGCTTTTAGTAGGAGTAAGCTTTAAACCTCCTTCTCCAGGAGTTTTTTTCTCTATGAGGGAAGCTGGTTTGAATGCCTTTGTTCTCAAGGGGGGAAAAGACTTGAAACTCAGGGACAAATCCTGACTTACTACTTCCAGGACCCACTTGTCTGTGGTGATGGAATGCCAAGCCTGGAAATTATAAGCCAGTCTACCCCTTACTGGTAGAGGGGAGGCAGCCTTGATCATTAAGTCAGGAGTTATGTTTTGCCTGGGGCTGAGCATGGGTAGTTTGGGAGCCTCTCCTAGAGCCCCTTCTACCTCTGTCCCTGAAATACCCAGTCTGCTGTGGGTATTGTTGATACTGTGGGACATCCTGTGCCTGATAAAAAGGCTTACTATAAACTTTCCTTTCTCTGCCTCCCCTTCCATACAGCCTATAGAAGGAAGAAGGCCTCTCTTTTGAGGAATTACTCTTATAGGTGACTTTATATTCATCTACCTTCTTCATGTATGCTTCAGTCTGTTGACCAAATAAAGAGTGATCCTCTACAGGAAAATCCATGGCTTTAGCCTGGGTGTCCTGCGTAAAGTTAATAGCCCTGAGCCATGCCAATCTTTTAAGGGCTATGGTAAGAGCAATCCAATCCATCTGGCAGCACTGTCATTGGTATCTGCTGCCACTTGAAACTGGTACTTAGCTGCTTCAAGTCCAGACCTGGCTGTTTCAGCCAAATCATCAGAAAGAGGTGAAGAAACCTTCCCTGCCATGGCCAACACGGACTGCCACAGTAATTTTTGGTACTGTGCTGAGTAAGCTTGGTAGTTAGCCTATCTTGCTTCTAGAGAAGCAGCTAAATAACCTTTCTTTGACATGCTGTCTATTTTTTGAGAGTCCTTCTCAGGTGGGTGAGAAGATAAAGGAATCCTCGTCTTCTCACAGGCTGCTTGCTGGACTTTCCCCTGATGATCAGGGTGACAGAAGAGGAATTCAGCCCCTTGTCTGTCCAGTTGGTACTTTTTATCTGCCTTCTTATCCAGAGGTGGAATAGAATTTGGAGTCTGTAGGATTTTAAACAAGTCTTTTTTAAAGAACTTGTTTGTTGGGAGAATAATTTTCTTTGTGGGTGTTAACCCCATCATCTCCATATATTCAGCCTCCACTTCATCTTCTATGACCTCTGTGGTAGCCAGGTCAAGGACATCCACTATTTTCCTTACAAAGGAAAAATGAGAGGAAAAATCCTCTGGTTTGGGGGGAGAGCCGAACTCCTGCTCTGGTGAGATCTCTGGTTCAATAGGCTCACCTTCATCAATTTCAGATAAATAATATTTTTCAAACTCCATCTCTTGAGGAGGGTTTGCTTCAGAGGAGGGAGCAACCAGGATTTGAACCAGTGGAGGGAGGGAGGGTTGGAGTAGGAATGAAACCCTGCACAGCCTGTATGACCTTCATGGCCTGGGCAATCTCCTCTGATGATGGCAGGCTGTGAGGCACAGATGAAACCTCTTTTGGTTTATCAGCCAGGGGTTCAACGTACTTTGTTTTCTTAGTTTTTTTGGTGGGAATCATAGAGTTAGCCAGATCACCCATCTTTTTTCCAGTAGTTGTTTCACCCTAGCCAGGGGTGTTTAAAGAAGAGACAGCGGTTTCACCTGCAGACTTGGAGGGTGTGGGCTGGTCAGAACCCATAATACTCTTCTCTAATCTTTTTTGTAGTCTTTCCAGTCTCTTTTCTACTGTTTTCTGAGGGAATGATTTGCAGATATCACAATCTGCTGAAAAATTATCATTCCTTCCCCGGCCCCCGGCAGACTACACATAAATCGTGCTTGTCTGCTTTTGTAAAAATGTCCCCACACTTCGGGCAGTTTTTAAACCCTGGGGGTCCAGTCTTTTTCCTAGGTTTTTCTGTCATCATTAACGAATGAAGAAAAACAAAAACCGCAATAAAGATTTCACTCTTTTTTTTTCTTTTTTCTTTTTTTTTTTTTGCGGTCAGTTCAGGAACCGATGAAAATTCTGATAATGAACCGAAAACTTAAGAATCCGAACCGGGTTAGCGGTTCACAGAAACTGGTTTAGCGGTTTCAAATACAACATTTATTTCAAATTAAATAAGTAAAATGGTTAAACTAAATAGCGGAATTTAGCAAATAATGCTTCCGCAAGCAACTGTTACTAAGCCCCGGTTCCTCACATGTAGGAGTGATGGCTGCCGGGCTGGGTGAGTCGTCGGCTGCTACTGCAGTTTAACTTTGTTCGGAGCATCTTGAGTGTCTTTCTAGTGCTTTAGAGTACCTTTTAGTGCATTTTTAAAAAGTTTTATCTCTTAGACTTTTAGCTTCGAAGTTTGTTTTATTTTGTTTTGTTTGGGACTTAGCCTACTCAGTTATCGACTTGCTGGGGTACACTATCAGTATTTGGCCTTTCCGGGAAGATTTGAAGTGAAGTGCTGCAGAAAGAGTGAACTGAGCGTTTCAGAGGTTTTGGAGTGACTAGGACTGCCTTGAAGTGTGCACTGTGGCCATCTGCTTTGGCCCGTTGCCGCCTTCACATTTTCAGTCACCGGGCCGCTGCCTTTCACTCCGATTACTCCTGTGGAAGTTGCTTTTTCTGTTTTATTGCTGGAGACTTGTTGGAGACTGTTTTATTTTGTGTGTGAGTGAGGAGTAGACATTAGAACAATCCACCGGACTATGAGTAGAAAGACTGGAGAGGGGATTCACTTTTTGAGGTGAAGACTGAAGGACTATCTTGTTTGGCTGAATTCCTGGACTATTTGCTTACTGAATTCCTGGACCTTAGGATAAACTGTAAAGGAGATTAACCTCGGTGGCAGCTGGTTCGAGCTCAGGAGTGACGGGCATATAAAGTTTAGCCATGATTTGGTTCCTGGAGTCAGGGTCCCAATCCTGGGGGCAGGCAGGCTGTGGTGTGCAGCTGTGTGAAGGGGTTCTGGTCCTATTCCGCTGGATAGCCAGCGGTCTTACCCAGTGTATCCTTGGGTCTCTCCCGGGGGCTTGCTGGATAGTGAGCCTGGGTGGGGGACTGATAGCAGCAGCTGTGGACCTGCAGTTTCACTGCCTAGCAGGCTTTAGCGGGGCGTTCTCCAGCTCCTGAACAGCCATCATCGAAGCAGACCATCCTGGACTTTTCTCCCCTTGATTATGGTCAGACTCATCCTATTTTTCATGCTTAAATTTGCTTAAGGCAGTGAGTGTGCCTTTGTTTCTTTTGGCAGTGGTAAAGTGAGAGTGTGCCTAGTTTTAAAGTTTGGATTCATCTTATCCCTTCCCTGTAGTGAGAGTATTCAGGGTGTTGGGGAGAGCTCCGAGACTTCTTCTATAAACTGATCCTCTCTGGTGGTGTGAGGACCATTGGGGGCTAGTTTTCCTGAACCTCCCAGCCAGTAATTACAGTTTGACAATTCTCTGGCTATTCATGCCCTAATTTGAGACTTACTTAAAAGTGCAGGCGTGATTTGTATGACTGGGACATTCTACATTTTATAAGTTATTTAGTTTTTGTGATAATTTTCTTTAGTAATGGTTATTTAATTGATTATAGATTTTATTTAATTTTTTTCTCCCCTGAAGTGAATTTTGTTTCGCGTTTTATTTTGTAGATACTGTAGTACAGTTTTATTTGTGTTATTGTGATGTGTAGGAGGCCTGCCCCCACGATCATGCACTATTCATCCTTCACTCTTCACACCCTCCACCCCTTTACCTCCCCTCCTTGCAGTTTGCCATCCACCAGCACTGTAGAACACTGGGTACTGTTCATCTGAGGGGGAGAGGAGTTGGGGGGTGTGAAGAGTGGAGGGTGAATAAGCGGAGCTACCACATTGGGTCGTGAGATCCAGGAGACACCCTGGGGCGAATGGGAATCCTGATCGTGGTTCTCCATGTCTGGTTCCCATACCCAAGGGCACCACCAATTTTTGTGGGCAGGTGGCCTGGATCGCCCTGGAAGCTCATCCAACTCATGTGGTGTTATGTAGTGCCAGGTCCGTTAAAAACAAGACTGCAATTATAGCAGATCTTATTGGTACAGTGGACCTGGCTTGCATCACCGAGACCTGGCTGGACGAGAACTTTGGTCTCATACTGGAGGCTGCAACTCCAGCTGGGTACTTGGTGATTCACCGCTCGAGATTGGATCACGGGGGGGGGTTGCAGTCTGCTTTAAGTCTGAACTGGGCCTCATGAGTGTACCAGTGGAGGAGACTCAGTCATTTGAATGTACTGTGGTAACAGGTGTAGGTTGTAGGATCACCCTCATCTACCTTCCACCCGGGGATGAGAAGCGGTTCCTTCATGAAGTCACGGACTTCGTGATCAACATGGCATTTGAGTCACTCAGGCTGATGGTCCTGGGTGACTTTAACGCCTGGGTCAATGACAAACTCTCGCAATTTGGTCAGCACTTCCTCCAGTTAATGTCATCTCTGGGCCTTACACAGATTGTTTCCACTGTTACCCATAAACACGGTTACTCTCTTGACTTGGTTTTCCTCCTGGGGGTCAAAGCCTCGGATCTGGGGGTGGAACCAGTCAGATGGTCCAACCAGTACACCGTGCATTTCAGTTTTTGCACCCCCCTTCGGAGGCCTGCCCCTGTGGAGATGACCAAGTACCGCCCTTTATGAGATGTAAGCTTTGAAGGCCTGGCGGTGGTACTTGACCTATTGATCCTTCCATCAGCAAACAATGACCCAGAAGCCCTAGTTGTGGCCTATAATAAAGCCATATCTACGGCCCTGGATGTCATTGCTCCTGTCCGAGTTCATCCTCTCTTCCTTCACCCTCGGTCTCCTTGGTTTGATGGGTCCTTGAGGGAGATGCAGCGTCTAGGACAAAGGTTGGAGCATTGCTGGTGGAGATCCACCCTTGATGCCAATCACCTTAGATTGATGGACCATTATCAAGTCTATCAATCTGCAATCACCCGTAAGAAGGCAGAGTTCCTGTCCGGGGAGATTGCGGCTACTCAGAACCGACCAGCTCAGCTTTTTCAAACTGTGGACAAACTGTGCAACCCAGCTTGTCTACAGATCTGAAGAGCATTTTTACAAGTTGAGTGTGAGGAGCATGCTCGATTCTTTGCAGCTAAGGTGGCTGACATCAGGGCAGAACTCCAACCAGCGCACTCCATGGGTGCTGCCCTAGACCAGTGCTTGGTCACTGTCCTTCGGTCTTCCTGAAGTACTTTCAACTGACCGGAGCTTGTGGACATCATGTGGATTGTCCAGGGTATGCACTCTATGTGCTGTAGTTTGGATCCGGGACCAACTACCCTGATCTTGGGTTGTAGTGACACTCTTGGCCCGGTCCTTGCATGGATAGTCTGGTGCTCCTTGGAAACAGGTGAGTTTCCTAGCTCCCCGAAGGAGGTGGTGGTGACACCCCTCCTGAAGAAAGCCTATTTGGGCCCAGACTGCCATATGAACTACAGACCAATCTCGAACCTCTCCTTTTTGGGGAATGTGATTGAGAAAGTAGTTGCCGTACAACTGGAGAACCATTTCACCATCCATGATGTCTATGAGCCTCTCCAGTCCAGTTTTTGAAAGAGGCATAGTACTGAGATGGCGCTGGTTTGGGTGCTCAATGATCTCCTGATGGCTAGAGATCAGAGGAACCATTCCATCTTGGTCCTTCTTGATCTCTCTTCAGCGTTTGACACTGTGGACCTGCTCGATCGCTTGAGATTCATCTGTAGCCTGTCAGGTATGGTCCTCAGGTGGTTTTCATCTTTCCTCACTGATAGAACTCAGAGGGTGGTGTCGGGGATTCATTCCTCTGACCCACCTCTGTTATCATGTGGGGTTCCTCAAGGATCAGTGCTGTCCCCCATGTTGTTTGCAGTGTACATGCTGCCCCTCGGAGACATTGTAAGAAGGTATGGGCTGAGGTTTCACTGCTATGTTGATGATACCCAGCTCTACCTTTCTTTTGCACCAGACCAAGTTAGAGCTCTCTCAGCGTTTAATAACTGTCTTGCAGAAATACAGGAGTGGATGAATTTGAGCTGGTTGAGGTTGACTTCAGCTAAGACTGAGATGTTGGTGGTGGACGCAAGTCGCCGGATAGAGGGGTTGGGGGGGTCACCCTCAGGACTTTTTCTTGGGGGTCTCCCTCTCCTGACCTCTGATTGAGTGCAAAACCAGGGGGTAATTTTTGACAAGGGTTTGACACTTCATGTGCAGGTGTTGGCCGTCATCAAATCCTCTTTTTACCTTCTGAGGAATATCTCCAGAGTTAAGCATCTTGTTCCGTCCGGTGACCTTCTTATGTTGGTCCATGCCTTTGTGTCCTCTTGCCGGACTATTGCAATGCCCTTTACCTAGGGCTTCCGGGGGTGGATATTCACCACTTGCAGCTGGTGCAGAACGCAGCAGCCCAGTTATTGACGGGAACCCCATGGTCCTGCCACATTTCTCCGGTGCTGCGCGAACTGCACTGGCTGCCAGTACAGTGCTGAATCACCTTCAAAGTCGGGCTTGTGACTTATAAAGCCCTACACTGACATGGTCCGGACTACCTGAAGGAGCTTCTGGTTCCTTACTGCCCTGGGTGATCGCTCCGTCCGACTGATGAGGGGTTGCTAGAGATTCCAAGAGTTTGCTTAAAATCTTCTGGGGCCCGGGCATTTATGCATGTGGCCCCAACCCTTTGGAATTCTCTACCCCATCAGTTACATGACTGCCCGACCGTGAAGGGATTTGAACAGGCACTTAAAACTGTTTTATGGGTTTGAGCTTTCAGTGATTAATTTAACACTGCTGACTGTCTACCGTTATTTTATATAATTTATTATATATGTAATTTTATGCAGTTGTTGTTTTAATGTTTGTGAGGCGCCTTGGCATTTGAAAGGCGCCATATAAATAAAATTGAATTGAATACCGAACCATGAGGAACCAAGAAATTAAACTAAAACAACACTAAATAATAGTAATAAAACTAATGTTTAAGGTAAAATAGAAAATAAAGGCAGCAGAAGAATAATAATATGAGAACTACTTATATTCAGTGAAGAACCACAAGGAACGACTGATATGGGAAGTCTCCTGGGCGTCTTGACTTGTCAGGCAGAAAAAGAAATCTGATAAGTTGATGGAACATTACAGCAGATAAGGGCAGCAGTTTAATATGTTTCATGAGCTAATGATAGTTCTATTATTTGCATATAGTTTCATTTTCTCTGGGCAGCTCTGCTTAGGAGGCTGACTGCAGAGAGTTAGGAATATAGAAGAATACCTGGGGTTAGAAGAAGAAAACAGCATTTAAGAAGTACAGATACCCAGACAGAAGCAGACAGTGAGATATATCTGGAAAAGCAAAGGGGGGCAGGAAGGAGGGTGAGGGCAGTTAAAGCACAAACAGAGCACAGGATAGCTAAAGAGGTCAAAAAATGGAAAAAGACCTTCTTCAGGTACATGAGTGAAAAGAGGAAGACAAGGGGAGGGACAGTAAGAATCAGGAGGGTTGGGGGGCACTGTGACAGGAAGATCAAGAGAAAGCTGAAATTTAAAATGATTTCTTCTGTCCAGTCTTCACAGTAGAGGAAGGGGAGATGGGCCAGTATGTAGCAGCAAGAACCAGGAGGAGAGGGGAGTGGACACAAGTCCATTCTCTGTAGACAAAGTCCAGAAGGGATTGGTGGTAGAGGAATTGTGATAGCTGCTCCACTGGCAACACAGTTCAGGACTTCATTGAAGATGGGGGTAGTTCTGGAGGAGTGAAGGACAGCCGATGTGATCCTATGGCCCAAAAGTGGCAGCGAGAAGGCTAGCAATTACACACCAGTAGTCTCACATCAGTGGTGAGGGAAATTAATGGAGACCCTACTGAAGGAGAAGTTCATGGAGTACCTGGAGATTAATGGGCTGCAGTAAGACCAGCAGCACAGTTTTTGGGGGGGTCATATCAACTAAATCTCAGAGATTTCTTTGACTGGATTACTACGAAGGTGGGTTACACTTTAAGTGTCTGTCTCAATGTAACTAATCATAAATTACATGCAACGAGGTAACTACACTGTAGTTGTTCTTATTGCATGCAACTACATTGCAATTGCAATGCAGTTACAGTTTAGTTTACATTTAAAATAAAGTGTAACTGGGAGGTGGATCAAGGGAGAGCAGTGGATGTGGCCTATCTGGACTTAAGTAAGGCTTTTGACACTGTGCTGCACAAGAAGCTAGTTAAGAAACGAAGCAGCCTGAGGGTGGAGGAGAAAGTCTCGAGCTGGGTATACCATATCTAACTTGTTGAAGGATAGGAGAAAAAGGGTGGTGGTAAATGGCAAACACTCAAGGAACAGGACAGTGACCAGTGGAGTGCCAGAGGGATCGGTGCTGGGAGCGGTCCTCTTCAATGTCTTTATAGGTTATATTGCTGAGGAACTGGAGGGAGAGGTGTGTCTCTTTGCAGATGATACAAAAATCTGTAACAGGGTGGACACTCGAGAAAGAGTGGAGAGAATACAAAGGGTTCTGGTGAAACTAGAGGAGTGGTCAAGGGTGTGGAAGCTGGGTTTCAATGCCAAAAAGTGCAAGGTTATGCACCTGGGATAAGGAAACCCAGGAACTGTGTATAAGATGGGGGAGGGTACTTATAGTTAGAAATGCAGTGAAGTTTACCAACGCCCATGAAGTTAACGCAAAGTGCCCAACTTCGCATCCGTGTATCAGTATGTGAAGTTTCCATTAGAAGGTCGAATTTCGCCTTTAATGGACTTTGCAGTCTAAACTTCTTGTTAAATTCAGGTTACATTTTGAGAAGGCGAAGTTTGTGAGAAACAGCCCACAGATCACATGTCTGACTGCAGGTCACATGATGCAGGCAGGAAGTGAATCAGGCAGGAAGTCAGTGAACTAGTTTCACTTTGACTTTCTCTTTGCTAGATTAAGAGCTGTGTGGAGCTTACTGTTTAATGTGTGGTAGTCCAAACTCTAAAATGAAAAGTTTTGTGCTTTTGATCCTTTTTTTTTTTTTTCATATTCCTGTCTTTGTTTCAAACCTCTTTCATCCCTAGTGCCCTTTTTTTGGTATCTGATTATGTTACTCTGTTTTTTCCCTTTTTGATTAGTTATTAATACTTCTACTAATTTTTGTTTAAAAATGGAGAGAGGGGGACTTCCGGTTCCACCTTCCTCGAATGCAGCTGTGAGTTGAGTCGGCTCTGTGCCCCAATAGCGATAACCACTGATTTTCTACCCGGGATCTGGCCCCTGACCCTCCTGAGCCAACTAAAATGAAAAGCAGAACTTACAGTGCTTTCCTGAGCGTGGAAAAAAAGTCGCTTCTGGTGTACCTCAAACCGGTAAACCAAGCGGAGCAGCACGGGTCCAGGGCCGCAAGTCACACTAGCTCAGCCTCAATAGCATCGGGCTCATGCAGTAAAGATAGCTAGAACCAGGATGAACACAACTCCCAGTAGGAATGGGGACTCCAAAACCTGAGACGCTTTCCAGAGACAGGTTTTCTCTCCTTGCTCTTCATGCACCATGGGAGGGCCAGTGAATCGAACCTGGAGGTCTTCCATCATATCTGGTGTGCATAACAGAGGCCAGAGCAGGCAGTAGATTTGGAGGACTTACAGGTGATCCCTGGCTCTCAGGGGGCTACTTGAATATGATGGCATATATAGATAGATGTGACAATTGTTTGCTTGGGGGTTGGGGGGGTGGAGTTCTCGGAGGTACATGAATTTGCGTCTGGGTTGGGGAAGGGGGGGGTAGTCCTGGGAGCAGATGCCCTACCTTAGAGTAGGCCAGGACTTGCTCCCTTCTCTCACTGGTACTCCACTGATGCTCTCTTCCCCCTTTCTTGCAGGGACCTTGATGCCTTGTAAAAGGGTCCCTCCTGATCCCAGAGAGCCAAAGAAGGGGATGAAGCCGGGAACCAAGAAAGAGCTGAAGGCCGATCACTGGAGGAAAGAGAGGAGTGGAGACTAGCTGTATAGGTTGTTAGCCCTCATGGTGATCCTATGGCCCAAAAGTGGCAGCGAGAAGGCTAGCAATTACATACCAGTAGTCTCATATCAGTGGTGGGGGAACCTCTCACTGACCGAAGGGAGATTCGTGGTACTCCTGGTGCCCACAGGCTTAAAGGCAAGCTACCTGAATGTATGTAGGCTGCGGCCTAAAAAGGGAAAGGAGAAGGGGGTTGGGGAATAGTCAGTAATTCTGGCAGCTAAAATTAAACCACCAAGAGCTGTCAAAATAGCCGGTTGTTGGGGGGGGAGATGTATTGCTCTAGGGGACCCCTTGGGCCTGTGTACTCCCAGGGCTAAGACGCAAACAAAGAATGGGGTAGGGAGAAATGTTTATTTTTTTCTCTCTATTACTGGGCTGAAAACCTCACAGTTGTGAAACAAGGGAACCAAAAATTGCCCGAACTTCCAAGTTCAGGAGAGAGGAGGGATGGTAGCTCTAAAAGTGCAAGATTAGCACAAGATCCCATGGCACGGGACCTCACTCTGCTCTCCGTGGCCACCAAAAAGGAGAGCCAGGCACACAGAATGCCTGGCACAGAGCCTATGGTTTCATTTTAAATTGTTCACAGTTACAGTTTTTGTTAAGTTTTGTTACGATGCACTGGTAGTCCTTACACATCAGTTTAAATGTGCTCCCGGTATTGACAATGGTTGAAGGAAATATAATATCCTATAAAATTTGAGGGCTGAACAATGTGGTTAAGAGAACTTGGGTGCTAAATGAATTGAAAAAGCAGAGAGCAGAGGTGGTGTTTCTGCAGCAGACCCACTTAACTAACATAGAAGCCGAGAAGCTTAAAAGAGGGTGGGTAGGACAGGTGTTCCACTCTGCTTGTCAGGCACAGCCCTACAAAAGGGGGGTGGCGATACTGATCCACAAAGCTTGCCCCCTAGAAGTGAAGGAATCATTTACAGATCCACTGGGTAGATTTATCATGATCAAAGGTACCTGCTGGACTACACCCTGCTCTCTGCTGAATATGTATGCACCGAATGTGGAGAAGAGTGATGTTTTTCAAACAGACCTGGACTGGATTTGCCCCCACAGGGGACCTGTACATCGTGGGTGGAGGATCAATACCATCCTGAACCTCTCATTAGTTAGATCGTGTACAAAGCTGGTCAGTACGGGTCCCTCAGCAAAGTGTCTAGGTGGCCTGATTAAAGAACTAGCTATGATGGAGGCCTGGGAATATCTCTACCCCAAGGTTAGAGATTACACTTGCTGGTCGGCCCCACACAAGGCGTACTCCAGTCTAGACTTTTTCCTGGTCTCCACAGAGTAGGCCCACACCTTACCATCAGCCAAAATACACCTGAGAGCCATACTGGACCATGGAGCAGTGTCCATGGCGGTATCCCTTTCTCCATCCCCAAAGTCCTCTACCTGGAGACTTAATGTATCCCTCCTGAACCATGAGAATTGTAAAAATCAGGTAAAGGCCTGCTTGGAGGAATACAAGGAGACAAACAACCCAAAAGAACACTCAGCGGCAATGTGGTAGGATGGACTCAAGGTGGTGCTCACGGGGAAAATTATGGCCCTAGCAGCAAATGCAAAAAGGGAAAGGCTCAGGGAACAGACAGCCCTAGAATCCAGAATATTTGATCTTGAGGCAGAACATAAGATAGCCCTAGATGAGAAAGTTAAGAGGGAGCTGGAGAAACCGAGAGAAAAATTAAACAAATTGTTGGATGACAAAATTGGGGGAGCCCTATGAAGCTATATACAGTTTGTACAATATTGCATTCAGCAAAGACTTCAAACCAATACAAATGCACAAAAACATTATATGTCATAATAAAGGAAAGTGACAAGCCTTAGTATTAGAGGTACAGGATACAGATTAGAAGCAGAGGCAGGTATCAGTAGTGGATTTATTAATGAGGATTTTGAATGCGTTTAAAGGTATTTTTTTAATATGCTTCTATTAAGTTTCCACTAAATTATACATAGAACAACACAACTTTCAGTATATGTAAATATCTTATACCTTACACCCTGTGAACATCTAGCTCTGGTCTACAAATAACATTGTCAGTATCAAAAACTACCTTAAGTTACTTATTAATCTAGTTTATATACAGGGGAAGAATACAGGTTATTTCATTCCAATTTATATATTTTTCTTCCACACTATTATCAATTCTTACAATAACATCAGCAAAAGTAATTCTTTTTTTTTTTTTGTCAGAATGATTTCTAACTCTGCTGGGGGACCAAATCAAGAAGGTCAGTGGCAAGGGAAATATGGTTATAGTGGGAGACTTCAACCTACCTGGGGTTGACTGGCAGACATTAACTACAGCATACGCCAGGGAACAGGTGCTGCTGGAGGTTATCCAAGACAGCTACCTAGTGCAAGGGGTGATGAAACCTACCAGAGAGGGGAACATACTGGATTTGGTGCTAACAAATGGTGATCAAGTCCAGGATGTGGTAGTACAGGATTAGTGTTGTGAGAAATTGAAATATTTCGCCTGGTGAAATTTTTCGCATAATTCCGCAATTACGTGAAATGTTTCCCCTATGCGAAACAAAATTTTGCCTGTTTCTTGATTTCGTGTAATGGTAAAATTTTGCTTACAATGACAATTTCGGCCATTGATGATTCAAATTTCACCTTGTGGCGGAATTTCACCAGCAAAATATTTGATTTTGCTGGCGAAATTTTGGTACAAAGGCAAAATGTGCAATGCATTGTGGGTAAATAGGTCAAAAGTCATGTGTAGCTTGCTTCCAGCTCAATCTGCTGTGTGTTGAGTTGGAAAGCAGTGTGTTGTGGTGCATCAGAGCCAACGAAGCCTTTGAAAACACAGCTAAAACTTGTTTTTGAGAGCTAATTGCTGCAAAATATACATTTTTTTCCTAGTGCTGCTGTGCTGGTAGTGCCCGGTACTAGCGAACATTTTCAAATTTTGTGCATTTTTGTATAATACGTAGTTTGAACTAGGTTTACTTTTCTCAGCTGTCTTTGAAAGAGTTGTGTGTGATAGGGTAGGAGTGTAAAGCAGTGCAGGCTATTTCTAGCCAAGCAGATTGGTATATTTACTCACAATTGTGGGTTATCTATTTACTGTTATTTCTTATTAATTTTATTATATCTTGCAATTTATTTTCTCTGAAAAGTTTCTCTGTCCTGTTTCAGAGAGTTTCTGCCTCTGTTAGCTGTGTTATATATACCATTCTTCCGCTTTTAGTTGTGAATTGATTTTGAATTCTAAAGTTTTAAACACACAGAGCAGATTCTTTCTTTTATTTTTTTGTAGTTAGTTCTGTTAGCTGGAGTGTTAACTTGTGTGTTACTAAAATTGTGAAAATCAACAGTTGTAAAGTACTTCTACTCAATCACTTGAACTTGTCTATAACAGTCGCACTGCATTGTTGAATTGTTCCCCTGTATGTTATTGCTGTAGCTTGACTCTGCACACTGTGTGGTGTTCCTGTTTTAGTTAACTTACATACATTACCCTTTCTCTGTTACAGCATTGTTTGTGTCTCACTTGACGCGTGCATTATAAAACAGTATATATTAAAATAGCAATTTTCAAGACATTTCTTGTTGAGCCCTCCCATCCAGACCACTAACATATTGTGTGGTACTAATTTCCTTTGTTGCTGTTTTATGGTTGTCTCTGCCTGCATATAAAAATCAAATTGTGGTACAGAGTAACGTAACACATTACAGTACTTTATGTGTCCAGAGACTGAGAGACACAGGTGATCTATATTTAAAGTGTGCCACTTGTGCCCTCTTTCCCTGTGTGTGTGTGTTTCTTTAATTCCTTTCTGTTTGGGGGAAAAAAGTTACCGTTTTGTGTTTTACTACACTAGGTTGCCTACCATATATGGTATTAGTTCTACTGTAAGTGCTGGTACCTGTCCTGATTGTTTTTGGACTTTTAACGAAGCCAGTACTATAGGTGTGTGACAGTGTGACGTCATTATTCACGTGTGAAGCATTATTCACACATTTAGTAGTAGTAATACATCCTTTCTTCAAATACTCCCAGAGAAAGGCAAAGCTTTGAAGTAGCAGTCAGCAAAAATGCCTGGTAAGAAGCGACCAAGTACAGGGGGGAAATGTGGCAGGGAGATGAGGGAGCTAAGAAGTCTGCTGAAAAAAGTGCAATTTTAGTTCCAGTTCACCAAAGCAGTGAAAGCACAGGTATGTCTGCATCACTGTCTTCAAGTTCTTATGTGGGCCCTGGTGGTACGGCAGGAACCAGCAAAGGAGTTGGTGGCCGAACTAGGTCAGACATACATGTGTCTTACTTTTTAAAGCTCAAACTGTTGCAGCCATGCTAGTGGTGGATGCTGACAGTGAGAAGAAGGGAGGCACTGACACCAGCACAGGAACAATTGTCCAGGACTCAGAGGAGGGTGATAATAAGTCTGTCAGTGTGACTGTCCATGTTCCTGCAGGAGTTGGTGATGACAGTGTTCAACAAGAGTCTGATAGTCCTGGAGATAATGATAGTCAGCCCCCTGAGATAGTTGTAGAGAAAGAAAAAGGTGCCGTCCTCCAAGAAGACAGTGATGGGAGGAGGAGGAGGAAGACAAGGACATCATTGCTATTGGTGGTGATGATGATGATGACTGGGATGATCCCACATGGGAGCCTGAGTTGAAAAAGGTCAAGGGTGATGTAAGCCATTTACATGTACAGCCTGTGGTGGGTCAGTCTGTCACCAAGCCTATAAACACACCTTCAAGCAGTCAAGTAACCACCCCTCCCAAAAGTAGTGTTATGGAAGTCATGTTAGCAGCTCAAAAAATACACACTTCCACACCTGTTTCTGAATCATCCCAGTCCCAGAAGCATCTGAAGTCCACAGGTCAAAAGTCCCTAGTTTGGGACTTTTATGTGCTAGATCTCACTGATGAGACCATAGCAATATGCCAACTTTGTCAAGCCTGTGTTAGTCGGGGAAAAAAGGGAAGTTGCACAGACACTGGTGGCCAACACGCCCACCTGAAAAACAAGCACTAGCTGAGATGGCATCAACACTAGAAGGATGCCAGAGCTGTTGGTAGCAAGGTGCATGTAGTAGAGCAAGAACATGAGGAGGGAGGGCAGAGTGGGTCAGTGGTGGTGGAGGAGAGTGAGCAATCCTTTGCTCTCTGGTAGTGGGCATAGCAGTGGAGGTGCGAGTCCCAGTCCCATGAGTCTTAAAAGTACACCACCCCAACACCCACAAGCAACTTAAATAACTGGTTTCATGCGGTCTCCACCACCCAGCCAAGAGTCAATTGTTACCCGTAAAAGAAAATCATTGCTGACACAAGTACAGCATTCTGGTCGGACAGCCCCAAAGATGCAGCCCACTCTGAAGACCATCCTTGAGTGGCAAACGAAATACCCACCCAATCATGCTGCTGCACAAGAGTTAAATGCTGCCACTGCTGAAATGCTGGCCATTGATCTGTTGCCATTTTTGTTTGTGAAGCATGCTGGTTTCCGCAGGTTGATGGCCCGTGCCTGTCCCAAATGGCAAGTTCCATCACGAACCTATTTTAGTAAGCGTGCCATGCTGGAACTGAACAGTGTAGAGTTGCTGAATACATTAGACATGCATTGAAGTATAGTGCAACACACTATATCCATCTTAGCATGGCTATGTGGACAAGTGGACAAACAGCAGCAAGCTCGTATCTGTGCATAACAGCACACTGGGCACAGTTGCCTGGTGCGGTACTTAATTTTGGGTCTGGCAAAACATGCATGAAGCAAAATTGTGGTGGTAGTAACACACCTGGTATACAGCAGCATGCAACCCTGACTATGACACATGTCACAGGTTCGCACATGGCTGCAAAAATGCTTAATGTTCTGCTGGACGAGATTGATGGGTGTCTACACACACAGTCACTCATAGCAGGATTCATCGCAAGTGATAATGGCTCCAATGTAGTGAAGTGTATTAGCGATGGTGGTTTTTTCAGAGTGCCATGCCTGGCACACTGCCTTCATCTTGTTGTTCGGCAGTTTCTCAACCATGCGGACAATTAAGGAAAAGGTTACTGTTGCCCGTCGCATCTATGTCCACTTTGCCCATTCTGCAAAGGACCTTGACCATCTACGTGAGCTACAGAGCAATAACAATCTGCCTCAGCACCGGATGAAGCTTGATGTTGTCACCAGGTGGAACTCCACACTGTACATGCTTGACCGGCTGTATGAACATTATAAGGCTGTGCCAGAATACCTGCTGCCGCACACCACCTGTAACAGTGCTGGAGTGACCATTGCTCTAACAACAGAGCAGTGGTGCCAAATTGGTGGGATAATATGCATTCTCTGTCCATTCAAGCATGCTACACAGGCAGTGAGTGGGGACACTGCTTGCATAAGTCAGTCCATACCTCTCACACATGTGCTGAGGCAGACACTAGTGAATATGTGACACCAGACAGAGGCAAGTGGGGATCTTGGCACTTGTGAGCAAATGGATCACATGCTCCATGTGCAGGACACAAAGAAAAAATTACTCACCTTAGTAATGTTGTTTCTTCTAATGGAGTCTTGCTATATTATAGACATTAGCAGTTTGATCCAGCTCTAGAACTGCCCCGGAGTGAAATGGTTAAAACCATTCCAAAATAGAATTTTGGCATGAGAGCAGCTCTATCTGTGTCATTTCAAACTTGAACTGTCAGATCTTTACGAGCCAAACTCACTAAGGTCTGTGTGGAAGCTGTAACCTACACTAGCCAAATGGCTACCTAAATAATAACAACCATTGATGGTCCCAACCCAAGACTCAAGTCAGGGGACCAGAAATACTAACACCATTCTAATAATATGAAAACGGAACATAAGTATAATAAAACACACACAGCGTACACATACACCCCCCAAAGTCCCAAAGGGGACAAAATGCTAACAGGACATAAGTAGTGCCCACACTAAGTTGCCCGCACCCCACCAAGTAGAGGTTCTGAGAGGGGCAGGTTGGGGAGGTCTTATATATAGCAAGACTCCATTAGAAGAAACAACATTACTAAGGTGAGTAATTTTTCTTCAAACAACATGAAGTCTTGCTATATTATAGACATTAACAGAATACACAGCAGTACCTCCATGGAGGAGTGGCAGAACCTACTTAGGGAATAGGCTCTGAAGAACAGCTGTGCCAAACCGAGCATCTCTCCTGCCTGGACATCCAGGGAGTAATGCTTGGTAAAAGTGTGTACCGTTTTCCAAGTAGCAGCCTGGCAAATCTCTAATAAAGGGATATCTCTGGCAGCAGCTAGAGACGCAGCTGTACCCCTGGTAGAATGAGCCCTCAAACCGGGGGCTCTGCCCACTTCTGATAACAAAATTGGATACAAGAGACAATCCACCTGGCTATTGATCTCTTAGTGGCAGGTTGCCTTTCCCAACTTCACCATAGGTAAGGAAAAGTTGGAGGATTCGAACCTGTGACCTTTAGTACGCTCTATATAATAACTAAGAGCTCTCTTAACATCCAGGCTGTGCAACCTCCTCTCACCCAAAGAGGAGTGATCAGTGAAAAATACTGGAAGGAGATAGATTGATTAAGATGGAAATCTGAAACCACCTTAGGCAAAAACTTCCTATTAGTCCTAAGGACTACCTTATCCCTGTGGAAAGAAAAAAGTCAGTCTCCACTGACAAGGCTTAACCACTTATGCTCTGGCAGAAGTGATAGCCACTAGAAAAACAGTTTTCCAAGTTAGGTACTTAAGCTCTGCAGAAGACAGAGGTTCAAAAGGGGTTGCATTAACTGGGCAATGCAAACATTAAGGTCCCAAGCAGGGGCGGTTCCCGAAAGGAGGATTAGTATGGGTAATCCCTTAAAAACTTGGAAAACACAGGATGAGAGGAAGGGGATGACTTTCCTGCTGACACAAAAAGCAGACACAGCTGCCAAATGAACTCTCAGGGTAGCTGGTCTGAGACCCAAGGAATTAAGATGTACCATGTAATCTAACAAAATGGGCAATTCAGCAGATTCTGGAAATATTTTTCCTAGCACACCAAATGGAAAACCTTTTCCATTTAGAACTATAAGTAGCCCTAGTGGAAGGCTTTCTGGAAGCCCTTAGGATCTCAGAACACCCTGAGAGAGGTGTAAATCAGCAAACTCTAACTCCTCAAGAGCCAGGCCTTGAGGTTGAGGATTGAGGTCCGGATACCAAACCCTTCCCTGGGCACAAGTCAACAGATTGTGATTCCTGGAGAGGCACAGGGGAAGATGGACTGTCAGAGACAGAAGGAGTGGGTACCAGGGCTGCCTGGCCCAATCCGGGGCAATCAGAATCACCCTGCAAGGCTGAGATCTGATTTTGACTAGTACTTTGAATAGGAGAGAAAGGGGAAAGCATGAGGAACTTCCCTCCCAATCCAGAAGAAGGGCATCCAGGGAACTGAGCCCAGCACTGGAGGCCTGCAACAGAACAGAGGAAGTTTGTGATTGTCTGGGGCTGCAAAAGATCTATCTGAGGATGCCCCACCTGGCAAAACTATCCCAGCACTTGAGGATCCAGGGACCATTCAGTGATGGCCCTGGGAAATCTACTGAGGGCATCCGCTAGGACATTGTCCTTCCTGGAAGATGAACTGCTATGAGAAGTGTTCAGGAATAGGCCAGAGACCACAACTTCATTGCCTCGTGCACAAGGTCGAAGACCGAGTGCCCCCCTGTTTGTTGATGTACCACATTGTTGTGGTGTTGTCTGTTCTGACTTGTATCACCTTGTCGTGGACAGATGCAGAAAAGCTTGAAGAGCTAAAAGACAGCTCTGAGTTCCAGCAAATTGATGTGGAGCAGAGATTCCTGGGGACCAAACTCCCTGAGGGAAAGGTCGCCCATGTGGGCTCCCAACCCAGAAGGGAAGCATCTGTAGTGAGAGTCAAGTCGTGAGAAGGGGAAATGAAGGGACCCCGCTCTTAAATTGCTCTGATCCTGCCACCACTGGAAAGCTAGGATCAAGGTTGAGTCACTGGGACCAACTTGGAAAGGGGTCTCTTCTCTGAGACCAAAAGGTTCTCAAGTGAAACTGAATGTCTCATCTGAAATCTGGCTCCTGCACAACAGCTGTGGATGCAGCCATGTGTCCCAGGAGCTGCAGAAAGTGTCTTGCTGGTCGAGAGACCTGCAGAGTGAAGAAGAGGCCAGAGCCACTAAATTCCTTACCCTTTCTGGGGAAGAAAGGCTCTGGCTAGCTTTGTGTCCAATTCTGCCCTATAAAGGTGAGTACCTGGACTGGTTCCAGAACTGACTTTGGTAGGTTTAGCAGAAAACCCAGGGAGGTGAGAAGCTGCTGGGTGACCTGCAGGTGAGATTTTACCTGTTCTGGGGACTGGCCTACAATGAGCCAGTCATCAAGATAGGGAAAACAGCAATCCTCTGCCTCCTTAAGTGGGCCACTGCCACTGCTAGACACTTTGTGAATACCCTTGGAGCAGAGGTAAGGTCAAGGGCATTGCTCTGAACTGGTAATGACCTGAGGGCAGTTCGAATCTGAGGTACTTTCAATGGGATCTTCTGATTAGGACATGGAAATAGGCATCCTTGAGGTCCAGGGAGGCTAGCCAGTCCCTGGCCTTAGGGAAGGTAAAATCATTGCCAGAGTTACCATTTTGAACTTTGGTTTCAAAAGATGCTTGTTCAGATATCTGAGATCTAAATGGGCCACCTCTCTGTCTTTTTTGGGGTAAGGAAGTATCTGAATACAGACCCCTGCCCTGATGCAGGAGAGGAACCCTTCTACTGCTCTGAGAGCTAACAGGATGAGACCTCTGTTTCCAGAGCGAGGTCTCTGAAGCACTTGCAAGTAGAAAAAGTCTGCTTCTCAACTTGGGAAACTTTTGAAGCTGAGAACCAGACCCTGGCTTACTACTTCAGAACCCACTTGTCTGAGGTTAAAGAAGCCCAATTCTGACTGAAGTAAGCCAGCCTGCCCCCCACTGGTACAGGAGAATCGGCCCTGGGCACCCCATCAGGGTGCCTGTTTCGCAGGAGCTTTAGGCTGGGGGGTGGGAGCAGGTCTGCCCACCCCTTGTCTGCCCCTGCCTGTGAAAAGGCCTACCCCTACCCCTGGGGGCATGCCTTTGAGGAGTGGCTTGCCGCTCCTCAGCCTGGGCACTCTTGTAAGTAGTCCTATATTCATCCATCTTCTTCATGTAGTTCTCTGTCTGCTCTCCAAACAGAGAATTTCCCACCACAGGAAAATCCATAGCCTTAGTCTGGGTATCCTGTGACAAACTAGTACACCTGAGCCAGGCCAACCTACAAAAGCTACAGATGTGGCCATGACCCTAGAGGAAACATCATTAACATCCACAGCAGCATGAAACTGAACCTTAGAGGCTTCAATGCCATCAGCAGCCACCTGTTCTAGTTCACTAGCCAGCTGGCCATGGGCCTGCTTGGCCAATTGCATAACAGTATCCCATCTAGATTTCTGATACCTAGCTACATAAGCCATATAATTTGCTTGCCTGAGTCCCAGAGAGGCTGCCATATACTGTTTTTTTGCCATGGCATCAATCTTCCTGGAATCCTTGTCAGGAGGATGTGAAGCCAAGGGAATATTAGCTTTATCACAGGCAGCAGCCTGAATTCTGTATCAGGGCCTGACAATGTATACCTTCTGTCCATCATTTTATCTACAGGAGGCACAGAATTAGGAGCTTTTAAAATTTTAATTGTTTGTTTCCTAAAAGACTTATGTAAAGGAATAGACAATCTCCTAGACTCTGGAATATCCATCATTTCTACAAAATCAGGCTCCTCTTGCTCATCCACAGCCTCTTCTAAAGGAAGCTGGAGGGTTTCAGCAACTTTTTTATAAAACATAAAATGAGATGGGGACTCAGACAGCAAAGGGGGAGATTCTAAAGGTCTGTCTGGGGAGATGTCCGGTTCAATGGGCACACCCAGACCTTCCCAGCCACATTCATACTGTTCATAATCCTCCTCCCCCTCCTCTGGTTCATAAAACTCCTCAATATCATAATCCTGAACCACTGGGACCGGACGAACCGACCTTTTACCAGATAGTGGTGGTTGAGACGGACCCTGACCAGTGACTGGACAATTTGTATGGCTTTTGCTATCTCTGCAGCAGTTGGAGAAGGAATTTTGGACTCCAGACCTGCTGATTTTCTTGTTTTCTTTACTGGAATTGGTTCCTCAGAACCAGCTTTTCTTTTGCCGAGGAAGTCTGGCCCTGGTCAGGGGCACTCCCTCTGGTTCGGTTGGCACCGAGACGGGCTGGCTCATCGGGTCAGCGGACTTTTTAGCCTCTCGTTCCTGAGCCTGCCCAATCTTTTTCCAGGGTGGCTGCAGGAAATTCTTACATACCTGGCAGTCTGACTGGAGGTGGTCAAACCCCAGACAATAAACACATGTGGTGTGTGGGTCAGCCTTGGCAAAGACTTCCCCACAAACATCACAGTGTTGAAACCAGTGGGCCGGTTTTCTTTTGGGTTTCTCCAGACATAATGCCAGCCTAACCAAAAACTTCCCTTTATACGGCAGTGCCAGGCAAGACACCCTTATCGGTTTCTAACCGTGTCACGGGTATTGGAAAAAACCATAATAAATCCGATTTTTTTAGAACCGATAAGAACCGGGAACCGCACTCTAAGATAGTAACTTTTAGTTTTAAATGAGTTTTAAACCCACTGATCGGTTCAAAACCGAACCGATAACTTACAAGTTTCACACAGACAAAACCTTCATTTACTTACGGTTACCACAGATAGAGCTTGAACCCGAACGGTTTTCGGTTAAATAAAACTATTCTCAGTTAATCAACCGAGAAAACACTTTAAACGAGAAATGAACCGAGCGGAAGGAGAAATCTCGGAGTGACTGTTCACTGAGGCGGAGTAAAGAATCTGACAGTTCAAGTTTGAAATGACACAGATAGAGCTGCTCTCATGCCAAAATTCTATTTTGGAATGGTTTTAACCATTTCACTCCGGGGCAGTTCTAGAGCTGGATCAAACTGCTAATGTCTATAATATAGCAAGACTTCATGTTGTTTGAATACCCATGTATCTGGCATTTTACTGTCAGCTGAGTTTGCAATTGCCACCATGCTGGATCCATGGTACAAACGTGGCCTGCCCTTTATAATTGAAGGAGGTCGTCAGCGAGTACAGCAGTTGACAGAGAACCTCATTAGATTGGTACATGCTGCACAAATGAAAAATGCACGCACTGCATCAAAACCGGGTGTTGCTACCACCACCAGCAGCTCACAGGGAACACAATCAGAGAAAATGGGCAAGGCAGAGCAGAAAACAGCAAGCAATCCCATTTGGGATGTTCTCTTTCAGGTGGGAGTAGAAGATATGAGGAAAAGGAGGAGGAGACAGATGAGACAGCTGGACTCCGGGCAGCAGAACAAATGGTGGAGGCCAACATGGGGGACCCAAAGCATCTTGCCATTAATGATGAGCCACTGCTGTACTGGAGCAGTAAAATGACTGAATGGCCAGCACTAACATCGGTTGCTGTGAAATATCTGAGCTGCCCACCATCCAGTGTCACTGTGGAATGAGTGTTTAGTGCGCCTGGGGCAATTGTGAGTGACCGTAGGACCAATTTGTCACCCAAAAATGTGTCCATGCTAACATTCATCAAAATGAATGAAAGGCACATTCCACACAACATAGTGATGTCAGTGGTGTTGCCACAGGAACTGTGTCTCAGTGATGAGGATGATGACAATCCCTTAAGTAAGGCAGCCACCGGCAGCGAGGTGGATGAGCCAGCAATGTTGAGAGAATTCCCACCTGATGAGAACGCCAGTCTTGAAGACTGTGAGGGGTGCTTCTTGGATGATCTGGAATTGGAAAATGAAAAAGGCTGAGTTTACTCCAAGCCCCCCCCCCCCAATAACAATTTTCAACTCAGTATGGTTACTGGGGTGTGTATGTTACACCTTATTTCTAGCCATGTACCACTGGATTGGCTATGGAAATATGTTGTTATGTGCTGCTGCCTGCAGTATGTATAAGTTTCATGTCATCACCCTTTGCCATAACCTGTTGATTGGTCACCTCACCACCTCCACCAGTCCCCCAAGGCCACCAGCCTATATAAAGCAGCAGCAATGTAATTACCATAACCGTAAATTTATTTTATTTAGTTTTTGTTGACCAGGTAAGTGCACTAGACAAATCCTGCCTATTTTCAGGCACGACCCTGGGAAGGGGAATACAGATGAATGCCAACTGACCTTGAACCAGATTAAGCTGTTGGAGGTATTTTTAGTAAATGAGGGAAATTTGGCCAGGACACCGGGGAAATTCCCCTACTCTCCAGGAGGGGGACTCTGTGGCTGTCTGTTGGAGATGGCACTCCTGAGCAAACTTCGAGGGAGATGGATGTTGGTGGTGCAGAGGAGCCAGCCTCCTCCTCTGTACCTGCTGCTCGAGAGGCTGCTGTTTCGGATGAGGATTTTTCTGTGAGTGATATGCCTGTGGATTTTTTTGATGCAGCTCTGGAGGATGTACGTTGCGTTGCTTCACTTACTGAGAGTGGTGTTTCTGTTGGAGATAATAATACTGCTCTTACTGAAAAGGAACGTATTTTGGCTATGCTTTTGGAGGAAGAGGAGCGTTGCATGCATCAGAAATCTGCTTTATTGTCTGAAATTGCTGCATTGCATTTGGTTCCCTTACCAGCTTCTTCCCTTGCCTCCAGTTCTGTTTCGTCGCTTCCTTGTGACGTGTGTACTGTTTCAGAGTGCTGTTTGCCTGTTGACTTGAATCCTTCTGTGTTGGCTGGCAGTAGTAAGCATCCTGTAGATACGTGCCTAAAGCCGCTTGCTGGTACCGCTTGTCCCGGTCTGAGCGTGAGTATCTCCCCGACGCTACCCAAACGCCTCGGTATGCATGGTTCTGTTTTGTTGCCTAAGGGGCCAGTTCTACCTGAGGTATGTAGTTCTTCTCCCACCACGGGACGTCTGGGAAAGCATGGTGTTTCTGTTTTAACTCAGACTGCAGCTGTTTCTTTGACTGTGGGGTCCAAAGCTTCTGGTGGGTCTGTTTCTAGCATTAGCCCCCCCTCCTTGGGTGGGATGGTCCCCTGAACGTGCTATTTCTGGGGCTTGGTGGCTTCGGCAAATGGACGGAACATGGCTCCCAGATCCTAGTGATGCTGCTGTACAATGCTGTAACTTTGGCTCTCATACTGTCCCTGCTACATTACCTAGGCCTTCTACCTCTATTACCCATATACTTCCTGAGTCTGGGGTTGATGTTGCACATGTTATGGATATCAAGAGGACATCTATGATGGATTTGCAGGATGGTGATTTGGACCTTTCTGGTTCTACTGCCACTGAAGCATTTCGACTGAACTCTACAGTTTCCATTGCTCCTGTCCCTAAAACGTCTGTCTGGTTTAATCCTCAGTTTAAGCTGGCTGACTCGTTCTCTAGCAAGGGTGAACCTGCCCCTCCGAAAAACACTATTCATTTGATCTATAAAGGGGGCTTGGAAGAACAGCCTGATAGATTGTATATTGCTAGGCAATTACTTAAGGGTTCCCTGCATTTTGTTTCCTCTGAAATCTATGCACTTATTCACATTGGCAGTTCTAATTATGATATCAGCTTTAAATCTATTTCTAATTTAGAGAAATTTTGGACTCTCTATAATAAGGTCAAAAACACTCCTCTTTGGGTACAGTTTTTAGCAGTTCCTTTAACTAAGCCAGCTGTTAAGCTAATTACTATCATGTTCCATAACGAGGGTGTGCATATTGAAGATATTCTTTTTTGGCTGCGGAAAAGGTGTGATGTGTTGGATAAACCTGTTCCTATTCTTGATAGTGAACAGATCTGGAATGGCGGATGGAAATTAAGGGTGAAACTTTTTTCTACAAATAAGGGACCTGTACATCTTCCCAATAGTTTTTTTCTTGGGAAGGATAGGGGTAGTTTGTTTTACTTTGGTCAGCCTAAAACTTGTTTTAAGTGTGGGTTTCGGAGGCACCTTAACAAGGCTTGTGAAACCCCTAGGTGTACTCATTGTTTTGAATTTGGTCATTTAGCTGCTGATTGTCTTCATTTGTTCAAGTGTAATTTATGTGAACAGACTGGGCATGGTTATGCTAAATGTCCTTGGGCGTCCCATAACAGGGATGATTGTCCTTCCCATGAAGGTTTGATTAATGTAGCCCAACATATTCAAGCTACTAAGGTGGCAGCCCCTGAAGGAGTTGACCCTCAAACCCCTCTGGTTCCTCCTTTGGAGGTTTCCCTGGTGGTAGAGGGCCTTGGACCTGATATGGCTCCTCCTGGTACTAGTGAACAGGACCAAGTTGCTCACCCTGTGGCTTCTACTGTTCCTTCCAGTTCTCCTGTGCCATCCACCTCTGTCCCTTTTACATCTCCTGATCCATCTGTTTCTGTCCTTCCAGCTCTGGATGATTCTGGTGTTTCTGACACCCCCCCGACTCTCAGCAGCCTTTTAAGAAGGTTACTGCTAAGAAACGTAATAGCTCTGGTAAGGCCAGTCTATCAAAATCTTCCCCTTTGGCCTCTTCCTGCCATGAGCCCTTAGATACCTGGAAGACTGGTAATCAGTTTACGGTATTGACACCTGGGGATGAGTCTGATGGTGACGAATCTGACCACTCCTCTAGAGCTTCCACTATCACTGACTTTACTTCCAAAGGTAAGGATGGTAAAGTTAAGACTGTTGGATCTGGCTTACGAAGGTCCAGACGTCGGAGGGTGGTTAAGGCTCCTTAATGATTTTTCCTTTTTTTGGTTTGCTTTTCCTTTTTCCATCACTTTATGGCATCCCTAACAATTTCCACTCTTAATGTTAATAGTATTAAGAGTCATAGGAAAATGGTGACTACCTTGACCCTTTTACAACAATGTCCAGTTGATATTTTTTGCATTCAGGACACTAGGCTAAAACGTCTCTTGATGTCAGACTTGCTGCTAACCTATGGTCTAAGGGCACTACCTTCTGGTCTATTGGGGAATCAACGTGTGATGGGGTAGGGATCTTGTTTACTAATTCGGAGTTAAAAGTCTCCAGATTGGTAGATATTTACCCTGGTAGAGCTTTATTATTAGACATTAATTTTTGGGGTGATAGATTTAGATTGATTACTATTTATGCCCCTCAGACCAAGGCTCTGTGAGTGGCATTATTGATTGATATTCAACCATATCTTCACACTTCTCAACTAGTTGTTTGGGCAGGTGATTTCAATTGTGCTCTGAGTACCTCAGACAGGGGTTTGAAAACTTCAAAATTGTTTTGTGACTCAAATAAACTCCTCAATATACTCTATACTGCTCAGCTAATGGATGCTTATCGCCATGTTCATTCCTCTGAGGGTAGTACTTTTTTAAGTCATCATTGTCCACTCAAATTGATTTTGTTTTCTTTTCTGCTGTTTTACATGTGTCTTCAGTTGTTTTGCATGCTTGGGAATTTACTGACCATAGGTCTATTACTGTCCACCTTGCTTGGGTAAGTGTACCCAGATGTAAGAAAAATCTCTGGCGTCTTAACAATATTTTGTTATCTAATGTTGCTATTCATAGGGCCTGGAAGAGGGAGTGGGCAGCTCAGTTTTCTGTTATTGATATGTATGATGATTTGGCATCCTGGCGGGAGAACACCAAGTCTGATTGGAAATACTTTTTTCAGGTCCATTCTTGTACCCTTGCTACCTCCCATTACTTTGAATATCTACGTCTTAGGAGTCAGTTGCAGTGGTTGATTTCTTTGACTGAAACTGAGAAGCGTGATTATAGTATTCAGATACATCATGTTAAAAAGCAAATGTTTTGCTATCAATATGATAGGTCTAAATCCTTGAGCATGAGCATCGTTACGGTTTGAAATTGCATAAAGGTTCCTTGGATCCTTTTCAAGATTGTAAGGATCAGAAGAGTAATCATATAGTTACCCATTTAAAATCTATGACTGATGATCTAGTTACTTCCCCAGAGGACTTGGTTCTAGTAGTTGAACAGTATTTGGATTCTCTTTATCGAGCAGATGTTAATGTTGACTCCACAACTTTGAATTTTGACACTTTGCATTTGCCTCAGGTGTCAGATTTAAGTAAGCAGCAGTTGTTAGCACCTATTACTGTTGATGAAGTCAATGTTGCTATCTCCTCTTTAAATCTGGACTCTACCCCTGGTACTGATGGTTTAGGTGCTGCTTTTTATCAATCGTTTAAGGATGATCTTGTTCCTGTTTTTGTTACTGTCCTTAATGCTATGCTGTCTAATCCACATTGGCATCCTCCATGAATCGTGCTCTGGTTCTTTTATTATATAAAAAGGGGCCAAAAGAAGATTTACGAAATTGGAGAACGCTTAGTTTATTGAATACAGACTTAAAGGTGTTAAGTAAGGTTTTACTCAATAGACTGTCTACGGTGGCTGAGGGTTTAATTTGTCCGCACCAATCATGTTCTATTCCTGGTCTGACCCAATATGACAATTTATTAATATTACGGGAGTTATTTACTGTTGCACAACATGGAAGGTTATGTGGTTATGTTTTAAGTTCGGACCAGGAAAAAGCCTTTCATCAGGTATCACGTGATTTTTTGTTTTCCGTCTTGGCAGCTTATGGTATACCGGATGCCTTTGTGGGCTGGATTCGCACAATGCATAAATCAGCATTACTTCTTCCTAATGTTAATGGCTGGATTGGTAACCCGATCAGGGTGAAGCGTGGTGTGCATCAAGGTTGTCCCTTGAGCCCTCTTTTGTACGTTTTTTCTATTGATATTTTGCTTAGAATGATAGTTCAAAATGTCAATCTGGCTGGATTAAGTGTTGACCTTGATGTTCCGCCTGTGAAGATTTTGGCTTATGCCGATGATCTGGTTCTTTGTATATCTGATATTAAGGAAGGGCCGTTTGTGCATGACGTTCTATCCTTATTTTCTAGCTGTTCCAGTTCCAAGATTAATTATGCCACTAGCAGAGGTGTCCCTTTAGGGGATACCCCAGTGCCTGAGTTGGGTTGTATTTCGGGTATTCCAATCAGTACAGCTCCTATAATTGTTTTGGGGGTTGAATCTGGTTCTGGTGACATGGCCCATGCCAATTGGTCTATGAGACTTGATAAGGCTATGCAATTTGTAGCTAGATGGAAAGGGAGGCAAATTGCTAAACGTAAATGTGTTTTATTGATTAAATCATTGTTGGTTCCTATTTTTTTGTATGTGAGTTATGTGTTTCTTCCCCATCTCTTTGTTTACTTCCTTATTTAGTGTTTTTTTTCCCAGGCATTTTGGGGGAGTAGGTTAAACCCCATTAAACATGGGTATACTTATAGGAGTATTCGGGAAGGTGGTGTGGCAATGGTGCACCCGGTGGCCTTTTTTCTTTGTCTTTTTGTGTCCTACAATCTGAGTCCTCTCTTAAGGCCTGGAGTGAAGCTTTGGCATCCTTATGTGAGGGCCTGGTTCTCCAAGGGATTACCACTTTGGAAAATGGGTAAATTGGCTCCTTTGTCGAAGCTTCCTTTTTTTCCTAAATATGTTTTGGAAATATTTAAATAGTTATTGAAATGGGTATATCAGTTTCACATTTGGAGACTATGGATAGGAAACAGTTGTACCATCTTGTTGTTTTTATGAAGTTTCCAGATGCTGTACATTTTCTGGATTGCCCTCAGGACTCCTTGGCTGTGGTTCTTAAGTGTTTATCCAATAAACGATTGCCAGATTTTGTTTGGGATAGTGCTTGGTTGAGTTCTTATTGTAGATTACCTGTCGGCAATAATCATAAACATAAACAAGTTAGTGATAGGTATTGTGCTAGGACATCCTGTATAACAGTTTTGGAAACACAAGAGCACCTTTTTTTGGAATGTCCTTATATGAAATCTTTTTGGGTTTATTTAGCTTCCAAATGGAAAGAACCTTTATTTACTTCTCTTGCTTATTGTACATTGTTTTATGGAGCACATGATGGAGAATGGTCTATGTATAATAATGATACCTTATTATTGGTGTTTTTCATCCTTCGATTTTATATTTGGCAATCAAGATGTTTATGGGTTATGCAACAAAGAATTGTTTTGTTTGATGAAATTCTTTGTAACGTGACATATACATTGCAGAAAATTCATGATCTTGATTTTAATTTTCTGGGTATGTTAAGGGGCAAATTTTTGTGGGTTAATTGTGAACATTGCGTGTTGACTGTTTAATTTTCTTTACTGCTTTTGTTATTTTTTTTATATGTTTTTGCTATGTTTTTGTTGTTGTATGTTTTTTCTGTATTGGAGTCCTCTTTTTCAATAAAAATTCCCCTACTCTTTTCGATAAGTGCCATGGGATCTTTAACATCCACCTAAACTACCACCAATCCAGGCAGACGGGACCTTAGTTTAATGTCTCATCCGAAAGACGGCACCTCAGAAGTGCAGCACCCCTCTCGTGCTGCACTACAGTGTCAGTACTGGGATATTAACCCAAGTGCCAGATGTGGGAACTGAACCCACAGCCCTCTGATCTCCCGGCCTCAGAGGCGAGTTTGTTACCTACTGAGCCACTGTCACTGCTGATAAATATTTTGCAATTGCATGGTTAATGTTTTTCTTCGAAAAATATATTACTTTTCATGTTGACTATATCAACACATCATCATCTTACAGCAAGATATGTTGTCTTGATGTCCTTAAAAAAGCCCAGGATGGCAAATTTCACACTGCCTCACTGCCCCCTCTCGTCACCTGATCTGACCTGACACACTCATGCACTCCATGCAACTGAAAAAAAAAATTTCTGCCACTTAGTATTGGTGACATGTACAAGAACCCTGGCTCCTAGACAAGTGTACAAGTAGCATATGAATGTAACATGCTAATTCAACAGTTAACACCAAGTTGAACACATTTTGAAAAATGGTGAATGGTGGCCATCTTTAATATGCAAGTCATTAATTACAAAAGTAATCAGGAAGAGGCTTAACAACTTACAACATCAAATCCCCCCAAAAAGGTTACTTCTACAGTACTAGGATAAGGTACATCAAAATCGAAATGGTTCCAGAGGGGTTCAACTCAGGGCAGGGTGAGTGTCCTGCTGTCCTCACTTCTGAATGGATTCAAAATGTCCATGATTACTGCAGCTATGCAATCCCCATTGAATAGACAAGACATTAACCCCCTCCACTTAATTATTTACTAAACACCATATCAACCATCTGTGTTCGCATATAGTTCCTCCCTGTATGTGGGTGGCAGTGGTGATTACTCATTAATGGTAATGGTATGGATATCAGTATAGTGGCCAACATCGCAGTTCAAGCAACACCCCTGTCTTCCAACGACACAACACAGCTCCTGCTCCTGCATGGCCTGGATTAATCATGTGTCATCAAGATACAACATACTGAAACCTCAACAGAGGAAAATGACCTAAGCAAGAGCAAAGATAAGAAAAAATGTTGGATACTAATCAATCTGCATGCCTGCTTTTACCTAACAAGTTGGAAGAAGAAGCAGAGAAAAAAATGTATACTTATCATACCCCGTGATGTGATGTCATTCAGCTGAGGACATTCCCCACAGGAACATGCTGTGTGGTGCACATGATTCCAATCCAGACAAGGTCTGACAAACCACAGTAGCACTAGCAGGCATTCTCCTTCCCCTATCAGCACTACGTACCTTGACATAAGAAAAAAATGAAAAAAAAATTTTGGTGATTGTTGAAAATTCTCCACCACCACCTGTGAGTCTGACCATCCATCCACCTCCCCCGCCCCAGAGAACCATAAAAAACGAAGACATACTTACCTCAAGGACTGTGAAAGTGGAACCATCACACAAGGGTGCAATTAAATAAATGACCCAGACCTGGTTCGGCAGCCAGCAGCAGCAGCAGCAGCAGCAGGATGGAAAAATATTTAACTTCGCCTGAATTCCTGATGTTGAAAAAAGCAAAAAATAACACAATTAGTATCAAATTCAGACAACCATATGGCAGTAACAGATATATCACACTTGTATGAAAATTCCAGTACTTACCGTCTGCGTTATGAAATTGGGACGATCCATACATCTGACATCTCCCTCCTTCATGGCCTGGCATGATGATGTCATTCACAGCACACTGAAAAATAATAAGAGCAATACAAGCATATTAGAACTCAAGATGCCATAATACCAACCCACCAACACCCTTACCTTGCACAGGGAAAACAATGAAGACAGATACTTACATGTTCATCAGCAGCAGTATGGCCTGTGTGAGGATAATCCACCAGTCATCAACCATCCAAAACAGTAGCTCTTGTGGCACCTTGGAAAGTAGTAGTCATAGACAGTAGCAGGCAGCAAGCTACAGTGCACCAAAATTTCATTCACTACCCCACCACCAGGCAAGGTACTACCACAGAGACAGTCAGTCAACACAACTAGACAATCAGTACAGCAGGACAGGGATAGGGAAATTATACTTCTGCATTTCTATGTCAATGAACTGAAACACAGTAGAAGCAGCAGATAAGAGCTGAAAGTAGCAGCAGCATTTTGCAGAAGGAATTCATTTTCTCTGTATGTTGGCACCCCTTTTCAGGTCCCTGAGGTGGTGGGGCACCATAAAACTTCAGGACTGACAGCACATTTCAGTCTTAATTTGATGTCACATTTTTGGGTAAACATTTCTGGACTTGCAGGCCCTGCTTGGCACCAGCAACAGTCAGTTTCAGGCAGAAATATTGTGTAAACAGTAGGGCTGTGCAGGGGCCAAATATTAATTTTTGAATACCACGAATATCAGGGCTTCTGAATATTCAGAAGCCCTTCCCGAATAGAGGACTATTCGGGAAGTATTCGTATTCGGCATTCACCCAGCTGCACAGCCCTTTATAAAAATCAAATCTCCTCCCCAGACCCTTAAAAACAGTACTGTCTCCTCCAGTCTCCAGCAGCCAGCATATCCCACCCTCCTACTCACCCAGCTCCCGTAATTTATTTATTTTTTTCCAGGAAAAAAAACGTTTTTAAGGGGACCGGCACAACCGCTCTGCCTCCACAGCCAGTCCCATCTTATGTTCTAAAGTAAAGAGAAATATCACTTTCCTACCCCACCAGCAGAGCCAGGACCTGCATTTTTTTTTGTTCTGCAGAAAAAATGTTTTAAAGAGGATGGTCACAACCCGCCCATCTCCACAGCTGGCCCCCATCTTATGCAGAAATTACACCATCCCCCTCATCAGGAACAACAAGTCATGCCACCAGACTGTGCCCCTACTAGTACTCTGTCCCACCTCCCAGCAAACAATTCTCCTTATTAGGAGGAGATAGCCATTGTCAGGGGTCCAGCACAACCCTCCCTCCTCCACTGTCGACTCCGAGCGCCTGGCTTCTATGAATGAAATCGGCACTTGTTGCTATAGTAAAGCTGAGCTAGCAAATCATGTGATTTGCTGGCTTGCCTTTACTATTGCAGCAAGCAGCATAATTCATTCATATAAAAGCTGCCAAGTCGGCAGTGGAGGAGAGAGGGTTGTGCTGACAGCTGGCATTTCATGGAAGCTGTCTCCCTAATAAGGAGAACTGGGTGCTGGGGGACGGTACTAGTAGAGGTAGGCTTGGGGTGGGTCAGATGTTGGTCAACTGGGTGGCAAACTGGTTGACGGGCAGAAAACAGAGAGTGGTGGTAAATGGTATACAGTCAGTAGAGATGCAAGTCACAAGTGGGGTACCTCAGGGATCAGTCCTGGGGCCAGTCCTCTTCAATATCTTCATCAGTGACATTGCAAATGGACTGGAGGGTAAGGTTTGTCTGTTTGCAGATGACACCAAGATCTACAAGAGAGTAGATGATCCAAATGGGGTGGGCAGAATGAGAAGAGATCTGGATAAACTAGCAAAATGGTCAGAAGAGTGGCAACTGGGGTTTAATGCAAAGACGTGCAAGATCATGCACATAGGGAAGAGAAACCCTGAAGCCACCTATAGGCTGGGAGGGGAGTAGCTGGCTGTCACAAGGGAAGAAAAAGACTTGGGTGTCATCATCACCGATGACCTGAAATCATCCAAGCAGACCACTAAAGGAGTAGGTAAGGCTAGAGGGATGTTGGGGTGTATTAGTAGAGGTATCACAAGTCAGAAGAGGGAGGTAATAATCCCTCTTTACAAGACACTGGTTAGGCCCCATCTGGAGTACTGCGTGCAATATTGGAGGCCACACCTTCACAAGGACAGTAACCAAACTGAGTCAGTCCAGAGAAGGGCAACCGAAATGGTGCAGGGACTGCATCAGAAAATATATGAGGACAGATTAACGGAGCTCGATATGTATACCCTACAGCAAAGGAGGGAGAGAGGTGATATGATCGAAACATTCAAACACCTTAAGGGCATTAACAAGGTGAAAGAGTCTAACATGTTTCAATATAAGAAAAATAGCAGGACAAGAGGACACAGCATGAGATTAGAGGGAGGCCAATTAAGGTGTAATGTGAGGAAGTTCTTTTTCACAGAAAGGGTGGTGCATGCATGGAATGGCCTACCTCAGAAAGTGGTGGATATGAATACAGTGCAGAGCTTCAAACAGGCATGGGATAGGCATAAAGGAGCAATACAGATGAGTATGAATAGATAGGCCATTGACAGAGCAAAGGCCAATGGCACATTGATAAGGTAGAAAAAGAAATGGGCAGACTGGATGGGCCTTGCCGTCCTTATCTGCCGTCAACTTCTATGTTTCTATGTAGGCACTGTCTGGTGGCATGACTTGTTGTTCTTGATGGGGGGGGGATTTCTGTTGTTTTTTTGTTTCACGATGCTGTCACGTCCGTAAGATGGGGGCCAGCTGAGGAGACAGGCGGGTTGTGCTAGTCCTCTTTAAAACATTTTTGCTGCAGAAAAAAAAATTGCAGGTCCTGGCACTGCTGGTGGGGTAGGAGGACGGAATTTTATGTGACTTTAGAACATAAGATGGGGCCTGCCATGGAGGCGGGGGCGAATATTCGAAAAAAGGTATTCGCACATCCCTAGTAAACAGGCCCTAAAACAGCTACTTAATATCTGGGTGGTGGGGGGGGGGCACCCTAAAACATAATAGCTGAGACCAGATACCACTTCCAATTTAATGTACCATTTTTTCTGCAACATTTCTGGACATTTACTGCCTGTGCTGCAGTGGCAGAAACAAGATAGGACCTAAAGAAAATTGTAAAAGTGTACCAAAGACCATTGTTTGGTCCAGGTGGTGGTGGCTGGGCCATAAAACATCATGGCTGAGACCTGATTTCACTCTCAATGTACTGTGCAATTTTTTTGGCAACATTTCTGGACATGTGGGACATGATTTGAACATGCAGCCACACACTTAGGCCCAAAAAGCATTTAAAACGGTCAGCAGGGTGGGTGTGGGTCTGTAACTGCGGGTATCAGACCTTATTTCACTTTCAGTGTACTGTGCAATTTATTGGCAATATTTATGGACATGTGGGACATGATTTGAACGTGCAGCCACACACTTAGACCCAAAAAGCATTTAAAACGGTCAACAGGGTGGGTGTGAGTCTGTAACTGCGTGTCTCAGACCTGATTTCACTGCCAATGTACTGTGCAATTTTTTTGGCAACATTTCTGGACATGTGGGACATGATTTGAACCTGCAGCCACACACTTAGGCCCAAAAAAGCATTTAAAATGTGCAGAAAACAGCATATTTGGGTCAGAAGGGTGGGTGTGAGCCTGTAACTGCATGTCTCAGACCTGATTTCACTCTCAATGTACTGTGCAATTTTTTTGGCAACATTTCTGGACATGTTTTGAGCCGGCAGCAGTGTGTTTCAGGCATAAATATTGTGTAAACAGGCCCTAAAACAGCTACTTAATGTCTGGGTGGTGGGGGGAGCACCCTAAAATATAATGACTGAGACCACATTCCACTTTCAATTTAATGTACCATTTTTTCTGCAACATTTCTGGACATTTACTGCCTGTGCTGCAGTGGCAGACATAAGATAGGGCCTAAAGACAATTGTAAAAGTGGACCAAAGACCATCGTTTGGTCCGGGTGGTGGTGAAGTACCATAAAACATCGTGGCTGAGACCTGATTTCACTCTCAATGTACTGTGCAATTTTTTTGGCAATATTTCTGGACATGTGGGACTCGATCTGAATGTGCAGCCACACACGTAGGCCCAAAAAACATTTAAAATGTGCAGAAAACAGCACATTTGGGTCAGCAGGGTGGGTGTGAGCCTGTAACTGCGTGTCTCAGACCTGATTTCACTCTCAATGTACTGTGCAATTTTTTTGGCAACATTTCTGGACATGTTTTGAGCTGGCAGCAGTGAGTTTCAAGCAGAAATATTGTGTAAACAGGACCTAAAACAGCTACTTAATATCTGGGTGGTGGGGGGGGCACCCTAAAACATAATGGCTGAGACCAAATTCCACTTCCAATTTAAAGTACCATTTTTTCTGCAACATTTCTGGACATTTACTGCCTGTGCTGCAGTGGCAGAAACAAGGTAGGGCCTAAAGACAAGATCTAGAAGTGGGTTGCCATCTGGGGACAAGTGACCATCAAACAGTGTGGTTCACGTTAAACTCAGCTACAGAGTCAAGCCATACAAAAGTGAGGGTACTGGACTTTAGGAGAGCTGACTTTGGCAAGATGGGAGAGTGCCTCAGAAAAGCACTAGCAAACAGGCTAGAAGGAGGTGTGGAGCAACAATGGGGAATCATCAAAACTGCCATCACAGAGGCAACAAGCCTTTGTGTGAAGCAAATAAACAAATCAAAATGAAAGAAAAAGCTACTATGGTTCTCAAAAGAGGTGGCTGTGAAAGTCAGGAAGAAAAAGATAGCATTCCGGAAGTATAAGGAAACACAGAAGGAGCAGGACAGAGAGCTGTACCAGTTAAGGCAAAAGGAAGCAGGGAGGGAAGTCAGAATAGCAAAGGCCCAAACTGAGGAAAAGATAGCCAACTCAGTTAAGAAGGGGGATAAAACCTTTTATAGGTACATCAGCGAGCGTAGAAAGACAAAGGGAGGGATAGTGAGGCTGAATAGAATGAACGGTGGGTGGGCAGAGGGGGACAGTGAAAAAGCAGGGATACTGAACGAATATTTCTGCTCAGTATTCACAAAAGGAGGAAGTGCCTAATCCAATTAACAGAAGCACTCTTGATAGGGGTCGATCCAGTCCTTTCACAGAAGAAGGGTTCTGCAAGAACTCCTAAAACTGAAGGTGGACAAAGCAATGGGTCCTGATGGAATTCACCCAGAATTCTAAAAGAATTAAGGAGGAACTAGTGAAACCACTGGCTACTCTTTTAATAAATCATGGGAGGATGGTGTGGTACCGAGGACTGGAGGAAGGCGGATGATTCCCCTTCACAAAAGTGGGACCAAGACAGAGGCAGGAAACTACAGACCTGTCAGTCTGACCTCTGTGGTAGGGAAAGTGATGGAGTCACTTCTGAAGGAAAGAATAGTTGAGTACCTAGAGGCCAGTGGAGCACAGGGACCCAAGGCAGCATGGATTCACAGCGGAAGGTCATGTCAGATGAATCTAATAGATTTCTTTGACTGGGTGACCAAAGTAGTAGACCAGGGAGGGGCTGTGGACATGGCCTACCTAGACTTTAGCAAGGCATTTGACACAGTCCCACACAAAGATTAATAGTCAAATTAACCAGCCTGGGAGTGGGTCCCAGGGTGGTAGCCTGGGTAAAACATTGGCTGCACAACAGGACACAGAAGGTAATTGTAAATGGAGTCCACTCTGAAGAAAGAGAGGTTACTAGTGGGGTACCGCAGGGTTCAGTATTGGGTCCAGTCCTTTTTAATGTCTTCATCAATGACATTGCAGAGGGACTGGAAGGAAAAGTATGCCTTTTTGCAGATGACACAAAGATCTGCAACAGGGTTGATACACAAGGAGGCGTGGAAAGGATGAAAAGGGACTTGGCAAGGTTGGAGGAATGGTCAGAAGTATGGCAGCTAGGATTCAATGCAAAGAAGTGCAAAATAATGCACCTGGGAAACAAGAACCCAGGGGAAGAATACACAATGGTTGTGGAGGTAGTAACAACAACAAAAAAGGAAAAGGACCTGGGGGTAATCATATCAGATGACCTTAAGGTTAGCAATCAATGTGAGAAGGCAGTAGAGAGGGCTGGGGATATACTGGGATGTACAGGGAGATGCATCAGCAGCAGAAAACAGGAAGTTGTTATCCCTCTGTACAGACAGTTGGTGAGACCCCATATGGAGTACTGTGTCCAGTTCTGGAGACCCCATCTCCGCAAGGACATAGACAGGATAGAGGTAGTCCAGAGGAGGGCAACTAAAATGGTGCAGGGGCTGCAGGAGAAGCCGTATGAGGAGAGACTAAGGGAGCTTAATATGTATACCCTTGAGGAAAGAAGGGAGAGGGGGGACATGATAGAAACTTTAAGTACCTCAGTGGAATCAACAAAGTCCAAGAGGGTAGCATCTTTCAGAAAAAGAGACTTGCAAGAACAAGGGGACACAATTTAAAGATAGAGGGAGGGCGGTTCAGGGGCAATGTGAGGAAGTATTTTTTTCACAGAGAGGGTAGAGGATGCATGGAACAGCCTTCCTGAGGAGGTTGTGGGGTCTAAAACTGTGGGAGAATTCAAGAATGCATGGGACAGACATAAGGCAATTCTTGTAGGGGGCAGGAAGAAATAGGCTGTTGGTTAACTAGGATCTACGGCCTATCCTGTAGGTAGGGAAATGGGCAGACTAGATGGGCCAAGCGGCCCTTATCTGCCGTCAAAGTCTATGTTTCTATGTATGTTTCTATGTTTCTATGTAAACGGCGGCCAAAACAGCATTTTAATGTCTGGTTGCTAGTGGAGCACCATAAAACATCAGGACTGACAGTGCATTTCAGTCTCAATTTGATATCACATTTTTTGGGAAGCATTTCAATACCTGAGGGCCCTGTTTTACATGAGCAGAGCCAAGATTCAATCTCACATACTTTGGAAAATACGTTTGTTCATAGTAAAGTGCTTATACTTGACATCTGTGGATAGGATAGAAGGAGCAAGGCGGAAACATATAAAGGAAAATGGAGTAAGATAAAAGTAGGAAGGTACATGATTTATGGGCATGGTACTACAAGTGCAACAGGGGAACGGGGCGATGGGAACCGGGGAATGGGGACCTGCTTGGTCAGGAGGAGGAGGACAAACTCACTCATATTCATACAGTATATGAAAGGGGATGGAAAATGGAGGGAGCATAAACCAACTGGAAAAGATAAAATAAACAAGAGAATACAGATCAGAAGACAAAGAGAACAGAAACAAATGAAAAGATATAGAAAAAGAGGACAGGCTTTATATATATATATATATATATATATATTTTTTTATTTTTAGAGGGTGCAGATGAGGGAAGAGTGACAGTAACAAAGCAAAGACAAGAGAAAGAAAAGAAAAAAAAAGGTTGTTACCAGTACAGCGCTGACTGGTCTGGAGGCTGACCATTACACTACACCTGCGCCAGGTACACTTTCTGATGTGTCACCACCACGCAGCTCCTTCAGAAGTTCAAACATTTTGTCTTGCTCCTGAAGGAGTTTCCTGAGGTCCCCCCTGACCTCCTCTCGGAAATTATTGAACGCACTGCGCAGAGCTCCCACCTCTCTGTGTAGTGCTCTCAGGTCATCACTCACTGCTGCTGGTGCTGGCACTGGGGTGGCTGCAGGCTGTGCTGGGTCCCCACCATGAACCCAGTGACACCTCTGTCTCTGAGGTGAGGGTGATTGGGGCTCTGCACCTGCCTCCTGCTGCTGCTGCTGCCTTCTGCTGCAGTGCCTATGCCCACCACTGGCCCCTGCCTCCTGCAGGCCCCCTTCACCTTCTACTACCAGCTCAGCAGCACCCCGGGCCCCTCTACATGCTGCAACCTCTTTTTGTTTTTCAAACCAGTCTGCAGCGTGATGGTGCTGCAGATGGCTCCGTTGCCCACCAGTCCCAAAATGACCCCCAGTCTTGCCCCTTCTCACTGATCTGCCACACAAGGTGCAGATCATGATGGAGCTGTCGTTTGGGATTTTCCTAAAAAAAAAAAAAACACACACAGCAGATGACCCTGTCTGTGGGAAGGGGGGAGCCCAACAGCTGATGTCCCAGGGCTGCTGGGCACATCATGCTCCTACTCAGAGGAGGCGGGGGCACATGCTCCAGCTGGGGGGGTGGCATTTGGAAGTGTCTGCTGCTGCTGCTGCTGCTGCTGCCTGGGGGTGAGGGCCACAGGAGGATCGTGATGCTGCTGCTGGGATGGGGCAAGAGGCTCACGCTGCTCCTGGGGAGTGGGAGCTACTTTCTCCTGCTGGGGGGGTGGGGGGCAAATGCTCCTGCTGCTGTTCATGGGGGCACAGAAATAAAGGCCTCCTATTAATACAGATACTGGATCGGGGTGGTCCAGCTACTTTCTTCCTATTCCCACTAGTCTACATTATTTTTATCTCTATCTCCTTCTCCTCCCCCCCAAAAAAAGAAAGGGGAGTTTTACACACACACACACACACACTACAAAAGATAGATAAGTATAAAAATGAAGAAACACCACTGACTGAAAATATTAACTTTTTAAACTAATGGGGAACAGAGATCAGAAATCAAATAACCTGCAAATGCAAACACACACACACACACACACACACACACACACACACACACACACACACACACAAATTTTTCACTGAAGTTAGCTCTCCTAGTCTCTCTCCTCTCCTACTTCCTAGCTGAAACAACTCTAAAGGAAGTAGATTTAGTCTGGCTTCCTGCCTAACTGCTGTCACCCATGTGACCAGCAGTCTGCTACAGAGAAAGTCATGTGATAAGCTTTTTTCCCCAACTGCACCTGACACTTACATGCAGCGAAATGTGCAGTCGAAAGGCGAAATTGACAGTGAAATTTCACCGAAATTTACAGATGAAATCTTGCCGAAATTTACAGGCAAAATTTTGCCATAAGGGCACAATTACGCAAAATGTTTTGTGCGGCAAAATTGGCAATTTCACCGCAATTTTGCTAACAAAATTATTATAATGCATCTCAATACAGGACCCTCTAGCAGGAAGAGACCACCACTCAGTGTGGTTTCTCCTCAATACAGGGAGGGAGTCAGCTAAGACCAGGACAAGAGTGTTGGACTTCAGGAAGGCACATTTTGCCAAAATCGGCAGCATTCTAGAGGGGTATTTAGCTAAAATTAACCCAGTGATGGCTGCTGAGCAGAAGTGGGCAATCATTAGGAAGGGGCTGAATGAGGCCATGAACACGTGTGTCAAATCTCAGAGTAGGCAGTCCAGGTTCGAAAAACCTAGCTGGCTTAGCAAGGAAGTGGAGTGGAGTGGAAGGTGAGAGAAAAAAGACTGGCCTTCATTAAGTTCAACAAATTGGGGTGTGAAGAGGATAGAGAGGTGTTCACACAGGCATCTAGGGAGGTGATCAGGTCAGTCAGGGCAGCCAAGGCAACAAAGGAGCTGAAGTTGGCTCAGGGGATCAGAAAGAGGGAAAAGGGGTTCTTTAAATACATAAGGGAGATGAGGAGTTGTAGAGATAACATTGTTAGAATCAAGAGGGATAGGGGATGGGCAGAACAAGAGGAAGAACAGGCAGAGGCACTCAATGAGTACTTCTGCTCGGTGTTCAAAAAAGGAAGGGATGGTCCAATACTGCAGGGGAAAGGGAGCAAGGAAGAAAGGGGGGCAGAGATAACAGATGGGGTCATCCAAGAGGATAGAGTTCTGAAGGGCTTTAAAGCCTTGTGGGTGTACATGGCACCACGACCAGATGGTGTACACCCAAGGGTCCTGAAGGAACTGGTAGAGGTGTTGGCAGGCCCTCTGACAGACCTCTTCAACACCTCCTTGGAGATGGGGAAGGTACCCAGGGACTGGAGGATGGCTCACATGGTGTCACTTCACAAGAGTGGACCCAAGGACCAACCAGGCAACTACAGACCAGTAAGCTTGACTTCCATAGTGGGGAAGTTGATGGAGACCATTTTAAAGGAGAGGTTGATAACCTTTCTCGATAGTAATGATCTACAGGATGAGAAACAGCATGGGTTTGTCTCAGGAAGATCATGCCAAACTAACCTGATTGACTCCTTCAACTGGGTCACTAGGGCGGTTAACGAAGGCCACACTGTGGATGTCCTGTACCTGGACTTCAGCAAGGCTTTCAACTCGGTGCCCCATGGGAGGTTAATGAGCAAGCTGAAGAACATGAGGGTGGGGGAGAAACTGGTGGGGTGGGTTGAGAGCTGGTTGCAAAGCAGACAACAGAGGGTAGTTGTAAGTGGCGAGACATCCAAGCCAAGGCCTGTAACAAGTTGGGTACTGCAGGGTTCAGTGCTGGGCCCTGTTTTGTTCAATGTCTTCACTGGAGACATTGCAGAGGTGGTCAAGAGTAAGATCAGCCTGTTTGTAAATGACACTAAGATTTGTGCAAAAGTGGACAATGAGGAAGGGAGGCAGGCACTCAGGGAAGATCTAGCTAAACTCAAACACTGGTCTAGGGAGTGGCAGTTGGGGTTTAACGCTAAGAAGTGCAAGGTCATGCACATTGAAGCAAGAAATCACTGGACCAGCTACTGGCTGGGGGGAGTGCAGGTAACAGCTTCAGAGGAGGAAAGGAACCTCAGGGTAATAGTCACAGGGGACAGGAAGGTATCAGCACAGAGTAGCAAGGCAAATAGGATGTTGGGGTGCATTGCCAGAGGGATCACCTCTAGAAAGGAGGAGGTCATCCTGCCCTTGTATAGATCACTGGTGAGGCCACATTTGGAGTACTGTGTGCAGTACTGGTGCCCATACCTCAAAAAGGATGTGAGATTACTGGAGGTGGTGTAGCACAGGGCTATGAAAATGATCATGGGACTGGGTAAGTTGCTGTAGGAAGAAAGATTGAGGGAGCGCAACATATATTTGCTGGAAGAGAGAAGGGAAAGAGGGGACATGATAGAGACCTTTAAGTACTTGAAAGACATAAACAAAGTCAGAGAGGGAGGATTGTTCTGCTTAAAGGGGGGCAGGGTCACTAGCGGGCACAGTCTGAAGTTTGAAGGGGGAAGGTTCAGGAGGGAGATGAGGAGGCACTACTTTACAGAGAGAGTGGTGGTGAGATGGAACATACTGCTGGAGGAGTTAATTGAACTGAGGACAGTGGATAGCTTTAAGCAGGGTTGAGACAGAGTCAAGGGCAGGATTAGTACAGACAAGAACATGAAGGAGGGAAAGACCAGGAAAGGGTAGAAAGGGTAGAAAGGGAGGGGTTTGGGTGGGGCTGGGGCAGCTACAGTAATATGAAACTAAGAGCTGCACAATCAGGCAGACTTAATAGACCTGTAGGCCTTTTTCTACTGGCAATTTTGTATGTTTGTATAACCATTCATTGTGATTCCAATCTCCTATTTCTGACCAGTTCCATTTTCCTAGAATTTGTCTTTTAAGGGTCATGAAGGCTAGTGCACATACTCTTTTCTTCTTCTTCTTTTGAAAAATGATAGTTGCCTCCCATAATCATTTAGTATAAAAAAAGGTGCAAAAGTAATTCTTTTTTTTCAGAATTATTTCTAAGTCTGCATGTAGTTTCTGCCACCAAGTTATTATTTTTGGACAGCTCGAAAACATGTGAATATGATTACCTATACTACCACAAAGATGCCAACAAGACTTTCCCTTCTCTTCTTTAAAAAAATACCACTGTAGAAGTTGTTAAACATTCCCTGTCTATTATTTTAAACTGAATATTTTTATTTTGAGCATATGAGTAAAGTTTATTAGCATGCATTCTGATATTAAGCCATGTTTTAAATGTAGTCATTTGTTTCAATTCTTGATCCCATTTCTGCTTGGTAGTCTGAATTTTATGTATTACACGTTCCCTGTCCATGTCTAAAAATGAATTATATACTTGTGAAATAATGCTGGAATTTATATTTAATCCATTAATTAAATATATATTAGAATTACAAAGTGTCATGTTCTTACCCACTTTCTTTTTTAATGCCATAAATTTAGTTTTTAATACAGACTATAACAACCAATTATCTTTCAGTTTATTCATTGGGATATTTTTCTTAAATTTCTCATAACGGATAAAATCACAATTATCTAATAAATCCAGCCAATTTATGATTTGTTATTCAATTAAGGCTTCCCTCCATTCTTGTTTTAAATTTCTTTTATAATCATACAAAATGCTACTTTGGAAAACATTTTTTATTATTTATTTTTCTTTAACCATTCTTTACAAGCCAACGCTATCCCTTTAATAATAGAATTAATCTGTACACCTAAAAAAGATTTATAATTCCCAACAATATCCTGTATACAATGTGAAGAATTATTTTCACTGAGAATTTCTTGTATATATAATATGTATTTACCTTTATGATCTATACTGTATAATGACTTAACCGCCCAGTATAAAGCAGTGTTGATCTTTGTGGCAACATAGTATAAAAATGGATCAGGGCACCCCATACCAGCTTTGATCCTTGGAATGTTCATTTTACACCAAGCAATTCAGGGAGAAGCCCCACACCATAAAAACTTAACAAATACACGTTTCATCTTGGAGAACCATAATTATTGTATCTCTCCCTGTAAGGATTAAAATAAAAACATAAGATGCAGCTTAATAGCTATTTTTAAAGTTTCAGTTTTCCCCCATAGTGAGAAGGCATGGTTTTCCCATCCCTCCAATAAATTTTTCACTTTTATGTATATAACATTAAATTAATCTTAATAGTTTCCTCAGTATTATTGGTTAATATCATCCCTAAATATTTCATATTACCTACAATGCTAGTTAGAGACAATATGATTTTTGTTTCTATACTTAAATTTATAATAGGCAAAGCTAAGGATTTATTTTGATTTCATTCATAGCCTGAAAAGGACGCATATCTGTATATTTCTTGTAGTACTATGGGCCATAATACAAAAAGGTTTGTTAAGATCAATAACATATCGTCTGCATAGACATTCATTTTAATAATTCCTGTTTGTGTAAAAATACCCCTAATTCCCTCATTGCTGCAAATCTTCCATAATAAAGGTTTCAAACATAATATAAACAGCAATGGAGAAAGAGAGCAGCCCTGCCGTACTTCATTAGAAATTTTGATGGAATCTGATAGAAAATAGTTATTTTTAATTTTGCAGTAGCCAGGAGATACATGTTTTACAATAACTGTAGTATTATAATTGGAAAACCCCATTGTTCTAGTGTACAGAACATAAAGTCTCTTGATAATAAGTCGAATGCTTTTGTCGCATCTAATGCAATCATAACTTTTTTCCTCTTTATGTTCTACATTAAATTTTGCATGTATAGATATAATTTATTGTGTTTGTTCCAACCCCTGAAAGCTATTTCTTCCTTTTATAGGCCCTCTCTGTTCTTCTCCTGTGAATTTAGCAACTTGTTCTTGAATATGATTGACTATTAATTTCATAATTATCTTGTAATCAAGATTTAGTAATGATATTGGGCGATACTTTTCTACTCTTTTAGGACCTTTGTTTTCTTTTAACAATAATATAATGGTGCAGTCATTACTAAAATGTGCCATATTGTCTGTCTCTATTATTTCATTTATAAGTAACTTAAACCATGGACTAAGCCAATCTTTAAACATTAAACAAAATTCACATGTATATCCATCAGGACCTGGGGAGGAACCTTTTTTATCTACTATTGCTGTTTCTATTTCTCTTAAAGAAAAATATTCCTGATTAATATTTAGTTTAGAGTTTATTGCTTTTTTAATGTATCTATTCATATTTTCAATATTATAATTATAGTCTTTATTGTAAATAGTTTGAAAATATGTGACAAATTATTTGGCAATAAGTTTGTCCGTATACACTTCTTCTTGTCCATTATATATGGAAGTTATGGTATTTCTATCTTTTTGTTTTTAAGTGCATAAGCAAGGAGTTTTCTTGTCTTATCTCCCTGAACATATAATTTGTTTTTGATTTTCCAAAAATCGTTTTCCATACATTGAATAATTAATCCATTCTTTTTGCGTTTACATTCTGCTAAACTATCTATCATGCTTTTATCAAATTTTGAATCCATTACTCTCTTTCCTAAATTCTTAATGTCTTCTATTTTCTGGAGTTGCTTTCTATTTTGTTTCTGTTTGATTTGAAATGAAATAATATGACTCCTTATGGTCATCTTCCATGCATCCCATTTAACAGCCATTGAGAGGTCAGGAGTATTATTCAGCTTCCAGTATTCTTCTAATTGACCTTTTAACAATGCCACAAACTCCAAATTATTCAATAAAGAATAATCAAAGTGCCATTGTTTAACAAAAGTCCTATCCCACGTTGGAGTTAGTTGCAAGGACACCATTGCATGGTCAAAGACCAATATGCTATGAATATATACTGTTAATTCTATTTGCAATATTTTTATTAATAAGGAAGAAGTACAATCTACTGTACATTTTTAAATATGAAGACTTAAAAGTATATTTCATTTTTTAGGGTTCATTTCTCTCTAAATGTCTGTTAAATAGTTCCTGTTAAACTATTTAAGTACCCTTGCACAGTGCATCTCATTATTTGTCACTTTAGATGTTTTATCTGTCTTAGGGTCCTCTAACATATTCCATTCTCCTACCTGAATGGTATACTGGCAAGCCAGTGAAACTAAATCTTTTTCCAAGTTACCCCAACATTTTTCATACATAACAAAAGGCTCACACATAGAGCCAAATAATATAGCAGTTCCAAATAATTCGCCTTTAACTAGTACATAATGTCCTTCCACATCCGTAATAACCTAACTACTTTAAAAGTTAATGACTTTGGACATCAGGATTGCCACACCTCGACTATTATTTGTACCTGTATAATAAAAAATTTGTCCTACCCATGACTTTTTTAATCTTTTGAAATTTTTTTCCAGTAGATGTGTCTCCTGTAAACACAAAATTTGAATGCAGTTAAGTTAGCATACTGTAAAATCATATTTTTTTATAACTATTTAGCCCATTTGCATTCAAGGAGGCAATCCCAATGTCCAAATATTTATCAACAGTAGCCATCCCTAATGTCTAAGCATAAACTTTTCCTATTGTCCCCATATTTCCTTACTAATATCCATCCTTTATTAGACCAGAGATAAGTGATGTCTATAATGCTAATCCCCATACACCTATTAACATATTTTTGAGTAGCAAATAAACTACCTATAACCCATAAATAAAGTAAAAAATTGGTATCCTGTCCTGCTCGGATACCTAACGTTCTCCTAATATCAAGGTGTGTTTGCCCCCCCACATGCCTTAACCAAATTCTGATGTTACATAGTCTGTTAAGTAAACAAATCTGGTATTAAAGATTGTAGTTCCTTGTCTGTTTGTTCCACTGTCAAAAAAGTAAGGTTTAAAATTAACAATAACACACAATTTTGTTGGAATTAATAAGGAAGATTTATAGCCCCTTTGCCACAGTGTTCTCAGAAAATCAAATTTCTTCCTTTCTTCAATAACCTCATAAGGAAGGTCCTGATAGATGGCAATGTTTGCCCCCCCCCCCCATAGAAATTATTTTCTTCTGGTAAAACCCATTCATGATTCATGTTTTATCTTCTGTTTTAAATATCTTGGCAATAACAGACCGCAGTTGTAGTCCATCTTCAGGCTTGGCTTTTAACGTGCAATGAACTCTATCAATTTCAATGTTAACCTCTTCTCTAGGAATATCCAAATAAACCACAAATATTTTAAGAACAATTTCTTTTAAGTTCTGACTTTGTTCCCATGATTCTGGAATCCCTATAAGATGTAAGTTTTTCCTTCTAGCCCTCAGCTCCATATCTGACATTTTACTCGTTAGGTCTGATATTGTTTTATCATAATAGTTCAGTTGCCTTTCACAGTATAAGATTTTATCATCTGCCTCTGAAATTCTGTTTTCTATTTGGGGCACTTTTTGATTAATGTCCTTTACAGATGTGTCCAAATGTTGAATAGTATTTTTAATCTTCTCCATTTCTGAAATTATTTTGTCCATCCCCTCAGATTTAACTTTAACAAAGTTCAGATCTTCTTTTATATCTTTAATGTTCCCCATCAGGACAGTCACCCATCAAGGAATATTTTCCTCCACTGTGGGCTATTCCTGTTGCATCCCTGATCCTTCTCTCACAATAGGTAGGTTCACTAATTCTGGTGTTTGGTCCATAGTGATATTTTGTTTAGCACCTTCTTTTCCTTTTCTCTTCATTTTTGAAGGATTCTGTTTTGTTTTCATCAGGTTGTGAATCTACATCAGATTCAGCAGATAAAAATGTGCTTTCCTGATTGTTTGTGACCAGCAAATTAGTAGCTTTTGTGAGACTATTTAATTTCTCTGAGAGTTCCAATCCTCTTTTAGCTGCCATACTGGTTTTGTGCAGTTCTTGCACACCAGAATTTTTAACCTTAGAATTGTCTTCCTCAATTTTATCCTCAGACTTTTCTTTAGCATGGAAAATGAATATTTAGTGTAACTGCTCAGGATGCTGACATACAGCAAGAAAAGCAGAGAGCCCAAAATGGAGCCCTGCGGGAACCCCTCTTGCCAAGGGAAGTAGGGTATAGACTATCCCATTAACCTTGAGTTGTTGCTGCCTATCCACCAAATAATTAGCAAATCATTTTAGCACCAAGCTTTCGAATCCCTGATCCTTAAGATTGTCCAGAAGGTCATGTCATGTGACACTTATAACAGGAAGAAGTACTTTAATGCCAATTTTTTCTTTATGCCCTTCCACCAACGTCTTCATCATCATCATCAATGAGGAAGCAGTCCTCGCAATCCTCAATGCTGAAGTTGTACCCACTTGTAAATTCTTTTTCCATGAGCGCATTATCAACCTCAGTGGAACATCATTTGACACTGCCACCAGAATGGTCTGCTCCGCCCTCATCATCAGCACCACTATCATCATGACTGGGTACAAACATAGATGTGCTTGTCCTACTTGGTATGTGACTTTCATTCATTTTGACAAATGTCAGCATACTGACATATGTAGAGAGATAGAGAGAGAGAGCGGGAGATAGATAGATAGATAGATAGATAGATAGATAGATAGATAGACAGATAGATAGATAGATAGATAGATAGATAGATATTTTATTTATAAAAGTGCCCATTTCCAGAGACTCTGGGAGCTGTACAAACAATAGCAATACAATACAATAATTAAAAATCATGCACTATATATATATACTGTGTATATATATATATATATATATATATATATATACACATATATATATACACACACACACAGATATATAAAAAATTCCAGCTGGTAGCATACACTTAGTCTATCCATCCCATTAAAACCACTAAATTAATCAATAAATACTTGCTAGAACAAATACGTGATAGGTTAGTATGACAGTCATGCACAATGGCCCCCACAGAACTAAATACCCTCTCCACACTTACATAGGAGGGTGGGCAGGTCAGGTACTTCAGTGGTACTGATGTCAGCACTGGCCATTCATTCACCTTGCCACTCCAGTACACCAGAGGATTGTCCAATATTATCAGATACCTGTTTTCTTCCAAATAGGCCTCAATCATGCTCTGTGATGTGCGCATTCCTGATTAGTCATCCACCTGTTCACAAGATTCATCTAGGTCACAAATTCCAACTTGGGACAAGGCACCGCAAAGTGAATTAATGGCCAGCTAAGCACCTGTCACCACTCCTTGCTGTTCAGCCACCTTTCTGGATGCACTGTGTCCACAATGACCTTCAGCCTTGTTATACTGTGGTTTACAGAACTTTTCATGTGATGTCTGTGCCCCATGAATCAATCTGATCAGCTGTCCAATGAGGTTTTGAACCTGATCATGACCTCCCTCTAGTATGGATGCAATGCCATGTTTGTAGCGTGGGTCCAGCATTGTGGCTATTCCAAATTCAGGAGATTGCCAAAAGTTGCCCATGTGTCTATTGCTGTCTAAGATTGCAATCATGTGTTTGAGTAATGCACAGCTTGACCTATCTCCAGCCACATCATGGCTAGGCTGCAGATTCAACAATGTCTGCCTCAGCACCCGTAGCAGTGGAGTGGCTTGACAAACGGATGCAGTGTCAGCACTCGCTACCTGTGTGGCATGTTCAAATGGCCTAAAAATTACTATTACTGAATCCATAACTCGCCATTGCTCAGTTGTCACAGACATTTATGCCCCGGAACTGTCACAGTTAGTGTGCTTAACAAGGTACCCGGAGATTGCTTTGTGCTGCTCGTACAAGAGGCTCTACCATGTAAAGTGTAGAGTTCCATCTCGTTACAACTTTAAGCTTGAGGTGGTGCTGAGGGAGGCTGTTTTGGATCTGCAACTGCCTAAGCTGGTCACAGGCCTTTCCAGAATGTGGAAAGTCGGCACAGATGCGGTGTGCAACAGTCAGCATTTGCTTGATTTCAGGATACTGCAGAAACTACCGTACCACAAGATTTAAACAGTGGGCCATGCAGGGAACCCTCACAAAGCCACCATTGCTGATACATTTAACAACAGTGGACCCATTATCACTTTCTATGAAGCCAGTTTTTAGGGACAGGGGGTGCAGCCACTCATCTATTTCTGTCAGTAGCAAGTCTAGCATGTTTTCGCCTGTATGCGACCATGCTACACTACACATTGCAAGTGTGGCATGCTGTCTAATGCCATGAAGGTTGCTGCCACCACAGTCTGACTTATTACAGTGTATTCCCATCCCACCATCGCAGACAACACCAGGTAACTGTTCTCAATGTGCAGTAATACACAGATAAGAACTACCCGCCATTTTGCCACTTGTTCACATATCCATACTTAAGTGAATGTAAGGTGATGCAGAATGCTGAAGGGCATGTCTTACAGACTCTGTCACAGTACGATATAACTTAGGGACAGCATGAGTGGCAAAGTATGTCCTGGACAGGATCTTCCAGTTAGGACATGCGCTTTCCACAAAGCATTGGAATCCTGCATTCTCCACAATGGGAATGGCAACAGGTCAATTGCAAGCATTTCCACTACGGCAGCAACCGCATGATTTGGTGGGTATTTACTATGCTGCTCAAAAAAACTGTGCAACATGGGTTGCATTATTCTGTGTTTTGCACGTGGCGTGCCAAATGTCTCTACTCTGCGAACTGCCATGGATGGGGTGCCTTTGATGTGGGATGGTGGGTGCATAGATGACAAGCCAATAAATGCAGTTATTTTACCTGTTTTAAGCACAGGGGTTGATGTAGTAGAATTACTACATGGACCACCACTGCTACTCTGACCACTACTGGGACATTCAAATTCATCCTCGTCCTCCTCATGCCTGTAGTAATCCTTCAGTGTTAATTCACAACTTTTACCTACATGGCTACTTACACTGACTTGGGAATGGGATACCATGCTCACTAAGGTGGACAAGGGTAAACACCCCACTCCGGCATCAGCTCCCCTCTGGTGTCGAGTCCACAGTGCCATGTGCCTACTCTTGAGAGGACTATGCTAGCCCCCAGTGCTAAGATGGCTACCTTTTTTACCACACCTCTCACGTGCATGGCAAAGCTGTCAGATTGCCACTGTTTCAACTTTTTCATCTTGTATGAAAAAATCCCAAACTAGAGATTTTGACGCCCTACATTTCACATCACGCTGCTGCTGCATATGGGACTGCAATTTTCAAGGAGGTGAAATGAGGTGTGTGTTGCGTGATTTCGGGTGTGATGCAAACTTTGACTGAACAGCACAATCTATGACTATGACTTCAGGGTCATCCACAGATACAGCTACATCAGAAGAACTTTGGGGGGGGGATTTACTAACAGACTGTTTATCTACAGCCACCTTAACTTTCTTTTTGTCTGCTTCCCATATGGAGTCACTAGCATCATCATCCACAAATTCACTTTGGATGCTGTCCTGTGGAGGTATTACAACCGCAACTTCACTATGATCATCCATACTTTTTTCGTCAACATCTGATTGTTTGGATCACCTAACCTGAGGATCTGTGGAAACATGAGACTGTGAATGAGGATGATCAGGATCATGTTCAACTACTGTGGGGAGTGGGACATCAACTAAACTCAAGTCTTTTTTTTTATTTAATATTCTTTATTGGGATATTTCAAAATGACATACAAAATAAGATCACACACCAAATGACAAAACAGAACAATACAATAAATGGGTGACACCACTTACACTCAATGCAGACATAAACCCCACCTCCCCCATCCCCCCAATGGCATCACTACCAGATCTATACATCTATGAATATAGACAGTACCCTCTCGTGGAGTACAACACTATAAGCTGTATGAAGTGTGCAGTGATTCCCACCTGTCCTTGTATTACGGCATATGATTGTGGAGACTTGCCACCATTTTCTCTACCCTTAGATTTGATAACATTTCCTGGAGCCATTTTGTATAAGATATGACATGGGAGTCTTTCCAATGAAGGAAGACTATTACCTTAAGGGAGAGAGCAATCATGGACATATGGAATTTATGTTGTGAGACCCCCAACTCCAGTAAAGTCCCCAATTAGGTATATCTCAGGGGTGAATACATTTTCAAGGCCCAAAAGGGGATCTGCCTTTTGTCTGATGGTCTCCCACAATGAAGCAATCGGTGGGCAATCCCAAATATATGAGACAAAGTGCCCTCAGCCTGGTTGCATCTGCCACAAATTGGAGAAGGGAGCTTGCCCATCTTATGTAACTTTACCGGAATCAGGTACATGTTCTGGAGGATCAAGAACTGCATAATTCACAGCTGATCTTGTGTAATATGTGAGTGGCAGGCTCTCCAGACTTTCTCCCAGTTTATAGCATTGTGGGAAAACCTGTCTGCCCAATAGGTTGATGTCCCATCTGTTATGGGGAAGGCTAAGATGTAGAGGCTAGCATATATATGGGAAATCAAATGCAGTTGCTGGACTAGAGTAATCAATGGTTGAAAGATCTTTGTCTTCCCTCTATCATCACCTAAAGACAGTTTCTTTGGCAACCAACAGGTGACAGACTTGGAAAAACTTGAAAAACCTTCCAGGCCCTGCTGGAAACTTCTGCATAATATCCCTCACAGAGAGATAAGACTCTCCAGATTCCATATCCCTGGGATATAAACCTATGAGTGAAGGAAGCCAGGTTGCTGACAGGGAGTTACCTCCAATATGAAAGTTGGGATTCTGCAGAATTGGTTGTTCTAGATCTCCAAAGCGGTTGTATTTTAAACATGTGCATAACTGAGAGTGTACCTTCACCGATGTAGCAACCGGGGATCCCAACAAGTCCCTGGGTAAGTCCTTCACTTGCACATGAAACATGGCATCTTAAGAGATGCCACCAGAGTCAATTAGTTCCTTTTCTATTGAAAGCCATGATGGGATATATGGAAATGTGTGAGAGTCTTCCACTGGTCTCAACCATCTCTGATATTTACTTGTGTGACTGGCCCAATAATACAGGCCAAAATGCGGGAGTCTCAGCCCCCCTTTTTCTTTTGGGGCAGCTAGCTTATGATATGCATGCCTTTGAGGGTTGTTGTGCCAGAGAAAGTCTGTCACCATCCCATGTAGCTTCCTAAACCAGGTAAGGGTCAGCCAGAGATTTAACATGCTAAGGGGATAAAATATCCAGGGTAGCACGTTCATCTTTACCAAACTGATCCTCCCCCATAGAGATAGGGGCATATCCTTCCAACGGGCTAAATCTTGCTGTACTGTGAGCTGTAGGGAGTCTAAGTTAAGTTGTTTCATTTTGGTGTCACTTCAAGCCAGCATGATCCCTAGATACTTGAGGCTATTATAAGACCACTGCAATCTTGTGTGATTTACTACGCTGCTATGGGTTCTATTATTTAAAGGGAACACCTGAGTTTTGTCCAGATTAATCTTATAATTTGAGACTCTGCTACATTCTGAGATCATTTCTAGGGCAGCCTGAATTGAAAGGGTGGGTTGGGTCAGATGTAATAAGATATCGTCTGCATAGCCTGAGACCTTTAACTTATGGGATCTGATATTGATACCGTGGATGTTGGAGTTATCCCCGAGTTTACATAGGAGAGGTTCTAGGTATAAATTGAATAAAAGGGATGAAAGAGGGTATCCCTGATGTGTCCCTGATTGCAAGGGGAAACTAGAGGAAAATACCCCATTACAATATATTTTAGCACACGGACCTATGTACATCGTGCGAATCCATCAGATATACTGGGAGGGGAACCCAAACTTCTGTAATACCCCAAACATGAAGCCCCAGTCGACCCTATCGAAGGTCTTCTCTGCATCAAGGGATGCCAGCACTGCAGGGTGGACGGAGTTCCTGGATGCGGAGAAAATATGGGCACGTTTACATAGGTTATCTTGAGATGACCTTCCTACTATGAATCCCATCTGTTCTGGCCCAATTAAAACAGGAAGCACTTTACCCAGTCTGTTTGCTAGTAATTTAGCCAGTATTTGTCCTATGTGTCCAACACCATCTTGAAAATGAGCTTGCTCAATGATGTAACTTGCCTGGTTAAATAAAGTTTGATTGATTAATTGATTGATTGATTGATTGATTTTGATGTGATTATTAATTAAGGAGATTAAGGAGGCCAGTGTCAGTGGCTCAGTAGGTAGCACACTCGCCTCTGAGGCCAGGAGATCAGAGGGCTGTGGGTTCAGTTCCCACATCTAGCACTTGGGTTAATATCCCAATACTGACACTGTAGTGCAGCATGAGGGGGGTGCTACACTTCTGAGGTGCCGTCTTTCGGATGAGATGTTAAACCAAGGTCCCATCTGCCTGGATTGTTGGTAGCTCAGGTGGATGTTAAAGATCCCATGGCACTTATCGAAAAAAGAGTAGGGGAATTTCTCCAGTGTCCTGGCCAAATTTCTCCCATTCACTAAAAATACCACCAACAGCCTAATCTGGTTCAGTTTCAGTTGCTTATCATCTGTATCCCCTTCCCCCGGTCGTCCCTGAAAAAGGGACTTCTAGGCCAAGTGGGCTGACCGGGTCAACAAAATTCAATAAATAAAGGAGATGGGTCTGTAACTTGTAACCCTATCTTCGGGTTTACCTGGCTTATGGAGAACTACAATTAGGGCGTCCAAAAGACAAGGATCCGTGGAATTCTCAGACAGGATAAAAGTAAAAAACATGTGTAACCATGGGACAAGCTAATCCAGAAACTTCTTATAAAAAATTAGGGGGAAACCCATCCGGGCCACTGGGCTTTGTCTAAGGAAATGTCACAGACTACTGCCTTGATCTCTGTCTCTGAGATGGGGCTAGTAAGCGGATTTTTCCCCCTTCACCCAAAGGGGGCAGAGGGATCGGGCCCAGATAATCTTTGATCTCTTGAGTTGCAAGTGGGACTGCCCTGGAGCTATACAGATCCCTATAGTATTGCTCAAATTCGGAGACTATCTCCCTGTGGGTTACTTTAAGGGAGCTGTCTGCGGTGAACTGGATAGCCTTTACTAATCTGGCGGATTCCTGACATTTTATTCTTAGGGCCAGTAAGTGTCCAGCCTTCTCCCCTTGGTCTATATAAAGAGATCGTGATTTAAGGATAGCATATTCTGCCTGTTCCCTAAGCATCTCATTATAAGACTCACGGAGCTTTATTAGGGTCATTCTGGCACCTTCGTCTCCCCTCATAGAAATGTTAGATTCAAGTTCCCTAATTTGTGATAACAATTTAGATGCCTTTTCTTCCCTCTTCCTCATGGAGGCTAGTCTGATCAGTCCCCCCCCCAAGGCAGCATTTCAATGCCCTCCATTCAATATCCATTTTGCCTGTCATGTTTAAGTTGGCCTTCGTGTACTGCTCAATTGACTGGATTATTTGCTTGACTACTCTAGTGTCTTTCAAAAGCTGGTTGTTAAGCTTCCATATGGTGTCTTTTTGTTGGTGGGGGACAAGGGTGGCCAGATACCAGGTTGGGGAATGATCAGAGAGTACCCTCAGTTCTATGCTGCAATCCGGAACTCCGGGCAGTATCGCACTACTCACCAAAAAATAGTCTATTCTGGATGAGGACCCGTGTACTGGGGAATAAAAGGTGTATTCCCTAGAGGTTGGGTTGAGCATCCTCCAGGGGTCACATAGCCCTAAATGATCCACCAGGTCCCTGATGACCCTATGGGCCAGTGACAGTCCTTGGGTTCTGTGATATGATTTGTCCATATCTGGTGTTAAAGGAAGGTTCCAATCCCCTCCCAGGAGGATGGGAAGATTGGAAAAGGGGGATAGGACCTTGAAAAGTTCAGTGAAAAACTGGGGAGAGTCCGCATTGGGACCATAAATGCATCCAAGCACCAACTCTGTCCGATCCAATGTCCCCCAGAGAACAAGATATTGGCCATGGGGGTCTCGGATGCATTGCAAGCAGGTAGATGCCATTCGACAAGCTAGAAGAATAGCAATACTTTTGCTTTGTGTACTGGACCCGGCTGTAAATACCTGCCCGACATATTGTCCCCATAGGAGACTGGACTCGGAGTCTAGTAAATGTGTCTCCTGTAAACAGGCGATGTCCCCCTGTTGGCTAAACACTCTAGGTGTGTAGGGTAAATAGTAATAGTACTAATAATATAGATTCTTATGTCTTTGGAGTCTGTCAAGAAACATTTATAAACAAGTAAGAGTACTAATAAATGTTTATTATACTACTTACTCCAAGCATGTGACAAAGAAAATCGCAAGGGAGATGGGCTTCTCACCAGGCTCCTGAAGAATGTATACAATCTCCAGGATTGTAGGATCTCAGATCCTCCAAGATCTCGTTCTCTCTCTCCCTCCCTGCTCTCCTGGAGCTACAGTAGGTTGCAGAAGGCTATATACTACAGATAACAGCATAGCAACAGAGATTACCTCATAGTTACAGATATGAGAAACATAATGTATTGCATAATGACTTAGGAGACAGACTTACTAATGAGTATCATATGAGACAAATAATATGCTTCCATTTGCATTATAGCTTGGACAAAAGAAGTGCTGACAGGGCTCTATTATACGTGGCATTTCTTGCTTATGTACAATATAAGACATAACAAAGGTTTTCTCTCTAATGAGACAAATAGAAGTGCTGACAGGGCTCTATTACATGTAGCATATCTGCCTGAGTGTAAAACACCCACTACATAAAATTATATAAGAATATAAGTATACAATAATCACTGATGATCCTTCAGAGTCATCTTATCAGTGATTAGGTAGATTATTTATGGAATATATGTAAAAGACAAACATAATGCATTATAGTGAGGTATAATAGTCATACATGATCTAATCCTATGAAGGATGTAAACACTGGCATATATGAGCAGCAAAGCACATTCCTGGCACTCATGCTTCTATGATGGGTGCCTAAAATCTACATGTTAGTGCAAAATAGCAGTATCACAGTATAATAGACCAGGAATACAGTGGGCTGTGTATGTGGGACGATAGGGGCATAACCCAGGCACAACACCCCTTAAGATGATCCAGGTGTTTCAGTACCTGGTATCTCTTTGATTTATTCCTGGCCCCCCTCACATTCCATGAGATAAACCTTATATGTCCTGCCATTTAATCTTTTGTCCCCTGATACTCCTATAGGACACTAGCACACTGAAAACACAGTACATGACTGTCTTCCATAATAATGATGCCATTACCCACCCTCTTTCTAGATGCCCAATAAACATACTGTCTCAATCCCATAACAGCCCCCATAAACACAATCAGGCAAACCACTTGTACAATGACCATGAGACTTCCCCTTCCCCTTCCCCTTATTCTCCCCATAACTGAAAATAAACTGCTACCGAAAACATTGGAATAGTGACACATCTTCCCTTTTCCCAACATGAAAATCCTTCTGCCTGTGATGTTCAGGCTTACCAAGCCATTCCCTTCCTCGCTCCCACCTTTCTTGCCCCGATATATCTAATCACAACAATGAGACTACCTAAACAGCCCCATAGGGACCCAGAACACAGAAAACAGTATGTAATATGACCACCCCCCTCACTTTTCTCCTTGTAGAATGCTCAGCTGGCCTGAATTTGCTTAGCTCACTTCAAAATGAAACCAAGCACTTACTCCAGTGTAATCGAGATTCTCAGAGAACCCCCCTCCGTATAATGAGTTAGAATGTTACCAACTAAAAAGTCTGGGTTCTATAATGAAATGCTCCCAACTAAAAAAAATAACCTCTCCCTTAGAGGATGAACTTGGTTAATGCACTGTTCTTGCACAGTGCTAGTACCCAGATTAGAAAAAGGCTTTAACAGATCACATTCCCCCATGCAACGAACCAATACGAAATAGGAGTTGTAAAGCATTAGTCCAAGAGTCTGCTCTATTGGCATGTGTCACCTTTCAAACCTGCTGCCCTCCTAACTGTTGCATTCCATAACTCTCAGAATCATTGGAGCCTGCAACTAGACCCTCTAACTAAACTATTCTAATAGTTGACAACTTAATTTTTTATAATAATACCCAATGATTACTCCCCTATTTCATCCCATGTCAATGAAAATGCCCCAAAAAGGCTAACAACAAGGAAAACAAGGCCACTTGATTCAAACTTAACAGTACCAATGGAAGACCAACAGATCAGAAGGAGTACTAGCTGTATTGCAGAGGCTAACTGGTTCTGGAAGGGAACTAGGGTGGGAGAGTTAATGATATTGAAGAATACCTGGGAAGAAACAAGATTACTATGGTGAGTAATTTTTCCCTGTAACTCCAGAGATTCTTCAATATAATTAACTTTAGCAGACTATGAAGCAGTACCTTTGAAGGCGGGCTCAGAACCCAATTTAGGGAACAAGCTCTGCAGCACTGATGTGCCAAACCTGGCATCACTCCTGGACTAAGTGTTCAAACTGTAGTGCTTTGCAAAAGTGTTTACTGTTCTCCATGCAGCTGCTTTACAGATTTCCAGCAAGGGGATATTCCTGGCTGCTGCTATTGTAGCAGTGGTACCCCTTCTGGAGTGTGCCCTCAGGCCTACTGGGGGTGCCTTGCCAGCTTTACTGTAACAGAATTGGATGCACGCCACTACCCAGCATGCAACTGTCCTTTCTGAAGCTGGCTTCCCTTCCCCACATCACCGTGGGTCAGGAACTACTGCTGTTTGTCTTGCCTATGTGCCTTGGTATGCTCAATATAATATTTGAGAGCTCTCTTTACATCAAGGCAATGTAATCTACGTTCTCCTGAACTAGAGTGTTCAGTGAAGAAGACTGGCAAAGTAATAGACTGATTAAGGTGAAAATCAGAGACTACTTTTGGGAGAAATGTCCTATTAGTCCTGAGCACCACCTTGTCCATCTGGACGGAAATGTAGTCCTGCTCCACACATAGGGCCTGTAACTCACTTATCCTTCTTGCTGATGTGATAACCACTAAGACAATAGCCTTCCAAGTGATGAATTTTAGGTGAGCCATTGCCAAGAGCTCAAATGGGGGTTCCATGAGCTTGGCAATACAGACATTTAAGTTCCATGAAGGCACTGTTTCCCTGTGAGGGGGGAGTAGATGTGCCAATCCCTTGAAATACTTCTTAAAAATAGGGTTAGCCTCCAGAGAGACACCCTTACCAGTCAAAAGATAGGCAGAGACAGATGCCAAATGTACCTTAAGGGTAGTGGGCTGCAGTCCCATTGAATGCAGGTGAGTCAGATAGTCTAACAACACTGGTATCCCTGCTTTGGATGGTAACACATCTCTGGTGCTATACCATATGGAAAATCTCTTCCATTTGGAGGTATAGGTCTTTTTTGTAGAGGGTTTTCTAGAACCCCTCAGAACCTTGAGTACACCCTCTGAGAGGTGTAAGTCAGCATACTCTAGGTCCTCAAGAGCCATGCATTGAGTCTGAGTGACCTGAGGTTCAGATACAGAATCCTCCCCTGGGAGGAGGTCAGAAGATTGGCCCATGAGGGAGGTGTATGGGCTGGGCCACTGACAGAGAGAGCAGCAGTGAGTACCAAGGCTGCCTGGCCCAATCTGGAGCTATCAGAATAATTGTAGTTGACTGGGACCTAAGCAGTTAGGACCCTGAATAACAAAGGAAATGGGGGAGGGGAGCATTCAGAGTTTTCCCTGACCAGTCTAGCACCATGGCATCCACTGGCACAGATCCTCTCACTGGAGGCCTGCAGCAGAACTTGGGCAACTGGTGCTTCTCTTCTGAGGTAAAGAGATCTATCGCATGTGCCCCACCTTCGAAACACCACTTCCAGTACTTGTCTGTTGAGAGACCACTCGTGGTGTTTTTGGTTGAGTCTGCTGAGTGTTTCTGCCAGGGTATTGTCTTTGCCTGGGAGGTAGACAGCTACTAGGGATACTTGCAGGGAGTGTGCCAGACTCCAAATCTTCATTGCTTCTATACACAGCAGGTCAGACCTTGTCCCTTCCTGCTTGTTGATGTACTACATTATGGTGGTATTGTCTGTCCTGACTTGTACTACTTTGTCTCTTATCAGGGATGTGAAGGATTGCAGTGCTAAGAGTACTGCCCTGAGCTCCAGGAGATTTATGTGCAGTAGTGACTCTGTGGGAGACCAAGTGCCATGCACTGTGTGTTCCTCCAGATGTGCTCCCCACCCCAGAAGTGAGGCATCTGTTGTGAACACTACGGTAGGGGATTCCTTATAGAATGGAACTCCTTCCCTTAGGTTGGTTCTGTCCTGCCACCACTGCAGAGCCCATAGCAGAGTCCATGATATAGGCACCAACTTTGAGAGAGAATCCTTTCTTTGGCACCAGTGTGCCCTGAGGTGGAACTTGATGTCCCTCGTTTGGAACCTGCAGTCTTGCACTGTATCTTTGGCTGTAGCCATGTGTCCCAGCAACTGCAGAAAATGTTTTGCTGGCCTTTGCTTGTTTAGAGCGAATGATCCTGCAATGTGGAAGATGTTGTCCACCTTGTCCTGAGGGAGGAAAGCTTGTCCCTGTAGGGTATTTAGTTCTGCTTCTATGAAGTGCAGAACTTGGACAGGCTGTAACACAGACTTTTGAATGTTTATGAGGAATCCCTGAGACTCCAGTGTCTCCTGGGTGATCCTCAAAGATTCTCTTACTTGCTGGGGAGATTGCCCCATGACCAGCCAGTTGTACAGGTATGGGAACGCCGATATGCCCTGCCTCCTCAGGTGTGCCACTACTGCTGCCGAGCACTTTGTGAATGCCCTGGGGGCAGAGGTTTGGCCGAAAGGCAGAGCTGTGAACTGGTAATGAACTGAAGGTAGCCTGAACCTTAGGTACTTCCTGTGAGATTCTCTTATGGGAATATGGAAATAGGCATTCTTTAAGTCCAGTGATGAAAGCCAGTCTCATAGCATCATATCAAAGTATCATAGTAATGTGTCAGCAGAAAAGGACCATCCTGGCACATCCAGTCTGCCTATCTCCCCCTTCCCCTACTTGTCACTGGTGCACAAGGAGCCTATCTTCTGTCCTTTAACCAACCCCATATGTCTATTCCAAGCTGTTTTGAATCCCTCCACCATTTCAACACCTATCACCTCCTCAGGTAATCTGTTCCAGGGTTCAACCACCCTCTCAGTGAAATAACACGCCCTTACATTACTTTTAAATCTTCCTCTTTCCATTCTTAAAGTATGACCTCTTGCTTTAATTCCAACTTTCCTTTTAAATAGACTTCCTTCCCTCACTTTATTTATCCCCTTCATGTACTTGAATGTCTCTATCATGTCTCTTCTCTCTCTCGTCTAAACCTTCTCCTTGTTGTAGTGTTGGAAGGATCATTGCCAAGGTTACCATCTGGAACTTTGGCTTAGTGAGGTGCTTGTTTAAAACTCTCAGATCTAAGAGTGGTCACCACTCCCCATTTTTCTTTGATGTTAGGAAATATCTGGAGTAGAAATCTCTTCCCTTTTGAGAGGAAGGAACTGGTTCTACTGACTTTGATACCAGCAGGGTGGACACTTCTTTTTCTAGTAGTGTCCTCTCTGATTGGCATGGGGAACTTAAATGCCTTGGCCTCAGCTTGTGGAAGGTTTTGAAGCTGAGGGATAATCCCGGATCCCCTACTTCCATCACCCACTTGTCTGTGGTGATGGTTTTCAAATTTTGGAAGTAGTGGGTCAGTCAGTCTGCCCCCAACTGGGATCAGAGAGACGATCCTGACTGTCACATCAGGGGTTCTGTTTTCCTTGTGTGGCAGTTTGAGGGGATTGGTCCTCCCTTTTGGAGCCCCTGTGGCCTCAGCACAAGGTCAGAAGAGTGAACACAATATCAGCGCTGCTCAGCACAGTGCTGCAACAACAGTGCCTGTAACAACAGCAACTGACAACACACCATGGACCGCTACAATGGCCACACAGCACAATATGGAATCTTGTTTTTGCAGGGCGGCTCTGCCCCTCCGCATCCCCCATCTCTAAAATAATCGACTCCAAGGGGGAGTTGGATCACGGGGTAAAACAGAAAGTCAGGAAGGGAGGAATCTGTGAGACGGGACTTTGTAAAATTGCACACCCATCTCACAGACAAAACTTCGGAAACCAGGAACAGAACCCTGCTCTCAAGATCCACACTGGCCAAGCTGCTCTGGTATTCCATAGCTCTCTCCATCATGTAAGCAGCTCAGCCAACCATCAACTTTTTCTGGCTCTTGTTTCCTTCCAGCAGTCACTCCCTGATGACTACAGGGGTAGCAGTAGCAGTAACTGCCATTCGCTATACTACCCCTGTTGCTGTCCTTGTTTCGCTGTACATACTGCGCTATTGTAGCATACACTATTAAAGTTGCACTCTTCTAACTGGGTACCTGCGAGGGCACACTCTACCCCTGTAGTAACCCCTTTGTGGAAAACAAGGGGTAACTTGTACCTGGTAGAAGGGTCTACTATAACCCCTCCCTCTACCTCCCCTTTCATATGGCCTCTAGGAAGTTGAGGTCTTGTCTTTAGTAGAATTACTCTTGTAAGTGGACTTGTACTCATCTACTTTTTTCATGTATTCCTCTGTCCTACTGCCAAAAAGGGAATGGTTCTCCACAGAGAAGTCCATAACCTTGTTTTGAGTGTCCTGTGTGAGGTTGGTTGTCCTAAGCCAGGCAAACCTCCTCAAGGCAATGGACAGGGACATCCACCTAGTTGCATTATTATTTGCATCCACAGCCATGTGGACTTGATACTTTGTGGCCTCTAAACTGCACTTAACCATTTCCAGAAGGTCAGCTGCAAGTCCTGGTGGAGCCTTATGGCCATAATAGAAGTCTATAGGGTCTTCTGATACTGAGCTGCATAACCCATATAATTAGCTTCCCTGATGCCCAGAGAAGCAGCCAGGTACAATTTCTTAGCCATCCTGTCCAATTTTCTGGAATCCTTTTCAGGAGGATGGGTGGCCAGAGGTACCTTAGCCTTATCACAAGCAGCTGTCTGTACTACCCCTTCTGGGTCTGGTTGTGACAGTAAGAACTCAGCACCGAGGGGATCTAGCTGGTACTTCTAGTCAGTCTTTTTATCTACAGGTGATATGGAATTTGGGGTTTCTACCACCTTTACCATCTGTTTTTTAAAGAATTTATTAATCTGTAACAGAATCTTTTTTGTGGGTGTTAACCCCATCATCTCCATGAATTATAATTCCTCCTCATCCTGTTCAGGCTCATATTGTGTAAGATCCAGTGCTTCCACAGTTTGCCTCACAAAAGTAAAATGTGAGGAATAGTCCTCAGGAGCCCTTGGTGGGGATTCAAAACCATGCTCCGGTGAAATGTCCAGTTCAGTCACTTCCTCCTCCTCCTCTCCATACTCCTCCAGAGAGGGATCAAATGTTACTGTGCTCTGAGCAGAGGAGCCCAAGCCTGAAATCAAAGGATGAGTTACAGTCAGCTGCTGTTGAACCGGTGCTAACTCTGTCTGCAAGGCTTTTAAAATCTGTAGATCCTGTGCAACTTGGTCAGCCATAGGTATATTTGATTGTGATACAGGGGACCCTGTTGCATTTCCAGCCAGGGAACCCATATTCTTCTTTTTATCCAATTGTTTTAAAGGAACTGAATCCTTTACCAGTTCACCCAGTCTTTTTAGTCTGGAAGTCTCACCTTTTCAGGGGCTTTAGTATCAACATCCTCAGACCGATCATTAGGTTCTGCGTTTGGATCATTTGGATCTAGAAGTGGAGCTGTAGACATTTTTTCTTTAAAACACTTCATGTGTTTTTCAATGGTTTTCTCAGGAAAAGTTTTACAAATTTCACAGTTAGCCTCAAAGTGTTCAGCCCCGAAATAAACTTAAGTCGTGTTTATCTGCTTTTGCAAAAACTTCCTTACACTTAAGATGATTTTTGAATCTGGTCAGCCCAGTTTTCTTTTTAGGCTTTTCAGACATTACCACTGTATACAAAAAAAACACAAAGTAATCTAAAATCAGTTTCTCAATTGAGCTAACAACCGGTTAAACACCACCGAGCGGTTACAAGAAATCCTTGCAGTTGGTTTCTCAACCAAGGGAAACCACAATTTAAACTAAATAATAACACCAGAGTAAACCCAGTAACAGAAACACAATTTAAGAAAATAAGTTTCAAAAATAAAGTGATTTAATGCTAAACAAGACTAACTAATCGGTTCCTCAACGGTTACAAGGAACTGGTGAAGAACTGAAAAAATAACCCAAAATTAACTAAAACTTCATTAAAACTATAAAGTGTAGCAGAAATTAAGTAAATAAAATGTAATACTTATATTTTTTTGAAAAATAAAGTCACTCTGAGGAGCAGTCTCTGGGGCATTCAACAAGGCAGGCGGAGAATGAAATCTGAGCATTATAGAATGCAACAGGTTTGAAAGGTGGCATGTGTCAATAGGTTCCACTATTTGCATAAAGTTCCATTCATCTCTGGGGCAGTGCAATTGAGGAGGCTGACTAATGGACTTAATTATATTGAAGAATCCCTCAGGTTAGAATATTGTACTAGGAACTTTTTTTATTATGGCTGTTTTTATTCATTTAAATGCTATAATATGCACTCAAGAAAGTTTTCACGGTACTATGGGGAAACCCACAATAGTGGTATGGTGACAATTTCAAGAGACTGAAAAGAGACAATTAACAGCAATATTATATTTCTTCAGTTTTTGGTGGATGGGAAGCAAAAAAAAACAACAAGTGACTTAAAGGTGGAAATTGGGCACTAAAGAGATGTAGCCACACAGGCACAACAATACCTTAACCAGTCTCCACAAATCCAAAAGTGGAACAACAATACAGACGGGCTGAGAAATTAGGAGTACTGCTATTATGGTGGTGCAATAAAATGCATATGACTTGACGGCACTGTGACAGGGTTGAATATGGCCCTGTCCCAGTTTATGTGACAGGGCTGAATATGGCCCTGTCCCAGTTGTTATGGAGAAGGAGTTTAAATGCAAGGATCTGTTCTATTCTCTCCTTTTCTGTCTCTCTTCTGTCTGGTTGCACAATCAAATTTTCTCATGAGACCTAGGACTTGATCACCCTGACGGTCTTGCAATTCTCTGCCTCTTGCTATCTCTCTACTCTTACTTGTTGTTTCTGTCATTTCTCCCCCCTTGCATATCTGCTGGTATAAAAATATATGTGAATCATTTTGTGGAAATGTAATTGATACTGGGATTTCTCTGTTTAAAACTATATATAGTTATACTGTTGAAATGATTACAAAGCTAAAATGATATATAGTTATACTGTTGAAATGATTACAAAGATAAAATTGTATATAGTTATACTGTTGAAATGACTGCAAAGCTAAAACTGTATATAGGTATACTGCTGAAATGATTACAAAGCTATTTGGAACTCAAGGGGTTAACCTGAGATGTAATTTTTAAGCCTTATGCAGAAAATGTAAACAAGAGGTCAGTTCTGGGTCACAATGTTCTTTTTGCTGCACCTGTAGAAACTGACAAGAACATTAGAAACTTACAAGAACACTGTGTGAGAAGCATGCTGTTTTTCTTAACGCGCTCCTGCACAGACTTATAACAAGCATTTGTCAATACCGAATGTTCGCTTGCAGGTATCTGCAGTAGTGTTTGGCACTTGGACATGGTTTAAAAAAATCAGTGACAAAGAAGTAAAATGAGGGACACAGTTTAACAATTGGTTGTATCCCCTGAAGCAGGCAGCATAACAGTATTGGTGTAAAATACTTTGTCTGACGAACAGCAAGTCTGTAACTCTGTTTGACAATATTCTGAGCATACAGTATACCCACTATTTAGTCACAGAAACACAAATTGTAGGAGGAACAGGAAAATTTTGAGGCAAAATCTTGGACATCCCTGAAAATCAGGGAAAGCTGAGAGATATGGTCCCTCTTTCTTCTGTCTTTCTTCCCCCCACTGTCTGTCTCTCTCTCTCTCCCCCCTCCCTATTCTGTCTCTTTTTCTTTCTCTTCCACTGCCTCTCTCTCTGTCTTTCTCCCCTTCTGTCTTGCCCTTATCCCAAGCCCCTTCTTCTAGAGGTGTTTTTCAAGCTTGGCCATACCCTGCCACAGGCAAGCTCAGAGCGGAAAGGCAGAGGGGTAAGTGCTGTAGGCTTTGGGGGGGGAGGGTAGCTGGGCAAGACCTGAAGGATATTGGCTGCACCAGAGAGGAGTATTAAAAATATAAGTAAAAAAATAAGAGGAGTTGGTTTGATCAGGGCAATACAGTGTAATTGGGGCAGAAGGACAAGAGGGCATACAAGGGTGGGGGAAGGGATTAGTTAGGAAGGAAGCATTTTTTTTTTTTTACACACGGAGAGTGGTAAAAGTATGGAACAAGCACCCAGAGGATGTGGTGTAAGTTGGGAGTGCTGAAACTTTAAACTCAAGCTGGATCACTTTCTCCTGTAATATATACTCTTTTAGTTGCCCCCCCTTATGAGGGACCGCCCTCATTGTACCTCCAAGCATTATTCTGTCCCACATGGAAAAGGTACTGCCCATGCAAAGAAGATGCTGGAAACTCTTAAAGCAGGAATTCATAACTATTTTGCTAAAGCAAAATTAAACCTGCATAAGCAATGGTACTAGATTCCAGGGTACAGAGTCAGTATCTCCTTTCTTTTGGTGTTGCACATCGGGAGGGCTAGTGTTGCATGTGTCAGTGTTATGCCTTCTGAGTGTCAGTTGCCCACATTTTGGTGGCAGTGTCCCACATGCTGTAGGTCACTGTCCCACATTTAATGAGTGTCAGTGTCCCACATTATGAGGGCCATGGTCCCACATTTTATTTATTTATTTATTTAATTTTGTTGACCTGGTAAGCCCACTGGGCCTAGAAGTCCCTTTTTCGGGCTCGACCCCGGGAGGGAGGGGGGATATAGATGTCAACCAACTGAAATTGAACCAGATTAAGCTGTTGGTGGTATTTTTAGTGAATGGGGGAAATTTGGCCAGGACACTGGGGAAATTCCCTTACTCTTTTCAATAAATGCAATGGGATCTTTAACATCCACCTGAACTACCAACAATCCAGGCAGATGGGACCTCGGGTTAATGTCTCATCCGAAGGACGGCACCTCAGAAGTGCAGCACCCCCCTCATGCTGCACTACAGTGTCAGTATTGGGATATTGACCCAAGTGCCAGATGTGGGAACTGAACCCACAGCCCTCTGATCTCCTGGCCTCAGAGGCGAGTGTGCTACCTACTGAGCCACTGAGGGCCAGTCCATCACCTTCTGAGGGCCAATGACAGCCCATGTTTTTGTGTCAGTATCTCGCACTCTAATCCATTTGAAAGGTACAGTTAAAATGCAACTTGGCTTTTCCTCAGCCCCCCAATGTGATGTGATGAATGTGTAAACCTTGCTAGCAGTAGAATGGGTGCACCGGGTAGGTATCATGAGAAGTGGGAGGTTCCAGTCCCAGTTGTCCCAGTTCCCTTGCCAGGCTATGAATGGCGACCGTGATGTGTGCGCTGACATCTCCTCCCACCATGCCCACCGCTGGCTGTCAGGAGAGGCTGAGAGCAGCAGTGGCAGGGGCCAGCAGATCCAACTGTCACACACAGTCAGAGAGCGAATGAACCAGCAAACCAAGAGAGGCTGCTGCTATTGCTGAGAGATGGGAGAGCGGAATGTGTGCTTGATGGGGAACCTGTTGGCAGAAGCATCTGTGAGCGGTCCAGAAGCCTGGGCAGAGGCACTAGATAGTAGTCACATGCAAAGACACAAAGCCGGACAGCATGAGGGACTGAGCATGGGCAACATCGGACAGCAGCAGCAGCATGAGAAACAGCCACAGCCAGTGAGCACCAGGCAACATCAATGTGAGACAGGGCAGGACGAGCAGCGTAAGAGAGAGCCACAGCTGTGAGGCACTGAGCACAAGCAACATCTGCACGTGGCAGGGCAGGACGGACAGCTCAACTTGGAGCCCCAGTTTGTGCGGCTGCTTACTGAGGAAAACAGGTGAAGGTCGACAGTCGAAAAATATGAATGACTATTCGCATATTCTCAAACTGTCTAATATAAAATATGCCCTGCAAGCCCATTGGTCCACACAGTGGACCACTAGGCTTACAGCTCATACTGGGCAGTCATTCGGCAAGGGCCGGGTGGTATGGTAGGTTGCAGCCGCCCGCCAATGATGGGGGAGGCTGGGTGGACGGGGGTCCTGTGTGGGGGTTACCACTGGACCACCAGGGATTGTGGCGATTACTCTGGCACCGGCTATCTGGGAGTTGGTGGGGTGGGGCGTCCACTAGACTACCAGGTAGGGGTAATACATTACTGTTACGGCGATCGGTGCTTCGGGTGGGGTGGGGAGACCACTAGATCACCAGGGCAGTTACAGTTATTCATTACCACTGGCGATCATGGTTATGGGAGGGGGGCTCCACTAGACTATCAGGACATGTTATTTTGTAATCATCCCTTGATCACGGTTACGGAAGGGGAGGGGAAATCCACTGGACCACCAGGGATAATGGAAACATCTGTCTGCCCACGATCGGGCTAACAGGAGGGAGGAGGTACCACTGGATCACCAGGGCTTGTACTTTATTACAGTTTACCGTGATCATGGCTACGGGGTGGGGGGGTGCCCAAGGACCCCCTCAGTCCACACTACAGTCTGTGCATGGCGCCAGGCGCATTTCACCAGGCTGCCCTGCACAGTTCATGCAAATGGGGCCATAATGACATGCAAATGGTCCCATTTGCGCCTTGCATGCATTATGGTCCCATTTGCATGCCCACATCTGAATATCATAGGTGATGCACCCAGAGCATCTACAGTTGTGCAGGAACATTCACAGTCCTCCCTGTCTGGGGAATATGCCAGCACATTGTAAATGCACCAGGCACATTCTAAGCTATATTCAAAGGTGATGCGCCATGGCACACCTCCTTTGAAAATCACCCTGTCCTGGCCCCGGCGCATCTCAGTTGCGCTGCACCTCCACTTGCGCCATTGTCTGGCACAGTCTGAATATTGTGCCCTTGTTGTGAATTTTACAACTGCTCCTGGTTTTCCTTTGCTTCCTGACCTGTGCCTCGATGACAGATGGTGTCAGCCTAAGTGGGATTTATGCCGTGCATACTCTAAACCAGGAGTTTTGTGAATGAGTACTAGACCTGGTACCAGGGAAGCATAGAAGAAAGGTATGGATTCTGCAGCAACAAGCCCAGGAGTGGTTACCAGGAGAATGGCAGCCAAACTAGCAGAGACAGAAGTCCAAGCTGAGACTGTACAGCTAGCACCAGTTGAGGAAAAAGAACAGGCAGTGACAGAACCTGAAAGCCTGACTGCCTTTTTCAAATGATGGGCTATACAACAAAAAGAGATGGAGAAACAGAGAAAAGAAGAAATGCAACAACTGGAACAGCAGAAAAAAGAGGAGATGCAGCGACAGGAGCAGCAGTGGCTGGATGCCTTGCAGGCTATCAAAGGCAGAGGATCTGGCATAGATCCAGATGAGCAGCAGGACACAGGAAGCTTGAAATATATTAAACTTACAAAGTTGTGTCCCTCCGATGATATCGAAGCATACCTATCAACTTTTGAAAGGGTTGCTACAGCCTGCCTGTGGCCAAAGCAGCAATGGGCAATCAGATTGGTACCCTATCTGACAGGGAAAGCCCAACTTGCTTACAGCAATATGGACAGTGCACAGTCAGAAAACTATGACCTGGTGAAAAGCGAAATCCTGAAAAGGTATGACATCTCAGGAGAGACCTACAGGCAGAGATTTCAATCTCTGAAGTACAACCCCCATCAACAATCCTCGAGAAGCCTTCACCCGACTCAGAGAACTCCTGATAAAATGGCTCCACCAGAGGGCAAAACAGTCCCACCGATCATCGACACATGTGTAATGGAGCAATTCATCAACATCCTGCCTACAGATGCAGCTTTGCGTAAAAGAACACCGACCAGAAAGTGGCGAAAAGGCTGTTTCTTTGGCAGAAGACTACCAAATGGTTAGACAGATGCCACAGCAGCGAGGTAATAGCCAAGCACCAGTAAGACATTCTTTTTCCCATTTAAAGTCCAAGTCTGATAAGAACTCTGGTGGGGGTAACAAATCTGTTCCCAAAGACTTTTTCTACTATAACTGTAATAAGCCAGGTCATATTGCAAGAAATTGCTATAGTAAGAAGAGTGACATTGGAGCAGATTTGTCCTTAGCAAATTGGGGCAAATACTTAACAGATGTGAAGGTGGGAGATAAGACTGTGAAGGGACTTATAGATTCGGGAAGCAGACAGACCCTAGTGCATGTTGAAGTGCTGGGAAAACAAAGTCCAAAAGCACCAGGTACTTGTGTCACCTGCATCCATGGGGACACTCGATACTATCCCACCAGCCAAGTGACTCTGACTATTAACAGGGTGTCTCACCAAATGAAAGTGGGGGTAGTACCTAAGTTACCTGTACCTGTGATTATTGGAAATGACTTTCCTGGATTTACTGAAATGAATCAAAGAGGGAGTAAATCTTCATGTTTCAGCAGCTATGGTGACAAGAGCTCAGGCAAAGAAAATATCAGATGGCGAGGACTCTTCCTTTTGTTGATTTTGATTCGGGCTTGTTTGAGCACATCTCCAAGATCCAGAAGTCCAGGAAAGAAAGACAATGCCTGAAGAAACAGTGGCAACAAAAGACTGATGGACACAAGGGGTTAACATATGAAAATGCTGAAACTAAACTGATCACAGATTGTGATTTTCTTTCAGAACAAGCTAACAATGTTTCTCTCCAGGGTTATTTTAAGCAGCTGGGGGTGAAACGAAAACAGGGTGAACCTATGTTTAAAAAATGTAATGGGCTACTGTACAGAGTTTGGGTTAAACCTCAGACACAGGACCAGACAGAACAATTGGTTATGCCACAAAAGTATAGATCTGAGTTATTAAAGATAACACATGATAGTCCTGTGGTTGGTCATTCAGGGAGGGATCGCACCGTTGCCGAATTGCTGTACAGATTTTACTGGCCTGGAATTCATGAACATGTTGCTACCTATTGCAGTTCCTGTGCTGAGTGTCAGAAAGTAGCCCCAGTGACTAAAAAGAGACAAGGTGCCCCTGGTACCCCTGGTGCCCCTACCCTTGATAGATGTGCCTTTTGAGAGAATTGCAATGGATGTGGTTAGTCCCTTAGATAAAAGTAAAAAGGGAAATCGATTCATTTTGGTAGTATGTGACTGTGCTACTCGATACCCAGAGGCTGTTCCTATGTGTACTGTCACAGCACCAAAAGTTGCAGCAGAGCTTGCCAAAATTTCTAGTGGGGTGTGCATACCAAAAGAGATTATTATTGATCAGGGTAGTAATTTTGGTGCCGTATTACTGAAGGAGCTGTACCAACTACTAGGCATCACTGCCATAAGAAGCTCCCCTTATCACCCTCAGACAGACAGTCTTGTTGAGCAATTTAATCAAACCCTAAAACGTATGTTAAAAAGGTTTGTAAAAGAGGAAGAGAAACACTGGGACCAATACTTGCCTTACCTGCATTTTGCTTACAGAGAAGTGCCACAGGCACCAACAGGTTTTTAACCATTTGAAATGCTGAATGGTAGACAACCTAGAGGGCCACTAGATGTAATAAAAGAAACATGGGAAGATAACTCCCATCAGAAACAATCTATAACATCTTATATGTGTGCCCTGAGAAAGAAGCTGGCATATGTTGAAATCGCCCATAGTAATCAGGAAGAGGCCTCAAACCAGCAGAAGGTGTATTATGCCGGCCCGGTGGCACTGAGGGCTGAGGCACTGGATGCCTTACCTTGCGCCACACTGGCGACCTGTGTTCAGGTACGAGCACAGGCCGCCGGAGGCCAGCAGGGAGGGAAGGGCGCGGAGCTTGAAGGAGCGGTCAAAAGGCAGCTCTCATCTCTGGGGTGGTGGGGTTGCATCCCTCGGCCATGATCTGCCTCCTGGGGGAGGCCAAGCTGCAGTACAAGCCAGAGGAGTGCAACAGCGCTAGGCCAATGGGTGGGCAGAAGGGGCTGTTGCCGGGGCTGTAGAGTGAATGATCGCCTCCATGCGCTGTGTCTCTACTCCTGGAGCCCTGGGTAACGGGGGAGAAAATGGAGGAGAAAACACCCGGAAGGCAGGATGACGTCTGACCCTCCTGAGGCACCGCTCCAGGGCTGGGCATAAGATAAACCCCAGTAATTCTGGGTGTCGGAGCTGGGGGGGGCTGGTCGGGCTGAATGGGGCATGCCAGCAGGTGAAAACAGTGACATGATAAAAAAAAAGAAGGTGTATTATGACCTTGGGGTAAAAGAAAATGTTTTTGAACCAGGTGAAAAGGGCTTGCTACTGTTATCCACTACAGAAAATATATTGTTAATGAAGTGGCAAGGGCCTTATGATGTGCTTAGACATACTGGCACAGTTAACTATGAGACTGAGACCCCTGATAGGAAAAATCTTATTAAGATAGACCATGCTAACCTCCTCAAGAAATGGGTTAAAAAACACCAAAAGCTGTTTTGCTAGTTTTACCAAAAACTGATAAAGAAGATATTGATGTAGCTTATGATAGACTGGAACAAACAGTTACTGCTGATACTGTAAAGGTTACTGTTTTCTTAACCTCCAAATAAACTGCAGAAATTCGTAACCTGCTAAAGACATTTAACAGTAATTCAGTACCAGGCCTAGCAAAAAGGGTCGAGCACGTAATAGTGGCAAGGAATTCTAGCCCTATGAGACAAAAGACATACAGATTACCAGAGTGGTTAAGAGCTGACGTGATTAAGGAAATACAAAAAAATGAAAGAACTGGGGATCATAGAAGAGTCGAGAAGTGCTTGGTCATCACCAGTGGTGATTGTAAACAAAAAAAGAAGGGGGTGTAAGAATATGCCTTGATTTTAGGAAACTTAATCAAGTGTCAGAATTTGACAGTTATCCTATGCCCAGAATAGATGATTTAGTGGACAGACGTGGGAGTGCCAAGTATATCAGTACCCTCCAAGAGTTACTGGCATTCCCCTAGCTAAAGAATCCAGAGACAAAACTGCTTTTGCCACTCCTATAGGATTCTATCAGTTCACCACCATGCTGTTTGGTTTACATGGTGCACCCACTACATTCCATCAGTACATGAATGTAATTTTATCCCCTCACACTGGTTATTGTGCTGCATACTGCACCTGGATGATGTTGTGGTGTACAGTCCAGACTGGAAAAGCCACCTGGAACACCTACGAGCAGTTATCCAATCGATCAAAAAGACAAGTCTGACAATTAATCCCATCATCTGTGCATTGGGCATGCAGGAAAATGAAAATTATGTACCTACCATAATTCCTGATCTTTCTGTGTATCTTTACCATTCATCACTGTTGGGTGGTGAGCTGGGATCAGAACCCTGTGGGAGCTTTTTTTTTTTTGCAAGGAGAGGAGTCGATGTCAGGACAGTGCCACCCTCGAGACCGACATATTACATGGTGCATGTGGGTTGGCCAGTAACTGTCGTCGACCCCTCCTCAGCCCCAGTTCTGCACTTCAGAGAGAGACAGAGAAATAAGGAGGGTTTGGAGAGTGAGCAAGGGAGCCCGAGGAACAGCAAAAGGAAAGGATATAAAACTAAAAGGAAGAATAAGCCGTAGAGAGGACAGGAAAGGAGGAAGCCTAAGGGATTGGGACAGGAGGTCCCCAATCTCTGGGTGAATGGAGGAGGGGTGAAAAGGGGGAGGGATAGAAGGAAGATAGAAAGGAAGGAGGGGGGAGGAAGAGGAGACACCACCCCCACAGGTACGGCCCTGGACTGGTCAGAGAGGAGTTATGCCCCAGACCGGACCAGTTAAGCCAGAGAGTGACACAAGGCTTGGAGCAGAAGAATGGTCCCCATCTAATGAGCAGAAGGGTTACCCAGAGGCTAAGGATGGGTTAGTCTCCCCTTCCTGCCTAGAGGATTGAAGTGGAACAGCTACCTTAACATCCCTAGAGAGGGAGCCACCTCCAGAGGAGGAACTGAAGAGGAAATATAGTATACTCCCTGAACGGGGAGGCACAAGGAGAAAACAACTGAGGGAGTCACCAGCGCCACCCCTTCCCTCCATACCTCCCCTCGAGACAGAGGAAGCAGGAAAACCCAGGACTACCTGGGCTGAGAGGGGGCTCTGAGACTCCCAACAGTGGGGGCCCTCTCTGTCTGTCCACCCGGAGGAAAAACCTCCGACCCCAATAGGAGAGGGGGTAGGAGGTGCTGGAAATGGAGCAAGATCAAAATGGGAGACAAACAGGGAGGGCGAGAATTGCCCAGAGATTGAGGCCTTAGAAGGGAAGGTGGGTGGGATTCAGTGATGAATGGTGAAGATACACAGAAAGATCAGGAATTACGGTAGGTATGTAATTTTCATATCTTGTCTGTGTCAGTCTTCACCATTCAGCACTGTTTGGTGATTACTGAGCCCCCCCTGGAGAGGGCCCAGAACCTCCCTAAAGGACAAAGTCCCTCAGCTTCAAGTGGGGGAGACACCAAAGAAGGGAACCCTAGCAGGACTGGCTAGGCCTGAGGCTGGTCTGGGTGAGGTGAGGTTCTCCTAGCAGGAGAGGGAAGGCACCTCTGAAGCTCTTGCCTCACCCCACGGGAAAAGAGATGGGTTCCCTGGAAAGAGAGGGCAGTCACCCTACACTGGGCCAGGGGTGACAACCAGGAGAGATGAAGCCATGCCGTCTGCCTGATGCAGATCACTGTCCCCACCAACCTGGAAGCCACCTCGTTGGCATCGTAAGATGCCCTTTCTTAGTGCCTCGCTAGCTCCAAGGCCTGTATGGAGAGGGCAATGGCCTGTCTGGTTGCCTCTGAATCAGGCAAAGAAGCTAGAATTTGACCTAGCAGAGACCACAAGTGCCTGTTGTAGGCAGCATGGTGGGCCTAATAAGCTTAAATACACAAAAGGAGGGGTGCTGATGAGAAGGGTTCTCCTCCCCCAAAAATCAAACTCAGCCGAGTTGGAATCTGGGGGTCGGTCACACCTCGGGCTTCTATGCCCAGTGGGTTTGTCCAGGAGAGACACACCCAATGGGGGGTGGGGCAAGGCTCCTGGAGACCCAAGGGGTGCACAATACCTCTGGTGGAGGTCCCTCGAGGCTGGTGCTTGGGTTGAGGGACGTTGTCAGGCCCAGTAAGATGCCTTTCGAAAGGGATTAGGCCAGGTAGGAACTATCAGATTGGCCACACCGAACTCACCTAAAAACGTATGCACCAACCGGTCAGGATTGCATTTGCCAAGGGAGGAAATACAGAGCTCGTCAAGCAACCCCAACAGGAAGTGCTGATAGCTGGAAAGATCAGCAGCTGGGGAAAAGTGAACAGAAGAGTCCTCTCCCCTCAGAGGAGGAAGACAAGGGAGCCAATGAGCCCAGAGAATCAGGTTCCGGCTGCACAGGGGAGTGGTGAAACACCTCCTGGTCCATGGATTGGTAATAAGCAGGGAACAGTGCAGCCGTGGACCTGAACTGCTCCCAGGTGAGGGGCCCCATAGGACCAGAGTGACCTGGGAGAGAGGGAGGGAGGGAGGGGTTGGCAGAAGCAAAGGGGCCAGGCACCTATGAGGAAGGGCTCGGCCTCTGCCCAGGCTAGAGGACCCGCCGGGAGACCTCAAAGGAGGAGGAGATCCAGTGGTTCCAGCAGATGAAGGCTGCTCAACTGAGCTGGAGCAGCCAGAACTGAGCCTGACAAGAGAATCCCCCCGCAAGGCAACTGGGGCCACATGAGCCCAGAAGGTGGCCCCTAACCTCTGTAGATGAGGTCCCTCCTGAGGATACCTCAGGGAAGAAGGTCAGACCAATGCTGTGACTCCTCCCTGAACCTCTGTGGGTTCCCAGGAAAGGGTGCCACCCTGAATCTAACCCCCTCAACTCTTCAGTCTCTGAGACAGCCCTCTTCCTCACTATCAGCTGAGGCAACTGACAACCCACAGCTGACTCCTGAGAGACAGCTGGAGGTGAAGTGCCCTCCCCTACCTGAGGCGCTCCAGCTGGCCCAGAAGTAGGGCTAGCAAGAACTATCACTGGAAGGTGCACACCTCCCAAGATGGCAGACAGATCACCAACTCCAGGCTGCTCTGTGGAGCCCCTCGGGGCACCAGAGGACTGGTCGGTGCCACCGACCCTGGAATCAGATGAAGCCATCCGCTCCTTGGATTGAGGCTGAACCAGAGCCGATGCACTGGAGGAAGAAGAATCAGTGGATTCCAGAGAACCCAGGAGCCAGTCTGGGTCAGTCTCAGTATCATCCTCCCCAGAGGAGACTTGAACCCAGACCACTCTCCGATCTTTTTCAGCCACAGTACAGCGAGTGGCACTGCAAACTGGCCTCGCGCTGCCCATGGTGCCACCCCATCCCCGGCACCGCAAACAGCACCAGAGTAAGAGACAGCATTGGAGGCCAGTCCCTGCCACCTATGGCACTACCCCAATCCCCAGTGCTGCAAGTGGTGCAGGAATCAGGATCGGCACCAGTGGGCAGCACCAAGGATGGCACCAGCCTGGGTCCGGAGGCCTCAGACCATGATGCTGGGGGAGCCCTCACCTCCAAGGAGGTGACTGCCTGGATGGTGCCTCCCACCTGACCCCCAAGGGGGCCAGGCCGGGCCTCCTGCACCGTGAAAAGGATTCCACCACAGAAAGGCTAGAACTGGTGGAAACCCTCTGCTCTGTGGGCCATATAGGTCCAGGTGAGGACTCGGAGGAAGGGTCAAAAACCCTGCTTTTGGTGACCCGGGGTACATGTCTGTCCCCTGAAAGCTGGCGGTGCACGTCCGACCTTCAATGCATGCAACTCCAACACACAGCTATCTATGGAGAAACAGGCATCGCATCTATCCATGTCATGATTCGGTCCCAAGCAGGTAAGGCAATGGTCATGCTGATCTGTGATGGAGTACAGTTGGTTGCAGGGATACCGACGCAATGGAGGCCGACCCGCCCTAGAAGATTTTGTCTTGTCCCTCGAACCAGACATGACAGGATGGAAAATAAAAACCAAAATCAGCACTCGGCGTCGACGGAAAAATAAAAAGGAATGATCTTACCAGTCGATACTGAGGAACGGAGCAGCAGAACTAGGACTTTTCTTCACTGACAGACTTGGCTGCAGAACAATGGCACTCACACGTGAGGTTGTGCTCACTCAAAGGCAGAAGAAACAGAACTGGAGTTGAGGGGTCGACGACGGTTACTGGCCAACCCGCGAGCACCATGTAATACGTTGGCCTCAAGGGCGACGCCATCCCAACGTCGATTTCTTCCCTTGCAAAAAAAAAAAGCTCTCATGGGGTCCTGATCCTCCGACTCACTACCCAACAGTGATGAATGGTGAAGACTGACAAAGACAATATCAAGACATTTGGGCTATGTTTTGGGAAATGGACAAGTCAAGCCAGAGGTTTCCAAGATAGAAGGTATAGTTAACAGCCCTGTCCCCAAAACCAAGAAACATGCCAGGTCATTTTTAGGGTTGGCTGGTTATTATCAGAGATTTGTTCCCAGCTTTACTGAGTTAGCTACTTCCCTCACTGAACTCACAAAGAAATGGTTCCTGAATAATGTGAAATGGACCCCAGAGTGTGACAAGGCTTTTTGGGCCATTAAGGCTGCATTATGTTCAGTCCCTGTTTTAAGAAGCCCAGACTTTAAGAAACAATTTCTGTTAGTCTGTAACAAGAAAAAACTTAAAAAAACTTAAAAAAAGGCGAAGTAACGTGAAGTCCATATGAAGTAATGGAAAATTTGCATTAATAACAAATGCAGTTTTTCGCTTTGCTTTGCAGACTGATGCATCACAGACTGATGCATCAGAGGTAAACCTAGGTGCAGTCTTGCATCAGCATATAGATGGGAAAGAACATCTTATTCTGTACATAAATAGAAAGTTGCACAACAGAGAGAAAATGCACCCCACCATTGAAAAGGAATGCCTTTCAGCAAAGTGGGCCATGGAGTCCCTTAAGTTTAGCTTACTAGGAGCTGACTTTGTACTTCTAACAGATCACAGTCCTCTCTGTTGGCTTAACCAAAAGAAGGATACAAATTCTAGAATCACACGGTGGTACCTCGCCCTACAGCCATTTAAATTTAAAGTGATGCACAAATCTGTGAAATAGAAAATCAGTGCTGATTTTCTGCTTGGTTATGGATCTGGAATTGAGAATTCTGAAGGCTGAAAAAACAAACATGTGAGTTTAAACTTCACTATGTGCTGTACTGTTGTTATGGAAAAAAGGATACTGCATATTCATAGAATTGTAAAGGTTATAAGCTTATGTTAGATGAGAATTACTAGAAAGTTTTGGAAACCTGTTTTTGTAAAACAGGTTCCCTCTCAAGGAGGGGGGTATGTGACAGGGTTGAATATGGTCCTGTCCCAGTATATGTGATAGGGTTGAATATGGCCCTGTCCCAGTTGTTATGGAGAAGGCATTTAAATGCAAGGATCTGTTCTAGTTTCTCCTTTTCTGTCTCTTGTCTGTCTGGTTGTGCAACCAAATTTTCTCATAAGAACTAGGGCTTGATCACCCCGATGGTCTTGCAACTCTCTGCCTCTTACTCTGTACTCTCACTTGTTGTTTCTGTCCCCCCTCCCCCCACATATCTGCTGGTATAAAAATATATGTGAATCATTTTGTGGAAATGTAATTGATACTGGGATTCCTTTGTTTGAAACTGTATATAATTATACTGTTGAAATGATTACAAAACTCAAATTGTATATAGTTATACTGCTGAAATGATTACAAAGCTAAAATGTTATATAGTTATACTGTTAAAATGACTGCAAAGCTAAAACTGTATATAGATATACTGTTGAAATGATTGCAAAGCTATTTGGAACTCAAGGGGTTAACCTGAAATGCAATTTTTAAGCCTTTTGCAGAAGATATAAATAAGAGGTCAGTTCTGGGTCACAAAGTTCTTTTTACTGCACCTGCTGAAACTGACAAGAACATTGGAAACTGAAAAGAACACTGTGTGAGAAGCATGCTGTTTTTCTTAACGAGCTCCTGCACAGACTTATAAAAAAGAGCTACAATGTTTTGCAAAGGAGAGAGACAGAGACTGAGATTGGAAATTGAGAAGAAAAACTCAGACAGACTCTGTTTTTCTGTTTCTACTACCATTGTAAACAGTTATTCTGAACAATTTTGTTTAATTTTTAATTTTACTGTTGTTAATAATAAAACTCTTGTTGCAAATTTTATAACTGCTTCTGGTTTTCCTATGCTTCCTGACCTGTGCCTCAATGACAGGCATGTACACAGACTAAAGGTAATGTGCAGAAACGTTAACAGTTCAGTAAACTACAACACTGTCTTTTAAACAGACTGACAAAATGCACAGTGAACTGTGTGTACCTGTGTACAGAATTGAACACACCAATACCAAAACACTACAACAGTTGGAAAGACTGCCTTTCACTTTGTGGTCTGTGACTCTCCCTTCTACACCACAGAACCGCCCCTCCCCCGAAGCACACCTCTGCAGTGTCTGTCAGTACAGACACTGAATGTACTAATTTAAGATGCAATATTCACACCAGATCAATAAATGCTCTATGATATAAATACACAAGTATTTACCACACTTGATGTACTAAATTTGGACTCAAACGTCCAAATAAAAATGCTTTTTTGAACGTTCTTTGAAGGTTTGAATCTCAGAGCTCTGACAGTAAACTAACTGTAGCTTTCCACAACACACATTGTGCTGAACTGAGGCTATGCAAGCCAATATAGAGCCCATGTGACATGCCATACTATGAATCAGAGCAAAATTCACCTTTAAGAGCAAAAAAAGACGAAGTAACGTGAAGTCCATATGAAGTAATGGAAAATTTGCATTAATAACAAATGCAGTTTTTCGCTTTGCTTTGCAGAGTATTTCATGAAATTTGAGTTTCACATGAAATACTTCACGTAGTGAAGTTAAGGGACTTCACCCACCTCTACTTATAGTCACCAAGCAAGAAACAGACCTCGGGGTCATCACATATGATTGCCTCAAGGTAGCTGGTCAGTGTGACAAGACAGTGAGAAAGGCTAGTAGGATGCTGGGGTGCATTAGAAGGTGGATGTCTAGCAGGAGGAGTGAGGTGGTGCCACTGTATCGCTCACTAGTGAGGCCCCACCTAGAGTACTGTGCCCATGGAGGCCACATCTCCACAAGGACACTGATAGGGTGGCAGCGGTACAGAAGAGGGTAACCAAAATAGTGTGAGGGTTGCATGAAAAGCCATGCCAAGAAAGGCTGCAGGAACTCAGCATGTGCTCCCTGGAGAAAAGGAAGAGTGAGAGGGGACATGACTGAGACATACAAGTACCTCACAAAGTGCAAGTCCCTTTCAGAGAAAAGAAGACACTAAAACATGTGGGCATGCAATGAAGCTAAAGGGAGAGTTTAGGAGAGGTGTGAAGAAATACTTCTTTATGTAAAGGGTGGTGGATGACTGGAATCACATGCCAGAGAAGGTAGTGAGGACACAAACTGTGGGGAGCTTCAAGCTTGTGTGGGATAGGCATAGGGGCAAATTGGGTAGAGGAGGGAGGAGAGGTATGGACCCCAGTGACCAAATAGGGTCAGAGGTGTTGGAATAGCAGGGTAAAGGGGCAGAATAGATGGGCCCTACCAGTCTTTTTCTACTGATAAAGTCTATGTTTCTGTGTTTCTAAATATCAAATTGAATCAAATCAGCTTTATTTTTTATAGCACCTTTCAGAACCAAGGCACTGTACATAAAACCAAATACATCAAATATAAATAAAATTAAAAACAGGAACAATAAAAACAGATCGTCCATATTTAGGGAAGGCTAAATCAAATAAATAAGTTTTTAACTCAGTTTTAAATCTACCGACGGTTGGGCATTCTCTTAACCGACTAGGTAGAGAATTCCACAGGGTTGGAGCTGAAAAAGAGAATATGATATACAACAAAACAACAAAGCTACCTTCAGCTATACAGGCTGTTTTTGTCTTATGCTTTGAATAAATGTCATATCAACAGCTGTAAAAATAAAATCACATATTGGCCGCTTTAATTATCAATCCTAGAACTTATTGAAACTAGCTAGCTGCTACTAAAGTAGTTTGCAAATTGGTACCTTGTAGCTTTATTTTTTTTAATGGCAGGGGAATTACAATTCCCCATGACTTTGTACACGAAAATGCACTTTGAATAAGGTTAACTTAATGTACACCACACTCTTGTGATTGAAAATGTAATTATCTGTGCAGCACCAGGTTGTGCACTGGAGAAAGAATAATGTGCTCTGGGATGGCCCAGTTTCCAGTTGCTTTAGTGGCGTAGGTGGTTGCGCAACCGGAACAGTATTCTGTGTGGCCTGGGTTCAAGTCCCAGCTGAGGCACTTACATCTTTCTCCCCTCTGTTTGTATGTGCTCCATCAACTACGCTCACAGCACTCTTGTGATTGAAAATGTAATTATCTGTGCAGCACCAGGTTGTGCACTGGAGAAAGAGTAATGAGCTCCAGAATGGCCCAGTTTCCAGTTGCCTTGGTGGCACAGCTGATAGCACAACCAGAATGGTATAATGTGCGGCCTGGGTTCAAGTCCTGTGGAGTGGGCCTCTGTGCACCTTTACGCAGATGACACCATTGTTTACCGTTCTTCATCCGACGTCAGGTGGCTCAACAGCATGCTCGCCTCGGACTTCCGAATTCTCAAGGGCTGGTTTCTAGATAACCAACTAGTCCTCAACACCAAAAAAGAAATCCATGCTGCTCTCCAATCCCTCCTCCTCACCGCATCACCAACCCCCTCTTAAGAAACTCTCCCATAATGGTGATGACCTTGAATCTGTCCCATCCTTTAAATATCTTCGTATCATCTTAGATTCCTCATTTTCCCTGAACACTCATGTCACCCTCCTAACCAAAGCTCTAAACCAAAAGCTGGGTCTGCTCTACCACATGCAACCTTCCCTCACATTAGCTTCATGCCACAAGATTGTGGCTGCCACCCTCCTGCCACTCCTTACATATGGCACCCTGCAATGACTTATAACCAACACAAGCATCCTATCTTGCCTTAAACAGACTTATCATAGGGTGGGAAGGTTTGCCTTAGGGGTCAATGCCTGTCACAACCACTGTGATGTCCTCTCCTTCCTGGACTGGCTAATGTACAAATCCAAACTCCAGTATGCCACGCTGAGTCTAGTGCACAAACTGGTCCACCGTTACTCCCCTGCTTGCCTTACTACACTTATTCAGCTCCAGTAACTACCGTGTGCTCTTAGATCTGCATTACTCCCTCTTTCATACTGTCAAAATCTTGGTTAGCAGTGGCTTGGAGAGCTTTTGCCTTCTCTACGGAGTCTAGCTGGAACTCATTACCACACTCTACCTTATCCTGCAGCTTTTTCATTAAGTTCTAGTCCTTTCTATTACACCACCTCAGTGCCTTATCACTTTGCTCCTGCTTCTGTTGACTCTTGGTCTGGCTCCATAACGCTTTGCATAAATTTTCCCTGTTCACTGATCCTCATGGCCCAGATATTCAAAAGAGTTGAGCCATGCGCAATAGGGTTGTGCCTGCGCAAGTCCGAATTTGCGCCATTCTGCGATATTCAGCAGGAGGCAGTTGCGCCCCCGAAATCATGCTGAGCAACAGCGCAATGATAATGAAGGCATGCGAAACCGAAGGGGGAGGAACCATACATAAATGGCGCAGTGTGATATTCAAAGACTTGAGCAATGCACAACGGTGGAGCAAGTGGAAGTTGCGCCTTAGCAGAAATAAGCCAAAATAAAAAGGAGCAAGGAAGAGGCACAAGAACGCTACAGGGAAGCCACATGTGTCAGAGACAGAGGCACAGACAGGACAAGTGGCAGGAACAGGGCAGGCCAGGGAAAGGCCACAGCAACAGACAGGCACAGGGAAGGTGTGGGGAGCCACAAAGCTCAGAGGCCAGCACAGGTAGGTGTATCCGGTGCAGGGGAGGTAGCAGCCAGGGCAGCGAGGGGAATAAAGAAACAGCTGCTGGGGGGGTGAACACAAGCCAGGGACATGGCCAGTGCCACCTTCCACATGGAGGCCATAATGAGGGGGTTGAGAAGGCGGGCGGCAGAGGGACGTGGCCGTGGAAGGGCCCATTGGCAGTATGCCCCCAACAGGCAGTACCGAGCCCGCACCAGCTTTGAGCTGTACACAGATACTGAGATTGTGGGTCGGTACCGCCTGAACAGGGCAATACTGAGGCGGCTCTGTCAGCTGTGCAGTGATATGATGCAGGCACCCACACGACGGATCCATGCCCTGTCAGTGGAGACCAAGGTAACAGCCTGCATGTGCTTGCTCACCACGGGTACCTTCCAGAGACCAACTGGGGACACCACAGGCATAACCCAGTTGGCCACATTACGCCACCTCACCCAATTCCTCAGCACACTGCTGCCACATGCTGAGGAGTACATCCATTTCCCTTGCACAGTGGCGGAGTGCACAGCAAACATACAGGAGTTCCACAGGGTAGCACGTATGCCTGGTGTGCTAGGGGCAATAGACTGCACCCATGTGGCCATACGCACACCACCTGGCTACGAGGGGGCCGCATACATGAATCGCAAGGGCTATTCCAGCATCAACTGCTGGTGGTGGTGTATTAGCGATCATCAATGTCTGTGCCACGACCCTGGGGAGCACACGATTCATCCATCTGGCACCAGTCGGCACTGTGCCACCGATTCGAGATGGGGACATCTCCACTGGACACCTAGTGGGTGGTAATACCAACCAAATGGACAAAGCTAGGGCCTGGGGGGGCATGACCAGAGGTGCCATGGGTAGTGGCCTACATGGCTTGGGGTAGGGCGATGCTGATCACCAAACTAACCTCCACCCTCTACACACAGGTGACAGTGGATACCCACTCCATCCCTGGCTGATCACACCATACCGGTGGCCCACAACCCCATCGCAGTAACACTACAATGAGGCACTGCGCCACCACCGCCAATGTCATCGGCGGGTGTTAACCGGATGCTGAAGGCAATGCTTCCGCTGCCTGGACACCCTGGCGGTGCCCTACAGCACAGCCCTCAAAGGCCTGTCGGATATTCCTGGCCTGTTGCATCCTGCACAACATGGCCAACAGATGTGGGATAGCTGCACAGATCGAAGAGGGTGACAACGATGGGGATGATGGGGGACGAGCAGTGATGGTGATGGGCAGCCCCCTTAGATGGACGGGACTTCGACTGCTCCGGCTGGCAGCAGCTACAGGACATACCATCACGGAGGAGCACTTCCAGCCAACCGGTAAGTCATGGGGCCATGCACAACCACCATTGGCCAAGACACAACCCACAAACATGAAGGAACCCACACTGTGGGTGCATGCCGTCGAGGGAAGGGGCGGGGCACAGAGGCACACACACACAGCCAGGGATGGGTGAGGATGAATATGCCATGCCAAAGGACACACACACACACACACACACACACACACACACACACACAATGCAACAAATGTGCACAGAGGCCAGAAGGCACACTGACCCAGAACGCACACCCTAGCAACGCACATGCCCACAGGCCACCACGCCACTGCCTGTCCATGTGCGTGTGTCAGATGCTGGGCACCAATGCACTTTGGTATACAGCGCAATGCAGGCATCATCATGCACATGTAACTGTGGACAGCAGCCGGAAGGGTGTGCAGGTGGACTGTGTGTCTGCATGCAGGGCCGGGTACCCACCCGTGCACTGCCCACTGAAACACACAATGCACACAGGGCAGCACCAGACAGTAGCCGCGCTGGGAGACAGGTCAGTCTTGTGACACAGTGCCACGGCCTCCACGGATGCGTGGGCGGCCCCGTCGAGATCCGCCAGCACTGGCAGGCTGACCACTGGCCTCATGGGGTGGCACCGATGATCCCCCAGGGGTTCCACTGCATGAACGCGACCGTGCCCGCGCAGGGGTCTGCAGCACACTGAACAGGCCTGCACCAGGAGTGCTCGGGATGCCCAGAGCTGAACCCGGCGTCGACAGGGTGGGAGTCGCACGACGCCGGGAATGGAGGGGGTGGAGAGTGCACTGCGTGGTGTCAGCGACGCATGGGCACCTGACTGTGTGCCCATTGTGGCCATGACAGCAATGAACGCCTGTGCATGCCTGTCAATGGTAGCGGTCACATCCTCCCACAAACGGTCCATCCATGCCAGGATCTGTTCGGTGTCCCTGCTGCGATGCTCCTCTGCCCACTCCAGAGCCACACACAGTGCTTCCACGGACATTGCAAGCCGCATCTGCTGCTGGACCGATGCTCGCAGTAGGTGGGTGTGCTCATCCAAGAGGTCATCAGCCTCCTTGGCATCCTGTCCCTCAGGGTGTGCAAGTGCCCAATGTTCAGCACCCCTTGAAGGTGGGTGCTACGCACCAGGACCAGGTATGGGCATGTCCACAGGTGGTGCACAGACGCCGCCACTGAACCCTGTACCCCCAGGCCCGGTGGGCGACTGCTGATGCTGCCCCTCTGGCTGCCGCACCCCAGGGCTCAGTGGTGTCGCCGCAGTGGCTGCAACAGTCCCACTGTCCTGATCAGACACCAGTGCTGCCCCACTGGTGCTGACAGGCACAGCTTGGGACTGTGCTGACACGCAGGCCCCCATGGCGGCACCAGCCACAGCCATGGGCGCGAATTGCCCTGCTGTGTGTCCATCCTGTGGTACACACATGTCACTACTCATGATGGTTGTATCACCATCACTGGTGCCGGACTCTGCCCCGGCCACAGCCACAGTGTGCTGGCATCCATGGACGCCAGCACGCTGGGACACAGGCAGGGCTTCCTTCACACCTGTCTCAACGACATCAGTGTGGACAGCCAGGCGGCCCCACTGTCATACAGATCCACACATACCTGTGGAGGTGGATGGTCCCACCTCCGACTCCGTCCAACTGTCCGCAGTGGACAGGCCTACCACCGCGGACCCATGCAGACGCTCAGGATCTGTAAGGGAAAGCAAAGTCGCATTACTGCGTGTGACCTACCCGGCCCCCCCCGACAGACCATGATTTACCATGCAGAGATGGGCCACCGCCCGTCTGGAAGCCACCGACCGGAACTCCCTCTATGGCACTTTGGTGCATGCTTGCAGCAAGCCTGTCCTCCGCTGGGGTGAGCTGTACCACCTCCGGCTGTCCCCCACCTGTTGTAGCACGTGCAGCCCTGATGGCAACCACCTTCTCCTTTACCCTCCTCCTGTCCATACCCATCTTCTTCTTACACTCCTGCATGGAGCGCTGGTGGCTGCTATGCAGGTTCAAGGCACGTGCCACCTCCTCCCATGCAGCAGCATGGGCCTGAGTGGTGCCCCGCTGTCCACTGAGCAGTGGCTCCTGAGCCAGGTAGGCCTCGAAAAGGGCCTCGGTTTTGGCCTTAGTGAAATTCGGCCTCCTCCTCCTCCTCTCACCACTGTTGTCCTCCTCTCCAAGAATGTGCTCGGTCATTATGTAGCCTGTAAGAATGGCAGTTGTTACCTGTGACTGTGCAGTCCCACGCATGTCCCTGAATCCATAGTCCACACTCCCACACAGTATGTAACTCACCAATAAACTGCAGTAACCAACTATGGCCACTGCAGCACATTGTCACACCTTTATAGCGCAATCCATGCAAATGAGGAGAGGAGCAACTTTAATTAGATGCAAATTGCAGTGCTACGCCATTGAATGGCTGATCGGATGATTTGCATATGATGGCTGAATATCACGCTGTTGTGCTTTGCACAATTGTGTTGAACGTGCTGAGCCAATGGCGCAGTTCTGTGGCATGCATAGTACACCTCACTGCGCAAGCCCAGGTTTCTGACGCAGGCGTCTGCCGCGCTGATGATGTGCTGTGCACGGTAGGCAATGCAGGGCACGGCCACCATTGTGCCAGTGGCGCTATAGCAAAGGTCACTACATGGCGCTGTGGCAATGGGCCTTCATAGGCGCAATGGCCCAACTGCTGATAGTCCGCTGTGGCGCTGGCACACAGGCAGCCAATTGCACTACACGCATTGTCGTCCGATGGCGCTGTGCGTGGCCTTGCACCAGGGACCCTTGACCCTGTGCCCGACCTTTGCCCCCTTGGCGCCATGCGTCAGGCATAGGTGGACCTCTATCGCGCTGTTTGGTAACAGCGTGATATGGAATGGCAGCGCTGTACTGCGCAGCGTCTGCACTTGGGGTACCGCGCTGCAGAGCACCATATTGCCTACTATAGCAAACGCAATGGCGCGGAGAAGGGCTGCTCCCTGGTCTGCCATTGAATTGGCCAATCTGGTGGCCACAGTCGAGCCACACCATGGGCCCCTCTTTGGGGAGGCCCCCCTGGATAGGGCAAGGTCCCAGGTGTGGCAAGAGGTGGCCACAGCCCTTGAGGCGGTGACAGGCAGGGGCAGGACAGCGGAGCAGTGCAGGCACTGATATGGTGACCTGAAGAGGAGGGAGCCGGAGCTACTGGCCAGACTAAGGTCACGTGCCAGGAGGGGCATAGTACCACGTCCAGGTAGGGATTCCGTCAACACACTGTTATCGTCCATATGGGTCACAGTGTTGTTTGTGTCCAGCACATAGGGGAGGGACCATATGGGGTTGGCCGTGGCGGTGTTCACAGGGTGTGGGGTGGGTGGGTCTGGCTGGGTGAGGGGCACACTCCTTGGGGCAGGGGGACTTTGCTTCGGGACTGCACTGATGTTCTTCTCACCTTTTTGTCCCTCAGGCCCGGACGAAGTATGTCACATGCGTGCGGAGCGGAGGGTGGTGGAAGCCACAGCCAGGTGGACCGAGGGTCAACAACGGCCACCCGACCAGCCCGATGAGGGTGAGTGACAGACATCCATGATTAATATTGCATGCTGTGTGGCAAGGTGGGCAGTGGGGCATGGCCACCATTCATTGACATCACTGCCATGCACGCCACTGGTTACAGTCAACACTGTCCAGTGGCAATGCATGTCTTGGTGTGTGTCACTGGTGGTGCATGCAAGCACCGGGTGCATGGCTGCGCCACTGCCTTTGCACCACATAGCCATGTCATAAGACGGCCATGGTGGTGCTGTGCGTGACTTGGCTGGTGGGTGTGTGCAGTGTTCCACATGGCTGTGTGTGCCTGGGTAGGCAGGTCCTGTGGACGTGATCACTGCGGCTGGTCACACACCATCACAGTGGTATGTCCCATGGCCATATGCCATGCACAGTGGGCGGGCTGTATTGGGTTGTGCATTCACACCTGTTGACTGTGCTCCCTTGTCCTAGGTGCAAGACATCTGAGGGAGATCAGGGACACCCTGCGGGAACTCCTCACCCTGGCATAGGAGACAGTGACCATCCTTAGATGGCTTGATGAATCGGGGGTCCTACGGAGGCGCAGAGCGAGGGGGAGCCAGAACCTGAACCAGTGTGTGTGACAATAGTCCCTTGATCCCTGACCTCCCATCCCGCCCGGACCCACCCTCACACCCCTCCTATCCCATCCCATTTGTCCACCCCTTCCCCCTGCCCACCCCCACCTTTTTTGCATCCCCCCAAAAAAATGTATATAGTTCTTGTTTATGTAAATAGTTGATTTCTTTATTTTTATAATACATATTACATTTCTATGAATACCGTGGTGGTCTCTGATTTGCAGCAGGCTATAGGTGCTCAGCTGCAGTGGTGTGCATGGCATCAGGGGTGGTGCAGTCATGGGTATGTGTGTGTGTCCATGTGGAGGTGTCTATGGTGTGGGTGTAGATATCAGTCAGTGTCTGTGTTGTGTGTGTTGTTCCCTGTGCACTGGATGACTGTGTGCAGTGGTTCATGACGCGTGCTCTGTGTCCATGGTGCACCCATCGGCCCGTCCATGGCCTGTGCAGCCGACACACATGCCTGTCTGTGACCTGCATGATCTGCTGGCATGTCAGTGGTGGCATTCCCTACGGGCAGACACTGTACCTGTCGCTTTGCTGGGTTGCCCATGTCACTGGTGTGGTGCATGCCTGGCTCAGGTGGCACTGTGGGCAACACGGTCATTATCCACCACTCCATGCTGTGGCTTGTGTGTGTTGCAGGGATGTGCCCACTGTCTGTGGCTTGTGCTCGGATGACACATGGTGGGGTATTGGTCCATGGTGCCTCGCAAGAGGGTGGTTGGCAATTTCAGTGCCATGGTGGACTGTGGTTGTGTGTACGCAGCTTACATGGGCCCACAATGGGGCTTGCTGCCCCACCACTGTGTCCCTGTGTTGTTGTGCACTTGGGTATGGATGGGTGTCTGTCCAGACCCTGTGTGGCATCTGGTGTGGTGCATGCTTCCATGCACCACTGTGGGTGTCTGTGCTGGCTGTTGTGGCCAGTGGTGGGCCGGGGTGTGTTACTGGAATACTGTGTGGAGCGCTGTACCACTGGGGGAGGTGTCAACTACACGACCGTCCAATATGGAGTCACTCTTATGCCAACGCATGGTCAGTATACCTCAGGGGACTGTGCGTGGTGGCACTTTGTCTGCCGTTGTTGCATTGCCGTGTGCTGCAACCTGCTGATGGGTGCTCATGGTGGGGCTGGCTTGCATGGTTCTGTGGTGCACAGGGTTGCATTGACACTGTGGGGGTGGTGGCATGCATGGGGATTCCTGCAGTGGTGGTCACTGCTCATGGGGGGGTGTCTGGGGGTCACGGTGCAGGGTATGCTGTGCACTGGGGGGATGGTGTGGCACAGGGTGGTCTGCCCTCCTTGTGTGCCAGTCACAGCTTGCTGGTAGGTGTCATGGGGCACCATGGCCAGGCTGTGGGTTGGTTGCTTGTCTCCATGGACCAGTGGTTATTCCAGCCCTCCCCTGGTTGTGTAGTGCTTGGGGTGTGAGGAGGGGCAATGTCTGTTCTGCTGTGTGTTCCTGTGCCCATCTGTGGCATGGGTGGTGGGCCCCTACTTCCCTGATTGTGCTGTTACATTGCTCTGCATCTGGGGGGCTCCCTGTTTGCACTATGGCTCCTCTGGACTGCTAAGCTGAACATCCCTTGTTGCGCCATAGCGCATCATATCTGCTCAGCTTCCCCTCCCTAATTGCGCTATGGCGCAGGTTGTGCGATATTCAGACGTTGTCTGTAGGCACAATTTGGCCTGCTCCTTTTTTGAATATCATGTCTGTTATGCATGTGCGCAATAGACTTGCGCTTGCTCCTGCTATTGCACACTTTTTGGGCACAGTTTGAATATCTGGCCCCATATGTATAAGAATCCCTGCTCCCTGACCCCTTCTGTTTATGTAAATATCTGATGTAAGTGTATCTGTAAATGGTACATTTTGTAAATCTGAAAGTGATTAAATCCAACCACTGTAACTGTCATGCCTTTGTAATTTGTAAATGTTTAATTTATGAATGTTTCTGTAAATGATTATTTTTTGTAAATCAGTGAATGATGTAAATACATCCACTGTTACTGCCATGCCATTGTCTATGTTCTGCACTTTTCGGGTCACCGCTGAAAAAGGGACTGTAATGTCTCAGTGGGCTCACCCAGTTACCAAAATTCAAATAAATAAAATAAGTCCCAGCTGAGGCACTTATTTCTTTCTCTCCTCTGTTTGTACATGTTTCACAAAATATGTATACCACGCTCGTTATTGTTAATTTAATGAGCCTCTAGAAAGATTCAATAAAGGGCATTACTATAGCCAGGGTATATAAGAACTTTATTAAATTATGTGTTTTTAATTTCTGTCACGAAAAAGACAATACAGAGATAAGGAATTCTAAAATATCCCCCATGGTATTCAAAGCACAACATTTGGCATGCGTGTGAATTATATCTCGAATTATCTTTTTCTTTCAAAAGAATATCAAATAATAACTCATTGTAGATTTGAATCTTTATCACTAAAAAAGTGGACCTTAGATATAAAAATAATCCTGATTATGAATGTATGTGTGGAAACAGACATGATAAGGATCTGTTTCATGTTGACTCTGACTGTCCGATTTACTCAAAATGGAGAACTATGTATATTTTAGAGATGTTAAAATGATATGCTGCATCTTTAACAGATTGTATGGAAATCTTACTTAAGTCAGTGACTGTAATTGAGGGTAGAAGATATGCGAGGTTCATTGAGGTTGTTTTGAGACATAGAAACAAAAATTGCCTACTAACATGAACTTGGTAACTGTTCTAAATCTTATACTATGATGAAAATATGAATACTAAGGTTGTTTGCTTATTATCATATTTATGTATGTGCCCGCAATTGTCCATATTTATTTGTATTTTTTGTAAACATTATCAACAGCACTGGTCAATCAAATAAAAAACTTAATACTGATACTTGTAGCTTTACAAACTTACTGGACCGATGCCAGTCTCTACTTGTCCATAGACCAACTGAGAATAAAAGTAAATATGATCAATGCTAAATCATTCACTGTATCTTAATAACACTGCATATAAACTACTTTTGGTTTTTAAATCAACTGGACGATACACACATGTGTGTGTGATATATATAGTATATGGTTTGGAGTGATTATGCATAGAAATCAGTAGCTGCTGAAGTGTTGTGCACGTCCTAAAAGTTGTGCATGTTCTAAACGTTACTACGCACATTCTAAAATTTATTGTGCCCACTCTACAATTAATATTCATCAGTTCCTAATTAATATTCATAAGTCTTACACTATCTGTCACCTGATTGGGTCAAACGGAGCGGCTCAATGAAAAAGCCAAACAAACATGGTGGCGCCGGTCAGCGAGCGGTGCACAGGGATGGTTTGGACACATAGTCCATAGTCATAGTTGACTCAATGTTACCAAACCATACTACCGAATTACTGAAACCTTTTTTTTTTAAACAAATACTATGACAGATTTCTCAGGGGTAAGGACTAGAAGGGGACCATATGGTACCACACCAACAGACTTAGCAGTACACACTGACCTACCGACAGTAAGGAGCACTGTACTAAACACAAGGTATGAAACCAGTTAAACAGTCACCAAACATACCTTTTTTTTAAATCTCTGAGAAACCATATACTATAACAAATGAAGTATGGGTGGTCATACACAACTTGCCCTGTGTTTACATCTTGGGACTGAGATACCAGCATGGACCTCTCTTGCTTCACTCTCAAGGTCCATATGCTGGTATCTCAACCCCTTGAGAGAAACACAGGCTCATTGTGTATGGCCTCCCATACTTTATTCCTTATAGTTTGTAAGCTTAAAAACATGGTAAATGTGTATAAGGTCTGTTAGTGCATGTTGCCTCATAACAGCCTTAATTCATATTGTCTCACCTAAGAGTAAGAATGGTTTAAGGTAATGTACAGCACCGATAGTATGTCTTTTATTTTGTTGTAGTACCATTATGGTCCTGATAAAGCGGCAGTTGACACCACAAATTATACAATGGCAAGAAAATTTCTTGCAATCTGATTGGTCGGTGCATACTTGGGACAGTGATGTTATCCCAGCACAATGCCACTGTATCAATGTCCAGCACGCTAAAGACCATATAACATTTAAAAAAAGAATCACCCCATCTCCAACACCATGCCTCAACTGTGCCATTATTTAAAATAAAACCCATATCCACTGTCTTGCCTGTGAGCACTAATCCCATTCACTCTGCCAATAAAAACTATAAGATGCACAAACTAGGTGAATTACAGTAATACCTTTTATTGGACCAACAAAGATTTAAAGAAAATCCTTAAGCTTTTATACCTAAAGGTCCTTTTTCAAAAGGTAATGTCAGTGATCATTAAAAGAGCTTACTTTAAAATCCCCAAAACTTACGCATTCTACACATGAAGTACCTGATGCACATGTTTAGAATATGTAGGTTCTGGGGATTTTAAAGTAAGCTCTTTTTAAGATCACTGTCATTACCTTTTGTAAAAGGACCTTGTAGGTCTGAAAGTTTAAGGATTTTCTGTAAATCTTTGTTGGTCTAATAAAAGGTATTAATTCACCTAGTTTTATGCATCTTGTTGTACAATATGGCAATACACAATTTTTTGAATAAAAATTACGTGAGCATGTGTGCTTTAGAAAAGCAGATACTGAAGTTTGAAAATTAACCACATGAAAACAAATTTGAAATAAAACCATAATTTCAACCAGCTTCACTGTGAGCGCTAAACCTACTCGCTCTGCCAATAAAAACTATGTGAGTGCATGTGCTTTTTAAAAGTAGATCACACTTTAACCACCAATCTGCTGTTCATTTCTAGTGGTATCATACCTCCAGTATTTTGGTGCCTTCATGACCATTTATGCTTCTTCTCCTGGTACACAGCTGGCTGTACTGGGAAACCAGTGACACATGCAGAAAACAAACTCTGAACCACCGTGGCTAATAAAAATAGTCAGGCAGGTGAGCGAGTGAGTGAGTGAGCGAGTGGATGTGGGAGAAGAAACACCATGACAGAGAGGTGTAGGGAGGGAAGCAAGTACAGTATAACTTATGACAGAAACCTAAGGAGGTGGATGCACCATGTAACAGAGAGAGAGAGAGAGAGAAAGAGAGAGAGAGAGAGAGAGAGAGAGAGAGAGAGAGAGAAAAGAGAGCTACAGGTACAGAGGCAGCAGGAGACACCATGTCCATTCGGGGACCTACTTGAGCAGCCTTGTCAGGGGTACTGTAACAATGGCAGCTGCCATCAGGCCCAATAGTGTCAGAAATGCCCTGGCTGTGACACACCTGCTTTGAAAAAACAACTGGCCCTGAGCTATGAGGCATTCCACCCCGTTGTGAGGTAGGAAGGCTAAGCCTTGAGCCATGTCCAGAACTTCTGCTATGTATTGCAAGCACTGGCAAGGGGTCAGAACTGACTTGAGTAGATTGACTGGGATCCCTAGGTCATCGAACAACTGGCTGGTAGTGCCAGGGTCTGAGATAATTGCTCCTTGGACTGAGCTTTGAGCAGCCAGTCATCTAGATAGGGGAAAACATACAGTCACTCACTCCTGAGGGCTGCTGCCTCCACTGCTAAGCATTTGGTAAATACCCGTGGCACATATGACAAGCCAAAGGGTAATACCCTCTACTGGTAGTGTTCCTTCTGGAACAGAAACATGAGGTACTTCCTGTGAGGGGGCAAACCTTGATATGCAGGTAGGCATCCTGCATATTCAGGGAGCTTATCCAGTCCCCTTGTCTCAGGAGTGGCAGCTGACCTTGCAGAGTGACCATTCTGAACTTCTTACACCGAATATAGAAGATCCAGAATGGACCTCATGTCCCCCGTGGATTTGGGGACGAGGAAGAACTGAGAATAGAATCCCATGTTTCTTTGGTGCCTGGGCATGAGTTCTATGGCCCTTTTCTGCATCAGTGAGCATATTTCCTTTAGCAGCACCAGTATGTGATCTGGAGGGTAGGTTGACAGAACAGGAAGAAGGTCTGTGGGCTCCAGAAGTTCTAGAGTGTGTCCTTGTTCTATTATTTTTAGGACCCATGCATCTATGGCCAGTCTCCTCCACTGTTCTAGATGGAGGGAGAAGTGATCCCCGACCACCACCTCCTGACTGAACACTAGATGGGAGGATCAGGGGAGGAGCCATGTTGAAGCAGATCTGGCAGCTGGGACTGGACTTCCAACCCTGGGGTTTTGGACTGGACACCTGTGGTGGAGGCAGGGGCCAGCAAGGCAGAGGTTTCTTTGCATTTGCCTTTGGGCCTGGCCCTGGACCCAGGTCTGTGAGAAGCCTTATGAAAAGGGGTCCTCTATCTACTCTTAGGTTGAGTATTGAAGAGGGAGTGGACAGATCTTAAAGCCTTCCCTGAGGCCTGCAGGTCATTAGTGATGTCCTGCACATGTGCCCCAAAGTGCTTGTGCCCTCTGAAAGGGGCATTTAGGGTGGATTACAGGACATCATCAGCAAACCCAGACACCCTTAGCCAAGTGTGCCTTTTGAGGCAGATGGCAGTGGTAGCTGCCCTGGATAAGGCACCTAAAATATTGTAAGTAGACCTCAGGAGGTGTTTGCCCACATCAGCTGTAGTCTGGAGGAATTTGAGCAGCTTTTGACTTGGAGTTCCCTCTGGGAGGGCCTGAGCTGCTACTTCGGCCTTTTTCCAGAGGATATTCTAGAACTCAATCATTTAGGCCAGGTAATTTGCTATTCTAAGGCCCAGAGTGGTGGAAGCAAAGGGTTCTTACTCCAAAGTCCAGTTTCCTCAACTCTTTGTCTAAGGGGAGAGAACTGAGGTGCTTAGGCACCCTGGATCTGTAATGGGCTGCTTTGATTACCATTGAGTCAGTCTCAGGTTGGCCTGTACAAAAAGCTTCCCTGAGGAGGCCTGGTATAGCTTATCTGCCTTTCTGAACATGGTAAAAATCATATTAGGCCCATGCAAGGCAGGTACTCCACCAGGCTCCTCCTTGTAATGTCTTCTTCCACAGCTTCAAATCCCATAGCAGCCTAGAGCTACTTCATCAAGGAAAAGAAGGAGGGGTCCTCAAGAGGGGACATTGGGGTATATACAGTGGAGTCCTCACTCCCAGAAGAAACAGTAGAACTGTCAGAGGGGCTCCATTCCAGGTCCTCATCCTCCTCATCTTCATCTGGTGGGAGCAGACCTGTACAATATTCATGCTCCTCGTCAATGGGCTCTGAAGGGGTCAACAACGGGAACGAGGACAGTGACGCTTGGGGGAGTACAGGGTATGGTGGTCTGATGGGTGTCGACATGGGGGCTGTTCCAAGCAGCCTCAGTGTTGCTGGGCCTGGGTAAGGAGGAGGTGCTGTATGATGGCTGCAAATGAGGAGAGCACCATCTGGACATTGATAGTGGCCTGCATAGCAGGAGCACCTTGCGGCAGCAACAGGGGTAACTTGAACCCTGACGTCGAAGCACCAGCACTGGTTAAAGAGGGTTCAGCAGAGCTCACTGCCAGCTGACCTTGTGGGTCTGGAGGTCTGAGCAGCAGGGTTGGTGGTGGCAACAAAGGCATACCTGATGTTGATGGCCCTTTGCCAGCCATGGAGTGTCCAGTGGAACTCACTACCAAAGCGAGCCTGGAGGAAACTGAAGCCTGGGAGGCAGGAGAGGTCGATGCCGAAGCAGGTGATGGCACTGCACTGGTTCAGGCTGAAGTTAACAAGGACGAGAACTGCACCTGGGGGGACAGTCCTTGCTTCGTTCCCTGTCCCATTGAGTGTGTTTTCCAGAGGATTTGTCCCAGGTCTTAGAGGCTTGAGAACTCATGAAATTGTCTGGTGATGGGGTAGAGCTCTTCCCCTGGGGCCCCTACTCCATTCTGGCTACCTGTTGCTCTAGCAGGAAGGAGCACAGAGTTTTCTGATGGTGCCACTGCATAGCTTGATTGCACTTCTGGCAGAGCTCACAGGCTTGGATGTTGTGATTCGGGCCGAGGCAGCAAACACAGAAGTTGTGCTCGTCTCTGGAATATATCTTCTTATCTTATTGGGGAAAAACGAAGCGTGTAGGGGCAGATTAGCAGGATTAAAACAGGGAAGAGATGGGCACAAGACCCGGGGGAGCAGGCTGAGGTACTAAATGAGTACTTCACCTCAGTTTTCACCAAGGAAAATGGGGGTGCTGCATCATACATGGGAGGAGACAGTGATACTGGGGGGGGGACCCTTACTGATCTGTGGGTCTGGGGAGAGGGGGAGGCATCACTGGCAGGAGGGGGGAAGCTAAGCAGGGAGAAGAGGTAGCGGAAGTGGAAATCACAGCAGAGAGAGTGAGGGAAGCCCTCAGGTCCCTTAAGATGGAGAAGAAAAAATTACTCACCTTAGTAATGTTGTTTCTTCTAATGGAGTCTTGCTATATTATGACAATTGCAGTGAGTCCCCATCTTCGAACTGCTCCGGAGGTGAAATAGTTAACTTTCCATGCAAGCATGGAACTTCGGTTGAAAACTCTGTCTGTTGTTCTTCAAACGCAAACTGTCAGATCTTTACGAGCTAAAACTCACTAAGGCTCTGTGTGGAAGCTGTAAACCTACACTAGCCAGCTGGCTACTAACATAAACACTCATTTTTTGGCCTCAAACAAAGACTCAAGTCAGGAGACCCAAAAATGCAAAAACACAACACCAATTCACCCAAAAAGGCGGGTGAAAAACAACAAGGTGGGCATCAAAAAAGTGCCAACACTGTACTGCTTACCCACATCCCCAAAACAGAGGTTCTGAGAGGGGCAGGCAGGAAGGGAGGTCATAATATAGCAAGACTCCATTAGAAGAAACAACATTACTAAGGTGAGTAATTTTTTCTTCAAACAACATGAAGTCTTGCTATATTATGACAATTGCAGACTACACAGCAGTACCTCCATGGAGGAGGGACAGAACCTACTTAGGGAATAGGCTCTGAAGCACGGCTGTGCCAAACCGAGCATCACTCCTAGCCTGGATGTCCAGGGAGTAGTGCTTGGTAAAAGTGTGAACTGTTTTCCAGGTAGCTGCTTGACATATTTCTAGAATAGGAATGTCTCTGGCAGCAGCCAGAGAAGCAGCTGTACCTCTGGTAGAGTGAGCCCTCAGGCCTGAGGGAGGAACTTTACCCAACTTCTCGTAGCAGAATTGGATACGAGACAATCCACCTGGCAATGGATCTTTTAGTGGCTGGCTTCCCTTTACCAACTTCGCCATAAGTGAGGAACAGTTGGAGGGAGTCAAACCTATGACCCTTGGTACGCTCTATGTAGTAATTAAGGGCTCTCTTCACATCTAGGCTATGCAGCCTCCTCTCACCAGAGGAGGAGGGTCAGTGAAGCACACTGGAAGAGAAATAGATTGATTAAGGTGGAAATCTGAAACCACCTTAGGTAGGAACTTTCTGTTAGTCCGGAGGACCACCTTATTCTGTGAAAGGAGATAAACTCCTGCTCCACTGACAACGCTTGTAATTCACTTATGCGTCTGGCAGAGGTGATGGCTACCAGAAACACAGTTTTCCAAGTCAAGTACTTGAGCTCAGCTGAAGACAAGGGCTCGAAGGGGGGGTTGCATAAGCTGAGCAATGCAAACATTAAGATCCCAGGCAGGGCAGGATCCCTGAATGGAGGGTTGGTGTGAAGCAATCCCTTAAAAAAATTGGAAAATACAGGATGAGCTGAAAGAGAAGAGGATTTACCTGCTGAAATAAAAGCAGACACAGGTGCCAAATGCACCTTCAGGGTAGCTGGTCTCAGCCCCAAAGAATTCAGATGGACAATATAATCCAGGACTGTGGGTAGATCAGCAGAGTCTGGGGAAATATGCTTTTCCGAGCACCATATGGAAAACCTTTTCCATTTGGAATTATAAGTAGCCCTGGTGGAAGGCTTCCTTGAGGCCTTCACTATATCCATTACACCTTGGGAAAGGTGTAAATCAGCAAACTCTAATTCTTCAAGAACCAAGCCTTGAGATTGAGAGATTTGAGATTGGATACCAAACCTGTCCTGGGCACAGGTTAACAGATTGTGATTCCTGGGAAGGCACAGGGAGGATGAACTGCTAAGGACAGTAGGAGGATACCAGGTTGTCTGGCCCAATCTGGAGCTATCAGAATGACTTTGCAGGATTGGGATCTGATTTTGACTAGCACTTGAACAGGAGAGGAAAGGAGGGAAGGCATAGAGGAACTTCCTTCCCAACTGAGGGCTAAGGCATCCAGGGGAGTGAACCCAACACTGGGGCCTGCAGCAAAAAGAGGAAGCTGGTGATTGTCTGGGGCTGCAAAAGATCTATCTAGGGTGCCCCATCTGGCAAATACTACTCCCAAGACCAGGGGATCCAGTGACCATTCGTGATGGCCCTGGGAAATCCTGCTGAGAGCATCTGCCAGGACATTGTCCTTGCCTGGGAGGTGGACTGCCATAAGGGAGGTTTCAGGAGTAAGCCAGAGACCACTAACTCATCGCTTGGTGCACAAGGCGTGGACCGAGTGCCTCTTGCTTGTTGATGTACCACATTGTAGTGGTGTTGTCTGTTCTGACCTGTATAATCTTGTTCTGAACAGATTTGGAAAAAGCTGAAGTGCTAGAAAACTGCTCTGAGCTCCAACAGGTTGATGTGGAGCAGAGATTCCTGGGAGACCACAGACCCTGGGTGGTGAGGTCGCCCATGTGAGCTCCAGCCCAAGAGGATGCATCTGTAAAGGATTAGAGAGTGAGACTGAGTGGCAAAAGGAACCCCTTGTCTCAGGTTGCTCTGATCCTGCCACCACTGTAGGGCTTGGATCAGGGTTCAAGTTACTGGGATCAACTTGGTAAGAGGATCCTTTCTTTGAGACCAAAAAGCTCTCAAATGGAAATGGATGTCCCTCATCTGAAATCTTGCTCCCTGCACAACTGCTGTGGAAGCAGCCATGTGTCCTAGAAGCTGCAGAAAATGCCTTGCTGGCCGGGAGACCTGCAGGGTGAATGAGGAGGCCAGGGAGACTAGGGTCTTTGCCCTGTCCAGGGGAAGGAAGGCCCTGGCTTCCTGTGTGTTCAGTTCTGTGCCTATGAAGGTAAGAAGCTGGACAGGCTCTAGAACTGACTTTGAGAGATTCAGAAGGAAACCTAGAAAGGTAAGCAGTTGCTGCGTTATCTGAAGATGTAAATTGACCTGGTCTGGGGACTGGCCTACTATGAGCCAATCATCCAGGTAAGGAAAGATGGCAATCTTTTGCCTTCTTAGGTAGGCAACTGCTACTGCCAGGCATTTGGTGAATACCCTTGGAGCAGAAGTGAGGCCGAAGGGCATTGCTCTGAACTGGTAGTGGCCTGAGGGCAGCTCGAACCTGAGGTATTTTCGATGGGAGCTTCTGATGGGAATATGGAAGTAGGCATCCTTGAGGTCCAGGGAACCTAGCCAGTCCCCTGGCCTTAGAGAGGGTAGGATAATTCCCAGAGTCACCATTTTGAACTTTGGCTTTAAAAGGTGCTTGTTTAAGTATCTGAGATCTAGGATGGGCCGCCATTCTCCTGTCTTTTTTGGGGTAAGGAAGTACCTGGAGTACAAACCTTTGCCCTGGTGTAGGGGAGGAACCCTCTCCATGGCTCTGAGAGCCAGGAGGGTGAGAACCTCTGCCTCTAGGGCAGAGTGCCTCTGATGGAGTTGCAGGTGGAAAGATCTGGTTCTCAGCTTTGGAAATTTTTTGAAGCTGAGAACCAGTCCCTGGCTTACTACTTCCAGGACCCACTTGTCTGATGTTAAAGACTTCCAGTCCTGGACAAAGTAAGCCAGCCTGCCCCCCTACAGGTAGAGAAGAATCGGCCCTGGCAATCCCGTCAGGGTGCCTGCTTGGCAGGGGCTTTGGGCTGAGGGGTGGAAGCAGGCCTGCTTGTACCCCGTCTGCCTCTCCCTCTAAAGAACCCCCTCTGAGCATAGGCGGAGGAGGAAGCTTGGGTTTGGTAAAAAGGCCTATGAAAAGGCCTGCCCCTGCCTCTAGGAAGCTGCTTTTGAGGAGTGGCCTGCCTTTCCTTGGCCTGTGCACTCCTATAGGTGTTCCTATATTCATCCATTTTTCTTCATGTAATTCTCTGTTTGCTCCCCAAACAGAGAATTGCCCACAACAGGACAATCCATGGCCTTAGACTGGGTATCTTGAGACAGGGTAGTACATCTGAGACAAGCCATCCTGCAAAGTGCCACAGATGTAGCCATGACTCTTGATGAAACATCATTAGAGTCCACTGCAGCATGAAATTGCACCTTGGATGCCTCAATACCATCCATAGCCACCTGTTCCAGCTCCCTGGCAAGCTGGTCAGGGACTTGTTTTGCTAGGGCCAGCACAGTATCCCATCTGGATTTCTGGTACCTAGCAGCATAAGCCATATAATTTGCCTGTCTGAGTCCCAAATATGCTGCCATGTACTGTTTCTTTGCCATAGCATCAATCTTCCTGGAGTCCTTCTCAGGGGGTGTGAAGCTAGGGGAATATTAGCCTTGTCACAGGCTGCAGCCTGCACTACCCCCACATGGCTGCATTGTTGAGTGAGGAAATCAGTGTCGGAACCTGATAAGGTATACCTCTTGTCCATCCTTTTATCCACAGGAGGTATAGTGTGAGGAGTTTTTAAAACGTTTACTGTCTGTTTCGAAAGATTTATGCAAAGGAATAGACAGTCTCCTAGACTCTGGAATATCCATCATTTCTACATAGTCCGCTCCTCTTGATCATCAACAGCTTCCTCAACAGGGAGCTGGAGAGTTTCAGCAACTTTTTTATAAAACATGAAATGAGAAGGGGACTCAGAAAGCCTTGGAGGAGAAACCCCTAAGAGTCTATCTGGAGAGATGTCCGGTTCAATGGGCACATCCAGATCTTCAAAACCATATTCACTCTCCTCATATTCCTCTTCCCCCTCCTCCAGTTCACAAAAATCCTCAAAATCATAATCTTGAACCGGTGGAACCGGCCGAACCGAACACCTCCCTGATGGTGTCGGTTCGGTCAGAACCGGGGAGAGAGACTGGACAATTTGAATTGCTTTAGCTATTTCTTCAGCAGTTGGGGAGATAACTTTTGGCTCTATGCTAGCTGACTTTCTAGTCCTTTTTGCTGGAACCGGCTCCTCAGAACCGGCTCTTCATTTGCCCGAGGAAGTATCGCCCTGGTCAGAGGACACTTCCTCCGGTTCGGTTGGTACCGAACCGGGCTGGCCATCCGATCAGCGGACTTTTTGGCCTCCCTTTCCCTGAGCCTACCAACTCTCTTATCTATGGTGGCAGCAGGAAATTCTGACAAATCTGCAGTCTGAATTGAGGTGGTCAAACCCCAGACAATAGACACATGTGGTGTGTGGGTCAGCCTTAGCAAAGCTTCCCACAAACACTACAGTGTTGAAACCCAGTGGGTCCGGTTTTTCTTTGGTTTCTCAGACATAATGCCAGCCTAACCAACTTGCCCGTTTATGGCAATCCGCCAAGCAAGACACCCTTATCGGTTCCCAACCATGTCACAGTCGTGGAAAAACCGTAATGAAATCCAGTTTTTAGAACCGATAAGAACGGGAACTGCACTCTAAAAAGGACTAGTAGATTTAAAGATTAACCTGATCGGTTCTAACCGAACCGATAATGAATTACAAGTTCCACACAGAAAACTAAATGTAAAACCTATCTATTACTTACATTACCACAGACAGAGCTTGAACCGACCGTTGTGGTTTAATTATTCTGAAAACCGACAAAATAATACTTTAAAACCAACAAAATGAACCGAGCAGAAGGAGAAATCTCCGGAGTGACTGTTCAGTGAGGCGGAGTAAAGAATCTGACAGTTTGCGTTTGAAGAACAACAGACAGAGTTTACAACCGAGCTCGCGCTCTAAGTTCCATGCCTGCATGGAAAGTTAACTATTTCACCTCCGGAGCAGTTCGAAGATGGGGACTCACTGCAATTGTCATAATATAGCAAGACTTCATGTTGTTTGAAAGCACCTGGGCCAGATAATTACATCCCAGAGTGCTGAAGAAACTTGCGGATGTCCTGGCGAAACCCCTGGTGGAGCTTTTCACCATCTCTCTGAGGACAGGGTGGGTGCCCCAGGACTGGAAGGTGGCGCATATAGTGCCTATCCACAAAGGGGGATCAAGGGAGGAGGCAGGGAACTACAGGTCTGTCAGTCTGACATCGGTGGTGGGCAAGGTGATGGAGGGCATTGTCAAGGAGAGGCTGGGGGGGACCTGGAAAAGTCAGGGTGCCTGGACAATAGACAGCATGGATTCATCCTGGCAAAATCTTGTCAGACAAACCTTGTGGAGTTCTATGACTGGGTGACGAGTGCCTTGGCCTGGGTAGACCAGTGGACATCCTCTTTCTAGACTTCAGCAAGGCATTTGACTCTGTTCCTCACGAGGGCCTGTTAGATAAGCTGGGAGAAATGGGGGTGGGGAACCAGATGATCAGATGGATAGGCAATTGGCTCCAGGACTGGGCCCAGAGAGTCGTAGTTGGTGGGATAGTCTCATCCCCAAGGAGGGTCATTAGTGGGGTCCCACAGGAATCAGTCCTTGGGCCCCTCCTGTTCAACGCCTATGACTCTGACATAAGGACAGGTATCAGGAGTGAGATGAGTCTCTTTGCGGATGACTCAAAACTGGGGGCGGTGGTGGATGGGGAGGAAGGGAGGGTGGCCCTACAGGGGGACCTGGAGGCTCTGGAAAGATGGTCTAGAAAGTGGAAGCTGAGGTTCAGTGCAGGGAAATGCAAGGTACTGCACCTGAGTGGGAAACCCGGCCAAGTGTACACCCGGGGAAATGCTACAAGTCTCGATGGCTGAGAGGGACCTGGGGTGGTGGTGGATGTCAAGATGAACAATTCGGAGACTTGTAGGAGGGCAGCAGCCAAGACCAACAGGATTCTGGGATGTATCGTAGGGATCACCTCCAGAAGGAGAAGTGATACTCCCTCTGTATAACAGCTTAGTGAGGCGCTCTCGAGTACTGTGCAGTTTTGGAGGCCACACTTAAAGAGGGACATTAAACTCCTGGAGAGGGTCCAGAGGAGGGCAACCAGAATGATTTGGTGCTTGGGGGACAGAACATATGAGGAGAGGCTCGAAGAGCTAAATATGTACACATTGGAAGAGAGAAGGGACCGGGGGAAAATGATAGAGGTCTTCAGGTACATGAAGGGGTAAATAGAGGAGGAGCAGTCAGGGTGCTTCGAAGGAAGGAGGAGGGGGCCACTAGCGGGCATGGGTGGAAGCTGGAGGGGGGAAGATTCAGGGATGAAAGGAGGAGGTGCCTCTTCACTGAGAGAGTGGTGGAGCCATGGAATGCACTGCCTAGGGGGCTGGTGGAGGCAGAGAAGGTGGAGGGGTTCAAGAGGGGGTGGGACAGGTACGGGGAAGGGTTCTGGAAGCAAAATCCAATGCAGCGAGAATATCCGGAACTGGGAAGGGAGAAGCCGGAGAAGGCGAGGGAGGCAGCAAGGTCAGCTCCCAGGGTGGGGGCTGACCAAACGAGCAGACGGGAAAGACCATTAGGCCTATTCTGCTGGCATTTTAGTATGTTAGTAGTATCACAGCAGCGATGGAAAAGTTTAGTGGGTTCTTGCATTCTCGACATACACAAAAATGGCAATCACTTTAAAATAAAGTGATACTACTAAAGAGAGCGAAACAAAACAATCAGAACTCCTTTTTTCAATGGACTGAATGACAAAGTCTCCATGGAGTCCACGCAAGTATGACTGACAGCAGGAAAAGAACTGAGGAGGGAGCGGGGCCGCTTATATACCACAGGACTTCATTGTCTGACGTCATCATGGGTGGCCCCTAATAGACTGCTAGAGAAAGGTTTCTGTGTGGTCCTAGTGCCTGATGGTTATAGTCCTAAAGGTGTGACCTGATGAAAGACATATCCTGAAAGAAGATGATCCCCAGCCATATGTCAAAATGTGCAAAAATGTGTTGACCCTTAGGGCTACAAGGAAGTGCAAACACACAAACTATTGTGAAAAGACCAAAAAGATAAAGTGCTAGGGAGAAGTTTAAAGGTGGCTATACCACTAAAGAAAGAGTTACAGTACCTATCACCTATACAGCCAGTGGAACCTAAGCTCTGTACACTTTGCCTGGCACTTTTGGAGTTTTCTCCACTGGCCAAGGTCCAAGTTGTCCACGTCAACATGAACAAGCAGGGTGGTATGCACTCCTTCCTACTGTGTCAGCAGCGGACTTCATGCTTGCCCATGTGATAGGAGCAAACAAACAGCTAGTGGCACCTTCTAACATGTTGGTAAGGCACTGCACAAATATTTGCTGTACCAGCAAGTGGTGGCCCAGGTGTTCTGAGTTTTTGGGAGTACGATTATTGGACCTGTTAGCTTTCTGGAAAACAGGAAGTTGGGGCTTTTTTGCACCCATTCCCTTCAGCACGGTACCCTGCATTTGCCCTGCCATAGACAGGTGGTCTCCTGTATGCCTTCCATCCAACAAGGCCTGGACAAACTGGACTTTCATGATCCAGATAGCTCCAGACAGACTTTACCAGTTCTAGAATCAGGATCTTCACAGCCTCAGTAAGTCCCACATCTACTCCCCTCTGTCTTGACCTGCTTATAAAGTCTAAAGGACTGGACAAGTACCCAGACTTGCAGTCCCTTCTCCTGACAACTGGGTCCCTGAATGGAAACAGTTACAGGCTTGCAAAACCTACTGCTGTAAGTGGAAAAGGTTCTCATATTGGTGCAAGGGATAGGGATTGTCCCCACTCAGACTCTCAGTTCGAGCATATCATGTCAGTTCTCCATGTTCTGCATTGGTTGTCAGTGTGATGGAGCATCAACTTCAAGGTGTGATTGTTAACTTACAAGTCCCTGCACAGTCTGGGTCTGGGCTGCCTGAAAGATTTCCTGACCCTTTACACTCTAGTTGTCCCCTCCAGTCAGCAAATGTGAATCTTACGGTAATTCCCTGATCTCATTTGAAGTCCTCAGATGACAGGACATTCAGTATGGCTGCTCCAATCCTTTGGAATGTCTTTCCCCAGAATGTGAGAAATTTGCCATCCCTGACGATATTCAAATCTCGCTTGAAGACCCACCTATTTTTGCTGAGTTTTGAATCTGGTCCTGCTGTATAACTTCTGTGTCATATTATTTTAGTTGTAAACATATTTATGAGTGATTTAATTGGCTTTACCCATTTTATTGTGAAGTGCCGAGAGCCTCTGGGAATGAACACTGTATAAATTAAACTACTTCACCTTGCTTTGCCACTTTACTGCTCTTTGAAACATAACATATCCTCAGCTACTTCTGATCCCTGTTCCTGTCAGGTCTGCAAGTTATGTCCCTTAAGGTGCACCTGGCTGCCATTTTGGCATACCAGGTTAAAGTCAGTGTTCAGATGGTGGGTCAGGAGAAAGTGGTTGTCCACTTTTTTCAGAGGGCCAGACCATCCATCCCCTATGGTGCATGAACTGTTTTCACTGTGGGGCTTATTGTTGCTTTTCGTCTGGCTTATGGGCAACTTGTTTGAGCCTATGGATGAGTGTCATTTATCACATTTGTCACTTAAGACTGGATTTTTGGTCCCCATCACCCCAGTCAGACACGTGAGTGAACTCCATGCACTAACTGTGGAGTCCTCACAACTGGTTTCCCACAAGAACAAGGTCGTCCTATGTACTGTACCCATGAAAAATTCCATCTTGACCAGGTTTTGATGTTTTCTGTGTATTTCAAAGCTTCATACTTTGGATACTGAGTAACGCCACATTCATAATGTCCTCTGGTGTCTGTTCTCATCCTGAGTGTTTGGCGGTATTTTACGGTGTGGCTCATCAGTTGTTTACCTATGCTGAAGCCACCAATGCAAACTGGAAGTCAAACAGGCCACTGGCAGGTGGATTACATCCTGCATTACTACTGGGAAGGAGCCACCTGATAGTTTAAGGGTTCACTCCACTAGACATACTGCTGCCAATGTAACTGCTGGCAGGTACATTGCCACTGCATTGATGTGTAGGGATGTTACCTGGTCAAATGCACATATTCATATCCCATTACAGCATTGTTGCACACAGTCGCTGAGATGCTGCATTTGTGTCTCACATCCTTCAGTCACTATTAGCATAAATATTTGAATGCATGTCTTTCCCTCCTCCACAGGACTAAAATGAGTCAAGTGTGGATAGTGAACTGAATTTAGGTAGTTAGAAGAATTGGTTACCAAAAGGGTTAGGTGACCATAACACTTCTACTTGTATTCCATTCACATCCACACAACCCACTCAACATCTCCTGGAAGACTCATTTCAGTACCAGTTTCCAGAGTGCAGATCTGAGAGCAGTGGAGGAGGGGTTGGAAGACCAGATGATTCGGAAGTAGGAGAAGTCAAGCTTGAAGATTGTTCAGATGACTGAGCATGCTCAGTGGAAGACTTCCTATGTATTGACGTGAACTAAATACTAGCAGTAGAACTACATTACCTATGTAACCCCCATACAAATGAGGGTTCCCAAAAAGTCTTCCTAGTGCTTGCCTAAATGCTCGATGCCCGGTTGGTGTTCGACGCTATAGCCGTTTAAATGTTGCTGCCAGTGAGCACCTTTAAAGCCTCCATGTACTATCTCTTTAAGTGCTGCCTGATTGCAGATATAATTAGTCTGAATGGGGGGTATGAGTGTTTCCCTGATCAAGTCCCGCCCGGGCTGCTGAATAATCACTCTGTTTCTGCCATCGCTAATTGTGCAGAGGGAGTCCTGCTGAAAGATGTAACTAATTGCTGGTAATCATTTAGAGTAGTGATGATAATGCAGTGTGTTCTAACCTGCCTTCATTGCAGCAAGGACTGTTCGGTTTAGCTCCACCATTTTGGTCCCAAACTGCGGATTGGACCAATCAGTATTTTGGGACTCTAAAATGGGCCTGTAACTGAAGGGGATATATGGAGCCAGACTCTGAGAATTGTAGTTTTGGACTGTTGGTGCCTTTTGCATCAACAGGGGAGTATGTTGTGACTGACAGCAGACTCGACCAATCTAACCTTTTTGGATCTGAGGAAATCCTGAGCTGTCTGCTGGCAAGCCAGATCTAAGTTGGAAGCTGAGAAAGCAACAGCTCATATAGCTCGAGCAGCTGTTTTGTGCAGTAGTTCACGCGGGAGAACTGTGGAAGGCCTGACTTCTGGCCTGCTTGCCTGTTTTCTGCCCTGAGAGCGAAAAGAGAATTATTTTCAGACTAAATCTGAGCTGTGTGCTTTTAAGCAAGCTGCTGAATTGAGACCAGGCTTAACCTGTAGAAGACCGCAGATTTTGCTGAATGCGATCGGCCTGTCAGGAACTCCAGCTACTTCTCAGTTCTCAGTCTGAGAAGGGACTTTGCCATTGTGACTGAGGAGCACTTTGCTTGGTACAGTAATATCTTCTGGTATATAAGTGTGCTGTGTACTGAATGGGGGTCGCGATTTAGTTCCCCTGTTGTGTGAACTGTATAATTATTGCTGGAAGCTGAACCCAGCACCCAACAAACTAAATCAGTGGCTAGTCCATGCAGCTGGGCTTGCCACCAAGGGCCCTGCCAGATTACCCTACTGCACAGAGAAGAGGCATCGACGAGAGATCAGCCCAGGGATCAGCCTCTGCTGCTCCTGGCACTCCACAGAGGTCACCTACTGTCTCAATTTTCATCCCTCCTGTGTCCAGCCTTGGGGAATCATGAGTAAACACCAGGGTAGCTCCCTGCAACATATAGCTATATCAAAAGCATGTCATCTGATTATCTTGCTGTTTTGTTTCCACAAACTGAGCCCGCCGGCTCCGGATTACAATTAGGGAGTGTACATGTTGTTTCTTTCCTCACAGGGCCCCGACCAGCTGCAACACCGGCCTACCATGGGCAACGGTCCTGGCTAGCCTTTTCCTCCATCCTGGGTACCCAGAGAGCGTGACTGTTAGGGACTCTGACTGCATGCACTGCTGTGTGATTTATAGAGCCAGTAAGCAAATTAACCTGATTACCACCCCCCCATCCTTGTTATAGCCCCCTGAATAAATCAGATCTATTCTTTTTCTGAAATTCAACCAGACTGTGTTTCTAGTTTGTGCCTGAGGTATTATTGTTGTCATTTGTGCTGACTAACCTTGTTTTACTGGGGGTCCCCGGGTTCGAACTGGAGAGACCGACTCTGAGGGTAAGTGCAAACTGTGTGGGTACTAGCCAAGTATATCAGGGTATTGTGAAAGTAATTATTGTGTGGGCCACTAGCAGGAACAGAGGAGGGTCACAGTGTCCCAGAGGGCTGTGCCCTGGTAAGTTTGACCACTACCAACCCTGACCTCTGGGTGGAGGCACTCGTTACCGAACCTAGGCCCCTTAACCTGCTACTAGCCAAGCAGGCAGGGGTAGTAGCCCTTGGGATAACACCAACTAGGGGTTACCTATAAGAACCTATTCTTGCGATATGTGCCTGATGCTCCCCTGTAGTGTACCCCTTTCCTGCCCAATTATCTAAAGTGGCGGTCTCCTCCAGGCAATCAACTAGTTCAAAACCTACTTTACTAATTGCCACCAGGTTGTGCTCCTGGCTGAGGTAATCTCCTCCTCCTCTCTCCTCTCTCCTCACTGAAACTGAATGCCCTTAAACTCCATACTGGTGCCCATTCTGTTCTCCATCTACTTAGATGACCACTCTTCAGCCTTTGCCTCCTCACCCACGCTCTTGTATGCAGATGCCAGTCAGTTTCATCCAGCCCTGCTGAACTCTACCTGTTTACAAAATGATTTTGATGGGTCCATTCAGTTTAGTTAAAACAACTTCTTTATGAGAAAAGAAAAACTGTAGCCACACTCTTCAGCACAAAACAGATTCAGCAGCCTCTCTGCAACCCCTCACCTCACCACCCTTGACAATTCCACAACTGAGCAGGCAAATCATTTTAGATATACGGGCACCTGGCCAGACCAGCACTGGGACTTTGCTCACCATATTGATGCCATCTGTACTAACCTTTATCCAAGAGTCAGTTCTCTGTACTGCAAGAGGAAAAAATTACTTACCATAGTAATGTTGTTTCTTCTAATGGAGTCTTGCTGTATTCTGACTATATGCCATTAGCCCCAGCACTCGAACTGCTCCGGAGAGGAAAGGGTTAACTCTATGCAGGCGCATAGAATGTTGAGCTCGAGCTTGGTTTTCAAACCTCTGTCTCTGGTACATATCAGTGCAACCATCAGATTCTCACTAGCACTATACTAACTAACTAATAGCTATAGAAATTGTGTCAATTTTGGCCATAGGCAACAAATGCTTGGGTCCAAAAGACTCAAGTCGAGAACCCAAGAAGAACCATATGTAGATAGCGAAAATGCAATAACAATAACATAAAACAAAAAGACCTCACCTGGCCAGGAAGGGTACAAAGGTACACATCTGGGGTGCAACACTGTACCTGCCAACCCCCATCCCAAAAGACTAGGTTCTGAGAAGGGAGGCAGGGAGGGAGGTCAGAATACAGCAAGACTCCATTAGAAGAAACAACATTACTATGGTAAGTAATTTTTTCTTCAAACAACATGAAGTCTTGCTGTATTCTGACTATATGCAGATTACCAAGCAGTTCCCCCCTGGAGGAGGGAATAACAGAACCTTACTTTGGGAACAAACTCTGCAGTACTGCTGTGCCAAACCTAGCATCATCCTAGTCTGGGTGTCCAGAGAGTAATGCTTGGTGAATGTATGGACTGTTTTCCAGGTGGCTGCTTACAGATTTCCACCAAGGAATATTCCTAGCTGCTGCCAGGAGGCAGCAGTACCCCTGGTTGAGTGAGCCCTTAGGCCTGAGGAGGGCTCTTTCCCCAGTTTTGAATAGCAGAATTGGATAAAAGAGACAATCCAACTGGCAATATATCTTTTAATGGCAGGTCTACCTTTTCCTGCTTCTCCATAAGTAAGAAATAACTGGGTACAATCATTCCTATGGGCCTTAGTATACTCTATATAATAGCTAAGTTCCCTCTTCACATCCAGACTGTGTAACCTTCTCTCCCCTGAGTAAGAATGGTCATTGAAAAACACAGGCAAAGTCGTAGATTGAGTCAGATCAAAATACAAAACCACTTTAGGAAGAAACTTTCTATTTGTCCTAAGGACCACCTTATCCCTATGGAAGGAATTAAAGTCAGGTTCAACTGACAGAGCCTGCAATTTACTGATTCTTCTGGCAAAAGTAATGGCTACCAGGAGGACAGTCTTCAAGTCAAGTACTTAAGCTCAGATGAGGATAAAGGTTCAAGGGGGCTGCAAAATCTATGCGATGCAGACATTCAAGTTCCAAGCAGGTGTAGGCTCTCTGAAGGAACCAGACCTTTAAAAACTTATTAAAAACAGGGTGAGATGCCAGAGAAGATCCCTTCCCTGCAGAAAGAAAAGCACAGACAGCTGCCAAATGCACTTTAAGGGTAGCAGGCCTGAGGCCTACGCTATTAGGATGAACCAGATAATCCAGGGCTGCAGCAATGCTCGCAGAGCCTGGTTGTATGTCTCTATCAGAACACCAAATACTGAATCTTTTTCATTTAGAATTGTGAGTTTTTCTAGTGGAAGGTTTTCTAAAAACCTTAAGGATATCCATCACCCTTTGTGAAAGATGCAGACCTGCATACTCTAACTCTTCAAGAGCCAAGCCTTGAGCCTGAGAGATTGAAGATTGGGATACCAAATCCTTCGCTGAGAGGAGATCAGAAGGTCATGCCTCCTGGGCAGAAACAGGGGAATTGAGACTGCCAGGGACAGCAGCAGAGGATACCATGGTTGTCTGGCCCAATCTGGAGCCACTAGGATCACTGTGTAGATGGAGACCTGATCTTGATCAGCTCTCTGAATATGAGTGGAAAGGGAGGGAAAGCATAAAGAAACCTGCTCGTCCAGTCTAACAGGAGAGCATCCAGGGGAACAGTCCCCAGGACTGGAGGTCTGCAGCAGAACAGAGGAAGTTGATGATTGTCTGGGGCCACAAAGAGATCTATCTGTGGAGTGCCCCATCTCCTGAAAATTACTTGGAGGACATGAGAATTCAGGGACCACTCGTGATGACCCTGAGATATTCTGCTTAGAGCATCTGCCAGCACATTGTCCTTCCCTGGAAGGTGAACTGCTGTTAGAGAAGTTTGAAGAGAATAGGCTAGTGACCATACCTTCATAGCTTCCATGCACAAGGCCATGGACCAAGTGCCCCCCTGCTTGTTTGTGTACTACATTGTAGTGGTGTTGTCTGTCCTGATCTGCACCACTTTCCCTTTGACTGATTCTGAGAATGCCTGAAGGGCTAGATACACAGCTCTGAGCTCCAGAAGACTGATGTGAAGGAGAGACTCCTGCTGTGACCAAGTACCCTGTGTGGTGAGAGTCCCTAGGTGGGCTCCCCACCCCAGGAGAGAGGCATCTGTGGTCAGAACCACTGAGGGTGCTTGACTGAGAAATGGGACACCCTTTCTGAGATTGTCCTGAACCAACCACCACTGGAGGGCTTGGACAAGAGTCTGAGTCACTGGAATCAGTTTGGTGAGAGAATCCTTTTTCTGAGACCAAAAAGACCTTAAATGGAACTAAATGTCCCTCAGCTGGAACCTGGCTCCCTGAACCACTGCAGTGGAAGCTTCCATGTGGCCTAGGAGCTAAAGAAAATGTCTGGCTGGATGAGACACCAGAGGTCAGAAAGAAGCCAGATCTGTAAGGGCCTTTATCCTTGAGCATGGGAGGAAGGCCCTTGCCTGAATAGTATCCAGCTCTACCCCTGTAAAGGTAAGGAGGTGTACTGGTTTGAGAACTGACTTGGATAGATTAAGAAGGAATCCCAGAGAACTTAGAAGATTCTGGGTGACCACTAGAGCTGACCTGACTTGACTTGGTCTGAAGACTGACCTACAATAAGACAGTCATCCAGATATGGAAAGACTGAGATTCCCTGACTTCTGAGAAAGGCTACCACTACTGATAGACATTTGTGAACATCCTTTGGGCAGATGTCAGGCTGAAGGGCATGGCTCTGAACTGATAATGGCCTGAGGCAACTTAAACTCTGAAGTACTTTCTGTGGAAGCACCTAATAGGAATATGAAAATAGGCATCCTTGAGGTCCAGGAAGCTAGTCAGTCTCCTGGCCTCAGAGAGGGAAGAATTATTCCCAGAGTCACCATTTTGAATTTTGGCTTTGTGATGTGTTTGTTCAGATATCTCAGGTCTAGGATGGTCACCACTCCAGCTCTTTTTGGCGAAGGAAGTATCTTGAATACAGTCCTTTCCCTGTGCTGTGGAGGAACCTTCTCCACCACTTTTAAGAGTAGTGGGGAAGAAACTTCTGTCTCTAGAGCAATTATCTCCAGGGGTGTTGCAGGTAAAAAGACCTGGCTCTCAATCTGGGGAATCTTTTTGAAGCTGAGAGCAAGTCCCTGGCTTACTACTTCCAGGACCCATTTGTCTGAAGTAATAGACTTCCAGGCCTGGAAATAGTAAGCCAGCCTGCCTCTACTGAATTGAGGAGGTGACCCGGTCTGACACATCATGGTGTCTGTTTGGCAGGAGCCTTAGACCGAGAAGAGGATGCAGCCCTGCTCACCCTCTTCTACCTCTCCCTCTAAAGAACCCCCTCTGCTGAAAGAAGAGGAAGTCTGAGCTTGGTAAAAGGCCTATGAAAAGGCATGCCCCACCAGCCCTAGACTGCTGCTTCTAAGGAGTGGCTTGCCTTTCCTGGCCACTGTACTCCTATAGGTGGTCCTGTACTCATCCATTTTCTTCATGTAAGACTCTGTCTGCTCCCTGAACAGAGAATTACCAGTGACAGGAAAATTCATGGCCTTAACCTGGGTATCCTGTGAAAGGCTAGTACACCTGAGCCAAGCGAATCTCTTACTGGAGAGAGATGTAGCCATGACTCTAGATCGCGACATCATTAGAGTCCACGCAGCATAAATTGCACCTTGGATGCCTCAATACCATCAGCAGCCACCTCCTCTAGCTCCTTGGCTAGCTGGGGGGAAGTCTTCTTAGCCAGCTCCAGAACCGTGTCCCACCTGGACTTCTGGTACCTGGTTGTATAGGCTATATAGGCAGCCTGTCTAAGTCCCAAGGAGGATGCCAAATATTGTTTTTTGGCCATGGCATCCACCTTCCTGGAATCCTTATCTGTGGGGTGTGAAGCCAAGGGGATATTAGCCTTGTCACAGGCTGCAGCCTGCACTACCTCAACATGGCTGCAATGACTTGCAAAGAAATCCATACCAGAACCTGATAGCATATACCTCCTGTCCATCTTTTACCCACAGGGTATAGAGTGGGCATTGCAAGATTTTGTGGGTCTGTTTCCTAAGGACTTATGTAGTGGGACAGACAACCTCTTGGACTCTAGGACATCCATCATTTCCACATGGTCAGGTTCTTCCTCCTCTTCAGCAGCTTCCACAACTGAGAGCTGGAGAGTTTCAACCACTTTTGTAGAACAAAAAGTGGAAGAGGACTCAAAGTCTGGGAGGTGAGACACTGGAAGGCCTGTCTGGGGAGATGTCAGGCTCTACAGGCTCACCTAGGTGTCCAAAATCATCATCATCATCATCAGGAGACTCTTCATCTCCTCACTCAACATCATAAAAAGCCTCCAGATCATAATCTGTTGGGGCTGGAACCATCTGAACCGACCGCCTGCCTGAAGGCATTGGTTTGGATGGAACCGAAGCTGACGACTGTACAATGCTTATCGCTTTGCTTAATCTCCTCAGCGGTTGGGATCTGCAGGTTGGATCCAAACCAGCTGATTTTCTCTTTTCTTGAACGGAACCGATCCCTCAGAATCAGCTCTCCTTTGCCCGAGTATTGCCGTGTCAGCAGACACCTCCTCAGGTTCAGTCGGAACCAAACCGAGCTGGCCATCAGATCAGCAGATTTATCTGCCTCTTTTCCTTCAGCTTACTTAATCTTTTGTCCAAAGTGGCTTTGGGTAAATTCTTGCAAATCTGGCCGTCTGTTTTGAGGTGGTGAAACCCCAGACAATAAACACATATGAGGTTGGATCACCTTCAGCAAAAGCCTCCACACATTAGTACAGTGTTGAAACTAGGGTTGTCAGAACTAGTTCGGTAAAGATTGAACCCTCCTCGAACCCTGGTGTTAGGAGTTCTAACAGAACTCGAACACTGAGGCGGTTCATAAAAGGTTGAATCACCCGTGAGCCAGCGACGGCGTGGGGTCGAGTAAACAACGCGAGCTGCGGATCTGTGGGGTATTAAAGAGATGCGCCACGAGGAGGAGCGCATTTGACTGAGGATCACCAGAGAGAGGCGGCAGCAGCAGGCAGCACCAGCAGCCCACTAAACTGTAGCAAAGCAGTTAGCGTCCGCTACTTTTGTCCAGCAGTCGTGGCCACTTCTTCTCCTGTGAGACCAGCGAGAACAAGAAAAAGCTAAAAATCGGAGGGGACTGGGAGACGGGGTGGGAGTACTGAGGGCCGGTTCAGGACAGAAGGAGGAATCGGGACTCTGGAGGGATTAATCAAGATTGGGGAGTGGGGGAATAGGAGGATTGATGAGAGACCAATATCAGGAGGAGGACTGGAGGAGGACTCGGAGAGAAAAGAACCTTTGTGAAGTGTGATTATTTGAAACTGCAGCACACTGCACACCCTCAGCTGCCAGCAACAAAGCGTACAAGGGGCAAAAAAAGGCAAATAAATCTGATAAATCTAAATAAGTCTGAACCTAGTGTGTGTCACAGAGAAGCCCAGTGTGTGCCCCTTGACTGCCCCTGTATGCCCCTACCCAGTGTGTGTTACAGAGAGAAGCCCAGTGGCCAGTTGTGTGGTGGCATTAACCTTACATGACAGAAACATAGGGGGCAAAAAGGCAAATAAATCTTTCTGAACCCTAGTGTGTGTGTGTCAGAGAGAAGCCCAGTGTGTGTGTACTGTACCCCACCAGTGTGTGTTACAGAGAGAAGCCCAGTGGCCAGTTGTGTGGTGGCATTAACTACATGACAGAAACGTAGGGGGGCAAAAAAAGGCAAATAAATCTTTCTGAACCTTAGTGTGTGTGTGTGTCACAGAGAGAAGCCCAGTGTGTGTGTACTGTACCCTACCCAGTGTGTGTTACAGAGAGAAGCCCAGTGGCCAGTTGTGTGGTGGCATTAACCTTACATGACAGAAACGTAGGGGGGCAAAAAAAGGCAAATAAATCTTTCTGAAGTTTCTGAACCCTAGTGTGTGTGTGTGTGTGTGTCACAGAAAGAAGCCCAGTGTGTGCACACTGTACCCTACCCAGTGTGTGTTACAGAGAGACGCCCAGTGGCCAGTTGTGTGGTGGCATTAACCTTACATGACAGAAACGTAGGGGGGCAAAAAAAGGCAAATAAATCTTTCTGAACCCTAGTGTGTGTGTGTGGCATTAACCTTACATGACAGAAGCATTAGAAATATAATTCTCATTCCCTGGTTTAGCGTATGTGACTCAGTCTCCTGTGGTCGGTCAGCCCATCACCCTGCTGCTGTGTGCCTTTGACTGCACTGTACCTACCCAGTGTGTGTGTTACGAGAGAAACCCAGTGGCCAGTTGTGTGGTGGCATTAACCTTACATGACAGAAACGTAGAAATATAATTCTCATTCCTGGTTTACGTATGTGACTCAGCTCCCTGTGGTCAGTCAGCCCATCACCCTGCTGCTGTGTGCCCTTTGACTGCACTGTACCCTACCCAGTGTGTGTGTTACTGAGAGAAGCCCAGTGGCCAGTTGTGTGTGGCATGTAACTATGACAGAAATGTAGGGGGGCAAAAAGGCAAATAAATCTTTCTGAACCCTAGTGTGTGTGTGTGTGGCATTAACCTCACATGACAGAAGCGTGAAATATAATTCTCATTCCCTGGTTTGCGTATGTGACTCCATCTCCTGTGGTCAGTCAGCCCATCACCCTGCTGCTGTGTGCCCTTTGACTGCACTGTACCCTACCCAGTGTGTGTGTTGCGAGAGAAGCCCAGTGGCCAGTTGTGTGGTGGCATTAACCTTATGACAGAAACATAGAAATATAATTCTCATTCCTGGTTTGTGTATGTGACTCACGTCTTCCTGTGGTCAGTCAGCCCATCACCCCTGCTGTGTGCTTTGCCACTGTACCCTACCCAGTGTGTGTGTTACTGAGAGAAGCCCAGTGGCCAGTTGTGTGGTGGCATTAACCTTACATGACAGAAACGTAGAAATATAATTCTCATTCCCTGGTTTGCGTATGTGACTCCGTCTCCTGTGGTCGGTCAGCCCATCACCCTGCTGCTGTGTGCCTTGACTGCACTGTACCCTACCCAGTGTGTGTGTTACTGAGAGAAGCCCCAGTGGCCAGTTGTGTGGTGGCGTGTACCATGACAGAAACGTAGGGGGCAAAAAGGCAAATAAATCTTTCTGAACCCTATAGTGTGTGTGTGGCATGAACCTTACATGACAGAAGCGTAGAAATATAATTCTCATTCCCTGGTTTGCGTATGTGACTCCATCTCCTGTGGTCGGTCAGCCCATCACCCTGCTGCTGTGTGCCCTTGACTGCACTGTACCTACAGTGTGTGTGTTACCGAGAGAAGCCCAAGCAGCCAGTTGTGTGGTGGCATTAACCTACATGACAAAACGTAGAAATATAATTCTCATTCCCTGGTTTGCGTATGTGACTCAAGTCTCCTGTGGTCAGTCAGCCCATCACCCTGCTGCTGTGTGCCCTTTGATTGCTATGTATGCCTGTGCCTAGCAGCCCAATCATTCTGTAAGCCTTGAACCTGGGATCCTTTAATTTGCAAACTGTCATATTCTTCAATTACTTTCAGTCCACGTATCACAGTGTCACACAACCAAAATAAAATTTTGGAGTAATAGCCAACGATTACAGATCACATTGCTTTGTTACACAGGAATTGTTTGGGTGTTGGTGTGTTCACTGCAGTATACTGGACTGGTAGTACTAGTACTTACTGTCTGTTATGGCTGACACCAACATAGATGAAGCATTTAGTGCTGGTGTTGGAGCAGGTGTTGGTGGTAGTGGTAATCCTGCTGGTGCTAACAGAAATAACCAAAATGTTTCACGTGATAAAAATTCAACAAACAGCAAAAACCAACAGTGAAGTGTAGGTAAAGGGGGACCTTTTAAGAAAACCTGTACAGCTGCTGGGGTCACAGGGAGAGGCACCATAAGGTATGCCATTCATGCCGTTAAGATCCCTGTGACTAGCAGCAATAATGCAAGTGACAGTGAGTCCCTCTGACTCAGACAGTAGCTCTTTGTCTCAGTCCCACACTGTTGTGTCTCGTGACAAATCATTACTTCCTCAACAAAGTGAAATGAGCAAGTCTGCTGACAATGAATCAGGTAGTGCACTTGCAAATACATCCAACACTGTTGGCAATGAAAAGGACATAGCCATTGAATCCACCACTTCTGTGTTGTAGCAATGAAAATCCATCAGAGTCTTCTGTCACTCTTCTAGCACCAAGGAGCATCTCCAGGTTCTGTTAGGACAGGTGAAAAGACACAAACAGTCTTTAGCTATCTTCCTCTACTCGAACAAAATCTGTCACATCTGAGGTGTGGAATTATTTCTCAGTCGGTAAAAACTGATCCATGCAGAGCAATTTGTTCCTGTGTAAACAGAGTGTAAGCCGTGGTAAGTTGTGTCATGCCTTGGCACTCACAGCTCTTAAACGCCATCTGAAAAGCATTCGGTTTCTTGATCATCCAAAACAAAACCCATGTCCTCCATCTTCCAGACCTCGCACGTGAGAAGGGTCAGGATCAGGAATCTGAAATGGATACTGAATTGTCTGAACTGATGCAGGCAGAACCACTGCCAGCCCTAGGATTACTGTTACCACCAATGCCAGCACCATTAGTACCAGTTGCAATCCAGTGATGGCACTGAATGTATAAGTCCTAGTCCACCATCTCTACGTCCATCTGCCCATCGAAGCACGGTGTATAATAAACCAACGAGGGACATGTTGCAAACAACTAACACTGTCTCAGGCATTTGAAAGGAAGAATACCTTTACTAGAAATCATCAAAGACCCTTCATCTTAATCCCGAATTGGTGAACTGTTAGCGAACCCTTCTCCCATACTCTTGGTAGATCATGAGGATTTTAGGGAGCTCATGACTATGAGCAGAGCCTCGTTACAATGTTCCTCAAGGTACTTTTCCTATGTTGAAATACAAACATTTATCAGGCTTTAAAAGCGACAGTGATGCTTGCACTTAAAACTGCAGAGGGTGGGTTATTCATGTCACAACAGATATGTGGACCAGCACTCAAAACATAGATTACATGTCCCTTACACTCATTGGGTCACGTTTCTTGTGCTTCTTCAAAACAAGACACCCCAAAGATGGCGCTGCTGCATATAAAAAGTTTGGGCAAAGTCATACTGCTGCAAACATCTTGCAGGAACTAAATGACCTCCTTGACGAATAGGTTTATTCTCATGGTCTAAATGTGGCTTCATAGTAAGTGACAATGGAGCCAACATCTACAAAAAGCAATACAGGATGGAGGATTTCTGCATGCTTCTTGCTTTACGCATTGCCATATAATTGTCACGGATTTCTACTGAAACACAAGTGGATGGTATGATTGCTGTTTGCAAAAAATTGTGACTCACTTTCACATTCAACCAAGGCTATCGGACATTGTCCGAACTGCAAAAACACAAGCTGCCCCAGCAAAAGCTGATTCAAAATGTTTCCACTCGATGTAACTCAATGTTTATGCTTGCAGCGCCTCTTGGAACAAAAGCAAGCTGTGCATGAGTACTGCTCAATTACATTATTGGAGATGGCATTATGCATCTGTGCTGCAGTGGAAATTAATGGAGACAGTGTGCTGTATCCTAGCTCCTTTTGAGACAGCTACAAGGGACATGTCTTCTGAAGGTGCATCTATGAGTCAGGTTATCCCACTCATAATGTCATTTCACATCATCTTAGTGTTCTAAATCTACAAATGAAAAAGACAGATCTGAGCGCAGACAACATATCGCCTATATCATGGGAATCTCAGTAAAGAGAATGAGCAGCCAAAACCAATGATAAATTAGTTGCAATAGTGAAATCAAGACACTACATCCTTGCAACTCTCTAGATCCCAGGTTCAAGGCTATACATCTTCCAAAACAGATGATATAGAGCAGTACAAATGTATGTTACTAGATGAGCTGCAGCACTCACAGGAGTCAAACACAGACAAGCACAGTACCATCAGGTTGTCATCACCACAACATGCAGGTTCATCTTCACAAAGGGATACAGAACTGGAAAAGTCACAAACATTAACAGATAGTTGTTCCACAACTGCCACTTCTTCAGCCATAGTAGTAAGCTAAATCTGTGCAAAACCTTTCCCAAATTGCTGCCATAGCAGCTGCTTCTGCTGATTCACTCTTCTGAGCGGTCTCTGTCCAACATGGTAGACAGTTACCTGCAAGAACTGCCTATTCCTATTGATGCATGCCCTTTTGAATACTGGAGATCAAAAAGTCAATTTGGACAGAGCCATGTATGATAAATATAGAAATATCTTGGTTGTCCTGCAACAAGTGTCTCTTCAGAACGCATGTTTAGTACAGCTGGCAATATTGTGACAGACACAGAAATAGAGTTGCTGCCAGAAAATGTATACACGCTAACTTTTATTAAAGTTAATAAGTCAAGATTTTCGTATCCTACAAGAATATACAAACTGATCCTGAAGTGATTGATGTTGTGGATGTTGATGGTGATGATGACAACTCAGATGGTGGTGGCTGGTAAAAATACTGTGGAACGAGTCTCTCTGCACCAAAAGGAAACTTTTACAGACTGTGATGACTTTGGTTGTCGTCTTTCTCCTTTCTCGATCTACTACCTTGGATCTATATACCCCAAAACTTTCACCATTTCATGGCAAACTGCTTTGTAGCTAGGGTCTAAACTAAGTCAACAAGTTTTATATACAGGCAATTTTAACATCAGTGGGAACAGGCCCAAATTTAGCATAAAAGGGACACTGTCAAGTCAATCCTTTCTGTATCATATTATTTATAGTTAAAGTGCAAACATATATTTTGGATTTACCTTCTGTGACTTTGTGGTGCATCAGCATGGGCTGGGACAGGAGAGATCTATTTTTCAATTTTAAAGAGGACAAAACAATGAGTTCTAATTGGTAGCTGTTTATTATTTTTCAATTACAGAAATATTAGCCATAAACGAAAAATGGATGCTAGTACATGGGTGAGGGTTGTGGGTTGGTTTTAACATGGGTGTAAGGGTGGCATGGGTGCTACTGCACAGATGAGGGTGGTGGAAAGAAAAGTGGAATGGGTGATGGGGTGAAAGGTGGTGTTGTTTTAGTTCTTTCATTTACAGATTAAGTGATCAGCTGGGGATGGTGAGGAAAAAAATGATGACAGACCGAATTCTCTGTACACATAATATATATTCTTATTAAATACATTGCAAACTGCTGCCACCTTAAGAAATTCGTCCAGTCCCTTTAAAAAAGAATAAAGGAATCAGAAATAAAAAAATCTGCATCAGCAGTTTCACAGAATGTGACGTATCATAGTGTTTTGCTTTATAAGTAGTGATAATTTGATACATAATGGGGTTGACAGACGCTGTCCTTAAACATCACATGCCAACTGCTGCAGCTAAGCTAAATGTTCCTTAGTAAATTAGTATGTGGTGAGGAAACCACTGTTTTATTATATGACTGAAATAAGATTTATTGAAGTATCAGCTGCAAAATCATCATCTTAAATTTTTGTATATATTACTTAATTTGCCAACAAAAATATTGGTATATGTATACGTACTGAAAATTGCATGCATTTGCCCATAACAGCTGGCATATTTTTTATTAGAACAAAAGACACAGCACCAAACTTCAAAAAATATACTGTGTTAGCGTTTAACAGTAGCATCACGTGAAAGCATCATGCAGGACAAAACAGTTTAAACAGACAAAACCGCACGTAAACATAAGCCTTTATCACATCGCGTTCAACTATGATGCTATCGAAAAACGCCCAACTATGGACGATATTTTCATGGAAAACAACAGGGTTGGAGCAGCCTTCTTGTGGTTTCTGCAAATATTTTTTTATTCAATGTCTTGACTGAATATGTTATGACATAATATGTTTTGTAACAGTTCCACATGTTGCTGCTGTAGTACTTAGCTTGACTTTGTTATAAAGCTTTCTTTTAAACATAGCAACTTTTGATTCACTCATTTAAAACAGAAAGCAGCAAATAGCTGAAATTAGGTAATATCAGTTATTTTTTCCTAATTCATGACGATGAGTATATATAGCTGAGTACATAAATGGCTAATGTGCCTCTTTCTTTCACTAAGGAGCTATGATGCAGCTGCAGCAGGAAAACTTTTAACATATGGGTGGGTGGGTGGGCCTGTTACGTATTAAGTTGCTGACTTTAGCAAACAGAAGAAACTATAGATAAACCTAGTTGTATTCCTATCAATGTCACACAAGATAATTCTCTCCCCTTATTTTGAACAGTTTTCCTTTACATGTATTTTATTACTATCTTTGTTACTGCAGCACAATAAAAAAATAGGGTTCGAGTTCTAAAAGTTCTAAAAGATTAGAACACTAGAACTTTTCAAAGTTCTAGACTAGAACTAGAACCAGAACTCAGAGGGTTCTGACAACCCTAGTTGAAACCCAATGGGACCAGTTTTTTCTTGGGTTTCTCAGACATAGCTTTTTTCAAAGTTACCCTTCTCAGCTTTCAAACCAGGTAACACAAACTTATCGGTTACCAACCATGTCACGGGTTGTAGAAAAAAAGCAAAAAAAAGTTTGTTTTTTTTTAAACCAATGAGAACCGGACACCACAATTAAATGAAGGAATTAGAAAAAAGAACAGATCTGTTTCAGTTCCCAACCGGACTGACCGATAGGAAACCGAAGAAAACAATTTCTAAATCAACAATACACTATCTACCTACTTACAATACCTGTTCCATAGACAGAGACTTGATACCGAAAATAAATTAAATGGTTGAGAACAAAACCACCGATTTTCACTTTTACCCAACCGGACCAAAGCAAAGAAGAGATCTCCGGAGCGACTTCACAGTTAGGTGGAGTAAAGAATCTGAAGGTTACACTGATATGTACCAGAGACAGAGGTTTGAAAAACGAGCTCGAGCTCAACGTTCTATGCTCCTGCAGAGAGTTAACCCTTTCCTGTCCGGAGCAGTTCAAGTGCTGAGGCTAACTGCATATAGTCAGACTACAGCAAGACTTCATGTTGTTTGAAAGCCTGTTTCCCCTCCCTCACTACCAGACATGTTATAATCTCAAATTCTCCCTCTTTTGGACTAGGGAGACATAATCTAAGAGGCTGACCCTAAATCCCCCAATAACAGACCAAACACTATATCACCTTCTGTAGTTTTTCCCATGACTGCTCCTCCATCCCTGCCCTATACTTACTACTGCACCCTTTACAGCAGAAAGGCTGGCCATCAAAGAAGGGGCAATGGTTCTCACATGGCGCCATTTTTCTACAAAAATTCTGGTCCGACAACCTTCTTTGTTACCTCCTCTTTCTCAACTCCTGTCACTCTGTCACCTAGCACTAAAAAATAAGTATCTCTGCTCCTCTGCAACCTCTTGGTGCTTAAAACCAGTGGCAAAGCTGGCTTTTCCAAAAGACCTCTCAATCTCTGGAACAGTTTCCTAGTTTCAATGTACAATGCTCCTTTTCACACTGCCCTACAAGTGTATCTTGAACCTCTACCCCTTTGTGGGGAAGGTTATTGAGAAGGTGGTGGCCATTCAACTGGAGACCAGTTTAACAGCCCATGACATATACGAGCCTCTCCAGTCTGGATTTAGGAAAAGACATAGTACTGACACTGTAAGCACATTCCAAAACTAGCATGCTCTAACCTTTGCATTGCTCACAAAATTTCATTCACATTTCTACTGAGGGGTGCTACTGGTTTGTGGTATATAACAGACAAACAAACAGGATCGGGGGAGATGTTCCATTCTTGTTCTCCTAGATCTCTCAGCAGCATTTGACACCATAGACCATGGGATGCTGATGGAGCTTCTGCGGGTATGTTGTGGACTGACGGGTACAGTCCACAATTGATTTAGAGCTTACCTCACCAGCAGGTCGCAGTGTGTGGTGTCTGGGGTTTATTCCTCAGTCCCCATGCCCCTGCAGTGTGGAGTCCCACAGGGCAAGGGTGTAAATAGGCATACTCACTGTACACATTTGTGTACAGTTTTGTTGAGTGCCTGTCACAAACCATAAGCCACTCTGTTAATATTATCATTCTAATCTGTAGTATTTGGTTAGTGTAGGCCACTGAGGAGTGTCCAATACATGCATAACCTCTTTAGAGAGTAGAGAGTCATCTGATAACAATCTGACTTGTTTGGAAGGGGGTGTCATTTGGAAAGGATGTGTACATTTTTTAATTGGGGGGGTGTAACTGTTGGAGATTGTGTACAAAATGGAAATTTCTGGCTACACTCCTGCCACAGGGTTCCAGTCTTGTCCCGAGTGTTGTTCGCGGTGCACATGCTACCACTAGGGGACATTATAAGGTGGTATGGGCTGAGTTTTCATTGTTACACAGATAATACTCAGCTCTACATATCCTTTGCGCCTGAGCAACAGGAGACAGTGTCAGTATTGAACACCTGCCTGGACGAGATCCAAGACTGGATGAGGGCAGGTTGAGGTTGAACTGAATAAAACTGAGGTACTAGTACCGGAACCTGGTCACCAGGGGATGAGAGTGCAATCTGGTCGAGTCTCAGGCCTTAGACTTGGGGACTACCAGTTGCTCACCTCTGGGTGTGGAATCTTGGCATTGTTTTTGACTGCGGCCTGATGCTTAAATCACAGGTGTCGGCCATGGTCAATACCTCTTTTTATCATCAGAGGAGCATTGCCAGGGTTAAACCCTGATACTCCTGGCTGATCTGCTGGCACCAATGCATGTCTTTGTGACATTGTGCCTGGACTACTGGAATGCTCTATACTTGGGGCTAGAGGGATAGATTTGCACCGCCTGCGCTCTCTGCACTGAATGCCGGTGAGGTGGTGGATCTCCTTCAAGGTCGGTTTGCTGACCTATAAAGCCCTACAAGTCAGGTGCCCAGTTACCTGCAAGATCTCCTGTGTCACTACTGGCCCACCCACTCGCTACATTCCGCAGATGAGGGTTTGTTGGGAGGTCCCAGAATTTATTTAAAGACATTGGGAGCCTGTGCCTTTTCTTCCACCCTCACCAGATTTGAGAGAGCCAAACAGTTGACATCTTCAAACAGAAGCTTAAGACCTTTTTATTTAATCAAGCTTTTATGAATAATTAGTATGTTTTATTGGAAATTACTGTTTTGTAGTTATTTGAATGTTTTTGTCTGGTTTGTATTACATTTTTAAAATTATTCTAAAGTGCAGTAAGTCACAATGTAGAAATGTGCTATAGTAAATAAAGTCTGATTGATTGAAACCTACAGTATATATTTCTATGCTCCTGTACAATCCAAGGTATACAATTTTACTGCAGAAGTTGCCATATTTGTTCTATTTTCACTTTGTCTCTACTGGAATGTGTATCTAGATGTGTGTTGCCTGTATTCAAACTGCTATTAGCTCTGCTACTTTGTATTTCTTCTCAAACCAATTTATTTTGATTATACATGTTTTTGTACATGTCTTTCCCACGTTTATTTGCTATGACTCTTCTTGTACCCTGTCTCCAAGGATGCATCTAGAAACAAACTGTTTCACAACTTGATGCCTTCTCCAGTGAAAATTTTCAGATAAACAACAACAACAACAAAAACAGTACAGTGATACATCTCTGTGGCCAGGCATCTTCCTCTGCCACTGTCTCAAGTACTCTATGGTGTCCATGGTGTTCATTGGTTCCCTTTCTTTGTGTCCTCATTACAAGCATTCCCTGGCTTGCAGTGGTAACCCCCAGCCCATACCCAACAGCATCCTGTCCCCCCAGTCTATATCACTGTTCTAAGTATTCACTGGTGGTTGGGGGGCCCCACCCATCCTGCCTGTAAGCACTCAGTGGTGTCCCACAGTTTTCCAAAAAGTTAATGCAAGCCCCTCTCCAATTGTCTCCATGCAAATCCACAATTTACCAATACATATCACCCATTACTGATGCAAGCCCCTCTCATTCTTCCAATTCAAATTCCACTTTATCAATGCAACCCCCTACTTCTCATGCACATCCCCTCCCTACTCCTCACCCCAGCTGGGCACTCCTCAGCATCCAGTGATTTCCCCCATCCCCAATTTGCATGGTTGTGAAAAGTCACAATGAGTAACTGCACGGAGCAGTATGCGACCTGATGAAGCACTGTGGCCCCACATCTTTTCCCAGGCCTTTGCAAGCAACTTTGTGGGCACAGAGGGTTAAGCATTTGCCACACATTTGAGCATGGCTAAATGATGTTGCAGATCTTACAAAAGCACAAAATGGTCTTGGTAAACTCTTTGTAATGATGTTAACAAATGAGAATAGGGCCCCACATACTTAAAAATTATAGGTATTACATCAGATAATAAGAATTGTTACCTGAGCTTGAATCTTGCAGTTGAAGCATTCCTGCTAATTTCCAATAAACCATCTGCATGGCCTTTTGTTCACTTCCATATGCATCAGCTGTTACAATGGTTTTCTTTAAATGGACAGTTACAGATGCAAAGTGCTCAGGAGCTGTTAGACATAGCACACAGAAATTCAGGGTTGCTGATTCATGGACATGTTTCTCAGGGTAAGAACTTAAAGATTACTGATGGGGGGAGAACATGCTGTGAATAAAGATGAACCAAGTCAGATCTATAGACCAACCAGCAACTGATGACAAATTCTCTTTAGAAAACTACTCATAACTATATTCTTTCCTTTACACCTAAACTTTAAAAAACTGTCATTTTAGAACAACGCTTTGATCTTTTGTTGAGTTTAGACACAGAGGAACAAATAAGTAATGACAATATATTAATTCAGATGACATTGGTCCTTTTACAGTAAATGAAGTTGCAGAGGTAACTGGATCTATAAAATGAAGCTCAGCTGGGCCTGATGGAATCCGCCCAAACTGCTAAAAGAACTATCGACTGTTTTAGTTGGACCTCTTACACAACTATTCAATGTATCCCTTAAAGATGGTAAGCGGTGCAAGAATGGAGAGGCTGTTATTACCCTATATTTAAAAGTGGTAAGAAAACTGAAGTTAACAACTATAGGCCAGTTAGACTTACTTTAATTATTGAGAAGTTATTAGAGAGGCTAATTCAGCAACGATGCATACACATTACTCAGAAAGGATTAAATGATATATCATCACCACTAGGCACACTGTTGGATTGGTGCTGGTAAACCGGATCGAACACATCTCAGATGCTGGTACTCTTGCTGATGCCTTAACTGACCACTCTCCTACTTTCTGCATCCTGTCCTTGGGGGCACGTCCATCTCCTCCACCACGTCTCATCACTCTCACAAACTTTGCTCACCTAGACCAAGAGGTGTTTCTGTAAGCCATCTCCAGAGTTGATTGGTCGGAGATTTATCTATCACACTGTTCTCAGGATGCTCTTAACCTCTTCATCACTAAATTCCTTATGGTTCAATGTAAACATGCCCCAAAGATCACCCGGAGAGTGAGGGGTAAACAAACAAGATGGCTAAGCAAAGACTTGCTCAAAAGTTTGCACCTTAGAGATAAACTCTGGAAGCACTACAAAACATCAGGCCAGCAAACAGATTTCAATGCTTACCGTACGCTACGGAATTCATGTAAAAGACAAGGCAGAGCTGCTAAGAGCAAGCACTGTAAAGACCTACTGATTAACTTGGCCAATGATCCCAGAAAATTCTGGTCACACATCAAATCCTTCCTAGAATCCTCACAGTCAACTACCTCTGGTGATATGCTGATAAATGATGTGCATTGCAATGACTCACAAACCATAGCTAATTCTTTCAACCTGCATTTCTCTGATCTCCCAATATACCTCTTCCTTCGATCCCACTACATTATCCTCCCATTCCTCATCAGGAACCTGTCTGGATAAGCTGGAAGTGTGACCCTGTGCCTCCTTATACTCCTCCATTCTATTTTAAGGCTGTGTCTAGAAAGGAAGTTCTAAGCTCCTGAGGTCCATCTCTGATCATACCAGCTCTGGCTCAGACTCCTGGAACCCTGCCTCTTGAAACTTGCAGCTCCCTTATTGCATTACCGCTGGCCAAAATTTATACATTATCACTTTCAGATGGAATGATCCCTGACCTCTGGAAGCTGCTCGGATCACGCCTGTACTTAAAAAAGGGGATCCTAAGGTTGTCATGAACTACAGACCAATTGCCATACTCTCGGTACTGAGCAAAATCCTGGAGAAAATTGTCGCAACTCAGACAACTGACTATCTACTTAAGCTCAGTCTGCTCTCAGATACCCAACATGGCTTCAGGAAAGGACATAGCACAATGTCTGCACTCCTTAAATTCACTACAGACACTCTTTCAAAAATGGATACTGGCAAACTGACTGGGGCTGTCTTTATAGACCTCACAAAGGCTTTTGACCTTGTTGATCACACTTTGCTTCTCTCCTCGCTTCGACACCTGCATTTCTCCTCCTCTGTTGTTGACTGGTATGAAAGCTACCTGACAAATAGAACTCAAGTGGTGAAATTTAATTCCTCTCTATCGAACAGTACCACCATTAACATTGGTGTACCTCAGGGCTCCATCTTAGGACCCTCCTATTCTCTCTCTTTATATAGATAACATTGGAGCTGCTCTAAAATCCTGCTCTGCTATTCTATATGCTAATGATCTTGTCATCTATACAAGTTCTACTAATATAGACACTATCAATACAACCCTTTCCTCTGACTTTAACAATATCCAAAACTGGCTGTACGACCACAAACTGGCTCTCAACACTAGCAAAACTAAAGCCATGCTGCTTAAATCGGTCCCGAAGCTCCTGGCTTGCACGACAGCATTGACAGTGCAGGACTTTGAAGATCAATTACTGGAATGTGTGACCTCTTTCAAGTACCTGGGCATCCTGCTAGATCAATCTCTTGATCTTAATCTTCATATACAGTCTGTTTGTAGAGCTGTCAACTCCAAACTGGGTGTTGCATATAAGACTAGTTATATGCTCATGCCATCGGCTAAAATGACCATTCTTGAGGGGATTCTCCCCACCCTAACCTATGGGCTCCCTTATTTGGGGCTGCTCATAAAACTGACCTACTCAGATGGGATGTTACATATAACAACATGTATCGCTATGCCTCTCTTCTGCTCCTCAGCCTAAACACCACTGTCAACTTTATAATGATCTTGGTTGGCTCTCTCCGTTAGCTAGTAGGAAATAATACCTTGGCTCTCTTATTGATTCGATAATTCAAAATCAAACCCCTCACGTGTCTTGCAGCTATGCTTGTTCCTCAGGACACACTCCATAGTCTCTGATCAGCTGATAAATCCTTTCTGAATTTGCTGAGGTGCCACTAGGAAGGGACTGTTGCATTTGAGCATGTGACTCCACAGCTGTGGAATTCCCTTCCCTCAACATTAACTTTCTAGCTCCACACATGCTTCAAGAAAATTACACTCAAATCTGCTGATTGCTGATACCTGTTCCTGCTTTCACCCTACCTAATGACTGATGTCTCTTGCCATAAATTAGTATTTGCTCATCTCTATATAACCCTCTTACTGCCTCAGCCTGTCCTGGCTCCCTTTCCCTGCCCATATACAATCTTGCACTGCAGGCATCTCCCTTACACTTACATACACTCATATAATCTAATTTCATGGCTTGCTCCCCTCTTCCTCACTTACTGACCTTTTTCTTAATGACACCCCCTGCTCTCAATGGTTATTTCTTCCTTTTGTATTACCTGTTTTGGTTTTTGTGTACCTTGATCTGTTCATATGATATGTCACCTGATAATTTATTGTCCAAGGTCCTCTCTATTCATTGCGTAGGTAGGCACCTATGAACTTATGAATGGTCTACTCTGTATGTCTCTAATATATTGTATCCACTTTAACTCATTGTATGTAAAGCACTTTACTTTGTACGTTCTGATATATTGTATCCTCTTTAACTCATTGGATGTAAAGCACTTATTGTTATCCTGTTAAGTTTCTGCATGTCTGTACTCTCCCGGGTCGTGCCTGAAAATAGTCATCTTATGGCTAGTGCACTTACCCGGTTAACAAAAGCTAAATAAAAATAAATAAATAAAATATCACAACATGGTTTTTCAAAGGGTAGATCTTGTCTTACTAATCTTCTTCAGTTCTTTAAGCCAGTTGGGTATACCTCCCCGACAGCAACACCAATACAGCGAACTATGTCGATACTGACAACATCGACAGTCCACTGTATTGGTGTGCCACAGACCCGGGCACACTGTATCCAAGTCCTACACCCCCTCCCTGAATCAACTCTGACTTGGAGTTGATTATATTTAGAATGGGGGGGTGTGGGGCAGAGCCCTGTGTATGGGGTGTTTGGGGAGCAAAGCCCCCGATAGAAAAAGAGACCGGGAGTCCTTCAGGATTTATGTCAACTGCAACTTGCAGTCGACATAAATTCCGTCGCTGTGATGCTGGTCAACGGAATTGCTGTTGAACTGGTATTGTATAGCCAAGCCAGTGAGTGCGGCTCTTGATAAAGGAATGCCTATGGATGTACTCTTTCTGGATTACTCCAAGGCATTTGATACTGTGTCATATAAGATCCTTGTAGAATGCCTTACTGACATTCATTTACATCCATATATAATAAATTGGATTATTTCATGGCTTGAGACTGGATCACAGAGGGTTGCCATAAGGGGGTACTTAGCCTGGGGACATGTGATGAGTGGAGTCCCACAGGGTTCGGTCCTGGAACCAACCCTTTTCAGCATTCTAGTGCCATCTATGCAGACAGCCAGCACTGCATGGATGTGCAAATACATGGATGATTGCAAAATTAGTGCAATTGTAACAGACCAGAAATCTAGGGAAGAATTTCAAGACAATATAAACTTACTTGATAACTGGGCAAGGCAGAATAACATGAAATTTAATATAAACAAATGTAAGATTATGCATTTAGGACTTAGTAACCCTATGTTTTCATATACCCTTAATGGCTACCTACTTCAGACAACAATAAATGAAAAGACTTGGGTGGTCAAGTAACGATGACTTATCATTTGATATGCATACCATATTCAATGTCAAAAAAAGTAAAAAATACCAGGGAGTATCCTGAGCAACATTAAAAGTAGGGAGCCAGAAGTCATTGTCCCACTGTACACCACTTTGGTGAGGCCACACCTGGAGTACTGTGCGCAATTTTGTTCACCACAAACAATTAGGGGCAAGAAAATCATAGAGAGAGTGCAGAGAAGGGCAACAAAAAATCACACACATGCATAATCTTTTTTTTTTAAATTTCTTTTTATTTGTTGGATGTGACAACAAATCTGATACAATCATCTTTGTTGGCTTATAACATTTAGATCCTTTACAGTACATTTGTAGTTTAACGTGATAACTTTTCAAATGCTGCCCTATAATAACTGCCAATGTTCTAAACCTCCTCAGATTTTACTCTTCACCTGAATAGTCTGGTCACTCGGAGTGTCACTCTTCATCATCTGTCAGAAGTGAAGAAACTTATAAAAAACATATAAGTATTCCTTTATTTATTCAGTTGCTGCCTTTTACTGATTGTTTTATTTAGCTAAACTTGTTTTGTAGTAATTTATTTATTTTTGCTGGTTCCTCTCAGTTCGGGATGACCGGGAGGGAACCGGGCTAGTTTTTGTAGTCTAGGGGTTTTCTAGTGCAAAACTCGCTTTATTTTTGTTTAAAATATTGTTTAAAGTGTTTTTTGTAACTGAAGTTATCGGTTACTGAACTGCTAGTACTGGTTCCAGAATGTTTATGAGTTTGGTTCCTTCGGTTCCCTTTCAGTTCTGAAATCGAACATGACTGCATTATTGTTGTTAGATTTTTTGCCTTTTGTGGTTCTCTTTTTGTCTGTTTAAATGGCAGAAAAAATGAAGAAAAAGACCGGTGAGCCTGGTTTTAAGAATTGTGCACAATGTGGGGACGTTTTTACAAAGGCAGATAAGCACACTATGTGTGCCACTTGTCTGGGTTATGAGCATCTTAAGGAGGATTATCAAATCTGCCTGACTTTCCCTGAAAAACAATTGAAAATGCCTGAATGGCTAAAAAAAGCTCCCAAGGGTCCTCTGGCTCTGACTAGCCAATACCCTCTGTTACTGTGGCTGAACCTACACCTGTTGCTACTTCAACCCCTGATACGGGTGATAAAATTATTAAGAGATCTGCTGAACTGGCTAGCTCCCAGTTCCTCTAAGAAAGCACCATTGTTGAAGCATACTGAACCCCACATGTTAACCAGGGGACTTCTGTATCTGCTAGTGTTATGCCAACTCCTCTGGAAATTGCACAGGCTTTTAAAGTTATTCAGGCTTTGCAGGGTTTGATGCCCCTGCACAGCAGCCACCTGTCACGGCAGGTCAGCCTGGCATTATTCCCCTATTGAAGAGGAGGAATGCAGTGATTATAGGAGGATGAAGGGAACCCATCTTGCCTGAGGTCTTCCTGAGCAGGACTTTGGATCCCCCAGGACATCTGAAGATTTTTCTTTTCACTTTACCTTTTGAGAAAGATGGCAGATGCCCTTGACATCTGCACAAGGAAAGAAGTGGAGGATGAGGAGGAAACAGAATATCTGGAGATGATGGGTTTAACTCACCAAGGCCCTCCTCTCTCAGTCAATACATTTTTTAAGAAAGATGCTCTAAAGTTGTTGCAGACCCCAAATTCTGTTCCCCTCTGGATAAGAGGCTGGACAAGAAATATCAGTTGGAAGAGAAGGGCAGAGTTCCTCTTTCCCATCTGGATTACCAAAGGTCATCCAACAGGCAGCCTGCGATAAGGCTAGAGTCCCTCTGCATCCCACCCACCAGATAAGGACTCTAGAAAAAAGTTAGCATGGCAAGGAAAGGATACCTGTCAGCCTCCTAGCCAATGTGGCAGGCCAACTTCCAGGCCTATGCTGCTCCAGTACCAAAAGTCCCTATGGCAGTGGTACTGGCCATTTCACAGAAAGCTCCCTCACCCTGTTTGATGACCTGGCAGAAACAGCTAGGTTTGGTCTAGAGGCAGCTAGTACCAATTCCAGATGGCTGTGATACCAACGATACTGCAGCCAGATGGATGGCAAATATGGTAGCTCAGAGGAGATTTGCTTGGCTGAGGGCCACAAATCTTACTGCTGACACATAGTCTAAGGCCCTGGGTTTTCCTTTAGAGGAAATGCTCTTTTCGAAAATCCACTGTGGCATACATGAAGAAGGTGGATGAGTACAAGGCCACCTATAGGAGCCACTCTTGTAGAGAGAGCTCTCCATCCACCAGGCCTTATGGAAGGGAGGCCAGGCAGGTCTTTCCACACGAGGCCCTTTTTCCAGTCAGTGGCCATACCCCAGTACAAACAGTACCCACAGCAGGCGTACTTTAGGGGCAGGGATCAAAGGGGGTCTAGGCATGGAGCTCAAGCACAACCTCCACCTCAAACTAAGCAGACTCCCTGAAGTACAGGCCACTTCCTCACTCCCTGTCGGAGGCAGACTTTCCCACCTCCTCCAAGTTTGGCTGACCATCACCACAGACAAATGGGTCCTGGAGGCAGTTGGTCAGGGTCTGTCTCTGGGTTTCAAATCCCTTCCTCCTTTAACAGCCAAGGGTTTCAATGCACCTTCCCTAGCAGAAAAGATTCTGCTGGAGGCAGAGGTCCAGAAACTTCTACTTTTAAAAGCAGTGGAACCTTTCCCAAGCCCACTGACAGGAAAGGGCTTTTACTCCAGATTCTTCCTCACCACAAAGAAAAGTAGGAGTGGCTGTTGATATTGGATCTCAGAGCCCTAAACAGGCATCTAAAAAGCCAAAGTTCAAAATGGTAACTTTAGCATTGATTCTGTCAACAATCTAAAGGGGGACTGATTGGCATCACTGGACTTGAAAGACGCCTATTTCCACATTTCCATAAAACAGTCTCACAGGAAATATCTCAGATTCAAACTCCCTTCAGGTCATTACCAATTTCAACCCTGCCTTTTGGCCTTTCTTTGCCCCAAGGGTGTTTACAAAGTGCCTAGCACCAGTGGTAGCACACCTTCAAGGCAAGTGTGACAGTTTTCCATATTTGACGACTGGCTGTTGGTGGGCAAATCACCTCAATAGGTCATTCAGTGCTTAAACCTTACTCAAGGCCTCCTGGAATCCTTAGGATTCATTATTAATCTCAAAAAGTCAGTCCTCACTCCTGCACAAAGGTTGCAGTTCATATGGGCAGAGATAGACACCCTCCTGGACAGGGCCTCCCTTCCTCTAGACAGGATCAGCAATCTTCAGCTAGCAGTGCTCCCATATCTACGGGGATTCCCGTATTTTTATGGGGGTTTTAAACTAAAAATGGGCTACGGGGAGGAAATCACAAATGTAACAAATCCATGGGGATTGTTGCTGATGCTACGGGAAGTGTGAGGAACACTTAAATTGCCCACTGAGACTCTCACCAAGAGTGAGAAATCTTGATTGGTGCCTCTGACCTCACACGCTGTGATCACACACTCCTGGAGACTGCTGGGAGCTGTGATCATGCGCTGGGATGTGGCCCTGATAGGCTGATGTGATTAGAGCCATGCGCGCCTCATGGCTTGGCTGCCAGACAAGACTTTACTTTAGTGGTCCCCTGATAGGCTAGCAGGTCACTCTCCTATAAATCCAGCCCACTGTGCCAAGGCAGGTAACACAACTGCGGGAAGTTTAATTGTGAGAGTAGTGTCAGGGGTTGTTCGAATTTCGAGAGGATTGCCGGCGTTTGGATTTGTGAGCACGAGTCGGCACTAGCAGCAGCAAGCAAGCAAGCCTGAAATGGAGAATTCACTGCAGCTGGAGAGTCAGCGGGACATATCGATTTTTTTCACTGACACCCTGGTTCTCTTTTCCAGTGTCTGTGGTAGGGAGGAGCGGGCAGAGGTTTTCCGGTCATGGGCATAGCGCGGTAGGAGTCTGACGATCATCTCTTCAGATGCAGGTAAGCAGCAAGCTAGAGATCTGTCCGGTGCTGCTAGTCAGAGTGTCAGGAAGGATCCAGTGTGGAATTACACTGTATAAACTTACTTTGGAAGCTGTTAAGGAACTTATTTTTAAATGGAACCCTTCTAGGCAGTATTTGGTATGTGACTGATAGAGTTGCTTGTTTTAGAGGCTTATAGTGCTAAGCACTACAGTCGATTGAATAATTTACCTTAGCTTTTATGTTTGGCCCCCAAAACCCTGGTCTTGGTCCTTCATATATGATTATGGTATGTAGAGAGACCCAGGGGAGCTAATACTCCTTAACCACAAGGTTGGATCCCCAGCTCTACTATCCTCGAGGCAGAGGACCAGCTCTGTGAGAAATTTTTAGTCACCTTTTGGAGCCACGGCCCAGGGAAGAATGCATAATCCACCTTCATGCACCATGGCACTAGGGTGGGGAGGTCTGGATCCAGTGGGAGTGAGCTGGGCGGTGGGATAGTGCAGTGGCAGCTGCCTGCATTGTGGGGAATGCTGTGGTAACAGCCTGTATCCTCTTTACCATGTGGCACTCCGCCTAGGAGTGTGATTGGCCTGTGGGGAGGAGAAAGTATGGTCAGTGGGTCTGCCAGATCACCTGTGCCATGGATGTGTAGGGATGCCAGGAGCCCAGCTACCAAGGCCGTGACTGTGCAGGAAGAATGAATAGGGCAAAGCGGGAGTGTGATCTAGCCAGCATCTGTAGATCAGGGCAGCATGAGAGAGTGAGCCTTGGATAGACCGCGAGGCCTTGGGATTAATTGCATAGGCCTGGTGAAAGTGCTGCTTTAGGTCAGTTTTACTTCTTAAAGTAAATAAGAACACTTAAAACAGCTCGAACATGTGTTGTAGTGATTTTATTGACCACTGTAGTGATGCCAGTTGCAAAAATAAATTGGCGTGGGCATACAGGAAAATCTACAGGAATTTCACCAAGGTTTTACAGGGAAAATACAGGAAAAATGAGGGTCTGCTACAGGAAAATACTTTGGCCGATCTGGGAGCACTGAGCTAGTAGCAAACTCCTTCACCTTGAACAGGAGCAAGACTGCAACACAGTTTTTGCAATTTTTGGGTCATATGGCTGCATCCACAGCCACAGTGCTGGGTGCAAGGTTTCAAATGAGGGACATCTAGTTCCACCTCAGGGCTCACTGGAGTCAAAGGAAAGATTCTCTGTCAAAATCCATTCCGGTCACCTGAACCCTGATGCAGGCCTTACAGTGGTGGAAAGAAGTTCCCAATCTAAGGGAAGGTGTTCCCTTTCAGAAAGACAACCCTTAATTGTTCTCACAACAGATGCATCCCTTTGGGTTGGGGGCGTCCACTTGGGATATCATACAGTACAGGGCACCTGAGTCAGCTTCAGAGTCCCTCCAGCACATAAACCTGTTGGAACTCAGGGCTGTTTCTGGCTCTAAAAACGTTTTCAGGACTGGTACAGTCAAAGGTGGTACAGGTCAGAACAGACAATTCCACCACAATGTACTACATCAACAAACAGGAGGCACCAGGTCAGAGCCCCTTTGCACAGAGGCCATGAAAATTTGGATCCTGGCATATTCTCTGGGAGTATCCTTGCAGGCAATACATATACCAGGAAAGGACAATACCCTGGCAGATGCCTTAAGTCAAATCAACCAGGCCCATCACAAATGGACTCTGAACAAACAGGTGGTGGACATAATTTTCCGAAAGTGGGGCACTCCAGAGGTGGACTTGTTCGCATCCCACCAGAACCACCACTTGCCTCAGTATTGTTGCAGGCCACCAGATCAGGGTGCTTTGCTACTAGATTCCCTGACTCTAGATTGGTCAAGGAGATTCCTCTACACTTTCCCTCCTTTTCCCCTGGTCTTCAGAGTGTTGCTCAAGCTCAGGTTCCATTCAGCATCCCTGAACCTAATAGCTACGGTCTGGCCCAGGCAGCCATGGTACTCTCTAATGCTCTCAATGTCTGCAGCCAAACCAATAAGACTCCCTCTGAAGCACAATTGACCTCCAACCAGGGGACTCTGTTATACCCGAAACTCAAGTCCCTCAATCTCAAAGATTGATTCTTGAGGAGTTAGAGTATGCTAACTTGCAACTCTCTGAATCTGTACTTCACATTCTGAGGGGCTATAGGAAACCCACTACTAAGAAAACGTATTCCTCTAAGTGGAAAAGGTTTTACATCTGGTGTTCGACTAAGGATTTGATTCCACTACAGTCTGGGGTCCCAGCTGTTTTGGATTACCTCTCTAATTTGCATTCTCTGGGTCTACAACCAGCTTCACTCAAGGTACACCTTGCAGCATTGTCTGCCTACATTTCTGCTGGTGCTAGGGTATCACTAGCTTCAGACTCCATTTTTAAAAGATTCTTCAAGGGTTTGGCTCATTAGCACCCCCCCACAGGGTACCGGTGCCAGAATGGGATCTTAATGTTTGTATAGCCAAGCTCATGAGGCACCCTTTTGAGCCTATGGCTACAGCTCAACTTAAATATGTCACTTGGAAAACAGTTTTCCTAGTGGCAATTACTTCTGCAAGAAGAATAAGTGAATTACAACCTCTGTCTATGGAGCAAGATTATATCTTCTTTTGACAGAGATAAGGTAGTTTTAAGAACAAATAGAAAATTCCTACCAAAGGTAGTTTCTGATTTACACATCAACCAATCCATTACCCTACCTGTCTTTTTTCACTGAGCATTCTACTTCTGGTGAAAGAAGACTTAAAAGTTTGGATGTGAAGAGAGCTCTTAGTTACTATATTACAGCCACTAAGGACCATAGGCAGGACAGAAAACAGCTGTTTCTGACCTTTAGGGATGTGGGAAAAGGTAATCCAGCTTCTAAAAGATATATTTCTCATTGGATAGTCCAGTGTATTCAATTCTGCTACACAAAAGCTGTTAGGGAGCCCCCGACAGGGTTGAGGGCACATTCCACCAAGGTAACAGCTGCTACGCTCGCAGCTGCAAGGGGATGTTCCTCTAGTGGATATCTGTAAAGCAGCTATCTGGAAAACAGTACACACCTTTACAAAGCATTACAGTCTAGACATCCAGTCCAGAATTGATGCTAGGTTTGGCACTGTAGTCCTGCAGAGTCTATTTCCCAAGTAAATGTTCTGTGCCCACCTCCAGTGGTACTGCTTTGTAGTCTGCAGAAAGTTATGAATACCTGAGTATTACTTGGGTTAGAAGAAGAAATTACTCACCTTAGTAATTCTGTTTCTTCCCAGTGATACTTAGGTATTCATAACTTCCCACCCTACCTCCCCTTCCAGAACTCAAGCCTCTGCACTCCCGCATGCTGCACTACCACAAAAAGGTACACCACAATGTGTATATATGTTGCCTCATAGTGGTACAAGTTGGTATACAAGACTCATAGTCTTTATTCTTTGCATGTTTTGCTGGCATGCTGATTTTCAGTAATGTTTCTGTGTTTTCTCCAGTTGGAGTTTTTCTCTTATGACCAAATTAGGTCATTTGAATTACTTCCCTTTTCAAATACTTTTCGTTTTTACTGGGTTGCTTGTCTTTTCAGGCCCTAGAAAATCCGAGGAGGTTTAGAACATTGGCAGTTAGTATAGGGCAGCATTTGAAAAGTTATCACATGCTGATGATTCCATCATTTGCATATGCTTCCATTCTCTCCAGGCAGTCCAACCCTTCACGCTTACTGCAGAAAGTTATGAATACCTGAGTATCACTGGGAAGAAACAGAATTACTAAGGTGAGTAATTTTTTCATACTAGACGTCCATCAAGAGAATGTCAATAATGGGGGGTGACTTTAATGTTACCCTTACCCCCTCCTTAGATACCTCTACCTCTGCTAGATGCCAGCCTACACCTTCACAGAAATACCTCTGGTCTCAGCTGTCCCACCTAGGGCTAGTAGATGTATGGTGTCACTTTTTTCCCTTGATATGGTCTTACACTTACTATTCCCCCAGATTTTGCTCTTTTTCTCGAACAGATTATTCTTTTGTATCGCGTGAACATTCTGATGCACTCAGAGACCTCACCATTGGAACAAGTCTCCTTTCAGACCACTCCACACTGATGTTTAAATTAAACTTGGGAATTTTAAAAAAATCCACCTTCTGGCTAGTAGCCCTGTTGGAAGATAAACAATTGGATATTGTGGCAGTCATGGAAACATGGTACACAGAGAACCATGACTGGGATATCAACATACTGGGGTACACAGTCTATAGAAGGGACAGGGAGGGTAAAAGAGGAGGTGGAGTAGCTCTATATATAAGGGAAGGGATCAAAGCTACAGAACTAAAAAGTAAAGGAGGAGGACAAGAGGCACTCTGGGTCACCTTGGAGACAGGAAATGGCATAACGGTCCACACAGAGCTTGTATACAGACCCCCATCTCAAGGGGAGGAAATGGACAAGAAAATGATAGAGGACATTCTCAAAATGGCTGAAAAAGGAGAGATACTGTTGATGGGGGACCTGAATATGCCAGATGTTAAGTGGATGACATGTACTGCAGCCACATCCAAGAGCAGGGTCATTCTCTATGCCCTGCAGGGGGCAGGCCTTAGACAGCTAGTGTTAGAACCCACTCAGGAGGGAGCAGTACTAGACCTGGTACTCTCAAATGGAGAGAGGATCACAAATTTAGAAGTCACTAGACATCTGGAAACAAGTGACCACTGCACAGTGTGCTTCACAATAAGCACAGTCATGGAGACAAGCCATACAAGAACAAGGATACTGGACTTTAGAAGGGCTGACTTTGGCAAAATGGGTGAATACCTGAGGAATGCACTAGCAAATGGCCAAAAAGGAGGGGTGGAAGAATAATGGAGAAAAATCAAAACTGCTATCATAGACGCAACAAGCCTTTGTGTGAAACAAATAAAGAAAACAAAGCAGAGTAAAAAAACACTATGGTTTTCAAAAGAGGGGGCAGGGAAGGTAAAGGAAAAAAAGGCTGCATTCAAAAAGTATAAGGAATCACAGAAGGAGCACGACAGGGAACTATATCAATTAAAGCAGATTAGAAGTAGGGAAGGCAGTCAGAATAGCAAAGGCCCAAACTAAGGAAAAATAGCCAACTCAGTTAAGAAGGGGGATAAAACCTTTTATAGGTACATTAGGTAGCATAGAAAGGTTAAGGGAGGAATACTGAAGATTAATAAAGGAGAGGGGAGGTGAGCAGAGGGAAACAGTGAAAAGACAGAGATACTGAATGAATACTTTTGCTCAGTATTCACAAAAGAAGATGAGGAGGAATTACCTAAACCAGACAATAGAAGCACTCTGAGTAGGGGGGTTGACACCAGTCCATTTACAGAAGAAAGAGTCCTAAAAGAACTCCTAAAACTCAAGGTAGGCAAAACAATGGGGCCTGACGGGATTCACCCCAGAATCCTAAAAGAACTAAGGGAGGACCTAGTGACACCACTGACAACACTTTTGAACAAATCATGGGAGGATGGGGTGATATCTAAGGACTGGAGGAGGGAGGATGTGATTCACCTTCACAAAAGTGGGAGCAAGGCAGAAGCAGGAAACTACAGACCTGTAAGTTTGACCTCAGTGGTAGGGAAAATGATGGAATCACTTCTGAAAGAAAGAATTGTTGAGTACCTAAAGGCCAGCGGGGCACAGGACCCAAAGCAGCATGGATTTACAGCAGGAAGGTCATGTCAGATGAATCTAATTTATTTCTTTGACTGGATGATCAAAGTAATAGGCCAGGGAGGGGCAGTGGATATGGCCTACCTAGACATTAGCAAGGCATTTGACACAGTCCCACATAAAAGACTAATAATTAAGTTATCCAGCCTGGTAGTGGGTTCTAGGGTGGTAGCCTAGCAAACTGGCTGTACAACAGGACACAGAAGGTAAGGTGAATGGAACACATTCCAAGAAAGGGGGTTACTAGTGAGTACCTCAGGGCTCAGTACTGGGTCCAGTCCTCTTTAAGATCTTTATAGTTGACATTGCAGGGTCTGGAGGGAAAGGTATGCCTTTGCAGGTGACACAAAGATCTGTAACAGAACTGATACACGAGGAGGGTAGAAGGATGAGAAGGGACCTGGCAAGGTTGGAGGAATGGTCAGACATATGGCAACTTAGATTCAATGCAAAGAAGTGCACAGTAATGCAACTGGAACAAAACCCAGGAGAAGAGCACACAATAGCAGGAGGTGCTAAAACAACAAAATGGAAAGGGACTTGGGGTAGTCATAACAGATGACCTAAAGGTGGGTAAGCAATGTGAGAAGTTAGTAAGGAGAGCCAGGGGGATACTGGGATGCATAGGAAGGGGCATCACAAGTAGAAAAAGGGAAGTGGTTATCCCTCTGTACAGACAGTTGGTGAGACCCCATCTGGAATACTGTGTGCAGTTTTGGAGACCCCATCTACGCAAGGACATAGACAGGATGGAAGCAGTCCAGAGGAGGGCAACCAAAATGGTGCATGGTCTGCATCAGAAACCATATGAAGAGAGACTGAGAGCTTAATATGTATACCCTTGATGAAAGGAGGGACGGGGACATGATAGAAATTTTCAGTACCTCAAGAGAATCAACAAAGTCCAGGAGGTAGCATCTTTCAGGAAAAGAGATGTATATAAGAACAAGTAGGCACAATTTAAAAGATAGAGGGGACGTCCAGGAGTAATGTGAGGAAATTTTTTTCACGGAGAGAGTGGTGGATGCATGGAACCGCCTTCCTGGGGAAGTTGTTGGGACGAAACAGTGGGGAATTCAAACATGCATGGGACAGACATAAGGCAATTGTAGTGGGGGTTGCAGGAAGTAGGCTGTTGGTTAACTAGAATCTGCAGTTTATCCAATAGGAGGAAATGGGCAGACTGAGAGTGCGGCAAATGGTCCGTGGGGCTTATTGTTGCTTTTCGTCTGGCTTATGGGCAACTTGTTTGAGCCTATGGATGAGTGTCATTTATCACATTTGTCACTTAAGACTGGATTTTTGGTCCCCATCACCCCAGTCAGACACGTGAGTGAACTCCATGCACTAACTGTGGAGTCCTCACAACTGGTTTCCCACAAGAACAAGGTCGTCCTATGTACTGTACCCATGAAAAATTCCATCTTGACCAGGTTTTGATGTTTTCTGTGTATTTCCAAAGCTTCATACTTTGGATACTGAGTAAACGCCACATTCACTTAATGTCCTCTGGTGTCTGTTCTCATCCTGAGTGTTTGGCGGTATTTTACGGTGTGGCTCATCAGTTGTTTACCTATGCTGAAGCCACCAATGCAAACTGGAAGTCAAACAGGCCACTGGCAGGTGGATTACATCCTGCATTACTACTGGGAAGGAGCCACCTGATAGTTTAAGGGTTCACTCCACTAGACATACTGCTGCCAATGTAACTGCTGGCAGGTACATTGCCACTGCATTGATGTGTAGGGATGTTACCTGGTCAAATGCACACATATTCATATCCCATTACAGCATTGTTGCACACAGTCGCTGAGATGCTGCATTTGTGTCCACAGTCCTTCAGTCACTATTCGCATAAATATTTGAATGCATGTCTTTTCCCTCCTCCACAGGACTAAAATGAGTCAAGTGTGGATAGTGAACTGAATTTAGGTAGTTAGAAGAATTGGTTACCAAAAGGTAACCGATGGCCATAGCACTTCTACTTGTATTCCATTCACATCCACACAACCCACTCAACATCTCCTGGAAGACTCATTTTCAGTACCAGTTTCCAGAGTGCAGATCTGAGAGCAGTGGAGGAGGGGTTGGAAGACCAGATGATTCGGAAGTAGGAGAAGTCAAGCTTGAAGATTGTTCAGATGACTGAGCATGCTCAGTGGAAGACTTCCTATGTATTGACGTGAACTAAATACTAGCAGTAGAACTACATTACCTATGTAACCCCCATACAAATGAGGGTTCCCAAAAAGTCTTCCTAGTGCTTGCCTAAATGCTCGATGCCCGGTTGGTGTTCGACGCTATAGCCGTTTAAATGTTGCTGCCAGTGAGCACCTTTAAAGCCTCCATGTACTATCTCTTTAAGTGCTGCCTGATTGCAGATATAATTAGTCTGAATGGGGGGTATGAGTGTTTCCCTGATCAAGTCCCGCCCGGGCTGCTGAATAATCACTCTGTTTCTGCCATCGCTAATTGTGCAGAGGGAGTCCTGCTGAAAGATGTAACTAATTGCTGGTAATCATTTAGAGTAGTGATGATAATGCAGTGTGTTCTAACCTGCCTTCATTGCAGCAAGGACTGTTCGGTTTAGCTCCACCATTTTGGTCCCAAACTGCCGAATTGGACCAATCAGTATTTTGGGACTCTAAAATGGAGCCTGTAACTGAAGGGGATATATGGAGCCAGACTCTGAGAATTGTAGTTTTGGACTGTTGGTGCCTTTTTGCATCAACAGGGGGAGCATGTTGTGACTGACAGCAGACTCGACCAATCTAACCTTTTTGGATCTGAGGGAAATCCCCTGAGCTGTCTGCTGGCAAGCCAGATCTAAGTTGGAAGCTGAGAAAGCAACAGCTCATATAGCTCGAGCAGCTGTTTTGTGCAGTAGTTCACGCGGGAGAACTGTGGAAGGCCTGACTTCTGGCCTGCTTGCCTGTTTTCTGCCCTGAGAGCGAAAAGAGAATTATTTTCAGACTAAATCTGAGCTGTGTGCTTTTAAGCAAGCTGCTGAATTGAGACCAGGCTTAACCTGTAGAAGACCGAGATTTTGCTGAATGCGATCGGCCTGTCAGGAACTCCAGCTACTTCTCAGTTCTCAGTCTGAGAAGGGACTTTGCCATTGTGACTGAGGAGCACTTTGCTTGGTACAGTAATATCTTCTGGTATATAAGTGTGCTGTGTACTGAATGGGGGTCGCGATTTAGTTCCCCTGTTGTGTGAACTGTATAATTATTGCTGGAAGCTGAACCCAGCACCCAACAAACTAAATCAGTGGCTAGTCCATGCAGCTGGGCTTTGCCACAAGGGCCCTGCCAGATTACCCTACTGCACAGAGAAGAGGCATCGACGAGAGACCAGCCCAGGGATCAGCCCTCTGCTGCTCCTGGCACTCCACAGAGGTCACCTACTGTCTCAATTTTCATCCCTCCTGTGTCCAGCCTTGGGGAATCATGAGTAAACACCAGGGTAGCTCCCTGCAACATATAGCTATATCAAAAGCATGTCATCTGATTATCTTGCTGTTTTGTTTCCACAAACTGAGCCCGACGGCTCCGGATTACAATTAGGGAGTGTACATGTTGTTTCTTTCCTCACAGGGCCCCGACCAGCTGCAACACCGGCCTACCATGGGCAACGGTCCTGGCTAGCCTTTTCCTCCATCCTGGGTACCCAGAGCGTGACTGTAGGGACTCTGACTGCATGCACTGCTGTGTGATTTATAGAGCCAGTAAGCAAATTAACCTGATTACCACCCCCATCCTTGTTATAGCCCCTGAATAAATCAGATCTATTCTTTTCTGAAATTCAACCAGACTGTGTTTCTAGTTTGTGCCTGAGGTATTATTGTTGTCATTTGTGCTGACTAACCTTGTTTTACTAGGGGTCCCCGGGTTCGAACTGGAGAGACCGACTCTGAGGGTAAGTGCAAACTGTGTGGGTACTAGCCAAGTATATCAGGGTATTGTGAAGTAATTTGTGTGGGCCACTAGCAGGAACAGAGGAGGGTCACAGTGTCCCAGAGGGCTGTGCCCTGGTAAGTTTGACCACTACCAACCCTGACCTCTGGGTGGAGGCACTCGTTAGCGAACCTAGGCCCCTTAACCTGCTACTAGCCAAGCAGGCAGGGGTAGTAGCCCTTGGGATAACACCAACTAGGGGTTACACCTATAAGAACCTATTCTTGCGATATGTGCCTGATGCTCCCCTGTAGTGTACCCCTTTTCCTGCCCAAATTATCTAAAGTGGCGGTCTCCCTCCAGGCAATCAACTAGTTCAAAACCTACTTTACTAATTGCCACCAGGTTGTGCTCCTGGCTGAGGTAATCTCCTCCCCTCTCCTCTCCTCTCCTCTCCTCACTGAAACTGAATGCCCTTAAAACTCCATACTGGTGCCCATTCTGTTCTCCATCTACTTAGATGACCACTCTTCAGCCTTTGCCTCCTCACCCACGCTCTTGTATGCAGATGCCAGTCAGTTTCATCCAGCCCTGCTGAACTCTACCTGTTTACAAAATGATTTTGATGGGGTCCATTGCGGATTTAGTTAAAACAACTTCTTTATGAGAAAAGAAAAACTGTAGCCACACTCTTCAGCACAAAAACAGATTCAGCAGCCTCTCTGCAACCCCTCACCTCACCACCCTTGACAATTCCACAACTGAGCAGGCAAATCATTTTAGATATACGGGCACCTGGCCAGACCAGCACTGGGACTTTGCTCACCATATTGATGCCATCTGTACTAACCTTTATCCAAGAGTCAGTTCTCTGTACTGCAAGAGGAAAAAATTACTTACCATAGTAATGTTGTTTCTTCTAATGGAGTCTTGCTGTATTCTGACTATATGCCATTAGCCCCAGCACTCGAACTGCTCCGGAGAGGAAAGGGTTAACTCTATGCAGGCGCATAGAATGTTGAGCTCGAGCTTGGTTTTCAAACCTCTGTCTCTGGTACATATCAGTGCAACCATCAGATTCTCACTAGCACTATACTAACTAACTAATAGCTATAGAAATTGTGTCAATTTTTGGCCATAGGCAACAAATGCTTGGGTCCAAAAAGACTCAAGTCGAGAACCCAAGAAGAACCATATGTAGATAGCGAAAATGCAATAACAATAACATAAAACAAAAAGACCTCACCTGGCCAGGAAGGGTACAAAGGTACACATCTGGGGTGCAACACTGTACCTGCCAACCCCCATCCCAAAAGACTAGGTTCTGAGAAGGGAGGCAGGGAGGGAGGTCAGAATACAGCAAGACTCCATTAGAAGAAACAACATTACTATGGTAAGTAATTTTTTCTTCAAACAACATGAAGTCTTGCTGTATTCTGACTATATGCAGATTACCAAGCAGTTCCCCCTGGAGGAGGGAATAACAGAACCTTACTTTGGGAACAAACTCTGCAGTACTGCTGTGCCAAACCTAGCATCATCCTAGTCTGGGTGTCCAGAGAGTAATGCTTGGTGAATGTATGGACTGTTTTCCAGGTGGCTGCTTTACAGATTTCCACCAAGGGGAATATCCCTAGCTGCTGCCAGGGAGGCAGCAGTACCCCTGGTTGAGTGAGCCCTTAGGCCTGAGGAGGGCTCTTTCCCCAGTTTTGAATAGCAGAATTGGATAAAAGAGACAATCCAACTGGCAATATATCTTTTAATGGCAGGTCTACCTTTTCCTGCTTCTCCATAAGTAAGAAATAACTGGGTACAATCATTCCTATGGGCCTTAGTATACTCTATATAATAGCTAAGTTCCCTCTTCACATCCAGACTGTGTAACCTTCTCTCCCCTGAGTAAGAATGGTCATTGAAAAAACACAGGCAAAGTCGTAGATTGAGTCAGATCAAAATACAAAACCACTTTAGGAAGAAACTTTCTATTTGTCCTAAGGACCACCTTATCCCTATGGAAGGAATTAAAGTCAGGTTCAACTGACAGAGCCTGCAATTTACTGATTCTTCTGGCAAAAGTAATGGCTACCAGGAGGACAGTCTTCCAAGTCAAGTACTTAAGCTCAGATGAGGATAAAGGTTCAAAGGGGGGCTGCAAAATCTGTGCGATGCAGACATTCAAGTTCCAAGCAGGTGTAGGCTCTCTGAAGGGAACCAGACCTTTAAAAAACTTATTAAAAACAGGGTGAGATGCCAGAGAAGATCCCTTCCCTGCAGAAAGAAAAGCACAGACAGCTGCCAAATGCACTTTAAGGGTAGCAGGCCTGAGGCCTACGCTATTAGGATGAACCAGATAATCCAGGGCTGCAGCAATGCTCGCAGAGCCTGGTTGTATGTCTCTATCAGAACACCAAATACTGAATCTTTTCATTTAGAATTGTGAGTTTTTCTAGTGGAAGGTTTTCTAAAAACCTTAAGGATATCCATCACCCTTTGTGAAAGATGCAGACCTGCATACTCTAACTCTTCAAGAGCCAAGCCTTGAGCCTGAGAGATTGAAGATTGGGATACCAAATCCTTCGCTGAGAGGAGATCAGAAGGTCATGCCTCCTGGGCAGAAACAGGGGAATTGAGACTGCCAGGGACAGCAGCAGAGGATACCATGGTTGTCTGGCCCAATCTGGAGCCACTAGGATCACTGTGTAGATGGAGACCTGATCTTGATCAGCTCTCTGAATATGAGTGGAAAGGGAGGGAAAGCATAAAGAAACCTGCTCGTCCAGTCTAACAGGAGAGCATCCAGGGGAACAGTCCCCAGGACTGGAGGTCTGCAGCAGAACAGAGGAAGTTGATGATTGTCTGGGGCCACAAAGAGATCTATCTGTGGAGTGCCCCATCTCCTGAAAATTACTTGGAGGACATGAGAATTCAGGGACCACTCGTGATGACCCTGAGATATTCTGCTTAGAGCATCTGCCAGCACATTGTCCTTCCCGGAAGGTGAACTGCTGTTAGAGAAGTTTGAAGAGAATAGGCTAGTGACCATACCTTCATAGCTTCCATGCACAAGGCCATGGACCAAGTGCCCCCTGCTTGTTTGTGTACTACATTGTAGTGGTGTTGTCTGTCCTGATCTGCACCACTTTCCCTTTGACTGATTCTGAGAATGCCTGAAGGGCTAGATACACAGCTCTGAGCTCCAGAAGACTGATGTGAAGGAGAGACTCCTGCTGTGACCAAGTACCCTGTGTGGTGAGAGTCCCTAGGTGGGCTCCCCACCCCAGGAGAGAGGCATCTGTGGTCAGAACCACTGAGGGTGCTTGACTGAGAAATGGGACACCCTTTCTGAGATTGTCCTGAACCAACCACCACTGGAGGGCTTGGACAAGAGTCTGAGTCACTGGAATCAGTTTGGTGAGAGAATCCTTTTTCTGAGACCAAAAAGACCTTAAATGGAACTAAATGTCCCTCAGCTGGAACCTGGCTCCCTGAACCACTGCAGTGGAAGCTTCCATGTGGCCTAGGAGCTAAAGAAAATGTCTGGCTGGATGAGACACCAGAGGTCAGAAAGAAGCCAGATCTGTAAGGGCCTTTATCCTTGAGCATGGGAGGAAGGCCCTTGCCTGAATAGTATCCAGCTCTACCCCTGTAAAGGTAAGGAGGTGTACTGGTTTGAGAACTGACTTGGATAGATTAAGAAGGAATCCCAGAGAACTTAGAAGATTCTGGGTGACCACTAGAGCTGACCTGACTTGACTTGGTCTGAAGACTGACCTACAATAAGACAGTCATCCAGATATGGAAAGACTGAGATTCCCTGACTTCTGAGAAAGGCTACCACTACTGATAGACATTTTGTGAACATCCTTTGGGCAGATGTCAGGCTGAAGGGCATGGCTCTGAACTGATAATGGCCTGAGGGCAACTTAAACCTGAAGTACTTTCTGTGGAAGCACCTAATAGGAATATGAAAATAGGCATCCTTGAGGTCCAGGGAAGCTAGTCAGTCTCCTGGCCTCAGAGAGGGAAGAATTATTCCCAGAGTCACCATTTTGAATTTTGGCTTTGTGATGTGTTTGTTCAGATATCTCAGGTCTAGGATGGGTCACCACTCCAGTCTTTTTTGGCGTAAGGAAGTATCTTGAATACAGTCCTTTCCCCTGTGCTGTGGAGGAACCTTCTCCACCACTTTTAAGAGTAGTGGGGAAGAAACTTCTGTCTCTAGAGCAATTATCTCCAGGGGTGTTGCAGGTAAAAAAGACCTGGCTCTCAATCTGGGGAATCTTTTGAAGCTGAGAGCAAGTCCCTGGCTTACTACTTCCAGGACCCATTTGTCTGAAGTAATAGACTTCCAGGCCTGGAAATAGTAAGCCAGCCTGCCCCCTACTGGAATTGAGGAGGTGACCCGGTCTGACACATCATGGTGTCTGTTTGGCAGGAGCCTTAGACCGAGAAGAGGATGCAGCCCTGCTCACCCTCTTCTACCTCTCCCTCTAAAGAACCCCCTCTGCTGAAAGAAAGAGGAAGTCTGAGCTTGGTAAAAAGGCCTATGAAAAGGCATGCCCCTGCCAGCCCTAGACTGCTGCTTCTAAGGAGTGGCTTGCCTTTCCTGGCCACTGTACTCCTATAGGTGGTCCTGTACTCATCCATTTTCTTCATGTAAGACTCTGTCTGCTCCCTGAACAGAGAATTACCAGTGACAGGAAAATTCATGGCCTTAACCTGGGTATCCTGTGAAAGGCTAGTACACCTGAGCCAAGCGAATCTCTTTACGGAGAGAGATGTAGCCATGACTCTAGATGCGACATCATTAGAGTCCACAGCAGCATGAAATTGCACCTTGGATGCCTCAATACCATCAGCAGCCACCTCCTCTAGCTCCTTGGCTAGCTGGGGGGAAGTCTTCTTAGCCAGCTCCAGAACCGTGTCCCACCTGGACTTCTGGTACCTGGTTGTATAGGCTATATAGGCAGCCTGTCTAAGTCCCAAGGAGGATGCCAAATATTGTTTTTTGGCCATGGCATCCACCTTCCTGGAATCCTTATCTGTGGGGTGTGAAGCCAAGGGGATATTAGCCTTGTCACAGGCTGCAGCCTGCACTACCTCAACATGGCTGCAATGACTGTACAAGAAATCCATACCAGAACCTGATAGCATATACCTCCTGTCCATCTTTTTACCCACAGGAGGTATAGAAGTGGGCATTTGCAAGATTTTGTGGGTCTGTTTCCCTAAGGACTTATGTAGTGGGACAGACAACCTCTTGGACTCTGGGACATCCATCATTTCCACATGGTCAGGTTCTTCCTCCTCTTCAGCAGCTTCCACAACTGAGAGCTGGAGAGTTTCAACCACTTTTTTGTAGAACAAAAAGTGGGAAGGGGACTCAAAGTCTGGGAGGTGAGACACTGGAAGGCCTGTCTGGGGAGATGTCAGGCTCTACAGGCTCACCTAGGTGTCCAAAATCATCATCATCATCATCAGGAGACTCTTCATCTCCCTCCCACTCAACATCATAAAAAGCCTCCAGATCATAATCTGTTGGGGCTGGAACCATCTGAACCGACCGCCTGCCTGAAGGCATTGGTTTGGATGGAACCAGGCGAAGCGACTGTACAATGCTTATCGCTTTCGCAATCTCCTCAGCGGTTGGGATCTGCAGGGTTGGATCCAAACCAGCTGATTTTCTCTTTTTCTTAGACGGAACCGATCCCTCAGAATCAGCTCTCCTTTTGCCCGAGGAGGTATTGCCCGTGTCAGCAGACACCTCCTCAGGTTCAGTCGGAACCAAACCGAGCTGGCCATCCAGATCAGCAGATTTATCTGCCTCTTTTTCCTTCAGCTTACTTAATCTTTTGTCCAAAGTGGCTTTGGGTAAATTCTTGCAAATCTGGCCGTCTGTTTTGAGGTGGTGAAACCCCAGACAATAAACACATATGAGGTTGGGATCACCTTCAGCAAAAGCCTCCCCACACTTAGTACAGTGTTGAAACTAGGGTTGTCAGAACTAGTTCGGTAAAGATTCGAACCCTCCTCGAACCCTGGTGTTCGAGTTCTAACAGAACTCGAACACTGAGCGGTTCATAAAAGGTTCGAATCACCCGTGAGCCAGCGACGGCGATGGGGTCGAGTAAACAACGAGAGCTGCGGGATCTGTGGGGTATTAAAGAGATCGCCACGAGGAGGAGCGCATTTGACTGAGGATCATCGCAGAGAGGCGGCAGCAGCAGGCAGCACCAGCAGCCCACTAAACTGTAGCAAAAGCAGTTAGCGCGTCCGCTACTTTTGTCCAGCAGTCGTGGCCACTTCTTCTCCTGTGAGACCAGCGAGAACAAGAAAAAAAGCTAAAAATCGGAGGGGACTGGGAGACGGGAGTGGGAGTACTAGGGGCGGTTCAGGACAGAAGGAGAATCGGGACTCTGGAGAGGATTAATCAAGATTGGGGAGTGGGGGAATAGGAGGATTGATGAGAGACCAATATCAGGAGGAGGACTGGAGGAGGACTCGGAGAGAAAGAACCTTTGTGAAGTGTGATTATTTGAAACTGCAGCACACTGCACACTCCAGCAGCTGCCAGCAACAAGCGTACAAGGGGCAAAAAAAGGCAAATAAATCTGATAAATCTAAATAAGTCCTGAACCTAGTGTGTGTCACAGAGAAGCCCAGTGTGTGCCCCTTGACTGCCACCTGTACTGCACCTACCCAGTGTGTGTTACAGAGAGAAGCCCAGTGGCCAGTTGTGTGGTGGCATTAACCTTACATGACAGAAACATAGGGGGCAAAAAGGCAAATAAATCTTTCTGAACCCTAGTGTGTGTGTCTGACAGAGAAGCCCAGTGTGTGTACTGTACCCCACCAGTGTGTGTTACAGAGAGAAGCCCAGTGGCCAGTTGTGTGGTGGCATTAACCTACATGACAGAAACGTAGGGGGCAAAAAGGCAAATAAATCTTTCTGAACCTTAGTGTGTGTGTGTCACAGAGAGAAGCCCAGTGTGTGTGTACTGTACCTCCCAGTGTGTGTTACAGAGAGAAGCCCAGTGGCCAGTTGTGTGGTGGCATTAACCTACATGACAGAAACGTAGGGGCAAAAAAGGCAAATAAATCTTTCTAAGTTTCTGAACCCTAGTGTGTGTGTGTGTGTGTCACAGAAAGAAGCCCAGTGTGTGCACACTGTACCCTACCCAGTGTGTGTACAGAGAGACGCCCAGTGGCCAGTTGTGTGGTGGCATTAACCTTACATGACAGAAACGTAGGGGGCAAAAAAGGCAAATAATCTTTCTGAACCCTAGTGTATGTGTGTGGCATTAACCTTACAATTGACAGAAGCATTAGAAATATAATTCTCATTCCCTGGTTTGCGTATGTGACTCAAGTCTCCTGTGGTCAGTCAGCCCATCACCCTGCTGCTGTGTGCCTTTGACTGCACTGTACCTACCCAATGTGTGTTACCGAGAGAAACCCAGTGGCCAGTTGTGTGGTGGCATTAACCTTACATGACAGAAACGTAGAAATATAATTCTCATTCCCTGGTTTGCGTATGTGACTCCGTCTCCTGTGGTCAGTCAGCCCATCACCCTGCTGCTGTGTGCCTTTGACTGCACTGTACCCTACCCATGTGTGTGTGTTACTGAGAGAAGCCCAGTGGCCAGTTGTGTGGTGGCATGTAACCTACTGACAGAAATGTAGGGGGGCAAAAAGGCAAATAAATCTTTCTGAACCTAGTGTGTGTGTGTGTGGCATTAACCTCACATGACAGAAGCGTGAAATATAATTCTCATTCCCTGGTTTGCGTATGTGACTCCATCTCCTGTGGTCAGTCAGCCCATCACCCTGCTGCTGTGTGCCTTTGACTGCACTGTACCCTACACCGTGTGTGTGTTAGGAAGAGCCCAGTGGCCAGTTGTGTGGTGGCATTAACCTTATGACAGAAACATAGAAATATAATTCTCATTCCCTGGTTTGGTATGTGACTCCGTCTCCTGTGGTCAGTCAGCCCATCACCCCTGCTGCTGTGTGCCTTTGACTGACCTACCCAGTGTGTGTGTTACTGAGAGAAGCCCAGTGGCCAGTTGTGTGGTGGCATTAACCTTACATGACAGAAACATAGAAATATAATTCTCATTCCTGGTTTGCGTATGTGACTCCGTCTCCTGTGGTCAGTCAGCCCATCACCCTGCTGCTGTGTGCCTTTGACTGCACTGTACCCTACCCAGTGTGTGTGTTACTGAGAGAAGCCCAGTGGCCAGTTGTGTGTGGCATTATTACATGACAGAAACGTAGGGGGCAAAAAAGGCAAATAAATCTTTCTGAACCCTAGTGTGTGTGTGGCATGAACCTTACATGACAGAAGCGTGAGAAATATAATTCTCATTCCCTGGTTTGCGTATGTGACTCCATCTCCTGTGGTCGGTCAGCCCATCACCCTGCTGCTGTGTGCCCTTTGCTGCACTGTACCTACCCAGTGTGTGTGTTACCGAGAGAAGCCCAAGTGGCCAGTTGTGTGGTGGCATTAACCTTACATGACGAACGTAGAAATATAATTCTCATTCCCTGGTTTGCGTATGTGACTCAGTCTCCTGTGGTCAGTCAGCCCATCACCCTGCTGCTGTGTGCCCTTTGATTGCTATGTATGCCTGCCCCTTGGCCCAATCATTCTGTAAGCCTTGAACCTGGGATCCTTTGAGTTGCAAACTGTCATATTCTTCAATTACTTTCAGTCCACGTATCACAGTGTCACACAACCAAAATAAAATTTTGGAGTTGTAGCCAGATTACAGATCACATTGCTTTGTTACACAGGAATTGTTTGGGTGTTGAGTGTGTTCACTGCAGTATACTGGACTGGTAGTACTAGGTACTTACTATCTGTTATGGCTGACACCAACATAGATGAAGCATTTAGTGCTGGTGTTGGAGCAGGTGTTGGTGGTAGGGGTAATCTGCTGGTGCTAACAGAAATAACCAAAATGTTTCACGTGATAAAAATTCAACAAACAGCAAAGAGACAACAGTGAAGTGTAGTAAGGGGACCTTTTAAGAAAACCTGTACAGCTGCTGGGGTCACACGGAGAGGCACCATAAGGTATGCCATTCATGCCAGTTAAGATCCCTGTGACTAGCAACAATAATGCAAGTGACAGTGAGTCCCTCTGACTCAGACAGTAGCTCTTTGTCTCAGTCCACACTGTTGTGTCTCGTGACAAATCATTACTTCCTCAACAAAGTGAAATGAGCAAGTCTGCTGACAATGAATCAGGTAGTGCACTTGCAAATACATCCAACACTGTTGGCAATGAAAAGGACATAGCCATTGAATCCACCACTTCTGTGTTGTTGCAATGAAAATCCATCAGAGTCTTCTGTCACTCTTCTAGCACCAAAGAGCATGTCCCAGGTTCTGTTAGGACAGGTGAAAAGACACAAACAGTCTTTAGCTATCTTCCACTTCTGAACAAAATCTGTCACATCTGAGGTGTGGAATTATTTCTCAGTCGGTAAAAACTGATCCATGCAGAGCAATTTGTTCCTGTGTAAACAGAGTGTAAGCCGTGGTAAAGTTGTGTCATGCCTTGGCACTACAGCTCTTAACGCCATCTGAAAAGCATTCGGTTTTGCTTGATCATCCAAAACCAAAACCCATGTCCTCCATCTTCCAGACCTGCACGTGAGAAGGGTCAGGATCAGGAATCTGAAATGGATACTGAATTGTCTGAACTTGATGCAGCAGAACCACTGCCAGCCCTAGGATTACTGTTACCACCAATGCCAGCACCATTAGTACCAGTTGCACATCCAGTGATGGCACTGAATTATAAGTCTTAGTCCACCATCTCTACGTCCATCTGCCCATCGAAACCACGGTGTATAATAAACCAGCAGGGACATGTTGCAAACAGCTAACACTGTCTCAGGCATTTGAAAGGAAGAATACCTTTACTAGAAATCATCCAAGACCCTTCATCTTAATCACCGAATTGGTGAACTGTTAGCGAACCCTTCTCCCATACTCTTTGGTAGATCATGAGATTTTAGGGAGCTCATGACATTAGCAGAACCTCGTTACAATGTTCCTCATGAAAGGTACTTTTCCTATGTTGAAATACCAAACATTTATCAGGCTTTAAAAGCGACAGTGATGCTTGCACTTAAAACTGCAGAGGGTGGGGTTATTCATGTCACAACAGATATGTGGACCAGCACTCAAAACATAGATTACATGTCCCTTACACTCATTGGGTCACGTTTTCTTGTGCTTCTTCAAAACAAGACACCCCAAAAGATGGCGCTGCTGCTATAAAAGTTTGGGCAAAGTCATACTGCTGCAAACATCTTGCAGGAACTAAATGACCTCCTTGACGAATGGGTTTATTCTCATGGTCTAAAATGTGGCTTCATAGTAAGTGACAATGGAGCCAACATCTTAAAAAGCAATACAGGATGGAGATTTCTGCATGCTTCTTGCTTTGCGCATTGCCACTATAATTGTCACGGTTTCTACTAGCAAACACAAGTGGATGGTATGATTGCTGTTTGCAAAAAATTGTGACTCACTTTCACATTCAACCAAGGCTATACGGACATTGTCCGAACTGCAAAAACACAAGCTGCCCCAGCAAAGCTGATTCAAAATGTTTCCACAGTTGTAACTCAATGCTTTATAGGCTGCAGGCGCCTCTTGGAGCAAAAGCAAGCTGTACATAGTACTGCTCCAATTACATTATTGGAGATGGCATTATGCTGTCTGTGCTGCAGTGGAAATTAATGGAGACAGTGTGCTGTATCCTAGCTCCTTTTGAGACAGCTACAAGGGACATGTCTTCTGAAGGTGCATCTGTGAGTCAGGTTATCCCACTCATAATGCTCATTTCACATCATCTTAGTGTTCTAAATCTACAAATGAAAAAGACAGATCTGAAGCGCAGACAACATATCGCCTATATCATGGGAATCTAGTAAAGAGAATGGAGTCGCTTCAAAACCAATGATAAATTAGTTGCAATGCGAAATCAAGACACTACATCCTTGCAACTCTCTTAGATCCCAGGTTCAAGGCTATACATCTTCCAAAACAGATGATATAGAGCAGTACAAATGTATGTTACTAGATGAGCTGCAGCACTCCAGGAGTCAAACACAGACACGCACAGTACCATCAGGTTGTCATCACCACAACATGCAGGTTCATCTTCACAAAGGGATACAGAACTGGAAAAGTCACAAACATTAACAGTAGTTGTTCCACAACTGCCACTTCTTCAGCCCTTAGTAGCAAGCTAAATCTGTGGCAAACCTTTCCCAAATTGCTGCCATAGCAGCTGCTTCTGCTGATTCCTCTTCTGAGCGGTCTCTGTCCAACATGGTAGACAGTTACCTGCAAGAACTGCCTATTCCTATTGATGCATGCCCTTTTGAATACTGGAGATCAAAAAGTCAATTTGGACAGAGCTGTATAGTGAAGCATAAATATCTTGGTTGTCCTGCAACAAGTGTCTCTTCAGAACGCATGTTTAGTACAGCTGGCAATATTGTGACAGACACCAGAAATAGGTTGCTGCCAGAAAATGTACACACGTTAACTTTTATTAAAGTTAATAAGTCAAGATTTACGTATCCCTACAAGAATATACAAACTGATCCTGAAGTGATTGATGTTGTGGATGTTGATGGTGATGATGACAACTCAGATGGTGGTGGCTGGTAAAAATACTGTGTGGGACGGAGTCTCTCTGCACCAAAAAGGAAACTTTTACAGACTGTGATGACTTTGGTTGTCGTCTTTCTCCTTTCTCGATCTACTACCTTGGACTATATACCCCCCAAAACTTTCACCATTTCATGGCAAACTGCTTTGTAGCTAGGGTCTAAACTAAAGTCAACAAGTTTTATATACAGGGCAATTTTAACATCAGTGGGAACAGGCCCAAATTTGGCATAAAAGGGACACTGTCACGTCAATCCTTTCTGTATCATATTATTTATAGTTAAAGTGCAAACATATATTTTTGGATTTACCTTCTGTGACTTTGTGGTGCATCAGCATGGGCTGGGACAGGAGACGGTCTATTTTCAATTTTAAAGAGGACAAAACAATGAGTTCTAATTGGTAGCTGTTTATTATTTTTCAATTACAGAAATGTTAGCCATAAACGAAAAATGGATGCTAGTACATGGGTGAGGGTTGTGGGTTGGTTTTAACATGGGTGTAAGGGTGGCATGGGTGCTACTGCACAGATGAGAGTGGTGGAAGAAAAGTGGAATGGGTGATGGGGTGAAAGGTGGGTGTTGTTTGGTTCTTTCATTTACAGATTGTGATCAGCTGGGGATGGTGAGGAAAAAAATGATGACAGACCGAACCTACTGTACACATAATATATATTCTTATTAAATACATTGCAAACTGCTGCCACCTAGCAAATTGTCCTGTCCCTTTAAAAAAGAATAAAGGAATCAGAAATAAAAGAAAATCTGCATCAGCAGTTTTCACAGAATGTGACGTATCATAGTGTTTTGCTTTATAAGTAGTGATAATTTGATACATAATGGGGTTGACAGACGCTGTCCCTAAACATCACATGCCAACTGCTGCAGCTACATAAATGTTCCTTAGTAAATTAGTATGTGGTGAGGAAACCACTTTTTTTATTTATGTGACTGAAATACAGATTTTATTGAAGTATCAGCTGCAAAAATGCATCATCTTAGAATTTTTGTATATATTACTTCAATTTCCAACAAAAATGTTGGTATATGTATGCATTACTTTAGAAAATTGTATGCATTTTGCCAGCAACAATGAACTGCATATTTTTTATTAAGAACAAAAAGACACAGCACAACACTTCAAAAATATACTTGTGCGTTTTAGCATAGCATCACAGTAGAAAGCCATGCAGGACAAAACAGTTTAAACAGACAAAACCTTTTTGTCTGTTTAAACTGTTTTATCTACTATCGCGTTCAACTATGAATGCTATCGTCGCGCTCTGACTATAACCCCAAATCGATGCATATCTTTGCTTAGTCTCATCTTTCACATAGGCACAACTTAGGATTGGAGCAGCCTTCTTGTGGTTTCTGCAAATATTTTTTTATTCCAATGTCTTGACTGAATATGTTATGACATAATATGTTTTGTAACAGTTCCACATGTTGCTGCTGTAGTACTTGGCTTGACTTTGTTATAAAGCTTTCTTTTAAACATAGCAACTTTGATTCACTCATTTAAAACAGAAAGCAGCAAATAGCTGAAATTAGGTAATATCAGTTATTTTTTCTCCTAATTCATGAGATGAGTATATATAGCTGAGTACATAAATGGCTAATGTGCCTCTTTCTTTCACTAAGGAGCTATGATGCAGCTGCAGCAGGAAAACTTTTAACATATGGGTGGGTGGGTGGGCCTGTTACGTATTAAGTTGCTGACTTTAGCAAACAGAAGAAACTATAGATAAACCTAGTTGTATTCCTATCAATGTCACACAAGATAATTCTCTCCCCTTATTTTGAACAGTTTTTCCTTTACATGTATTTTATTACTATCTTTGTTACTGGCAGCACAATAAAAAAATAGGGTTCGAGTTCTAAAAAGTTCTAAAAAAGATTAGAACACTAGAACTTTTTCAAAAGTTCTAGACTAGAACTAGAACCCAGAACTTCAGAGGGTTCTGACAACCCTAGTTGAAACCCAATGGGACCAGTTTTTTCTTGGGTTTCTCAGACATAGCTTTTTTCAAAGTTACCCTTCTCAGCTTTCAAACCAGGTAACACAAACTTATCGGTTACCAACCATGTCACGGGTTGTAGAAAAAAAGCAAAAAAAAGTTTGTTTTTTTTTAAACCAATGAGAACCGGACACCACAATTAAATGAAGGAATTAGAAAAGAACAGATCTGTTTCAGTTCCCAACGGACTGACCGATAGGAAACCGAAGAAAACAATTTCTAAATCAACAATACACTATCTACCTACTTACAATACCTGTTCCATAGACAGAGACTTGATACCGAAAATAAATTAAATGGTTGAGAACAAAACCACCGATTTTCACTTTTACCCAACCGGACCAAAGCAAAGAAGAGATCTCCGGAGCGACTTCACAGTTAGGTGGAGTAAAGAATCTGAAGGTTACACTGATATGTACCAGAGACAGAGGTTTGAAAAACGAGCTCGAGCTCAACGTTCTATGCTCCTGCAGAGAGTTAACCCTTTCCTGTCCGGAGCAGTTCAAGTGCTGAGGCTAACTGCATATAGTCAGACTACAGCAAGACTTCATGTTGTTTGAAAGCCTGTTTCCCCTCCCTCACTACCAGACATGTTATAATCTCAAATTCTCCCTCTTTTGGACTAGGGAGACATAATCTAAGAGGCTGACCCTAAATCCCCCAATAACAGACCAAACACTATATCACCTTCTGTAGTTTTTCCCATGACTGCTCCTCCATCCCTGCCCTATACTTACTACTGCACCCTTTACAGCAGAAAGGCTGGCCATCAAAGAAGGGGCAATGGTTCTCACATGGCGCCATTTTTCTACAAAAATTCTGGTCCGACAACCTTCTTTGTTACCTCCTCTTTCTCAACTCCTGTCACTCTGTCACCTAGCACTAAAAAATAAGTATCTCTGCTCCTCTGCAACCTCTTGGTGCTTAAAACCAGTGGCAAAGCTGGCTTTTCCAAAAGACCTCTCAATCTCTGGAACAGTTTCCTAGTTTCAATGTACAATGCTCCTTTTCACACTGCCCTACAAGTGTATCTTCTGAACCTCTACCCCTTTGTGGGGAAGGTTATTGAGAAGGTGGTGGCCATTCAACTGGAGACCAGTTTAACAGCCCATGACATATACGAGCCTCTCCAGTCTGGATTTAGGAAAAGACATAGTACTGACACTGTAAGCACATTCCAAAACTAGCATGCTCTAACCTTTGCATTGCTCACAAAATTTCATTCACATTTCTACTGAGGGGTGCTACTGGTTTGTGGTATATAACAGACAAACAAACAGGATCGGGAGATGTTCCATTCTTGTTCTCCTAGATCTCTCAGCAGCATTTGACACCATAGACCATGGGATGCTGATGGAGCTTCTGCGGGTATGTTGTGGACTGACGGGTACAGTCCACAATTGATTTAGAGCTTACCTCACCAGCAGGTCGCAGTGTGTGGTGTCTGGGGTTTATTCCTCAGTCCCCATGCCCCTGCAGTGTGGAGTCCCACAGGGCAAGGGTGTAAATAGGCATACTCACTGTACACATTTGTGTACAGTTTTGTTGAGTGCCTGTCACAAACCATAAGCCACTCTGTTAATATTATCATTCTAATCTGTAGTATTTGGGTTAGTGTAGGCCACTGAGGAGTGTCCAATACATGTATAACCTCTTTAGAGAGTAGAGGAGTCATCTGATAACAATCTGACTTGTTTGGAAGGGGGTGTCATTTGGAAAGGATGTGTACATTTTTAATTGGGGGTGTAACTGTTGGAGATTGTGTACAAATGGAAATTTCTGGCTACACTCCTGCCACAGGGTTCCAGTCTTGTCCGAGTGTTGTTCAGGTGCACATGCTACCACTAGGGGACATTATAAGGTGGTATGGGCTGAGTTTTCATTGTTACACAGATAATACTCAGCTCTACATATCCTTTGCGCCTGAGCAACAGGAGACAGTGTCAGTATTGAACACCTGCCTGGACGAGATCCAAGACTGGATGAGGGCAGGTTGAGGTTGAACTGAATAAAACTGAGGTACTAGTACGGAACCTGGTCACCAGGGGATGAGAGTGCAATCTGGTCGAGTCTCAGGCCTTAGACTTGGGGACTACCAGTTGCTCACCTCTGGTGTGGAATCTTGGCATTGTTTTTGACTGCGGCCTGATGCTTAAATCACAGGTGTCGGCCATGGTCAATACCTCTTTTTATCATCAGAGGAGCATTGCCAGGGTTAAACCCCTGATACTCCTGGCTGATCTGCTGGCACCAATGCATGTCTTTGTGACATTGTGCCTGGACTACTGGAATGCTCTATACTTGGGGCTAGCAGGGATAGATTTGCACCGCCTGCGCTCTCTGCACTGAATGCCGGTGAGGTGGTGGATCTCCTTCAAGGTCGGTTTGCTGACCTATAAAGCCCTACAAGTCAGGTGCCCAGTTACCTGCAAGATCTCCTGTGTCACTACTGGCCCACCCACTCGCTACATTCCGCAGATGAGGGTTTGTTGGGAGGTCCCAGAATTTATTTAAAGACATTGGGAGCCTGTGCCTTTTCTTCCACCCTCACCAGATTTGAGAGAGCCAAACAGTTGACATCTTCAAACAGAAGCTTAAGACCTTTTATTTAATCAAGCTTTTATGAATAATTAGTATGTTTTATTGAAATTACTGTTTTGTAGTTATTTGAATGTTTTGTCTGGTTTGTATTACATTTTAAAATTATTCTAAAGTGCAGTAAGTCACAATGTAGAAATGTGCTATAGTAAATAAAGTCTGATTGATTGAAACCTACAGTATATATTTCTATGCTCCTGTACAATCCAAGGTATACAATTTTACTGCAGAAGTTGCCATATTTGTTCTATTTTCACTTTGTCTCTACTGGAATGTGTATCTAGATGTGTGTTGCCTGTATTCAAACTGCTATTAGCTCTGCTACTTTGTATTTCTTCTCAAACCAATTTATTTTGATTATACATGTTTTTGTACATGTCTTTCCCACGTTATTTGCTATGACTCTTCTTGTACCCTGTCTCCAAGGATGCATCTAGAAACAAACTGTTTCACAACTGATGCCTTCTCCAGTGAAAATTTTCAGATAAACAACAACAACAACAAAACAGTACAGTGATACATCTCTGTGGCCAGGCATCTTCCTCTGCCACTGTCTCAAGTACTTATGGTGTCCATGGTGTTCATTGGTTCCCTTTCTTTGTGTCCTCATTACAAGCATTCCCTGGCTTGCAGTGGTAACCCCCAGCCCATACCCAACAGCATCCTGTCCCCCCAGTCTATATCACTGTTCTAAGTATTCACTGGTGGTTGGGGGGCCCCACCCATCCTGCCTGTAAGCACTCAGTGGTGTCCCACAGTTTTCCAAAAAGTTAATGCAAGCCCCTCTCCAATTGTCTCCATGCAAATCCACAATTTACCAATACATATCACCCATTACTGATGCAAGCCCCTCTCATTCTTCCAATTCAAATTCCACTTTATCAATGCAACCCCCTACTTCTCATGCACATCCCCTCCCTACTCCTCACCCCAGCTGGGCACTCCTCAGCATCCAGTGATTTCCCCCATCCCCAATTTGCATGGTTGTGAAAAGTCACAATGAGTAACTGCACGGAGCAGTATGCGACCTGATGAAGCACTGTGGCCCCACATCTTTTCCCAGGCCTTTGCAAGCAACTTTGTGGGCACAGAGGGTTAAGCATTTGCCACACATTTGAGCATGGCTAAATGATGTTGCAGATCTTACAAAAGCACAAAATGGTCTTGGTAAACTCTTTGTAATGATGTTAACAAATGAGAATAGGGCCCCACATACTTAAAAATTATAGGTATTACATCAGATAATAAGAATTGTTACCTGAGCTTGAATCTTGCAGTTGAAGCATTCCTGCTAATTTCCAATAAACCATCTGCATGGCCTTTTGTTCACTTCCATATGCATCAGCTGTTACAATGGTTTTCTTTAAATGGACAGTTACAGATGCAAAGTGCTCAGGAGCTGTTAGACATAGCACACAGAAATTCAGGGTTGCTGATTCATGGACATGTTTCTCAGGGTAAGAACTTAAAGATTACTGATGGGGGAGAACATGCTGTGAATAAAGATGAACCAAGTCAGATCTATAGACCAACCAGCAACTGATGACAAATTCTCTTAGAAAACTACTCATAACTATATTCTTTCCTTTACACCTAAACTTTAAAAAACTGTCATTTTAGAACAACGCTTTGATCTTTTGTTGAGTTTAGACACAGAGGAACAAATAAGTAATGACAATATATTAATTCAGATGACATTGGTCCTTTTACAGTAAATGAAGTTGCAGAGGTAACTGGATCTATAAAAATGAACAGCTCAGCTGGGCCTGATGGAATCCCGCCCAAACTGCTAAAAGAACTATCGACTGTTTTAGTTGGACCTCTTACACAACTATTCAATGTATCCCTTAAAGATGGTAAACGGTGCAAGAATGGAGAGAGGCTGTTATTACCCCTATATTTAAAAGTGGTAAGAAAACTGAAGTTAACAACTATAGGCCAGTTAGACTTACTTTAATTATTGAGAAGTTATTAGAGAGGCTAATTCAGCAACGCATGCACATACACATTACTCAGAAAGGATTAAATGATATATCATCACCACTAGGCACACTGTTGGATTGGGTGCTGGTAAACCGGATCGAACACATCTCAGATGCTGGTACTCTTGCTGATGCCTTAACTGACCACTCTCCTACTTTCTGCATCCTGTCCTTGGGGGCACGTCCATCTCCTCCACCACGTCTCATCACTCTCACAAACTTTGCTCACCTAGACCAAGAGGTGTTTCTGTAAGCCATCTCCAGAGTTGATTGGTCGGAGATTTATCTATCACACTGTTCTCAGGATGCTCTTAACCTCTTCATCACTAAATTCCTTATGGTTCAATGTAAACATGCCCCAAAGATCACCCGGAGAGTGAGGGTAAACAAACAAGATGGCTAAGCAAAGACTTGCTCAAAAGTTTGCACCTTAGAGATAAACTCTGGAAGCACTACAAACATCAGGCCAGCAAACAGATTTCAATGCTTACCGTGACGCTACGGAATTCATGTAAAGACAAGGCAGAGCTGCTAAGAGCAAGCACTGTAAAGACCTACTGATTAACTTGGCCAATGATCCCAGAAAATTCTGGTCACACATCAAATCCTTCCTAGAATCCTCACAGTCAACTACCTCTGGTGATATGCTGATAAATGATGTGCATTGCAATGACTCACAAACCATAGCTAATTCTTTCAACCTGCATTTCTCTGATCTCTCCCAATATACCTCTTCCTTCGATCCCACTACATTATCCTCCCATTCCTCATCAGGAACCTGTCTGGATAAGCTGGAAGTGTTGACCCCTGTGCCTCCTTATACTCCTCCATTCTATTTTAAGGCTGTGTCTAGAAAGGAAGTTCTGAAGCTCCTGAGGTCCATCTCTGATCATACCAGCTCTGGCTCAGACTCCCTGGAACCCTGCCTCTTGAAACTTGCAGCTCCCCTTATTGCATTACCGCTGGCCAAAATTTATACATTATCACTTTCAGATGGAATGATCCCTGACCTCTGGAAAGCTGCTCGGATCACGCCTGTACTTAAAAAAGGGGATCCTAAGGTTGTCATGAACTACAGACCAATTGCCATACTCTCGGTACTGAGCAAAATCCTGGAGAAAATTGTCGTAACTCAGACAACTGACTATCTACTTAAGCTCAGTCTGCTCTCAGATACCCAACATGGCTTCAGGAAAGGACATAGCACAATGTCTGCACTCCTTAAATTCACTACAGACACTCTTTCAAAATGGATACTTGGAAACTGACTGGGGCTGTCTTTATAGACCTCACAAAGGCTTTTGACCTTGTTGATCACACTTTGCTTCTCTCCTGACTCACACTGCATTTCTCCTCCTCTCTGTTGTTGACTGGTATGAAAGCTACCTGACAAATAGAACTCAAGTGGTGAAATTTAATTCCTCTCTATCGAACAGTACCACCATTAACATTGGTGTACCTCAGGGCTCCATCTTAGGACCCTCCTATTCTCTCTCTTTATATAGATAACATTGGAGCTGCTCTAAAATCCTGCTCTGCTATTCTATATGCTAATGATCTTGTCATCTATACAAGTTCTACTAATATAGACACTATCAATACAACCCTTTCCTCTGACTTTAACAATATCCAAAACTGGCTGTACGACCACAAACTGGCTCTCAACACTAGCAAAACTAAAGCCATGCTGCTTAAATCGGTCCCGAAGCTCCTGGCTTGCACGACAGCATTGACAGTGCAGGACTTTGAAGATCAATTACTGGAATGTGTGACCTCTTTCAAGTACCTGGGCATCCTGCTAGATCAATCTCTTGATCTTAATCTTCATATACAGTCTGTTTGTAGAGCTGTCAACTCCAAACTGGGTGTTGCATATAAGACTAGTTATATGCTCATGCCATCGGCTAAAATGACCATTGCGAGGGGGATTCTGCTCCCCACCCTAACCTATGGGCTCCCTTATTTGGGGCTGCTCATAAAACTGACCTACTCAGATGGGATATTACATATAACAACATATGTCGCTATGCCTCTTCTGCTCCTCAGCCTAAACACCACTGTCAACTTTATAATGATCTTGGTTGGCTCTCTCCGTTAGCTAGTAGGAAATAATACCTTGGCTCTCTTATTGATTCGATAATTCAAAATCAAACCCCTACGTGTCTTGCAGCTATGCTTGTTCCTCAGGACACACTCCATGGTCTACGATCAGCTGATAAATCCTTTCTGAATTTGCTGAGGTGCCGCACTAGGAAGGGACTGTTGCATTTGAGCATGTGACTCCACAGCTGTGGAATTCCCTTCCCCTCAACATTAGACTTTCTAGCTCCCACACATGCTTCAAGAGAAAATTACACTCAAATCTGCTGATTGCTGATACCTGTTCCTGCTTTCACCCTACCTAATGACTGATGTCTCTTGCCATAAATTAGTATTTGCTCATCTCTATATAACCCTCTTACTGCCTCAGCCTGTCCTGGCTCCTTTCCCTGCCCATATACAATCTTGCACTGCAGGCATCTCCCTTACACTTACATACACTCATATAATCTAATTTCATGGCTTGCCCTCTTCCTCACTTACTGACCTTTTCTTAATGACACCCCTGCTCTCAATGGTTATTTCTTCCTTTTGTATTACCTGTTTTGTTTTGTGTACCTTGATCTGTTCATATGATATGTCACCTGATAATTTATTGTCCAAGGTCCTCTCTATTCATTGCGTAGGTAGGCACCTATGAACTTATGAATGGTCTACTCTGTATGTCTCTAATATATTGTATCCACTTTAACTCATTGTATGTAAAGCACTTTACTTTGTACGTTCTGATATATTGTATCCTCTTTAACTCATTGGATGTAAAGCACTTATTGTTATCCTGTTAAGTTTCTGCATGTCTGTACTCTCCCGGGTCGTGCCTGAAAATAGTCATCTTATGGCTAGTGCACTTACCGGTTAACAAAACTAAATAAAATAAATAAATAAAATATTCACAACATGGTTTTCAAAGGGTAGATCTTGTCTTACTAATCTTCTTCAGTTCTTTAAGCCAGTTAGGTATACCTCCCGACAGCAACACCAATACAGCGAACTATGTCGATACTGACAACATCGACAGTCCACTGTGATTGGTGTGCCACAGACAAGCACACTGTATTCAAGTCCCACACCCTCCTGAATCAACTCTGACTTGAGTTGATTATATTTAGAATGGGGGTGTGGGGCAGAGCCCTGTGTATGGGGTGTTTGGGGAGCAAACCCCTGATAGAAAAGAGACAGAGTCCTTCAGGATTTATGTCAACTGCAACTTGCAGTCGCATATAATTCCGTCCGCTGTGATGCTGGTCAACGGAATTGCTGTTGAACTGGTATTGTATAGCCAAGCCAGTGAGTGCGGCTCTTGATAAAGGAATGCCTATGGATGTACTCTTTCTGGATTACTCCAAGGCATTTGATACTGTGTCATATAAGATCCTTGTAGAATGCCTTACTGACATTCATTTACATCCATATATAATAAATTGGATTATTTCATGGCTTGAGACTGGATCACAGAGGGTTGCCATAAGGGGGTACTTAGCCTGGGGACATGTGATGAGTGGAGTCCCACAGGGTTCGGTCCTGGAACCAACCCTTTTCAGCATTCTAGTGCCATCTATGCAGACAGCCAGCACTGCATGGATGTGCAAATACATGGATGATTGCAAAATTAGTGCAATTGTAACAGACCAGAAATCTAGGGAAGAATTTCAAGACAATATAAACTTACTTGATAACTGGGCAAGGCAGAATAACATGAAATTTAATATAAACAAATGTAAGATTATGCATTTAGGACTTAGTAACCCTATGTTTTCATATACCCTTAATGGCTACCTACTTCAGACAACAATAAATGAAAAAGACTTGGGTGGTCAAGTAACCGATGACTTATCATTTGATATGCATACCATATTCAATGTCAAAAAAAGTAAAAAATACCAGGGAGTATCCTGAGCAACATTAAAAGTAGGGAGCCAGAAGTCATTGTCCCACTGTACACCACTTTGGTGAGGCCACACCTGGAGTACTGTGCGCAATTTTGTTCACCACAAACAATTAGGGGCAAGAAAATCATAGAGAGAGTGCAGAGAAGGGCAACAAAAAATCACACACATGCATAATCTTTTTTTTTTAAATTTCTTTTTATTTGTTGGATGTGACAACAAATCTGATACAATCATCTTTGTTGGCTTATAACATTTAGATCCTTTACAGTACATTTGTAGTTTATTAATAGATACAAATCTAAGCCATTGTGTCTTAATAAAGTCTCTTTTACAATATGACTGAGTTTGTTATTTCACAAACATTTCACCCCTTCTGTGCTGATCTTTCCTGTGACAACAGCTATTATTGCAAAAGTGAAGGTTGCCCCGGTATATTTACTCAGAACTGGGTTTCCTCAGGCATCTGAAAACCCATGCAGAAGGACACATCAAGGAATAAAGTCAGGATCGTGTCTTGATATATATATATATATCACCTATGGCCTCCAGAACACCTCATTCACAGGGATTTTGTTGTGAAGTTTAGCCATAAGGGATTCCATATAATAAATATCAGAAACCACCCCCCTCCAATCCTTAATAGTGGGAACATTTGGTGACATCCATCTTCTTGTTACAGCTTTTTTGGCTGCTAAAATATAAATAGGCAACAAAGTTTGATGCCAAGATGGTTGATGGGGGGGGGGAAATAGAGCCAATAAGACCATCTCAGCAGTAAACTCAATCCTCTCACCCAGGCAATTTGATACCTCTTGTTGTAGTATACACCAATAAGGTGTCAACAGTGGACACATCCAAAAAATATGACCAAGGTCCGCGTGTGAACATGCACAATTCCTCCAACACCTACCACATGAGGAGGGCAGATACTTGGTAAGGATAGCCGAAGAACACAAAAACCTGGCACAACATTTCCAGGCAAATTCATGCCATATAGTAGAATGAGTTATCCTGCAGGCCACTGGGGAAGCTCACATCCAATCTTGTTCTGAAATTTTTATTTCAAGATCCCTATACCAGCTCTTTAAAATTGAGAGCGATGAATTGCCCATCCCTTCCTGAAGGATCCGGTATAAGGGTCCCACCTGGTGTCCCCATGCATGGCTGCTCATAGTATCCTCAACGTATTTCCAAACCATTGGGATAGGATCTGGCAACTTAGGCACTACATCCCTCTGTCGCAGAAGGTAATTTTTGACCTGAGTATATCTGTACAGGTCACTATCTAATAAGCCATAAGTTGTTTGAAGGGTTTCAAATGAAATAATGCCCTCCCAAGAAAGAAACTGCCTAAACAATTGGAGTCCCACCCTCCTCCATTTTGCAAAAGTGTGGTCTGTAGTAGCGGGGAAAAACTTGTCCTCTGAAATAAGTGTGTATAAGAAAAAAAATTCCCTAAAGCCCTGATGCCTTTTCAACCTATATCATTGTTTTAAGATTTGGGCAGTAAAAGGTGTGAAATTCCAGAAACAATGAATCTTGGTTACCGAGGCTAAGGTTATCTTTGTCATATCATATAGATCTTTTAACGCAAATTCCAGATCCTTTCAGGGTGCTTCAAAAGTTGGAGCCAACCATAGAGACAATATTTTAAAGAAGGCTGTAACAGCATAACATTTCAAATTAGGTAGGTTGGCTCCACCCTGGGAAAGTGGGAGCTGCAATAAGGACATCCTGATCCGGGGCCTCTGGCCATGCCAGATAAAGTTCGAAATTATTTTATCCCATGATTTAAAGTAAAAAGTGGAAGGAAAAGTAGGGATATTCTGAAATAAGTACAATAATTTTGGCAGAATGATCATATGAATGGACTCTATTCTTTGGAGGAATTTTAAGGTAAGTTGGACTAGGTAGATAGGTCCGACTGAATTTGTACTGAAAGGGGTTCATAATTCAGTAACTCCAAATTGTCTAGGTTCCTGGGGATAGTAATGCCCAAGTATTTAAACTTTGTTTGATACCATTTTATAGGATATTTATTTTTAACAGATTGGGATGGGGTAAAAAATAGCAGGGGAAGGTCTGTTTTAGCTACATTTAGTTGAAAACCCGAAACCTCTGTAAAGTATTTCAGGGTTTCCCACAAGGCAGGCAGGGAAGTCTCCAGAGAGAGGGCCATCACCAGAATATCATCCACAAATAGGGTCACCTTGTGGTCTCTCTGGCCTACGGGAATTCCTTCTATCTGGGTATTTCTCCGGATTGCCCTTGCCAAGGGCTCAATATAAAGGGTGAATAAAAGTGGGATTAAGGGACATCCCTGTCTCGTGCCCCTTTGTATAGCTATGGGTTAAGACAAGGATCCATTGACTCGAATATAGGCTTGAGGGGATGTATAAATGTTTTTCAGGCAAGTAAGGAAGGAGTCCGGAAAATAAAATTTTGAAAGGGTAGCCCATAGGAATTCCCACCCTACCTTATCAGATGCTTTATCGGCGTCCAGATTTATGATTGTGGCGGGGATCTTTCTGGCATGGATATATTCCATAAGTAACAAGATTCAACGTAGGTTATCAGAAGTATTTCTCTGTTTTATAAAGCTGGATTGGTCCCAATGTATTAACTGAAGAAGTATTGGTTCTAATCTTTTGACCCATATGGCCATAAATACTTTATAATCCACATTTAAAATTGAGATTGGGCGATATGATGATGGGAGAGTGGGATCCTTGTCAGGCTTAAGTAGAGGAGAGAGAGGACAGCATAGCTCCAGGAGGGAGGGGGGCTGCCCCCTCTGTCACTCCGCAACATGCCTGTAGAAAGCTGGGAAGTAACTGAGGAATAAAAGTTTTGTACCATTTGGGGCTGAAGCCATCGGGGCCGGGGCATTTCAGGGGTTAGATATGTTTTACCTGGTGAAGGATCTCTTCGGGTCTGATGGGACATTCCAATTGGTTAATCTGGAGATCTGACAATTTGGCTAAGGGAAGCCTATTTAAAAAATCAGATATCAGGGTATTTTGTTCCTGGGGTTGGTGGGGGGCTGCATACAGGGTCTCATAAAATTGAGTAAAAACCTGTTTTATTTGTTCCTCCTTATAAGTGGTAGTACCTGATATGGTAGATTTTATTTTTAGAATTGTAGATGCCCTTTTGTTGGCCTTTAGCTTCCGGGCTAGTAATTGTGCCCCTCTTGCTCCCCCCCTCATAATTATACTGACGTAGGTAATCCAGGTTCTGGAGGGTCCTATAATCTAATATTTTTGTATTTCTTGTTTTAAACCTCTGATCCGCCTCTGGAGGGCAGTATCGCCTTCTCTAAATAAAAGTTGGTATGAAGCTAAATGGTCCATTAGAAAATTAAGTCTAGCATTTAGCTTTTTTTGTTTCTTGGAAGCATATTACAATATCTCTCCCCTCAAGACAGCTTTCAATGCATCCCATTGAATTGGGTGGGATACTTCTGGAGTTGAATTATCTTGAATCACTTGTGGAATACATTCCCTAATGTAATCCAGGAATTCCTGATCTTTAAGAAGGGATGCATTAAATCTCCAGAACCTGAATTTCTTTTGTTTACCAAATCTATTTTGAGAATGAATGGGTTATGTTCAGATAATACCCTCGGTTCAATTAAAATATCTTGAACTAGTGTAAGATGTTCCCCAGTAATGAAAAAGTAATCTAGCCTAGAATATGTGCTATGGTGCCCTGAAAAAAAAGTATATCCCAGGACTGATAGAAATAATCTTTGCCATACATCCTCTATACCCACAAAAGCCAGGTTTCCTTTCAAATATTTACCTGCTTTAGATAGCCTGTTCAGTTTAGGATTTGAAGAGTCAAAATGTGGATTAAAGGAAAAGTTGAAATCCCCCCATGGTCAAAATCCCTTTAAACCTTTCCATTACTCGGTGTAAAAAAGTCCGTACCACCGGTAAAGATGTTTGTGGAGGGAGACAGGTATTAACCAAAGTTATGGTCTGGGAATATAATGTGCCTGTTAGAATTACATATCTACCCTGTGGATCTAGATAAGTGTCCTGGACATCCAATGGGGTTGTGGAGGGGATTAGAATTACTGTGCCCCTCTTATGACCCCTCGGATGAGAGGAGGTCAATACTTTATATCTATCCCCCCAATGTAATTTTGAATGTTAAAGGGAAGAAAGATGGGACTCCTGTAAAAAATATAAATCTGCTTTCTGTTTTCCCAAATGCTGCATTATCTTATATCGCTTAACAAGGGAGTGTAAGTCATTCACATTTTGAGAGAAAATTTTTACCGGAACATTAATCATTGGCGCAAGGAGAGAATATTATCTTAATCAGGCTGGAACATTGTTGGGTCCCTGGAGGACTTAAGGAATTAGGAATTATGCTTTCACTGGTATCCCACTTCACCCCCGGTGGTCTTATAAGACCAGACACAGCAATCCCAGATCGAAGGGAAATATCTATATGAGCAGCCCTTCGGACTATGACCCATCCAGCCATTACAGGGGTATAGAATCTCCAAATAGAAATTGTGTCTCCATCCATTTTAAAAATTAACAAAACCACTAAACCTAACCAAACTAATTAACCTCCATAACCTTTGAATAATAACCTGTCTCCTAGCGGAGAAAACTATATACACACGTTCTTCCATTTGTGGGGGAGAAAAAAACATCTCCCACCCTGGTCCCAGGGCCTAGAGTACCTTTGCCCTAGGAAAGTAGGGCACCACACTCCTAAAGGTGGGTATAGACCCACCAGAGAGGGAAAACCCCCTCTAGGAGCAGTCTCCAGAAGACAGAAGAAACTGCTCCTGTATTGGTTGGGACATAAACTCTAATAAATAAATTAAATGGTAACTAATCCCAAATATTACTAGAGGGGGAAAAAAAAACCACCCCACCACAAAGATATAGCCCAATGAAGGGCTAGGTAACAACCCCTAAAGTTGCACAAATATATCCAAAGGGAACTAGGGACAAATACCTGACTAGAGGGAAGAGGCCTACTATAATGGGGACGAGAGGAAAACCCCAGTGCACCTCAAAACTGGACTACTTCCCCCTCTTGTTCAGAACTTTTATAGCCTTGAGATCTTTTATTGCATATATCCCCCTATAATATCTAGGAACTATAGTCTGATCGGGGGGAAAATTAGTGTGTTTCCATAGAGGGCATAACTGGAAATCTGGAGGCTTCATAGGACCTCAAACTTATATGGAGGCCCCAGCAAGTGGAAACAATACCTGGGAACGGGTTACCACCTCTATCTGAAGGGGAGGCAGTATACTTTACCAAAAGCTCCCTCCAAGGAAGGAGACATTTGTTAAAGCCAAGAGGTCAGGTCAGGAATCCACCCCCCACCACCACCACTACAGCAGCACGATCAATCTACCATTTTAAAAAACAGACAGAACATGCTGGTATCATAGAGGTAGGGCCCGGGGGGGGAAGGAGAGGCAAACCCACCCACCTGCTGCCCCTTCCAACTCCAGAAGTGACCCCTCCCTTAGGAACCACAAAAAGAAATATAACTGTAGCAGTTTGTCCACGTGGGTCTCATGTGGGCCGCAAGTCCCAAAATCCATGATCCATCCCTCAAGCACTGTACTCTCTTGAAGCCTCGCAGTAAGTAAGAGGAACAGCCATGTATACACCATCACGGATAATAGCCCTTGCAAATGCCCTGAAGTAGACAGAGTTTGTAGTCTGTAGTGTTCGTTGAAAGGGCATGCCACAGTATAAGGGCAGTGAGGTGTAGAAACTTTCTCCTTCTCATTGAGAAGATGGGGTAGAATAGTAAGTCAAGCCACCCCGAGGAAGGGGGAGAGAAAGGCGCTCCAGAGGTCCCATCCAACAGCCAGATTCATATTAGAGGCTGTTCTATTTTTGATAATGTTGTGGTGAAGCCTGCACTGGAGCAATAGCCCTCCCTCAACCCCAATCGCATCATGGCGACCGACCTCTCCTGCTTCCTCCCCCACCACAACCCCCCATGAGCCAGACAGTACCTGTTATGGAGTTCAGTTCCTACTCAGTGTGTAGGGTTGGATTCCATAATAATTGCACTCTATCCAAGATCTTCTGCAAGTGCTGGTCTCCAATATCCACTCGAGATTTGTCTTGGGAGCCAGTTCTGGAGGGTACAACTGATTCCTTTATTGCTTGTTTAGGGTCATTTTTGGACAGAATCCCTCATTGGAGCAAATCCAATCTGGCCTCTGCTGTTGTAGTGTATATTGTAGATCCATTGGGAAATTGGATGATCAGTTTTGCTGGATAGGGGGTGAAAAATCTCAAGTTTTTAGCTCTGAGGAAGGGGAACAAGGGAGAATATTCTTGTCTCATGCGCTGTGTGGCCGGTGCATAATCATTATCAAAGATGATGTGATGTTCCCCCCACATCATCTTCTGTTTATGCCAGGCTTTTAAGAGTAACTGATCTTTTTGATAAAAGCTAAGGAAGAGCATGACGAATGATCTTGGTCGTGCATCAGGCTTAGAAGGGCGAGGACCCAGTGCCCTGTGTGCCCTTTCAATATCGATTTGGAAGTCTGGGCCCAAATCCAGGGCTTGGCGCAACAAGTAATCAGCGAATGCCACTGGGTCATTCCCCTTCTCCCCCTCTGGAATACCATACACCCTTATGTTCTTTCGTTGTCCCTGATTTTCCATATCCTCTAACCTCATGGATGTATAAAGTTGTTCCTCAGATAATTCATGTACTGATCTTTCCAAGACCGAGATTTTGTTCGTATTTTCAGTTATTTGTACATCTGCCTCTGCAGCCCTTGACTGCAGCTCGGTGAGGTCCGTTCAAACATCTTTTAAGGCATCCCTCATTTCGGAGCGAAACTCCGATATCGCTGACAAGATTGCCTCCGAGTTTGAGATTTCTGGCATTGGTTAATTTTTATCTCATTTCCCCCATTTGCTGTCGGATAGTGGGTGAACAGGCAAGGCGGTGTCAGAGCTCTGCAGGTCGCTCTCCTCGTCATCAGGCAAGTCTCTCAGTGGCTGATAGCAGTTGTGGTCGTGGCGTGCCATACCCCGAAGGTACATCTTGAATAAAGCTTTAGCTTTAGTTTTAGTTCTCCTCCCCAAGATGTCAGCAATTGAAGCAGAGGGTTTTGATGTAAAATAGTATCGGTTTTGGGAAGGAAAAGCCTGAAACTGCTGTGATGGGGTGAGAGCTCGATTCTCCCGTGTCTTCACGCCGCCATGTCCCGACCGGAAGTCCACACATGCATAATCTTAATTACTCAGAAAGATAAAATAAACTGGGCCTGTACTCAGTGGAATACAGATGAATAAAAGGTGACCTGCGTCTTGCACACAAAACCAATAAGGATCAATCTCCTAGGAAAACAATAGGACTAGTAAACCACTTTGTGGGAAGGAAAACAAGAACACATGAAAGTAAGTTACTGGGAGAAAAAAATGGAACAACAAGGAGGGGGAAATGGTATACTCAAAGAATCATAACAACTTGGAACATGTTACCTCAGCAAATAGTGGATAGTAACAACATTACAACTTTTAAAAGTAGACTCAACAGTTACATGGGAGCCAAAATATATGATTACCACCTTTGAGGATCAGAAGGTGGCAAGTTCTTAAGAGATGAAAGTCTACTGAACTTGTAAACAACCAATGACCCTATAAGATAAACATACTTCTTGAGAGTTAGGTACTATACATACCGTAGATGAGGCTATGCTGATGTGAAAGTATCTTTATGTGTTTGTTTTGTTTGACCAGTTGAGTGGGATAGAAACACAGAAACATAGAATTTGACGGCAGATAAGGACCACTTGGCCCACCCAGTCTGCCCATTTCCCTACCTACTGGATAAGCTGCAGATCCTAGTTAACCAGCAGCCTACTTCTTCCTACCCCCACCCCCCAGAATTGCCTTATGACTATCCCATGCATGCTTGAATTCCACCACTGATTTTGACTCCACAACCTCCTCCAGAAGGCCGTTCCATGCATCCACAACCCTCTCTGTGAAAAAATACTTCCTTAAATTACCTCTGAGCCGCCCCCTCTATCTTCAAATTGTGCCCTCTTGTTCTTGCACACCTCTTTTTTTGAAAGATGCTACCCTCTTGGACTTTGTTGATTCCCTTGAGGTACTTGAAAGTTTCTATCATGTCCCCCTCTCCCGCCTTTCCTTGAGGCTATACATATTAAGCTCCTTAAGTCTCTCTTCATATGCCTTCTGGTGCAGACCCTGCACCATTTTAGTTGCCCTCCTCTGGACAGCTTCCATCCTGTCTATGTCTTTGTGGAGATTGGGTCTCCAGAACTGCACACAGTACTCCAGATGGGGTCTCACCAGCTGTCTGTACAGAGGGATAATAACTTCCTGTTTTCTACTGGTGATGCCTCTCCCTATGCATCCCAGTATCCCCCCAGCCCTCCTTGCTGTCCTCTCACATTGCTTGCCCACCTTTAGGTCATCTGATATGACTACCCCCAGGTCCCTTTCCATTTTTGTTGTTGTTACTATCTCACCCCCCATTGTGTACTCTTCCCCTGGGTTTTTGTTTCCCAGGTGCATTACCTTGCACTTCTTAGCATTGAATCTAAGCTGCCATACATTTGACCATTCCTCTAACCTTGCCAAGTCCCTTCTCATCCTTTCCACCCCACCTTGTGCATCAACTCTGTTGCAGATCTTAGTGTCATCTGCAAAGAGACATACTTTTCCTTCCAGTCCTTCTGCAATGTCGCTTATAAAGACATTGAAGAGGACCGGTCCTAATACTGAACCCTGCGGTACCCCACTAGTAACCCTCCTTTCTTCTGAGTGGACTCCATTTACTATTACTCTCTATGTCCTATTCTCCAGCCAATTCTTTACCCAGGCTGTCATCTTGGGACCCACTCCCAGGCTGGCTAACTTGTATATTAATCTTTTGTGTGGGACTGTGTCAAATGCCTTGCTAAAGTCTAGGTAGGCCATGTCCACAGCCCCTCCCTGATCTACTACTTTGGTCACCCAGTCAAAGAAATCTATCAGATTCGTCTGGCATGACCTTCCCGCTGTGAATCCATGCTGCCTAGGGTCCTGTGCCCCTCTGGCCTCTAGATACTCGACAATCCTTTCCTTCAGAAGTGATTCCATCATTTTTCCTATCACTGAGGTTAAACTAACAGGTCTGTAGTTTCCTGCTTCTGCCTTGCTCCCACTTTTGTGAAGGGGATAAGCCATTTTCCCATTTTCAGCCATGTCTGGGGTCCATGTCAAGACTGTTTATATACATACAGTATTTGTACATCATATTTAGGTTACTTAACATTAGTAAATTACCGTACTACTGTTCATGACCTGAAAACTTGCTTCAGGTCTACCAGCACCATATAGTCTGACTTACAGCCCAGTCACTCAGTCTCCTTCACTTATCTAAAACTAATCTCTTTCTGCACATTTCTATATATTTTTTTACAGTGACAATTGATTTTATCATCTTGAACCAACCTCTCATTCTCCTAAACTACAATTTTTATATTCTGAGTTATAGTGCATGCACTCCCCCCCCCCATGAAACAGCTTATAACAAGACTCTTAACCTTAATGGTCCACCTTGAATTTTTTCCTTGGAAACATTTACCTGCAAAAGAACCAGTTCAGTTTAGTACGATATTTAGTAATAGCCTCCTAAAACTGACAATACAGCAACAAGCTGAGCACTCGGACCCTGTTGCAATCTGCTCTGAACTGCTTCAGTTACAGAATACCAGCTGAAGGTAGTGTAGTCTAGTGGTTACAGCACCAAACTGTGAGGCAGCAGATCCAAGGTTCCAGTCCCATCACAGTCATGAGCTCACAGTATGACCTTTATGTAACACCCCCCCCCACAGGTGGGGGCTTACCTGTTGCCCTGGGAACCCATTCTGCTGTCTGTTCCCCTGATGCCTCTCCACTGTCAGTCCAGGGTCCTGAGGGTACTGTTGTTGGATTCTTGGGGGTCGAAGGAGTCAAATCACGGGACTGCTGCTGTGCTGGCATTTTAAATGTGCCTACAGGGTCCACGCATGCGCCGTGGCACTACTCTGTTTTCTTGCTGCTGCAGCAGCTAACATATTGTCTCTCTGGTGGTCTCAATCACCAAAACAAGTTAAATAGGGGTCAGACACCAGGAGGAGGCATCTGAGAAGTGGCTGCGAGGTGTAGTTTAAAAGTGCCTATAAGCGTTTAAGTAATGGGGGAATTTACATGTGTATGAGACAGACATAAATAATTAATGCACTGTATGGCTGTCAAGGGGGACTATATGTTTGGGGAGCAGCGATTAGCAAACCAGAGGGGCTATGTATACAATTGAGCAGTCACTTAATAAAGGGCAAAGGCAGCTGTTGGACAGTGGGGCAGTTATAAATAAAGACTGCTTTCTTTGGCTGCAGGAGTGTTATAAAGTTGGGACCGTATGGATGGCAGCCATGTTGTGCTGCTTTGACCCCTTGCAGCAGTCAATTAATAGCTTAGGTGCCTAAAGACCGCTGAAATGACTTTTGGGAGAGGTGTGAATTTTATTCCAGGTACAAACACCCAGTTATCAATCAATAATCGAACCAGGTTGATGTTTATTAATATTTGTCACTGACAGCAGGATCTAACCAATCAGAAGCTATGAATTTTGTGTGAAATCCCAGGGACTTTGGGCAGTTTGGGCAGTCTGGTCTGGGCTCTGATCGAGTCAAAAGGAGCTCAGACTGTGTGTTGGGAAAGGTAGGAGACCTTTTCCTGGATTTATTGGTCAAACGGTCAATTATCTGAGAATTGGAAAAAGGGATTTACTCTGGCTGAATGAACTGTGGGGTTGCAGTTGAACATCCAAGGCATTTGGTGAAAGCGCCTGGTTGTTTGGATATCCAGTGTCTGCAGTGCACCTACATCAGTGTGGTAAACCCTGAGCCTGTAAGAAGGGCCATTTGGACTTGTGTGTGCCAGAGTTAAAGCTGACACTTGGCCTGAATTTGAGGATATTTGAGGAAAAAGGTTTGCAGGTATCCAGAGCTCAGGAACCTGTTGGTTTGGCTGAAATCCAGCTGTGGAAAGGTGGAGGTCCACTCTAGAGGCTGTACGTTACTAGCCAAAAGCAACTGGCAAGGTGGAAATCAGAGAACTTGCTGCTGCACACTGGAGCTGTTTGTTTCTGTTCAGGCAAGTGGTGAAAACTAAAATCTTCACAGCTGCAGCTTGGTGCTAGGTAGGAAAACTACAAACCCCTATTGAGTGAGGCAGACTGGACTGCAGGGGGCCATGGGCACACGCCTGAGTGCTAGAGCACTCTGGACCCACTTGGGGAGCTGAACCGTAGGATCACTCCTGGATCTGGGTTCCCTAGTGGCCTTGTAGGTCTTGGGTTTGTGCTATGTAATCTGGTCTGTTTGGTGGGCTCAAGGTGACAAGCTGCAAGACTCTTCAAGCAAGTCAGAAGGTGACAAACTACAAGACTCTTCAAGCAAGTCCAAGGTCTACCAGCTGCCAGCCATTGCTTCATCTTCCAGAACAGCAGTCACTGCCCATTTTACTTGCTGCCCCATGGAGTGGTTGTCCCTGGCTTGCTCGTACCCACTGTGCCAGCACCCGAATCTCAGTTTCTGCAGAACCATGAGTAACCCAGGGCTTGCCCTGCCAAGGGAGATTAAGTTAAAAGCTCTTAACATTTTTATTTATTTATTTACTTACTTAAAAGTTTCACCAGGAAAGACATACTGAGCAGACATGCTTGTTTCCAGATGCATCCTGGGGGAATGGGGAAAGAGATATACAGTAGTACAACAGAAGCAGTCCAAAACAGTGCATAATGGAAATAGAAATGGATGGAAACATGCACAGTATGAACAAAAATAGATAATTCAAAAAGCAACAACATTTACAAAAAAAAGTTGCTAGGAGACTAATAAAAAAACAAGAATAGTTTCATAATTGCTATAGGAAGGTACTAATCTGCAAACAAGAGCAGAGGCAAATATGTTAAGGGTAAAAGTTTTACATTAAACACATCTACAGGAAGGGGGGGAAAGGATCCTTGAGGAGGGAGTTGAGGATATGTGGGGAGGCAGCATGACAGATGGTATGCAGGAGGGTGCCCCAAATGTTAGGGACATGGTTGAAGAATGTAGCATGACCAGCTGAGGTTGCCCTGGATGGGATGTTTAAAGTGCAGTGGTCATGGTTTCTAGGTGAGTGAGAAGATGGTTTGAGAGACATAGAGGAGGAGAGATAGGGAGGGAGGGAATGAAACCAGAATTTAGCAAGAAGGTCGGCACAGTGGATATTTATTTATTTATATTTTATTTATTTAATAACATTCGGAATTACAACCCTTTGAGTCATAGACTCCTTTGCAAAGGCTCCACATCAAACAACAATAAGGACTTACATATAGTATTAAGCAGTACAGTGTTCAGGTAAGAGAAACAAGAGCAATTACAAGGAATGGAATTATGCATACAATATTCTACAATATTATAAATACAGTGATCAGGGAAGAAAGGCAATACACAAAATCATACAGACGGGGGAATACAGAACAATAGTTTTTGGGAGAGGAGGACCAAGCGTAATCCATAATATTTAGGTAACACATGAATACACATTTTTTCCACATGTAGCATACCATTTGTGAGGTAGAGTTATACTACAGAGCCCCAACAAGAGGGGGGAGCAGGAGGAAGAGAGGGTTGGGGACAGTCACAGGCTGAAGATTCTAGCTGAAAAGCTTTGAGAGTAGTCTTGAAGGGACCGATCCTGGGCTTCAGAGAGACGGGGGGGAGGTTGTTGAGTCAACGGGGGGCTCTGTATAAAAAGACACTCTTTTTTCCCACTCTATTTATTGCCTCTGGACACCAGAACTCTCTCAGGCCTCGACTCATCCCCCGCTCTACCGCCCACTGTGACCTCCACCTACCTCAAAGTCGTTACTCTCTCCCGCGGAGCCCCTGGCCAAAGCCCAACTAGGAGGTCAGAAAGGAGTGGAGAGTAGAGGTCACAGTGGAGTATGGCAGGGTGGACACTGTGCGCCATCGCCTATCTGGGCCGGAGGGGCTTTCTCCTTATAGTGATTCCTCGCCTTCCTCCCCACCTGCGTGGTGCACCCCTGAGGCCATGGCACACGGCAACCCTGCTGGCATCAGCCACATTGCTAGACATGCAGTCCAGGTTCTGCAGCACCCCCGATCTCCACCAGGGGCCACTGGAACGCTGGACAACTCCCAACCCTCCCCCCAGGAGAGGACAGCAGCCCAGTGGATGCTCAATCCTCTCCCTCCCCTGCCAACCCCCAGCGCCCGAGCTCACTCCTGAACTCGGGTCGCCAGCATGGTGTGAGGTTTGGCGTCCAGTGCTTCAACCCTTAGCACCACCAGGCCAGCTAAAAAGGCTCCTTGGACCATGGGAACTTCGACAGTGGGGGATTAGTAGGGTGGTCTCAGTAGAACTACGGGAGGTTCGGACCAACGGAGCGGGTTGGATGAGGCTATACAGATCAGGCGGGGCTTGACCAAGGTGGATTTTCTTGGCCAGGAGACAAGTATGGTACCTAAGATGGGCATCAAGTGGCAACCATTCGGCAGACCTCTAGAGATCACAGGAGTGTATCCATCTGTCGCAACTTGTGACCAGTCTGCATGCTTTGCTGAGGGCGACTTTGATGTGTTGCAATGCAGTGGGGTCAGCAGTGCTGTAGATGACTATGCCATAATCTACCAGGGAGAGGACAGAAGAGGTAATGGCCAGATGGATAGCTATCAGGGGAAGGCAGTGTTTGTGACGGTACAGATGTCCGAGTCTGGAGTTAATAGCGGAGGACAGTTGTTGGTTATGTGCATGGTAGGTGAGGGACGTGTCAAGGATGACTCCCAGATATTTGAATGACTCAACCAGCTCAAGTGAGGATCCTAGTGAGTTGATGATGGTCAATGGGAAGTCACGATGAGGACTCTGATATTGGGCAAAGATCATTGGTTTTGTTTTCTTATAGTTTAGAATTAAGCAGTGGGAACTGAAAAATGTCTCAGCTTCAGTGAAAAAACTGTGCAGGGAACAGTGGAGAAAATCAGGGATGGGGTGGCGCCAGAAGATTACCATGTCATCCGCATAGAGCAGAATTTTTCCAGGGTATGAGCTGGGGAGGGAGTTTAGGAAGAGGCTGAAGATGAGAGGTCCCAAGATGGAGCCTTGGGGTACTCCTGAATGGGCCTGGAGGCTGTTCCATAGAGTGGAGTTGATTTTCACCTGCTGGGATCTATCTGAGAGGTAACCTTTGAACCACGTTACTGTGTCGGCTGAGAGTCCCAGGGAAGGCAGGGAGGCTAGAAGCATAGCATGATTAATGGTATTGAATGCCTTTGTGAAGTCGATGTGCACAGACCCTACAATGTGACCACGTTCAAGGGCACCATGGATGTAGGAGGAGTATTCTAGGAGGGCAGCGGTGGTGCTCTGGCCCTGGCAGAAACCATGCTGTTCGGGGCCCAGTAGGTTATGTTTAGATAGATGGTCCATCAGCTGATCAGCCACTATTTTTTCAAGGGCCTTGGAGAGGGGAGGGAGAAGGGAGCTGGGATGATATTTATTGGGGGACAGGCACAGGCAGTCACCACTTTTGAAAATAGGGGTGATGATAGCTCATTTCCAGAGGGCAGGGAATTTTCCTAGGCTTAGGGATAGGTTCAACAGTTTGGTGAGGGGTTGTAGTACCTCCTTGAGGGCTAGACGGAGGAGCTTCAGGTCAATGGAGTCACCTCTGATGTGGGACTTGGAAAGGGCTTTGGAGTGGTATCTCCTATTGTCCTGCATTGAGATGGTTCAGAGGTGAAAAAGAGGGATGTTTGAAAGTGGGCTGCAACTGGGGATGGGATCTCGTGGGGCGAAGAAGTTGGGGGGGAAGGACACAACTGAGATCAGAGAATGTGGTGTTTAGGATGTCTGCAATGGACTGGGAGTCCTGTGTTAGGTTACCATTAACCAACAGCTGGGTAGGTGGGGGGTGGCAGCTCAGGGGCAATGTGAGGAAGTATTTTTTCACAAAGAGGGTGGTGGATGCATGGAACAGCCTTCTTGAGGAGGTTGTGGGGTCTAAAACTGTGGGAGAATTCAAGAATGCATGGGACAGACATAAGGCAATTTTTGTGGGGGGTAGGAAGAAAGAAAAAATTACTCACCTTAGTAATGTTGTTTCTTCTAAAGGAGTCTTGCTATATTATGACTATTGCAGTTTGTCCCACCATTAGAACTGCTCCGGAGGTGAAAGAGTTAACTTCCATGCAGGGCATGGAACTTAGAGCGAGCTCGGGTTAGAAAAGCTCTGTCTGGAAGATTTCAAACTGAAACTGTCAGATCTTTACGAGCAAAACTCACAAAGGTTCTGTGTGAAGCTGTACCTACACTAGCCAACTGGCTACTTAAATATTAACACATTTTCCTGGTCCCAACACCAAGACTCAAGTCAGGGGACCAGAAAAGAAAGATAAGAAGATAAGATAAAATAAAACACAACACCCAAACACCCCAAAAAGATGGGTGGAAAACATAAAATGGGCATCAATAAGTGCCAACTAGTGGACTGCCCACCCCATACCCAAAGTAGAAGTTCTGAGACGGGCAGGTTGGGAGGTCACATATAGCAAGACTCCATTAGAAGAAACAACATTACTAAGGTGAGTAATTTTTTTTCAAACAACATGAAGTCTTGCTATATTATGACTATTGCAGACTACACAGCAGTACCTCCATGGAGGAGGGACAGAACCTACTTAGGAATAGGCTCTGAAGCACGGTTGTGTTAAACCGAGCATCCTCCTGGCCTGGATATCCAGGAGTAATGCTTGTGAAAGTGTACTGTTTTCCAAGTAGCTGCTTGACATATCTCTAAGATAGGGATGCCTCTGGCAGCAGCTAGAGATGCAGCTGTACCTCTGGTAGAGTGAGCCCTCAGGCCTGAAGGGGGAACCTTACCCAGTTTTTGATAGAAAAATTGGATACAAGAGACAATCCACCTGGCAATGGATCTCTTAGTGGCAGGTTTCCCTTTCCCAACCCCACCATAAGTGAGAAATAGTTGGAGGGAGTCAAACCTGTGACCCTTGGTACGCTCTATGTAGTAACTTAGGGCCCTCTTAAATCTAAGCTGTGCAACCTCCTCTCACCAGAGGAGGAATGGTCAGTGAAGAACACTGGAAGTGAATAGATTGATTAAGGTGGAAATCTGAAACCACCTTAGGCAAAAACTTCCTGTTAGTCCTGAGGACCACCTTATCCTGTGAAAGGAAATAAAGTCAGTCTCCACTGACAAAGCTTGTAACTCACTTATGCACCTGGCAGAAGTGATGGCTACTAGAAATACAGTTTTCCAAGTCAGTCACTTAAGCTCTGCCGAAGACAGAGGTTCAAAGGGGTTGCATCAGCTGAGCAATGCAAACATTAAGATCCCAGGCAGGAAGGGTCCCTGAATGGTGGATTGGTATGAAGCAATCCCCTTAAAAACTTGGAAAATACAGGATGAGCAGAAAGAGAAGAGGGCTTCCCTGCTGAAATAAAAGCAGAGACAGCTGCCAAATGCACTTTCAGGGTAGCTGGTCTCAGTCCCAAAGAATTAAGATGGACCATATAGTCCAAAACAGTGGGCAAATCAGCAGATTCCGGGGAAATATGCTTCCTAGAACACAATATGGAAAACCTTTTCCATTTGGAGTTATAAGTAGCCCTAGTGGAAGGCTTCCTAGAAGCTTTCAAGATTTCGAGAACACCTTGAGAAAGTTGTAGATCAGCAAACTCTAACTCCTCAAGAGCCAGGCCTTGAGGTTGAGGGATTTGAGATTCGGATACCAGACTCTCCCCTGGGCACAGGTTAACAGATTGTGGTTCCTGGGGAGACACAGGGGAAGATGGACTGCTAAGGACAGAAGGAGTGGGTACCAGGGCTGCCTGGCCCAGTCTGGAGCAATCAGGATCATCTTGCAGGGCTGAGATCTGATTTTGACTAGCACCTTGAACAGGAGAGGAAGGGGGAAGGCATAGAGAAACTTCCCTTCCCAATCGAGGAGAAAGGCATCCAGGGGGACTGAGCCCAACACTGGGGGCCTGCAACAAAAAGTGGAAGTTGATGATTGTCTGGGGCTGCAAAAGATCTATCTGAGGGTGCCCCATCTGGCAAAACTATCCCCAGTACCGAGGATCCAGTGATCATTCGTGATGGCCCTGGGAAATCCTGCTGAGAGCATCTGCCAGGACATTGTCCTTGCCTGGGAGGTGAACTGCTATGAGGGAGGTGTTCAGGGAATAAGCCAGAGACCACAACTTCATTGCCTCGGTGCACAAGGCCGAAGACCGAGTGCCCCCTTGTTTGTTGATGTACCACATTGTAGTGGTGTTGTCTGTTCTGACCTGTACCACTTTGTTCTGAACAGATGCAGAAAAACCTGAAGTGCTAGAAAAACAGCTCTGAGTTCCAACAGATTGATGTGGAGCAGAGATTCTCTGAGGGACCACAACCCTGGGTGGAGAGGTCACCATGTGAGCTCCCCCATCCCAAGAGGGACGATCTGTAGTAAGGGTCAAGGAGTGAGATAGAGGGATGAAGGGCACCCCTTGTCTCAGATTGCTCTGATCCTGCCACCACTGAAGGGCCTGGATCAGGGTTCGAGTCACTGGGATCAACTTGGATAGGGAATCTCTTCTTTGAGACCAAAAGGCTCTCAAATGGAACTGAATGTCCTTCATCTGAAATCTTGCTTCTTGCACTACAGCTGTGGAAGCAGCCATGTGTCCTAGGAGCTGTAGGAAATGCCTTGCTGGTCGAGAGACCTGCAGAGTGAAGGACGAGGCCAGGGCCACCAGGGTCCTTACCCTTTCTAGGGAAGGGCTCTGGCCTGCTTTGTGTCCAGTTCTGCACCTATAAAGGTGAGTACCTGGACAGGTTCCAGAACTGACTTTGGAAGATTGAGAGAAAGCCCAGAGAGGTAAGCAGCTGCTGGGTAACTTGCAGGTGTGATTTGACCTGGTCTGAGACTGACCCACAATGAGCCAGTCGTCTAGGTAGGGAAAGATGGCAACTTTTGCCTTCTTAAATGAGCAACTGCTACTGCCAGGCATTTTGTGAATACCTTGGGGCAGAGGTAAGGTCAAGGGCATTGCTCTGAACTGATAATGGCCTGAGGGCAGTTCATTCTGAGGTGCTTTCAGCGGGAGCTTGATAAGAACATGGAAGTAGGCATCCTGAGGTCCAGGGAAGCTAGCCAGTCCCCTGGCCTTAGGGAGGGTAAAATCATTCCCAGAGTCACCATTTGAATGTTGGTTTTAAAAGGTGCTTGTTCAGATATCTTAGGTCCAGGATGGCCCACTCCCCTGTCTTTTTGGGGTAAGGAAGTACCTGGAGTACAGACCCTTGCCCTGGTGTAGGGGAGTAACCCTTTCTACAGCTCTGAGAGCCAGGAGGGTTGAGACTTCTGTTTCCAAAGCAAGAGTCTCTAGAGGGTTTGCAGGTGGAAAAGATCTGATTCTCATCTTTGGAAATTTTTTGAAGCTGAGAACCAGACCCTGGCTTACTACTTCCAGGACCCACTTGTCTGATGTTAAAGACTCCCAGTCCTGGACGAAATAAGCCAGCCTGCCCCCTACAGGTAATGCAGAACCAGCCCTGGGCATCCCATCAGGGTGCCTGTTTGGCAGGGGCTTTAGGCTGAGGGGTGGGAGCAGGCCTGCTTGTACCCCATCTGCCTCTCCCTCTGAAGAACCCCCTCTGAACATAAGCTGAAGAGGAGGCCTGGGTTTGGTAAAAAGGCCTATGAAAAGGCCTGCCTCTACCCCTGGGGGGCTGCCTCTGAGGAGTGGCTTGCCGCTCCTTGGCTTGTGCACCCTATAAGTGGTTCTATATTCATCCATTTTTTCATATAATTCTCTGTGCTGCTCCCAAACAGAGAATTTCCCACCACAGGAAAATCCAAGCCTTAGCCTGAGTATCCTGTGACAAACTAGTACACCTGAGCCAAGCCAATCTATGAAAAGCCACAGATGTAGCCATGACTCTAGAGGATACATCATTAGAATCCACTGCAGCATGGAATTGCACCTTAGATGCCTCAACCTATCAGCAGCCACCTGCTCCAGCTCCTTGGCAAGCTGGCCAGGGCCTGTTTGGCTACAAAGTCATGACAGTATCCCATCTAGATTTTGGTATCTTGCAACATAGGCCATATAATTTGCTTGTCTGAGTCCCAAGGACGCTGCCATGTATTGTTTTTAGCCATGGCATCAATCTTCCTGGAGTCCTTGTCAGGAGGATGTGAAGCCAGGGGAATATTAGCCTTTATCACAGGCCGCGGCCTGAACTACCCCAACATGGCTGCATTGCTGTGAAAGAAATTCTGTATCAGGACCTGACAAAGTGTACCTCCTGTCCATCTTTTTATCCACAGGAGGCACAGAATTAGGAGCTTTTAAATTTTTATTGTTTGTTTCCTAAAGGATTTATGTAAAGGAATAGACAATCTCCTGGACTCTGGGATATCCGTCATCTCTACAAAGTCAGGCTCCTCTTGCTCATCCACAGCTTCCTCCAAAGGAAGCTGGAGGGTTTCAGCAACTTTTTTATAAAACAAAAAATGAGAAGGGGACTCAGAAAGCCTAGGGGAGATTCTCCTAAAGGTCTGTCTGGGGAGATGTCAGTTCAATGGGCACATCCAGACTTTCAAAGTCACATTCACACTGTTCATAATCATCCTCCCCCTCCACTGGTTCATAAAACTCCTCTATATCATATTCTTGAACCGGTGGAACCGCCGAACCGACCTTTGCCAGATAGTGGCGGTTCGGACGGAACCGGGAAAGTGACTGGACAATTTGGATTGCCCTGGCTATCTCTGCAGCAGTTGGAGAAGGAATTTTGACTCCACACCTGCTGATTTTCTAGTTCTCTTTGCTGAACTGGCTCCTCAGAGTCAGCTTTACGCTTGCTCCGAGGAAGTCTGGCCTGGTCAGAGGGCACTCCCTCCGGTTCAGTTGGCACCGAACCAGGCTGGCCATCCGGCCAGCGGACTTGGCCTCCTCGCCCTGAGCCTACCAACTCTTTATCTAGGGTAGCTGCAGGGAAATTCTTGCAAATCTGGCAGTCTGCATTCAGGTGGTCAAACCCCAGACAATAAACACATGTGGTGTGTGGGTCAGCCTTTGCAAAGGCTTCCCACAGACACTACAGTGTTGAAACCCAGTGGCCCGGTTTTCTTTACCTAGACATAATGCCAGCCTAACCAAAACTTGCCCTTTTTTCGGCAGTGCCAGGCAAGACACCCTTATCGGTTCCCAACCGTGTCACGGGTCGTGGAAAAAAACATAATGAAATCTGTTTTTTTTAGAACTGATAAGAACCGGGAACCGCACTCTAAAAGGCTTTTAAATGCTTCAGAGTAAAGTTTCAAGACAACCTGATCGGTTCAAACCGAACCGATAAACATTTACAAGTTCCACACAGAAATAAACCTGTCTATTACTTACAATACCACAGACAGAGCTTGAACCGATCGGTTTGCGGTTAAAATAATAATAATCAAGGAAAATTTAACCGAGAAAAACTCTTTAAACCGAGAAATGAACTGAGCGGGTAGGAGGAATCTCGGAGCGACTGTTCAGTGAGGCGGAGTAAAGAATCTGACAGTTTCTAGTTTGAAATATTCCAGACAGAGTTTTTTCTAACCGAGCTCACGTTTCTAAGTTCCATGCCCTGCATGGAAGTTAACTCTTTCACCTCCGGAGCAGTTCTAATGATGGGACAAACTGCAATAGTCATAATATAGCAAGACTTCATGTTGTTTGAATAGGCTGTTGGTTAAATAGGATCTGCAGCTTATCCTCTAAGTAGGGAAATGGGCAGACTGGGTGGGCCAAGCGGTCCTTATCTGCCATCAAAGTCTATGTTTTTATGTTTCTATGTGGCAGATTTCCCATTTAGTTCCTTTATGTTTTTCCAGAAGTGACTTCCTGTGCCCCAGGTGCAGGAGAGTGCCTGTTGATAATGGGTCACCTTGGCTTGGTAAATGGCCCAGGTACATTTGTTTCTGGCCTCACTATATCATTGTCTATCCAGTGGGAGTTATAAGTCTAAGGCCTTATGCCAGAGATTATCACAGTGTTTCATTTGGTCAAGCAACTGTTGAGATATCCAGGTGCTGAGATATTATAGTTTTTAGTGATTTGTTTTGAGAAAGGGGCAAAGATGTCACAAGTGGCGTTGAAGGTATTTATAAAGTAGGAGAGGGCGGTATCAATTGATTGGGTGCTATACATGGGGGACCAGTCGGAGTTGGGTAGGTTCTGAAGTTTTGAAGCATACCCTTTTTAGGCATCTACGGTAGGACACAGTGGGGGGAGCAGTAGGTGTTTTATTGGACCATAAGCAGGTTACTGGGCAATGGTCGCAAAGGGCATCTGGGAGTACTAAGACTTTAGTGATGTTGTTGGGGCAATTATGAGAATAAGGTTCAGCAACGAGGAGGTGACCAATTTGTCATTTGGCCTGTCAGGAGATAGTATAACCTGAGTGAGGTCAAGCGCAACAGCCGAGTCCTTATACGGAATGGAGGATTGGGACAGCCAGTTGACATTAAAGTCCCCCATGGTGATAAATTCATTGTTGGAGGGGAGTTAAGAAATACAAGACATGACTGAAGGGAAGGCAAGTCTCTGATTATGCGGCGGGATATAGACAGCCATGACATATAGTGTTTTGCCAGGGTTGCCAAGGAGTATCTTGGCTGTGAGTGTTTGGGCGCTGTGCTCGGGGGAGGGGGAGGTGAACTGGCAGCGATTGGAGGGTGTTCCTAATGTAGAGGGTGCGGCCACCACCTCATCTACACAATCTGTCAGCATGGAAAAGGGAGTAGCCAGGTAGGGTCACGGCCAAGTCCGGGGTGTCATGGGACAGCCATGTCTTGGATAGGGCCAGTATGTCTGGGGAATGCTGGGCTAGCCACCCTTGGAGTAAGGTGAACTTTTTTTGCAGGCTACATACTGTAGAACAGGTTATGTTTAATGTAAAATAATTATAGCCATATTCGCTTAAATGATAATTGCGCTAAAATAAAATGGTGCTAATTGACCAAAATTGCATATTTTCAATGGACATAAATTAGGAGCTGATTGCAGAGCATGAAATTAAATTTGCACAATATTGGCTGATTAGCGCCTTGCGCCAAGTATAACTTGCATAAGAATAAACAGTTCTACAGTACGTTAATTGCAGCGAGCCAGAGCACAATGCATCCTGTTGCTAGCGGGGGAACGGGGGACAGTTGGCCAAGGATTAGGGTGAACATTTCCTGATAGGAGGAGGAGGGTGTGCTGAAGAAGGGCTGCCTTAGCAAGTTTGCATTTTGGGGATGTGGGGCATCTGAAGGGGGAGGGTACTGTGGTAGAACAGGTGATGGGAATGGAAAGGGTGAAATGAGCAAGGAAGGAGGAGAGGGAAAGGTGGGGGAGAGAGTGAATGGGACTCCGGGGGGGGGTGAGCCACTTCCTGCTCTGTGAGGCTGGAGGTACCACAAGGTACATGGAGGGGGAAGGAAATGATAGGAGTGAATGGATATTGTGGGAAGAGGGCATTTGGAGGACGGAGGATGGAAGGTAGCCCACAAATGAACAATAGTAGGCTCTAAAGGTGAGGTATAGTGATAGAAGGCCAGAGGGATGGGCTAAGATACTTAATGCAAGGGAGAAAGATGGTCTGGTCACTTAGTACAGTGGTAGGGTTGCTGAAGGTACTGGGATCAAATCTCAGGCAGGGAGGAAGCACATGGGTACTACAAGGGTGTGCTTGCCCCAATGACGATGTTTCAATACACCTGTGGTTTGTTACAGGTACTAATTTGTTCCTGAAGCAAACATTTTGTGGACTTAAGTCAAGATCTTCCAATTTAGGGCCTTGTGTCTTTAAACTGTGGGGCTAAGATACTTAATGCAAGAGAGAGAAATGGTCTGGTCACTTAGTACAGCGGTAGGGCTGCCAACTCCAGCATAGAAGGTACTGAGATCGAATCTCAGGCAGAGAGGAAACACATAGGTACTACAAGGGTGTGCTGCCCCCTGGTAGCAATGACTGATAACCTGCTGATGGAAAAGTGGGGACTTAGAAAAAAGTGTGAAAAGATATAAGGGAGAGGTCACGTGACTAATAACATCAATTAAAAAAAGGGCCAGCCGGGGGGGGAGTCGATGTGAAGCATCGACAGGTAAACATCCTTTTAGAGTGTGCTAAGAGCTGGAACCCTCAGAAACAAGCAAGCTGCAGGGAGGACTAAGGCACCTGTTGGCTAGGGAAGGAAAAGAGAGAAATTGGTAAAGGGTACAGAGATGAGTAAGGAGAGGACTGTCAACAGCAAAATGGCAGAAAGAGTGGAAAAGAGAGTCCAGCCTAATTAGGGAAGATTTGGGAGCGGCACTGTAGACTACATCACCATAGACAAAAATAGGTAGGATCATTTTCTGGACCAAGGCATGGCGAGCCAGCAGAGGACTAAAACTACGATTTCTGTATAAAGCACCCAGTTTAGGATGTAGCTTTTTATGAATGGCATCAATGTGTCTAGAAAAGGTGAGGTGCTGGTCAAGCCAGACCCCAAGGTACCTGAAGTAGGAGGTGGCCTCAAGTAAAGTCCCACCTAGGGTGTGGTAAGACAGGAGGGAGTTTAGCTGAGAGAGTCACTGCTTTGTGTCAAAGGTAATGGAGACTGTCTTCTTGGCATTTAAAAATACCTGGCTTGATCGAAATCAGTGCTACACTTTGTCAAAATCTTGCTGAAATTTAGATGTTACAAAGAAGGGGAAGGGCCAGATGCAAAGAGGGCAGTATCATCTGCATATATGTGGATGGTGGTGAGAGGGCAAGCAGTGGGAAGGTCATTTAGGAAGGTGGAGAAAAACAGAGGGCCCAACACAGAGCTCTGAGGAACACCAGTGTTGATGGGAAGGGGAAGGGAATCAGCATCACTAATCTGAATGGATTGCATCCTACCCACTATGCAGGAATGAAACCAACTGGTAGCTGCATTTGAGAGCCCCTCAACAGTGAGTTTAGCAAGCAGAAGAGAGTGGAAGACTGTATTGAATGCCTTGGCTAGATTGACAGAATAGTGGCGGTGATGAGGCCCTGGTCTATCCCAGTGAGTATGGAATCAGACAGCCTCAGGAGGGAGGAGGTGGTGGAGTGGTGTTTGCAGAAACCAGACTGGTAAGGCATCAAAAAAGAGGAGGAATCAAGGTAGGAAGACAGTTGGGATAGAACCAAGTGTTCATAAAGCTTGGCAAGAATGGGGAGCAGAGAGAAAGGGACGGTAGTTTCCAGGGGAGGAGGGATCACCCCCTTTAGCAAGGGGACTAACAGTGGCATGTTTCCAGAGAGTTGGAACAGAAGCAAGAGTGAAAGATAGATTTAGTAAAGAAGCAAGAGGAGTAGCAATTTCAGGAGCAGAGAGGTAAAGGATTCTGGAGTCGAGATCAGAGGGGCACGAAATTAACTGAAATTTTGCAAGTGTTCTCTAGTAGGCAATATCTAACTACGTAGAATGTTTTGTGATGGCAGCTTATGCAGGTTCTGAGATCCGCATATGTCATTGTCCTGTAGACATCTAATTTTTTTCCTATGCTTAACATTGGTTTTTGGTTTTTGCTCTCATGTATAGCCTACATAGAATGAAATTTGTTTTCCAAAACATTTATGGTAGGAGTGTGGTCTGCCAATGTAGTGCCTTTGGAAGGTTTTGTGAAAAAATATTAAACTGTTCCAGAGTTATAAGGATGAAAATTTTATTTTTTGCTGTTCTGAATATGCTTAGTAGGGTTTTTGGGACAATGTTCTGATACGACATAAAAAATTCCACGTCACAGACCATCTTTGTTTTCTCACCACCTGCTTCTCATAGCATGAAAAAAACATTTGTCTCATAATGGCCACCATCTTGCCCCACCCCCGCAATACAAAACATGGAAAATTTATAAAAAATGTGTAATTTTAAAAAACAAACTCCTGAATCTAGCTAAATGGGACCCCATTTTTTTTTTGCTACCCAGCTCCTACTGGCCAACCACTCCTTCAGGCTTGCCATGGACCCCCACCACCAGACCCCCTCGTCACCATCTTGCCGCTCCCCTCCAATGATGCAGCCCAGTTGACCTGATGTATCCCTTTGTTGGGGGGGCCCCCTCCCGGGGTGCCATCGGGAGAGGAGACTAGGCCCAATGGGTGCCTCCAATCTATGCCAGGCTCAGTGGGGATGGAGGTCAGCCCGGACACCTCTGAGCTTTGAGGTGGACTGGGGAATGTCGGCCATCATCCATCTGGCTAGGCAGCCCATTTTCCTGTTTTCTGCCTGCCCATGCCCCTACCATCGATGCAGTGGCACACCGCGGCATCTGTGGCTGAACATGCAATGACGCGTGGCCACCCAAGCCGGAACACACGTTGCCCCAATGGGCGACAAGGAGCCACTCCAGGGCAGTGAAAACTTGTGTCTCCCCCCCCCAGGAGGAGAGTATCCTACCAGATGCTCTTAGCCCTCCCTGCTGGCCTCTGCTCCTGTTTGTCCTGGGCTCGGGCATGAACCCGGTTCACCAGCATGCCAGGCAATCCCCCATCACCCGGCACCACAGAGTCAGCACACAGGATGCATTTAACTACATTCTGGTGTTTTTTTTTTTAAATTAGCAAAAATACCTTTCCTGGCACCCCAAAATCCAGGGTGTCTAGCTTAACGAGAGGAGCCATACACCCCTATTCTCTGTATAACAGCAGGACTTTCTTGAATGCTGAAGCTGCAGCTAGAGTCATGTTGCTGGCTTCAGATAAAGCAGTGAGCCAGCAATCTATAACCAACCCACCTACCTTCCTTCCTTCCTTCATTCCTTCCTTCCTTTTTATGAAGCAGACCGGTGTCCCCACTCCCGGTACTGTTTCTTTCTCCCTCCTCCCCTCCAGGTTGCCCACTCTTCCCAGTATTTATTTTTATATGTAATATAAGCGGACCAGGGTACCCACCTCCAGTACCACTTCTCTTGCCACCCACCCCCACCCCTCCAGGTTGCCAGCTTCCGCACCATGAAAAGCAACCCAACACTGGGGTGCCCAATACTCAGTGTCAGAATGTAAACTGAAATGAAGAAAACCATCCCTTAGTGATTTTTTTAAACTTGTAAAAAAGGAAACAGTCCCTCGCTGACCTGACCTCCCACACTAACAGCCCACCTACCCCACCTCAACCTCCTGCTCAGCACCCACCACCCCACATTCCCCACATACCCTCACTCGCCTGAACATGTCCTATGATGCAAATCCACCCTCTGACCAAAGACACATCTTGCTGCTGGAACCACTGACTGCGATATGAGAAACTAAGGTACTGTAAGTACAATGTAATGTATTTCAATAGGGTTTTAAACTTTTATTCAAAACGTTGTCATTTTTCAATGTTTTTATACCAAACTTTCAATACGACCTTTTTTGGGGCCCTACCACATAACCAGTGGAGGTGGAATTATGCAAATCTGGCCCTAAAGACAATTTCAAGATCACTTTGAGAAATTACCTTTCTGGTGGGATTTGAAGTTTCACTGCCCTTGATCATGAAGTGGGGTCATAAGAAGGCTATGTTGAAAATGTGGGGTCAAAATATATAAAAACGACAAAGTTATGAACGTACATTGAAATGTTTCTATGCTCCCTCATAACTTCAGTAATTTTCAATATTTTGACCCCAAATTTTCAACTTAGTAATTTTTTTTTACACCTCATGACAGTGACAGCTGTCATTCATCAAATCCTGGCCACAATGTGATTTCGTACCTGTGGCACACAATGAAGTTTAGGCAGAATATTTGAACATTTCCACCTACCGGGTTCATGAGGTAGGGTTATTAGAAGGCTAAGCTGACAATTTGGTGTACAGCTATGGTAAAACACCCAGGTTATGAGTGAGCATTGCAGTATTTCAACATTCACTCTCGACTTTGCTGATGTTCAATATTTTAACTCCAGAGTTTCAACATAGCCATTTTCCACATCATCTCAGACATGTGACTACTGTCATTTTTTAAATCCTGAACAAGATGTGTTTTCACTCTCGTGGTGTAAAATTTATTTATTGAAATGTTTCACCAGGAAGGGCACACTGAGCAACAAGTTGCTCGTCTCACGGTGCGTCCTGGGGGAGGGTAACAGGGGGAACATACGTACAGTCAAAAGCAATAGTACATTGATACAATAGCAGCATGACAGTATAACAGTGTTGAAGGTTAAAAAACGTAATAATAAAATAAGTGCAGCATATGAGCAATTTAACAGTGGAAACTCAGGGGAACTAGCAAGTGCTAATTCTAGAGTGCCAGCAGAGGCACGGGTAAGCCAAAAGCAAGGTCCAACTCGAAGGGAGAGACAGAGAGAAAATAAGGGTGACAAAAGAGAGGGAGGGGAAAGTAGGGCGGTTAGGACGAGAGGAATGAACAGAGTAAGGGGCAAGTAGGGTAGGGATAAATGTAGCACAAGAAAATAGATAAAGTTATTAATTGGTGAAAGGCTTAGAATGTGGTATTTGGCACTCATAGTCATCCTAGGAGGAGACAAGGGGGAAACAGTGGGGATTAACCACAGGTACAATTCACCAAGAGGAAATTATAAAGGGCAGAAGAGATGGAGTAAGGGGACAATGAGTGTTGGATCTGATGAGGAAGTGCATTCCATAATTTGGGTAAGTGGTGTGAGAAGGCAGCCTTGCCTATGGAGATTGTCCGATGAGGGATTATTATTAAGCATGAGTCACACAATCTAACGGAATGGACAAGTGGAGGGAGGATAGCAAGTGAGGAAGTATGATAGGAAGGGAATGTACCAAACCAAAGTCTGGACACAAATTTTGCACAATGGAGGCGATGATGATTTTCTAAAGAGGAGAAAGCCAGTGAGCGGCAGAGATCACAGTGATGGGTGGAGGGGGAGTCAAAAACGAAGTGAAGTCAAAAAAGGTAGCATTCAGGAAGTGTAAGGAAACACAGAAGGAGCAGGATAGAGAACTGTACCAGTTAAAGCAGAAGGACGCGGGTAAGGCAGTCAGAATAGAAAAGGCCCAAACTGAGGAAAAGATAGCCAACTCGGTTAAGAAGGGGGATAAAATCTTTTATAGGTACTTTAGGGAGCAAAGAAAGACTAAGGCAGGGATACTGAGGCTGAAAAAAGAGGAAGGTGGTTGGGCAGAGAGCAACAGTGAAAAAGCAGGGATACTGAACGAATACTTCTGCTTAGTATTCACAATGGAAAAGCAAGGGGAAATACCTAATCCGGTCAATAGAAGCACTCTGGATAGGGGGGTTGTTATTAGTCCTTTCACAGAAGAAAGGGTTCTGAAAGAACTCTTAAAACTGAAGGTGGATAAAGCAACGGGGCCTGATGGGATTCACCCTAGAATTTTAAAAGAACTAAAGGAAGAATTAGTAACACCACTGACTACCCTTTTTAATAAATCATGGGACGATAGGGTGGTACCTGAGGACTGGAGGAGGGCAGATGTGATTCCCCTTCACAAAAGTGGGAGCAAGACAGAGGCAGGAAACTACAGACCTGTCAGTTTGACCTCAGTGGTAGGGAAAATGATGGAATCACTTCTGAAGGAAAGAATTGTTGAGTACCTAGAGGCCAGTGGGGCACAGGACCCAAGGCAGCATGGATTCACAGCATGAAGGTCATGTCAGACAAATCTAATTGATTTCTTTGACTGGGTGACCAAAGCAGTAGACCAGGGAGGGGCTGTGGACATGGCCTACCTAGACTTTAGCAAAGCATTTGACACAGTCCCCACAAAAGATTAATAAACAAATTAGCCAGCCTGGGAGTGGGTCCTAGGTGGTAGCCTGGGTAAAACACTGGTTGGACAACAGGACACAGCGGGTAATAGTAAATGGAGTCCACAGTGAAGAAAGGAGGGTTACTAGTGGGTATTGCAGGGTTCAGTACTGGGTCGGGTCCTTTTTAATGTCTTTAAAAGTGACATTGCAGAGGGACTGGAAGGGAAAGTATGTCTCTTTGCAGATGACGCAAAGATCTGCAACAGGGTTGATACACAAGGTGGGGTGGAAAGGATGAAAAGGGACTTGGCAAGGTTGGAGGAATGGTCAAATGTATGGCAGCTTAGATTCAATGCAAAGAAGTGCAAAGTAATGCACCTGGGAAACAAAAACCCAGGGGAAGAGTACACAATGGGGGGTGAGATACTGACAACAACAAAAATGGAAAGGGACCTGGGGTAGTCATATCAGATGACCTAAAGGTGGCCAGCAATGTGAGAAGGCAGTAAGGAGGGCTGGGGGGATACTGGGATGCATAGGGAGAGGCATCACCAGTAGAAAACAGGAAGTTGTTGGCCCTCTGTACAGACAGTTGGTAAGACCACATCTGGAGTACTGTGTACAGTTCTGGAGACCCAATCTCTGCAAAGACATAGACAGGGTGGAGGCTGTCCAGACGAGGGCAACCAAAATGATGCAGGGTCTGCATCACAAGACATATGAAGAAAGGCTAAAGGAACTAAAGATGTATAGCCTCGAGGAAAGGAGGGAGAGGGGGGACATGACAGACACTTTCAAATACCTCAAGGGAATCAACAAAGTCCAAGAGGGTAGCATCTTTCAGAAAAAGAAATGTGCCAAAACAAGGGGACACAATATGAAGATAGAGGGGGGACGGCTCAGAGGTAATGTGAGGAAGTATTTCTTCACAGAGAGGGTTGTGGACACATGGAACAGCCTTCCCGAGGAGATGTAGAGTCAAAAACAGTGGGGGAATTCAAGAATGTATGGGACAGACATAAGGCAATTCTAGTGGGGGGTAGGAGGAAGTAGGCTGTTGGTTAACTAGGATCTGCAGCTTATCCGTTAGGTAGCGAAATGGGCAGACTAGGTGGGCCAAGCGGTCCTTAACTGCCGTCAAATTCTATGTGTCTATGTTTCTATGACAGAAGAATTAAAAAGGGTGTCCAATCTGCTTAAGAAAGACTTGGGAGCAGCACTGTAGACCATGTCACAGTAGTGACGGGTTTCAGACAATATACTATAAATGCCACATGTCACGTTTATAAGGGGAGTCTTAAAATGACTATCTTAAAAATTTGGGATCAAAATAAAAAAAAATTATAATTGTTAAGAAACGTTTTGTGTAGTGCCAGTCTTCACAAAGTGGGTACGCTTTGTGATCCTGTGCCAGTGAGATAAGTTTGGGGGTGAGCTCAGTGACCTAGATATATGGGGTAAGGGTGCAACACCCCCCAGCAAGGGAACAAATGCTGCAGGGTTGCCCGCATGGGCACAGGTATCATATAGTGAAGACAACTCTTCTCTTGGCATAGGATCCTGCACCTCCCCACCCATGGGTTGCAGAGGGCCCTGTGCATTGGCTGATAGATGGACTCTTTGGCCTGTGCATCTGTATTTGTGGCCATATGGAAGTGCAGGGACTAGAGGGCCCTGCACTTCCACAGCCCACCACACAGCCCCATGTATTTTTGACATCCATCACTATAAGGAAGCGTAGGGTTTACAAGGGCCCTGCACTTCCATAGGTGGGTGGAGTCTTCCCTTAGTGCAGGGCCCAAAGGGCCCTCTGCACCTGCATCTGTTCACACAGGTCCCTATAGAATTCCACTATCTCAAAAAGAAAGGAAATTATTTGCAGAAAAACTGCGTTAATGAACCAGTTTCTGCACTACAGCTAACTGAAACTGATCTGCTCTAAGATTTCAGACTGCCGAACTACAGTAGAGGACTTGCAACTGGAACCTGATTGCCTCTGTACTCCCGTCGCCCCTGTACCCTGTAATCTGATAAACTAAACAACAACCCTCAAGATACCTGGTCCATTTCTCTTCCAACAGATTTCCCTTCCTACCAATAGGTTTCTCAACTTGGCCTGGGTTAATCCTGAGTGATACTTGCCCTTGTAGCTTTCTTCACCCTGACTTAAATGTTACCAGCTAGTGACCCAAAGTCTCATGCACATGATGAAACCTCTTTTGCCTTCTCAAATTTTCTGATTAATAAAATCTCTCCCTCGATATGGAACTGGTCCATAGTTGCTGTCTGCCCTGCCAAACTGGGGTATTACCTTTGCACACAACCTCCCCTTGCACCAAAAGGTTTCAGGTGCCTTCTTCAGCTCCTCCGAGTGACATGGTTTCCCATCTTGAGTTTATCGTTATCTGCTGACACAGAGCTCAACCTGGGCCCCACTACCGGTGCAAATCCTGTCATCTTAACCAAATGGTTCATCACAAAAGGGGTTAAAATTGCCCATACGAACATAAGAAGCCTGCCAGCCAACTTTCCCGAACTGGAAACGTGGGTTTCACTCTACTCCCCAGACATACTGGGGCTAACTGAGACTTGGCTATGGCTAGGCATTCCAGATGCTATGTATAATCTAAATGGCTACAACCTTATTAGATTTGACTGCCCTCCACACAGATGGTGGGGTTGCCTTCTATTTTAAAGCCCGCCTCAATGTCTCTGTTCGACACTCAGGGTTAACTGGCCCCTGTGACACCTTGCACGCTGTACTGATATAGGGTGGCGCTAAAAGACTCAACCTAGTGTGTGCCTACAACACTCCGAAGGGTGCTTTTTCTGGGCTAAATGGTATCATTGACTACCTTTCGACTCAGGCAAATTTGAAATCATACTACTGGGTGATTTCAGCCTTGACTGGTCTGGGAGCAACTCTGGTATATGTTCCGGAGTCATCATGAAACTTCACCTTTCACAACTGATTACTGGACCAACAAGAATCTCTGCTAGTAGTAACCATCAATCTCTATTAGACTGGATTGTTACTAACAGAGTAAACAGGATCACTGATGTTGACACGTTCCTGGACTCTATTAGCGACCATCTGCTTACTTTCTATATCTGGAATGGGCACTGTCCCAAGACCCCTCCCAAAGAAATACAGTTTCGAGATTTCTCTAAACTAAACTTAGTAGAGCTACACTCTGACGTGAGATGCATAGACTGGTCTCCAATTTATCATGCCGAGAATGTTGTCTGCCCTGGACTACCTGATAACTAAGCTACTCTCTCTCCAGGACAAACATGTACCCTTAAAGAGGAGGAGAATACGTGGCTCTATCATGAGATGGTTCATAGCCTACCAGGTCATAATATTGTATCCTTAATAGCGTACGACATTATAGCTAACCCGTAATAGCGCTGTCTAAGACAGCGAATAGTACAATACCGCATATACTGCTGTACGCGGTATTGCACCATTCACACACTCCCAGGCAGAGGATAAGACCTCTGCTGGGAGTGGGTTCCACCGAGCAGCTGCCCTGGCTCACTGGACAGAGCCACAGCAGCAGGAACCCAGGCACTGCGTCTGGGACAGGGTTTGATGCCCAGTCCCAGAAATTTTATTTTTTTTGCTCTTTGTGCAACTCCCCGAGTTGGACCCCCCTGAAGTTAAGACTCTTTAGTAGGGGGTTCCAGGGGGCACGATTTAGCCATGCGGCATACTGTCTTGCGACATTATGACCTCATGCCATTCACAGTGATCTCCTGGCTTCTATGAGAAGAAGGGACAAGGCCTGGGCCTCTGCTAAAAAGTCTCAACTGCCGGCTGACTGGGATAGGTACAGAACTATGAGGAATGCTTGTAAAAAAGACATAATGGTATTAAAAAGGGACTATTAATTCTCCATTCCTCTGCTAGGGTTGCCAGGGGTTTTTGGAACCACATTAAACATGTTATGGAACAAGGGCCTAAGCAATCCATAACTGAAATCATACTGAATGACACCAACTGCAACAAGTTACTCACGATTGCAAACACACTTAATGCTCATTTCTTGGACCTCTCCTCATACCTGGTAAGTACAGGTTAGTCCCCAATATTCGCTGACTGTGATGATGTGCCTACCCAAATAACCTTTAACTTAAGGACAGTCACTTCTGCTGAGGTGCTTTGCCTTCTTAAAGCTACCCCCCAAGGATCAGCAGGTCCTGATGATTTACTACCTAAGTTCCTCAAAGCTGCTGCCCTGCCATTGCTGCCCCAATTGCAAGAATAAATTATCCATTATTACCCAGATGATGCCACTCTATGGAAAATTACTCAAGTGGTTCCTGTACATAAGAAAGGGGACACTAAAAACATGGACAACTACAGTCCGATTACCATTCTCTCTACTCTTAAGAAACTTCTTGAGACAGTTGTGTCCTCCCAGGTCAGAGAATACCTGCATCTAAACAAGCACCTATCTCCCGCCCAGCACGGTTTCCGAGCAGGGCATAGCATGACAATTGTGCTTATTCAGTTCTCTAATGACGTCTTAACAGCAGTGGATAAGGGCATGTTAACAGGGGCCGTCTTGACAGACCTCACAAAGGCATTTGATCTTGTACAGTAGATCACCAGCTACTGTTATCCAAGCTGTCCTCACTTGGTTTCTCTCAGGGTGACACTTCTTGGTTTGAGAGCCACCTCTCTGAAAGAAAACCATTTGTTCAAATCAGAATAGTAATCTCTGATCTTGTCATCTCCCATGTCGGAGTTCCCCAGGGATCAATCCTTCTCCCCCTCCTTTTCACTCTTTTTATTAATAACCTGACCACTCTTCCCTGTTCCTCCTCTTGGATCCTCTATGCAGATGATATGGTACTTTATTACAGTGCTAAAGACCTGCCCGCTATAAATGCTAATCTCCAATATGATTTTGACTGTCTACAGGTATGGCTGCAAAAAAAACAAGCTTCTTCTCAACTCTAAGAAAACTGTGGCCATGCTTTTTGGCTCTTCACCTAGAATCAAATCCTGTACCTCAGCCCTCTAAATCCTTGTCCAGGATGGCTCTCCCATGGTGTTGGTCAACTTGTTTAGGTATCTTGGGGTTACACTGGACCCCTCTCTTAATTTTAACCTTCACATTGCAGACACTTATATGACGGTTAACAAAAAACTGGGGCTGGCCTTTAAAATCAGGTCCTCCCTCAGTTCTGCTGCCAGGCTTGCTATTGCTCAAGGCTTTCTCCGTCCCTGTCTTACATATGGCTATTTGGCCTAGCTTGATTCGAGCAAAGGAGCTTTCCTAAAATGGAGTGCTTGCTACAACAGCATATGCCGATTTGCACTCTCAGCATCCAGGCTAAGGCATTGCTGCCAACTCTTCTCACAACTAGGTTGGCTCTCCCCGTCCTCTCATTGGCTATATACCGCTGCCTGTCTGATTGATAATATAGTCAGAACAGGAGCTCCAGAGTCCCTTTACAACATGTTAAACTATCCCTCACAGGCTTACACCTTGAGATCTACCGAACATTCTCCTTTTGAAATTCCTAGATGTTCCACAAAAAAAGAGGGAACTTTCCTTTTCAACATCTGCTCCCAAAACTTGGAACTCCCTCCATCTGAATGTCAAACTTTCCAAATCCCACTTTGCTTTCAAAATGGGCCTTCGCTCTTTCCTTAGGGACTCTGACATTTGCTCCTGCTCTGCCTCTCTTAAGCGTCCCTACTAGTTACTATATCTGCTCCACTAAATTGGCACTTATTCTCAAAGCTACACTTGTGGTACATACCCGAGTACCATCTCCTCAGTATTTTGTCAATCTGTTTTTCAAACCACAAATTCACTGTCTTGTGGACCCACCTTTGGATAATTCATATTGACTCGGCTACTGTACTCCTGCCTGTCCAGCTGCCAGCAACCTTCACTGGTTGTTGCCTGAAAATAATTAACATTCTTGACTTGAGCACTTGATTATTCTACTATTCATGTTCTTCTTGCTGTTGTAAACTATCTTTGAACCATGTGTAATTATTACTTTGTTGTACAAATTTTGCCTAAATCCTGATGTGATATACCCAATGTATTTTTGTCTGTACATAGCTCGATTGTTTGTAACTCTCCCGGGTCATGCCTGAAAATAGGCAACACTCTTGTCTAGCGTACTTACTCAGTAAACAAAAACTAAATAAATAAATTAGGGTTCAAATGCCACAAAAGTAGGGAAATGTGGCATTTGGGTTTCCAACCCTAGCTCCCCACCCCACCCCCAAACAACAAAAGGAAAAAACATTAGGGCTTTAGGTCTCCGGAGTCTTGGCTAATCAGTGGTGGGGCCTTCCTTGGGGTTGTCAACATTAATGCCCACCCCATTCCCTGAACAATGTCAGACATAATCTCCTTTTTTCACATAGGGCCCTGCGGTCTTTGTATGAAGAAAGCTACAACAGATTGTTTTGGCAATGTGTGGGAAGGCATAGTTTTTTAACTTTGAAGAGTATATCACTACAAGGCACTGGCTTGGAGCTGTACCTTTTACTTCAGACAGGATGCTACGGGCTGGGGGGATGAGTATTAGGGTTGACAACCCCAAGGAGGACCCTACCACTGATTCACCAAGACTCAGGAGACCCAAAACCCTAATGTTTTTTCCTTTTGATGCTTTGGGGTTGGGGGTAGGGAGTTAGGGTTGGAAACCATAATGTCACATATCCCTACTTTTGTGGCATTAACCGGAACCCTAACTGTTGCATTAACAAAGATTTTTGCAAAGAATTGTATAATATCTGCTCTGGCAGCTGCCCAAGCATCTCCAAACAGGGAACTACATGAAACCATTTGCATGTTCAAGACTTACTAATGTACTGCAAGTCTACAGGATTTAGTACAGTATTATAACAATAGGATATATTTAGGGGATATGTGTAAGTGGTCAGTGATGTCTTGACCTTCATGAGTGGCAAAGCCATTAGTGAAGTCAGAAGAGGTCACTGACAACAGGTGAAGATAAATGTCATATCTCATAAGCACCCATCACATGGCCGGTTTATACACTATACAGTAGTGTTTCAAAGCTAGTTTTATTTTATTTAAATGTGAATGTTTCCTGTAGTGTAGGAGATTTGAAAGGCTAGCAGCTGCCATGCTCTGTTTTTTAGAGGTAGCTCGTGCTGGTTGGAGTGTGCGGATCTATCTATGACTAGGCACAGGTGACAGAAAAGGTTCTTTGTGATGTACCCAACTAGCTAGATACATATTAGAACGCACCCTACTGTGAAGATAAAAGATTTATCTAGCTAGTTGGTGTTCTCTGCTACAAGTTATGTTTTTATTTAGCCTAAAAATGCTAATGTATATTGCATAAACTACTGTACTATTGTTCCATATTATAATAAACAGGACTTAATGTACTGTACTGTAAGTCTACAGGACTTAGTACTGTAGTATAACAACAGAACTTACTGATGTACTATAGTTCTATATTATAACTAGGACTTAATGTTCTGTAAATCTACAGGATTTAGTACTGTAGTATAACAACAGAACTTACTGATGTACTATAGTTCTATATTATGACTAAATTAATGTTCTGTAAATCTACAGGATTTAGTACTACTACTACAACAGCAGGACTTACTGCTGCACTGTAGTTATATGCATGAGGAATAATGTATGGGTGACCACACACAGCAAGCTGGTGTTTCCATCGAGGGGTAGAGATAACAGCATATGGACCGCAAGAGTGAAGCTCAAGAGGTACATGCTGTTATCTCAGCTCTGAGATGGAAACACAAGGTGAGTTGTGTGTGGTCACCTATATTTTATTTTTTAGTATATGGTTTTGTAAAGGGAAGTAGGGAGTGGGAGCTGCAAGCAGTGCTGGACACTGGTACAGAGAGAGAGTGAGAGAGCTCAGTGAATGAGCTGCCAGGCAGAAGTGAGCGCGAGTAGTTAGATCTCAGTGAATATGAAAGTGGGCTGTCGTTGCTTTTGAGGACAGGGCCACTGACTTTTTTAAATTTATTTTTGTAGGGATATTACTAAAGGGGAGCTGCAGTAATGAAGCCAGAGTGGCACTGCGGTAGCCACGGCAGTAAGAGCCAAAAACAGTATCAGAAAACAAACTGACAGCTGACAGCGCAAGGCAGAGCATGGCTGAATCCCTAATGATAAAACATGCATAATAACTTTTAAACCATGCATAACAGCTTTTTGAGAGTCATAAATTTCCATACATAATAATCCCTAACCATATGCTACATTGTTATTGTAACCCTTAGGCAGCGCTATTGTAAGGGCTACTACCCCTGCCTGTATGGTTAAACACAAGTTGAGAGGCCTGAGTTCTCTAAAAGGGTGCCTCCACCCAGAGTAACAGTATTGGGGTAGCCTGTCTGCTCTGGTATAGCCCTCTGTGCAGCTATATCCCCCACCAACCCTCCTAATGGCCTGGTATCCAACATAGTAGCAAATGCACAATCAGTAGGAAACAATAGTAATATGCTCACATCCTTCACACTTACCACCAGGGCCGAACCTTCAGCAATTACTCTGGAGACCCCCTGTAAAACAATGTCAGCAATACAGCAATACGATTTTAATACTGTAACCCGACTAATAATATGCACATTAGCCAGGTTAAATGTGAAAAAAGACAATCAGGTTTATTAAGGGGACGTGAACAAGGAAGGGGCATGAATCTAGTTAAATGATTTTCATTCAGATCAATGTTAGGCTTTACTGGCATGCACTTTAAGTTCCAATTATAAAGTTCAACAACCCTGGGTACCCAGAATGTTATGTAGGCTAGCCTGAAGTGTCGTCCGGGGTTGGCCAATGTTGCAGCTGTCTGTTGGGGCCCTTAATGGAAGAAAGGCAGTTAACATGCACAGTGACAAAATGATTATTTGTAATCTCGAGCCAGATGGCTCAGTCTTTTGTAACCCAGAAAGGAAAATGAAATTAGTCGGTACCACAGAGGATTTGAACACTTGTTGCAGGGTGTTACCCTGATTGTACTCACGCTATCAGGTTTCTGCTGAAGTGCAGGTGAAATGAAGACCTTGTGATAGTTGATGATGAACATGGGGAACAGGGCTTGCACGATACACCTCCTCTCCATGACTCTTCCTCTGGGTGTTGTTGTTGTGCAGGAGTTGGATCCCCGAACCAGTCTCTTGCTAAAACAGTCTTTGGTGCAAGAGTAGCAGCCTAGGCCAAGCAGGCAAGGCCCAGGCAGGATGAACGGTCTGGCAAAGTTCGTAGCTTTTGCTGATGAAGCCCCCAGCTGGTGTAACAGATCTGGCCGCGGGCAAGCAGGTTTCAACCCATGTAACTTGTTCAACACATTTATAGTAAGGTCTACCTCTGAGTTCCAGTTCAGATACTGTCTGGTTGCAAGTCAGCAGCATTACCGAGCAAACCTTTCCAATCTGAGCACGTTTTCCACACAGCATAGGCCAACTGCTTCAGGAGCAAGTCTTCGGTCCAAATTCCAAGCAATACTGGCAAACTTCTTGTTTTCCTTCTGCCACAGTTCCAAGTACAAAATCAGACAAGTCCAACTTCTGCGATTAGGCAGTTCAAATAAGCAACACCAGTGGTGAAGAGGCAAGTTGGGCCTCTCCACCGATCCCCTAAGCTTATTCAGGGAGCAGCAGCTTGAAAGCTTGAGCTGTTCACACTTCAAACTGCAACTCTCACTGATCCACACTTTTCTGTCTCTCTGGAGATTTCCCTGCTAAATCCAAGCTTGCGGCTGGCTGAGGGAGCTGAATTTATGGTTAATGATCATAGCATTTAACTGATATGCTTTAGACATGCAAACATAACATTTAGACCATATAATTGACAGTTCATGTTGCTGGGTACCCAGAGTGGATTTAGGTGCAGGCCTGAAGTGTTGCCACAGGTAGGCTGGCGTTGCAGCTGGTTGGGGCCCTTAAAAAATTAAACATGCTTTTGGTTAGATTAAACCCTTTCAAACAGTGAGGCAATTGTAATCCACAGCCCAATGGCTGACAATCAGAGTTAAACACCAAAATGAACTTGAAAGGCAAATCAGATGACTACAGACTCTTTGTGTTGCAGGGTTAAGACCCTGAGGTTACTCAGGGTGCCAGGACCAATGGGACTGTTGGTTGTAATCAAGCTGAGGTTTTTTCTTGCAAGGCAGGAAACATGGGGACCAGGGCCAACACAACTCACCTCCACTTCACAGCCTTTCCCTTCAAGGTAGCCACAACCTGCGATTCTTCTCTCCACAGCGGTTGACTCCCCAAGCTGGTCTTTAGCCAGGATAGCTTGTGATCTGTAGCAACAGTTCGTGAGACCTTTCCCAGCATAGACCAAATGCATGCAGCTCAGTCTCTGGCGCAGTTCAAGCTGTACACTCAGTTCATCAACTCTGATACTTGAAATCCTTGCTGCAAACAGCAGAAAATAACTTGAGCAGGTCTCCCGCTTTTGAAACGTGGCAGGAGACAATTCCAGCATTTGCAGACTCCACTTTTCACAAAGGAGTCTCTGAGACAATCTTCTCACAGCGCTTTCTTAACTTCTGAGACAATTAAGCAGAAGGGACACTTCTAACAAGCATTCTCCTTATCAGCCTTGTAGCCAAAAAGATGTTCTCTCTCTGCTTTGAGGTAGTCCAAAGCAATCCACACAGGGAGGCAAAGCAGGCCTTTTCCCCTTGTCTCTCAGCTAAACCACACAGGCTCCCTCTTTTACGAGAGCTAGAGCTGATCACTCTATTCAAAAACAGTCCCAGACTGAAGAACGAGATCTCTGCATTCCGGTTGGCCACACAAACTGCCAATCACTGTCCAGAAGCTCCGATTGGTTAAAATGAGTGCCAAGAGAAAAGTTCACAGTTTCTCCCAGAAGTCACTGTAATGAGGACCACTAAGGACCCTTAATATTCCGATTAGTCCAAAAGCAGAGTCCCGGTCCAAACATGGCGGCTCCCTTATGGAGAAACAAACAGTCCAGCTTCACAGTTCATTTTAAAATGCAACAGTACTGTTTTAACAATGAACATTTACAGATTATAACAGCACTCCCTCTGCTTTACCAAGCAACTACAGAGTGGATGCTCTCAGGGCTCTGCCAGACTGGTCGCGAGCTTCATTTCACTTGGACCCAGCTCGGGCTATGTACAGTATACATGCAGGCTGACTTTTTAAAGGGGTAGTGTGGCACCATGGCTTGCACACTCACGCAGAGCAGTAGCACAAGAACACTGTACTTGAATTTACTTCCTCCTACTCAAAATCAACCAGGCAGTGGGCACTGAAGGAGCCTAGGTGGACTACTTAAGGTAAGCCCCTCCATTTGGGGGGATTACACTCTCCCCTGTCCAGGAAACCTGGCATCCACATCAAATCTATAATACAGGTGGCAATCACTACCAAAACCTTCTGTTATATACAGGTCTAACTCTAGACCATACATTATTATATACAACATCTATGCAGACATAAGGTTACTATGTACACTAAAGCATGCTCTAACTTTAAATGGTACCCTTTTAAGCATTTCCATAGTTGCATTTTGAACAGCACCTGATCAAGGCTCCTCTTCGCATTCCAACTTCCCCAGCAGCCGAGGGTACCCACGCTGACTTGGTGCTGCACACTGAAGAAGGCTCCTCCTCATTTGAATAGCCCCTGATCAGGGCTCCTCTCCCCATTCCAACTTCCCCAGCATGCCGTGGGGACCCACACTGACTTGGAGCTTCATACTGAAGCAGGCTCCTCCTCATTTGAACAGCCCCTGATCAAGGCTCCTCTCCCTGTTTCAACCTCCCCAGCAGCCATGGAGACCCATGCTTACTTGGAGCTGTATACTGAAGCAGGTACGCAGACCACAGCTCCATGGAAATTTGAATCTTGGTGCCATTTTCACTAGCACTTGCTCTCGCTCCCCAGCACCCTGCCGCAGAATTTATTTTGGAATGTGGACTCCTGATTCAAGTCTATATGAGCTTGTTTAATTTTAACCTATATGAGCTTGCTTAATGTTATTTCAGTAGAGTCTGTTTAAATGTGTTTTGCACTGCTTTTGCCAGTAATTAATGTATCTGAGCCATTTTAATTTAAGCTGCCAGTAGTAAGTGAAGGTGCTTGTTTGAACTATTAATGCATTTAGAAGTACTTCGGTACAAGTTAAGGGAACATCTCCTCCCCCCATCCCTTCTAAGCACAATAGTTTGTGATCCTTTGTCTCTAGTTAAGCCTCCCTCTCTGCATTCTCTCTGTCCACCCTCTCAGATTTAAAACCCTTATTTCATTTTCTTTTTATTCCTCTCCTCTCTCAGGCTCTTCCTCATTTGAGCATCCCATGATCAGGGCTCCTCTCCCCGTTCCAACGTCTCTAGCAGCCACTGGAACCCACGTTGACTTGGAGCTGCATAGTGAAGCAGGTACATGGACTGCAGCTCCATGGAAATTTGAATCTTGGTGCCATTTTCACTAGTCCTCACTCTCACTCCCCAGCAGCCTACTGCAGCATTTATTTTGGAGTGTGGACTCTTGATTCAAGCCCTGCCTGCCCCCCACTACCCCCACCCTTAGCTGGCCTATCTTATATAGCTGTGCTTTGGTCCTGTGACTAAGTCTCTGATTTTCCATCTGCAGCCTATAGGAAGCCACCAATAGAGGGCATCTGACTGCAGCAAAAGTATTTGGACTTATATGCTCTCTTACTGGTAAAGCACCCTCAATTCCCAACTAATTAATGTACTCATAAGTACAGAATGCCAACCTGGGCTGAAAACATCTAGACTATTTCAGCTAAAACTATTCTTCTCCAGTGTGAGATTATTCACAACACAGTGATTAAAGCACTGAAATTACCAAACTATTAGATAAACCCATGGAAGATTTAGATAGTAAAGATAAGGGTTAACACTAGCGGCTGAGGGGTTCAGTGGCTACAATACTGGAAAAATGATTATAAAGGTAACAGGGTTCGAGGTCACCAGAGGGCACAATGGTCATCCCCACACCAATTATGGTGCTCCTCCTGCTCATTTTAGGTATTACCCCCTTGGTTGGTGTGCCACCGGAATGCTCATAGGTGATGCTAGATTCAGTTATAATTCAATATGAAGCACTAAGGATCCTGCAAGGGATGTTACAGGTTAAGCCTTGCTTTGATGCCGCCCACATTCTAATACCAACTATGGAAAAGCAACAAATGCCGGGGAGCAGCATTATTGCAACCATTATTTCAATGACTTTCCAAACAAACTCAATGCAGAGAGCTAGGACTCTGACATGTATTAGCATCACTAGGAAACAGATGGTACCAATTCTGCTCTTGCTGTCAGGGAATGGGCATCCTAGTCCTGAGCTGCCACATGCACTGGCTGTGGCTGAAAAGAAAAAATTACTCACCTTAGTAATGTTGTTTCTTCTAATGGAGTCTTGCTATATTATAGACATTAGCAGTTTGATCCAGCTCTAGAACTGCCCCGGAGTGAAATGGTTAAAACCATTCCAAAATAGAATTTTGGCATGAGAGCAGCTCTATCTGTGTCATTTCAAACTTGAACTGTCAGATCTTTACGAGCCAAACTCACTAAGGTCTGTGTGGAAGCTGTAACCTACACTAGCCAAATGGCTACCTAAATAATAACAACCATTGATGGTCCCAACACCCAAGACTCAAGTCAGGGGACCAGAAATACTAACACCATTCTAATAATATGAAAATGGAACATAAGTATAATAAACACACACACGCTGCATCATACACACCCCAAAGTCCCAAAGGGACAAAATGCTAAAAGAACATAAGTAGTGCCCACACTAAGTTGCCCGCACCCCACCAAGTAGAGGTTCTGAGAGGGGCAGGTTGGGAGGTCTATATATAGCAGACTCCATTAGAAGAAACAACATTACTAAGGTGAGTAATTTTTTCTTCAAACAACATGAAGTCTTGCTATATTATAGACATTAGCAGAATACACAGCAGTACTCCATGGAGGAGGGGCAGAACCTACTTAGGAATAGGCTCTGAAGAACAGCTGTGCTAAACCGAGCATCTCTCCTGGCCTGACATCCAGGGAGTAATGCTTGGTAAAAGTGTGTACCGCTTTCCAAGTAGCAGCCTGGCAAATCTCTAATAAAGGATATCTCTGGCAGCAGCTAGAGACGCAGCTGTACCTCTGGTAGAATGAGCCCTAAACCAGGGGGCTCTGCCCACTTTCTGATAACAAAATTGGATACAGAGACAATCCACCTGGCTATTGATCTCTTTAGTGGCAGGTTTGCCTTCCCAACTTCACCATAGGTAAGGAAAGTTGAGGATTCAACCTGTGACCTTGGTACGCTCTATATAATAACTAAGAGCTCTCTTAACATCCAGGCTGTGCAACCTCCTCTCACCCGAAGAGGAGTAATCAGTGAAAAATACTGGAAGGGAGATAGATTAATTAAGATGGAAATCTGAAACCACCTTAGGCAAAAACTTCCTATTAATCCTAAGGACTACCTTATCCATGTGGAAAGAAATAAAGTCAGTCTCCACTGACAAGGCTTGCAATTCACTTATGCATCTGGCAGAAGTGATAGCCACTAGAAAAACAGTTTTCCAAGTTAGGTACTTAAGCTCTGCAGAAGACAGAGGTTCAAAAGGGGGTTGCATTAACTGGGCAATGCAAACATTAAGGTCCCAAGCAGGGGCCGGTTCCCGAAAGGGAGGATTAGTATGGAGTAATCCCTTAAAAAACTTGGAAAACACAGGATGAGAGGAAAGAGGGGATGACTTTCCTGCTGACACAAAAGCAGACACAGCTGCCAAATGAACTCTCAGGGTAGCTGGTCTGAGACCCAAGGAATTAAGATGTACCATGTAATCTAACAAAATGGGCAATTCAGCAGATTCTGGGGAAATATTTTTCCCAGCACACCAAATGGAAAACCTTTTCCATTTAGAACTATAGGTAGCCCTAGTGGAAGGCTTTCTGGAAGCCTTTAGGATCTCAAGAACACCCTGAGAGAGGTGTAAATCAGCAAACTCTAACTCCTTAAGAGCCAGGCCTTGAGGCTGAGGGATTTGAGGTCCGGATACCAAACCCTTCCCTGGGCACAAGTCAACAGATTGTGATTCCTGGGGAGGCACAGGGGAAGATGGACTGTCAGAGACAGAAGGAGTAGGTACCAGGGCTGCCTGGCCCAATCCGGGGCAATCAGAATCACCCTGCAAGGCTGAGATCTGATTTTGACTAGTACTTTGAATAGGAGAGGAAAGGGGGGGAAAGCATAGAGGAACTTCCCCTCCCAATCCAGAAGAAGGGCATTCAGGGAACTGAGCTCAGCACTGGAGGTCTGCAACAGAACAGAGGAAGTTTGTGATTGTCTGGGGCTGCAAAAGATCTATCTGAGGGATGCCCCACCTGGCAAAAACTATCCCCAGCACTTTGAGGATCCAGGGACCATTCGTGATGGCCCTGGAAAATCCTGCTGAGGGCATCCGCTAGGACATTGTCCTTCCCTGGAAGATGAACTGCTATGAGGGAAGTGTTCAGGAATAGGCCAGAGACCACAAGTTCATTGCCTCGTGCACAAGGCCAAAGACCGAGTGCCCCCTGTTTGTTGATGTACCACATTGTTGTGGTGTTGTCTGTTCTGACTTGTATCACCTTGTCGTGGACAGATGCAGAAAAGCTTGAAGAGCTAAAAGACAGCTCTGAGTTCCAGAAAATTGATGTGGAGCAGAGATTCCTGGGGACCAAACTCCTGAGTGGAAAGGTCGCCCATGTGGGCTCCCCAACCCAGAAGGGAAGCATCTGTAGTGAGAGTCAAGTCGTGAGAAGGGGAAATGAAGGGGACCCCGCTTAATTGCTCTGATCCTGCCACCACTGGAGAGCTAGGATCAAGGTTCGAGTCACTGGGACCAACTTGGAAAGGGGGTCTCTTCTCTGAGACCAAAAGGTTCTCAAGTGAAACTGAATGTCTCTCATCTGAAATCTGGCTCCCTGCACAACAGCTGTGGATGTAGCCATGTGCCCCAGGAGCTGCAGAAAGTGTCTTGCTGGTCGAGAGACCTGCAGAGTGAAGGAAGAGGCCAGAGCCACTAAATTCCTTACCCTTTCTGGCGGGAAGAAAGGCTCTGGCTAGCTTTGTGTCCAATTCTGCCCCTATAAAGGTGAGTACCTGGACTGGTTCCAGAACCGACTTTGGTAGGTTTAGCAGAAAACCCAGGGAGGTGAGAAGCTGCTGGGTGACCTGCAGGTGAGATTTTACCTGTTCTGGGGACTGGCCTACAATGAGCCAGTCGTCTAGATAGGGAAAAACAGCAATCCTCTGCCTCCTTAAGTGGGCCACTGCCACTGCTAGACACTTTGTGAATACCCTTGGAGCAGAGGTAAGGCCGAAGGGCATTGCTCTGAACTGGTAATGACCTGAGGGCAGTTTGAATCTGAGGTACTTTCAATGGGATCTTCTTATTAGGACATGGAAATAGGCATCCTTGAGGTCCAGGGAGGCTAGCCAGTCCCCTGGCCTTAGGGAAGGTAAAAACATTGCCAGAGTTACCATTTTGAACTTTGGTTTCAAAAGATGCTTGTTCAGATACCTGAGATCTAAGATGGGCTGCCATTCTCCTGTCTTTTTTGGGGTAAGGAAGTATCTGGAATACAGACCCCTGCCCTGATGCAGGGGAGGAACCCTTTCTACTGCTCTGAGAGCTAACAGGGATGAGACCTCTGTTTCCAGAGCGAGGGTCTCTGAAACTTGCAGGTAGAAAAATCTGCTTCTCAACTTGGGAAACTTTTTAGCTTGAGAACCAGACCCTGGCTTACTACTTCCAGAACCCACTTGTCTGAGGTTAAGAAGCCCAATTCTGACTGAAGTAAGCCAGCCTGCCCCCACTGGTACAGAAGAATTGGCCCTGGGCACCCCATCAGGGTGCCTGTTTCTGAGGAGCTTTAGGCTGGGGGTGGGAGCAGATCTGCCCACCCCTCATCTGCCCCTGCCTCTGAAGAAGCCCCTCTGAGCATAGGCAGAGGGGCCTGAGTCTGGTAGAAAGGCCTGTGAAAAGGCCTACCCCTACCCCTGGGGGCATGCCTTTGAGGAGTGGCTTGCCGCTCCTTAGCCTGGGCACTCTTGTAAGTAGTCCTATATTCATCCATCTTCTTCATGTATTTCTCTATCTGCTCTCCAAACAGAGAATTTCCCACCACAGGAAAATCCATAGCCTTAGTCTGGGTATCCTGTGACAAACTAGTACACCTGAGCCAGGCCAACCTACGAAAAGCTACAGATGTGGCCATGACCCTAGAGGAAACATCATTAACATCCACAGCAGCATGAAACTGAACCTTAGAGGCTTCAATGCCATCAGCAGCCACCTGTTCTAGTTCACTACCAGCTGGCCATGGGCCTGCTTGGCCAATTGCATAACAGTATCCCATCTAGATTTCTGATACCTAGCTACATAAGCCATATAATTTGCTTGCCTGAGTCCCAGAGAGCTGCCATATACTGTTTTTTTGCCATGGCATCAATCTTCCTGGAATCCTTGTCAGGAGGATGTGAAGCCAAGGGAATATTAGTTCTTATCACAGGCAGCAGCCTGAACTACCCCAACATGACTGCATTGCTGAGAAAGGAATTCTGTATCAGGGCCTGACAATGTATACCTTCTGTCCATCTTTTATCTACAGGAGGCACAGAATTAGAGCTTTTAAAATTTTAATTGTTTGTTTGCTAAAAGACTTATGTAAAGGAATAGACAATCTCTAGACTCTGGAATATCCATCATTTCTACAAAATCAGGCTCCTCTTGCTCATCCACAGCCTCTTCTAAAGGAAGCTGGAGGGTTTCAGCAACTTTTTATAAAACATAAAATGAGTTGGGGACTCAGATAGCATAGGGGAGATTCTAAAGGTCTGTCTGGGGAGATGTCCGTTCAATGGGCACACCAGACCTTCCCAGCCACATTCATACTGTTCATAATCCTCCTCCCTCCTCTGGTTCATAAAATTCCTCAATATCATAATCCTTGAACCACTGGGACCGGACGAACCGACCTTTTACCAGATAGTGGTGGTTCGGACGGACCCTGAGACAGTGACTGGACAATCTGTATGGCTTTTGCTATCTCTGCAGCAGTTGGAGAAGGAATTTTGGACTCAGACCTGCTGATTTTCTTGTTTTCTTTACTGGAATTGGTTCCTCAGAACCAGCTTTTCTTTGCCCGAGGAAGTCTGGCCCTGGTCAGAGGGCACCCTCTGGTTTGGTTGGCACCAACCGGCTGGCCATCCGGTCAGCGGACTTTTGTCCTCTCATTCCCTGAGCCTGCCCAATCTTTTTCCAGGGTGGCTGCAGGGAAATTCTTACATACCTGGCAGTCTGACTGGAGGTGGTCAAACCCCAGACAATAAACACATAGGGTGTGGGTCAGCCTTGGCAAAGACTTCCCCACAAACATCACAGTGTTGAAACCCAGTGGGCCCGGTTTTTCTTTGGGTTTCTCAGACATAATGCCAGCCCTAACCAAAACTTGCCCTTTTAACGGCAGTGCCAGGCAAGACACCTTATCGGTTCCTAACCGTGTCATGGGTATTAAACGTAATAAACCGGGTTTTTAGAACTGATAAGAACCGGAACCGCACTCTAAAATAGTAACTTTTAGTTTTAAATGAGTTTTAAACCTCCCTGATCGGTTCAAAACCGAACCGATAACTTACAAGTTCCACACAGACAAAACCTTCATTTACTTATGGTTACCACAGATAGAGCTTGAACCGAACGGTTTTATGTTATAATAAAACTATTCTCGTTAAATCCAACCGAGAAAACACTTTTTAAACCGAGAAATGAACCGAGCAGAAGGAGAAATCTCCGGAGCGACTGTTCACTGAGGCGGAGTAAAGAATCTGACAGTTCAAGTTTGAAATGACACAGATAGAGCTGCTCTCGTGCCAAAATTCTATTTTGGAATGGTTTTAACCATTTCACTCCGGGGCAGTTCTAGAGCTGGATCAAACTGCTAATGTCTATAATATAGCAAGACTTCATGTTGTTTGAATAAACAATCTGGACATCTATGAACATTGGGAGCTTAGTAGCAAAATTAGCTCAGTTTCAGGCATGGACCCACGTGCACGACCCTGACCTTATCTATCTTATTGAAACTTGGCTAACTCCTAAAATCAAGGATGATGCAGTGTCATTACAAGGATATACGATGCATAGGCAAGATAGGATCAGCAAAAAGGGCTGGGGGTGCCTCATCTATGTCAGGGATATTATCCAAGGATGCTTGCTCCCCCTATCTGAGAGCTCTGGCAACCATGAACGTCTAACTATAAAACTAATACTTGGATCACAACACAAGTCCCTCTTTATAACAGCAGTATACTTACCTCCCAGAAGGGCAAAAGAGGGACTAAAAAAAGTGACCAAGGTCATCAAACAGCTAAAATTGCTCAGTGAAGTCAGCATAACAGGTGACTTCAACCTCAGTAAAGAGACCAGTCCCCAGATGGACCTTGTCACTAGTCTATATCTCTCCCAACGGTTTACTGAACCCACTAGACATAACTACAAAAGTGACAATAGCACACTCATTGACTGGGTCTTGGTCAGCTGCCCATCAAGGATAACAAGGGTCATGGTTCACCCAGATTCCCTAAGTGACCACTCACCTGTCATCTGTCACCTGTCACTGGACAAATAAAATCAAGAAGAATCAATCCTATAATGTATAGCAAGAGAACTGTCATGGATCTAACCTACAATATATAACAAGAGAAGTGTCACAGATCTATCCTATGATGTGTAGCAAGAGAACTAACATCCTATGTTGTGTAACAAGAGAACTGTCACAGATTTATCCTACGATGTGTAGCAAGAGAACTGTCACAGATCTACCCTATGTGTAGCAAGAGAACTGTCACAGATCTAGCCTACAACATATAACAAGAGAACTGTCACAGATCTAGCCTACAATATATAACACGAGAACTGTCACAGATCTAGCCTACAATATATAACAAGAGAACTGTCACAGATCTAACCTACAATATATAACAAGAGAACTGTCACAGATCTAACCTACAATATATAACAAGAGAACTGTCACAGATCTATCCTATGATGTGTAGCAAGAGAACTGTCACAGATCTATCCTATGATGTGTAGCAAGAGAACTGTTACAGTTCTTTCCTTTGATGTGTAGTAAGAAAACTGTCACAGATTTTTCCTATGATGTGTAGCAAGAGAACTGTAACAGATCTACCCTATGTGTAGCAAGAGAACTGTCACAGATCTAGCCTACAATGTATAACAAGAGAACTGTCACAGATCTAGCCTTCAATATGTAACAAGAGAACTGTCACAGATCTAGCCTACAATATATAACAAGAGAACTGTCACAGATCTAGCCTACAATATATAACAAGAGAACTGTCACATATCTAGCCTACAATATATAGCAGGAGAACTGTCACAGATCTATCCTATGACGTGTAGCAAGAGAACTGTCACAGATCTAGCCTACAATATATAACAAGAGAACTGTCACAGATCTTTCCTTTGATGTGGAGAAGTGAACTGTCACAGATCTATCCCATGATGTGCAGCAAGAGAACTGTCACAGATCTAGCCTACAATATATAACAAGAGAACTGTCACAGATCTTTCCTTTGATGTGGAGAAGTGAACTGTCACAGATCCATCCCATGATGTGTAACAAGAGAACTGTCACAGATCTAGCCTATGATATGTAGCAAGAGAACTGTCACAGATTTATCCTGTTATGTGTAGCAAGAGAACCATCACAGACATATCCTACAATGTAAAGAAGAAAACTATCAGATCTATCTTACAATGTATAGCAAAAGAACTGTCACAGATATTTCATATGAAGTACAGCAAGAGAATTGTCCCAGATCTATTATACTATGTGTAGCAAGAGAACAGTCACATACATATCCTATAATGTACAGCAAAAGAACAGTCACAGAGCTATCCTACGTGTAGCAAGAGAACAGTCACAGACGTATCCTACGATGCACAGCAAGAGAACTGTCACAGATCCATCATACTATGTGTAGAAGAGAACCGACACAGACATATCGTACATGTACAGCAAGAGAACTGTCACAGATCTATCATATGATGTGAAGTAAGGGAACTGGCACATATTTATCATATGATGTTTAGCAAGGGAACTGTCACAGGTCTATCCTATAATGTGAAACAAAAGAACAGTCACAGATCTATCCTACAATGTATAGCCAGAGAACTGTCGTTAGATCTATCCTAGCACGTGAAGCAGCAGAACTGTCACGGATCTTTCCTATAATGTGAAGCAGGAAAACTGTCACAAATCTCTCCTACAATGTATAAGAAGAGAATTGTCACAGACCTCTCCTACAATGTATAGCAAAAGAACTGTCACAGATCTTTCCTGTGATGTGAAATAAGAGAACTGTCAGAGATCTGTCCTATGATGTGAAGCAACCGAACTCTCATAGATCTATCCCATGATGTGTAGCAAGAGAACTGTCACAGATCTATCCTACAATGTATAGCAAGAGAACTGTTACAGATCTATCCTATGATGTGAAATAAGAGAACTGTTGCAGATCTAGCCTACAATGTATAGCAAGAGAACTGTCATAGATCTGTCCTATGATGTGAAGTAAGAGAACTATAATGTATGGTAAGTGCCTATTAACCACCATAATCAGCAGTTACACAACTTTGTTATGCACTGTTTAGAATTTTAAAAGTTGTTAACCACACTTCAGAACTTCCAAACAGTGGCAAAACAAAAAAAGAATGTACCAGAATTCCATAATTCTCACACATAGCATGCAAACTGTGTTTTTTTGACCATACACTATAAAAGATGATGGCTGGTGATCGGGTGACAACCATGCTGAAATCACCTCTCGTGGTTGCTAGGGCTACAGTAAACCTCTCGAGCTGCGTTCTCGAGGTTTACCATGTTGCCCTAGCAACCACTCGAGGTGATTACAGCACGGTTATCACCTGATCCCCAGCCATTATCCTCTATGTTACATATCTATTCTATGATGTGTAGGAAGAGAACTGTCACAGATCTATTCTATGATGTCTCACAGTAAAAGTTCCAGCACTCACCACTTCACTATAATAAGATGCCTATAGGACGCCTAGCAGAGATAAGCCTCAGTTAGTTCTCCCCATTTTATTTTCCCGGTGATCAGTCTATCTAAGCTTGTATAAATGCTATATTCGATAAGGCTATGTTTGTGTCATATTTTTTAATATGTGTACCTGTATGAATAGATAATGATGTTTTTTATCTGATTTTTAGTGCAATACTGGGTTTGTATTAGGTGCAATTTAGAAATCAATTTGCACATTTTTGGCATTGTACCTTAGTTTTTTTTTTGTTTGTTTTTTGCTTTTCTTCCCCCCAATGTTTTTCTCCTTAATCCTTCCCCTTCCCTTTTTTCCCTTCTGTGTTTAATTTTTTTCCATCCCCATTCTCTACCTCATTCCCATATATATCATTAACCCTGTGAACTATTACACTATTATATTAGTATACCTACTACATAGGAGACTCTAGATCCTTTTCGTTCTTCTCCTCAAGCCCCCATTCCCCCATAGTCACTTCATTTGTGCAATATATGGTGCTGGTATATTTTACACTATTTATGGAATATTTATATATATTTATGTGTTGGTGCATGTTTTATTTATTATTTAAAGAAGGTTTGGGCTATTTGATAGAGGAACTTCAATCAACTAAGTTTGAAAATGTTTTAGCCAATCAGATGAGGGACTGTCCATGACACAATTAATTAGTAACTGTTATATATATTGTTGTGTGTGTATCTGCCTTCAGCCTTTGATAAAGGACTTTCTAGTCTGAAACATGTAAGGCAGAAGCAGTTATGGAGTGGTTTTCTGTACAATACATTTCTGTGTCTGCTAAAATATATGCTTCAGTAGTGTCCTATTATAGTGAGACGGTGAGTGTTGGAACTTCTACTCTGTGGTCTACTATTGTTTCCTTGAGCACCACCAGTCCTTGTGCACTTCTCTATGTTGGATTTGAAACTATACTATGATGTGTAGGAAGAGGACAGTCACATATCTATCCTAAGATGTGTAGCAAGAGAACTGTCACAGATTTTTCCTTTGATGTGGAGAAGTGAACTGTCACAGATCTATGCTATGATATGTAGCAAGAGAACTGTCACAGATCTAGCCTACAATATATAACAAGAGAACTGTCATAGATCTATCCTATGATGTATTGCATCAGAATCATCACATATGTATCCTAGAATGCATAGCAAGAGAACTGTCATAGATCTATCCTATGATGTGTTGCAAAAGAACTGTCACATATATATCCTACATTGTGAAACAAGAGAACTGTCACAGACCTGTCCTACAATGTGAAGCAAGAGAACTATCACAGATCTATCCTATGATGTGAAGCAAGATAACTCTCACAAATCTATCCTACAATGTGAAGCAAGAGGACAGTCACAGGTCTATCCTATGATGTAAAGCAAGAGAACTGTCACAGATCCATGCTACAATTTATAGCAAGAAAACTGTCACAGATCTATCATATGATGTGAAGCAAGATAACTGTCACAAATCTATCCAACAATGTGAAGCAAGAGGACAGTCACAGGTCTATCCTATGATGTAAAGCAAGAGAACTGTCACAGATCCATGCTATAATTTATAGCAAGAAAACTGTCACTGATCTATCATATGATGTGAAGCAAGAGAACAGTCACAGTTCTATTATACAAAGTATCACTAGAGAACTGTCACAGATCTATCCTACAATGTATAGCAAGAGAACTGTCACTAATCTGTACTATGATGTGAAACAAGAGAACTGTCACAGATATGTCCTACGGTGCGAAGCAAAATAACTCTCATAAATCAATCCTATAATGTGGAGCAAGAAGATAACTGTCACAGATCTTTCCAACAATGTGAAGCAAGAGCACTGTCACAGATCTGTCCTACAGTATGAAGTAAGAAAACTGTTACAGATCTTTTCTACAACATATGGCAAGAGAACTGTCATAGATCTTTCTTACAATGCATAGCAAGAGAACTGTCTTGGATCTGTCCTATGATGTGTAGCAAGAGAAGTGTCAAAGATCTATCCTATGATGTGTAGCAAGAGAACTGTCACAGATTTATCCTATGAGGTACAGCAAGGGAACAGTCACAGATCTAGCATACTATGTGTAGCAAGAGAACAGTCACAGACATATCCTACAATGTACAGCAAGCGAACTGTCACAGGTCTGTCCTATGATGTGAAGAGAACTCACACGTATTTATCCTATGATGTTTAGCGAGAGAATGGTAACAGAGCTATCCTACAATGTATAGCAAGAAAACTGTCACAAGTTTATCCTACAATGTATATTAACAAAACTGTCACAGATATTTCCCACAATGTATAGTGTGAAGTATACATTAAGCATGGGGCCTAATGCTAGCTGCTGTCCCTTTAACAGCACTTAGAAGTCGCATGTTACCATTTGTTGCACTGCCTGGCAGTGCCATGTAAATCCAGTCAGTCTGCGGCTAGACCTGATGAAGAGCACACGGTTCCTGTGTACTGAATAAACAATCTTTATTCATTATTCTCTGCACCCGTCAGTTTATTCGAATGGTCCAGCAGCAAGACCACCAACATAGCAGCAACAGATGGGCCTGGCAGAACAGAAAGAAGGTCCTTAGTGGCAGACCAACACCAAAACACCACACATGGCGGAGAATGCTGCCCTTCTTCTGCCCAGACCCCCATCTCACTTGTCTGCATCATTTCGTACCCCAAAGTCATCACCTAAGAATGCTTGAACAGTCTGAATGCTAATTAAAGCACAGCCTTGGCTGAAGAAAAAAATTAACTGTCTCCTGCCTTTATCTGCAGCCCTCCTGCAATATCGAGCCGCTGGACTATCTAAATAAAATAAATGAGGGATACTGTTACTCCAGCCTTTTATCACCTGCAGTGCAAGAAATTAAATTATTCAAGCCTTAGCACCATCGGAACTCCAAACTTCGAACCCTCCAGCTCTTACCTCATGGCAGGCCCATTTCATATTGCTTTGTTTTTGCCATCCAACCTCCTCTATGCCTCCCAACTACAGATACTAAAGCAGCACCTCTCCCAGTGACAATCGCAGCTCCATAGAAAACAAAATAAATAAATACATCAATCAATGAACTGCTCTGCCTCCCTGTGCCCCTGCGGTCAGTCAGATGCTCAGTCCTCCAGCCATCCTGCCTCTTCAGTACAGCTCTACATGGACGGCTGCCTTCCCCAACAGCCACATCAGACTGCGGCTCAACTCCACTCCTCCAAAAACAGTCACAGCTCACTCCTGAAGTCACAATGGAGCACTCCTCTCACCATACGGCTCAGCTCCTCCTGAAATTGCTCCACAGTCTGCACTCCTCAAGGCTGTGGCTACTCTCACCAGTGCAGCCCTACAAACCCACTTGGCCATGTTCCAGCAATGGGCCATGCAAATAAACTTCCAGCAGCCACACGGAGCCTCTGCTCCCGCAGTCATGCTACAAAGAGCCTATCAAACCCAAAGTGACAAATGGCTCACAGGATGCAGTAGACAAAAAAAAGGGGGCCATAAATAGATAAACGGGAGCAGAAAAAAAAAAGGCATTCCAACACAAAATAAACTACAGGATCCAAAATGGAGCTAGTCAACACCAAGCAGGGGAACAAATAAAATAAATTCAAGGGCCATTTTCAAAGGGAGCCATACTAGAAACCATGGCTCCACAATTTCAGCTTCTCCCCCACAGACACAAGGTACCGTGGCTCCGCTCCTCCCGAAAAGCTGTAGCTTTCTCCTTGTCTCAGCCATACTTCAAAACGGCTATACAGCAAAAATAAATAAATACATTGAAGCAGGCAGAAAAGAAATAGCACAACGCAGGGCAGGACCATAAATAAAATGCACGGGACACCAAGTGAGTCCATAACAGGATGTAGAAAAGAAAAAAAAAAAAGGGGAACAAAAGTGAAAGCAAATACAAAACAGCTGGGGAGCAAACAGGGAAAGAAATCAGAGGCAGCAGCTATCATCATAAATAATACAGAAATTTCCTCAACTGCCACTCACCACCAAAGAAAAAGCCCACCATTTTTCTGTGTATAGGTTGGGGAAGGACAGCAGTGTGGCAATCATCATTTTGTACACTGTAGTTCCTCAATGAGCCTTGTGGCACTAAGCATCCATCTTTGGTTACACAAAAGAACAAGACAGGAAATGACCCTTAACCCCCCCTGCTGGCAGCCATCTTGCTACAGTCTGTCTAGTCACCTACCCGGTCAACAAAAACTAACTAAATAAATAAATAATCAAAAAACACAGGAACTGCATGTCATCGTTCAGCGGCCATTTTGTGAAGGGCATTAAAATGACCTCACTCCATAGGTCAGTGGCAAACCTATTGAAATGAATCAATACTACAACAAGTACCCGATTTTTGCAATGAAACTTTTATTCATGTATTTTATTTATTTATTTATCAAGTCTAGGATTACAAATACCTTTGAGCCTTGGCTCTTTTACAAAGGTTCCATGTCAGAGAAATACAAATTATGGGGAACATCAAGACAGACATTACAACAATGTGGACATTACAAACAGAGTACAGATTAATACAATTCAAGGGTAGCATTGTAACAAGGCAGCCAGCGGCATTTGTCAGAGAAAACAGACAACAGATAAGAAGTGCCAGAGTCATAGGGAGAGGGAAGTGGGGGGGAGAAGGAATGTAGGAAGGGTGGGGAGAGGGTGGAAAGTGCAGCATTGGGTATACCAAGATGTGAGGGTAGAATCCAGTGAGGAGGGAAGGGGGGACAACTAGAGCAGAAAGGGAAGTGGAGAAACAAATAAATAACAGACAACACATAAGTGAGTGGGAATTGTTTCTTAAGATGTCTTTTGATTAACTTTGATTACAAATAAGTGTACTTTGTCTAACAAAATGTTTATTGTCTACCAAAATATTTTCTTCTTGGCACTTCATCTACTTCACGACGTCCCGTGTCCTGCATGATGGCAACTCCTTCTCATCCTTACAAACTTCGCTCGGTGAAACAAAGCTTGTGTCCAACCACAATGTCCAAAGATGATACAGATATGGGTGCCGGAGCATCCAGAGTTCTACCTTCACCCACCTCAAGGGCGTTGGGCTACAAAATAGAAACCATCCTGCATGACATCCAGTCTTCCATCTTAGCTCAAGAAGTACCAGCTATGCAAGCCATTCAAGATGACCTTTCCTACATTAAGACTATTTCACCTCAGACCATGGTCCATACCAGGCTATAGTCAGTACCCTTCTCAGCCTTACCTCACGAAGATGCTGTCGACTGGCTTGAGCAGTTCCAAGCCTGGATTTCCTTACATGGTTGGACTGATCCTTTGTCTATTTCCAATGCCTTGTGCTTGCTTCTGAGAAGGACTGCCATTTCCTGGTTCAACACACTTCCAGAACAAGTCAAAGGAGATACTGCCACTCTGTATGCAACCTTCAAAGACCATTTTTTCCAAGCACATCCACCCTGGTTATTGGAACAACAGCTGTGAGAACGTACCATGCAACCCTCTGACTCTCTAGAAGCCTTCATAGTGGACATTCAGTCATGCTGTAAATTTCTGCAGAACCCTGGGAAAGAGCAAATCACAGCCTCTGTCCAGGGACTTGCTACCTCAACTCCATCCTTATGTAATCCAACAGAAACCAACAACCTGGATGGACACAATTCAAGCTGCTTGACTCACACAAAAGTGCATATCAATGTCCCAGGCCACTAGTGTACAAGCTCCTCAGTTGTTAGAGTTAGCCGAACTCGCAACATGTGTCCAACAGCAGCAGTCAATGATAGACATGTTCACAACTGTCAATAGTCTGCACCTCAGCTCAACTGCTTCTTCTGCTACCTCTGTCAATAATCTTCAACTACATCGACAGCCACCTGATCCGCCTCCACCTTCACATGAGCCTGTGACCTGCCAGTAGTGTGAATTCAGAGGACACAATGCTGCTGCCTGCCAAAAGCTAAAGTATCACAACAGAAATCAAAGGAACCAAAGACGCCCACCACAGCACAGTTAGCAAGATGATCACAACTACTCCCAGGATCAGGGGAACACAATAACTAACTGCCCCCTGACTCTCACAATTCACGCAAACCACATCCTCTAACTGCTAACTCTGGCACCCTCTCACTTACAAGGGCAAAGGTACTTGTCATCAGATCACCTCTCCTAGCAAACTATGTCCCTGTAACCATCGGAGACTGGTCCATGCATGCCTTGGTCGACACTGGATCAGAAATCTCAGTTATCAACAACAGTATTCTGAACAACCAAGCTATTCATCACTTACCTAATGTCTCTCCAGCTGACCTAAAGTACATTATCACAGCAAGTACTGCTATAGTACCTATCACAGGTGTCTTCTATCTCAAGCTACACTTTGGTTCACAGCAAGCTACTGTCAAGCTCTACCTAGTGCCTGGTCTACAACCAGCAGTAATTCTTGGCCTGGACTTCCTCAAAGGTCATAAAGCCATTCTAGACTTTGAATCAAATAAACTGTCACTAGACCCTCAGAGGCAACTTGCAGCTACAGATTCAGTCACTATACCTCCTCAGAGATGGTTTTGATTGCCAAGATTCAAGGTGAACCACTTCCACAAAGTGTTGTTAGCATTGTCACGGGATCCCCTGTTCTGCATTCATCAGGTCTTCTCCCAGGAAACACCTTGTCTGCAGCGCATGGTGGCACAGTCTTCCAAAAATGCTGTAACTTCACCGATGAACAGTAGTCATCTCAAAGAGTGCCAATATCGGAAAGTGTGTCTGCTTGTCTACAGGGGACTAGCTCCATCTTATGCAAGAACCTCAGCCTGGTTCCATCAGCTCTAGTCCTGTCAGTGCTATCACGGCCACTCCAGCTTCACCAGAGTTACCCCACAGCAAACAACTGTCCTCTTCAGAACTGCCAGCATCTCCAACAGAAAAGCAACAACTTTTGAAATTCCTGGAGAATTACCCAGATGTCTTTGTTGGTCCAGATAACAAGCTTGGATGCTGTGATATCCTGCAACACACCATTGAGGTGCAGTCCAACCAGAAAACAATCTTTCAGCAAGCCTACAATGTGGGACACAAACAGAAACAAGCCCTAGAGGACATGATCAAAGACATATTTGAACCAGACATTGTTGAAGAGTCTACAATTCCCTGAGGTACACCTTGCCTGCTGGTAGTAAAGAAGGACAAAGGGGTATGGCTTTGTGGTGGACTATAGAAGGCTCAATGCCCACGCAATGCAGCATTCTCATCCCTCACCTACCACCAAAGATGCCTTAGAGAGTCTTGGAGTGGCCAGCCCAGCTTACTTCAACACTCTAGACCTTCAGAGTGGGTTCTACCAGGTCTCCATTGATCCAGCTTCTTGTCCATACAGAGCATGGCGCTGTCACTTGGGACGTTTTCAATTCAAACGTTTGCTATAGGACTTTGGAACAGTCCAGCCACATCTCAGCGTATTATGGAAGCCATACTACATTGGTTGTCTTGTAAATCTTGCCTAGTTTACCTAGATAATGTTATTGTCTTCAGTAGAACTTTGCCAGAGCGCTTCCAACATCTCAAAGAAGTGTTTGAATGTCTCAGACAAGCCTACCTCAATCTTCGCCCAGAAAAATGTTGTTTTGTACAGCATCAAATTCATTACCTGAGATGTTGTTAGTTCTCAAGGCATCTCTTCAGACCCAGACAAGCTCTCTCCAGGCCCAGATAAGCTCTCAGCAAAGACTACCCAGAACCTACTAATCTCAAACACCTTAGAGCTTTCCCTGAGCTTGTCTGGATACTTCAGAAAGTTCATTTGCAACTATGCCAAGATCGCAGCTCCACTGTACACCCTCACCAAAAAGGGATGTGACTATACATGGACTTCCAAGTGCAAAGAAGCTTTTGAAACCTTGAAATAAATACTAATCTCTTTTCCAGTATTGGCCTACCCAAGGTTCGACCAACCCTTCAAATTCTACTCAGATGCTAGTACCTTTGCAGTAGGCACTGTGCTATGTCAAATACAAGATGGAACAGAACAAGTTGTTTCCTATGCCAGGCACTCCCTTTCCTCAGCTGAGCAGAACTATGACATCACAGAAAAAGAATGTCTAGCCACAGTATTTACCTTAAAGAAATTTGTCTGTTACCTTCGCTACTTCTCCTTTATAACTATCATTGATCATTCTGCCCTCAGATGATTATTCAAAATGAAGGAGCCAGTAAGCTAGTTCGCCTGAAGGATCGCCATGCTACAAAGCTACAACTTTGAAATTCAGTACAGACCAGGTCGAGTTCACTCCAATCCCGATGGTGTAAGATGGAGATGATATCCCTCCACATCATCCTCAACAGATGAAGAATCCTGCCTACAAGCTCTTCCATTCCATGCCATAGATGTGCTCCCTGTAGACACTTCTACAGCACCGCAAGTAGCCTTGCTGCTACCAACTGCTTCTACAGAAAAAAGCAGCAAAACTCACCTACTGCAAAAAGCCAAAGAGCTTCTCACTTCCTCTACTTCTGATACCTCCCCGGCAACTGTCAAAATGAAACAAAGAACTGATCCTCAATTCACAGACATAATCACGTACTTAGAATTTGGAACCTTACCGCAACAAAAGCAACATCACCAGGATGCACTTTTCTTTGCTTCGCAGTACTTCCTCAATGACGGCGTGCTTTTCCACATTTGGACCAGGGAAGGCAAGGGCCATCGCACGGACAGAACTCATGTACAGCTAGTTGTGCCAGCCTCTCTAGTCAACAAAGTTCTTCTCTCCACTCATGCCTCTCCACTTTCGGGAGATCATATGGGAATCCACAGAACTCTCAAAAAGATAAGGCTTCACTTCTTTTGGCCTTACATGAACAAGGATATTGTCCAATTTGTCAAATCCTGCCAGCCCTGCTCCCACAGAAAGCCTCCTGCCAAACCAACAAAGGCACACATCATTTCAATGCCTGTAGCCACTGAACCATTCCAAAGAGTCAGCACAGACATCCTGGGACCTTTACCAACATGCTGTGACTCTGGCAACAAATACATTCTTGTTTTTGTGGACTACCTTACAAAGTATTTTGAACTAATGCCCCTAAAATACATCAAAGCTGCCACTGTGGCAAATGCCTTCCTCAACACAATCATTTGTCGTCACGGTACCTCCTCATACCTGCTTTCAGTCTGAGGTACTAACTACCTTTCAACTATTGTGTGAGAAACATGCCAACATCTTGACATAAAAAAGACTCACACAACAAGTTATCATGCACAATGCAATGGACAAAGTGAAAGAATGATGTCTACCATTCTCAACACACTTTCCAAGCACCTGGATGAAACTCACAACACTTGGGATCATTTTGTTCCATTTGTGCAATCTGCTTATAACACAAGCCCTTGTGTCGACAGTACGGAGTACACACCATTTTTCTTAGTCCATGGATGTCACCCAAACTCCATTGAACAGGGATCTCAAACTGCTAGAGGTTCCAAAATCAGCTTTTTCTTTCCTCATTCCCATGATGGAAAAGCTTGAACTTGCCAGACATGTTGCAATCACCACATTGGGCCAGAGAAAATCTGCCATGTGGAGAATGTCAGCTGCCAAGTCACATGAGCCTTCATTTTCAGCTGGGGATATTGTCTACTTGTACTGACCTGTCCTAGTTCCGGGCACCACCAAGAAACTGCGGTTCCATGTCATAACAGCGAACGCAAAACAGCAATTCCTATTATGGTGAGTGTATGTCACCGAAAAGCAAATCGGCGATATACACTTGAAGGCGACCCACCTCCGGATTTACAGAAAGCATGGGGGGGCCAGTCCCTCACACCTCATGGGGCGTTGTCCACTGCATCCCCCTAAATTAGGATTCTCAACTCCAAGGGGGTACATGTCGGGGAAGGGGGGAAAATCCGGATTAAAAAAAAATTAAGTGCCGTAGCTTGCAGCTGTGGCAAAATGCAACCCACACCTGGTCCCGAACCCAGTACCTGCTCTGCCAGAGGTAGCCTCCCGCACCACCACACCACATGGCTAGCACGGCAGCAGCAGGTACTCCAGTCCCTGAAAACCCCTTCCCTGTCCCTCCCCTTCCCCACGCTATTCTCCCCTTCTGTTTGCCCTTCCACATATTCACTTTCGCATACCCTCGCTATTCTGCAGGGTAGCCCACCATACAAGCACCCAAAATGAGTTGCTATATTTCTAGTCACTCATTTTGGGTCACTCTTATGACGTGATACCAAAACTGCTTCGCCCTTGGACTGGTCCCTTCTACATCGTAGAAAAGCTTCCTCCAGTTCACGTTCATCTACAATGCAATTCTGATGGACAGCTGTCAAACAAAAAAGTCCACATCAGTTGACTAAAACATGAGTACCTGAGCAACACCCTCCCAGATGATCCCAGTCCCCCCAACAATGAAGCTGCACTTGAACCTGCTATACTCGCTGAAGCTGAAATTCCTTCAGGCAACTTGCAACCAGTTCCTCCAGATCCTCCCTCTCTTGACACTCTCCAGCTGGATTCTATTTTGCCTGAAAAGCCAGATGAACTTCCTGTGACTTCTTCTCAGCCTTTTTCTTCTTCTCCTCAGAACTCTCTCATACGTACACCAGTGTACCATATCGAGAAGATCTTAAGAAAGAAGTTCAACAATGGATCCTGGACTTACCGAGTGAAGTGGTGTGGATTTGACAGTACACAGAACTCCTGGGTACTTTTAATGACCTGCCCTATCCTGTCAGGAACTGGTTCAAGCCACACATGCCTTCATTCCCACTGACCGAGAAAGTCAACAGAGGTCTTGAACTTTTGTGTACCTGACTCAGTGTGGTTGGGACTCATTTCTCTAGTGGTATTCTCTGGGTTAATTAATTTGCAGTAAATGTTTTCTTGAACCTCCAGCAACTGTTTCTAATGTACTGCATGACCTGTATTAACATAGTTTTTTCCAGGAATGCCCTTTCAAATAGACAGTTCCATATAATTTTGATTAACATAGAAACATAGAAACATAGACTTTGACGGCAGATAAGGACCGCTAGGCCCATCTAGTCTGCCCATTTCCCTACCTACAGGATAGGCCGCAGATCCTAGTTAACCAACAGCCTTTATCTTCCTGCCCCCCACAAGAATTGCCTTATGTCTGTCCCATGCATTCTTGAATTCTCCCACAGTTTTAGACCCACAACTTCCTCAGGAAGGCTGTTCCATGCATCCACTACCTCTCTGTGAAATAATACTTCCTCACATTGCCCTGAACCGCCCTCCTTCTATCTTTAAATTGTGTCCCTTGTTCTTGCAAGTCTCTTTTTCTGAAAGATGCTACCCTCTTGGACTTTGTTGATTCCCTGAGGTACTTGAAAGTTTCTATCATGTCCCCTCTCCTTCTTTCCTCAAGGGTATACATATAAGCTCCTTAGTCTCTCCTCATACGGCTTCTTTGCAGACCCTGCACCATTTTAGTTGCCTCCTCTGGACTGCCTCTATCCTGTCTATGTCCTTGGAGATGGGGTCTCCAGAACTGGACACAGTATTCAGATGGGGTCTCACCAACTGTCTGTACAGAGGGATAACAACTTCCTGTTTTCTGCTGCTGATGCCTCTCCCTATACATCCCAGTATACCCCCGGCCCTCCCTACTGCCTTCTCACATTGCTTGCTAACCTTAAGGTCATCTGATATGATTACCCCCAGGTCCCTTTCCTGTTTTGTTGTTGTTACTAGCTCCCCACCCATTGTGTATTCTTCCCCTGGGTTCTTGTTTCCCAGGTGCATTATTTTGCACTTTTTTGCATTGAATCCTAGCTGCCATACGTCTGACCATTCCTCCAACCTTGCTAAGTCCCTTTTCATCCTTTCCACGCCTCCTTGTGTATCAACCCTGTTGCAGATCTTTGTGTCATCTGCAAAAAGGCATACTTTTCCTTCCAGTCCCTCTGCAATGTCACTGATGAAGACATTAAAAAGGACTGGACCCAATACTGAACCCTGCGGCACCCCACTAGTAACCGCCCTTTCTTCAGAGTGGACTCCATTTACAATTACCTTCTGTGTCCTGTTGTCCAGCCAATGTTTTACCCAGGCTACCACCCTGGGACCCACTCCCAGGCTGGTTAATTTGACTATCAATCTTTGTGTGGGACTGTGTCAAATGCCTTGCTAAAGTCTAGGTAGGCCATGTCCACAGCCCTCCTGGTCCACTACTTTGGTCACCCAGTCAAAGAAATCTATTAGATTTGTCTGACATGACCTTCCCGCTGTGAACCCATGCTGCCTTGGATCCTGTGCTCCACTGACCTCTAGGTACTCAACTATTCTTTCCTTCAGAAGTGACTCCATCACTTTCCCTATCACAGAGGTCAGACTGACAGGTCTGTAGTTTCCTGCCTCTGTCTTGGTCCCACTTTTGTGAAGGGGAATCACATCTGCCTTCCTCCAGTCCTCGGGTACCACACCATCCTCCCATGATTTATTAAAAGAGTAGCCAGTGGTTTCACTAGTTCCTTCCTTAATTCTTTTAGAATTCTGGGGTGAATTCCATCAGGACCCATTGCTTTGTCCACCTTCAGTTTTAGGAGTTCTTGCAGAACCCTTTCTTCTGTGAAAGGACTGGGATTGACCCCCTATCAAGAGTGCTTCTGTTAATTGGATTAGGCACTTCCCTCCTCTTTTGTGAATACTGAGAGAAATATTCATTCAGTATTCCTGCTTTTTCACTGTTCCCTCTGCCCACCCACCGTTCATTCTATTCAGCCTCACTATCCCTCCTTTGTCTTTCTCACGCTCATGATGTACCTATAAAAGGTTTTATCCCCTTCTTAACTGGGTTGGCTATCTCTTCCTCAGTTTGGGCCTTTGCTATTCTGACTTCCCTCCTGCTTCTTTCTGCCTTAACTGGTACAGCTCTCTGTCCTGCTCCTTCTGTGTTTCCTTATACTTCCGGAATGCTATTTTTTCTTCCTGACTTTCACAGCCACCCTCTTGGAGAACCATAGTGGCTTTTCTTTCATTTTGATTTGTTTATTTATTTCCACACAGAGGCTTGTTGCCTCTGTGATGGCAGTTTGATAATTCCCCATTGTTGCTCCACACCTCCTTCTAGCCTGTTTGCTAGTGCTTTTCTGAGGCACTCTCCCATCTTGCCAAAGTCAGCCCTCCTAAAGTCCAGTACCTCACTTTGTATGGCTTGACTCTGTAGCTGAGTTTAACGTGAACCACACTGTTTGATGGTCACTTGTCCCCAGATGGCAACCTACTTCTAGATCTGAGATCCTCTCACTGCCCCCGATTTGAGAGTACGAGGTCTAAGATTGCTCCCTCACAGGTGGGTTCCAAACTAGCTGTCTAATGCCTGCCACCTGTAGGGCATCAAGAATGGCCCTGCTCTTGGATGTGGCTGCAGCAAATGTGCTCCAGTTAACATCTGGAATATTCAGGTCTCCCATCAACAGTATCTCCCTTCTCTGCCATTCTAAGAATGCCTTCCATCATATCCTTGTCCATTCCTTCCCCTGACATGGGGTCTGTACACAACCCCTGTGCGCGGTTGTGGTGCCCTTTCAGTCTCCAAGGTGACCCACAGTGCCTCCTCTCCTCCCTGTTTACTCTTTTGTTCAGTTGCTTTTATCCCTTCCTTTACATAGAGAGCTACTCCTCCCCTCTTCTCCCTGCCTGTCTCTCCTGTAGGTTATGTATCCTGGTATGTTAACATCCCAGTCATGGTTCTCTGTGTACCATGTTTCTGTGACTGCTACGATAGCCAGGCATCCCTCTTCCATTAAGGCCACCAGCTCAGGAGCTTGTTGCCCAGACTACGGCATTGGTACTCATTACCCTCCATTTCCTGATGGCCTTACCCCTTTTGCCCCATCTCTGTCCTTCTTGCCTTTGTCACTTTCTCCATTTACCCTGCCCTTCCCCTATTGACACCTCCATGTTGGTGTTTGCACACTTACTACCATGATTGTTTGGGGGGCTAGGATTTTCCTGCTCCTTTCCAGTGCCTCCCCTTGGCTAGTTTAAAGCTTGCCAATGAAGCATTTAAACCTATCACCTAGGATCCTGGTTCCCCTCCCGGACAGATGCAGCCCATCATGCCAGTATGAATTGCATCACTCCAGGTGGACCCCAGTCCCCAATGAAGCAAAATCCTGAGCTCCACACCAGTTTTCAACCACTGATTGAATCCCATGGTACAGAATATCCTAGCCTCTCTATGCCATAGATGGGTAGCACCTCCGAGAAGGTTACCGTGCGTGCTTGACTAAGGCCCTCCCAATTCCACAAACTCTTCCTGCACTTCTCTAATCCTTTCTTAGCCAGGTCATTTGTCCCTAGGTGGACAATGACATCCAACTCCCTCCCTGTGCAGCTGCTCTGGCAATCCTGAGGATTCGCTCCCTGTCCCTCAAGCCATGGCGCCAGGCAGGCACCTTACCTCCCTCTCCCTTCCTTGCCCAGTTCTACCTTCCTAACAATGGAGTCCCCACCAGGAGTTGTTTCTTCCCTGCAGGGTCCCCTGCCACCCTCCTGTGGGTCTCCTTTGTGGAGGTTCCCAGCATCCTCCTTGGTCTCCACTGTAGGTGCCTCCATAGAGGAACCACACTTTGCCAGAATGGCATAGAATTGTGGAGAGGTACAACTGGAGGATGTGCCTCTGTTCCACCACCCTCACCCTCCCTGAGCCCACTGTGGTCCAACCGCTCCTCTTTCTTGGCAACCTCTGAGGCAGCGGCAGTGGCACTGGTGGTCCCTGGATGGAAGAGGAGGTCCCACAAATCCTGGCCAACTCAGCCTGGAGATGAGCAACCTCCTCCCTCAGCCCAGAGGTGCCTGCAGATGGGACAACACCGCATCCTCCAGAACATCTCCCGAAGACTGCTGCTCCCCAGCCACTGCACTGCACCACTCCAATCATGTCTTATTTCTGACCCCTTAACTGTTTGCAATCCTTACTCTTTCGTCTGTTTTCTCTCTCTCTCCTTACTTTCTGCCTGTGTGCCCTTTAAGCTCCTGATTGTCCTGTTCTGAGACAAGAATATCCTATATTTCTCAGTAGACCACTTACTTGTTCAGAGGCAGACCTCCAGCAGCTAGAGAGAGCCGGAGAGCTACTCTTGCCCTTCTAGGATGGTGGGTCCTTGGTGGTTCTGTGATCACTCACTTCCTGCCCCTAAACAGGAAGTTCCTGTTGTTAGTCAAATCCTGTGCCTATAAAAATAGAACTAGCTTTGGGTGGAGGGCAGGGAAGGAGGGCAATATAGTCCCAGCAGAGAAGTTCAGTCACACAGCAGTCCTTTCTCTTGGTGTCTTCTGCCAAGCTATTAGCAGAATCTTTCTAAGGCAGTCTTTAAATGTAGCTTCCTTCTAGCTAAGCCACTCCCCCTACTTACCAGATCTTTCTACAAGTAATTTAAACCTCAGCAGCAGTTAAGTCCTTTCAGTCACCTGAGATTTACACCTAGATGACTTTTCAGTTACCCATTCAGTTCAGTTAACCCAAACACACACTTTTTTTTGTTTTTGTTTTTGTATGTTAGTTTTTTTACCCTAAATTAAAGGTCCAAATGCAAAAGTTCTTCTACTTTAGTCCCAGCAGAGAAGTTCAGTCACACAGCAGTCCTTTCTCTTGGTGTCTTCTGCCAAGCTATTAGCAGAATCTTTCTAAGGCAGTCTTTAAATGTAGCTTCCTTCTAGCTAAGCCACTCCCCCTACTTACCAGATCTTTCTACAAGTAATTTAAACCTTGCAGCAGTTAAGTCCTTTCAGTCGTCTGTGATTTACACCTAGATGACTTTTCAGTTACCCATTCAGTTCAGTTAACCCAAACACACACTTTTTTTTGGTTTTGTTTTGTATGTTAGTTTTTTACCCTAAATTAAAGGTCCAAATGCAAAAGTTCTTCTACTTTAGTCCCAGCAGAGAAGTTCAGTCACACAGCAGTCCTTTCTCTTGGTGTCTTCTGCCAAGATTGTACGGCAACTGTTATTACAAGTTTTATTCTGTGTTCCAGGGTATCCTCCACCTGCTACCCCTTCCCTCTCTTACGCTCTCCCTTCCCTGCACTGTGGCACTGTTGCCCTGGCCAATCTTCAAGTTGCTATGGTGTTTCCCCTTCCCCTGGTACTGCTCTGACTGGTCACCATTGTAGTCCAGATCCTTTTCTCCCCCTCCCCTGCAGTGGAGTACTGTTTTGTTATAAGTGTGCCATATCTTGACATGTTTGGAGAAAGAAAAATTAACAGTTTATAGTGTGTTATTGCTTGTTCGAGTGGTACTAACTTTCACAACCCTGGGAGTGATGTGAAGTACACATTGAGCATGGGGCTTAATGTTAGCTACTGCCCCTTTAACAGCACTTAGAACTTGCATGTTACCATTTGTTGCACTGCCTGGCAGTGCCATGTAAGTCAGTCTGGGGCTAGACCTCATGAAGAGCACAAGGTTCCTACTGTACAGTATAAACAACCTTTATTCATTATTTTTTGCATCCATCAGTTTATTCACACGGTCCAGCAGCAAGACCACCAATGCACCAACAGAAGGGCCTGGCAGAGCAAAAAGAATGTAAGGGTCCTTAGTGGCAGACCAGCACCAAAATGCCACAACAGTAGGAGAATTGTCACAGATCTAGCCTACAATGTATAGCAAGAGAATTGTCATAGATCTGTCCTATGATGTGAAGAAAGAGAGCTTTCATAGACCTATCCTCTGATGTGAAGCAAGAAAACTGTCACATCTCTCTTGCAATGCATAGCAAAAAAATTGTCACAGATGATGTGGTATGAGAGAACTGTTAAAGAGCTGTCCTATGAAAAAGCAATAACACATGACAGGGTGTGCATTATGGTGAAATAATGGCACCCCTCAGGTGCTTTGTTAGTCATGAGGCACAGCCGAGTGCCCTTAAATGCACCTGAGAAGTGTGATTATTTCACCATAATGGCACACCCCAGGAGTGTCTTATTGCTCTTATAAAATGGCATTTAAATACGTGACTTAAAATGAATGAAAATAAGAAAAAGGCAGTTTAAAAAGATAAAAATTGGACCTTTCATTGCAATATTCTTCCATTTTAACTCTGAATACAAAAAATAGTCCCTAGTCTGGTAACTGTGGGGTTAGCTAAAACACAAAACATGATGAAAACTGTAAAATTCAGTCACAAAAGCAGAGCACACACAAACCTCCAGTAAATAACCAGGGCACCAGCCTCAAAGAAAGATCATTTGCATCCACATAAAATAAACAAGAGGCAAGCCTGACAGTGCTGGATGTGCTCCCATCCTCTATAGAGGATGGGAGCACATCCGAAACATGTCAGGCTTGCCTCTTGTTTTATTTTATGTAGTTAATAAATGTGATATATTTCTTTATGAGGCTGGTGCCCTGGTTATTTACTGGAGGTTTGTGTGCTCTGCTTTTGTGACTGAATTTTACTGATTTATAGCATTGTAGCACCACTGTCCTTGTGCATACTCTGTGTGGTTTGTTCTTTACAAATAATGAAAACTGTGCGTGGCACACATTTTTATAAGAAAAAATGTTACCTTACATTTTAAATCAATACAAGTACTGTTTCTTAATGGAAAAATGTTCAAAACTTTAAACCTGCCAGGTTTCCTTTTTTTGGTGTGGGAGGTGACAGATTTCACCTGAAAACACCCACATATGATTCAAATGTATATGCTTTTAAAAATTTCAGGAATGTACTTCAGCAGTTTGCATCTGCCTCGGCCTATGTAACTGTGTTTTCCCTCCTTATCTCTTTGTTTATGAAGTATTATTGCCTACTTTTTTCATCCTTTTTTTTTTCCTCTGCCTTTCCCCACATTCAAGATACAGAATGCTTACCACGGAATACAGGGATTGAAAATTCTGCTCAGTTCCACTCGCAGAATGTTCCTCTTCTAACATACTGTACAAAAACACAACAAAGGCCTGTTCCAGAGCCACGTACTCAATTATCTCACTGTCAGATAAAGCAGAAGAGATTTCCCTGATGAGCAGTTAAAGACAGAAGGAGGATTTCTCATTGTCAGCAAAAAAACAGTTGTAATGAAAACTATGAACAATACTGTACTTAATTATTCTGATTTGTTTATGTGTATAAGTAGTGTATGGTAATCAGGGAAACAACATTTAATTAATTTGAAAGACATATACAATCCCATGATGCTTTGCATTATGGGGGTATGTGTGATTTTGCATTTATTTAATTAATTTGTTTTCTTTTTTTATTTAAGGAGGTTTATTTTGAGGGCCCAGTTGAAGGTTTTTGCAGTGTAAAGGTAGCAGCCATGTTTGTGATGGAAGATCAATCCTGGTTGTAGTGGGACTGATGGAAGATAATTCTGGATGTAGGACGGCTGATTTGCTCAATGTGTGATGTGGTTTAGGACCAGGGTGACTATGCTCTAATAATGAATGGTCACCTGACTGGTTTTAACCAATTAAAGTTCTTTAATTTTTAGACCCATTTTATGATGTGAAGCAACAGAACTGTCATAGATCTATCCCATGATGTGTAGCAAGAGAACTGTCAAAGATCTGTCCTACAATGTGTAATAACAAAACTGTCACAGATCGTTCCTACAATGTATACCAAGAGAACTATCAAAGATCTCTCATATGATGTGAAATAAGATAACTGTCACAGGTCTATTCTACAATGTATAGCAAGAAAACTGTCACAGAGCTATCCTATGATGTGTGGCAGGAGAACGGTAACAGATCTATCCTACAATGTATAGCAAGAGAACTTCACAAATCTATCCTATGATGTGAAGCAAGAGAACTGTCACAGACATATCCTATTATGTGAAGTAAGAGAACAGTCACAGCGCTATCCTACAATGTATCGCTAGAGAACTGTCACAGATCTATCCTACAATGCATACCAAGAGAACCGTCACAGATCTATCCTATGATATGAAACAAGAGAACTGTCACAGATCTGTCCTATGGTGTGAAGCAAGAGAACTGTTATAGATCTACAGTATCCTATGGTGTGGAGCAAGAAAACTGTGTCAGATATATCCTACAATATATATCAACGGAACTATCAGATTTTTCCTGTAATGTATGGCAAGAGAACTGTTACGGATCTTTTTTACAATGCATAGAAAGAGAACTGTCATAAATCTGTCCTATGATGTGCAGCAAGAGAACTTTTACAGACTTATCTTATGATGTACATTTAAGAACATAGGAAATTATTTTTATGTAGTTAACTGCCTTCCACCTTCCTTTCCATGCCAGTTATGTATCCTGATGTGCTTTGATGATTTTTTGATAAATAATCAATCTAACTTTGTGGTGCCTTCAGATCTGCATTGAGTTCCCTCTCCTCACTAGCTATTGCTCTTGCTTTTCATATTTCCAAGACATTCTATGACACCAGAAACTCCCATTCCATGCTGTTCATCTGAATGGCCTGGAATTGGTGTTTCTGATGTCATAGAATGTTCAGGCAGTATGAAAACAGAGAGCAGCAACTGCTGAGCACAGAGGGATTCAGAGTAGTTACAAAGACAACAAAATTAGACTATTAATTTAACAAAAAAGGTCAAAAACATATCGGAATAGTGTGTAGCCAACAAAACAAGCATTTGTCAATGCCGAATGTTGCTTGCTTATATGTGCTGTTTAGGTATTTGGAAGTGATAGTTCCATGCCTTCCTCCCAAGACATCCACTGTGTCTTCCGTTCAGTATTCACAGAAGAGTGGGAGGGGCAAGGGCCACAGCAGTACAGCAGTTGCCAAGGGGGTGAAGAGGTGGACAATAGTCCATTAAAAGGCAAAAGAGTCCTGCAGGAGCTCACTAAATTGAAGGTGGACAAAGCGATGGAACCAGATGGCATACGCCAAGGATATTAACAGAACTGCTAAGGAGATAGTGAAAGTACCTTTGGCAGCCATGTTCACTGGGAGTCATTCAACATGAATGAATTGGAGGAGGGCACATGTGGTCCCTCTACAAGTCCGGCAGCAGGGAGGAGGCAGGGAACAGTAGGCCTGCTCAGTCCACCTCAGTAGTGGGGAAGATCATGGAGACATTGCTTAAAGAAAGGATAGTGAGGCATCTAGATGTCATAAGAGCCCAGGACCATAGACAACATGGATTCACAGTGGGGACATCATGTCAGATAAATCTGGTTGATTTCTTTGACTGGGTGACAAAGGAAGTGAATCAGGGTGGGGCAGTGGACAACGCTTACCTTGATTTCAGCAAAGCCTTTGACACCATCCCATATAGGAGGTTGGTAAACTAGCTGGGTAGGCTGGGCATGGGGGAAAGGGTGGTAAACTGGGTTAGAAACTGGCTAACAGACAGGAGGCAGAGAGTGGTGGTAAATGGTGTGCAGTCTAGGGAGAGGGGGCAAATGGGGTGCTGCAGGGATCGGTCCTAGGGCCAGTTCTGTTCAATGTCTTCATTAGTAATATTGCAGAACGTCTGAAGGGAATGTTTTCACCAAATTTTCAACATAGCCATTTTAAGATCTCTGCTTATGAACAGTGTCACTGTGGTTTTCTTAATCTGTCCCAAACATTGATTGCACACACTGAACGCGCCATTGTGCACTACATGCACAGAAACACATTTTGGGAGACATGTGAAAAATGACAGCTGTACTACTCATAAGGAGGTGTGGTAAAATGGCAATGTTGAAAATCTGGAGTGCAAATATTAAAAATTTGCGAACTTACAAGTGTGCGTAGGAACTGCGCAACACACGCTCGAGAAACTGTCATTTTTAGGAATGTTTTCACCAAATTTTCAATGTAGCAATTTTAAGACCTCTGCTCATGAACAGTGTCACTGTTATTTTCTTAATCTGTCCCAAACATTGATTGCGCACACCGACTGCGCCATTGTGCGCTACATGCACGGAAACACATTTTGGGCGACATGTGAAAAAAATAGCTGTACTGCTCATAAGGAGGTGTGGTAAAATGGCAATGTTGAAAATATGAGGCAACATTAAAATTCGCGAACTTATGAGCGTATCGAACCAGCAACGATGCTCGTAAAGCAGTCATTTTTAGGAATTTTTTCACCAAATTTTCAACATAGCCATTTTAAAACCTCTGCTCATGAACAGTGTTACTGTGATTTTCTTAATGTGTCCCATACATTGATTTCGCACACTGACTACGCCCAAAAAAAAAAAAGTGTGCTAATGTAATCCTTTACTGCTCCACCTATTGTAAAAATGTCCTAATGTAATCCCACCCAACTGTACATTTCTGTATTTACGCTATTCAATATTCAATGTTGGTATGTTGATTTGCCTCCACTTGTAACCCTTCCCCCCAGGTCGCACCATGAAGACGACCATCTTTTTGCTCAGTGTGCCTTTCCTGGTGAAACATTTTCAATAAATAAATAAATAAATTGTACGCTACATGGGCGGGAACACGTTTTGGGGGACACGTGAAAAATGACAGCTGTACTGCTCATAAGGAGGTGTGGTAAATGGCAATGTTGAAAATCTGGAGTGAAATATTGTAAATTTGCTACTTACGAGCTGCAAGGAACTGCGAACGACGTCAGAAACAGTCATTTTAAGGACTTTTTTTCACCAAATTTAAACATAGCCATTTAAGACCTCTACTCATGAACAGTGTCACTGTGATTTTCTTAATGTGTCCCATACATTGATTTTGAACACCGACTGCGCCATTGTGCGCTACATGAGCGGAAACATGTTTTGGGTGAGATGTGAAAAATGACAAAGGAGGTGTGGTAAAATGGTAATGTTGAAAATCTGGAGTGAAAATATTGAAAATTCACGAACTTACAAGCGTGCGTAAGAACTGCGCAATGCACGCTCGTAAAACAGTCATTTTTAGGAATTTTTTCACCAAATTTTCAATATAGACTTTTGAGCCTACCTTATGAACACTGGCAGTGTCATTTCATTAATCGGTCCCAAAGGTGATTTCACGCAGTGACATGAAATCACCCTTCGGGCCGATTAACGCCATGACAGTGCAAGAATTCATGAGGAGGGGTCCCAAAAACCCCATGTTGAAAATTTAGGCCCAAAATTCCCAAAAATGCCTGAGATATGCAACAAAGTTGAAAAAACCCTATCTATCCCATTATACAGCTTACCGGCATTTCCTCAGTTCGCGGTCGGCTTTGAAGAGTGCAGACATGTTCCCGGTCCACCGAAGATCATCGCGCCAAGCTCCGGAGGTAAGTATGGGGTGAGGGGATGTGGGGAGGCAGGGTGCGAGTGGGTGGGTGCGGGTTGTGGGAGGGCAGGGAAAAGTTACCGAGGGACAGTTTTTGTATTTACAGGTTTTTTTTAATAAGACGACGAGGGATGTTTGCCACACTGGGTGGGCTCCCAGCGTGGCAGCTGGAAGACTGTTGGGGCTGGAGCCGACAGGGATTGGGCACCCCATCGGCCATAACATCATTTTGCCATGCTGGGTGGGGTCCCAGCGTGGCACCTGGATGCTTTTTTGGTGGGAGGGGCGTGCAGCCGATGGGGCATTGGGCACCCCCGTCGGCCGTACAGTGTGGGAGGGAGGGGGAAGGCACATGAGCACGCAGTGTGCGTGCGTGCGCATGTGTGTGGAGGGGGGAGCTCTGCTCACTGAAGCGGAGCTCTCCCTTTCAACTGTACGACCACTGCATTTTCAACTGCTGTCATAGACATGCGTGCAAGCAACATAAAAACAACTAGAGGGCATATAGAAGTCTAAAAACTGTTTCCGATCACCTTTAAGAGAACTGTCACAGCTCTATCCTATGATGTGAAAGAAAAAATGACTTACCATAGTAATCTTGTTTCTTCCAAGGGAATCTTACTGTATTCTGACTAATGCAGTATGGTCTCACCATAGGACTGCCCAAGAACCAAAATGGTTAATAGAACCTATGCAAATGATGGAATGCTAGGCTCAAACTCGGTTTTCAAACCACTGTCCCTGGTTGTACTTCTTTCAACCATCAGATTCTTACGAAGCATGCACAGTGAACTATCCAACTATACTACTACTACTACTATTCTAGTAAACTAACTGCCACTTCCCTATAAACCAGAAGGGCATCTCTAAGACTCAAGACACAGATGCCCAAGAAAGAACATTATACCAAGAGGTTTGCAACAGTATATGAAAAGCTGGAGTGCAGTGCCCCTCAGGTTCTAGCAGGGGAGGTAGGGAGGGAGCTCAGAATACAGTAAGAGAAGAAACAAGATTACCATGGTAAGTAATTTTTTCTTCAAACCCCAGGAAATCTTACTGTATTCTGACTAATGCAGACTACTCAAGCAGTACCTTTGAAGGCGGGTACAGAATCTACTTAGGAAACAAACTCTGCAGGACTGCTGTGCCAAACCTGGCATCCCCTCTGGCATGAACATCCAAGCAGTAATGCTTGGTAAATGTGTGGACAGTTTTCCAGGTAGCTGCTTTGCAAATTTCTATCGGGGAATATCCCTAGCAGCTGCTAAGTAAGCAGCTGTATCCCTGGTTGAGTGGGCCCTGAGGCCTGCAGGTGGCTGCTTGCCCACCTTGCTGTAGCAGAACTATATACAAGCAACAACCATCTTGCAACAGACCTTTTAGTGGCCAGTTTCTACTTCCCCACTTCTCCATAGGTGAGGAAGAGCTGAGTACGGTCCTGCCTGTGTCCCTTTCGTGTGGTCAAGATAGTAACTGATAGCTCTCTTAACATCCAGGCTATGCAGCCTATGTTCCCCAGAAGTGGAATGGTCAGTAAAAAATACAGGCAATGTCATAGACTGATTGAGGTGGAAGTCAGATACCACCTTGGGAAGAAATTTTCTGTTAGTCCTTAGGACAACCTTGTCCCTATGGACAGCAATGTAGCCAGGCTCTGTGGACAATGCCTAGAGCTCACTAATTCTCCTCACAGAGGTAATAACCACTAGGAACACTGTTTTCCATGTTACATACTTGAGCTCTGCTGAGGACATGGGCTTGAAGGGGGGCTGCATAAGCTGGGCAATACATATATTGAGATCCCACATTGGCACAGGCTCCGTATGGGAGAGGTAAATGCAGCAACCCCTTGGAAAACTTTCTGAACACTGGGTTGGAGGCTATGGACAGCCCCTTGGCAGTTGACAGGTAAGCTGAAACAGCTGCCAGGTATACCTTAAGGGTAGAAGCCCTTAAGCCTAGAGAATGAAGATGGGTTAGGTAATCCAAGACCACTGGCAAGCTGGCCTGATTGTGGTCTATGTCCCTTCCCTGACACCAAATGGAAAACCTCTTCCATTTGGAAGAATAGGTTTTCCTAGTAGATAGTTTCCTAGATACCCTGAGTATCTCCATTATGCCTTCTGAAAGATTCAAGTTTGCATACTCTAAGTCCTCAAAGGCCAGGCTTTTTGAGCCTGAGGTACAGAAGGTTGGGGTACATGATCCTGCCCTGAGAAGAGTTCAGTAGGTTGTGCCTCCTGGGGAAGCTGATTGGCTTAGCTACTGACATGGACAGAGTTAGTGATTACCAGGGCTTCCTGGCCCAATCTGGAGCAATGAGGATCATTGTTGCTGGCTGGGACCTGAGCTTGTTCAGTACCCTTAGCAGCAAGGGGAAGGGAGGGAAGGCATACAGGAACCTCCCTGTTCAATCCAACAGCAGTGCATCCAGTGGGATTGTGCCTTTGACAGGAGATCTGCAGTAGAACTGTGGTAACTGATGGTTGTCTAGGGCTGTGAAGAGGTCTACTTCTGGAGTGCCCCATCTACTGAAGACAACCTCCAATACCCGTTTGTTCAGTCACCACTCATGGTGACTCTGACTGATTCTGCTGAGAGCATCTGTTAAGACATCGCCCTTCCCTGGAAGGTGGACTGCTGAGAGGGAAACCTCTAGGGAATAAGCCAGGCTCCAGATGTTCATGGCTTCTGTGCACAATGGGGTCGACCTTATGCTCCTGTTTGTTTATGTAGTACATGATGGTTGTGTTGTCTGTCCTGACCTGCACTACCTTGCCTCTTACTAGACTGGCAAAGGACTGGATACCCAGAAAGACTGCTCTGAGTTCCAACAGGTTGATGTGCAGTAGTGACTCCTGTTTTAGCTATGTGCCATTTCCGGTGTACTCCCCCAGATGTGACCCCATCCCAGGAGTGATGCATCTGTGGTTAGCACCAGTGAAGGGGGCTGCTGCAAGAATGGCACATCTTGTCTGAGGTTGGCCTTGTCCTGCCACCACTGCAGTGCTTGAAGGAAGACTGCTGTGACAGGCACTAGCTTTGACAGTGGGTCCCTTTTTTGCAACCAGTGATCTCTGAGGTGAAACTGATTATCCCTCATCTGGAACCTAGCCCCTGACACTGTTGCTGTAGATGCTGCCATGTGGCCTAGCAGCTGCAGAAAATGTCTTGCCGGCCTTGGGACGTGCAGCTTGAAGAAGCTGGCCACCTGCACCAGGCTGTCCACTCTTCCCTGTGGGAAGAAAGCCTTCCCTCTTTGAGTATTCATTTTGGCCCTTATGAATTCCAGGAGCTGAGCTGGCTCTAGCACTGACTTATTTAGCTTCACCAGAAATCCCACTGACTGCAAGGTATCCTGTGTGACTGCCAGTGCCTCCTAGACTTGGTGAGGTGATTGGCCTACAATTAGCTAATCATCCAGGTAGGGGAATACTATTACCCCCTGCCTCCTTAGGTGTGCCACAACCACAGCCAAGCATTTTGTGAACACTCTTGGAGCAGAAGTCAGTCTGAAGGGCATTGCCCTGAACTGATAATGACCAGATGGCAGTCTGAACCGGAGGTACTTTCTGTGGGACTGCCTGATAGGAATATGAAAGTAAGCATCCTTTAAATCCAGGGATGCCAACCAATCCCCCTGCCTTAGAGTTGGAAGAATAGTAGCCAGAGTCACCATCTTGAACTTTGGCTTTGGCTAAAGATCCCTCTCCTACTGTGGGCCTAAAAGGTTCAATGATCTGCCCGCAGACATTGCCGACTCCCCCAGACTTGGCCACTTTAAAAATGGGCTTCGATCTCTTCTTGCCAGCAAATCTGACTGCCAGTGTTTCTGTTAACCCACAGCCTCTAACAGTGGTTCTCACACCTGTCAAACACTACCCTCTCTCACTCCCACCCTCCTGTTCCACAACTGCCCACTTCCCCCCACCTCCCACCACCTACTACCTCCCCTTGACAAAGCCTCACCTTGGCTGCTAAAACTGCATTTCTCCAGACTGGGAGCACCCCGTCTGAACTGTAACATGATTGTTAAGTACTGTACTGCACTTAATTAGTGCTGCATTAATATGTTTCTCTGCAAGTGTAGTCCTGTTTCTCCTTACTTCTTGTACCCTGCTTAATGTTGTAACTGCACACTAATACCACTTGTTAGTTGATGTCTTTCTGTTCTGCAATGTTTCATCACCTGTAAATGTCTTGTATTCCTTGTTGACTTGGAGCCTTTGTAAACCAGCCCCCGGCTCAAAGGTAGCCATCTGAATTTGAAATAAATAAATAAATCTCTGTTTAGATGTCTGAGATCCAGAATGGTATCCCGTGACTTTGGTGACCGCAATTGGGTGCCTACCAAAAGGGTGACTCAATCATGGTGCCTGTCATCGGGGTGACTGGATTGGGGGGGTTCGTGAAATAGTGACATCCTGTCACTACATGCCTATGTGTGCGGGGCAGGGGAGCTAGCACACTGAGTGTGGGGTGGGAGGGGATGGAGGGGTTGTAGCAGGTGGCACCACGGCAAGCTACCGAGCTGCCTCCGTGGCGTGGTGGGTGGGTTCAGGGCTGGGGTGGGAATAGTGCTGGGTTCAGGCACAGGTACATTTTGTTGCGCCCGACCCAAATATTTATTTTTTCCACATTTGCACCCCCCCAACATGCACCCCCCTGGAGTTGAGAATCCTTAAGTAGGGGGGTGCGGCACAGACCCCCACATAAAGCAGAAAATCCCAACTTCCCGGCGCCATTTTGCTGTGCACTGGGGAGTACATCGCCCTAACAGCGATTACCGTTATCACATAAATCCATCCAGAATGGGTTGCCATTCCCTTGTTTTCTTTATTGTGAGGAAGTACCTTGAGTGTAAGCCTTTTCCCCTTTGTGCTAGGATAACTGTCTCTACTGTCTTTTGTGACAGATGGCTGGATACTTCCTCTTCTAACACAGCTGTTTCTGATGGGGTAGAGGGTTTGAAGACCTTTGCCCTCAGCTTTGGCATGACCTTGAAGCTGAGAGCAAAACCCTGACCCACCACCTCCAGAACCCACCTGTCCATGGTGATTTTTTGCCACTCCTGGAGGTAGTGGGCCAGCCTGCCTACTACTGGGATTAAGGAGGTGACCCGGGCAGACACCTCAGGCTGTCTGTTTTGCCTGGGCTGCTGGCTGTGTGCTGGGGCTAGTGAGGCCACTACCTCTTCTGCCTCTGCCTCTGAAGTATCCCCTCTGCTGCTGGTACTGGGGGAAAGCTTGAGGCTGAAAAATGGCCTGTAGTGGGTCCTACCCATGCCACCTCTACCCTGGTGCTTCTGGGATGTGGATGCTCTTTCCTTTGCTGCAGCACTCTTATAGGCAGCCTTGTATTCATCCATTTTCTTCATATATGCTTCTGTTTGTTCTCCAAACAGAGATGTAGGATTGCAGAGAAAGTCCAAAGCCTTAGCCTGAGTATCCTGGGACAGACTGGTGGTTCTGAGCCAAGAAAACCTCCTGAAGGACACTGATCTTGCAATTTGCCTGGATACAGTGTCATTGGCGTTCACTGCAATCCTGAATTGTGTCTCAGCAGCTTCAGCCCCTCTATTTACAGCCTCCTCCAAGTCAGCTGCCATGGGAGATGGGAGATGGAACAGCCTTAGCAATCTCTAAGACTGTGCTCCAAAGAGTTTTCTGGTACCTAGCCATGTAAGACATATAGGAGGCTTGCCTAATGGCAAGGGATGACCCCAGGTACACTTTCTTTGCTATTGAGTCCACCTTCCTTGAGTTTTTATCTGGAGGGTGAGAGGGCAGGGGGATGCCAGCTTCATCACAAGCTGCAGCCTGCACCACCCCCTCATGACTAGGTTGCCCAAACAGGAATTCAGCACCTGCTTTGGTGACCCAGTATTTTTGTCCACCTTTTTGTCAGTTGAAGGTACTGAAGTGGGTGTCTGCAAAATTTTTAGGGTCTGTTTCTTGAGAGATTTGTGGATGGGCAACAGCAATCTCTTTGGTGGTGGAACATCCATCATCTCCCTCTAATCCTCTTCCTCCTCCTCAGTGGACTCCTGAGTGGGGAGGTCAAGGGACTGAGCAACCTGCTTCATAAAAGAATAATAGGAGGAAAAGTCCTCAGTTCCCTTATCAGGAGAATCAGGATGGTGAGGATCCGGAGAGATGTCCGGTTCAATGGGCTCTCTATAGTCCTCATCCTCCTCTTCTTCTTCTTCCTCCTCCTTCTCTTCTTCCCCATAATGGTTACAACCAGAGTCAAATGAACCGGGAACCCGGGTGGAACCGGGGGTTTGAACCGTTGCCTGCGGCAGTGGTCGCTTCTCAACCAGAACCGGGGTTCCGGACTGCAAGGACTGAATAATTCTGATCATATTAGCGATCTCCTCAGTGGTCAGAATCGCAGCTTTCCTCGGTTGCGGTTCCTGCCCAGTGTGTTTTTCTTTCTTTTTCTTTTTGCCCGCAATAGCCAGTTCAGCGGCTGTGTCAGTGGTACTTTTTTACTTGAAGAGCTTTCACCCCTTTCAGAGGGCAGCTCCTCTGGTTCTTTCTGAGGAGGGACCAATTTATCCATGGCCGGGTCAGCAGCTTTTTCAGTAATTTTTTCCTGCAATCTTTTTAACCGCCTGTCAACCATTGACTGCGGAAGGTTTTTATAAATCTCACAGTCCATCTTAAGGTGTTCAAATCCAAGACAGAAGACACAGATTAAATGAGGATCAGCTTTTGCAAAAGGTTCTCCGCACTCAGTGCAATGCTGGAAACCTGTAGGTCCCGTTCTTTTCTTGGTTTTCTGTGACATAACCAGAAAAGAAAACCGTATATCTTTCTCTTTTTTTTGGTTTTGTTTCGGTTAACACCAAAGTATAAAAACCAGGAGTTACCCTGGTAAACAACAACTGAACTGGTAACCAACTTACTTCCCAAGCTGGAATATATAATTTAAACTGAAATTTACTTCAGAAAATAAACGAAGTACTGGTTCCTTCTCGGTTACGGGAACCAAAAAGGAACCGGAAAACACCCCAAAAGAAGCTAAATTTAACTAATTCTATCTGAATACCAAGGACAGTGCTTCAAAATCCCCCAAAATAAACAGTACTTCATAAAAAAATGAGAAAAACAAAGTTTTCAGGCAAGTGAAGAAGAGTTCTCCAGAGACGTCTGATTGAGGCAAGCAGAGCAAAGAATCTGATGGATGAAAGAAGTACAACCAGGGACAGTGGTCTGAAAACTGAGCTTGAGCCTAGCATTCCATCATTTGCATAGGTTCTATTAACCATTTCGGCTCTGGAGCAGTCCTATGGTGAGACCATACTGCATTTGCCAGAGTACAGTAAGATTTCCTGGGGTTTGAATAAGAGAACTGTCACAGATCTGTCCTACAATGCATAGCAAGAGAAATGTCACAGACATATCCTATGATGTACAGCAAGAGAATTGTCACAGATCTATCCTACTATGTGTAGCAAAAGAACCGTAACTGATGTATCCTACAATGCATAGCAAGAGAACTGTCAAAGATCTAGCCTATGATGTGTAGTAAGAGAACTGTCACAGATATATCAAATGATGTGAAGCAAGAGAACTGTCACAGATCTGTCCTACTATGTGTAGCAAGAGAACCATCACAGACATATCCTACAATGTACAGCAAGAGAACTGTCACAGATCTATCCTATGATGTGAAATATAGGAACTGGCACATATTTATCCTATGATATTTAGCAAGACAACTGTCACAGATCTCTCCTCCAGTGTATAGCAAAAGAACTGTCAGAGAGCTGTCCTACGATGTAAAGGAACAGAACTCTTACAGATCTATCCCATGATGTGTAGCAAAAAAACTGTCACATGTATATCCTACAATGTATATTATCAAAACTGTCACAGATCTTTCCTACAATGTATAGCAAGAGAATTGTCAAAGGTATATGCTAAGATGTGAAATAAGAGAACAGTCACAGATCCTACAATATATAGCAGGAGAACTGTCACAAATCTATCCTATAATGTGAAGCAAGGGAACTGACATGGAACTATCCATTGATGTAAAGCAACAGAACTGTCACAGATCTTTCCTATGATGTGAAGCAAGAAAACTGTCACAAATCTATATACAATGTATAAGAAGAGAACAGTCACATATCTCTCCTACTATATATAGCAAGAGAAGTGTCACAGATCTGTCCTATAAAGTATAAGAAGAGAACTGTCACAGATCTCTTCTACAATGTATAGCAAGTAAACTGTCACAGATCTCTCCTAAAATGTATAGCAAGAGAACTGTCACAGATCTCTCCTACAATGTATTGAAAAAGAACTGTCACAGATTGTTCCTATCATATGAAATAAGAGAACTGTCAAACATCTGTCCTATGATGTGAAGCAAGAGAACTGTCACAGATCTATCCTATGATGTGGAGCAAGTGAACTGTCACAGATCTTTCCTACAATGTATAGCAAGAGAACTGTCAAAGGTTTATGCAATGATGTGAAATAAGAGAACAATCATATATCTATCCTATAATGTATAGCAAGAGAACTGTTACAGATCATTCCTATGATGTACAGCAGGAGAACTGTCACAGATCTATCCTACTATGTGTAGCAAGATAACCTTCACAGACGTATCCTACAATGTACAGCAAGAGAACTGTCACAGATCTATCCTATGATGTGAAGTAAGGGAACTGGTAAGTATTTACCCTATGATGTTTAGCAAGAGAACTGTCACAGATCTCTACTACAATGTATAGCAAGAGGAATGTCACAGATGCCACCTACAATGTATAGCATAAGAACTGTCACAGATCTTTCCTATGATGTAAAATAAGAGAACTGTCAGAGATCTGTCCTATGATGTACAGCAAGAGAACTGCCACAGATCTATCCTACAATGTTTATTAACAAGACTTTCACAGATTTTTCCTACAGTGTATAGCAAGGTAACTGTCACAGGTCTATCCTATAATGTGAAATAAGACAATAGTCACAGATCTATCCTACAATGTATAGCCAGAGAACTATCATAGATATGTCCTATGATGTGAAGCAAGAGAGCTTTTAGACCTATCCTATGATGTGAAGCAAAGAAACTGTCACAAATCTCTCCTACAATATATCAGAAAACTGTCACAAATCTCTCTTACAATGTATAGCAACAGAACTGTCACAAATCTTTCCTATGATGTGAAATAAGAGAACTATCAGATATCAGTCCTATGATGTGAAGCAACAGAACTGTCACAGATCTATCTTACTGTGTAAGCATATGAAGAAGCCAGCAGAAGAAGGCCATTTGGTCTATCAAGTCTGCTTGTGTTGCAGGGTCCACAGCTTGAGCTACTGTCCCTGCGCCCTCTCCCCACTCCTCCCATGCTCCCTACCCATGACCCTTACCCTCACCTTATACCTGTCCCAGCCTCTCTCAAAGCTGCTCACTATCTTCAATGAGATTACCTCTTCTGGCAGTGCATTCCAAGTGTCCACCACCCTCTCTGTGAAGAAGTGCTTCCTGACCTCCCTCTCTCCTAAACCTCCCACCCTCCAGCTTAAGACTGTGCCCCCTCGTGTCATGGTTGCCACTCAGCTTAAAGAGACTCTCCTTATCAACCTTATTTATCCCTTTCAAGTACTTGAAGGTCCCAATCATGTCCCCTCTCTGTCTCTCCTGTCTTCCAGGGAGTTCATGTTCTGTGCCCTCAACCTCTCCTCGTATGCCTTACCCTGCTGATCAGCAATCATCTTTGTAGACCTCCTATGGACCTTATCCATCAGGTTAATATCCTTTTTGAGGTGTGGGCACCAGTATTGAACTCCATGCTCTAGATGCAGCCTTACCAGTGACCTGTACAAGTGCAGTAAACCTCCTCTCTCCTACTACTACTGATCTCCCTAGATATGCATCCCAGCATCTTGTTTGCCTTTGCTGCTGCTTCTTGCACTGCGTGGAGTGCTTCAGGTCACTAGTGATCATCACTCCCAGGTCCTTCACCTCCTCTAATGCAGATACTCAGACTCCACCAAGGTAGTACTCTGTCCTAGATTTCTTGGCTCCAATATGCATAACTTTGCATTTCTTGGCATTGAAGCCAAGCTGCCAGATCCTGGACCACCTCCCCAGCTTTTCCAGATCTTCTTGTAGGTCCTGTATCCCTTCAGCTGTGTCCACTCTCCCACAGAGCTTGGTGTCATCCCCAAATAGGCACATGTTACTCTTAATGCCATCTCCAGTGTCATTGATGAAGACATAATGAAGATTATGTGTAGCAAGAGAACCGTCACATATCTATCCTATGATGTGAAATAAGAGAACTGTCACAGATCTATCCTATGATATGAAGCAAGAGAACTGTTACAGATCTAGCCTTCAATATACTGTATAGCAAGAAAACTGTTACAGATCTATCCTATGATGAGAAATAAGAGAACTGTCACAGATCTAGCCTACAATACATAGCAGGAGAACTGTCACAGATCAATCCTACAATGTATATTAACAAAACTGTCACTGATCTTTCCTACATTGTATAGCAAGAGAACTGTCACAGATCGATCCTACAATGTATAGCAACAGAACTGTCACAGATCTATACTATGATGTGAAATAAGAGAACTGTCACAGATCTACTCTACAATGTATAGCAAGAGAACTGTTACAGATCTGTCCTATGATGTGAAGCAAGGAAACTGTCACAAATCTCTCCTACAATATATCAGAAAACTGTCACAGATCTCTCTTACAATGTATAGCAACAGAATTGTCACAAATCTTTTCTATGATATGAAATAAGAGAACTGTAAGAGATCAGTCCTATGATGTGAAGCAACAGAACTGTCACAGATCTATCTTATTGTACAGACATACGAAGAAGCCAGCAGAAGAAGGCCATTTGGTCTATCAAGTCTGCTCGTGTTGCAGGGTCCACAGCTTGAGCTACTGTCCCTGCTCCCTCTCCCCACTCCTCCCATGCTCCCTACCCATGACCCTTACCCTCACCTTATACCTGTCCCAGCCTCTCTTAAAACTGCTCACTATCTTCAATGAGATTACCTCTTCTGGCAGTGCATTCCAAGTGTCCACCACCCTCTCTGTGAAGAAGTGCTTCCTGACCTCCCTCCCTCCTAAACCTCCCACCCTCCAGCTTAAGACTGTGCCCCCTCGTGTCATGGTTGCCACTCAGCTTAAACAGACTTTCCTTATCAACCTTATTTATCCTTTCAAGTACTTGAAGGTCCCAATCATGTCCCCTCTCTGTCTCTCCTGTCTTCCAGGGAGTACAATTTCTGTGCCCTCAGCCTCTCCCCATATGCCATACCCTGCTGATCAGCTATCATCTTTGTAGCCCTCCTCTGGACCTTCTCCATCAGGTTAATATCCTTTCTGAGGTGTGGGCAAAAGTACTGAACTCCATACTCTAGATGCAGCCTTACCAGTGACCTGTACAAGGGCAGTATAACCTCCTCTCTCCTACTACTGATCTCCCTAGATCTGCATCCCAACAACTTGTTTGCCTTTGCTGCTGCTTTCTTGCACTGCGTGGAGTGCTTCAGGTCACTAGTGATCACCACTCCCAGGTCCTTCTCCTCCTCTGATGCAGATACTTGAACTCCACCAAGGTAGTACTCTGTCCTAGATTTCTTGGCTCCAATATGCATAACTTTGCATTTCTTGGCATTGAAGCCAAGCTGCCAGATCCTGGACCACCTCCCCAGCTTTTCCAGATCTTCTTGTAAGTCCTGTATCTCTTCAGCTGTGTCCACTTTCCCACAGAGCTTGGTGTCATCCCCAAATAGGCACATGTCACCCTTAATGCCATCTCCAGTGTCATTGATGAAGACATAATGAAGATTATGTGTAGCAAAAGAACCATCACAGATCTGTCCTATGATGTGAAATAACAGAACTGTCACAGATCTATCCTATGATGTGAAGCAAGAGAACTGTTATAGATCTAGCCTCCAATGTACTGTATAGCAAGAAAACTGTCACATATCTATCCCATGATGTGAAATAAGAGAACTGTCACAGATTTAGCCTACAATATATAGGAGAACTGTCACAGATCTATCCTACAGTGTATATTAACAAAACTGTCACTGATCATTCCTACAGTATATAGCAACAGAACTGTCACAGATCTATACTATGATGTGAAATAAGAGAACTGTCACAGGTCTATACTACAATGTATAGCAAGAGAACTGTTACAGATTTGTCCTATGATGTACAGCAGGAGAACTGTCAAGATCTATCATACTGTGTGTAGCAAGAGAACAGTCACAGACGTATCCTACAATGTACAGCAAGAGAACTGTGAGAGATCCATCCTATGATGTGAAGTAAAGGAACCAGCACGTATTTGTCCTATGATGTTTGGCAAGAAAATTGTCACAGATTGCTTCTACAACATATAGCAAGAGAATGGTCTCAGATCTCTCCTACAATGTATAGCAAAAAAAACTGTCACAGATCTTATGACGTGAAATAAGAGAACTGTCAGAGATCTGTCCTATGATGTGTAGCACCAAAACTGTCACTAATCTAGCCTACAATATATATTAACAAAATTTTCACTGATTTTTCCTACAATGTATAGAAAGAGAATTGTCCCAGGTCTATCCTATGATGTCAAATGACAGAACAGTCACAGATCTGTCCAACAATGTATAGCAAGATAACTGTCATAGATCTGTCCTATGATGTGAAGCAAGAGAACTGTCATAGATCTATGCTATGATGTGGAGCAAGAGAACTTTTATAGATCTATCCTACAGTGTGAAACATGAGAACGTCCAAGACCTGTTCTATGATGTGAAGCAAGAGAACTGTAATCCCTAGGTGGCGCTATCCCAAGGGCTACTACCCCTGCCTGCTTGGCTAGTACCAGGTTAAGGGGCCTGAGTTCTGAAATGGATGCCTCCACCCGGAGGTCAGGGTTGGTAGTGGTCAAGCTAACCTGGGCACAGCCCTCTGGGACGCTGTAACCCCCCTCTTTCCCCTCTAGTGGCCTGAACACTGTACAATAATCACTTTCACAGTACCCCTGGTATACCACACAAGTACCCACACTGTTTGCACTTACCACAAGGCTGGTTCCTCTGGCTCGACCCTGGGGGCCCCCTATAAAACAAGGTTAAGCACAGCAAATAGCAACACTACAGTACTTTGAGCACAAACTGGAACCACAGCGAGATTACATGCAGAATAAGTTAGATCTGATTTATTCAGAGGACTTGAACAAGGGAGGGGCAAAATCAGGTTAATTAGCTTAAAGGTTATATCAATCAAGCAGTTATGCATGCACTTTGAGTCCCCCCACACAGTCCACCTCTGGGTACCCAGGTAGAGAAGAGATGAGCTAACCAGGACAGTTGCCCAGGGTTGCAGCTGGTTGGGGCCCTGTGATGGAAAACACAACATGCACAGTACACAATATTTGTAATCTGGAGCCAGAGGGCTCAGTTCATAAAGGAAACGAAACAACAAGACAATCAGATGACACACTCAGATTAAGCTGTTGTTGTAGGGAGCTACCCTGGTATTTACTCATGATACCCAAGACTGGACACAGGCTGGATGAAAATCAAGACTGCAGGTGGTTGATCTAGAATGCCAGGAGAAGCAGGGCCCATACAAGTCGCAGAGGCGTCGTTCCTGTTCAAGAGTGGAGCAGGGGGCTGATCCCCAGGCAGGTCTCTCATCGATGGCTTCTCTGTGCAGTGGAACTCTGGCTGGGCCAGTCTGGCAAAGCCCAGACCGCATAGAGACAAGTTCGAAGCAGTCCGTTTTGGTCTGGAGATACAGCTTCCAGCAAGCAGAACACAGTTCACACAGTGGGGAACTAACTCACAACCCACTAGCAGCTCATAGCACATTTACATGTATGGGAATTCTACTGTACCAGGCAAAGCACTCCCCAGGCACAATCGCAAAGTCTCTGCACACACCGGGAGCTTAGGGGTAGCTGGAACTCCTGACAGGCCGATCGCATTCAGCAAAAATATTTGGTCTTCTTCAGGTTGAGACTGGCTCACTTCAGTAGCTTACTTTAGTCACACAAACTTGGATTTAGTCCAAAATAATTCTCTTCTCTCCCTCTCAGGAGCAGCACACCAGCATGCAGGCCAAGAACTTAGCTTTTCAGAGTCCTCCCATGCGAATCCACTCAGGAGTGCTGCTCAGAAACATTTCAGCTCCTTCTTGCTCAGCTTCCAGCTTAGCTCTAACTAAAAACTGCAAGCAGCCGGGACTTCCCCAAGATCCAAAAGATTTGGCTGGCTGATTTGGCTGTCAGTCAAAGCAAGAGCTCCCCATTCAGTTGCAAAAAAGGCGCAAAAACTCAAACCACAGTTCCTATAGATTTTGAATTCAGACAGCTCCTGTAGTCCGGCTACATTTTAGGTCCCAACAGAACTGATTGGTCCAATTTGCAGTCCAGGACCAAGATAGTAGCGGCAAACAAAACAGTCCTTGCTACAAAGAAAGCAGGTTAGACAAACTACATTATCATTATCATTCTACATGGTTTTCAGCAAATAGTTACATCTTTCAACAGAGCTCCATCTCAGATTACTTATGCTGCAATCAAGCAGCTCTTAAAGAGACGGTACATAGAGGCTATACAGACTCTGGTAATCACATTTAAACTGCTAAAATGCAGGACATCAGCCTGGCAGTGAGCATTTAGGCAAGCTCAAGGAAGACTTTTTGGGAACCCCCATTTGTAGGGGGGTTACAGAACTATCACAGATCTATCCTATGATGTGGAGCAAGAGAACGGTCAGAAATCTATTCTACAATGTGAAGCAAGAGGACAGTCACAGATCTATCCTACAATTTATAGCAAGAGCACTGTCAAAGATCTATCCTATGATGTGTGGCAAGAGAAAGTACAGTTACATAAGAACTTACCGTAACAGTAGATCTTCGAGAAAGGCTCTTGCAGTAGGCAATAATCAATAGGACTGAGCCATCAGCCACTAAGACCACATGGAAAACTTTAGCTAGCAGTGTCCGGCAGGAACTGCCCAACCGGCGTTACATGGGCGACATCGGCCCAACGCTATATAGTGGGCGGTCTCACACCCACCCTCTAGTTCTCCTGCCAGAGACCTAAGAAAGGTGCGACAGAAGAAGGAGTGGGTTCCTGGAGCCAAAAGAAAGGCTGAAAAAAAGAAGCAGCAGGGAAGGAGGGAGGAGGGAGGAAAAAGCGTGCCTACTGCAAGAGTCTTCTCAAAGATCTACTGTTATAGTAAGTTCTTACATAACTGTACTATCTTACTTTGAGAGGGCTCTTGCAGTAGGCAATAACCACTAGGACTGAGTCCCAAGCAGTGTAAGTCAGAAAAGGACTTAGCATGGGAAGTAGGAAAAGGTCTGCAGTAGGCAGGGAGATTTAATACAGAAGGTCCTGAAGGATGGCTAGTCCAAAGCCTGCCCTGCACCTACAGACAATGTTCAGACTGTAATGCTTAGGAAGGTGTGGACAGAGCTCCAAGTAGCAGCCGCACAAATGTTTGCAGCTGAGACATTCCTGAAACAAGCAGTAGATGCAGCCATGCCTCTGGTTGAGTACCCCTTGACTTCCCAAAAAGGGGTTTCTTATACTTCTGGTAAGAGAACAGAATGCAGTTTGCCAACCATTTGGATGAGCACTGCTTTGAAACTGTGGCGCCCTCCCTTTTGAGTGCAAAATAAATGATCAGCTGATCCATTTTTCAGACTGACTCCGTCTGATTAGTTAAGTAATGCAAATATCTGTGCACATCCAGCATGTGCAGAATTGCCTCCCCCTGATTAGAATGCTCAAGGTAGTATACTGGTAAGTGTATGGTCTGATTTAAAGTAAACTCTGAAACCACCTTTGATAAAAACTTAGGATTAATACGGAGAGCCACCCGGTCTCTGTGAAAAATCAAATAAGGATCCTTACACATAAGGGCCTGGAGCTCGGAAATCCTTCGAGCAGAAGTAATGGCAACTAAAAGCAGCATTTTCCAACATATGTAGCGCAGGTCACAACTCACAGCTGGTTCAAAGAGAGGCAAAGTGAGATTTTCAGGTATGAAATTCAGATCCCATGGAGGAACAGGGTTCCTGACAGGGGGTTTCAGGTGGAGCATCCCCTTCAGAAAAGTACAGGAAACCTCCAACTGAGCCAGTCTTGCCTTCCACTGGGGTGTGTTAGGTGGCTATGGCAGACAAGTGGACCTTCAGCAAAGAATAGCTGAGCCCTAGGTCTAAGAGATGCAGCAGGTACTCAAGGACCTAAGGGAAAGGACATGAAAAAGGGTCCCAACCCTTGGAAGCTGGCCAAATGGAGAACTTCTTCCAGTTCATAGCATATGTGGTTCTCATGGATGGCTTTCTGGCCTCTACAAGGACCTGAGCAACGTCAGAAGGCACCACACATGAAGCTGAAGGGACTTCAGAGCTGGGTGGACCAGCTTGTCCTGCTCCTGGGTCAAGAGGTCCTGGCAGAGGGGCAGATGGACCGGAGGCTCCACCACCAACTGCTGGAGTACAAGGAACCATATCTGGTGAGGCCAATAAGGGGCAATCAGAATCATATGAGCCCCCTCCGCCTGCAGCTTGAGAAGCACCCTCTGTATCAGCGGGAAGGGAGGAAAAGCATACAAAAACCTCCCTGTCCAGCAGAGAGACAGCGTGTCTTGCCAGAAAACACCGGAAATGAGCAAGCAAAAATTGGGTAGTCTTGCATTGTATGGGAAGATGAACAGATCGAGATATGGGCAACCCCAGAGGTCGAAGATGCCCTCCACCACTGACTGCTGCAAGTCCCACTCGTATGCCCTTGCCTGAGTGCGGCTGAGAATGTCTGCTATGATGTTTTCGACACTTGGTATGTGCACTGCCATGAGCCAAAGGTGGTGCCAAATCACCCAGTTCCACACACGCATCACCTACCTGCACAGGGGGTATGACCGTGTGCCCCCTTGTTTGTTCAGATACCAGAACATGCACATATTGTCTCACTGGATTAGGAGCATGCTTGGAAGGAGTAGAGACTAGAAAGCCTGGAGAGCATTCAGCACTGCATGCATCTCTAGCACACTGATGTACAAAGAGAGCTCCCGCTGGGACAAGTATCCCTGGGTTCTGTAATTCCCCAAGTGAGCACCCCAGCCATGACTGGAAGCATCTGTGGGCAGGGTTTGGGTTGGAGGGGGAGGCTGAAAAGGCACCCCTCTGCAGAGATTGTCAAAGTCCTGCCACCAGAGGAGATTCTGCCACATAGAGCCGGTTATCAGAACCCTGTGGTCCAGGTCATCCAACCTCTAATCCCACAGAACTCCTGCAGGAAGGCTACTCGACCTCAGTCTCTGAGGAGAGCCATGGCCTGAAGAAGAACAATCCCAGTCCTGGTGCTTCTCCTTGTCCTTCTTCTTCTTCTTCTTCTTCTTTTTCTTCTTCTTGTGGGAGTCAGAAGAACCCCCTGGAGAGGATGAAGCACTCCACATCTGCTGCAGCTCCTTTTCCATGGATGCAAGATTTTGTTTCAAAAGGTGGGTTTCCAGGACTTGCTGACAGCATTTCTGTGTGGCCTAGTTATACTTCTGGCAGGCCTCACAGCACTCACTGTTGTGGTCAGGGCCCAGGCACAGGGGACAAGAAGAGTGGTTGTCTTTCTCTGGGATCAACTTGCCATAGGAGCACTTGTTCTGGTGAGATTTGGAAGGAGCACAACATATCACCTCCAAAAACCATATAAAAACTACAAACAGGTATCTGCCTCTATCTCTGAAATCAAACAAAGGGGCAGAAGACACTGCAGAGCAGGATATTGCAGCACAGGACCTAGCAAAACAAAATTCACCCATAACAGGAACCAAAACAAAAAAAGCAAAAAGGAAATCCAAAAAACTTCTGATCATGATGTGAGCAGTAGAACTGTCACAGATCTTTCCCATGATGTGAAGCAAGAAAACTGTCACAGATCTCTCCTACAATGTATAGCAAAAAAATTGTCACAGATCTTTCCTATGATGTGTAACAAGAGACCTGTCACAGATCTATCCTACAATGTATATTAACAAAACACAGATCTTTCCTACAATGTATAGCAAAAGAACTGTCACAGATCTTTCCTATGATGTGAAATAAAAGAACTGTCAGACATCTGTCATGATGTGAAGCAAGAGTACTGTCAGATCTATCCAACAATGTATATTAACAAAACACAGATCTTTCCTACAATGTATAGCAAGAGAACTGTCACAAATCTATCCTATAATGTGAAGCAAGAGAACTGTCATAGATATATCCTATGATGTGAAGCAAGAGAACAGTCATAGCTCAATCCTACAATGTATTGCTAGAGATCTGTCACAGATCTATCCTATGATGTGAAACAAGAGAACCATCACAGATCTATCCTATGATGTGAAATGAGAACTGTTACAGATCTGTACTATGGTGTGAAGCAAGAGAACTGTCACAGATCTGTCCAACAATGTATGGCAAGAGAACTGTCACAGATCTATCCTATGATGTGAAACAAGAGAACTGTCACAGATCTATCTTACAAAGTATATCCATGGAACATTCAGATTTTTCCGACAATGTAAGGCAAGAGAACTGTCACGGATGTTTCTTACAATGAATAGCAAGAGAACTGTCATAAATCTGTCTTATGATGTGTAGCAAGAGAACTTTCACAGAGTAATCTGTAGCAAGAGAACTTTCACAGATTTATCCTATGATGTACAGCAGGAGAACAGTCACAGATCTATCCTACTATGTGTAGCAAGAGAACCATCGCAGACATATCCTACAGTGTACAGCAAGAAAACTGTCACAGATCTATCCTATGATGCATAGCAAGAGAACTGTCACAGATGTGTCCTATGATGTAGAGCAAGAGAACTGTCACAGAGCTGTCCTACTATGTGTAGCAAGAGAATCATCACAGACGTATCCTAGAATGCATAGCAAGAGAACTGTTACAGATCTATCCTATGATGTGTAGCAAGAGAACTGTCACAGATCTAGCCTGTAATATATGGCAAGAGAACTGTCACGGATGTATCCTATGATGTGGAGCAAGAGAACTGTCACAGATCTACAATGTATAACAAGAGAAAGAACAGTTACATAAGAACGTACCATAACAGTAGATCTTTGAGAGACTCTCTTGCAGCAAGCCATAACTTTTGAACTAGGTCAGGCAGTAGAACCAATGGAAAACATTCTAGCTAGCAGACTCCTGCGGGAGCCCATGCACACCGAGTGTCACCCGAATGTCACCACCTTCAGAGATAATGTAGTGTCTCCATGCCCTCCTCAGTTCCCCCGCTGGAGATCAGACATAAAGGAAGTCCACTGAGGGAACTGAGGCAGGGCAGAGGTTCCTGCCACAATGTGAGACAGCAAGCAAATCCCCCTGAAGAAGGAGACAGATACAGAAGGACAAGGGGGATGCAGGAAGGGATGTTGCTGCAAGACATTCTCTCGAAGATCAAATGTTATGGTAAGTTCTTACGTGACTGTTCTATTTTCTGCAAGGATATCTTCTGCAGCAAACCCCACCTTTGGAATGAGTCCCAAGCAGTACTGACAGCGAGACAGTCTGATGGCTGGAAACCACAAGCCTAAGAAAAGAGGCTCTGAAGCACAGCAAGCCCAAAGCTTGCTCTTTGCCAAGGGTAATGTCCAGACAGTAGTGTCTAGTGAAGGTGTAAACAGTACTCAAAGTAGTGGCTGCACAGATCTCAGCAGCAAAAACATTCTTAAAACATGCAGCAGAGGTGGCCTTCGCTAGAGCAGCATGACCACAGACAGGGCCAGGAAGTTCCTTAGCATTCTTTCTATAAGAAAAAGGAATGCAGTTGGCCAACCATTTGGAGAAGCACTACTTTGAAACTGGAATGCCCTCTTTCCTAGGAGCGAAAGACACAACTCAGTTGCAAGGACTTCCTGGCATCCTTTGTATGAGGAACATAATACCTGAGTATCTTATGTACATCTAAGGTATGCAGCATCGCTTCCCCTGGATTTGTATGCTCTGGAAAATACACTGGCTGATGAATTGATTGATTTAAGGTAAACTCAGACGCCACCTTAGGGAGACTGTCCACCAGGATATTTTGCATGCCTGGAACATTTATTTATTTGTTTTCTTTGGTAACCGGGTAAGGCCCACTAGGCACAAGTGCCTGTTTTCAGGGGCGACCCGGGAGCACTGGGGTGGTTAAATGACTTGCTCAGAGTCACACAATATGCAGGTCTAGGTTGTGGGACTCAAATGCAGGTCTGCTGGATGTATCAAGCTCATTCACAGCCCACTACTCTAACCTCTAGGCTACACTGCCACCCCTAAACTAGTCCTGGAACATGGATGACTGACAATTTGATACCGAGTTCTACAGCCCAGTACCAGACCCTCATCGCTTCCTGGCACAGGTGGTACAGCTGGCTTCCCCTTGTTTGTTGATGTAATGGACCATGCTGGTGTTTTCCATCTGGACCAGTAGATATCCCAGTGACAAAAGGGTCTGGAAGGCTTGTATGGCTTACAGAATGTCCCTCATCTCCAAGACATTGATGTGAAGGGCAATCTTCCCCAGGGACCATGTCCCTTGTGTTGGGTGGGACCCTAGATGAGTTCCCCAGCCCAATCCTGAGACATCCATAGTGAGGATCTGTTGAGTGGAGGGGATGAGGAATGAAGCCCCTTTTGACAGGTTGCTGAGTTCCATCCACCATCCACCTTTTTGATCGGGGCGCAGACTACAACAGGCTGTTCCAGGTTGTCGGTGTGCTGATCCCACTTGACCTGTAACATCCACTGGGGGATCCACATGAGCAGCTTGGCAAGAGGCATCATCACAATAGCTGCAGCCATCAGGTCCAGGAGCCTCAAGAAGGTTTTGGCCAAAACACAGCGACTGTTGTAAAAGAGATGAGCCTGAGCCCTCTGGTGGTCTGCCCTGTCCTGCAGTAGAAAGGCAAGGCCTTTGGGCATGTCTAGAACTGCTCCAATATACTGGAGATGTTGGCCAGGGGCCAGGACTGACTTGTGTAGACTGACCGAAATGCCAGCACCTGGAACAACTGGAGGGTGCGCTGTAAGGTCTGAAGCAACAGGTCCCTGGATGGTGCTTTGAGTAGCCAATCATCCAGATAGGGAAGACATACATGCCCTCCCTCCTAAGCGTGACTGCAACCACCACCAGGCATTTGGTAAAGACCCTGGGCACTGAGGACAAGCCAATGGGTAAGGCACGGAACTGGTAATGATCCCCTCTAGAAGTGGAACCTGAGGTACTGTTGGCGGGGGGCAAACACCTTGATTTTAGTTAGTTTTTGTTGACCAGGAAGGGAGGACTAGGCAATTTTGCCTATTTTCAGCCTCATCCCGGGGGGGGGGGAGAGACAGATTACCAACTGAAACTGAACCAGATTAAGCTGTTGGTGGTATTTTTAGTGAATGGTGGAAATTTGGCCAGGACACTGGGGAAATTCCCCTACTCACCAGTAGGGGAATTGCTGGCTGTTGTATGATGGCCACTCTGTGTGAGACTCCGGAGGAGATGGGCATCTCTGAGGTAGGGAAGTCAGCCTCCTCTCCTACTCTCAGTATGCCTGAGACCATGAATTCAGGAAAAAGTTCTTTTAGAACTAGAGATGAGGACGGTGAAAACAAAATTTTTGTGTCCACGGAGGATTTAGTTTCAGCAACGCTACACGAAGAAGATGCTTTACCCAAGATAAATGAAAGAGGACAAATTATTAATTCTGCTGGAAAAACCTTTCCCCTCGAGGAGATCCTGAGACAGCAACTAGTTGCAGAAGAAAAGTGGCACTTATTATGGAAAGAACAGTTTTAGTCGGAATTTTGCCAAACTCCAGGCAGAAAGTGTCTCTGTCAAAAGGCGTGACTCACTTGTCAAACAACACCCTGGTTCAGATGATGCATTATCATCAAAGGACGCCGCAGGGCCAGAGGACTTGCAAAGCAGCATACCTCAGGTAATCACTATCCCTTGTTTGGATGCTTGTGTTAGAGCAGTTGGCAGTACAAATGCTAGTGATAGCGTGAGTCTAGAGCCATGGGGAGAAGTGAGCGAAGGTGCTCTAATTTTTGAAAATATGGGTGATACACCAGCAGATGTGTCTCAGGACGGGATAAACTCTGCAAACAGTACCATTGTCATTCAGCCACAAATGGTGGGTAAAGAGAATCCGGACTATAACAGAACTGTTCAAGAGGAAAAAAATAAAAGGCAAAGTACCAGGGACAAGTTTCCTAAGAGCAGGCTGTAGAAAAAAGAGCTTTCTCTACATACTGAGGGACCAGTTATTTATCAAACTAATAATTAAAACCAGGATGGTGTAACAGTGTTTTCATTTACTGCTCGGGGCCCTAGTGCTAAAACTTGCATAAGGAAAGACATTAAATTAAAAGGGACTGCTGTGACCTTAGCAAAAATAAATATTTTATCAAGCATGAGCGTCGACACCCAGGATGATGTACCCCAAATTTCTATACCAAAACCACAAGAACAGTCTGCTGCAGCAGCAATCCAAGCGGCTTTCTTGGTCCAACCCACTATTACTGACGCCTTTTCTGAATGGTCTCCAGAGAAGGCTTTAAAAGATGCTGGCTGGAAAAAGCTGCCTCATAGCAAATGGCTCCCAGATCCGGAGTGGGCCCCAAAATTTCCTCTTTCTCAAGCTTCTCCTGAATGGTGCCCAATGCTTGCAAATCAGCTACCTGCAACCAGGACTCCTACTACTGTTCCAGAAACTTCTGTTAGCTCTAAGATGGACTCAGAAGTGCACCAAGAAAGGAACACTATTAACAATATTTCTTCTTTACAGCCATAGACCTTAGTGGGGGGGGGGCTGATTCTGATTTCACAGGTACAGCAGGTCCAGTATATCCCCCTGCTAAAGAGCTGGGAATAATCTTGAGAGGAATTAGGGTAAATCAACAGGTAATAGGCCCTTACTGTCTGATCTATTTCAGAAACTAAAAAAGGAAGCCACCCCAAGAAGGAATGCGGTCAGGATAAGATATAAAAGTGGTCTCAAACAAAGATCAGACAGGCAATATGTGGGGAAACATTTACTAAAAGAATCATTACATTTTTCACAAAAGGAAGTCTTTGCCTTTATTAACATATCAGGTGAAGATAATTTCGATGTAAGTTTCCGTTCCCCCATGCCCTTAACTGTTTTGGGAGCAGTATAACCAAGTTAGGTTCTCCCCTGTGGATCCCTTTTTCATCATTCCTTTAACAAAACCTTTAGTTAAGTATGTCACCGTTATGTTCAGAGGAGGTCCATGTGGAGGACATAACCTACTGGTTATCTCACAAATGCGAGGTTCTCACTGCTTCAGAGGCCATCCTAGATTTGAAGCTTTTCTGGACTGGGGGCTGGAAATACAACTTAAATTACAACAATCTAACTCTGGTATTGAGCACATTCTGAACTCCTTTTTGTTAGGGAGGCACGGAGGAGTATGTTTTTACGTAGGTCAGCCTCGAGCCTGTTACACATGTGGCGCTAGGACACATCTTTCTAGCATTTGTGACAGGCCATGATGTGAAAACTGAGGAGAGGTAGGGCATGTCAGTCATCAACGTGTAAACCTGACAAAACGTGACTTATGTGAAGAAACAGATCATGTTTTTTCAGAATGTCCCTGGGTAGCTAAAAACAAGGCCACCTGTATAAGTCCTGAGATGCTAATTCAGAAAGGTCAGGGTATTGTTTCTTCTGCAGAACATACTCCTACTATAGTTCCTCCGCTCCCTCCCTCCTTAGGTTCAGAACAAATTATAGCAGAATCTCCAGGAAGGGATATTGAAGACTTACAAAAGCAGCTTCAGAAGGATCTTGTTTCCTCACAGTCCATTACCTTTGAACCTGTTTGTTACCAGGACTCCCTAGGTGATACCCAGACCTCACAAGAAACCATAGCTGTACCTCACCCAAACCAGACTCCTCTTCCAAAAAGAAGAGCAACTAGGCATTCTAAGCCAATGCCTCCAACTACCTCTATGGAGGTAGAAACTGAGAACCCTAATGCAGATTTGTCTTCTTCCTGGGGGTAAACAGAAATGGAAACTGGGGAACCAGACTCCCATACCCCAAATCCCGATACGATAACTAACAATAGTGAATTAGTGGGTTATAAAGGGGAAAATAAGGAAAAAGAGCTTTTAAAACACATCCAGGGAGCTAATGGCTGTTTATAGCTTGGAGTCATTGAATGTACATAGTTTACCAAACTCTTCAAAAAGACAAGCGGTTTTTCAGTTCCTTCATGAAAGTAAAACAGATGTATGTTTTCTGCAGGAAACATGGATGTTTTCCATTGATCGGGTTCATTTGTTTCAAGCTGAATGGGTATGGGGGCCATCTTTTTAGTCCTTTGGCCCAGATTCTGTGGATGGTATAGACATCTTATTTAACTCCTTTTCTTTTACCATGACAAAATTAATGCATTTAATCCCTGGCAGATTACTGATTCTGGATGGCTTATGGAACAAGGCATCATACCGCTTTATCACAGTATATGGGCCACAAACGAAAGCAGACAAAGTGACTTTGCTAACTTCATTACAACCATATCTAGTTATCTCTTGAAATATTTATCTGGGGGGGGAGGGGAATTTAACTGTGATACCAAAGAAAAAAACAGTTCCCCCGGGGGGAGGTATACTGTGACTCTAATGCCCTTAAAAAATGTATTGCTTTGGCAGATTTAATAGATTGCAGGAAATATCAAGCCTCGGAACCCCAGTATACTTTTAAAAGAGGAACGTTTACCACAACTATTGACCACATATATGTGTCTAAGAGCCTTTCTGAACCCATTTTATGTACTTATCCAGTTGAATTCTCAGACCATTTATTACAAGAGATTTATTTCCAGGAATCAATGGGACATACATTTAAAAGTAATAGATGGCATTTAAACTCTTCGGGTCTTTTAGACCCCTGTGTACAGAAAGAGGTTAGGAAATTATTATGGGTTATATCATCCGTGGACATCTTCTCTGAAGATCTTGGAGATTGGTGGGTGGATACAAAAAATGATTTACGGAAATGGTTTAAAAATCATGGGAAGCAAAAAGAGAAATCTAAATTCTTTAAATATGTACAATTACGGAACCAGTTACAGTATTTATATACATTATCCTCTACTTCCAGATTTGACTATTCTGCACAAATAGATCAGGCAAAGCTCAAAATAAAAAAAATTTCAGTATGATAGGGCTCAGTCTATAAGAGCTATGTTACAATATGGGACCCAAAAATTCCCAATAGAGAATCCCTTCAAGGCCTGCAAAACAAGAAAAGACACCATGATGGTACATAGTCTTACAGATACATTTGGGAACAAGGTTGACTCTATTAATGGGATGCATACTATAATTTAGGAATATGTTCAGCCTCACTCCATGTCCAACCCCCCTCAAATAAAGGATAGTAAATCTTATTTAAAAGAAATTCAAATCCCTTCTCTGTCAGGAGAAAGCCAGGAGTTAACCCGACCATTATGTGCTGCTGAAATAGAAAAAGTAATAAGAACACTTAAATCAGTGACCTCACCAGGCCCAGATGGGCTACCATATGAATTTTATAAAACTTTTGCTAGTAGCCTTGCAGTATCTTTGGAAACAGTATTTCAATTTTTCCTACGATTTAAAGAAATTCCCTTTTACTTTGCAGCAGAATTAATCGTCTTCCTGTTTAAATTAGGAGATAATAAACAGAAGATACAAAACGGGAGGCCGATTTCTATTTTGAACTCAAATTTCAAAATCCTATCCCAAATCTTGAATATCAGATTAAGAAAATATGCAAATATGGTTATTACTCCTTTCCAGTTTTGTGGTCTCCCAAATTGGAAAATTCAACACGCCTTAATGATACTAAGGGACATTACTGAACAACAAAAAACAAGGCGCTGCATCAGCATGTGGTCTAAAAGCAAAACAAAATGGTTATATTAAATGCATGCTGAAAATAGAAAATAGAGTTAAAAGTCTACGTTTCAACCTTAGGTCTTCTTCAGGAAATATCTAAAAGAGAAAAAACTAACACTAACTTGTTTTTTTTCTCTTTTAGATATTTCCTAAAGAAGACCTAAGGTCGAAACGTAGACTCTTAACATTATTGAACAACTCTCTCTGCATAAGGAAAAAGGGTACATAGTGCCAGTAGACCAGAGTAAAGCATTTGATAAGGTTTATCACCCCTTCCTTTTTTTACTCTAGAACACTATGGCATTCCTGTGCACTTTGTAAACTGGATAAGATTGCTGTACTTGACAGCTACAGTTCACCCAGTTATTAAAAACCAGGTTGCAAATGGGTTCAACATCTCAACAGGAGTAAGGCAAGGTTGCCCATTAAGCCCCCTTCTATATATTTTTTCTCTGGACTCTCTTCTTAGAAGATTAGGGGAGAAATCTAGCTGGCAGGGTATTTCTTTTTTATTTATTTTATTATTTATTTAGCTTTTGCTGACCGGGTAAGTGCACTAGACAAATCCTGCCTATTTTCAGGCACGACCCGGGGAGGGGGATACAGATGAATGCCAACTGACCTTGAACCAGATTAATCTGTTGATGGTATTTTTAGTGAATGAGGGTTTGTCCAGGACACCGGGGAAATTCCCCTACTTTACTTCCTGTGAGCAGAGGAGACCCATTTTCCTGTGGGACTAAGATGGCGGCTCCCATTGATCCTGGTGGAGGTGAGATGGTCCTTGGAGCTGAGGAGTTGGCCTCCTCCTCAGTTCCTCCTGTGTGTGAGGCTTTTTCCATCTCTGAGAAGATGGATGTGGATATTGCTCCTAAGTTGCCTGCATCTGAACTGCCTAGTCGGGATACTGTTACTGTTCTTGCTCCTGCTGAGGATCGTTTGTTTACCTTTCCTGCTTGTGTGGCTTCCTCTGAGGCTCCTATTTTTTCCACTGAACCACTGCTGCAGACGGACTTCCCAAGCTGTCATTTGTTTTGGTCCCGTTTTGAGTATTTGCCAGCCTTTCTTGCTGCAGAAGAGACCCGCGAGCGTCACAGCCAATCCCTCTCGGGACAGGAGCATTGCTTACTGGAGCTCCACTTTCTACAACAGCTGTCAGTTCACCCAGAGTATGCATGACGGAGTTTTGTGCTGGGTCTGCTGCAACTCCAGACCTGGTAAACAGTGAGTTACAGAGCTCCATAGACACGAATGTTCCCGTATGTCATGCCAGGAACCCGCCAGTAAGATTTCTGTTGTTTCTTCTGACACTGCCTTAATTCCACATTTACAGGCTGGAGAGGGTTTGGGGGTAGACACTGCTTCTAGAACAGTTGCTCCTCGGGAGCTGTTAGATTCTGTGACTGGCACTGCATTACTTACTACGGTTTCTCACAGTACTGAATTGTCTGGGGAAAGTTCTAACATTGATAACAATTTGTTGGTTACGGGGCATACTGTTGCTGATGCCTTGCAGGCTACTGGGTGGGTTAAAGCTGGGCCAAATCAGCCTTGGGTGTCGTCTCAATGACCGGGGTCTGCTCTTGCTGACCCTATGGAACTTTCCTCTTCTTTCGAGTTGTCTGATCCCCGGTTCTTTTTCTTCAGCAACAAAACCCTATGGAAACCTCTTTTTTGCCCAGTATTTCTGGGCAGCATCATGACCCTGAAGACCCTATTACCCTGAAACCAGCGTCTGATGTTCCTGGGCCTGGCCCGGAACATCCTGCCCCACCCCCCACGTCCTTCTGTGAGTACTGCTGGAGCTGATCCTGAACGTGATCGGAACTCATCCTACAGAACATATGCTGGATTATTTCATGCTCCTCCTGAACCTGCTAAATGGCGTAACGCAGTAAGGCTAAAATATAAAGGAGGCTTAGAGTTACATCCTGACAGAATATATGTGGGCCGTATGCTTTTGAAGGACAGCATGGGTTTTTCTGCTCAGGATATTTATGCTTTAATTCACACCTCAGGTGATCCAAATTCCAATATCAGCTTTAAAACTGCTGAAGGTCTGGAGCTTTTCTGGGAACGTTACCAAGGTGTTCGTAACAACCCTGACTGGAAGGTCTTTGCTGCTACTCCTCTCACTAAGCCTGCCTACAGAACAGCGACTGTGTTGTTCAAGAATGAAGGGGTGGCAATATTGGATATTTTGTTCTGGTTAAGGGCTAAATGTTCTGTTTTAGGTCTTCCAGACCCTATTATTGAATCTGAGGATATTTGGACTGAGGGGGGTGAAGGATTTGGGTCAAATTGCCTCAGGTTCGAGGTGTTATTCAGCATCTACCTAGTTGCTTCTACCTGGGGAGGGACCAAGGTTTTATTTTTTGTGCTGAGCAACCTCGTTCATTTTTCTGGGGTGGAGCTCATACTCATCTGAGCAATGCCTGCGATAAAATAAAATGTTCCCTTTGTGGAGGGATCGGCCATGTCGCATTTACCTGCCAAACTCCTGTTATTTGTAATCTTTGTGAAGACACCACCCACACTTTCAGGGATTGTCCCTGGGCTTCACATAATTTGGGAGGGGATGACTCTACTGAAAATACGGCAGGGGAACCGGGGATGATTACCCTATTGAAGTGCCCCTTCCCTGGCCCTACTCACCCTCTGTAACCATTTCTGCTGTTGATCCTTCCTCTCCTAAACATGTGCCCTCTCTCCCCTCTATTCCAGTCGAGCTCCCAGGGCAGCAGGTACTTTCCCCAGGTACTGCAGCCCCGAAGGTGGTTGCTGCTCTGGTATTGCTCCTTCCTTCTGAGACTACGGAGTCTCACCCTTGCTCTGTTGAACTACCGGGGCCTTCCAGGCAGGACCCTGCTATGCTGTCTCCCCACTCCATGGACTGGAAATTTCAAAAAAATAGATGGATGACATGCAGTGTATCCCAAAAATTGGGCAAAGAAGCTATGGATGGAGGTGAGGCTGGTCTTCCCATGTTCAACAGGTTCCTTCCACTTGCTAAAAGGAAGCAGTGGGATGCAGAGGATGATGATTTGGATTCCTCTTCACTAATTTCCTCACAGCCGGAACTTGTAACTGATTCTGAATTTCCCTCCATAGATACCAAAGGGGGGGCAAGAAGAAAAAGAAATCCAAAAGATTGGGGACTAAAGCTGTTAAACCTCTGGTATCCACTATGGCGGCTGTCTCTCCCACCTGAACATGATGTGGCACCTTTTCTTGGGATCCTTAACGCCAATAGAATAAAGAACCAGAAAAAAAAGACTTACCACTTTTTCTATCATTTCCGGTCATCATCTTGATATTTGTTTACTTCAAGACACCAGGTTACATACTACTAGAGAGACCTACCGGGCATCTACTGACTGGTTTAGGGGTGCTTCTTTTTGGTCATTGGGGGAGGAACCATGCTCAGGGCTGGGGTTTTTAATCTTGAATCCTGACCTCCATGTTTCTCATCTGAGAGACCTGGTTCCTGGCCGTGCATGCATTCTTGATGCCCGACTGGGGGCACATGAATTACTTATTATTAATATTTAGAATTACCAGATGAAATTCCAACGGGTTACTTTATTGCAGAAAGTTCTACCTTTTTTGTATACCACAAGATCTGTTCTTTTAGGAAGTGATTTTAATTGTATATTGTCTTTATCTGACAAAACAGGTAGATCACAAAAGTTATATTCTGATTCCAACTTTTTGTACAGAATGTATACACAGGTCAAGCTTAGGGATTGTGCAGCTGGATTTTTCTAGGTTACCAGAGCATACTTACTCTAGGGGTCACTTGTCTACTAGAATTGACTTCTGGTTTGCCTCCCATTGGGTCCCTGTGTGTTCTTTTTCAGTTTCTCCAGTTGAAACTTCTGACCACAGACTGATTACTGTTTTTGTTGGAACTCCTGTAAACAAACCTGGCCCGAATCCAGTCTGGAGGTTGAATTTGGCTCTTTTATTGGATACAGATACCTGGGCTCTCATTCATAATGAGTTGGAGGCCAGGTTTTCTGTTTTTGATTTATATGATAATTCTCTTTTATGGTGGCAAGACTCAAAACGAGATTTGAAAACCTTATGTAGCTCTTTGGCAAAACAGGCAGCAAATTCTAAATATCTAACCTACCTCCAGTTCAGGGATAGGCTCCAGAGGCTACTTTCTTGAGCTGTAGAGACTGGAGAAGATCTCACGGATGACATTGTTGTGATTAAATCTGAGATGTGTAAGTATCAGTATGATAAAGGTCTATCCACAGTAATAGGGGACATATGTGGGACACGACTGTGGAAAAATAAATGTTGTCATTTCTTTCTTCCTTCACCATCAATACTTTACCCTTAATGTCCTTTACTAAAAGTGTAAACAGGAAGATAATATAACTTGTGGTTTTCTGAGTTCAGTCCCTATTGTTTGGAAGCAGTAACCAGGTAACATAAGTAACAGGGACAGAGAATATGTTAACTAGAAAAAAAGTTATGTATAAATATTTTTGAATCTCTACGAATTTGCAGTACTTTAACTCATTTGGTTAATTCACTAAGCAATGCCAATTAATATTTGCATTCAAAAGAATGTGATAACCATCAATCTAACACGTGGCAGAGAATTACGGGGCAAAGTAGTTTCAAAGTTTTCCCTCACCAACATTTCTTGGGTAATCACACATTAAAATGCATTTGTACATAACTGGGGATAAGAGTAGATGATATTTAAAACTTTTTTGATCACTTTAAAAATTAAACTCCAAAAATCTGTGTGAAAGTGTTTCATTAACGTATATAACAGGACAGAGAAAATTAAAAACTTTAAGCAGTCCCACAAAACATTGTGGAAAAAGAAAATCAGGCAGTTGGAGTCCTTTATCTTTTCCACTTTATGTTTAATGTCTAAAGTTATGACTCAATCAGCATAAAAGTTCTACGGTTGGATACCATCACCACAAAGGAAGTTCATAATACAACAAATTCACTATACTAACTAGAAATACCAGACACACTAAGAAAATTAACTAAAACCCTAACCATAACACCACGATATACACACTATATACACTGCTTATTACAGACCTAATACCTCCAACAAATGTACACATGTACATCTGGCAGACCCCATGTGACAGCGTAACTGAATCCATCAGACATGTGCATTAACACCGGCCTACAGTGACTCACTCAAGCTGGTGAGCATGGTACACCACTTGCAAATACACCAGCACCCCATGAGAGATTGACCAGGGACATGGCACACCCCTGGTGACAGTGTAACTGAATCCATCAGAGCAGAACATGGGTGCTTGCCTACAGTGATTCAATCTAGCAGGTGAGTGCAGTACGCAAACTGCACACCCACCAGGGCCCATGAAGATTGATCAGGGACCTGGTAGATCCCAGGTGATGGTGTAACTAAATACACCAGATGAGAACACTGGCACCGGACCATTGTGACTCAAGTCAAGCTGCTGTATGCAGTACGCCACTTGTACACCCACCAGGGATCCATGAAGGATTGACCAGGGACCTGGCATACCCCAGGTGATGACATAACTGAATCCACCAGATGAGAACAGATGATAATGTGGGCAACCCACTGAATTGGAAACAAAATGGAGGCAGACATGGACACAGCCACTGAATTGCAAACAAAGTGTAGGCAGGCACGGACACAAGCACTGGATTGCAAACAAAATGGAGGCATGCACAAACACCCATTGGCTTGCAAATGAAATGGAGGCACACATGACCGCAGCAACTGGCTTGTAAACAAAATTCAGGTAAGCATGGACACCCACAGAATTGCAAACAAAATGGAGGCACTATTCCCATCCCCCTCCAGATCCATGTCAGCAGTCCCTGGGGCTTGGTAGACCATGCTACAATTCTCCAGCCCTGTCAGTAGCCCCCTGGGACCCAGGATCAGTCCCATCACCCTCCCCATCAGCCCCGTGGTATGTGAGGTCAGTCCCATTTCCCTCCCCAGTCCCTGGAGCCTTGTGGCACACTCCTTAAATGCTCCAGCCATGTAAGCAGTCCCATGGGACCCAAGGTCAGTAACACCTCCTCCCCATAAACCCTCTGGCACATGAGGTCAGTCCCATCTGTCTCCCCAGTCCCTGGGACCTGGTGGCAAACTCCTAAAATTCTCCAGCCCTGTTAGCAGTCATCAACCCCCTGGCACATGAGGTAAGTCCCATCCACATCCCCAGTCCATGGGGCCTGGTGGAACACTCCAACAAATTTGCAGTCCCATGGAACCCAAAGTCAGTCCCAACTTTTCCTCTTTAGACCCCTGGCACATGAGTTCAGTCCCATTCCTCTCCCATGTCCCTGGGGCTTGAGGCACACTCCAACAAATCCACAGTCCCATGGAACCTACGGTAAGTCCCATACTCCTCCCCATTAGCCTCCTGGCATGTAAGGTCAGTACCACCCCCTTCCCCAGTCCCTGGGGTCTGGTGGCAGACTCCTAAAACACTCTAGCCCTATCAGCAGTCCCATGGCATCCAAGGTCAGTCCCACCCCCTCCCCATCAGTTACCCTCGCCCTGGCACATGAGTTCAGTTCCACCCCTTCACAGTCCCTAGGGTCTGGTGGTGAATGCCTAAATTTTCCAGCCCTGTAAGCAGTCCCATGTGACCCAAGGTCAGTCCCACCCCCATCCCCATCAGACCCCTGGCACAGAGGTCAGTCCCATCCCCCTCCCCAGTCCCTTGGGCCTGGTGGCACACTCCAGCAAATCCTTAGTCCCATTGGACAAAGGTCAGTCCCACCCCCTCTCCATCATCCCCGTTGCACATGAGGTCAGTCCCATCCCCCTCGGCAGTCCCAGGGGCCTAATGGCGCACACTGGCAAATCTACAGTCCCATGGAGCCCAAAGTAAGTCCCACCCTCCTCCAAATCAGCCCCCTGGCATGTAAGATCAGTCTCATCCCCCTTCCCAGTCCCTGGGCCTGGTGGCACACTTCAACAAATCCATTGTCCCATGGAGCCCAAGGTAAGTCCCACCCTCCTCCAAATCAGCCACCTGACATGTAAGGTCAGTCTCCTCCCCCCCCTCCCCAGTCCCTGGGGCCTGGTGGTTCACTCTTAATACTCTCCAGCCCTGTCAGCAGTTCCATGGTACCCAAGGTCAGTCCCATCCCCTCCTCGTCAGCCCCCTGGCATGAGAGGTTAGTCCGATCCCTCTCCCCAGTCCCTTGGGCCTGTTGGTATGCTCTATCAAATCTGCAGTCCCATGGGATCCTAGGTCAATCCCACTGCCCTCCCTATCGGCCCCCTGGAATGTAAGGTCAATCCCATCTCTTTCAGCAGTTTCAAGGGTCCTAGTGGCACACTGCCAAAATTCTCTAGCCCTGTCAGCTGTATCATGGGACTTATGGTCAGTCCCATCCCTCTCCATATCTTGTCAGCAGTCCCAAGGGTACCTGGTGGCAACTGTCTCCCTCCCCACTGCCCTATCAGCCATACCTTGGCCAGAACCATTTTGTAAATTTAATTGGTGCCATTGTGCTTCCAAGGAGCAAGTTACCATTGCAATCTTTATTTTTATAACATACAAGGGTCTTTACTTACAAAACTTTTTTGTTCTAAAATATTGTCATTGGTCCATTTTAAATTTAGTAGGAAATGACTACAGCACCAAATATGTCTATTGCTTTTAATCTCAGACTTTGCAGGAAACATTCCATTTCTAATTTATTTTCAGATCAGTTGGCAGCCCCCCTTCCCCAAAGCATGTGGGTGACTATTTTAAAACAAAAGTAATTTGTTGCATCCCAAAACAAATGCTCAGTCAAAACAAACAAGTCTTGTAGAACATCTTAATAATCACAATTAAAAAATAAGGTACCACTAGAAGTCCCGTTCATTTGTATCAGGGACCACTGGTTTCCTGAGATCCATGTTACAAACATGACTGAGCTTGGTTGCAGGCTGTTAGGACAACTTTTGAAAATGCTAAAACAGATTCCAGGCTTTTTTCACTTTAAATGCATCAGTAAATGACTACATCACCCATTACTTTTATATTTTAATCTCAAACTTTGCAGCAAACATTCCATTTCTAATTTACTTTTGGATGAATGGACAGCCCCCGCCCCCCCCAAAGCATGTGAGTCACCATTTTAAAATAAAAATTCTTTGTTACTCCCCCCAAACAAATGCTCACTCAAATCAAACCAAAAAGCACATACCATCTTTTAATAATAACAATGAAAAATAAGGCACCACCAGAATTCTTGTTTGTAACAGGGACCACTGGTTACCTGAGGTCCTTGTTACAAACATGATTGAACTTGGTTGTTGGCTGTTATGACAACTTTTGAAAATACTGTTTTGGATTCCATTATTTTTTTACTTAAAATGCGTCAGTAAATGACTACAGCACCCAGTACTTTTCTATTTTAATCCCAACCTTTGCAGCAAACATTCCAGAAATAATTTACTTTCAGATAAGCTGGCAGCCCCTCTCCTCCAAAGCATGTGAAAGGCAATTTTAAAACAAAAATCATTTGTTACACCCCCCTAAACAAATGTACACTAAAAGCAAAAAAAAATCTCATTAAATCTGTAAATAATCACAATTCCAAATTAAGGTACACCAAAAGTCTTGTTTGTAACTGGGACAGAGATTTTTAGGAGGTCCCCGTTACAAACATTAGCATGCTACCTCTGTCCCTGTTACAATCAGGACAGTACCATAAGACCACTAAAAAAAGATGTTTGGAAGCCTGCAAAAGTCATACATCCATAATGAATTACACAGCCTTACACACCTGTTTAGCACATTGCAAAACTGTGAAATTCACAGCATGTCTGGCACATAGAAGGCAGTTATCAGAGCCACAAAATAGATAACCTTGAACAATATGTCAAATACTTGCCATTTTCAGATATAAATTGATATATTTAAACAGCAGTCATGAACCCCAGTAAAATACATTATACTTTCAAACTTTATTTAACATAATTAACCATGTCCAATAGCTAAATCATGTTCTAACAGGGACAAATGTATTAACTCTGTCCCTTGTTACAAACATGATTGACCTTTTCTCTGTCCCCAGAGACCTTACTGAATGCCAATCTGTGAACAGCATACTCCCATTTCAAATCCAGCAATAAAATGCAGTCAGATTTATAGCAGACAGTATAAAAAATCATTATTCCACTGCTATGTAGCCCCATTCATGTCTGCTTACATTTCTGACCAGTTTCTACATTCCTGTTTGTAACACAGTCACATGTTTGTAACGACAAGTTTGGAGGAGACAGAGAATGTTCTCATTTGGTGTTTGGTAAGAAAATTGACTGATCCGCAGGCAAAGCAAAGTTTAAAGGACTTAATCTGGTGTTATGATTGGCTAGAAATAAGCCAATGACACTGTGAAAAAAAGTCACACTCCTCAGGCATGATAAACAGCTGTTACATACGTAGATAGGGGTGGGACAGAGATAGATAACCCGGTTCTACATTTAAAAGCAGCCAGAGCATCTCTGCAGTTTTGAAATGTTTTTTCAGCCAGAACATCAAACTAACTGAGCCTTCTTCAGTTCCTGGCATCCAGTGCCCCGATTCTTGCACAGTTTTACGTTTATGCCAGTCAATCCTGTATGTAACCTAAGGGGACAGAGAAGGTTACATACGAGATTGTCACTTTTTAACTCATTCTGGAAAAAAATTAAAATATATCAAGGCACACACATATCGTGATGTTACAGGGTTCTTTACGTAAAATGCATAGGGAGACTTATTTTTTCAGCACAGCATTTTGGTAGGTAGAAGGAAAGCATACAACATGTGGTGTCTTGAAATGTCCCACCTAGCCAATGCAAAAACCAGGGGACAAATCTGTAAGTTTTTATAAAAAACATTTTTTCGTAAGTATTAGGTGGCTGAAGTTATTTATGTTATCCCACTAACTTCTGTAGTAGACAGCAGTGCAGTTTGGAAATATATTTCAACACTCTTTGCAGAGTTACTGAGTGTTAAAGTGCATGTGATGGAAATGTACCCATTTAGTATGGACATGCCCATAGGGCCCATTCTCTCTTTTTAGAACAGAAGTTTGGCACTCAGGGGAAAGCGTAAGGAGTTAATCCTTATGAATGTTGTGCGCAAAGGGTGAACTCTAAATATATGGATGCCCTGAGGTCTGATACAGCTCAGACTGTAAATTCTACCACTGATATTGAGGAAGTAGTTCATCAGTTTGTGGAAGCTTCCTTTTGTTTCAGCTCTCCCCCTACTGTTGGGATGGAAGAGTTTCTACGTACATTACAGATACCTGATCTTTTGGAATCAGATAAATCCCTATTGACCTCTCCTATTTCCCAGAAAGAAGTGGAGGAGGTTATTGCTGGATTACCGTCTGGCTCTTCTCCTGGTCCGGATGGCTTACCAGGGGAACTCTATAAGAAAGCAGTTAGTCTCTTAAGTCCCTATTTCATGAAAGTTTATAATGCTATATTATCTGGTTTAGTTCCTTTTCCTGCAGCTTTGGCAGACAGTATTTTGATTTTTCTTTATAAAAAGGGGGATAGATTGGATCTTAGGAATTGGAGGCCCATTAGTTTGTTAAATGTCGACTGGAAAATTCCATGTAAAGTTTTGTGTAAACGTTTTCCTGGGTAGCTCAGGAAGTGATTTCACCCAGTCAGACTTGTGCCATTCCCCGCCGGGGTATGGGAGACTTTACCAAATTACTGAGAGAAGCTTTTGATAGGTCGAGTGGTTCTGAGTATTTACTCTCCCTTGACCAAGCTAAGGCCTTTGATGAGGTTTCCCATGTCTACCTGTTTCAGGTTTTAAAACATTATGGTATTCCAGCTGGGTTTATAGAATGGCTTCAAATCATTTATAGACATGCCTCATCTCAGCCTTTGGTAAATGGCAGGCTAGGGAGATCTGTGCTGATTCAGTGAGGAGTCAGACAAGGCTGTCCTCTGAGTCCACTTCTTTATTTTTTTTTCTTTAGATCCTTTATTAAGAACATTACATATGACAACAGGGATTGCACCATTTTGGGGTTTGGGGGATGGTGTATTTCTGATTGCCCTGGCTTATGCAGATGACACTACTATACTAGTGGCTGGTCAAGTATCTGGGGAGCGGGCTATGGAGGTTGTAGACTCTTTTTCTGTTGTTTCTGGTTCAAGGATCAACAGACAGAAGAGTATGGCTGTGGGGATTCGTACTTTAGAAGTAGCTCCGCAGGCTATAGGAGGTGTTGGGGTATCTGTATTACCGATTAAAATTCTGGGGTGCTGGTTTGGAGCTCCTGACCCGACCTGTTACAATTGGGAAACAGCCTTGGCCAAAGCAGAGGAAAAAGTTGCAAGATGGAAAGGTTTTCCTATGACGAAAAAGAAAAGGGTCTTTATGTTTAAAACTTTTTTATTGCCTATTTTTCTGAATGTTAGTTATCTGTATCCTTTGCCTGTTAAATTAGAGGTTAGGATGTATAGCATGGCTTTTCAATTATTATGGGGGAGTCGGCTTAATCCCATAAAGCGAAATAGTACCTATTGGCCTGTGTGTGATGGTGGTTTGAACATGATCAGTCCTGTGATTTTTCTTTTTACTCTTTTTCTTTATGCAAATTTTGTTCCTGTTTTATTGTTCAGTCAATTGCCTTGGGTTCCCTTGTTTAAAGAGAGATGCTGCTATTTTGGCAGAAGTGGGAAACCCAGCAATGGGGGGAATTTCGGAACATCCCACAAGGTTTTTCTCCTTATCTTTTGGAAATCTGTAAAAAATTAAAACTTTGGCATATCTTGACCTCTGACCTTTTGCATACTACCAGAAAATTGGAGTATCGTAAGCTGTTACAGGAGATCTGTTTTAAAGATCCTTGTCTGGTATTACCAGACACTGTAGTCCTTGCTGATGTCCTTGCCAAGTAACAGAAACCAGACTCCCTCCTAAAGTGTGGGATTCTGTATGGCTTAGCTGTCATTCTAGACTAAATGTCAGAGGAAATCATTTTCACAAATCTATTCAGGAAAGATCTTGTCTAAGGGAAGGTTGTGGATTGGAGATTGAAACAATGTTACATCTTTTTTTACAATGCCCATATATTTCTGGTTTATGGCCTATGTTGGCCTGTTCATGGAATATCCCTCATCTAAGGTCTATTAATTATAATACCTTGGTGTATGGTCAGTATGATAATATTCTTTGGAGTGGATTCCATTTAGGGACAACTCGAGTAATTTTTGCTCTCATTAAATGGGTAATTTGGCAAACTAGATGTCAATTTGTGTTGCAACAAAAACAGCTGTCTTTGCTGGGCTTACAAAATAAAATTGAGTCTGAAATCACAATGTTATTTAAAAAAGAAAGACATGTCTTATGCAGGACTGGTGGAAAGGTTGGGGTTCTCTCCTCTTTTTATGGGTTTTTGATTGACCAGTGGATTCTCGCTGGGCGATTCTATGAACTGTTTTTTGTTTTCCATTATATACTGGGATGGGAAGGGCTGTTGGGATAGCTGTTTTTTTTTTTTTGCTTCTGGTTATAGGTTTTTTTGAGTGGATTTTGTTCTTTGACGTTTGGGTTTGTCTTTGGTGTTTCAGACTTTTGAAGGGTATGAATGGTTACTTATTTTCTGGACTCTGATGTTATATATTGATTCCTGTATTTTATGATTTTTCTGTTGTATTTTCCCTTGTTTTGTTTATGAAGCTTTATCCAGTAATGAATTCCCCTACTCTTTTCGATAAGTGCCATGGGATCTTTAACATCCACCTGAGCTACCACCAGTCCAGGCAGATGGGACCTCGGTTTAACGTCTCATCCGAAAGATGGCACCTCAGAAGTGCAACACCCCTCCCATGCTGCACTACAGTGTCAGTATTGGGATATTAACCCGAGTGCCAGATGTGGGAACTGAACCCACAGCCCTCTGATCTCCCGGTCTCAGAGGCGAGTGTGCTACCTACTGAGCCACTGACACTGATTTCTGTTAATGGATTAAATGATACTTTAAAAGTACAAGCATATGCAGATATGTGTTTATTTTTTTCAGATCACAATCAGATTGGGTTGTTTCTGAAGGAAATTCAGACTTATTCTGCCCTGTCAAATTCTAAACTTAATATTGAGAAAGGTTGAGGTCTCCATGTGGGTAACCCTGGCTCCTTACCTATAACAACATCTGGTATTCAGGTTTCATCTGACCCCCTAAAAATATTGGGTATAACATTTGGACCAAAAATATGCCGCTCCAAAACTGGGAGTCCGCCCTCCAAGTTGTGGAAAATACAGTTCAAAAATGGAAGTACTGGAAATTATCTAAAATAAAAAAGGTTCACATTATTAGACAGTTCCTTATTCTGTGCTTACTGTATCCAGCTATGCTGTTTCCCCTGCCAGTCCAATTGGAAACCAGAGTATATAGCACCTTTTTTCAGATGCTTTGGGGAAGCAGATTAAACCCCATAAAAAGATGTTATACGTATTTAACTAAATTAAATGGGGCCTTAGGGATGCTCAACCCTGTGGTCTTTTTTCATACACTCTTTATGTCCCAGACCATTAAAACAGGCTTTCTACCTTCTGATTCTTTACAATACAGGTGGGTGCAAAATAATTTGGTCAGGTTCTTTCTAGCTTGGGAAGAGAACCCCCCCCCCCAAAAAAAATCTCAGTTAATCTCAGTTAATCCCACAGTTTCCACTTGCATACTGTGTGACCCTGAGCAAGTCACTTAACCTCCTTGCGCTCCCAGGTCGCTCCTGTAAAAAAGCTTTCAGCTTAGTGTGCTATACCTGGTTAAACAACTAAATTAAAAAAAAAAAAAAAAAAAAAAACCAGATCCTGGAATATTTTAAAGCTACTGCACAAAAACTGTATAAATGGGAGTTAACAAAAACTCAAATATGCCAGAGTTCAGGGCTAAAGTTATATAACATAGTTATTGAGAATATCTAAGCTGAAGAACTGGAATTTAAAAATTTAGCCCCCCCCCCAAAAGGCAACATTTTAGCACAATTGAACAATGAAAGAATTCCCTCACATGTGGGGAAGCATTATGGCTATCTACATATGACAGATTGAATATTAGAGGATATTACTAACAGAAAGCTCAAGACAAAGGAAACTGCCCTTATGATTCTTGTATTGCAGTAGAAGAAACTATGGAGCATTTTTTATTTAAATGTTTGTATGTAAAACTACTGTGGGAGTTCCAAGCTTCAAAATGTAAAACGGGATAGTTAAGGAAATGGAAATTACGTACTTACCGTAATTCTTGATCTTCTTGGACGCAATCTCCACCACTCATTCACACTTACGGAACTACGCCGGAGGTGCTAGGACCCCAAGGGAGTCAAAAATTTTCAAGAGGGTTGGTGCCAGGATAGGACCATGCATGCATGGCACCGCGAGGCTATCTCACGCCTGTATAGTCTATCTTGGCGTCAACCCTCCAACCACCTCAGTACCTTTTCGACCGAGGAGGTGCAGTGTAACTAACGAAAATAAATAACTTACCTAAACCTCCGGGCCTGTGAAAGCCCAGATGACCCATACAAGAGGGATCAATTGAACAATGTCTACACAGCTCGAACAACAAGACAGTGAAGACCAAGTAAACAAAAGCGAGTGAGCCCGGGGGATGGTGGGTGGGCATGTGAATGAGTGGTGGAGATTGCGTCCAAGAAGATTAAGAATTACGGTAAGTACATAATTTCCATATCTTCCTGGGCTCAAATCTCCACCACTCATTCACACTTATGGGAGAGTACCAAGCTAAAACCAACCCACCCTGAAGCAGGGCAGTCGGAGACAGGGCTCACTCAGAATGGAAGTCCAAAGGACTGTCCCGCCAAAAAAGAAAGAGCTGTCTGGAGAATATCCAGAACATAGTGCTTTACAAAGGTATGCACTGAGCTTCAACTCACTATCTTGCAGAAGACTGCAAAGGACATACGAATCCCTGCCAGGAAGCAGCCACCACTCTGATAGAGTGGTGTGAAACTGACCTTACGGTTTGGTCTGAGACAAGGATAGTAGTGTCGAAGACATGCTACTAAGCTAGCTGAAAACATCTCAGGCAAGAAGCTGATCTAGCTGAGGCATGCTAAAGATACAAAAAATTGTTCAAAGTGTAGCTTTTTTGTTCTGTCGAAGAAAAATTGCAGAACCGACCTAACATTCAGACAGAGAGAAGGGAATGCACCTTTACCTTCTGGATTAAGGCAAAAACTCGATTAACGGTAAGAGCCAGAGGAAAGTCTACTGGTTCAAGCTAGACTGAAGAAGCGCAGATGTGTACCCCCACCACAAACTACGGCTGACCTGCGAAAGATAGGTTCAAGAGACACTTTAACACATTACTTAGTAAACACCGAAGGGTCTAGGTGGGATTTGTTCATCAAATGGAGAAGGATCTCCATTTAGCCACATAAGCCTTCCAGGTGGAAGTCCTATACATGATTTAGAGGACATCTGTGAAGGTCTGGGAGAACCAGAGTCTACCTACTTCCATTCTGAAGAGGAATCACTCTGCCACAGTTTGCCTTCAACTCAAGCAGCACTCTCTGAACCAAGGGAAGAGGGGAAAAATGTACAGGAGAACTTGTCTACTGTGATAATGATCCTGACAGAAGACACCAAGGTCTGGATTTCTGAAGCAGGATAGGGGCAGACTTGCGTTAAGGGGATGCAGGAAGGACCAGACTAGGGCTACCCCAGTTATCCAAGTGACTGTACAATGACTGAAACTGCACGGCGTGCTCAAGGCACCAGCTACCATGGCCTTCCTGTAAGGGGGTAGGAAAAATGCTCCACCTTGGTTGCTGACAAAACATCACAATTTTGTCATCTGCCCAAAGGGAATAACTCTGTGACAGAGGGCCTCCTTCACCCTGAGGAATTTAGGACAGCTTCTAAGTAAAGGAGCTGCTGGGGAGGTGAAACTGACACCTTGCCCAAAAAAGAAAAATCCCTCCTGAGGAAGGGAGAGGAAGCTGAGGCAACTGTTTCCAAAGAATCTAGCCCGAAGCGACTGACACGGAGCCAATGGGCAGGAAGCGAAGGTTCAAATACCAAAAAATTCCTTCCTGAACAAGGACCTACTTGATCTATAAAGTCAAGAGAGGGAGAATGCCATCTGTTAGCTTGGAAGCAAGCAAGAGAGTAGGAACCTGTGTTCCGACTCCCCGTGGAGTTGCTTCACATGCTCCGAGGCCCTGCTCCAAGGAAAGAGAGTCTGACAGATAGAAAAAAAAACAACACATTGAGTGCTGCCCAGGTCTGGGAAACATCTCTGAATTAAGAAAGAATCCCTCTTGGAAAAACCTGATGACCCATGCCACCAGTGGATAGGACTTCCCCTAAAAGTCAAAATAGTCAGGTGCCCTCCATCATTGTGAAGAGGCGACCGCCTCAGGAGCTGAAGGTGGAACCTGGGTCAGATCCAGAAGGATGGTATCGGGTGCTTTTGGCCTAGGCCTTCTGCTGAAATGATGTTTTTTTTTTTTTAAACAATCAGTTAGTGCCTGACAAGGCTCTCAGGCCTCTACCTTGAAAAGACTACCTATTACAAAAATTATGATAATGTCATCCATCTGAGGGGCAGAAGGAGCCTGGGCGTTCATAACTAAAACTGAGGACCGAACCAATAATTACAGCTGAGGAGATATGAATCACCCATTGCTGATGGAAGCCACCATAGGGGCAGTATCACAGGGGGGCTATATACCCCTATCAAAGGAGTGGAAGGGTCTGGAAGATTCTCGACCACTGAATTAGTGCAATCCAAAGGAGTACTTGTACTGACAACTGAAAGAAGTCCAGATGCAAAAGTCTTTCATTCACAGAAGATGCCTGAGATGTTATGGTGGGCCTCATATCCCTGAGGAAAAACTGAAAAGAAGATCTTCCATCTCAGACTCTGGTGATACAGAAGGCTTGCATTCTAGCTACTCAAATGAGCCATCCACTGTATCACCGACAAGTAGGACAGGGAGAGATTCATCCAGAATCACTTCTACCCCAGAAGAACCTCCAAGAAGGTCTAGGTCAGAATCGCCAGAGACTCCGCCACCTGGAATGGTGTTGAGGAGCTCGACGCCATCTCATGGAACCGGTAACAGTGCCGCACGGATGCGTAATTCCACCGGCAGAACAGCACAGAATAACAGCCCCACCAATGGAAAACCACAAGAATTTATCTGGATCAACCATGGATCTCCAGCCACAAGGCCCCTGCGGAAGTACTCTGTGGAACAGAGCTCTATTCCATGGAAAACCACTCTATAACGTCTATGGAGAAGAAGAAGAAATCAGTGGAAAACCAGCTGTTCTGCAGCACAGCACACACCGGCACCACCCATGGCTCTGGCATAACCCTCAGCAGGGGTAGTCGCTGAGCAGTGTGGATGCCACCTGTGACACTGCACGCACCCCCGGCACCCATGGGTACCCGTGGCACCATGCACACCAGAAGCTCTGTCCATGGCATCGCGCAACATCAACAGCACCACCCGGCACCAATGGCAGCCACGACACCACCAATGGCACCATCTGTGGCACCAAAGGCACTGATGGCACCACATGGCACCAACAGCACCACATGTGGTGCTGCACGTGGTGCCAATGGCACCACTACCACAGATTCTGAAGAAAAAAGGGAAAAGAAAGAAAGCGGTACCAGTGCCGGCCCATGCATGGAAAAGGGAGAGGGGAGTAGGCACGTAGGGTCGGCATGATGGCGTTGGCACCAAGAGGGCACCATGCACATCCTGACACAATAGACCTGGCCCCGGCCCAATGGCTCCAAGGCCCAGAGGCCCCAGAACCAGGTCCACTGGCCAGGAAAACTGGACAGACGTTGAACCCCCTGCTCCAACGGAGCGGCCCAGAGGTGAAACTGCTCACCAGACCCCCATCGAGGACAGAGATTGGATCTGGTGTTGAAGAAGCGGCCGTTAAGAGCGGGGCCAGAGCGGAACCCACCGAAGTAGTTCAGGCATACCATCCTCCACCACCAACGATCCCCGTGCAGACGTACCAAAGGGCAACCTCGAGTGGTACCAATTCTTCTTCCTCCACAGGAGGAAGAAGAGCTCGAGGTCAAGCGGAGCCTGATTCCCAAAACCAACAATTTTGTGCTTTGGCAGACTGTCCTCCTCCCCCCCGAGGCACAGGAGTATCCACGGTCAGACCCCCCCTTCGCAAAGGGCAGTGGACTGGACACAGCCTCTCTGCCATCACAACTTTCAAACGAAGTCTTCCTACCATCACCGCAACCAACACCTCCAAAGGATTGGGGGGGGGCCTGGCCAGGATTCTGGCTGAGGTAGCACTTGCAGCCAGGGCTGCACCTCCCCCTCTGGGAACCTTGGCAGACTGGACACAGACCCAGGTGGACCGGACGAAAAAATTACTCACCTTAGTAATTGCTTTTCTTCTCATGGAGTCTTGCTATATTATAACAATAGCAGTCAGCCACTGCAGCTGAACTGCCCCGGAGAGGAAGGAGTTAACTCCAGAAGGTCTGGAGTTCTACACGAGGGCGCGTGCCCAAAGTTCTATCTGGCAGTTTCAAATGAAACTGTCAGATCTTTAAATGCCAACATCAAAGGACGGAAAAGTCTGTGTGGAAAAACTACACTAGCCTATGGCTACCTACTAGTAGTAATAACAACAATATAAACAACAAAGAAACACCCAGAACCATAATAACAAAGATTGATGGTATTATGGTTCGTTTTACCACCCTTGACAAGCACATATGAACCCCCTTCCCCAAGACTCAAGTCCAAGAAGGGCAATAAAAATAACCTAAATGAACATCTAGATCCCTAACCCAAAGGAAAACAGGGTTAGGGAAAACTAAAATAGCATGACACAGTGCTTGCACCAATTGCCACCTCTACCCAAGTAGGAATTCTGAGGAGGGCAGGAGGGAGGGTGGTTATAATATAGCAAGACTCCATGAGAAGAAAAGCAATTACTAAGGTGAGTAATTTTTTCTTCAAACACCATGAAGTCTTGCTATATTATAACAATAGCAGATTACACAGCAGTACCTCCATGGAGGAGGTCAGAACCTACTTAGAAATAGGCTCTGAAGCACAGCTGTGCTAAACTGAGCATCTCCTGGACTGGATATCCAGGGAATAATGCTTGGTAAAGGTGTGAACTGTCTTCCAGGTAGCAGCCTGACAAATCTCCAGAATAGGAATGTCTCTAGCAGCCGCTAGAGACGCAGCTGTACCCCTGGTGGAGTGGGCCCTCAATCCTGAGGGGGATACTCTACCCAGTTTCTGATAACAAAATTGGATACAAGAGACAATCCACCTTGCAATTGTTCTCTTAGTGGCAGGTTTCCCTTTGCCAACCTCGCCATAGGTAAGAAACAGTTGGAGGGATCTAACCTATGACCTCTGGTGCGCCTAGATAGTAACTTAATGCCCTTTGACATCCAAGCTGTGCAGTCTCCTCTCACCTGAGGAAGAATGCTCAGTGAAAAATACTGGGAGGGAGATAGATTGATTCAGGTGGAAATCAGAAACCACCTTAGGCAAAAACTTTCTATTAGTCCTAAGGACTACCTTATCTCTGTGGAAAGAGATAAAATCTTCTTCCACTGACAGGGCCTGTAACTCACTTATGCATCTGGCAGAGGTGATAGCTACTAGAAAAACGTTTTTCCAAGTTAAATACTTGAGTTCTGCTGAAGACAGAGGCTCAAAGGGGGGTTGCATTAACTGAGCAATGCAAATATTCAGGTCCCAGGCGGGAGCTGGTTCCCGAAAGGGAGGGTTAGTGTGAAGTAACCCTTAAAAACTTGAGAACACAGGGTGAGAAGAAAGGAGGCAGGCTTCCTGCTGACACAAAAGCAGAGACAGCTGCCAGATGAACCTTCAGGGTAGCTGGTCTAAGGCCCAAGGAATTCAGATGGACCAAATATTCCAGAAGAATGGGAAGATCAGCAGATTCTGGGGTAATCTGCTCTCAGAGCACCAGATGGAAAACCTCTTCCACTTAGAATTATAAGTGGCTCCTAGTGGAAGGCTCCTCAGCCTTTGGAATATCCATAACACCTTGAGAAAGGTGTAAATCAGCAATTTAGCCCTCAAGAGCCAAGCCTTGAGGTGGAGGGACTTGAGGTCCGATACCACACTCTCCCCTGTGCACAGGCCAGTAAGTCGTGAACTCTGGGCAGGCTCAGGGCAGGGTGGACTGCCAGGGACAGGAGCAGAGGGTACCAGGGCTGTCTGGCTCAATCTGGGGCAATCAGAATCACTCTGCAAGGTTGAGATCTGATTTTCACTAGTACCCTGAAAAGGAGAGGAAAGGGGGAAGGCATACAGGAACTTCCTTTCCAATCCAACAGAAAGGCATCCAGAGGACTGAGCCCAGAACTGGAGGCCTGCAGCAAAAAGAGGAAGTTGGTGGTTGTCTGGGGCATGAAAAGATCTATCTGAGGATGCCCCAACTGGCAAAGACAGACCCCAGTACTTGTGGATTCAGAGCCCATTCGGTGGCCCTGAGAAATTCTGCTGAGGGCGCCTGCCAGCACATTGTCCTTCCCTGGAGATGAACCACTATCAGGGAGGTGTTCAGGGAATAAGCCAGAGACCACAACCTCATTGCTTGGTGCACAAGGCTGAAGACCGAGTGCCCCTTGTTTGTTGATGTACCACATTGTGGTGGTATTGTCTGTCCTGGACTTGAACCACTTTGTTCTGGACAGAATCTGAAAGACCCAAAGAGCTAAAAAGACAGCTCTGAGTTCCAGAAGATTGATGTGGAGCAGAGATTCCTGAGGAGACCACACCCCTGAGTGGTGAGGTCGCCCAGGTGAGCCCCCACCCAACAGGGAGGCATCCGTGGTGAGGGTGAGGGAGGGAGAATGGGAATGAAGGGAACCCTTGTTTCAGATTGCTTTGATCCTGCCACCAGTGTAAGGCCAGGATCAGGATTGAGTAACTGGGACCAATTTGGAAAGGGGTCCTTCCTCTGAGACCAATAGGCCCACAAATGGAACTGAATGTCCCTCATCTGGAATCTTGCTCCTGCACAACAGCTGTGGAAGCAGCCATGTGCCCAGAGTTGAGGAAATGCCTTGCTGGTCGAGAGACCCGCAGGGTAAAGGAGGATGCCAGGGCGATGAGTCTGTCCACCCTTTCCGACGGAAGAAAGGCCCTGGCTAACCTTGTGTTCAATTCTCGCGCCTATGAAAGTTAGGGCCTGAACTGGTTCCAGAACTGACTTTGGTAAGTTTAGCAGAAATCCCAGAGAAGTGAGAAGCTGCTGGTGGCTTGCAAGTGGATTACCTGACCTGGAGACTGACCCACAATGAGCCAGTCGCCCAGGTAGGGAAACAGCAACCCCTTGCTTCTTAAATGAGCCACTACTACAGCGAGACATTTTGTGAATACCCTTGGCGAGAGGTAAAGCCAAGGGCATTGCCCTGAACTGGTAGTGGCCTGAGGGCAGTTTGAACCTGAGGTACTTTCGTGGGAAGGCCTGATCAGAACATGAAAATAGCATCCTTGAGGTCCAGGGAAGCTAGCCAGTCCCTGGCCTTAGGGAAGGCAATATCATTGCCAGGGTTAACATCTTGAACTTTGGTTTCAACAGATGCTTGTTCAAGTATTTAAATCCAGAATGGCCGCCATTCTCCTGTCTTTTGGGGTAAGAAAGTATCTGAATAAAGCCCTTGCCCTGATGGCAAGGAGGAACCCTTTCCACTGCTTTGCAGACCGGAAGAGAAGAAACTCTGCTTCCAAAGCAAGGGCTTCTGAAGGATTTGCAGGTGGAAATGCCTGGCTCTCATCTTTGGAAAATATTTGAAGCTGAGAATTAGACCTGGCCTATTACCTCCAGAACCCATCTGTCCAGTGGGACAGCCAGCTCTGGCTGAAATAGGCCAACCTGCCCCCACTGGTACAGGAGAATGGGCCCTGGGCACCCCATCAGGGTGCCTGCTTAGCGCAGCCTTAGGCTGAGGGAGGGAGACGGTCTACTGTGCCACGCTCTACCCCTGCCTCTAAGAAACCCTTCTGCGAGACAGCAGAGGAGGCTTGAAATTGTAAAAGGCCTGAAAAGGTCTGCCCCTACTCCTGGGAGCATGCCTTGTGGCATGGCATGCTTCTCCTTAGCCTGGGCACTTTTGTAGGTAGTTCTGTATTCATCCATCTTTTTCATATAATTTTCTGTTTGCTCCCAAACAGAGAATTTCCACTACAGGAAAATCCATAGCCTTTGACTGAGTATCTTGGGACAGATTAGTGCATCTGAGCCATGCCAACCTACGGAAAGCTACAGAAGTGGCCATGACCCCAGAGGAAACATCATTAACATCAACAGCAGTATGAAATTGAACTTTAGAGGCTTCAATGCCATCAGCAGCCACCTGTTCCAACTCACCAGCCAGCTGGCCATGGGCCTGCTTGGCTAACTGCACACCGTCCCACCTAGATTTCTGATATTCAGCCACATAAGCCATATAATTTGCCTGCCTGAGTCCCAAAGAAGCTGCCATATACTGTTTCTTCGCCATGGCATCAATCTTCCTGAATCCTTATCAGGAGGATGTGAGGCCAGAGGAATATTAGCCTTGTCACAGGCTGCAGCTTGTACCACACCTACATGACTACACTGCTCAATAAGGAAGTCTGTATCAGAGCCTGACAAAGTATACCTTCTGTCCATTTTTTATCTACAGGAGGGACAGAATGAGGATTTTTAAATCTTTGTTGTTTGCTTCCTAAATGACTTATGCAAAGGAATAGACAACCTCCTAGACTCTGGAATATCCATCATTTCCACATAATCAGGCTCCTCTTGTTCATCCACAGCCTCCTCTAAAGGAAGCTGGAGGGTTTCTGCAACCTTTTGTAAAAAATAAAGAAAGAAGGGACTCAAACAGAATAGGGGATTCTAAAGGTCTGTCTGGAGAAATGCCCGGTTCAATGGGCACGTCCAGACCCTCCCAGCCACACATATTGATCAAATTCCTCCTCCCCCTCCTGTGGTTCATAAAAATCCTCAACTTCAAAATCCTGAACCACTGGGACTGAACGAACCAACCTTTTACCAACTGTTGGTGGTTCTACAGATCCCTGAGACAGTGACTGGACAATCTGAATGGCTTTAGCTATCTCTGCAGCAGTTGGAGACACAATTCTGGACTCCAAACCTCCTGATTTCTTTGTCTTTTATTTGGGACTGGTTCCTCTGAACCAGTCCTCCTTTGCCCGAGGAAGTCTCACGCCTGGTCAGAGGGCACTCCTCTGGTCCAGTGGGTACTGAACCGGCTGGCCATCCGGTCAGCGGACTTTTGGTTCTTGTTCCCTGAGCCGCCCAATCTCTTCTCCAGGGTGGCTGCAGGAAATTTTACACACCTGGCAGTCTGACAGGAGGTGGTCAGCCCCAGACAATAGACACAAGTGGTGTGTGGGTCAGCCTTGGCAAAAGGCGTCCCCACAGACATCACAGTGTTGAAACCCAGTGGCCCGGTTTTCTTTTTGGGTTTCTCAGACATAATGCCAGCCTAACCAAAAACTTGCCCTTTTGATGGCAGTGCTAGGAAGACACCCTTATCGGTTCCTAACCGTAATACGGGTATTTGAAAAACCGAATAATTTCGGGTTTTTAGAACCGATAAGAACCGGGAACCGCACTTAAAACCACAGTACAGTTTTAAAAACAGAAAACTCAGCTATCGGTTCAAAATCAACCGATAATTAATTTTCACACAGACTTGAATTTTTGTACTTACGGTTACCAGATAGAGCTTTTGAACCAAATGCGTAAAATTAATGATTTTTGCCGGTTCAAATGAACCGAAAACTACTTCTTTGAACCGAATGAACCGAGCTGAAGGAGCTGATCTCCGGAGCGACTGTTCAGTGAAGCGGAGTAAAGAATCTGACAGTTTCATTTGAAACTGCCAGATAGAGCTTTGGGCACAGCGCCCTCGCGCTGTAGAACTCCAGACCTTCTGGAGTTAACTCCTTCCTCTCCGGGGCAGTTCAGCTGCAGTGGCTGACTGCTATTGTTATAATATAGCAAGACTTCATGGTGTTTGAAACAGCCCCTCTGCCATTACAACTTTAAATGAAGTCTTCATACCGTCACCGCTACAATCTAAGGTTGACTCCGTTGATGGCAGGTGAGAATTTCTTTTTCTTCTTCTTCTTTATCATATCTTCTTTTTCTTTTTTTTTTTAATAAAAAAAGAACACTAAAACATTATCTAAATGAATACTGAACGACTTAAGCTGCTGTCGTATAGACAAAGACTTGACTCCAGCCGGCGAGTGACATCGACATCCAAGCGCATTCGATGGTGGGAGAAAATGAACTGAGGTGGTTGAAGGGTTGACACTGAGATAGCCTATAGAGAAGCAAGATAGCCTTGTGGTGCCGCGCATGCGAGGTCCTATCCTGGCACCGGCCCTCCTGAAGATTTTTGACTCCCGAGGGGTCCTAGCAACTCCGGCATAGTCCCATAAGTGTAAATGAGTGGTGGAGATTTGAGTCCAGGAAGATCTAAAGTATAACACCCTAGTGTTGGGATCTTTTCCCCAGTTAAGAAGCACGTATGATGGTAGTACCTTAGCAGTCTTCTTTTGCTGTTTAAAATTTTATCTATGGCAAGCCCAATGCCAGTGGATGCTGTACCAAATATTGATAGCTTATGAGACTGTTAGCATCTTAGTACAGCAAGCTATGAACTCTGTGTATCTAAAGGATAAAGCACTCCATACCTCTAGCAAAGTGTTTAAATGGTGGAAGGGGTTTACAATGTTTATCAAGTATAACTAGAGCTTGGGGATAGCTACGCAGATAATTAAATTGCTATAATTGGAGAGAAGAAAAATGTACTCACCTTAGTAATGTTGTTTCTTCTAATTAAGTCTTGCTGTATTTTGACTATATGCAGTTAGCCCCAGCACTTGAACTGCTCTGGAGAGGAAAGGGTTAACTCTATGCCAAGGCATAGAACGTTGTGCTTGAACTCAGTTTTCAAACCCCTGTCCCTGACACTCCTCAGTGTAACCGTTAGATTCTTACGAGCACTATGTTAACTATTAAATAGAAATCATTTCTAACCTGCCCGGTGGCACTGAGGGTTGAGGTGCTGGATGCCACACCTCGCTCCGCGCCGGTGACCTGGGTTTGGGAGTGAGCTCGGGCCACCGGGGGGTTGGCTGGGGGGAGATAAGCTGGAGCATCCGATGACGACTCGCTTTCTCCGGAGGAGGGAGGGTTCACTATCCCGATGAGTGGCAACCTCTGGCAGAGGCTGGTGGCATGATGGCAAGTCGGGGTCCTAGGGGCTGGATTGGTTGAGGATGTAGGTCAGTAACCAATCAGCCTCAGGGACTATAGGGAGAGGGGAGGGACGTTGCCGATGTCGGTGTTAGTGCCTTGGCGTACAGGGCCCGTGACAAACCAGCGGGAAGAAAATTGGAAATACCCCCTCTGGAGCCAAGAAGATGGAGCACCAAGCTGGAGTTTCTATGTGCCGGAGCCAAGCCTGCAGCCCCAGACCCTGACACTTGCAAGATTCGGGGGATTGCCCCCACCCTAACCCCACCCAGGGGGTTTCCGCAGCAGAATGGAGGGACCTGGGACTGACAGGTAAGACTCCAGCAGAGACCAGGCTTAATGGGCGACTCCCATTGATGCGGGTCCAGTGGGTAGTAGAGGGAGATAAATTGTGGAGAAAAAAAAAAGAAATTGTTTTTAAAATTTTTTGCCAAAAGGCAATAAACAGATTTTTAGGGTCCAAAAGACTCAAGTCAAGAACTCCAAAAAGAATCCAAGTAGATAGTAAAACTTAATAATATGTATTTAAAATAATAACAACAAAAACTTCATCCTAAGAAGAGGTAACCCAGGGACATCTCTGAGGTGCAACACTGCGCCTGCCAACCCACATCCCAAAACAACTAGGTTCCAGGAAGGGAGACAGGGAGGGTGGTTAGAATACAGCAAGACTCCATTAGAAGAAACAACATTACTATGGTGAGTAATTTTTTCTTCAAACAACATGAAGTCTTGCTGTATTCTGACTATATGCAGACTACCAAGCAGTACCCCCTTGGAGGAGGGAGTTACAGAACCTATTTTGAGAACAGGATCTGCAGCAGTGCTATGCCAAACCTAGCATCACTTCTTCACTGGATGTGAAGAGAATAATACTTGGTAAATGTGTGAATAGTTTTCCAGGTGGCTGCTTTACAGAGTTCCACTAAGGGTATGTCTCTAGCTGCTGCAACCGAAGCAGCTGTACGTCTGGTGGAGTGAACCCTCAGGCCTGAGGGTGTCTCTTTCCCCAACTTTGAATAGTAAAACTGGATACAGGAGACAATCCACCTGGCAATAGTTCTCTTAGTGACAGGTTTACCTTTTCCCATTTCTTCATTAGTGAGAAACAGCTGTGAACAGTCATTTCTATGGGCCTTAGTGTGTTCTATATAATAACTAAGGGCCCTCTTTACATCAAGACTGTGTAGTCTTCTCTCCCCAGAGGAAGAATGGTCAGTGAAAAATACAGGCAATGACATAGACTGGTTCAAATGAAAGTCTGATACCACCTTGGGGAGGAACTTTCTGTTCATTCGAAGGACCACTTTATCCCTGTGAAATGAAATGAAATCAGGTTCCACTGATAAAGCCTGTAATTCACTGATTCTCCTGGCAGAGGTAATGGCTACCAGGAATACAGTTTTCCAAGTCAAGTATTTTAGCTCAGCTGAAGATAATGGTTCAAAGGGGGGCTACATAAGCTGTGCAATACAGATATTCAGATCCCAAACAAGAGTAAGGTCCCTAAAGGGAAGATTGATATGAACCAGACCTTTGAAAAATTTCTTGAAAACTGGATGGAAGACTAAGGAAGAGCCCTTCCCAGTTGAAAGGAATTCAGAGATGGCTGCCAAATGCACTTTGAGAGTGGTAGGCCTGAGGCCTAAACTGTTAAGATGCACCCAATAGTCCAAAGCAGTGGCAATGTCAGCTGAATCTGGCTGAATATGCTTCTGAGAACACCAGAAACCAAATCTCTTCCATTTGGAATTGAAAGTTTTTCTAGTGGAAGGTTTTATACTAACCTTAAGAATGTCCAAGACTGATTGGGAAAGATGCAGGCTTGCATATTCTAGCTACTCAAGAGCCAAGCATTGAGTCTCAGAGTCTGAAGGTTGGGATACAGTATCCTTCTCTGTGAGGAGGTGAGGAGATTGTACTGTCTGGGAAGACACAGTGGAATTGTCATTGACACTGACAATAGTAGGGGGTACCATGGCTGCCTGGCCCAGTCTGGAGCCACTAGGATCACTGTGCAAGGCTGAGATACAATCTTGACCAAAACTCTGAATATCAGAGGAAAAGGAGGAAGAGCATACAGAAACCTGCTTGTCCAGTCCAATAGAAGAGCATCTTGGAGAACAGACCCCAAAAGAGGTAGTCTGCAGCAGAATAGAGGAAGCTGGTGATTGTCCAGGGCTGCAAAGAGGTCTATCTCTGGAGTGCCCCACCTCTTGAAAATGACTTGAAGAATTACAGGATTCAGGGCCCATTTGTGGTGACCTTGAGAAATCCTGCTGAGAGCATCTGCCAGTACATTGTCCTTCCCTGGGAGATGCACAGCTATCAGGGAAACCTGAAGGGAATAAGCTAGTGACCATATTTTCATGGCTTCAGTGCACAAGGCCAAGGACTGAGTGCCCCCCCGCTTATTGATGTAGCACATGGTTGTGGTGTTGTCTGTCCTGATCTGCACCACTTTCCCCTGAATTGTGTTCAAGAATGTCTGAAGTGCTAGAAAGACAGCCCTGAGTTCGAGAAGATTTATGTGCAGGAGAGATTCTTGATGAGACCATGTTCCATGAGCAGTGAGCTGGTCCAGATGGGCTCCCCATCCCAGTGGGGAAGCATCCATGGTGAGAATCACTGTAGGAACCTGACTGAGGAAAGGGACACCTTGCCTTAGATTTTCCTCCTCCAGCCACCACTGGAGAGCCTGAACCAGAGTTTGAGACACTGGAACTAACTTGGAAAGAAGGTGTTTTTTTCTGAAACCAAAAATATTTTAGATGAAACTGAATATCTTTCATTTGAAATCTTGCCCCTTGCACTACTGCAGTGGAAGCTGCCATGTAGCCTAGCAACTGTAAGAAGTGCCTGGCTGGTCGAGAGACTAGTGGACAAAAAGAGGAAGACAGGGTGATGAGGGACTGTGTCCTTGAAAGAGGAAGAAAGGCCTTTGTCTGGACAGTGTCCAGTTCCACCCCATAAGTGTGAGAAGCTGGACTAGTTCCAGAACAGACTTTTCTATATTTAGGATGAATCCTAAGGAGTCCAGATGCTTTTGTGTGACCTCTAGAGCTGACCTGACTTGGTCTGAGGATTGACCCACTATGAGACAGTCATCCAAGTAAGGGAACAGTAAGATGTCTTGTCTCCTGAGAAAGGCCACCACTACTGCCAGACACTTGGTGAACACCCTTGGAGCAGATGTTAGGCCGAAAGGCATTGCTCTGAACTGGTAAAGACCTGAGGGCAACTCGAACCTAAGGTACTTTCTGTGAGAAAGTCTGATAGGTATGTGGAAATAGGCATCCTTGAGATCCAGGGAGGCTAGCCAGTCTTCTGGTCTCAGAGAGGGAAGAAGGCTTTAGTATATTTTTGTTTAGGTATCTTAGATCTAGGATAGGTCGCCACTCCCCTGTCTTTTTTGGGGTAAGGCTATATCATGGAATATAGTCCTTTTCCCCTGTGACAAAGAGGTACCTTCTTTACTGCTTGTAGAAGTAGTAGAGAGGAGTCTTCTGCCTCTACGGCCTTTGTCTCCAAGGGAGAGGGAGGACTGAAAGACTTTACTCTCATTTTTGGGAACCTTTTGAAACTGAGAGCAAGTCTCTGGCTCACTACTTCCAGGACCCATTTGTCTGAAGTAATAGACTTCCAGGTCTTGAACTAGTGAGCCAGCCTGCCCCCTACTGGAACTGAGGAGGTGACCCTGACTGACACCCCAGGGTGTCTGTTTGGCAGGGGGCTTAGAATGAGTGGAGGATGGAGTCCTGGTCATCCCCCTCTGCCTCTTCCCCTAAAGAACCCTCTCTGCTGGAAAGAAGAGAAGGCCTGGGCTTGGTAAAAAGCATATGAAAAGGTCTGTCCCTGCCAGCCCTAGATTGCTGCTTCTGAGGAGTGACCTGCTTTTCCTTGGCTGCAGCAATCCTGTAGGTGGTCCTGTATTCGTCCATCTTTTTCATGTAAGCCTCTGATTGCTCCCCAAACAGAGAATTACCATGACAGGAAAATCCATGGCCTTGGTCTGGGTATCCTGTGATAGACTGGTACACCAGAGCCAAGCAAATCTCCTCAGGGAGACAGATGTAGCCATAACCCTGGAATGTATATCATTCAAGTCGACAGTAGGATGAAACTGGACCTTTGATACCTCAATACCATCCACAGCCACCTGCTCCAGCTCCTTGGCCAGCTAGGCAGGGGTATTCCTAGCCAGCTCCAGAACCATATCACACATAGATTTCTGGTATATGGCTGTATATGCCATGTGAGTAGCTTGCCTGAGCCCCAAAGAAGATGCCAAGTACTGTTTCTTTGCCATGGCATCCATCTTCCTAGAATCCTTATCTGGGGGTGAGATGCCAGGGGAATGTTAGCCTTGTCACAGGCTGCAGCTTGCACTACCCCAACATGGCTGCAATGATTTGTAAGGAATTCCGTCCCAGGACCTGACAAGGTATACCTACTGTTATCTTTTTATCCACAGGGGGTATGGATGTTGGAAACTGAAGAATGTTTTGTGTCTGTTTCCCCAGGGATTTATGCAGAGGGATAGACATCCTTTTGGACTCTGGGACATCCATCATCTCAACATAGTCAGGTTCCTCCTGATCCTGTTCAGCCTCTTCCACTGGAAGCTGAGGAGTATCAGCCACTTTCTTGTAGAACAAGAAATGGGAGGGGGACTTGGAAAGTCTGGGAGGAAACACATTGGCAGGCCTGTCTGGGGAGATGTCAGGCTCTACTGGCTCATCTAGGCCTTCATAATCCTCTTCTTCATAATCTTCTTCTCCTTCCCAATCACCCTCATAAAATGCTTCAGGATCATATTCAGAAGCAGAAGCTTCCGAACGAACTGATCGTCTTTGAGTCGGTGTTGGTTCGGTCGGAACCGGGCAAAGCGATTGTACAATAGTAATCACTTTAGCTATTTCTTCAGCGGTCGGAACATGGGGACCAGGATCTGAACCAGCTGGCTTGCGCTTTTTCTTAGATGGAATCAATTCCACAGAATCAGCTCTCCTTTTGCCTGAGGAGGTATCACCCAGGTTAGTGGGCACCCCTTCAGGTTCGGTCAGAACCGATCCGGGCTGGCCATCCGGGTTAGCGGACTTCTCGGCCTCCCTTTCCTTCAGCCTACTTCAACGTTTATCTAAAGTGGCTTTGAGAAAGTTTTTGCAAATCTGGCAGTCTTCCTTGAGGTGGTCAAACCCCACACAATAAACACAGACAAGGTCGGGACCAACCTTGGCAAAGGCTTCCCCACACTTGGTGCAGTGCTGAAACCCAGTATGATCGGTTTTCCTTTTGGGTTTCTCAGACATGCCTATAAAAGAAAAAATTACTCACCTTAGTAATTGCTTTTCTTCTCATGGAGTCTTGCTATATTATGACTAATGCAGTTAGCTACTGCACTTGAACTGCCCCGGAGAGGAAAGAGTTAACTCCAGGGAGTCTGGAGTTCTACAGCGCGAGAGCGCTTATGCCAAAGCTCTATCTGGGCAGTTTCAAATGAAACTGTCAGATCTTTTACAGCTAATACTAAGCAACAAGTCTGTGTGGAAAGCTCTACACTAGGCCAAATGGCTACCTACTAGTAGAAATAACAAAATATAAACAACAATAACAATAATAACAATGAATAATAGTATTATTAGTTACCCCTGACAAGCACCATTAGGACCCCCTTCCCCAAAGACTCAAGTCCAGGAAGGGGCCAATATATACCTAAATAAAATAACCCTAGTTCCTAACCCTAAATAAAAGAAGGTAAGGAAAACTACAATGGCATGACACAGTGCTTGCACTAATTTGCCACCCTACCCAAGTAGAAGTTCTGAGAGGGGCAGGAGGTGGTATGAATATAGCAAGACTCCATGAGAAGAAAAGCAATTACTAAGGTGAGTAATTTTTCTTCAAACACCATGAAGTCTTGCTGTATTATGACTAATGCAGATTACACAGCAGTACCTCCATGGAGGAGGGTCAGAACCTACTTAGGAAATAGGCTCTGAAGCACAGCTGTGCCAAAACGAGCATCTCTCCTGGACTGAATATCCAGGGAATAATGCTTGGTAAAAGTGTGAACTGTTTTCCAAGTAGCAGCTTGACAGATTTCCAGAATGGGAATATCTCTAGCAGCCGCTAGAGATGCAGCTGTACCCCTGGTGGAGTGAGCCCTCAGTCCTGAGAGGGGTTCTCTACCTAGTTTTTGATAACAAAATTGGATACAAGAGACAATCCACCTTGCAATTGTCCTCTTAGTGGCAGGTTTCCTTACAACCTCGCCATAGGTAAGGAAGAGTTGGAGGATTCAACCTGTGACCCTTGGTGCATTCCAAATAGTAGCTTAAGGCTCTTTTGACGTCCAAGCTGTGCAGTCTCCTCTCACCTGAGGAAGAATGCTCAGTGAAAATACTGGAAGAGATATGGATTGGTTCAGGTGGAAATCTGAAACCACTTTAGGCAAAAACTTTCTGTTAGTCCTGAGGACTACCTTATCTCTGTGGAAAGAGATAAAATCTTCTTCCACTGACAGGGCCTGTAGTTCACTTATGCGTGCCTGGCAGAAGTGATAGCCACTAGGAAAACAGTTTTCCAGTTAGAAACTTGAGCTCTGCTGAGGACAGAGGCTCAAAGGGAGGTTGCATTAACTGAGCAATGCAAACATTCAGGTCCCAGGCGGGAGCTGGTTCTCAAAAGGAGGGTTAGTGTGAAGTAACCCTTAAAAAACTTGGAAAACACAGGGTGAGAAGAAAGGAAGCAGGCTTCTCTGCTGACATAAAAACAGACAGCTGCCAGATGAACCTTTAAGGTAGCTGGCCTAAGGCCTAAGGAATTTAAATGGACCAAATAGTCCAGTAAATGGGTAGATCAGCAGATTCTGGGATAATCTGCTTCTCAGAGCACCAGATGGAAAACCTTTTCCACTTAGAATTGTAAGTGGCCCTAGTGGAAGGTTTCCTGAAGCCTTTAAAATATCCAGAACACCTTGAGAAAGTGTAAGTCAGCAAATTCTAACTCCTCAAGAGCCATGCCTTGAGATGGAGGATTTGAGGTCCGGATACACACTCTCCCTGTGCACAGGCCAGCAAGTCGGGACTCTGGGCAAGCTCAGGGCAGGGTGGACTGTCAAGGACAGAAGCAGTGGGTACCAGGGCTGTCTGGCCCAATCTGGGGCAATCAGAATCACTTTGCAGGGCTGAGATCTGATTTTACTAGTACCCTGAAAAAGAGGAAGGGGAAAAGGCATACAGGAACTTCCTTTCCAATCCAACTGAAAAGGCGTCCAGGGGACTGAGCCCAGCACTGGAGGCCTGCAACAAAACAGAGGAAGTTGGTGGTTGTCTGGGGCTGCGAAAAGATCTATCTGACGGGTGCCCCATCTGGCAAAGACCGACCCCAGCACCTGAGGATTCAGAGCCCATTAGTGATGGCCCTGAGAAATCCTGCTGAGGGCATCTGCCACGACATTGTCCTTCCCTGGAAGGTGAACTGCTATCAGGGAGGTGTTCAGGGAGTAAGCCAGAGACCACAACTTCATTGCTTCGGTGCACAAGGCTGATGACCGAGTGCCCCCTTGCTTGTTGATGTACCACATTGTTGTGGTGTTGTCTGTCCTGACTTGAACTACTTTGTTCTGGACAGAAGCTGAAAACGCCTGAAGAGCTAGAAAGACAGCTCTGAGTTCCAAAAGGTTGATGTGGAGCAGAGATTCCTGAGGAGACCACACTCCCTGAGTGGACAGGTTGCCAGTGAGCTCCCCACCCTAACAGGGAGGCATCCGTGGTGAGGGTGAGGGAGTGGGAGACGGGAATGAAAGGAACCCCTTGTTTTAGATTGCTTTGATCCTGCCACCAGTGTAAAGCCAGGATCAGAGTTTGGGTCACTGGAACCAATTTGGAAAGGGGGTTCCTCCTTTGAGACAAATAGGCCCTCAAATGGAACTGAATGTCCCTCATCTGGAATCTTGCTCCTTGCACTACCGCTGTGGAAGCAGCCATGTGCCCTAGGAGTTGCAGAAAATGCCTTGCTGGTCGAGAAACCCGCGAGGGTAAAGGAGGATGCCAGGGCAATGAGCCTGTCTACCCTTTCCGAGGGAAGAAATGCCCTGGCTAACTTTGTGTTCAATTCTGCACCTATGAAAGTTAGTACCTGAACTGGTTCCAGAACTGACTTTGGTAAATTCAGCAGGAATCCCAGGAAGTGAGAAGCTGCTGGGTGACTTGCAAGTGGGATTTTACCTGATCTGGGACTGACCCACTATGAGCCAGTCGTCCAGGTAGGGAAACACAGCAATCCTTGCCTTCTTAAATGAGCCACTACCACAGCTAGACATTTTGTGAATACCCTTGGTGCAGAGGTAAGGCCGAAGGGCATTGCCCTGAACTGGTAGTGGCCTGAGAGCAGTTCGAACCTGAGGTACTTTGTGAGAAGGCCTGATCAGAACATGAAAATAGGCATCCTTGAGGTCAGGGAAGCCAGCCAGTCTCCTGGCTCAGGGAAGGCAAAATCATTGCCAGAGTTAACATTTTGAACTTTGGTTTCAAAAGATGCTTGTTCACGTACTCTAAATCTAGGATGGGCCGCCATTCTCCTGTCTTTTTGGGGTAAGAAAGTATCTTGAGTACAGCCCTTGCCCTGATGGCAAGGAGGGACCTTTCTACTGCTTTGCAGTCCAGAAGAGAAGAAACCTCTGCTTCCAAAGCAAGGGCTTCTGTAGGATTTGCAGGTGGAAAATGTCTGGCTCTCATCTTTGGAAACTGTTTGAAGCTGAGAACCAGACCCTGGTTATTACCTCCAGAACCCATCTGTCCGAAGTTAGGGACACCCAGTTCTGGCTGAGATAAACCAACCCACCCCCCACTGGTACAGGAGAATCGGCCCTGGGCATCCCATCAGGGTGTCTGCTTGGCAGCAGCCTTAGGCTGAGGGGAGGGGGACAGTTTACTTGTGCCCCGTCTACCTCTGCCTCTGAAGAAACCCCTCTGTGCAAATGCAGAGGAGGCCTGAGATTGGTAAAAAGGCCTGTGGAAAGGCCTGCCCCTACCTCTGGGAGCATGCCTCTGTGGAGTGGCATGCCTCCTTAGCCTGGGCACTTTGTAAGTAGTTCTGTATTCATCCATCTTTTCATATATAGTTTTCTGTTTGTTCCCAAACAGAGAATTACCCACTACAGGAAAATCCATAGCCTTTGACTGAGTATCTTGGGACAGATTAGTGCATCTGAGCCATGCCAACTCTACGGAAAGCTACAGAAGTGGCCATGACCCTAGAGGAAACATCATTAACATCAACAGCAGTATGAAATTGAACTTTAGAGGCTTCAATGCCATCAGCAGCCACCTGTTCCAACTCACTAGCCAGCTGGCCATGTGCCTGCTTGGCTAACTGCAATACTGTGTCCCATCTAGATTTCTGATATCTAGCTACATAAGCCAATAATTTGCCTGCCTGAGTCCCAAAGAAGCTGCCATATACTGTTTTTCACCATGGCATCAATCTCCTGGAATCCTTATCAGGAGGATGTGAGGCCAGGGAATATTAGCCTTGTCACAGGCTGCAGCTTGAACCACACCTACATGACTACACTACTCAGTGAGGAAGTCTGTATCAGAGCCTGACAAAGTATACCTTCTGTCCATTTTTTATCTACAGGAGGGACAGAATGAGGATTTTTTAAAATCTTTGTTGTTTGCTTCCTAAATGACTTATGCAAAGGAATAGACAACCTCCTAGACTCTGGTATATCCATCATTTCTATGTAATCAGGCTCCTCTTGCTCATCCACAGCCTCTCTAAAGGAAGCTGGAGGTTTCTGCAACCTTTTGTAAAACATAAAATGAGAAGGGACTCAGACAGAATAGGAGGAGATTCTAAAGGTCTGTCTGGAGAAATGTCCAGTTCAATGGGCACGTCCAGACCCTCCCAGCCACATATATATTGATCAAATTCCTCCTCCCTCCTGTGATTCATAAAATTCCTCAACATCATACTCCTGAACCACTGGAACTGAACGAACCAACCCTTTACCAACTGTTGGTGGTTCGACAGGACCCTGAGACAGTGACTGGACAATCTGTATGGCTTTAGCTATTTCTGCAGCAGTTGGAGAGACAATTTTGGACTCCAAACCTACTGATTTCTTTGTCTTTTTCACTGGGACTGGTTCCTCTGAACCAGCCTTCCTTTTGCCCGAGGAAGTCTCGCCCTGGTCAGAGGGCACTCCCTCTGGTCCAGTGGGTGCTGGACCGGGCTGGCCATCCGGGTCAGCGGACTTTTTGGCCTCTTGTTCCCTGAGCCGGCCCAATCTCTTTTCCAGGGTGGCTGCAGGGAAATTTTTACACACCTGGCAGTCTGACAGGAGGTGGTCAGCCCCCAGACAATAAACACAAGTGGTGTGTGGGTCAGCCTTGGCAAAGGCTTCCCCACAGACATCACAGTGTTGAAACCCAGTGGGCCCGGTTTTTCTTTTGGGTTTCTCAGACATAATGCCAGCCTAACCAAAAACTTGCCCTTTTGATGGCAGTGCCAGGCAAGACACCCTTATCGGTTCCTAACCGTGTCACGGGTATTTGAAAAAACCTAATTTTAAAGCAAGGTTTTTTTAGAACCGATAAGAACCAGGAACCACACTCTAAAAGCCCAACCAACACTTTAAAACATTAATTTCAGCAAACCGATCGGTTCAAAACCGAACCGATAATTGAATTTCCACACAGACTTTAATTTTTGTACTTACGGTTTACCAGATAGAGCTTTTAACCGAAATGCGGTAAAATAAATACTTTTTGCCGGTTCAAATGAACCGAAAATACTCGCTTGAACCGAGAAATGAACCGAGCTGAAGGAGCTGATCTCCGGAGCGACTGTTCAGTGAAGCGGAGTAAAGAATCTGACAGTTTCATTTGAAACTGCCCAGATAGAGCTTTGGCATAAGCGCTCTCACGCTGTAGAACTCCAGACTCCCTGGAGTTAACTCTTTCCTCTCCGGGGCAGTTCAAGTGCAGTGGCTAACTGCATTAGTCATAATATAGCAAGACTTCATGGTGTTTGAATAATAAGTTCCCCTTAGCAGCATTTAAGCCAGGCAACTACAAACCTATCGGTTCCAACCATGTCACGGGTTGGTTAAAAAAACCAAAGAAAATTTCATTTTTTTTTAGGCTCCGATAGGTACCGGAAACCACAGTACAAAAGGTAGAAAAAATACAAAGAAAAACCAATACAGAATTTGCTCCAGTTCCCAACTGGACCGACCGGGAAGAAACCGAACAAAAAACAATTTCTACCAACAAAACTCTAACTACCTACTAAATACACTTACTGTATGTAGATAGAGATCTGGATACTGAAAAAATAAGAAAACGGTTGATTAAGCAACTTATTTTTACTTGAACCAAACCGAAGCGAAGAAGAAGCTCTCCGGAGCAACTTCACAGTTAGGGAGAGTAAAGAATTTGATGGTTACACTGAGGAGTACCAGGAACAGAGGTTTGAAAACTGAGCTCGAGCTCAACGTTCTATGCCTTGGCATAGAGTTAACCCTTTCCCCTCCGGAGCCGTTCAAGTGCTGGGGCTAACTGCATATAGTCAGAATACAGCAAGACTTCATGTTGTTTGAAGGATAGACATTTCTGTGGGGAGAATGCTGTAAGCATGTCACTATTTATGTTACATATGTTGAATTTCAAACCAAATGTTTTGGTATATTTGTGTTATTGTATTGTACTGTATTTTCGTTTATGTTGTTTACAAACAAAAATTCCCCTACTGTTTTCGAGAAGTGCCAAGAGATATTTAACATCCACATGAACAGCCAGACAGGACTTCAGTTTAACGTTCTATCCAGACGGCACCTCAGAAGTGCAGCATCCCCATCATGATGCAATACAGTGTCAGTATTGGGATTTTATTCCAAGTGCCTGGTGTGGGGATTGAACCCACAACCTTTTGATCTTCCAGCCTCAGAAGCAAGTGTGCAACCTGCTGAGCCACTGACACTAATCATGCAGGTGCTGGTATGCATACTGCATGTCCAGTGAACAGATCCAGTCTCCCTGTTGTAGCAGGGGTAAAAGAACCTGAAGAGTCACCATTCTGAACTTTTTGTGCTGAATGTAGTAATTTAGATTCCTGAAGTCCAAAATGGGGTGCAAGTCCCTGGTGGATTTTGGGATGAGGAAGAAATGGCAGTAGAACCCCCTATTCCCCTGATGCACCGGGACAGGTTCCATGGCCTTTTTTCGCAACAGAGTCTGAATTTCTTCCTGCAGTACAGGGATGTGAGCCAGAGGGTAATGGGACTGAATGGGAGACCACTATGGAGGCCACTCTTGAAGCTCTAGGGTGTGACTGTGTTCTATGCTCTGTGTTACCCGGGCATCTGTCGTGATCTCCCACCACCTGCTGAGGTGAAGGGAGAAGCAACCCCCAACCAACACCTCCAGAGGATTGGGGGCGGCCTGGCCAGGAGTCAGGCTGAGGTAGCACTTGCAGCCAGGGCTGCACCTCCCCCTCTGGGAGCCTTGGCAGTAGAGGCAGAGGGGTTGGGTGGGCTGAGGCCACCTAGTGCTTGGCTTGGGGCCTGGTGCCTTGCTTATGCTTGGTGCTGATCTGATGAAAGGGTGCCTTTTGTGGCCCTTTGGATTGGGTATCATAAAGACAATGGACCAAGCGCAGGGTCCAGCCCAAGGCCTGCAGGTTTGACAGGATGTCCTGCACATCTTCCCCAAAGAGTTTGTATCTTCTGAAAGGGGCATTCAAGATTGGCTGCAGCATATCAGAGACAAAGCCAGAGATCCACAGCCAAGTATGACGCCTGAGACAGATGCTCATGGTGGCCGCCCTGGCAGAAGCATCAGTGGCATCACAGGCTGACTGTAAAAGATGCTTGCCCACATCTGCCCTTGCCTGGAGAGACTTAAGTAACTCCTGCCTCTGGGTCCCCTCTGGAAGGGCCTCTGCAGTGGCCTTGACCAGTCTCCAGAAAGAGTTTGGGTATTTTATCACGTGATCAACATAGCTGAGAACCCCGATAGCCAGGGTGGCAGAGGCAAAAGTCCATTTGCCCATAAGATCCAGCTTTCTGGACTCCTTATCTAGAGGCAGAGAGCTAAGATGCTTGGGCCTTTTTGTCCTGTCATGAGCCACATTAATGACCACACAGTCGGTTTGCAGTTGCTCCCCAAAGAAGGGTTTCCCTGAGGGAGCCTGGTATAACTTATCAGCCTTCCTGAGCATAACCGGGATGTTGTTCAGCCTGTACCAGGCCGCCATGGTGGCATCCTTATAGGCATCTATAGCAGGAGGAATTATGATAGGTGGGAGTCTGGAAGTTCCAAGTACATAGATACATAGATACATAGACAGTGTCGGCAGATAAGGGCCTATGGTCTACCCAGTCTGCCCATTTGAGTTTGTAAGTTCAGTTTATGTTTTCCTAGAACTCTGTTGCCCCTTTCCCCTGACCTCCAGAATTCCTTTATGTCTATCTCATGATTGTTTCAGCCCCCACCACTTCCTCTAGCAGGGTATTCCATTTGTCCACCACCCGTTCTGTGAAGAAATTCTTCCTCACATTTCCTCTGAATCATCCTCCCTCCAACTTCATCCCATGCCCTCTATCCTGGAACATCTTTTTTTGCTTAAAAATAGTGTATTCCTGCACCCTGTTCCTCCCTGTAAGATACCTGTATGTCTCTATCATGTCCCCTCTCTCCCTCCTCTCTTCAAGGGAGTACATATTCAAGTTCCTTCAACCTGTTCTTATAGGACTTGTGATGCAATCCATGTACCATCTTTGTTGCCCTCCTCTGAACCTTCTCTACCCTATGTCCTTACGTAGGTAAGGTCTCCAGAACTGTACACTGTACTCCAGGTGGGGCCTCACTAGTGTCTTGTATATGACCTCCCTTTTCCTGCTGGTGATGCCCCTGCCTGTGCATCCCAGCATTCTATTTGCTTTATCTGCTGCCTTGTTACACTGTTTCTCTACCTTGAGGTCATCAGAGATGATAACCTCAAGATCCCTTTCCTGCTTGGTGCATGCTATATCCTCACCCCCCAACTGATATATTGTGCCAGGGTTTTTTGTGCCCCATATGCAGTATCTTGCACTTCTTTGCATTAAATTTCAACTGCCAAACCCCTGATCATTCTTCAAGTTTCTGCAGGTCCCTTCTCATTCTGTCTACACCCTCTGGTGTGTCTACTCTGTTACAGAGCTTTGTGTCATCAGTGAACAGTGAAATTCTGCGTTCTAGGTCCTGCACAATGTCACTGATGAAGATGTTGAATAGGACTGGTCCCAGCACTGATCCCTGTGGTACCCCACTGGTCACTCTTCCTTCTGTGGAGTGACAGCCATTTACCACCACCCTCTGTGTCCTGCTGCCCAGCCAGTTACCTACCCACCACACTACTGTCCTACCCACACCCATATTCCCTAGTTTGTGTAATAGTCTTCTATGTGGCACAGTGTCAAAGGCCTTGCTGAAGTCCAGATAGGCCATGTCCACTGCTCTCCCCTGATCCACCTCCCTAGTCACCCAGTCAAAAAATTCAACAAGGTTGGTCTGACATGACCTTCCCCTGGTGAAACCATGCTGCCTTGGATCCTGCAGTCCATTGACAACCAGATGTTCCACCAATCTCTCCTTCAGTAGTGCTTCCATGATCTTCTCCACTACCGAGGTGAGGCTGACTGGTCTGTAGTTCCCCACTTCCTCTTTGTTCCTACTTTTGTATAAAGAGACTACATCTGCTGTCCTCCAGTCTTTGGGTACCTCCCCTGTTTTCAGTAATCGGCTAAACAGGATAGCCAGAGGTTCAGCCACCACCTCTTTTAATTCTTTAAGGACCCCGGGGTGCACCCCATCTGGCTTCATTGCTTTATCAACTCTTATTACTTCCAGTTCCTTCAGAACCCTTTCTCGTGTAAAGGGACTTGTGTCCATTTCTGCACCATTCTCACCCCTTGTACTCCCTTCAGACCCATTATCCTCCTCTTCCTCAGTAAAGACTGAGCAGAAATACCTGTTCAATATGTCAGTTTTACTGTTGTCATCCTCCATGTAGCCCCCATCCTCCCCCTTCAGTCTCACTATCCCTCCCTTTGCCTTTCTTTTTTCCCTTATGTACCTGTAAAAGGTTTTGTCCCCTCTACCCACTGATTTTGCAATGTGCTCTGCTGTCTGAGCCTTGGCTTCCCTTACTGACCTCCCTGCCTCCCTTTGCTTTTCCTGGTATTCCCCTTCTGCCTGTGTCTTTTTGCATTGCCTGAATGCAATCTTTTTGGCTTTCACTCTCTTTGCTACCTCTTTGGAAAACCATAATGGTCTCCTCTTCCTTTTTCTTTTGCTAACCTGCTTAATGCATAATTATGTTGCTCTTGTAATCCCTGTTTTTAAATAGTGCCCACTGTTCCTCAACCCCTGATTCCTGACCCATTCCCCTTAATGCCTCTTTCAAGTATCTCCTCATTTTCCCAGAGTCTGCCCCCCTAAAATCCAGGATACGTGTTTTTGTGTGGTTTGGTTCTGCTCCTTCTGTGATTTCAAACCACAGTGACTGGCAGTCACTGTTCCCCAGGTGCTCCCCCACTGTTACCCCCATCGCACTGTCCCTGTTTGTGAGCACAAGGTCCAGTATTGCCTTCTGCTGAGTTGGTTCCATCACCTGTTGTTTGAGGAAGGCACCCTGAAGGGAGTTCAAGTACCCTGTAAGGATCCTCCTGTTCGCGTCCTGTTCCTCTGCCTCATAGCCCATGGCAGCCTGGAGCTGCCTCATAATGGCGATGAAAATACAGTCATCAAGGAGGACCTCTGGGTATAACTGGCAGAGTCCTCTTCCTGAAGGATACCGCAAAGGAAGAAGGGGCGGGACTGGCAGTGTTCTCATCCTCTTCATCCTCATCTCCTGGCAGTAAATCATGGTAGTACCCATCCTCGTCCCCGTGATCAAGGGTAGGGCTTGATGGCACTTGAGAATGATGGCAGGGCATCTACGGCAGCATAGAGGATAATGGCGTGGAGTGAGGGAGAGTAGGCCCTGGAGTAGAAGGCCTTTTCATCACCCAGCAGCATAGTCTTGACATCGATAAGAGGCACCATCAGAGTGGGTAGTAGTGGTAGCAGTGGGAGCTGGGCACCTGAAGCCAGCGCAGGGTTGGCTGCAGCAGGAAGATGGGCAACTGTGGACCCGATGATGGCAAAACAGGCTTGGGCATCAGTGGCAGGGGCACAGGCTGAGGGCCTGAAGGAAGGTCCAAGGGGGGGCACTGGAGAAGGCAGGACTCCAACCAACAATGAACCCACACCCACCTGGAACTGGGCACAAAGCTCCCTGATTGTTGGTCCACCAAAAAGAGGGTCAAAAACCTCATGGGATGAAAAGGCAGTGTGGACGAGAGCAGACCTGATACCAAGACCCCCACATCCAAAATGGAGAGATGGGGGCAGGGGAAAGGATGTGATTTGCAGCAAACGTCAATAACTGAGACGGTGAGGAAGATGACATGGACAGTGCCTTGAGTGGTAAGCAGGCCGGAGAGGAACAGACTCAGTGTTTGTCCTTCTCCCGGTGTCTGTGCTTCCTGGTTGTCTTGTCCCAGGGCTTAGAAGAGTGTGAACCCGAGGACAGTGCCGGAGAAGTAGACGAACATCTGGCCTGCAGCTACTTCTCCATAGCTCTAACTTGCTGTTCCAAGCAGGAATTTCTCAAGCTCTTTTTGGTAGCGTCTCTGAGTGGCTGGTTGAAACTGCAGCAGACCTCACAGGCTTTCACGTTGTGGTTCGGACCTAAATAATGGACACAGACAATATGGCTGTCCTTACTGCAGATTTTCCTGCCACACTCACAGAAGTGGAAGAGCTGAGAAGACATACACTAACAGAGTCAAATATCCCTTTGAAATAAAGTGATGTAAAAACTAGGGCGAGAAAAAGAAAATAGAAACAAAGTTCTGACAGTCGACTGAAGCAGGATGTCTCCGAGGAGTTCAACAGGCACTGATCAATGATGGGAAAAGAACTGAGGAGGGCACAGGGCTGCCCACATATATATGAGAAGTGATGTCATTAGGTGAAGTCAGCGTCATGGACAGCCTCAGTAGACTGCTAGCTAGAAAGTGTTCTGTGTGGCCTAGTGCCTGAAGGCTATAGTTCCAAAGGTGTTGCTTGCTGCAAGAGATATCTTCAAAGATCTGTTACATATCTATCCTATTATGTGGAGCAAGTGAACTGTCACAAATCTATGCTGTGGTGTGAAGCAAGAGAACTTTCACATAATCTATTATGTGAAACAGGAGAACATGCAGAAATGGGCAGACTGGGTGGGTCAAGTGGTCCTTATCTGCCATCAAAGTCTATGTTTCTATGTTTCTGAGTGACCCTGCTAGATGGAGCAAGAGAACCTTCACTGAGCAACCCAATGATATGGAGCAAGAGAACAGTCACACTGAGTGACCCAAGGGTGTAGATAAGGAGAAATGTCACATTGAGCATTCTCAGATTTGCAGCAGGAACACTGTCATACTGAACTACCCAATGATGTGCAGCAAGAAAACTGACCCACTGAGCTACCCTATGTGAACCAAAAGAACTGTCACCATGCAACCTAATCAGGTGCAGTCAGTAAAGCGTCACACTGAGCAAACTTACTATCTGGAGCAAGAACTGTCACACTGATGAACTCTACAGTGTGCAGAAAGAGAAATGTCCCTGAGGGATTCTATAATGTAAAGCAAGAGAACTATCACTGAACATTCTTGTAATATGAAGCAAGAGTAGTGGCACACTGAACTGCCCAACTAAGTGAAGCAAGACAAATGACCCACTGAGTGACCCAACAATGTGGAGCAAGAGAACAGCCACTGTGCAATCCTGCAGTGAGGAGCAGGGACACTGTCACTGAACAACTTGCCTACATGGAGCAAGAGAATTGCCACTGGGCAGTCCTATGTTGTGACTGAGAAAAAATTGCCCATGCGATCCTATGATATGGAGCAAGAAAGCTGTCACTGAGTGACCCAACAATGTAGAGCAAGAGAGTTGTCACTGGGAGACCCAACTATGTGAAGCATGAGAACTGTCACCGAACTACCCCCATCTGATACACCCCAGCATCCTTTTTGCCTTGCTATAGGCCTTGTTACACTGGCTTGATTGTTTAAAGGAGTCACTAATGATGGCTCTCTAGTCCTTTTCTTCTGCCGTAGTACTCAGTTTTACCCCTTCCATCCAGTACTCTGTCTTGGGGTTCATGTACCCTAGGTCCATCAGCTTACACTTTTTGGAGTTGAACTTCAGTTGCCAAACCTTAGACTACCCCTCTAGCCTTCAAAGATCCCTCTGCACTACCCCGGTCCCTTTGTCACTATCTACCCTATCACAGAGCTTCACGTCATCTGCAAAAACACACATCTTGTGCCAGATGCCTTCTCCAATGTCGCTAATGAACATACAGTTTTAAGGGTGACAGGACACAGGACAGATCCCTGTGGCACCACACTCATGACCTCCATCTCTTCCAATTTGACCCCAAGTACCTCCACCCTCTGGTGCCTGTCCTTCAATCAGTTTCCTACCCATCTAACTATGTTCCAACGTGCACTCAGATTCTTCAGTTCCTTCAGCAATCTTTCATGAGGCACTCAGTTGAAAGCCTTGCTGAAACAGAAGTAGAGCAAATTCACAGCATGGGCCTAATCTTCCACCCAGTCAAAGAAAACTATAAGGGTGGTGTGAGAAGACCTCCCTGACACAAACCCATGCTGTTTACTATCCTGTAGACTGTTGATCTCTAGATAGCCCTTGAGGTCCTCTTTGACTCTTTGACCAGTGTCTCCATCAGTTTGCTCACAAAAGAGATAAGGCTGGCAGGTCCATAACACCCCCGTTGATTCTTGTCCTCCCACCTTGAGGAGTCATGACTATGTTCGCTACCCTCTAGTTGCTTCCTAAAAGTGATTTTCCAGGTTTCTACAAAAATAAATTACTGTACGACTGACATCAGCAGGACTCAAATCTCACAAGCTTCCAAAAATAATTTAATTTTTGGTCATTTCATTGTTTATTACTAAAGACATCTGCATTAAAATAGTCTTTTTGGCCCACAGATTTCATCAGTTCCTGTTGCTTTTCCAAGTATTAATCCTTTGTATGTGACATCTGAATCATTTCCATGGCAACAAGTTATGATGTCAGAACCATGACAACAAGTTATGATGTCAGAAGCTGAGGAGGAGGATTTCATAGCAGGCATAAGTAATGTGAACAGATGAAGTCTAAGGAGACATGATCTTTTTTTTTAATGAAAATGCATTCAGTAATAAAAAAGATGGTCCTGGAATTCAAATTTGTTGGGGGGGGGGGTTATGTACCAGTCTTTCAACTGTCTTTCAGATGAGTCGTTAAACTGAGGTCCCATCTGCTTGTTCTGGTGGTAGTTCAGGTGGGTGTTAAAGATCCCATGGCACTTCTCGAAAAGAGCAGGGGAAGTTTCCCTGGTGTCCTGGCCAAATTTTCCCCATTCATTAAAAATATCACCAACAACGTGGTTCAAGGTCAGTTGGCATTCATCTGTATCCCCCTTCCCCAGGTTGTGCCTGAAAATAGGCAGAATCTGTCTAGTGCACTTACCCGGTCAATAAAAACTAAATAAATAAATGAGTTTTTTTTAATAAACTTGTCTTTTATTGAATTTTTACATCAAACAATAAGTTCATTACAGATATACCTTTGACCTTTTCCAAATACTCAAGGAACAGCAACTATCTACTATTGCATTACTTGGATTTTCTTACATTGTTACCGCCACACACTAAATTTAGGGGTGTGGTCAGTAAACCACAGACATGCTATCATCATGGCTACTACTGCTATTAATACAGTGTAAAGATGTTTTTTTCTGTATCTACCTACCCCTTGGGGTGTCAGGCCTAGGATAATGTTCTGTACTCCAAGATGGATTGGGGTATTGAGAATTTTAGAGATCTCACAGCCCACCTATTACATGTATGGGACAATGACCAGGCATTCCCAATAAACATGTAGGTGGTCTGCCTTCATTTCCTCCAACACTGTTCTGTATTGGTGGTGTGAAAGTCTTTTATTACTGTCAGGTCGGGAAGTAAGAAAAAATTACTCACAGTTGTAATATTGTTTCTTAGTGATACTCAGGTATTCAGAACTCTTGCAGTGTCCCTTTAAGATAGAGCTGCCCAGAGAGATGGAACATATGCAAATGATGGACTCTTTTGTGCATGCCACTTTTTCAAATGCTGCGTTCTACTAACTACCTTAGTTCTAAACCCCTCAGTATTCCTGGAAGACTGGAAAGACAGGCCCACAAGGACTAAGTGTTAATAATAATAATTATTGTAGGAACTCCCTTAACACCCAAAAAGGCCTCCAACTGGAGGGCATAACATATGAAAGGATACCCCTGAATGTCAGAATCACCTGAAAAAGGGGAAGAACAATAGTGAGCACAATCACAACATATATGCCAGAGTGTGGCACAGATGCCCTGAGAACACAGTGTTTTTAAGAGTGCAGAGGCTACTGGTTCTACAAGGGGAGGCAGGGTGGGGAGTTCTGAATACCTGAGAATCACTGGGAAGAAACAAAATTACTACAGTAAGTAATTTTTTCTTCTAACCCCAGTAATACTCAGGTATTCATAACTCTTGCAGACTAAAAAGCAGTACCTTTGGAGGTATGCACAGAATGTGCTCAGGAAACAGAGTCTGCATGACTGCTGTGCCAAATCTGGCATTACCTCTGGACTGAATATCCAGACTGTAATGCTTTGTAAAGGTGTGTGCTGTTTTTCAGGTAGCTGCTTTACAAATGTCCACTAAGGGAACATCCCTGGCAGCTGGTATGGTAGCAGCTGTGCTTCTTGTAGAATGGGCCCTCAACCCTGTTGGGGGCTCCTTTCCAGTCTTAGAGTAACAAACCTGGATATGTTTTACTATCTGGTGAGAAATTGACCTTTTTGATGTTGAGTTACCCTTTCCCACATCCTTATAGGTCAGGAACAGCTGTTTTCTGTCCTGCCTATGGACTTTATTGGCTGTCAAGTAGTTGCTAAGAGCTCTTTTGATATCCAGACTATAGAGTCTCCTTTCACCAGAACTAGAGTTCAGTGAAAAAGACAGGTAAGGTAATGGGTTGGTTCAGATGGAATTTAGAAACCACTTTAGGAAGAAACTTCCTATTTGTTCTCAGGACCACCTTGCCTCTGGATTGAAATGTAGTCCTGTTCAATGCAGAGAGACTGGAGCTCATTGATTCTTCTGGCAGAAATCATTACCACAAGGAAAACAGTTTTTCATGTGACATATTTCAAATGAGCTGAAGACATAGTCTCAAAAGGGGGACCCATGAGCACAATTATACACACATTTAGGTCCCATGCTGGCACCGGTTCCCTGTTGGGGAGGGGTGCAAATGGGCCAGGCCTTTAAAGAACTTTTTGAAGATAGGGTCTGAGGCCAGAGAAACATTCTGTCCAGCTGAAATGTAAGCAGATGCTGTGACCAGGTGGACCTTTAAGGTAGTGGACTGCAACCCCAGTGAATGCAAATAGGTAAGATAGTCCAGCACAGCTGGGACACCAGCCTGTGCTGGTATCATTCTTCTGGTTGAACACCAAATTGAAAACCTTTTCCATTTTGCAGCACAGGTTTTCTTGGTGGAGGGCTTCCTGTAACCCTTTAAAATGTCCAAGACACTTTCAGAAAGATGCAAGCCTGCATATTCTATGTTCTCAAAAGCCCTACTTTGAGCTGGAGTGACTTGAGGTTTGGGTACAGGAGCCTCCTCTGGTTGGAGGTTAGTAGATTGTGCCTCTGAGAAAGGTGTATTGGCTCAGCCACAGACATGAAGAATAGCAGACATTATCATGGCTGCCTGGCCCAGTCTGGTGCTATCAAGATCATTGATGCTGACTGGGACCTAAGCTTGAGCAATGCTCTCTACACCAGAAAGAAGGAAGGAAGGAAAAGCATACAGGTGCTTCCCTGACCAATTCTGAACCAGACCATCCAGGGGGATTGTTCCCCAATCTGGTGGTCTGCAATAGTACTGTGGCAGGTGGTGGTTCTGGTGGGACACGAACAAGTCTGCCTCTGGGATGCTCCACCTCCTGAAGATCACTTACACCACCTGACTGTTCAAGGCCCATTCATGCTGGGCCTGGTTGATTTGACTCAGTGTATCTGCCAAGGTATTGTCCTTGCCTGGCAGATGAATAGCCTGCAGGGAAACCCCCATGGAGTATGATAGACTCCATATTTTCATGAATTCTGTGCAGGGACAGCTTGACCTTGTCCCTCCCTGCTTGTTTATGTAGTACATTGTGGTGGTATTGTCTGTTCTGACCTGTTACTGTACCACCTTTCCCTGATCTTAGCTCCAGCAGGTTTATGTACAGGAGTGACTCTGCACTTGACCATGTGCATTGGGTGGTGTGAACCCCTAGATGAGCGCCCCACCCTAGTATAGATGCATTGTTGTCAGAACAACTGATGGGGACTGTTGTTGAAAAGGAACCCCTTCCCTTAGGTTGGTTTCATCTTTCCACCATTGGAGGGCTTGTAACAATGTTTTTTGTTACTGGAATTAGTTTTGATAGAAAAGATCCTTTCTCTGATGGCAGTGTGTCCTGAGGTGAACTTGAATGTCCCTCATCTGGAACCTGGATTCCAGGACTGTGCCAGTGGCAGCTACCATGTAGCTCAGTAGCTGAAGAAACTGTCTTGCAGTTCTTGGCTTATTCAAGTTGAACAAATCTATCAGTGGAATGCTTCCTGCCCTGTCCAGAGGCAGGTAGGCCATGCCTTGCAGGGTATTTAGCTCTGCTCCAATGAACCCAGGAACCCTAGGGACTCCAGAGCCCCTGAGTGAGTTGCAGATGCTCCCTCACTTGTTAGGGTGATTTTCCAACCACCAGCCAGTCATCTAGGTATGGGAAAACTGTGACACTTTGTCTTCGAAGGTGTGCCACAACAACTGCCAAGCACTTTGTGAACAGTCTTGGAGCTGAAGTGAGACCGACAAGCAGGGTTGAAAACTGGTAGTGACCTGATGTGAGTCTGAACCTGAGGTATTTTCTGTGAGACTCCCTTATGTGGATGTGGAAATAGGCATCTTTTAGGTCCAGTGATGCCAACCAGTCCCCTTTTTGGAGTGGTGGCAGAATTAATGCTAAGGTCACCATTTTGAACTTTGGCTTTGCCAGATGGCTGTTTAGTGCCCTGAAGTCTAAAGTAGGCCACCACTCCCCATTTTTCTTTGTGGTAAGGAAGTATCTTTTTCCAGGAGTTTTCTCTCTACATTTGTAGCTGGTTTGAAAACTTTTGTTGCTGGAAGGAGTGTGAAACTCAGAGACAATCCCTGACTCACTACATCCAGAACCCACTTGTCTGTGGTAATTGTTTGCCAAGACTGGAAAAAGTGAGTCAGCCTGCCTCCTACAGGTAGTGGGGAGGCACCTGGGGAGACACATCAGGGTGCCTGCTTTGTTTGAGGCTGGGCCTGGGACTGGGAACCATGCCTGGAACCCCTTATGCCCCTGACCATGAGGCACCCTACTGTGGGTACTGCTGATACTGAGGTGCAGCCATGGCCTGATAAAAAAGGGCTTGCTGTGAAATGGTCTGCTTCTGCCTCCCCTTCCATAGGTTTTAGTGGATGCGGAAGCCCTTTCTTTTGCAGAATTACTTCTGTAGGTGGTTTTGTATTCATTCACCTTTTTCATGTAAGCCTCTGTCTTTTCTCTAGAGAGGGAATTACCCTCAACTGGGAAATCCATAGCTTTGGTTTGGGTATCCTGAGTGAGGTTTGTGGCTAGCAGCCAGGTAAACCTCCTCTGAACCACTGTATTTGCCATCCATCTGGCAGAAGTGTCATTAGAGTCAGCAGCCATTTCAGACTGGTATTTGGCTGCTTCCAAACCATATTTAGCTGTTTCAGCTAGATCATCTGACAGGGGAGTCTGGGCCTTGACTGCCATAGCAAGGACAGACTGCCATAGTGACTTTTGTTACTGAGCAGCATAGGCTTGAAAGTTTGCCTGCCTGATGCTGAAATCTTTGTCAAGAGGATGGGATGCCAGGGGTAACTTTGCCTTGTCACAGGCTACCACTTGTACCACTCCTTGGTGGACAGGGTGGGAGAATAAAAATTCAGCTCCTTCCCTGTCCAGCTGATATTTCTTTTCCAGTCTCTTATCAAGAGGGGGGAACAGAGCTTGGCATTTGTAAAATCTTGCTTGAATAATTTATTTACAGGAAGGAGAAGCATTTTAGTGGGTGTCCAAGTATTCAGCTTTCTCCTCATCCTCAATCACGTCACTGGTGGTGATGCTCACAAATGTGAAGTGTGAGGAATAAACCTCAGATGCTCTGTGGGGAGAGCCAAACTCCTGTTCTGGGGAAACCTCAGGTTCAATAGGTTCCCCTTCCTTCATATTCTTCTTCTTAAATAATAGGAAGACTGAGTAGAGGAGACAAACTACTTTGCAGGGGTCTGCTGCTAAGAAGCAGACAGCTCTTGCAAGCCTGAATGACCTTAAAGGCCTGTACAATTTCTTCAGGAGTTGGAAGGCTTTGCCAGGTCTTTAGCTCTGTTATCTGTCCCAAAATGCTCTACCAGGATGGGTGAACTTGCCTACTCCTTCTATGCCCCCAAATTTTGGAACTCTCTCCCACTTGATTTAGGCATTCCAAATCCCTTCCCACTTTAAAGAAGGGTCTCTCCAATTACTTCACCTCTCTTGACATTTGTAAATGTCCCTAGCTTCACGAGTCATGCAAATCTACCATTGTCCTGCACTTACATTTTCCTGTGGCCTCTTGATTCCTTCCGTCCCCACTCTTCCTCAGCTGCAGCTACGCACTTTGTTCCCTGTCTCTGCCTGGGAATTGTCTCCTTGCTGACTTACCAACAGCACTGTCATGTTTTGTACATTATTAACAGTAAATTGTGCCTTTTTGTCTGTTTTGTTCCTATTACACTGTGTGATATGTACCTCCTCTATGTACTATGTAACTTGCACCTCTGTATAACTATTTGGATTCTCCTATTATAAAACACTGTATATGTATTTGTTTTTACCTGTTTCTTGATTTGTACTCTCCCGGGTCATGCCTGATAATAGGCAGTTCTATCTAGTGCACTTGCCGGGTTACCAAAAGCAAATAAATAAATAGCAGGCACAGAAGTCCCTGAATGCTGTCCAGCAGCGGGTTCTGTGTGCTTAGTTTTCTTTGATTTCTTTGAGGGCACTGGGGAGTCACATGGTTAGGCAAGCCTCTTAGGAACTGCTTGTATACCTGTCTCAGGGGTAGCAGTTACAGTAGTTGTTGTGGTTTCACCCAAAGTAATTTAGGGTGACGGATGGTCAGAGCTGGAGGGACCCTTAAGTGGTGGTAATTTTCTCTTTAGCCTTATCCAGGCATTTTTCAATAGTTTTCTCAGGACATGTATGCAGATTTCACTCTGCTTTAAATGTTCATATCTTATCAAAATTTCACCATACTCAATGCATGGTTTGAAACCGGGATCACCAGTTTTTCTTCTCGTTTTTTCTGACGTTCTCAATATAAAACCAATAAAAGTTGCAATGGCTAAAAATGTTTAAATTTAAAGTTTATTTAGCAGTTGCGGTCGGTTCCAGAACTGATGAGGAACCGATCGGAAACCGGGAACTCAGGTAAAAGTGAACCGAGGCCATCGGTTCAGAAACTGGTATTAGCAGTTCTTAAAACAAGTTAAATTAATAAAATTAAACATAACTAACAGAATTTTTTAGTCAGAAAACTCCAATAAATATAAATTAAACCTCTGTTTACCCCCGGTTATACCAAACCGGGAGAAACCAAGAAAACTTACAATTTAAACACTAAAACTATTGTTTAACTTAAAATTACAAGTAAAAGGCAGCAAATGAAATGCAAAGAATACTTATATATATAGTTTATAAGATTTCTCACGACAGAACAAGATGATGAAAAGAGTGTCTCCAAGCACCTAGTCTTGACAGGTGGAGAGAGAAATCTGAGGGGTTTAGAGCTAAGGCAGTTTGTAGAAGGCAGCATTTGAAATAGTGGCATGTGCAAAAGATTCCATCAACTGCATTTAGAAAATGGGCAAAGACCATTCTCTCTTCTGATTGGCCAAGACACTTATTTAGGTGGGCATCTATCAGACAATAGATGCCCACCAAATAAAAAGTGCCAGCCCAAACCTGCCCCATGTCCAGCAGAGAATCATTGTGCCCAGACTGCTTCCTCATTGGCTGAAGTACTGGGCATACATTTTCAAATTGCTGCCATTTTTTTCATCAGTTACCGAGTGAGTGTGTCCCCCAGTCTGTCAAGAGACCAGTTCCCTGCACTCAGAAAAACGGTCACACTACCAAAGAAAAAAATAGCAACATTAAAACTAAAGTTTTTTCCCCACTTTTTATTATGTTAGTAACCTGACCCGACTCTCTGGCCCTGCCATTACTCCCGACTCCATCGCCTGCCTGCTTTCTCAATTGCAGCTAGCCGGCAGCATGACTCCATCTCTGGGACGATTTGACAAAACTCCCACTGCTGTTCTACCCTACAACAATACTTCCTCCTGATTGTGACCAACTTTGGAAGATCCGAAAGTCTGTCCCTTCAACAGCTAGAAACCCCTCCCGCCTTGATCAGTGCTGCTGAATTAATGCTGCCGCTGCCACATGTACAGTACACCCTGCTCTACCAAGTGCAGCTAGCCAGCAGCGCATTCCATCTCCGCATGCATTTTACGTAAAGTCCTGCTCCTATGTTACCTAATTGCACCGGAAAGCCTACTCAGTACTACAGAACACCAGAGAATCCTAAAATAAATAAAAAATACTGAGTTCACAGTTGTGGCAAACCGCTTCTCTTTGATTTTTTCTGTTACCTCACCTTACTGATCTCATGCCATTTTACTTTCTGTCCTGCCATCACGGGGGGGGGTGGCGGTCACCGTGGTTTGGGAAAGACAAGCACAACTACAACAGAAATTAACTAAGTGGGCGGCTGGGGGTGGGGGAACAGTTCAACAAGTGAGAGAATGCAAACTATTAACTGAAAACCATGACTCCTGCTGACGAGATACAATTGGAATCACCCTTGTTCAATTAAAAATTACTGTGTCAGTCTTCAAGGTGAAAAAAAAATGTTAGCCCACTGGCATGCTCTACACTTACTGTTTTTGCATGGCAGGGATCATGCAAAGTTAAAAAAGGGACAGGAAGCTCAGAAATATTTCTGTTAATGCATTGGGGGGGATACAAGAGATAGGCTCTATGGAGAGGAGAACAACAGGAGATGGAACAACTCAGGGACTACTTTACAAGAAAAAGACTTTAATTTCATGCTTACTCCTTTTATATTTTTATTTTTAAATCCCATATAAAATGCCACAGGTAGCCCATTTTCTAAAAGCGCAATAATACCCTCCAGGGTGGGCATTGGGCAATACGGACCTTCCAGGCTGAGGCGCCTCCACCCGCGTGTGTCGGGCCTCATTACGCCCCTGGACGGTCCAGTATTGCCCAATACCGCCCACCCTGTCGGATATTATTGCTTACATGTTCCATCTCTCTGGGCAGATCTATCTTAAAGGGACACTGCAAGAGTTCTGAATACCTGAGTATTACTTGAGTTAGAAAAATGATTACTTCCTACCTAAATAACTACTAGCTGTTACTCCTGGCAGTTTTGTGTGTGCCCTCCCAGATCTCCTCCCAATGTATGTCTGTTAAGGCTGTGATTAAATATGCTACCCATTTGTCCCGTATACGGGTTGGCCTGCTGTTTGCCTAAAGCCTTTGCAAAACTGGAAAATGAGAAGCTGCTTAACACAACAGATCTAGAGCACAGTGCCATAAAACATGCACACATCCCCATACTGTCTATCCTTATGCTGTACCAGGTGGCAGTACAGCCATGAAGGACATGAAAGCATGTAGTGTCACTAACATTCCTTAGCCCATCATTATTTGCTTCACTACTGTCCTACACTATTTTTTATTTAGTATGCGTTTACCTTTTTATCCGACCAGCCTCCACTGGTCCAGACACCCTCTCCTAGTCCCATCACCCCCTTCTTCATGACTTATCTCATCTTCAGTCCACCCTGATTTGCACCCTCAGGGCGGGGCCATCGGGGGTGGACCCTTGCCCCCAACAGAGACTAGGTAGGTGCAAGTGCAGAGAGACGTGGTCGGTGGTGTGGGGCCTGCAGTGAGAGGTGGACATCCTCCTGCAGTGGTCAGGGTTTTTCCAGGTGTTCTGTTTCCCGACCTCTACAATGCCAAACTCCTGGCACATGCACACACAATATGTGCCTGTGCATTGCAGCACATCAAAGTCCTCCCACCCAGTTACTCAGCTCCGACTGCACCGACAACTGCGATCACCCAGGTGGCAGTAATGCAGCAAGTCCAAACATCCTCCCTCCCCACGGTGGAGGGCATCCCCTGGGATGCTCCACTCACCTTCCCTGGCTGACTCTCCAACAACCCAGGCTCATTCCCGAACCTCGGTCTTCAGCGTTACAAGCACCAGCACTACTGTCCATTAATTTCCCTAAATATGCTACAGCTGTAAACAAGGGTAGGACTTACGGTCAGACTGGATGGGCCTAGCGGTCCTTATCTGCTGACAATTTCTATGTTTCTATGTTACTACTACACTGGCAGACCAGCCACCGTCACACACTTCTGCAGCACAACCTCAGCTACCTCTTTAGCCTCTTTATCCACTTTACTCTGTACATATTCTGTACAGTCGTGCACCTAGCATGTAAATAATATAGTACTCATTTAAATAATTGAAGTAATACTGTAAAATCATGTTGCTATGTTTTTGTATTTATTTTGCCTTCTGAACGTCTTGTAACAAACTGTTTTTAGCCATAATTGTTGCCTTTGTTTTCTCACTCCTGTACTTGTCTCTCCCCCAAGTCGCACCTGGAAACGAGTCTCAGCTCAGTGTGCCCTTCTGGGTTATCAACTTTAACATAAATAAATAAAAGTATAGCGGCTTGTAAGATAGCTCCTTTTTAATTAATTCACTTTTCCATTTTCCTCATTTACCCCATTTCTTTTTCTTATTTTGTTCTTTCAACTGAGATTTTTAATACCTCCTGCCTCATCATACCTGCAGGCTATTTCTATCTATCACCAGCTCCATCCCTTCCATTAATCCCACAACTTCCTCAGTCACCCATGGTTCCTCCCTCTATGATAAGGGGGTTCAGGACCATCTGCCCTGGCCCAGATCTATATCCAGTTGTGGGCAGCAGGGCTGCATGCTGTGGAGCCCTGACATATTGGCAGCCCTCAAGCTTGCAAACAGAGTATAGGCAGCTCAGGACCACACAATGGAGCCAATATGTAAAAATCAAACACAGCAAACGTGTCAGGGCAACATGAAACATTGACAGCTTTTTTTATCTGAGGGGGTGCTATTTGTTTGTTCATCAAATAATTTTTTTTTTATAGTTTTCTAGCATTGGAGTTTTTTATGTTGTGTTTTGATGTGTAGCTGTATTTTTTCTTACGCTGCTGTGTTAGCCCTCAGGCTTGGTGGGGACTGGAATTTTCTTACCTTGTTTTCTCCCCAAGTCCTCCCTCCTACTCTTGATGTGGGCACGGTTGTGGACGTACAGCCTCTGCAGAGGAAGTAGGCTGCATGGCCAGACTGCAGGGGTCACTGTAGGACCAGAACCCATCTCCAGCCAGCTGAAGCACACTATTGAGCGGCAGCTGCCAGTTTGACCTGCCTCCTGATGTGAGTGACCCAAGTCTGTTCCCGAACCCAAGATTTATTGCTGGTGGGCCAATGGGAGTGGCCCATTTTTCCCTATTTCAATAATTGGGGCAGAGCTCAAAGTTCATGTCTATGCCATTCCTTTGTCAGCCAGCAGAGGGAAAGAGAGTGAACAGTCCAAGCACACCACAGATGTGCTCAGCGGGTTCAGTTGTGCTAGCGTATAATCCAAAGGGGAGCCAGGCCTAGCGATGTACATAATCACTCAAACACAGACACACACACAGAGAGCCCAAAGAAAGTCAATTTCCATAAAGTAAGTGCAATCTGAAGCCAGTTTAGGCTTCATTTCAAGTAACTGACTCCAGTACTGCATGGTGCTTAAAATGGAAGGTAAGCAAAGTTGGAGGAGAAGCCAGGCAAGGGCCCAGGAAGGTCTCGGGTATGGTTTCCAGGCCACTAGGGCACGGAGTAATTGAGGGAGGATGGTAGGGTGCAATGGGTGTGGGACAGCCATGGTTTGGGATACTGCATGGTGGCTGGGGGGGCTGCTTGGTGTGTAGGCAGCTTACGCAGATAAGTGAGGAGGTGAGGTGGTCAAGATGGGCACTAGGCAGGGTAGAGGAGAGGGGAATGGGAGAGGATTGGAGGAGGTACAAAGGGTGCATCAGCTGGGTGAGGGGTGTAAAAGAGAACATAGGTGGGTCTGCAGGGGATTTGGCAACAGGGGTAGGAAAAGATGTGAGAAGAAGGGGAGAGGATTGGAAGAGGTCCAAAGGGGGCACCAGCAGAGCAACAAGAGAAAAGGAGAATGCAGAGAAGGCCGCAGGGGACTTAGAAACAGGTATGAAAAAGGGGGGAAGAGTCAGGGAGAGTGGCAAGTTTTCAGATCAAAAAGAGCAATTCAAGCACAGGTAGGCAATGGACAGGTAACAGGAGGGGGCGCATCAGACAGCAGGCTGCAAAGTGAGGGTTCAGAGCAGGAAAACAGATTTGCACCATTGGCAACCCAATAAGAAGATGTGAGGCAGGAGAGCGGCTGTGGGGTCTCCACAGGGGTAGAAGGTGGGGCTAAGGTAATTGAAGGTTCTGGAGAAAGGGAGATGGGGGATGCACCTTCCGGGGGAACCTCAAGGAAGCTCTCCAAATGGAGCAAGGGGGGGAAAAACACACTCAAAAGGGGGACACACCCCACAGAAGGAACAGAGAGGGAGCCTAAAATAAGCTCAAGATGAGAGAGGATCGGCAGTGGGGGGAAGGAGGAGGGTAACCGTTCACAGAGGGAATCAGACAATAAAGGAACAGGGCAAGCAAAAAAGGAAGGGATAGTATTTGCAAAAAGTGAGGCAAGGATGAGAAGGAGCAGTGGTGACTCTGGATGGGGTGGAAAGGGGGATGTAGTCCAGGGTGAGAGCAGAACACAGGGGAAGGAGTTGAACAAAGGGGAAATGGAGAACGGGGGGCTTGCGGGATGCAAGGAAATGGGTGTAAGCTGGAAAACAAAAAATACAAGCAAAAGGACAGGAGTAGCAGGCTCTTGATCATAGGGGACTTAATAATAAAAGGAATCGGATGGGGTGGAAAGGCAGATAGGAGCAAAGGAGTTTGGGTAAAGTCCATGACAGGAATGACGGCACACAAGATAATACACAATGTGCCATCATGGGGCAAACAGCAAGATGGGAGGACTCACTTGGTGATACACCCGGGCACCAATCATCTGGAGAGGAATAGTCTAAAGGAGGTGCAGGCAAGATTCAGGGAGTTAGTCAGGTTTTGCAGTAGTACAGAGTTCCAGTCTATTGCTTTCTCAGAGATGCTGCCTGTGCCATGAGCAAACACATCAAGAAAGCAGAGGATTGAGGAATTCAATAAATGGCTGGTGGGTTGGTGTAAGCAGATGGTACTTGGGATGGTGGGGGACTGGAGATCAACATGGGAAGACGAGAGCCTATTTGCTCAGGACAGACTGCACCTGAACAAGGAAGGTTCGGCAGTACTAAAGAGTAAATTAGAGGACTTTATTGAAAGAACTTATAATTTAAACTGAATTTGGGGGGGGGGGGCTAGACAAAGCCAACTCAAGGAGGTGGGAGATATGGGAGGCATCAAACCTCTCCCCCCCCCAGGAAGAAGATCAAGGGCTCAAAAAAAACATAACCAAGGGACGAGAAGAGCGAGAGGGCGGGGTTACATAGCGAAAAGGATTAGTAACAAATGCCAGGAGCCTGGGAAACAAAATGGTAGACTTGGAGGCCATCATGGAGATGAGGGTCTGGACATAGCAGTAGTGAGACCTGGTGGACAGAACATCATTCATGGGAGACTGTGATCCCGGGCTACAGACTGCTTAGAAGGGACAGAACTGGAAAAAAGTGGGGGTGGCAGTGTACATCAAGGACGACATTAGTGCAGTAGAAGGGCAGGAGGAGGCAGGGGAGACAGAGGTCCTGTGGGTGACACTGTATAAATGGACCTGAGAATCATTGAGGCTGGAGGTGTTATACAGAGGTGGCAGGGGCGATCGGGGAATGGAAAAAGGCCTTCAGAAAATACAAGAAGACACAGAGGAAGGAGGAGAGGGAGGTTTACAGGGAGAAGCTGAAGGTAGCAGGGCAGAAGATAAGGAGGGCCAAAGCTGACATGGAAGAGAAAATTGCTAGGCTGCCCAAGAGGGTGGCTAAAGCATTTGTTTAGGTATGAAGGGGAAAGGAGGAAGGTGATGCAGGGGATAGTTCGGTTGAGAGGGGAGGAGGGACTACAACTGGAGGGGGACTTTGAGAAAGCAGAGGTGCTAAATAACTACTTCTGCTCAGTATTCACAGAGGAGGAGTGGGGGTAGGGGACCTGAGTTGAGAGGTAGGGTTAGGGAAGACAAAAAAGTGGATACCAGCATGTTCAGTGAAGACAGGGTAAGGGAGGAACTAGACAGGATGAAAGTAGACAAGGCCATGTGGCTGGATGGTTGCACCCGATGGTACTCTGAGAACTGATGGAGGAGTTGGCAGTCCCACTAATGAGGCTGTTTAACTTGTCCCTGGATACAGGGTGTGTGCCTAGCGACTGGAGGATGGCGAATATGGTGCCACTCCACAAGGGGAGTCAGTAAGGCGGTGGCACAGAATGACCTCACCTCAGTGGTGGTTAGCCTCACCTCAGTGGTGGGCAAGATGATGGAAGTACTGATAAAAGAAAGGGTGGTAGACTACCTGGTGGTCAGTGGCCTGCGGGATGATAGGCAGCATGGCTTCACAAATGGGAGGTTATGTCAGACGAACCTGACAGAGTTCTTTAATTGGGTAACGTAGGTGGTTGATCAGGAAGGGGCAATGGATGTAGCCTATCTGGACTTCAGTAAGGCCTTCGACACTGTCCCTCACAGAAGGCTAACAAATAAGATGGAAAGCTTAGGGGTGGGACAGAAAATAAGTAGGTGAGTGGAAAACTGGTTGACAGGCAGAAGACATGGGGTGGTGGTGAATGGAGTACACTCCAGGGTGAGGGAGTGATGAGTGGGGTGTCCCAGGGGTTGGTACTGGGACCTCTTCTTTTTAATATCTATCAGTGATATAGCAGATGGGCTCGGGTGCCTATTTGCTGATGATATGAATATCTGCAATAGGGTGGACACCCCACGGGGGTGGAGTCCATGAGGAAGGATCTGAAGGTTCTGAAATGGTGGTTGGAACTGGCAGCTGAAATTCAATGCCAAAAAATGTGCTGTGATGCACATGGGGCATAAAAACCCTCAAGCCACTTACAATCTAGGAGGGGAGGAAATAAAGGCTTCAGAGCTGAAGAGGGATCTAGGGACTGTAATATCAAGCAACCTGTAGGTAGGTAACCAATGCAGCAAAGCAGTAGGGAAGGCAAATGGAATGTTGGCAAGCATCGGGAGGGCATAACTAGCAGAAGGATGGAGGTACTCATGCCTCTTTATAAAGCCATGGTGAGGCCGCACCTGGAGTACGGGGTCCAGTTCTGGAGGTCAAACCTATGTAAGGATATAGATGGGATAGAGAGGGTACAGAGAAGGGCAATCAAGATGGTGCACGGCATGCAGGGGAAGACTTATGAGCAGAGGTGGAAGGAAATGGACCTGTACCCATTGGAGACTAGAAAGGAGACAGGGGAACATGATTGAAACTTTTAAGTACATGAAGGGGATCAACAAGGTGAGGGGGGAGCTTATTTAAAAGGAAGGAGGAGGCTAAGACTAGAGGCCATAATCTAAGAGTAGAAGGAGGAAGATATAAAGATAATGTGAGTGGGCGTTTCTTCACAGAGAGGGTGGTGGAGGCCTGGAATAGACTACCAGAGAAAGTGGTGGGGGCTGAAACGGTGGAGGGATTCAAGAGGGTATGGGACAGGCAGATGGGTCTGGTAGATGGGGGGATGAGGAGGGCCTGTGATATAGGCGATGAGTAAGGAGAGGGGAGGAATAGGGAAGACTCAGTGGGCCAGTGAGGACCTTTTCTGCCATCGGTTTTCTATGATTCTAAGACAATTGTTCATGTAGTGAAAAAAGGTCAAACTTACAAAACACAAGGAGGCCCAGCTGTCCTGGTCCTCTGTTCGTAATGAGCTTCATCAGCGGTCGGTTCAATGAGCAATGGAAACTGATTTCAAACTGCACTTACTTTGTGGATATTGTCTTTCTTGGGGATCTGTGTGCATATCCATGTTTGAGTGATCAGAAGCAAAGACCAAGTGGCCCAAAGCTTCCTTTCCTGGGAGCCAAGCAACTCACCTGCACGGCACACCTGGCCACCACCTGGCCCTAGAGTGGTACTGCAAAGCTCTTATGAGATAAATGTTGGGGCCACAACAGGTTACAGACACCGTAAGAACTCAAAAGAAAAATCCATATCTCTCTCTCTTTCTCTCTTCCTCTCCCTCCCTCTCTGTCTTTCTCTCTCTCTCTCTCTCTCTCTCTCTCTCTCTCTCCCCGACAACTTATGTAATACCTTTATTTTCCTCCAGGTTCTTGACCCGTTTGTCTAGGCTGCAGATGTCTTCTTCATTAACTTTTGTGGTATCCAATAGCATTGCCAACTGTGGATCATGCTCTTTGATCTTCTTAACCACTTTGTCTGGCATTTCTAACTGTGGGCACAGCCTTTCATATAGACCCTTACTGTTCTTGAAAAAGTCCTTGAGATTCTGGAGCTCTTGCAGGTGCTAGGAATTATTGAAAAATAACATTTAATTACATTTTATTAAACTTATATTTATTTATTTTTCAATGAAAAAACAATTACAAGAAACTCATGCAGAACATCACATTTGAGAAGGACACATCCAATGTAACAAGTTGTAATAAGTCCACTCAGTATGGTTTACAAATGTGAGGGGCATTTCAACAGTCAAATAGTGTCCATTAATTTCCCTCGATATGCTACAGCTCACAAGACTTTTGGAAGTTGTCTGAAAAAATATTCATTACAAGCATCATGTACACAACAACCAGTGTTGATGTGACCCAAAATAAAAACTAGGGAAACCATAACATTTAAAGCACTTGAAATACAAACTCTGCCACAATCCAGTACTGTGTGAGGCAGTATAGCATAGTGGCTAAGAGCCCTGAGCTGCAAACCTGAACTGGTTTTGAATCCCACAGGCACCACTTGCATACTGTGTGACTGTGAGCAAGTCACTTAACTTCTCTGTGCTCCCAGAACACACCTGGAAAACAAGACTCAGCACAGTATGCCTTTACTGGCCACAAATTGTAAAATAAATACTCCGGAATGAGTATTTTAAGTAGGTTACATTTTGAACCTAGCTGAAAATATGTACTTTGCAGCACAAACAGGTTAGAACCCTTATGTGTACAGTAAGGAGGTTTAAAAAACAAAACACACATCTTACAATCAACAAATGGCACAGAGCTTCTAGAAATCAATAAAAAAAAAATGTATAGCTCCCCAAAACCATGTAGATAACTACTAGGTTACTCTCTACAGAAAATTATTCAGAAACCTCTACTGTTGTACTACACCGTGGTTCTCCCCTTGCTACTGGAGTAAAGTCAGTGGCAGGCTAGGTGAAGGCCAGTCTGTAATTTGTGTGTGGGGTTTAACTGTGCAAGCTAACATTATTATACATTTGAGGTGATTTTTCACCAAAAATTAAAGAAAAAGCTCGACTAATTGCCCCGGGGATACCTGGGTAAAAGAGCTGCTTCTGAGAGCTGTAGATCACAGAACTGTCTGGCAGACTACAGCTCAGAGGCACCTGGGAGAATTAATTAATATTAATTAGTAAGCACTTCCATGACTTATTTGCCTGCTTATCTGATGCCATATCAGAACAACTTAACCCTAACTGTTTAGCTTGTGCATTACTAGATGCTGATGCTGTAGCAGTACCCCACCTCCATTCCTCTGGGAATCTAGTTTAACTATCTTTCCAGGTATTTGTTTAATCTGTCGCCCAGTCTTCGGGCTCCTAGCTGGTTAACGTGTAGTCCATCTGTGCTGTACAGATCCTTTGTTACTAAACAGTTCCCATTTATGAATAAAGTCATGACCGTCTTAAGCCACCTAATTTTGTAACCAATAATGTATCTTCTTTATTGATCTCGTTCTGCCTACCCCTGCTCTCTGAACTGGTAATATTTCAGATACCATTAACTTACAGTTTTTATTTTTCAGCAACATTCCACTTCTACAAAGTGGCTGAAAAACAGGTCTCAGGTAGTTAGACTGAATGGTGTTGATTCTGGCAGTAGGGAGGTGACCAGTGGAGTTCCCCAGGGATCTGTGCTGGGGCACACATTGTTCGACATATATGTAACTAGCATGAGCATTACAAAGGGTGGGTGGATTAGCAAATTTGTTGATGACACCAAAATAGGAATGAATCAACTAAATAGGTTACTGAATTACAAGAGGAACTAAATGAACTATATGAGGGGACAACAGTAAATAAAATGACTTTCAGCTTGGAAAAATGTGTAGTTATGCATTTCAGCAAGAAAAACAGCATGGCAAATTATAAGATTGGTGACCACACATTAAAAGTGACTCATAGTGAGAAAGACTTGGGGGTGTGGGTATCAAATGATCTCAGAGCCGATCTTCATTGTAATGAGACAGCTGCTAAATCTAACAGAATCTTGGAGTGTAGGATGAGGAATATTACTAGTTGGGATAGAAATGTGGTGTTGCCCATATGAGAGTTCTAGTGAGATCACATATGGATTATTATGGTCAGTAATGGTATCCATAAGATGTAAGTAACATTTCTGAACTTGAAAAGGTGCAGAGAAGAGCTACTAAATTAATAACTGGACTGAGGGATATGAACTACAAAGAGAGATTGGAGAACCTGGGATTGTTCTTATTAGAGAAAAGGAGGTTGAGAGGGGACTTGATAACAGTCTATAAGTCTGTACAGAATCCAGATCTAGGTTTAGATTTTAAGGCAAATACTTGGGATACCAGATGTCACAAGTCCCAGTTAAGTGGTAGACATTTTAGGACAACCAAAAGGAAGCACTGGTTCACAAAGAGGGTGGGGATGTACTGGAATTCACTACCAGAAGAGACTGTGACCAAAGATGTTTTTAAAAGCAGATTTGACAAGTACCTTCTGAGGCAGGATACGTTGGCACCATCTTTAAATAACAGCGGAAAGGCTTGATGGGATGTTGCTTCCTCCTGTCTGTATAAAGTACAATTATGTAAGAACTTACCTTAACAGTAGATCTTCAAGAAGAGCTCTTGCAGCAGGCTACACCATCAGGACTAAGCTTCCAGGCCCCAGAACCCCAAGGAAAACTTCTAGCTAGCAGTATACAGCGGGGGACCACCCCCTGAAGTTGTCCCTCCCCCATCAGCCAATGGTATAAAAGGGGCAGTCCCTAGCCCCATCTCAGTTCTCCCACCAGAGACCCGGCCTACATGAAGATGGAGAACCAGTGAGGTTCTACTAAACCTTAGGATAAGGAGAAGAAAAGACCAGGGGGAGGGAGGGAGGAAAAGTAACGGCTGCTGCAAGAGCTCTTCTCGAAGATCTACTGTTACAGTAAGTTCTTACATAACTGTACTATTTTACTTCGAGAGTGAGCTCTTGCAGCAGGCTTCACCATTAGGACCGGGTACCAAGCAGTCAAAGGATAAGCCCAGGTCAGACAGGGGAGGTAAAGAAGTCGGCAAAAACGCTCAAGAGAGGAGGCCTTGGAGGACAGATAGTCCAAAGCCAGACCTGCACTGAGAAGCAATGTCCAGACTGTAATGCTTGACAAAAGTATGGATGGAACTCCAGGTAGCAGCAGCACAGATGTCTGCTGCTGACACATTCTTCAGGGAAGCAAAGGAGGCAGCAACACCCTGGCAGAGTGGCCTTTAATCGCGCCTGGTAAAGGCTTGCCGTACTTTTGGTAACAATAAACAATACAGTTAACCAACCACTTAGATAAAGTCTTCTTAGAAACTGGAGCCCCTTCTGTCCTTGGGGCAAAAGAGACAAACAACTGGTCAGACTTTCTGATAGGGTAGGTGCAGTCCAAATAATAATGAAGCACCCTATGAATGCCCAGAGTGTGAAGCAGAGCTTCCCCTCGATTGGAATACTCTGGATAATAGACGGGTAAATGGATGTCCTGATTAAGTGTACACTCAGTCACCACTTTCGGCAGAAACTTAGAATTAGTTTGCAAGGACACCCTGTCCTTGTGGAAAACTAAATAAGGTTCTTTGCACATCAGAGCCTGAAGCTTGGAAATCCTTCAAGCAGAAGTAAGTAATGGCAACTGAAAACAACACTTTCCATGACAAAGTGCAGCTTGGAACTTGCGGCCTGTTCAAGGGAGGCAAAGTAAGCTTCTCCAAAATAAACAAAAGGCCCCATAGAGGGACAGGATCCCAGATGGGAGGTTTCGAGTGTATGATGCTCCCCAGAAAGGTGTGGGACAGATCCTATTGGGCAAGGGTCTTGCCATCTATGGGTGCATGATAGGCAGACACAGTGGAAAGACATATCTTTTTTTTTCAATGATCTATTTATGCTCCCTAGGCATACTGGGGGCTGGAACTCAATTCTGCACCACCCGTCCAGCAGCCCGACCGTCCCGACCATCCCCGAGACCTCCCAAGGATTACCCCCATGGTGGGGCCAGGAAAGGAGCTATCTCCCTCCACAATGCACAATCCAAATCAAGGGAGGCTATGACGGCGGACCGGCAGTATAGGGGCGGGACCTCATGGAGCCCACAGCCACCATTTTCCACTTTTCTGTGCCCCTTCTGGTATAAGGTGTAGTATGCGCATGTGAGCGCACACACACGTTATGCCTGCTGGCTGCTGCTCTCCCTGCCTGCATTGCCCCCAGCCCCCACTAGAGGATGATCAATGGGCAGGATGATGATCCATCCCTCCTTGAGAGAGGAGAGCAGCATACCTCTCAACTGTACCACATTACGAGGAACGTTCCTCATTTTACTTCACAAAAGCTCCCTGTTCCACATTGTGAGGGCATGTCCCACATTCAGTATTAACATTTTAAAGCAAAAATCTATAGTAAATGATACAACAATTATATTATTCAAGTAATAACAGACTTTCTGAACATAAATGTAAACATTTCAACAGTGTTCTGAGCTTCCTAGGTAAAGATTTGATTAAGTGTTCCACATTTTGCTCATTTGTTCCACATTTTGAGAGGCAATGTTCCATATTTGGGGGACAAAAGGTTAAGCGGTATGGAGAGCAGTCCTCTGAACGCTCGATCCTCTCTCGCCTCTGCTGACCCCTGATGGCCCAGGCTCGTTCCCGAACCCGGGTCACCGAGATACTCCAGGATGAAGTTCATGGACAGGTGAAATGATCAATGTAATGGGTGGAGGCCCACACACAGAACTGTTTCCACTTCATGACATAAGAAAGAATTACTCATCTTAGTAATGTTGTTTCTTCTATTGGAGTCTTGCTATATTATGACATATGCAGTGAGTCCCAACCTTCGAACTGCTCCGGAGGTGAAAGAGTTAACTTTCCATGCCAGACATGGAACGCTGAGCTCGAGCTCAGTTGAAACTCTGTCTGTTGTTCTTCAAACTCAAACCGTCAGATCTTTACGAGCTAAACTCACTGAGGTCCTGTGTGGAAGCTGTAAACCTACACTAGCCAACTGGCTACTAAACATAAGAACACATTTTTTGGTCCCAAAACAAAGACTCAAGTCAGGAGACCCAAAAAATGAAAAACACAACACCAAGTCACCCCACAAAAGGAGGGGTGAAAAACAACAAGGTGGGCACCTACTACGTGCCAACACTGCACTGCCCATCCACATCCCAAAAACAGAGGTTCTGAGAGGGGCAGGCAGGAGGGGAGGTAATAGTATAGCAAGACTCCAATAGAAGAAACAACATTACTAAGGTGAGTATTTTTTTCTTCAAACAACATGAAGTCTTGCTATATTATGACATATGCAGACTACAAAGCAGTACCTCCATAGAGGAGGGACAGAACCTACTTAGGAAATAGGCTCTGAAGCACAGCTGTGCCAAACCGAGCAACACTCCTAGCCTGGAGATCCAGGGAGTAATGCTAGGTAAAAGTATGAACTGTTTTCCAGGTAGCTGCTTGACATATCTCTAGAATAGGGATGTCCCTGGCAGCAGCCAGGGAAGCAGCTGAACCTCTGATAGAGTGAGCCTTCAGACCTGAGGGAGGAACCGTACCCAGTTTTTCATAGCAAAATTTGATACAAGAGACAATCCACCTGGCAATGGATCTTTTAGTGGCAGGTTTCCCTTTACCAACCTCACCATAAGTGAGGAACAGTTGGAGGGAGTCAAACCTGTGAACCTTGGTACGCTCTATGTAGTAACTAAGGGCTCTCTTCACAGCTAAGCTGTGCAGCCTCCTCTCGCCAGAGGAGAAATGGTCAGTGAAGTACACTGGAAGAGATATAGATTGATTAAGGTGGAAATCTGAAACCACCTTAGGCAAGAACTTCCTGTTAGTCCTGAGGACAACCTTATCTCTATGAAAGGAGATAAAATCATGCTCCACTGACAAAGCTTGTAATTCACTTATGCATCTGGCAGAAGTGATAGCTACCAGAAACACAGTCTTCCAAGTCAAGTACTTAAGCTCTGCTGAAGACAAAGGCTCAAAGGGAGGATGCATAAGCTGAGCAATGCAAACATTAAGGTCCCATGCAGGGGCAGGGTCCCTGAATGGAGGGCTGGTGTGAAGCAATCCCTTGAAAAACTTGGGGAATACAGGGTGAGCTGAAAGAGAAGAGGGCTTACCTGCTGAAATAAAAGCAGACACAGCTGCCAGACGCACCTTTAGGGTAGCTGGTCTCAGCCCCAAGGTATTTAAGTGGACCATATAATCCAGGACTGTGGGTAAATCAGCAGATTCTGGGGAAATATGCTTTCCAGAACACCATATGGAAAACCTCTTCCATTTGGAATTATAAGTAGCTCTGGTGGAAGGTTTTCTAGAAGCCTTCAGGATATCCATTACACCTTGGGAGAGGTGTAAACCAGCAAACTCTAACTCTTCAAGAGCCAGGCCTTGAGATTGAGAGATTTGAGGTTCGGGTACCAAACCCTCCCCTGAGCACAGGTTAACAGGTTGTGATTCCTGGGAAGACACAGGGGAGGATGGACTGCTAAGGACAGTAGAAGTGGATACCAGGGTTGTCTGGGCCAATCTGGAGCAATCAGGATCATCCTGCAGGGTTGAGATCTGATTTTGACTAGCACTTTGAACAGAAGAGGAAGGGGAGAAAGCATAGAGAAACTTCCCTTCCCAATTGAGAACTAAGGCATCCAGAGGGACTAAGCCCAACACTGGGGGCCTGCAGCAAAAAAGGGGAAGTTGGTGATTGTCTGGGGCTGCAAAAAGAGCTATCTGCGGGGTGCCCGATCTGGCAAATACCACCTCCAGGACCAGGGGTCCAGTGACCATTCGTGATGGCCCTGGGAAATCCTGCTGAGAGCATCTGCCAGGACATTGTCCTTGCCTGGGAGGTGAACTGCCATAAGGGAGGTGTTCAGGGAATAAGCCAGAGACCACAACTTCATTGCTTCGGTGCACAAGGCCATAGACCGAGTGCCCCCTTGCTTGTTGATGTACCACATTGTGGTGGTGTTGTCTGTTATGACCTGTACAACTTTGTTCTGAACAGGTTTGTAAAAAGCTTGAAGTGCTAGAAAAACTGCTCTGAGTTCCAACAGATTGATGTGGAGCAGAGATTCCTGAGGGGAACACAACCCCTGGGTAGTGAGGTCACCCATGTGAGCTCCCCACCCCAAGAGGGATGCATCTGTAGTAAGGATTAAGGAGTGAGACTGAGTGACAAAAGGAACCCCTTGTCTCAGATTGCTCTGATCCTGCCACCACTGAAGGGCCTGGATCAGGGTTCGAGTCACTGGGATCAATTTGGTTAGAAGGTATTTCCTTTGAGACCAAAAGGCTCTCAAATGGAACTGAATGTCCCTCATCTGAAATCTTGCTCCTGCACTGCTGTAGAAGCAGCCATGTGCCCCAGGAGCTGTAGAAATGCCTTGCTGGTCGAGAGACCTGCAGGGTGAATGAGGAGGCCAGAGACCAGGGTCCTTGCCCTGTCCAAAGGAAGGAAGGCTCTGGCTTTCTCTGTGTTCAGTTCTGCGCCTATGAAGGTGAGGAGCTGGACAGGCTCTAGAACTGACTTTGAAAGATTCAGAAGGAAACCTAGAAGTGAGCAGCTGCTGAGTCATCTGTAAGTGTAACGTGACTTGGTCTGGGGACTGGCCCACTATGAGCCAGTCATCCAAGTAAGGGAAGATGGCAATTGTTTGCCTTCTTAGAGAAGCAACTGCTACTGCCAGGCATTTTGTGAATACCCTTGGAGCAGAGGTGAGACCAAAGGGCATTGCTCTGAACTGGTAATGGCCTGAAGGCAGCTCGAACCTAAGGTACTTTCGATGGGAGCTTCTGATGAGAATATGGAAGTAGGCATCCTTGAAGTCCAGGGATGCTAGCCAGTCCCCTGGCCTTAGAGAGGGTAGAATAATTCCCAGAGTCACCATTTTGAATTTTGGTTTTAAAAGGTGCTTGTTTAAGTATCTGAGAGCCAGGATGGGCCGCCATTCTCCTGTCTTTTTTGGGGTAAGGAAGTACCTGGAGTACAACCCTTTGCCCTGGTGTAGGGGTGGAACCCTTTCCACAGCTCTGAGAGCCAGAAGGGAAGAGATCTCTGCCTCTAGGGCAAATGCCTCTGGTGGATTTGCAGGAGGAAAGGATCTGGTTCTCATCTTTGGAAACTTTTTGAAGCTGAGAACCAGTCCCTGGCTTACTACTTCCAGGACCCATTTGTCTGATGTCAGAGACTCCCAGTCCTGGACAAAGTAAGCCAGCCTGCCCCCTACAGGTAGTTGAGAATCGGCCCTGGCAACCCCATCAGGGTGCCTGCTTGTCAGGGGCTTTGGGCTGAGGGGTGGAAACAGGCCTGCTGGCACCCCTTCTGCCTCTCCCTCCAAAGAACCCCCTCTGGACATAAGCAGAAGAGGAGGCCTGGGCTTGGTAAAAGGCCATGAAAAGGCCTGCCGCTGCCCCTTGGAAGCTGCCTCTGAGGAGTGGCCTGCCTTTCCTTGGCCTGTGCACTCCTATAGGTGGTCTTATACTCATCCATTTTCTTCACGTAATTCTCTGTCTGCTCCCCAAACAGGGAATTACCCACAACAGAAAAATCCATGGCCTTAGTCTGAGTATCCTGTGACAGGCTAGTACATCTGAGCCAAGCCATTCTGCAAGTGCCACAGATGTAGCCATGACTCTTGATGACACATCATTTGAGTCCACTGCAGCATGGAATTGCACCTTGGATGCCTCAATACCATCAGCAGCCACCTGCTCCAGCTCCTTGGCAAGCTGGCCAGGGACCTGTTTTGATAGAGCCATAACAGTATCCCATCTGGATTTCTGATATCTAGCAACATAAGCCATATAATTTGCCTGTCTGAGTCCCAAGGATGCTGCCATGTACTGTTTCTTTGCCATGGCATCAATCCTCTTAGAGTCCTTGTCCAGGGGGTGTGAAGCCAAGAGGATATTTGCCTTGTCACAGGCTGCAGCCTGCACTACCCCTACATGGCTGCATTGTTGTGAAAGGAACTCCGTATCAGAGCCTGACAATGTCTACCTCTTGTCCATTCTCTTATGCACAGGAGGTATAGTGTGAGGAGTTTTTAAAATTTTAAAAGTCTGTTTCCCAAAAGATTTTGCAAGGGAATAGACAGTCTCCTAGACTCTGGGATATCCATCATTTCCACATAGTCAGGCTCCTCTTGATCATCCACAGCTTCCTCCATAGGGAGCTGGAGGGTTTCAGCCACTTTTTTATAAAACATAAAATGAGAGGGGGACTCAGAAAGCCTAGGAGGAGATACTCCTGAAGGTCTGTCTGGGGAGATGTCTGGGTCAATGGGCACATCCAGACTTTCAAATCCACATTCACTCTCCTCATACTCCTCTTCCCCCTCCTCCGGTTCGTAATATTCCTCTAAATCATAATCTTGAACCGGTGGAACCAGCCGAACCGGACGCTTACCTGATGGTGCCGGTTCAGTCGGAACCAGGGAAAGCGACTGGACAATTTTAATCGCTTTGGCTATATCTTCAGCGGTTGGAGAGGAAAGTTTTGGCTCCACACCAGCTGATTTCCTAGTCCTTTTTGCTGGAACCGACCCCTCAGAGTCGGCTCTCCTTTGCCGAGGAAGTCTCGCCTGGTCTGAGGGTATTTCCTCTGGTTCGGGTTGGAACCGAACCGCTGGCCATCTGGGTCAGCGGACATTTTAATATTTCCCTTTCCCTGAGCCTACCAACTCTTTATCCAGGGTAGCTGCAGGAAAATTTTTACAAATCTGGCAGTCTGCATTGAGGTAGTCAAACCCCAGACAGTAAACACAGGTGGTGTGGGGGTCAGCCTTGGCAAAGACTTCCCCACACACACTGCAGTGCTGAAACCCAGTGGGCCCGGTTTTCTTTTAGGTTTCTCAGACATAGTGTCAGTCCTAGCCAAACTTACCCGTTTATGGCAATCCGCCAGGCAAGACCCTCTTATCGGTTCCCAACCGTGTCACGGGTCGTGGAAAAAAACGTAATAAAATCCGTTTTTTTTAGAACCGATAAGAACCGGTAACCACACTCTAAATCACAGATTAAGATATTTTAAACAACCTGATCGGTTCAAACCAAACTGATAAACAGTTTACAAGTTCCACACAGAAGAGAATTAATGTAAACCTATCTTGTACTCACAAATACCACAGACAGAGCTTGAACCGACTGGTTGCGGTTTAAATTCAGTCGAAAACTGAGAAAAACAATACTTTAACCGACAAAATGAACCGAGCAGAAGGAGAAATCTCCCGGAGCGACTGTTCAGTGAGGCGGAGTAAAGAATCTGATGGTTTGAGTTTGAAGAACAACAGACAGAGTTTCAACTGAGCTCGAGCTCAGCGTTCCATGCCTGGCATGGAAAGTTAACTCTTTCACCTCCGGAGCAGTTCGAAGGTTGGGACTCACTGCATATGTCATAATATAGCAAGACTTCATGTTGTTTGAAGTGGCTCTCGCAGAAGGCTTCCTGGCAGCCACTAAGATGTCGGCCACCCTGGGAGAAATCTAAAAACGGGCCCTAGCTAGGTCTGCAGGAGCAATGCATGCAGGTGCAGGTGCAGAGACCTGAGGTCCGGATGTACCAGAGTGCTGTGCTCCTGGGAGAACAAGTGCAAGGACAGGGGCAGAGGAATTGGAGGCTCTACTGCCAATTGCTGGAGCAGAGAGAACCAGATCTATCAAGACCAAAAAGGAAGCAATCAAGATCATGTCCATCCCCTCTGACTGCAACTTGAGTAGGACCCTCTGCAGCAGTGGAAAGGGAGGGAAGGCATACAGAAATCTCCCTGTCCAGCAGAGGAACAATGCATCTCACCACAAAACACCAGGCCCTGGATCTAGCGAGCAGAAACTGGGCAGTTTGGCGTTGAGCGGGGACACAAAGAGGTCCGGCTTGGGGTGCCCCCACCTTTTGAAGAGATCCTCAGCTACAGACTGCAGGAGTTCCCACTTGTGGGCCCTGGACAGAGATCTGCTTAGGTTGTCAGCCAAGGTGTTTTGGATGCCTAAAACATGAACGGCAGTGAGTTCTAGGCTGTGTTCTACTGCCCAGAACCAGACTCTCATGGCCTCCCTGCAGAGGGGGTATGAATGAGTCCCCCCCTGCTTGTTGATATGAAATACCAAGGACGTACTGTCCATCTGGATCAGTAGAGAACCCGGGAGAAGATCCAGCTACAATGCCTGCAGAGCGTAAAGGATTGCCCTAATCTCCAACACACTGAAGTGGAGATTCTGTTCCACAGGAAACCAAGTCTCCTGTGTTTGGCATCTGAAATTAGCTCCCCATCGGAGACCCAAAGTATCTGTTTTCAGGATCTGCTGAGGGGTATCTCTCCAGAAAGAAGCCCCTTTCTCCAAATTGGAGGGATCCAGCCACCATGCCAGGGTCTGGCACACTGCTCTTGAGACTCACAGGCTGCTCTAGATTGTCTGTGCATTGGTCCCATTGGACTCGCAGAGTCCACTGGGGCACCTTTATGTGAAACCTTGCCAAGGGAACAGTCGCAATGACAGCTGCCATGTGACCGAGAAACCTTAGGAGGGCTCTGGCCGGAACCTCATGAGATGTAAAGATCTCCCAAGCTAGAGTTTGGAGCCAAGCTGCCCTGTTGGAAGGAAGGAAATTTTCCCTTGAATGGTGTCCAAGACTGCCCCTATGTACTGCAGTCCTTGGCTGGGTCATGGGGAGGATTTCGGGAGGTTCAGAGTTATCCCCAGGTTCCAGAACAACATAAAGGGGTCTTCCATGGTTTGCAGCAGCCCGGTCCCATGTGGGAGCTGACAGGAGCCAGTCATCTAGGTAAGGGAAGACGTAATGACTCTTTCTCCTGAGTGCCACAGCCACCACTGCCAGGCACTTGGTGAAGACACAGGGAGCTGAGGACAGGCTGAAGGGCAGAGCTCAGAACTGATAGTGACTTCCTTGAAAGGTGAAGCGTAGGAACCTTCTGTGGGATGGCAAGACCAAGATATGCAGATACACATCTTGCATGTCCAGGGTGCAAAGCTAATCCCCTACATGGAGCATGAGGAGCAGGCTGGGAGGGGTCACCATCCTGAAACTTTTGTACTCCACGTACTTTTTCAGGTGGTGGAAATCCAGGATGGGGCAAAGATCACCCATCTTCTTGGGGACCATGAAGAAAAAATTACTCACCTTAGTAATGTTGTTTCTTCTAATGGAGTCTTGCTATATTATGACATATGCAGTGAGTCCCAACCTTTGAACTGCTCCGGAGGTGAAAGAGTTAACTTTCCATGCCAGGCATGGAACGCTGAGCTCGAGCTCGGTTGAAAACTCTGTCTGTTGTTCTTCAAACTCAAACTGTCAGATCTTTATGAGCTAAACTCACTAAGGTCCTGTGTAGAAGCTGTAAACCTACACTAGCCAACTGGCTACTAAATATAATAACAAATTTTTGGTCCCAAAACAAAGACTCAAGTCAGGAGACCCAAAAATGAAAAACACAACACCAGTCACCCCAGAAAAGAGAGGGTGAAAAACAAGGTGGGCATCTACTAAGTCCAACCTGCACTGCCCACCCACATCCCAAAAACAGAGGTTCTGAGAAGGGCAGGCAGGGAGGTCATAATATAGCAAGACTCCATTAGAAGAAACAACATTACTAAGGTGAGTCATTTTTCTTCAAACAACATGAAGTCTTGATATATTATGACATATGCAGACTACACAGCAGTACCTACATGGAGGAGGGAAAGAACCTACTTATGAAATAAGCTCTGTAGCATAGCTGTGCCAAACCAAGCATCACTCCTAGCCTGGGCGTCCAGAGAGTAATGCTTGGTAAAAGTGTGAACTGTTTTCCAGGTAACTGCTTGACAAATCTCTAGAATGGGAATGTCCCTGGCAGTAGCCAGGGAAGCAGCTGTACCTCTGGTAGAATGAGCCCTCAGGCCTGAGGGAGGAACCGTACCCAGCTTTTCATAACAGAATTGGATACAAGAGACAATCCACCTGGCAATGGATCTTTTAGTGGCAGGTTTCCCTTTACCAACCTCACCATAAGTGAGGAACAGTTGGAGGGAGTCAAACCTGTGACCCTTGGTACGCTCAATATAGTAACTAAGGGCTCTCTTCACATCTAAGCTGTGCAGCCTCCTCTCGCCAGAGGAGGAATGGTCAGTGAAGTACACTGGAAGAGAAATAGATTGATTAAGGTGGAAATCTGAAACCACCTTAGGCAAGAACTTCCTGTTAGTCCTGAAGACCACCTTATCTCTATGAAAGGAGATAAAATCAGGCTCCAGTGACAAAGCTTGTAATTCACTTATGTGTCTGGCAGAAGTGATGGCTACCAGAAACACAGTCTTCCAAGTCAAATACTTGAGGTCTGCTGAAGACAAGGGCTCAAAGGGAGGTTGCATAAGCTGAGCAATGCAAACATTAAGATCCCAGGCAGGGGCAGGGTCCCTGAATGGAGGGTTGGTGTGAAGCAATCCCTTAAAAAACTTAGAGAATACAGGATGAGCTGAAAGACAAGAGGGTTTACCTGCTGAAATGAAAGCAGACACAGCTGCCAAATGCACCTTTAGGATAGCTGGTCTGAGCCCCAAAGTGTTCAAATAGACCATATAATCCAGGACTGTGGGTAAATCAGCAGATTCTGGGGAAATATGCTTCCCAGAGCACCATATGGAAAACCTCTTCCATTTGGAATTGTAAGTAGCCCTGGTGGAAGGCTTTCTAGAAGCCTTCAATATATCCATTACACCTTGGGAGAGGTGTAGATCAGCAAATTCTAACTCTTCAAGAGCCAGGCCTTGAGATTGAGAGATTTGAGGTTCGGGTACCAAACCCTTCCCTGAGCACAGGTTAACAGATTGTGATTCCTGGGAAGACGCAGGGGAAGATGGACTGCTAAGGACAGTAGGAGTGGATACCAGGGTTGCCTGGCCCAATCTGGAGCAATCAGAATCACTTTGCAGGATTGAGATCTGATTTTGACTAACACTTTGAACAGGAGAGGGAAGGGGGGGAAAGCATAGAGAAACTTTCCTTCCCAGTTGAGAACTAAGGCATCCAGAGGGACTGAACCCAACACTGGGGGCCTGCAGAAAAAAAGGGGAAGTTGGTGATTGTCTGGGGCTGCAAAAAGATCTATCTGCGAGTTGCCCCACCTGGCAAATATTACCTCCAGGACCAGGGATCCAGTGACCATTCGTGATGGCCCTGGGAAATCCTGCTAGAGCATCTGCCAGGACATTGTCCTTGCCTGGGAGGTGAACTGCCATAAGGGAGGTGTTCAGGGAATAAGCCAGAGACCACAACTTCATTGCTTCGGTGCACAAGGCCGTAGACCGAGTGCCTCCTTGCTTGTTGATGTACCACATCGTAGTGGTGTTGTCTGTTCTGACCTGTACAACTTTGTTCTGAACAGATTTGGAAAAAGCTTGAAGTGCTAGAAAACTGCTCTGAGCTCCAACAGGTTGATGTGGAGCAGAGATTCCTGAGGGAACCACAGTCCCTGTGAGTGAGTCGTCCATGTGAGCTCCCCACCCCAAGAGGATGCATCTGTAGTAAGGATTAAAGAGTGAGACTAAGTGACAAAGGAACCCCTGTCTCAGATTGCTCTGATCCTGCCACCATTGTAGGGCTTGGATCAGGGTTCGAGTCACTGGGATCAATTTGGTTAGAGGTCCTTTCTTTGAGACCAAAAGGCTCTCAAATGGAACTGGATGTCCCTCATCTGAAATCTGGCTCCTTGCACTACTGCTGTAGAAGCAGCCATGTGCCCTAGGAACTGTAGAAAATGCCTTGCTGGTCGAGAGACCTGCAGGGTGAATGAGGAGGCCAGAGAGACCAGGGTCCTTGCCCTGTCCAAAGGCAGGAAGGCTTTGGCTTCCTCTGTGTTCAGTTCTGCGCCTATGAAGGTGAGAAGCTGGACAGGTTCTAGAACTGACTTTGAAAGATTCAGAAGGAAACCTAGAGAGGTAAGCAGTTGCTGAGTTATCTGAAGATGTAACTTGACTTGGTCTGGAGACTGGCCTACTATGAGCCAGTCGTCCAGGTAAGGAAAGATGGCAATTTTTTGCCTTCTTAGGTGGGCAACTGCTACTGCCAGGCATTTTGTGAATACCCTTGGAGCAGAGGTGAGGCCAAAGGGCATTGCTCTGAACTGGTAATGGCCTGAAGGCAGCTCGAACCTGAGGTACTTTCGATGGGAGCTTCTGATGAGAATATGGAAGTAGGCATCCTTGAGGTCAAGGGACACTAGCCAGTCCCCTGGCCTTAGAGAGGGCAGAATAATTCCCAGAGTCACCATTTTGAATTTTGGTTTTAAAAGGTGCTTGTTTAAGTATCTGAGATCCAGGATGGGCCGCCATTCTCCTGTCTTTTTTGGGGTAAGGAAGTACCTGGAGTACAATCCTTTGCCCTGGTGTAGGGGTGGAAGAAAAAATTACTCACCTTAGTAATGTTCTTTCTTCTAATGGAGTCTTGCTATATTATAGACATTAGCAGTTTGTTCCAGGTCTAGAACTGCCCCGGAGTAAAATGGTTAAAACTATTCCAAAATAGAATTTTGGCACGAGAGCAGCTCTATCTGTGTCATTTCAAACTTGAACTGTCAGATCTTTATGAGCCAAACTCACTAAGGTCTGTGTGGAAGCTGTAACCTACACTAGCCAAATGGCTACCTAAATAATAACAACCATTGATGGTCCCAACACCCAAGACTCAAGTCAGGGGACCAGAAATACTAACACCATTCTAATAATATGAAAATGGAACATAAGTATAATAAAACACACACACACGCGTACACATACACACCCCCAAAGTCCCAAAGGGGACAAAATGCTAACAGGACATAAGTAGTGCCCACACTAAGTTGCCCGCACCCCACCAAGTAGAGGTTCTGAGAGGGGCAGGTTGGGGGGGAGGTCTATAATATAGCAAGACTCCATTAGAAGAAACAACATTACTAAGGTGAGTAATTTTTTCTTCAAACAACATGAAGTCTTGCTATATTATAGACATTAGCAGAATACACAGCAGTACCTCCATGGAGGAGGGGCAGAACCTACTTAGGAATAGGCTGTAAGAACAACTCAGTGCAAACCGAGCATCTCTCCTGGCCTGGACATCCAGGAGTAATGCTTGGTAAAAGTGTGTACCGCTTTCCAAGTAGCAGCCTGGCAAATCTCTAATAAAGGGATATCTCTGGCAGCAGCTAGAGACGCAGCTATACCCTGGTAGAATGAGCCCTCAAACCGGGGGCTCTGCCTACTTTCTCTGATAACAAAATTGGATACAAGAGACAATCCACCTGGCTATTGATCTCTTAGTGGCAGGTTTGCCTTTCCCAACTTCACCATAGGTAAGGAAAGTTGGAGGATTCGACCCTGTGACCTTTGGTACGCTCTATATAATAACTAAGAGCCTCTCTTAACATCCAGGTTGTGCAACCTCTCACCGAAGAGGAGTGATCAGTGAAAATACTGGAAGGAGATAGATTGATTAAGATGGAAATCTGAAACCACCTTAGGCAAAAACTTCCTATTAGTCCCTAGGACTACCTTATCCCTGTGGAAAGAAATAAAGTCAGTCTCCACTGACAAGGCTTGCAATTCACTTATGCGTCTGGCAGAAGTGATAGCCACTAGAAAAACAGTTTTCCAAGTTAGGTACTTAAGCTCTGCAGAAGACAGAGGTTCAAAAGGGGGTTGCATTAACTGGGCAATGCAAACATTAAGGTCCCAAGCAGGGGCCGGTTCCCGAAAGGGAGGATTAGTATGGAGTAATCCCTTAAAAAACTTGGAAAACACAGGATGAGAGGAAAGAGGGGATGACTTTCCTGCTGACACAAAAGCAGACACAGCTGCCAAATGAACTCTCAGGGTAGCTGGTCTGAGACCCAAGGAATTAAGATGTACCATGTAATCTAACAAAATGGGCAATTCAGCAGATTCTGGGAAATATTTTTCCCAGCACACCAAATGGAAAACCTTTCCATTTAGAACTATAAGTAGCTCTAGTGGAAGGCTTTCTGGAAGCCTTTAAGATCTCAAGAACACCCTGAGAGAGGTGTAAATCAGCAAACTCTAACTCCTCAAGAGCCAGGCCTTGAGGTTGAGGGATTGAGGTCCGATACCAAACCCTTCCCTGGGCACAAGTCAACAGATTGTGATTCCTGGGAGGCACAGGGGAAGATGGACTGTCAGAGACAGAAGGAGTGGGTACCAGGGCTGCCTGGCCCAATCCGGGGCAATTAGAATCACCCTGCAAGGCTGAGATCTGATTTTGACTAGTACTTTGAATAGGAGAGGAAAGGGGGAAGCATAGGAACTTCCTCCCAATCCAGAGGAAGGGCATCCAGGGAACTGAGCCCAGCACTGGAGGCCTGCAACAGAACAGAGAAAGTCTGTGATTGTCTGGGGCTGCAAAAGATCTATCTGAGGATGCCCCACCTGGCAAAAACTATCCCCAGCACTTGAGGATCCAGGGACCATTCGTGATGGCCCTGGGAAATCCTGCTGAGGGCATCCGCTAGGACATTGTCCTTCCCTGGAAGATGAACTGCTATGAGGAAGTGTTCAGGGAATAGGCCAGAGACCACAACTTCATTGCCTCGGTGCACAGGCCAAGACCGAGTGCCCCTGTTGTTGATGTACCACATTGTTGTGGTGTTGTCTGTTCTGACTTGTATCACCTTGTCATGGACAGATGCAGAAAAGCTTGAAGAGCTAAAAGACAGCTTTGAGTTCCAGCAAATTGATGTGGAGCAGAGATTCCTGGGGGACCAAACTCCTGAGTGGAAAGGTCGCCCATGTGGGCTCCCAACCCAGAAGGGAAGCATCTGTAGTGAGAGTCGTCATGAGAAGGGAAATGAAGGGGACCCCGCTCTTAAATTGCTCTGATCCTGCCACCACTGGAGAGCTAGGATCAGGGTTCGAGTCACTGGGACCAACTTGGAAAGGGGTCTCTTCTCTGAGACCAAAAGGTTCTCAAGTGAAACTGAATGTCTCTCATCTGAAATCTGGCTCCCTGCACAACAGCTGTGGATGCAGCCATGTGCCCCAGGAGCTGCAGAAAGTGTCTTGCTGGTCAGAGACCTGCAGAGTGAAGGAAGAGGCCAGAACCACTAAATTCCTTACCCTTTCTGGGGAAGAAAGGCTCTGGCTAGCTTTGTGTCCAATTCTGCCCCTATAAAGGTGAGTACCTGGACTGGTTCCAGAACTGACTTTGGTAGGTTTCGAGAAAACCCAGGGAGGTGAGAAGCTGCTGGTGACCTGCAGGTGAGATTTACCTGTTCTGGGGACTGGCCTACAATGAGCCAGTCGTCTAGATAGGGAAAACAGCAATCTTCTGCCTCCTTAAGTGGGCCACTGCCACTGCTAGACACTTTGTGAATACCCTTGAGCAGAGGTGGGCAGGGCATTGCTCTGAACTGGTAATGACCTGAGGGCAGTTCGAATCTGAGGTACTTTCGATGGGATCTTCTGATTAGGACATGGAAATAAGCATCCTTGAGGTCCAGGGAGGTTAGCTAGTCCCCTGGGCTTAGGGAAGGTAAAATCATTGCCAGAGTTACCATTTTGAACTTTGGTTTCAAAAGATGCTTGTTCAGAAATCTGAGATCTAAAATGGGCCGCCATTCTCCTGTCTTTTTTGGGGTAAGGAAGTATCTGGAATACAGACCCCTGCCCTGATGCAGGGGAGGAACCCTTTCCACTGCTCTGAGAGCTAACAGGATGAGACCTCTGTTTCAGAGCGAGGTCTCTGAAGCACTTGCGGTAGAAAAGTCTGCTTCTCAACTTGGGAAACTTTTGAAGCTGAGAACCAGACCCTGGCTTACTACTTCCAGAACCCACTTGTCTGAGGTTAAAGCAGTCAATTCTGACTGAAGTAAGCCAGCCTGCCCCCACTGGTACAGGAGAATCGGCCTGGGCACCCCATCAGGGTGCTCTGTTTTCAGGAGCTTTAGGCTGGGTGGGAGCAGGTCTGCCCACCCTCATCTGCCTCTGCTCTGAAGAAGCCCCTCTGAGCATAGGCAGAGGAGGCCTGAGTCTGGTAGAAGGCCTGTGAAAGGCCTCACCTACCCTTGGGGGATGCCTTTGAGGAGTGGCTTGCCGCCTCCTTAGCCTGGGCACTCTTATAAGTAGTTCTATATTCATCCATCTTCTTCATGTAATTCTCTGTCTGCTCTCCAAACAGAGAATTTCCCCACAGGAAAATCCATAGCCTTAGTCTGGGTATCCTGTGACAAACTAGTACACCTGAGCCAGGCCAACCTACGAAAGCTACAGATGTGGCCATGACCCCAGAGGAAACATCATTAACATCCACAGCAGCATGAAACTGAACCTTAGAGGCTTCAATGCCATCAGCAGCCACCTTGTTCTAGTTCACTAGCCAGCTGGCCATGGGCCTGTTTGCCAATTGCCTAACAGTATCCCATCTAGATTTCTGATACCTAGCTACATAAGCCATATAATTTGCTTGCCTGAGTCCCAGAGAGGCTGCCATATACTGTTTTTCGCCATGGCATCAATCTTCCTGGAATCCTTGTCAGGAGGATGTGAAGCCAAGGAATATTAGCTTTATCACAGGCAGCAGCCTGAACTACTCCCAACATGACTGCATTGCTGAGAAAAGAATTATGTATCAGGGCCTGACAATGTATACCTTCTGTCCATCTTTTTATCTACAGGAGGCACAGAATTAGGAGCTTTAAAATTTTAATTGTTTGTTTCCTAAAGACTTATGTAAAGGAATAGACAATCTCCTAGACTCTGGAATATCCATCATTTCTACAAAATCAGGCTCTCTTGCTCATCCACAGCCTCTTCTAAAGGAAGCTGGAGGGTTTCAGCAACTTTTTTATAAAACATAAAATGAGATGGGGACTCAGACAGCATAGGGGGAGATTCTAAAGGTCTGTCTGGGGAGATGTCCGGTTCAATGGGCACACCAAGACCTTCCCAGCCACATTCATACTGTTCATAATCCTCCTCCCCCTCCTCTGGTTCATAAAATTCCTCAATATCATAATCCTGAACCACTGGGACCGGACGAACTGACCTTTTACCAGATAGTGGTGGTTCTGAGACAGTGACTGGACAATTTGTATGGCTTTTGCTATCTCTGCAGCAGTTGGAGAAGGAATTTTGGACTCCAGACCTGCTGATTTTCTTGTTTTCTTTACTGGAATTGGTTCCTCAGAACCAGCTTTTCTTTTGGCCGAGGAAGTCTGGCCCTGGTCAGAGGGCACTCCCTCTGGTTGGTTGGCACCGAACCGGCTGGCCATCCGGTCAGCGGACTTTGGCCTCTCGCTCCTGAGCCTGCCCAATCTTTTTCCAGGGTGGCTGCAGGGAAATTCTTACATACCTGGCAGTCTGACTGGAGGTGGTCAAACCTCAGACAATAAACACATGTGGTGTGTGGTCAACCTTGGCAAAGACTTCCCCACAAACATCACAGTGTTGAAACCCAGTGGGCCCGGTTTTTCTTTTGGGTTTCTCAGACATAATGCCAGCCTAACCAAAAACTTGCCCTTTTAACGGCAGTGCCAGGCAAGACACCCTTATCGGTTCCTAACCGTGTCATGGGTATTGGAAAAAAACGTAATAAATCTGTTTTTTTAGAATCGATAAGAACCGGGAACCACACTCTAAAATCGTAACTTTTAGTTTTAAATGAGTTTTAAACCCACTGATCGGTTCAAAACCGAACCGATAACTTACAAGTTCCACACAGACAAAACCTTCATTTACTTACGGTTACCACAGATAGAGCTTGAACCTGAACGGTTTTATGGTTAATAAAACTATTCTCGGTTAAATCCAACCGAGAAACACTTTTAAACCGAGAAATGAACCGAGCAGAAGAAGAAATCTGAGCGACTGTTCACTGAGGCGGAGTAAAGAATCTGACAGTTCAAGTTTGAAATGACACAGATAGAGCTGCTCTCGTGCCAAAATTCTATTTTGGAATGGTTTTAACCATTTCACTCCGGGGCAGTTCTAGAGCTGGAACAAACTGCTAATGTCTATAATATAGCAAGACTTCATGTTGTTTGAACCCTTTCCACGGCTCTGAGAGCCACGAGGGTAGAGACTTCTGCCTCTAGGGCAAGTGCCTCTGATGGATTTGCAGGTGGAAAGGATTTGGTTCTCATCTTTGGAAATTTTTTGAAGCTGAGAACCAGTCCCTGGCTTACTACTTCCAGGACCCACTTGTCTGATGTGAGAGACTTCCAGTCCTGGACAAAGTAAGCCAACCTGCCCCCTACAGGTAGTGGAGAATCAGCCCTGGCCACCCCATCAGGGTGCCTGCTTGGCAGGGGCTTTAGACTGAGGGGTAGAAGCAGGCCTGCTTGTACCCCGTCTGCCTCTAAAGAACCCCCTCTGGGCGTAAGCTGAAGAGGAGGCCTGGGCTTGGTAAAAAGGCCTATGAAAAGGCCTGCCCCTGCCCCTGGAAGGCTGCCTTTGAGGAGTGGCCTGCCTTTCCTTGACCTGTGCACTCCTATGGGTGGTCCTATACTCATCCATTTTCTTCATGTAATTCTCTGTCTGCTCCCCAAACACAGAATTACCCACAACATGAAAATCCATGGCCTTAGTCTGGGTATCCTGTGACAGGCTAGTACATCTGAGCCAAGCCATTCTGCGAAGTGCCACAGATGTAGCCATGACTCTTGATGACACATCATTACAGTCCACTACAGCATAGAATTGCACCTTAGATGCCTCAATACCATCAGCAGCCACCTGCTCCAGTTCCTTGGCAAGCTGGCCAGTGACCTGTTTTGCTAGAGCCATAACAGTATCCCATCTGGATTTCTGGTATCTAGCAACATAAGCCATATAATTTGCCTGTCTGAGTCCCAAGGATGCTGCCATGTACTGTTTCTTTGCCATGGCATCAATCCTCCTGGAGTCCTTGGCAGAGTGTGAGGCAAGGGAATATTTGCCTTGTCACAGGCTGCAGCCTGCACTACCCCAACATGGCTGCATTGTTGTGTAAGGAACTCCAGATCAGAGCCTATGTGTGTACCTTCTTGTCCATTCTCTTATCAACAGGAGGTATAATGTGAGGAGTTTTAGAATTTTTACTGTCTGTTTCCCAAAAGATTTATGCAAAGGAATAGACAGTCTCCTGGACTCTGGGATATCCATCATTTCCACATAGTCAGGTTCCTCTTGATCATTCACAGCTTCCTCCATAGGGAGCTGGAGGGTTTCAGCCACTTTTTTATAAAAAATAAAATGAGAAGGGGACGCAGAAAGCCTAGGAGGAGACACTCCTGAAGGTCTGTCTGGGGAAATGTCCAGTTCAATGGGCACATCCAGACTTTCAAATCCACATTCACTCTCCTCATACTCCTCTTCCCCCCCTCCGGTTCATAAAATTCCTCTAAATCATACTCTTGAACCGGTGGAACTGGTCGAACCATACGCCTACCTGATGGTGCCGGTTCGGTCGGAACCGGGGAAAGCGACTGGACAATTTTAATCGCTTTGGCTATTTCTTCAGCGGTTGGAGAGGAAAGTTTTGGCTCCACACCAGCTTATTTCCTTGTCCTTTTTGCTGGAACCGACTCCTCCGAGTCGGCTCTCCTTTTGCCCGAGGAAGTCTCGCCCTGGTCAGAGGGCACTCCCTCCGGTTGATTGGAACTGAACGAACACAATATCAGGTCAGCGGACTTTTGGCCTCCCTTTCCTGAGCTCACCAACTCTCTTATCCAGAGTAGCTGCAGGAAATTTTTTGCAAATCTGGCAGTCTGCATTGAGGTGGTCAAACCCCAGACAATAAGCACAGGTGGTGTGGGGGTCAGCCTTGGCAAAGGCTTCCCCACAGACACTGCAGTGTTGAAACTCAGTGGGCCCAGTTTTTCCTTTGGGTTTCTCAGACCTAGTGCCAGTCCTAACCAAACTTGCCCGTTTATGGCAATCCGCCAAGCAAGACCCTCTTATCGGTTCCCAACTGTGTCATGGGTCGTGGAAAAAACCGTAATGAAATCCGTTTTTTTTAGAACCTATAAGAACCGGTAACCACACTCTAAAAGACAGATTAATATAATTCAAAACAACCTGATCGGTTCAAACCGAACCAATAACTGTTTACAAGTTCCACACAGAAGAATTAAATGTAAAAGCTATCTAGTACTTACAAAACCACAGACAGAGCTTGAACCGACCAGTTGCGGTTTAAATTCGGTCAAAAAACCGAGAAAATAATACTTTAACTGACAAAATGAACCGAGCAGAAGGAGAAAATCTCCGGAGCGACTGTTCAGTGAGGCGGAGTAAAGAATCTGACAGTTTGAGTTTGAAGAACAACAGACAGAGTTTTCAACCGAGCTCGAGCTCAGCGTTCCATGCCTGGCATGGAAAGTTAATTCTTTCACCTCCGGAGCAGTTCGAAGGTTGGGACTCATTGCATATGTCATAATATAGCAAGACTTCATGTTGTTTGAAAGAATGGGAGTAAAAGTCCTTTCCCCTTTGGTTCAGAGGAATGGGCTCTATGGCCCGTTTGGACAGAAATGCCGGAATCTCTGCCTGGATCAAGTGTGGCGTGAGATAGAGAGTAATGGGAGGGAACAGGAGAGTTGTCCAGAGGAAATTCCAAGAACTCCAGAGCATGTCCTCTATCAATTGTAGGACCCACTGGTCTGAAGTGGTCTTGGTCCACCCCTTGAGGTAGAGGGAGAACCAATCCCCCCACCGTCTCCCCTAGGAGCTCCGCCGGTGGAAGGGGGGTTGGGCAAGGAGTTAGGTGGAGGCGCTGGGGGTTGGCAAGGAGACCTGGGAGGCCTTAGTGGTTCTAGGGTCTGAGGTTCCTGAAGGTTAGGAGAAGATCTTATGTTTAATGGTCCCTCTGGACTGCTGGGCCTTGGACTGTTGTCCCACCGGGTGACACAACTGCTGGCATCTGGAAGGAGGCAGCTCTGGCTTATACATTTTATGGACCTACTGGACCACCTTACCAGAATCCTAGAGGCCAATAATAATCTTTTCAGTGTCTTCCCCAAAAAGAACTGGTCTCTGGAAAGGTGCATCTAAGATGCCCTCCTGAAGGTCCTGGCAAAAGCCAGAGACTCTAAGCCAGGAATATCAGCAAAGACAAATGCTAGTGGTGATCACCCTGGTGGCAGCGTCTGCCGAATCAAAGGATGAGTGAAGTATGTGTTTACCCATGTCCACTCTAGACTGGAGTATGTCCAATAACTCAGATTTCTGAGGGGAATTTGGTTGAAACTTTGCCAATTCCAGAGCCTTCCTCCACAAGGAGTTCTGGTATTGGACCATATGTGCCAAAAAGTTGAGAGCGAATGGCACAGGTGGCCGAAGAGTAGACTTTATGGCCAAACTGGTCAATCTTCTTAGACTCCTTGTCTGGAGGTTGCGAACTAAGGTGTCTAGGCTGCTTGGTCCTACCATGAGCTGCAGTCAAGAGCATAGAGTCAGCCCTAGGTTGCTCCCCCAAATAAGGCTCATTCTTGGGAATCACTAAAGCAGAAGAGGGGTGCTTCCAAGCCAGCTTAGTAACATCCTGGAAAGGGGCCATCAGTGGAGGCGTGACCAGGGGCTTAGGGTCCTGCAGCCCTAGCACCTCTCTGAGTCCAGGTCCAGGTCCAGGTCCTCAGTATCCCACCTATTAAGGGACTGTATATGTCGCAATACGTCCATAAATGTGGGATCATCCAGGGGAGACCTTGGAGAACCAATATGGGTATCTGGATGAGGAGAAGGAGAGACATCCTCTCCTGACAACCTACAGGAAGAGGAAGAGCTCTGGCCGGAATCCTCTGAGGAGGGAGTATGGGAACAATGGGGCTGGGATCCGTGGGATCATCGTCGGCACCTGGAAGAGGACCTGGAAGAGAAGTGGCACCTTCGTCGGTGCCATCCTGGTGACACCTCATCTGAGGTATCAGGAGGAGGGATAGCCTTTATCGAGGTGGGGAGGGTTTCCTGGGTAGAGGGAGAGTAGGCTGCTTAGGTGGAGCCTGAAGCTGGTCCCACAAAGGAGCAGGTTCTGGGGTCAGGGGAGCTAAAAGTCCTCTTGGCAAAAGGTCCCCTTCAATGGAATTCCACCAGGAATTGAACAGGGCCACCACATCAGCCAAGGAAACTAGGGGGGCAATGGGAGGCCCGAGCACCAAGGGGGTTATGTTAGAGAGCCCTGGCATTGGATCCACAGGAGCGGGCAACCCTGTCATTAGGTCTGGAGCAGCAGGGTTAGTGGGCTGCGGCCCTGCAGGCGTCGGGTTATCCAGCGTCAAACCGGCGGTCATCAAGTCAGTCAGCACCAGATCAGGGGACACCGGGTTAGCTAGCATCCGGTCCTCGGTTGTCAGCTCAGGGGAAGCTGGAGGAGCCAGCGACTTCCGAGGAATGGGCAACGGCTGGGAGAGCAACGCCCGGTTTGACTCTGGTGACACCAGGGTCGAGGGGACAGGTGTCTGCTGACGGCGGTCCAGAGTACCGGCTGGCATCAGCTGAGGGTGCGCCCCCCCCCCCGGAGGGGAGCAACCTGAATGGAGCTCCTGCTCCTGGGGCCACCTATTGTCGTCGGACCCTGAGGCCCGATTCGACGATGCAGACACCCCAACCGGGCAGATGATGGGCTCCAAACTGGCGCACAAAGAAGAACCAGTTGACCCACCTGGCTTAGGCCCAGAGGTCTGGTTGTAAGGCCTAAGACTCAAGGGAGTGAGGGCCGAAGAAGGCCCATGCCCCAAAGACCCCCCGCTGGATGTCAGCACCAGGGTGGGAGGCTTCACCAACAGGCACCCAGAAGGCATGAGGGCTGCCGGGGGGGCAAAGTCCAACTTCCCATGGAAGGAGGAGGAACTGGAAGTGGCCAATCAATGTGGGGACCTGGAGCGGGAGTCTGATCAGGGCCTATCCTTGTCCCTGTCCCGGTACTTATGTTCCCCATTGCTTTTCTTCTCCTTATAGGCAGAAGAAGAGGAGGATATTCCGGAACTGGAGGAGAAGAGGAGCTTTGTCTGGAAGGGTTCCTCTGTATGGTGGCCAATTGCTTTTCCAGCAAGATGCTCCTCAGGGTCTTCAGGTGGCGGATCCTAGTCCTACGGTTGAAGATGAGACAGTGCTGGCAGGCCTCAGAGTTATGGTCAGGGCCCAGGCAGATGAGGCAGGCTGAATGGACGTCCTTTGACAGGATTTGCTTTACTGCAGCCACACTCAGATTTCCGCCAATTGGGTGATGAGGTTAGAGAAGAAGACATGCAGAGAAGAAGTCAAAAATATCACTATTTTAAGGAAAATAATAAAGCACAAGTAAACGCGAAAATGGCAGTCAACAGAGCAGAAGGTGTTTGTGGAGTCGATGTGCACGAGCCGACAGTGGGAAAAGAGCTGAGGTGGGGCTGGGGAACCACCCTTTTTATACAGTTGGTTGATCTCTGGGGCATGCTGACATCAGGGGGTGGTCCCCCGCTTTATACTGCTAGCTAGAAGTTTTCTGTGGGGTCCTGGCACCTGGCGGCTTAGTCCTAATGGTGTAGCCTGCTGCAAGAGCTCACCCTCAAAGTAAGATCTTGTGTTCCTGTTATGTTCTTATTACACAAAGGAATAAACTGCCTTCTATGGAGGGGTTCCCTTAGTTGTGGTCTGAGTGGCTGCCTTGGCCAGCACCTCTGCCGGTGACTGATTCTTAGGTCTGCTCCCTCCTCCTTTATTCAGATGCACCACCGTTAAAAATTATACGTTGCTGTGCAGCATAATGAGTTCTATCCGAAGCTGTCAAAACGCCATCACAGAATAAAAGTTTTATTTCTATTTTCCTGCTATTTAGTCCTTAGATCTGCAGAGCTCCTTTCTCATGCATCTTGTCAGCAGGCATGCTGAGCAGCACCCCAACAGTACTTCTTGATAAGAATGTTCTCAGTTATTACATTTTTTTTCTTTACCTTCTATTTTTTTTTTCTTCCAGGTGGGCCAGTCTCTCCTTCAGCACATCCACAAGCCCTGAGTCCCACGCCTGTTGGACCAGTTGCCACTGGACCCCAGATACCCACTGCCAGAGCCATCTATATAGAGGGTCCCAAACCTACCCCTCATGGTGGATAAACAAGCCAGGCGCAGAGCCCTCTAGAACTCTCCCAAGCAACGAGAGGGGAATAAGGTACTCAGAAGCTTCTTCTCCAAAACAGGAGAATAAGAATGTGGTAGCATTATCCACCTGTGTGTTACCAATTTTGTGTACCTATTCCCTACCCTTTTGTATCCTATCCCCACCCCACTAGAGCATGGTCTGAGCTAAGAGACTTTTAACAGCCAACCAGATGCAGAACATGGCCCACCACACACTAGCTTTCATTTGCCAATGTGGGGCTGGATGTATGATGCCTTTATGTCACATGTCAGTGTCCTGATCACAGCAGTAACAGGATTCCGCTATAACTGGAGTCACAGATTCAGCCCACATGGGGCAGGTGTGCACTGACAGGAGCAACAGACTCTACCTGAGGTAGACATCTTGAAGAGATGCTCAGCTCTTTCTCAGCTGCTTAACAGCACAAGCTCAGGACGTGAACTTGGGTTATTAGCACTGTGACAAAAGTTTGTCTTTTGCCCTAGGATAGCTGAATAATCTTTCATATTTGGCAACATATAACAAAAAGAAAATATATGCAACCTGATATTCTCAGTGTTACTTTCCATTTCATTTGTAGGACTGGAACAGCAGGATGTATGTGTCCTAACAAAACAAAGTCATAAAATCTTTGCAACAGTGAAGTGTAACTTTGTGTAATGTACCCAAATCACTGATCCAGGGACAGACATGATGTCTAGCACTCTCTGACTCAACAGAACCAACACTTCAGCGAAGAAGTTGTAAATGTGTGCTCTCTCATATGGTGAATGACATCATTGTTACAGAAGACTTTGTTAGAGGGCAGTCCAGTATTTTCCATTCAGTCTAGTCCAGAACTTGAGAGAGAACTGTTCACTACATTTTCAATCAAACTGTTTAACCTCTTGTGTAACAAGTTGTCTATCCTCTTATCTTCTTTGTGCCCAAATAAATAGCCTTTATTTGTGTGAGAAAGATATGAGTGTGCCTTCTTTGCATCTCCAAAATGCAGAGAACATTCATGCATCTATAACGAGACATACAGATAATCCAGTGTCAGTGCTCAGCGACAAGGTGAAAGGTGTACTCAGTGTAAGTTCTTAGCTGCAATTACACAGAGACTGTGCGCAGTCAGGAAACAGTAAAAAAGAAGGGATATGCCAAGCTTAGGGTGAGTGACCTACAAGAGAAGAACATCACAAGCCATGCAGTAAGCAAATGACCCCAATTCCAGTTTTTAAGTCTTATAATTACTTAGTAGTCACAGTTTCTTTCTTTTTGTTAAACTACTAGCTGAGCTGCAGTGACATCCGACAACTCTCTTGTCAAAGTGGTAAAGAACCTCCCTAACTCCCCCCTCTAAGCCCCTGACAAACCCTACCCCTCTTCAGTACCCATGCAATGCCCCTGCTGCAGCTCCACCTCCCACCCACCTGAAAACCAACATTCCTTCCCTTCCCCCGATTCCCTACCTTCAGATCTTCCATTGTTCTCTTACTGTGATTTCTTAATCTTCCAAAGTTGTGCCAAGGGCCAGTCCCTATCCTATCCTTACACCATTAACCCAACTCTTCTCTCCACTTCTCCACATCCTGAAGGGCTGGGATTTGGCCTCTCTTCTCTCCCACCTTCACCCTCTCTTCTGTTCTTCTGAAGCCTATTCCCCCTCTCTGCCTACAACCTGCTTCCCTCCTATCATACTCTACCTCTTGCTGCCACAACCTGCTCCCTTCCTGTCATGCTTGACCCCTGCCTTGTGCAGGCAGGGTCCTCAGTATACTGGAGGTGTCAGGCCCCAGCAGACCTTTCTCCTCCTACCTCTTCCTTCGCCTCCTCCTTCCATCCCCTTCCACCTCCCCCTGCTTCTCTGCCTACCGACATACCTACCTCTCACCTTCCCTTCTTCCCCTTATGTAGCCCTAGCTATGGCTGACCCCTAATCTCTAATGCACTTGTAGTTAACTTGCACTTCTGTTATACCTTAGCCAACCTGTTCTGCTTGTGTTTACTCCTCACTAACTTCCCTAGATCAAACTACAGCAATTCTATTCAGCCATTTTCTAGCTACACAGTTATGTGTCATTTAGTGTATGTCTAAATGTTATTTTGTGTTGTTGTATCTATCTAGTCCAAAAGTGTTGGGGTAGTATCTAACTAGTTCAAAACTGTTAGCATCCCACTATTTCATTACTCCTTTACAGTCTGCTCAAATTATTTGAATGTCATCTACTGTAAATGTATATTGTGTACCAAATCTCTGTAAACTATCCTCATGTTCCCGTATCCCCCAGGTCACACCGGGAGATGAGCAACTTGTTGCTCAGCATGCCTTCCTGGTGAAACATTTTAATAAATAAATAAAAGCAGTTTCAGTTAAAATGCAACATACTGTACCTGAAACAAGTATGAAATGGCAGCACATTGTGAGGGGCAAGTCAGAGAAGTTCCAGATATAAGTGCTATGTCATAGAACACATGAACATATGAAGCAGCCAACAGAATTAGGCCTTCTGGTCTATCTAGTCTGCTCGATGCACAGGGTTTACAGCTCAGGCTCTTGTCCCCACTCCCACCTCTCTGACATTTTCATCCACTACCTTCTCCCCTCCCATGACAATTACCCTTCCCCTGTATCTGTCCCAGCCCCTCTTGAAGCTAACCACTGTCCTCGCTGAGATCACCTCCCTCTTAACCCCCCCCCCCATTAAGGCTGTGTCCCCTTACAATTCTGTTGTCACTTAGCCTGAAGAGACACTCCTTGTTCACCTTACTGATCCCTTTCAAGTACTTGAAGGTCTCAATCATGTCTCCCCTCTTCCTTCTGTCCTCCAGTGAGTACATGTTTTGGGTCCCCAGTCTCTCCTCATCCGAACTACCTTGCTGCCCCACAGTCATCTTCATAGCTCTCCTTTGGACATTCTCTGTTAGGTTGATATCCTTTTTGAGGTGAGAACATCAGAACTACACTGCATACTCCAGATGCGGCCTCACCAGTGATCTATACAAGGTAGAATCACCTCCAGTCTCCTACTGCTGACCCCCCTTGCTTTGCACCCCAACATCCTGTTTGCCCTTGCCACTGCCTTCCTACATTGCGCAGAATGCTTTCAGTCACTGGATATCATCACACTCCTAGGTCTTTCTCCTTCATAGTGGGAGATACCCAGACCCCTCCCAGGTAGTACTCTGCCCTGGGGTTTCTGGTTCCAATGTGCATGACCTTGTACTTTTTGGCATTGAAGCCCAGCTGCCAGATCCTGGACCACCTCTCAAGTTTTCTTAGGTCTTCCTTAAGGTACTGTATCCCCGCTGCTGTGTCCACCCTCCCACAGAGCCTGGTGTCATCTGCAAATGGGCACATTTTGGCCCTGATGCCGTCTCCAATGCCATTAATGAACACACTGAACAATACTGGACCCAGCACTGAGCCCTGTAGGAATCCACTTGTGACCGCCCTGGTACCAGACAACTTTCCTCCCACTATCATTTTTTGTGACCTGTTCCCTAGCCAGTTTTCCACCCACTCAACCATCTTTTCTCCTACTCCGAGGTCTGTCAATTTCCTGATCAACCTCTTGTGTGGTACAGAGTCAAAGGCCTTGATGAAATCCAGGTAGATTTTAAAGGATGTCCACTGTCTTGCCCCATCCATGTTTTTGGCGACCCAGTCAAAGAAGTCGATAAGATTCATTTGACAAGACCTCCCCACCATAAATCCATGCTGTCTTGCATCCTGGAGGACATGTCTCTCCAGGTGCTCTATCAATCTTTCCTTCAGTATTGTCTCCATAATCGTGCATACTAACGAAGTGAGACTGACCAGTCTGTAGGTCTCTGGATCATCCCTGGGACCGCTCCTGTGGAGGGACATCACATGTGCCATTCTCCAGTCCTGCGGCACCATGCCTGACTCCAGTAAAAAACTGTACAGGTCTGCCAGTGGCTACACAAGCTCCCCTGACAGCTTCTTCAGCACCCTAGGGTGTACTCCACCCGGGCCTGATGATCGGTCTGTCTTCAAAGCTAGCAGACCTTTCTTCACTCATTCTCCAACTATTGCCCCATCTGTCCCCCCTCCCCCTTCTGGACCCCTTATTCCCCCTATCAGTACCAGTCCTTCTTTTTCCTTCATGAAGACAGAGCAGAAGCATTCATTAACTCTGCCTGTTCCTTACTCTCCTGCACCCACCCATCTCCTCTTCTTAGGCTGACTATTGCTTCTTTCGTATCTCTTTTCTCACTTATGTAACAGAAGAAAGCCTTCTCCCCCATCTTTATGCAGTCTGTTAACTGCAGTTCTTTCTGTGCCTTTGCTCTCCGAACTGCCATTCGTGCCTCCCTCACCAGCCCTGGTTATAATTCTCTGTCCTCCTCTCTCATGGTCCTCCTGAATTTCTTATAGGCCAGCCTCATTTCCCTCACTACCTGGGGTACCTTAGGGCTGAACCAGTTTGGTGCTTTGCTTTTTGAGTTCTTCCTTCTGTACCTAGCAGATTCCTCTGTTGCAGCCTCTAATCCTTCCTTAACACTTGCCCTTGAAATGAGCAAATTCAAAGAAAACCAGCAAGTCACATATATATATATATATATATATATATATATATATATATATATATATGGTATTAGAAAAGGAAAGATACTCCATATGGTACAGACAGTTGGTGAGACCCCATCTGGAGTACTGCATGCAGTTCTGGAGACCCCATCTCTGCAAGGACATAGACAGAATGGAGGTAGTCCAGAGGAGGACAACTAAAATGGTGCAGGGTCTGCAACAGAAGCCATACAAAGAGAGACTAAAGGAGCTTAATATGTATACCCTTGAGGAAAGGCGGGGAGGGGGGACACGATAGAAACTTTCAAGTACCTCAATGGAATCAGCAAAGTCCAGGAAGGTAGTAGCATCTTTCAGAAAAAGAGATGTGCAAGAACAAGGGGACACAATTTGAAGATAGAGGGGGAGATGGCTCAGGGGCAATGTGAGGAGGTATTTTTTCACAGACAGAGTGGTGGACGCATGGAAAGGCCTTCCTGAGGAGGTTATGGGGTCATAAATTATGGGGGAATTCAAGAATGCCTGGGACAGATATAAGGCAATTCTGGTGGGGGGGGCAGGAAGAAGTAGGCTGTTGGTTAACTAGGATCTGCAGCTTATCCAATAGGTAGGGAAATGAGCAGACCAGGCAGGCCAAGCGGTCCTTATCTGTCATCAAAGTCTATGTGTCTATGTTTCTATGCTACTAACATGTTTTGGTACCTGCATGTCTTCCACACGCAGTAATGCAATATATTTTTATGGTTCTCCTTTCTATGTAGAATCTGTTTCACCTCTTAAAATTATGTACAGGAAAACAGAAAGTGTTTTTTAAAGCACTTTTCATACACAAGGTGGAGAAGTCAGAGTTTCAGTTAGCTCCCAAAGTCCCACAAGAATTAGTTAGAAGGGGATGTATTTGCAGGTGTCTTTCACCTGCAGGAACGCCACCAGGATGTGGAAACAATGGGGATTTCTACCTTAAATATCCTATTATGCTACCCCAATGTCCACTGAATTCATTACTCACCAATCCCAGATTCTGCAATACGTGGGGACACGGCAAACAGAATTCAGCACAATGTATTTACCAGAGAGGCTGTTGGCTGCAATAAATGATTGGCACATGAAAACAAAACTCCAAAAGCCCACTATAATCCACACATAGGAGTTGTGATCACACCTGGCCGGCTGTGAGCAAACAAGGGGCTAGGTGAAAGAGGATCGATGTACCCTTTTATGCCTTGGGCACAGCTTGTGGCTTTTCCCTGCCCACCTATGTGGATGGGCTAGGGGGAGGTGGAAAGTGTGCATCGCTTACTTGATTCCCAGTGACTGTCTGCTAGTGTCATGCATTTATTGGCCAGTGATGAAGTTAGCCCTTTTGGATAGTGGATGATATGAATAAGGAGGGTAGGATGCTTCAAACATCAACATTTTTATAAAAACATATGGAATCAAAATTAAAGAAGGCTTGAGTTGGCCTGTTGGCGCAGCAATAGTGCTACCACCTTGTGATGCTGGTGACCCGAGTTCGGGAATGAGCTTGAGTCATCAGAGGCCAGTCGGGGGGAAGGGAGAATCAAATGTCCATTAGAACCTGTGTGACTACAGGTGGCAGTGCAGCTACAGCAGCTTGTGGGCAGGAAGACATTGTCAGATACTGCACCATGCACTCTTGCGTACATGTTTGGCACACACTTGCATTGATGTCCTGGGGAAAAGGGAGCAACATGAAAACACCCCAAGTGGTGTGATGAAGCCAGTATGCCCACAGGCTCCTGCTCCTGGCTACTTGGGCACTGCCTCCCACAATGAAATCCATGTGCAGCAGAGGTATGGGCCCCCCCCCACCAAGGGGCAAGGATCTGGAAGAACATGAGGCAGTAAGTTAAGACCTGGGGACATCATAGTGACAGGGCTAGGGTAAGTTAGAGCAGATAGGGGCCAACCAGAGAGAAGGGGGCATAGAAAAAAAGATTAAAGAAAGTTCAGGGCACCCAGAAAAACTCCTCCTGGCCCACCAATATCCTGCAAGTAACTCCCTTCAAGTGGATGTTTTGCTAGAATCATCTAAATCATGACAATTTGGATTGCTTTACTTTTCTTGCAGGAACATACTCTAGCAAAATGCTGGAAACTGGAAACAAGGTAGATGGCAGACAGAAAAAAGTTATCTACTGTTTTCAAACTAGGACGTTCCAACTTGAGCATAATGCTAAGGCTATTCTCTGTGGTTGAATGAGACAGTGAATCCAGCCCCTCCAACTTCCTGCAGATAAGACCAGCCACCACAAATAATCTTACCTTGGTTGGTTTGCTTGTGGGTTTACATTCTGCTGTTGCTTGTTCTCTCTGCACTTTAATATGACCGCCTGGTTCCTTGTTCTGTGCATCTGTCCCTCTTCTCAAGTCCCCACATTTTTTTAATTTTGGTTTGTTTTCCTGCTTGCTTCTTCTCCTGCCTCCTTCTGTTTCTGTCCCTTGTTCTGTCTTCCTGCCTTCAGTTTGGTTTTGTTCTGCTTTTGTTGTAATCTTTTGACTTCTGACAGCGTTCGTTCCAATTAATCTATCCTTCTGTTTATTCATTATGGGGCTTATGCACTAATGCCAGCCAGATATGTGTGAGAGGGCTATACCTGGCACATGCAGCTCCACACCTGTGACAGACACACGGTGGCTGCCATTCATTACTTTTTTTTTACATTTATTCTACATTTTCTGGCAGGACCCTCCTGTCAGAATCAGCCCTAGTCACGGGACTCCCACCTACTACCTATTGCCGTTGCTACTCCCGGTCACCCCTGGCTTACCCCCCAGAGGGCAGGGCTGTGGCACCGGCCTCCAGTGCCATGGGGTAGTATCTAGTTGGGAGAGCTTCTGGCAGCAGAGGCTAACTGAAGTCCCGGGGAAGGCTTCACAGAGACAGGGGTCCCACCATGCTTTTTCCCTTCCCCTGTAGGCTGGGGCAGAGACATACAATGATGCCAGCATCTGTTCCACCCCAGAGAGCGTTGATTCTGCGTTGCATACAGGGCGGCAACCCAGCCTCCACCAGGTGTCGCTCCTGTGCGATCACGAGTCCCCCCCTTCCCCCCGGAGAAGGAGAGCAGTCCTAGGGACACTCAATCCCTCTCCCCCCGGCCAGCCCTCCGACGACCTGAGTCCGTTCCCGAACCCGGAAATCCAACCACTGCACCGGCAGGCTGGCGTGGCTGGCATTCATGATCACTGGGTGCCTTTCTGCAGCCCTGCCTCCCCCCCCGGGCATGCAGGATTGCAGGAGGGGGATTGGTGCAGATCAGCACACAAGTAGACATCCAATCCAATCGGATGCCCAATCTGGTCCTGCAGTAGATCCCCTGCTCTGTGCAGAGGATTGTGGGATGGTGTGGGTCCTGAATTTGTAAAATGTTGGGTCAGTGCCCAAATGGTTTCCCCCTGCCCTCCCTGCCTGACCAGAGGGCTGGAGCAGCATTGGGGGGGCTACAGGTTCCAGTGGCAGGAGGGGTATACTGTGGGGGCATGTAACAGTTATGGCAGGGTCCCTGCTGCCATATCATGTACCTCCTTGCCCGGCACTCTACGCCTTTGCGAATGGTATAGAGTGCAGGCACACCCCCAACCCTCCCCCAGGCAATCTGCACACATAGTCATGTAACTGGCTGGGGGTATCCAGTGCAGAAGGGATGTACGTCCCTTCAATGCATGCATGCATGCAGAGGTCCACAGGTTCCCGATGCACAGAAATGACACTTAAGATTGCCTACACATTATGGCTCCACAGCACATAGGCAATCCGACCCATAGTGCATTGGGCCCTATGTTAGTGTAACCTTAGTTTCATTAATTCAGTGTGTTTTTCATATTTCATGTTGCAATGTACCATTTTGTTGACTGCCTGACCACGCCATCTACAGTTCCTGAATCCTTTCCCCCAATACGTCCTACCTAGTCATTCAGTATGGTGTTTATTGTCTAGGTAGCTAAGCCCACTCTGAATTTGATTATTCATACAGGTCTGCTATGGCTACCTAGAGATTTAATGAGGTGCTATGAAGCTTCACCTTCCCCCAACCATGGCTTGCCTAGTGCTATTGCCAACCCAGTGCTGACTCATTCTGTCATACTCATGCCAGCATTTCCTGCTAGTCTGAGTTTATCTACATTGGTGCTGATTCACTTCCAAACCATCCAATCTGACCGAGCATCCTGCAGTACCTCTTCATCAGCCTTCTCCTACTCTGAGATCTCTGCCTTCTAACTTTCAGTACCTACTCCTTATTTATATTTTTATTTATTTATTTATTTATTTATTTATTTATTTATTTATTCAGGATTCAGAAAATACCTTTGAGTCAAAGACTCATTTACAAAGGTTCCACGTCATATAGTTAGGACATCACAGTAAAGGTAAATACAAAGCATGAAACAGGATAAGCTAGACTCAGTTACAAAAGTTCCACGTCACATAGTTAGAAGTTTACAGTAATAAGGTAAATACAATGCAGGAAACTGGACAAGCTAGATACATGGTAAAAAATACAATTAAAGGCTCGCAATCTGGATTTAACAAGCTTAGAGTGATTGCCAGACCAGAAAGGCATCTAGGCATTTATACTGAGATGCTCAAAATTGGAGGGGGGGGGTGCAAGCCAGCCAGAGGCAATTGTCATGGTAGGGAAGGGGTGAGTGAACAGGTTCAGTGGCAGTCACAGCTGTTAGAGGACAGGAGGTGTCCCCTAAGGTGGGTTTTGAAGGGGCTGATTCTATTTTCGTTTGTGAGGGAGCTAGGCAGGCCATTCATCCAAGAAGGAGCCTTGTAGCTGAAGGGTCTTTGGAACTGGGAGGTTTGACAGTGGGGAACTGTGAGGAGTTTCTTGCTGGAGCTACAGGTTACTTTTTGGGCAGCAGCCAGACAGATTAAAGAGGTAAGACCGGCAGGGGAAGACCAAAGGTGAGTTTTTTTAGCCATAAGGCAGATGTCGAACTTGAACCTATTGTCTAAGTTAAGCCAGTTTGTGGTGTTCTAGAGTGAGCAGGTATGAGTGAGGCGGTGGCAGGCTAGTACAAGGCGACAAGTTTTGTTGAGGGAGAGATGGAGCCTACTAAGGGCCGAGGTGGTGGCAGTGCTGTAGATGAGCATACCATAGTCGAGAAGGGAGAGGATAGAGGATGAGACAGCAAGTCAGAGGGCGTCTGGAGTGAGGTAGTATTTAAACCAATAGAGCAAGCCGAGGTGGACATTAAGGGCAGTGGACAGGTGATGTATGTGCTGGTGGAAATTAAGTGCCAGGTCAAGGGTAATACCCAGATATTTAAAGGAGTCCACTTGCTCAAGAGGGGTTTGATCCACAGTTATGATCTGGGGGCAAAGGTCCTTTTGGGGGTGAGAGAAGATCATGAACTTGGTCTTCTTATAGTTCAATATGAGGCGTTGTGTCAAGAACCACTGTTCGGCTTCACTAAAGCAGGACTGGAGGGTTAGGTGGAGTTGAAGAGTGTCAGGGCTGGATGCGTAAAGCACAGCATCATCCACGTATAGTAGTAGGTTGCCAGAGCAGGAAGCAGGGAGGGAGTTAAGGTAATGACTGAAGTGGAGGGGACCAAGAATGGACCCCTGGGGGAACCCTGAGAGAACTGAGAGCCTATTGGATAGGGTAGTGCCAATTTTAACCTGTTGGAACCGGTCTGATAAGTAGTCTGTGAACCCACATAGAGCATCCTGGGAGAAGCCAATGTTGGAGAGAGAGCCTAGCAGGAGGCAGGGATTGACGGTGTCAAATGCCTTTGTAAGGTCAACAAAGACAGCACCAGTGGTGTGGCCTTTGTCTAGTGTGGACTGGATGAGTGCGGTGAATTCCAGCAGGGCTGTAGTAGTACTGTGCCCTTTTCAGAAGCCATGTTGCTGTTTACAGAGAAGATCATATTTGTTAAGGTGGTCAGTGAGCTGATCGAAGACAATGCGCTCGAGTGCTTTAGATAGGGGAGGGAGGATAGAGATGGGCTGGTAGTTATTGGTGGCAGTACGGTCCCACACTTAAATATGGGGGTAACGGAGGCAGATTTCCAATGGGTGGGGAATTTACCTTGGCAGAGAGAGTGGTTGAGGATATAGGTGAGGGGGTCAAGTACGTCATGGAGGGTGAGCCTATGCCTATGCCTAGTCCATCCCCTGAACCCCCAACAGGTAATCTGCCTGGCACATTGCCTATTATGCCTATGACATAATCAAAGGCAAGGATGTTAATCTGATCACTATACTCCTGTCTTCCCACTACACTAGAGAAAACAGAGTTATCTCCTGCAGTGGTGTTTCTATTGCATTAAAGGGCAAATGCCCTTGTTTATTTAAGATGCTTATGGTGTCTGACTTTGTTCTGGATTCCAGCATTTATTGGAATGAGATCCATCACACTGTGAGGATTTCATTTCTTATCTTTATTTGGTAGCCGACTTAGCTGTTCGTCATGATGGCACTCATAAGGCATTTTCAGCTAAAGCTGCAGCTATGCTTTCTCGATTGTGCTTGTGTCTCCTGGTTGACAGTGGGCAAAGAGATATTCTGCCAATATTTTGCTGTACAGAAAGCATTCCTACTCTATCTTTAATTCATTCACTCATCATGCTTTCACTTTGTCTTCTCACTGTAAAAGCATCCACACCTCCTGCAGCACCCCATCCTCCTACTAATAATGTTTTCTTTTCCTCAAAGGAATTTAATAGATTGAAAAGGTAGGCAAATTGTACTTGCTTTGGGCCATGCTGTCTGTAATAATGGTAATAAAATATATTGTACCCATCCTTTCTGCAACATGCTTCACATCAGCAGTTTTTGTAGAGATGCCCATTGGAAGACTGTCTGCCATCATAAACCATGTCCTTTCTTGCCTGGTGCTCATGAAAGGAGAAATTCCATCATAATTTCATTTTCTGTTAGTTCCAACGTTGTCACTGGGAAAATGATATATAAATGGGTAATCGGGCCTACCAACCAAGAACACCAGCACACTCTTTTCTCTATAAGAGCTTTTGCCTAATTATTCTATGCAGAACCCCTCTGCATGAAGATTCCATTCAGAGAAAAAGCCAGAAAACTGATCAGTTCCACTCTTGCCTAGCACTCGAGTAGGGTTACCATGTCCACATAACACACCTATCCATCAATAATAGATACACAGAAGTTGCCCTACCTTTAGCCATCTTCAAACCTTTCACATGCTTATGCATGCAATAGAAATGGAAATAACTTTGCAAGAAAGCTCTAGTATTCTTTCAAGTTCAGTTGTGCCTCTCTGTATGTCTCAACAAATGTAGTATACACTGTGCTGAATGGCTCCTGGTAACAGGTTCTGAAAACATTCTAAATTATGAGAATATGTTTTGTTGAATAGAGTACACAGACTAGTAAAACGACCCCAGAACATCTTAATGAGTGGCAGATTAAGCACAATAAAATGACATCACAGTAGATACAGTCTAACCTTGAATAATAAATTCAGCCAAACCACTGAAAATCTTTAGCTAAGTCAGTATTCTCCATAAAAGTGAACACTCTCGGGTTTGGTCCTAGTGACAATGTTGGAACTAACAGAAAAGGAAACTATGCTAAGTATGATGGAATTTCTCCTTTCTGTTAAATTCCATGTTGTAATCAGGAAATTATAAATGAATAACATATGCTTGACTTGACTTACATGAATAAAACTGAGTTTTAAAAAAAGAAACATAGAAACATAGAATTTGATGGCAGACAGCCCATCCAGTCTGCCTATTTCTCCCTACCTACACTATTAACACAGATCGTGCTAGATCTACAGCTCTTTCTCTGCCCCCTTCCTTTCCACTATGATTCCCTTGTGCTTATCCCATGCATTCTTGAACCCCACTACAGTTTTTGGCCCCAAAACCTCCACTGGAAGGCTGTTCCTGTAACCCACCACTCTTTCTATGAAAAAGTACTTCCTCATATTTCTTCTGAATCTACCCCCTCCAGCTTTATAGCAGGTCCCCTTGTTCTTAAGCACCTTCTGCTCTGAAAAAATACTCTCCTACTGTACCTTATTTACTTTTGTGAAGTATTTGAAGGTCTCTTCCATATCTCCTCTATCGCTCCTTTGTTCCAGGGTGTATATACTGAGGTCCTTAAGTCTCTCGTCCTAGGGCTTTTGATGCAGACCCTGCGCCATTTTAGTTGCCCTCCTCTGGACCGCTTCCACTCAATGTCCTTCCGGAAATGTGGTCTCCAGAACTGGACATAATACTCTAGGTGGGGTCTTACCAGCTATCTATACAGAGGTAATACCACCTATCTTTCTGCTGGTGATACCCCTCCCTATGCATCCCAGCATCCTACTTGCCCTCCCTCCTGCCTTGTCACACTGCTTGGCCACCTTTAGGTCATCTGATTTGATTACCTCCAAGTCTCTTTCCTACTTGGTGGTCGTCAATACCAGTCCACCTATTTTGTACTCCACCCCTGGGTTTCTGTGCCCTAAGTGCATTATTTTGCACTTTTTCACCCTGAAACCCAGCTGCCATACCCTTGACCCAGGATGGAACAAATTAGGTAGCCAATGACCATGAAAAAAACTGGTTTGGCTACCAGATGTTGAATGTCAATGGCCAACTGGCTACCTGCCCATGAAGTGATTTTTGAGCCATTACAAATGATGGCCTCCAAAGATATTGATTTGGCCACCAGATTTTTAAAAACTAGTGGCCAAACTGACCATCAGCTCACAAACTTATTTGTCCCACTCTGCCTTGACCACTCCTCTAGTTTTCTCAGATCTCTGCTCATCCTTTCCACCCCATGGAGTGTCCACCCTATTTCAGATTTTGGAGTCATATGTAAAGAGGCAGACTTCCCCTCCAGCTCCTCTGCAATGTCACTTATAAACACATTAAAGAGAACTGGTCCCAGCACTGATCCCTGAGGCACCCCGCTGGCCACCCTTCCTTCCTTGAAGTGAACTCCATTTTCCATCACCCTCTGTCACCTATCTCCTGACCAATTTCTTATCCTCTGTATCATCTTTGGACCCACTCCAGAATTACCCAGCTTGCTTACTAGTCTCCTATGTGGAATGGTGTTGAATGGCTTACTGAAATCTAGGTAGGCCACACCCACCACACCACCCTGATCTAGTTTCTTGTTCACCCAGTCAAAGAAATCTATCAGATTCATTTGCCATGACCTCCCTACTGTGAAATCATGCTGCCACGGGTCTTGTAACCCACTGGATTCAAGATATTCCACAATGCTTTTCTTCAGCAGTGATTCCATTAACTTTCCCACTGCTGACATCAAGCTGACTGGCCTCTAATTGCCAACCTCCTTTCTGCTACCACTTTTGTGTAGTTGGACCGCCTTCCTCCATTCCTCCAGAACCACTCCTGTTTCCAGTGAGCTGTTAAACAGAACTGTCAAAGGTACAGCCAGTATTTCCCTGAGCTCTCTCAATACCCAAATGCACCCTATCTGGCCCCATTGCTTTGTCCACCTTCAGATTAGCAAGTCCCTTCAGGACACTCACCTCCAAAAAAAGACTAGTGACCACATTCCTCCTTCCAAAGCTATTGTTCCTTTTTTTTTTTGGCCCTTCCCTTTCTTTTTCTTCTGTGAACACTGAACAAAAGTATTTGTTCTGGATGTCTGCCTTTTCCTGATCACCCTCTGCACATTTCTCCCTTTCCTTTTTAACCTTGCAATCCCACCTCTGGTCTTCTTTTCACTTACATACCTAGAAAATGTCTTGGCCCCTTTCATTACCTCCTGTGCTATTCTCTCTTCAGTTTGTGCCTTTGCACTCCTTAGTGCTTTCCCTGCTTCTCTCTGTTTCCCCAATACACCTCCCTATCCTCTTCCCTCTGCATCTCCTTATACCTTCTGAATGTTACCCTTTTAGCTTTTACCTTTTCAGCCACCTCTTTCAAGAACCATAGCTGTCTCTTTTTACTCTTGCTTTTGCTCACTTGTTTGACACAGAGGTTTGTTGTCTTTACTATGCTCCCTTTTATCTTTGTCTACTGTTCCCCCACCCCACCCAAGTCACCCACCCTTGCTAGGTCATCCCTGAGGCATTCAATCATACATTTAAAATCTGCCCTGCTGAAGTCCAGGATCTTCACCCTTGTGTGGTTCAATTTGACAGCCATCCTTATACTGAATCACACCATATGGTGATCACTGGTCCCAAAGTGGTCTCTCATCTTGACATCTGAAACACCATCCCTGTTAGTGAGTACCAGGTCCAGTAGTAATAAGCGTTACTCATTGTTTCTGGGGGTTGGGGTGGGGAAGGAATATTGATCTCTAAATATTAATAATCTACTGTTTAGGGGCCAACCCAGTGGTGCTGAGTATTGAGATGCTGGATTCATTTGACATGCCTGCCCCTCCCAATGAATCCATGTTGCCTTGTGTCTTGCAACCTATTGGATTCAAGTTATTCAACTATCCTTTCTTTCAGCAGTGACTCATTAACTTTCCCACCACTGAAATTAAGCTGACTGGCCTATAATTGCCATCCTCTTCCCTGCTACAACTTGTGTGAAGTGCCATCCTCCAGTCCTCCAGGACCACACCTGTTTCCAAGGATGTGTTAAACAGAACCATCAGAGGTGCAGTCATTACCTCCCTGAGCTCCCTTAATACCCTTGGATGGGCCCCGTCTGGCCCCATTATTTTGTCCACTTTCAAATTTGCGAGCCCCTTCAAGACTCTCTCCTCCAAAAATGGACTAGTGTCCACCTCCCTCCCCCCAATGCTCCTTTATATGGCCCCTCCCTGTCTCTCTCTCCTCTGTAAATACTGAACAAAACTATTTGTTCAGGATATCTGCCTTTCCTGTCCCCCCTCTGCATAGTCTTCCCCTTCCCTTTTTAACTTGACAATCCCACCCTTGGTCTTCCTCCTTTTGTTAACATACCTAAACAAACTCTAGCAAGAGTCAATACGGCTGCACAATAATGGTATTGTGGTGCGTGAGAAACGTGTAAACTAGCAATTTTTGCACTAACTACTGAGTCACCTAACTGCACTTTCTAATTGTTGTGATACACATACACTGACTAATACATATATGCATATATATTCGAATGTAACATAGCAGTGCACTGTCTGCACACATTTTTACAGATAAAAAAAAGACATTAAGTGACCGTCTTCTTCTTTTCAGGCTCCGAGGGACATCAGAGGGTGGGGGTGGGGCCGTTGCCACTAGACACCTCATTTAAATCAGCAATGACAGGCATAAGGCTGAAACTAGAGAGTGGCAGAATGTAGACTAGCAATTTTTGCACTAAGCACTGAGCCACTTAACTGCACTTTCTAATTGTTGTGATACACACATATTGACTAATACATATACACATATATATTCCAGTATAACATAGCAGTGCACTGTCTGCACACATGTTTACAGATTGAAAAAAGACATTGAGGGACCGTTTTCTTCTTTTCAGGCTTCAATGGACATCGGAGGGTGGGGGGATGCCACTAGACTCCTCATTTAAATCAGCAATGATATGCATAAGGCTGAAACAGATCCAGATAGTGGGGAAATGTAGACTAACAATTTTTGCACTAACCACTGAGCCACCTAACTGCACTTTCTAACTGTTGTTATAGGTTACCCATTAAAACAGCGACTATATAATTGTGATTGCATTATTGCAACTTTTTTCAGTGACTGTTATATGAGCGACTAGCACATTTCAGCGATCGGTCTGAAATGGTGACTAACAGCGAGCTTGCATGTAAAAAATAGCGACTGGCATTACAAAGCCAAAAAAAAAACTTGAAAAAGCTGTCTTCTGTCAGGTAGGAGGGTCAGGTCAGCCTCTCCATAAGGTAAAGCAGCATTGGTTGCAAACATTAGAATCCTGTCCTGCTCCTTCCCACTATCAAACAGCAGGAACTGTTCACCAGCATCAGTGACTGTAAATTCTTGAGGAATCATCAAGTTATGTACTGTGCTAGGTGTAGCAGGACACCTGTGTTCTACCTGGCATATTCTTTGCACAGTTCTTTTGATTGACTGTACATCTGGCAAGCAGCCAGCGACAGATTGAGATGCAGTAGATGTGCATTGCACCACTACCTGTGAGGTGCTCTCAACACCAACTCGTGCGTGCTCCCTAACACTTGCCATAACTTTTCTAACACCAACTCCTCCTGCATCAACAAAGTGAATGTGCTCTTTTATCTGTGCAGTTACCTTGCCATCAACTGTGTGGATGCAAGCAAGGCAGTCGAATTGGTGGGCATCAGTACAGCACCAGTAAACCTTGTCTCCTTTTTCTTTGTCTCAGCAATACAGAAAGCCAGAAAATAATGCCAGTGGCTTCCCCTTCTGGCTTGAGACAAACTCTACATCCATCCCGACCTCCATTCTGATGTAGTAACAGGTTAATGTGGTAGCAGGTATCTTTAAGTGTTAGGCTACTGCATTGTAGGAAAATAAAACAGGAAGTGACATGCAGTGAAGAGCTGCAAAGAGCTACCAGCAATAAACATCTAAAAGTAAGTAACATTTGATACCATTTGATACCAAGCACTATTTTTACAGGGTAGCTAATTATGTGTGGTGCTACAGTTGAAGGGCGCTATTATTGAGGTCGCCGAAAAAAAGATGCTAATATTGAAGTTGCAATTTTATTATTGCTATTTTAACATGGAACCATTGTGATGCACACACTCTAATACAAATACACATATATGCCATACCTGTGATATTTCCAGATTGCTTAAGAGGGAGATTTGGGTCAAATTAGTAGGGAGATTGGCCTGCTAGTAGAAAGATTTCATAATGTCACAAGCTTGACTTTAAATGGTGTCAAAAACAAGAAAAAAAGCATTTAAAAACATTAAATATATTTTATTTTGTCAAGAATAAGCACTAAAAAGAATCAACAACTAGTTATACAAAGTTATCAAATACATTGTTCATCACTAATTTACTTTTTATGTATCTTTATCTGCCAAAAAAAAAACATCAATAGATATTTTTTACAGAATTTCACTTAAGTAGGAGATTTTGTTTCCTGGGAGGGAGGGTTGGAGTTCAAGAGTCTCCTGGCAAAAGCAGGAGATATCACATGTATGATATGCATATATATTCCAGTATAACATAGTAGTGCACTGTCTACATGTATTTTTACAGATTAAAAAAAAGACATTGCGGGACAGTGTTCTCCTTTTCAGGCTCCAAGGGACATTGGAGGGTAGGGGGTTGCCACTAGATACCTCATTAAATCAGCAATGACATGCATAAGGCTGAAACTGATGTAGATAGTGGGGGAATGTAGACTAGAAATTTTTGCACTAACCTCTATGCTACCTAACTATAGACTAGAAATGTTTGTGCAACCCCTACCCGTTATGCCGTTTGTATCTGACAGCTCTACCAGGTGGGCTGGGTTCGGGGAGGAATATGTCACTTGGCACAAAGGCTAGGTTTGGCTACTCTGCACAGGGGCACCCAAGTAACTCCGAACACAGGAAGCAATAACTGTAATGTCCAATACCAGAAGTGGGATTCTAAAGTGTGGCTTTTATTCACATCCAAACAGAATAAACAAAGCATAGATGGACCCCCATGGGGCCACACTCCTGGTACTGCAGATTAAAGGAGACCAGAACACATCCTCATCACTTTAGCCCTCAGGCTCTACAACACACTGGGCACACAGCCCAGACTTGTACACTGCTTTGGATCACACAGTCCAGACTTGTATACTGCTCTGGGTTTTCCCTGGCTCGACTCCCTTGCCAGCCACTTGGGCACCTTCCATACTTCATGGAAACATTTTCTGGTGGCTCCCTAAACCACCTAAGAGCACCTCGGCTCCATCAGGGAATCCCCCTCTTTAATCCCACATCTGGGTACTTTCCTCAGGCACTGGCCAAGTACCTGAGGGAAAGCAAAAGGTGTCTCAGAGCAAATCTGTAGAGGTGAATTTGGTTACTGCTGATGGGGGGTCTCCCACCTCTCGCTTCCACAATTCATACCCGGCCATTTCTCTGGACTGCAAACACCTCATCCTTTAGCACTCTGCTGTGTAGATTCTTGCTAAATATATTTCATATTCAATCTACTTGTCTTGCTTCCCATTTGTGCTGGACTTGAACATACTTAAAAATAAGTGGCATTGTCCACTACTCTAGACCCCCCACACAGGTTAAGCAATCCAATCCCCATGTTCTTTCTTTCCATTTTGTGCTGGCCTTGAACATACTTGTAAGTGGCTTTGTCCATTACTCTAGACCCCCCACTGAGTTAAGCAGTCTAATCCCCATATCTTCCAACTGTACTTGGCTGTCTTTTCCTGACCCCACAGTAACAGTCCCTTTAGTTTCCTTCTGTTTCAGGTGAAAACACTTGGCCCTTTTTCAGAGCGAACTCTGTGGTTGCAGGTGCCCCACAGGTGTTTCCTCCTGAAGGAATCTCTTACAGAGCTTCTGGTGCCTCAGTACAACTCAGACAGGCAGCTTCTTTCCCTTAGCTGGACTCAGGGGGGTTGCCCCTGGAAAACAGGCTGATACCTTCCCCCATCCCCTCAGGGATGGGGCTCTGAACCATTGAGAGTGGTCTCCACCACTTTAATTATCAGTTCCTGTGTTCCCCTTCAGGTGGAAACACACACCAAAAACAAAAGTAGCTCTGAAACAGAGCTTAAAGCTCTGAGAGCCTGCACACACTCTACTGTACTACAGTCTCTCTCTCAGACTGCTCACAGACTGGCTTCAAATTCCCCAACTTTCTACTCTAACCTCCAACTGCAACATGCCAGTGTGGCTTATGCAGCTGCGATAGTTCTAAAATTATGTCATCCCTCAGTCTCAGCTGAGACTGAGAACAGAGTGAGACAGTGTGAAATCCATTTAACTGGAGTTTCACAAGTTGCCTTCCCTGCCTACCACTTGGTCTTACTGGGATTCTAGTAACCCCGGATAACAGGGGGTTACATTTGCACTAACCTCTAAACCACCTAACTGCACTTTCTATTTGTTGTACTACACATACTCTGACTCATACATATACACATATCTGCATATATATTCCAGTATAGCATAGCAGTGCACTGTCTACACGCACAGAGCATTGCCACACACATGCACTAACACACACATATGGCATTTATTTACTTTCTAACCCTAACATTTACTGTATTTATGATAAGCACTGTGTTTTGCACTAACTCATTGTACCAATCTACATCATGACTGGGTAACTATGGTAGAGGACCAGGGAGGTGCGGTGGATGTGGCCTTCTGGACTTTATTGGGGACATTGCAGAAGGACTGGAGGGGCAGGTATGCCTCTTTGTGGATTATACAAAGGTATGCAAAAGGGTGGACATGCCAGGGGGGTTGAAAGAATGAGGGAACAGTAATAATACTTTATTTATAAGTCGCCTTTCAACAAACCAAGTTGCCTAACAATAAACTCAAACAGCACATAAAACAGTAAGTAACCATTCTTATAAAATTCAAATAGCAGACAAAATAAAATCAAACAGAAAAGGCTTGAAACCATAAGTGTGTTTTAAGGGCCTGTTTAAATCCCTCCATGGTCATGCACTCCTGTAGCTGACGGGGTAGAGAATTCCAAAGGGATGGGTCCACATACATAAATGCCCAGGTCCCCCAAAGATTTTAAAGAAACCCTTGGAATCTCTAGCAACCCCTTGTCAGCCAAATGGAGCAGTCGCGCGGGGCAGTAAGGAACCAGAAGCTGTTTCAGGTAGTCTGGGCCCAATCCATGTAGGGCTTTATAAGTCAGAAGTCTGACTTTAAAGGTGATCCGCCACTGTACTGGCAGCCAGTGCAGTTCACACAGCACCAGAGAGATGTGACAAGACTGGGGCATCCCCATCAATAACCGGGCTGCAGCGTTCTACACTAGCTGCAAGTGGTGGATATCCACCTCAGGTAGCCTAGATAAAAGGAGTTGCAGTAATCAAGGTGCGAGGTCACAAAGGCGTAGACCAACATGGGAAGATCACCGGACAGAACTAGGTGCTTAACCCTGGAGATGTTCCTCAAATGGTAGAAGAAGGATTTGATGACTGCCGACACCTGCCATTGCAGTGTCAGCCCCTCATCAAAAATCATTGGGGCCCAGTGGGCTTACCCAGTCATCAAAATTCAATAAATAAATAAATAGGTTTTGCTCCCATTCAGAGGTCAGGAGCTGGGAGCCCCCAAGGAAAAGTGTAAAAGACAGACCCACCCCAACCCCTCTATCTGGCACCCCAGGTCCACAACTAACACCTCAGTCTTTTCTGAGTTCAACCTCAGCCAGCACGAATTCATCCAACTCTGGATTTCAGCAAGGGAAGACCTTAAAAAAATGGAGAAATGGTCTGAAGAATGACAGCTGGGATTCAATCAAAAAAAATGCAGGATCAGTGCAGGTGTGATAATAAAATAAGTTTCATGTAGACTGTGTCTTAATGATAATATGAAAGAAATACATAGCAGAGCTACAGTTATATTGTATTAAAGAGCTAGTGGAGCCAAGACAGGCAGACAGGAAACTAATACACATTTTAATTAGTAGTCAGTTGTAACCTTTTATTTCTGAAGTATTTTTCCTTTTCCTTTTGCTCATCAGAAAGTCTTTTATGTGATCATATTGTGCTGGATGTGTGGAACAGCTCTTAGCCTGGCAACTGACATATCTAACTCTACTGCCCCACACTACATCATCAGCATTATGATCTCACTGACAGTGACATCACAGGTGAATGATCTGGCAGTCGCTCACTTGCTTTTACAAAGTAGCAGTGATATCACAGTCAGTGATGTCACAAAGCTCCTAATGTGTGGGGCAGTACAGCAAGATATGTCAGCTGCCAGGCTAAGCTGTTAGTAGTATAAGTTCATATATCTCATCTAATGTTAAATTTCAGCCAATCAGCACATGCCACATCATTTGACAGGTGGGCTTGGCCTAAAATGGACCAATCAGAACCACCCCTTGCTTAACCGGAAGTCCCTCCCTAAATGCATTGGCCATGCCCACTTCCGCCGGAAATGACATGCACTCGAACCTGTGTCCCACCCACTTGTGCAGAAAATGACATGCACTCAAACCTGTGTCCTGCCCACTTGTGCAGGAAATGATATGTGCCGAAATCCCAGAAATGACATACCACCACCATTTTCTAAGCATCCTATGCTCCTCCTTCTCCTGCATCCCTCGAACCCCTGCCACGCCATCTTGGCTCGAACCGAGTCCCACCATCCTAGCTTGAACTCCTGTTCCCCTTCCTTTCTCCTGCACCCCCACCATTCTGGCTCAAACTCCTTTTCCTCTTTACTATGCCCCCCACCACCCAAAAAATAAGTTAGGGTTTATGTAGCGCTATGTGTTCCCTATCGGCTTGGGAGCATAATTGCAGAGCCATGTGTGTTTTTTTGATTAGGATATTTTTGGAATGCTGTATCTAGGAGGCAGCCTCATCATGCAGAAGTTTCGGAGATCTGTTTGGAGACCCTCACAGAGGAAAATCCATCTGTCTGTGTAAGTACCCCTTTTCTGTTTTATAACAAACAAGGTATAAAATAATTTAACATGCATCTGTACACCTGTGTAAACTTGTACCAAAAGGTTACCTCCATGTTTATGTATATGCATATACCAGTCATAAGCTAAAATGGGGACCTCCATGTAAATAAACTGGTTCAACAGTTTGTCTGGAAAGCAAGGCAAATGCTAGCAATGGTGTGACTGTGTGTGTGTGTGTGTGTGTCAATATTTATGTATTTACAGGAATCTGTAAAAAATTAATAAGGTCTAAAATAATTTAACATGCATCTGTATACCTGTGTAAACTTGTACCAAAAGGTTACCTCCATGTTTATGTATATGCATATACCAGTCATAAGCTAAAACGGGGACCTCCATGTAAATAAGCAGGTTCAACAGTTTATCTAGATATCAAGGCAAATGCTAGCAATCACAAACTAATAATTTATATCCCATCATGAAATACAGAATAAAATACATTTGAATCAGAAAAAAGGAAGTCTTTTATGTATATTTGAAATATAGATGTCCTCTTTGGAGGGCACACAACTGCAGTTATTATAAAAATATATCTCTTTGTGTTTTAAGACTGAGAATAACATCTGTTTTTTCATTTACACAGCCTGGTCTCTAGAAAGGAGCTATTGATTGTGTAAAGAAAGAAATGGGTGATTCTCATGATATACTGTTTAGAAAAAAGTCTTACAGCATAACATTTGTCTTTTGCATAGCAGAATGTAAACTCTGTTACACTGAGTTACTGATTTAAAGGATGTAACTGTTTAGAAAAAGACAAGATTCCATTATGAATTTTAAAAACATAACTTAAGCTACAAGATTATTTGGGTTTAAAAAAGCGCAGTCTGCATACCTTTTAATTAGAATGTGACCAAAGCGTTAGCAGACTGGAAAGTCATTAGAGATCTTCCAGCTGTCACGCTGAGTTAAAGCAAAGCCTGTGAGGAGTTTTGTAGGCCTTATATATATTTTTACATGGAGATGGGTGGGGAGGGGGGTTGGATTGACAGTGCCAGATGTTCAGATGTTTTTCAGTATAGCCACGTACTTGGGGGTGGATACACATTTTATATAAGGAGGTGAGCATACTGTGTTTAGGACAAAAGAATAGAGCAAGACCACCAAAAATACAGCTTGAGTTATAGAATAAAAAAAAGTATCAAACAGTCAAAAATAATGGAGTCCTGGGACAATATGAGCAACTCTCAAGACTTTTTCCAAGTGCTCACAGAGTTGAATAGTGTAGACTCTATCACTGACTCTATGATCACTACAGAAGGTGTGTATTTTTATTTTTAACTAGGAACAGTAGTTTAGATGCTTGTTAAAGATCTTGCTTGTTTACCTGTTTGACTTTGTTTTGGTATAGCTTTTATTACAGATTTTTAGAGCTTAATATTTACCCATATAATGTTTAAAATATATAAGTAAGATAATCTGTTTTTTTATGTATTGGGCTTTCCCAACAAAGTTGAAGAAAAGCTTGTTTGTTGTGTTGTGCAATGTTTTATATATTTAGAGGGAGATGGAGGGGCTGTTAAAAAAATGCTGCAGGTTTTAGAGTTGAAATTTGTCCTACAGTATAATGCTGAAAATACAAAATTAGTGACAGGGGGGTATTTTCTGTTTTGTCAACAGCTGAGAGAAATGCTTCAGGTGCTTCAGGAGACGGGGGGGAAAGACCTTGTGAAGTGAATCAGAAACAACGTTCAGAAGTTTCTGCTGCTGTGAGTCAGGAACAAAATAAATGTGTTAATTTGAGTGAGGATATACAGCCATCCACATGCAGCAGCAGCACAAGGGTTACTAACAAAGAGTCATCACATCCAAGGTTTCGAGAAAAATATCTTAAAGCATTAAGTATAGCAAAGAGCTGTTTCATTGCTACAGTTGATGCCTTGTTCAATGGCATGACAATTGAGAGCCGATTATCTAGTCAGGATTAGGATAATCAGATTTAAATCTGAGTTTTGTAAAGGTATTTTGCTAAGTAGTACATTTTCTGTATTATGTGCAGCCAAGTACTCATGCTCAGAGCTAAAACAGACTGTGAATGTGTCCCAAATATTTGAGAAGATCAGGACATTGGAGGAAAAGCTGTCCAAAAAAAAGGTGAAGCAACAAAAAATCTCACATGCTGAGTGAAAAGGGGGGGCAGCACTAAAAAAATGAAAAAAATAACAAATAGGTTCAAAAAAGAAAAATATGGGTAAAAAATAAAACAATCAGAGAAAATTTGAAAAGAAAAGTAAAGCGGGCCAGGAAAATATTACATTGTAGGGTAATACAGCAAGATGATGAGGTGGCAAACAGGGAGCCCCCTACTGTTATTTTTGAAAGTGTGCAGCATTATGAACATATTTTAAAAAAAATTAATACTAAATAATTCCACGTGTGATACCACTTTGTGAACCTACAGTAGATAAAATAAAGTCTTTTACAGAGGCCATTGCTGCAATACATCAGGCTATTCAAGAATTGCTGGACAGGGTGATTAGACAAACGAATCGCGAAGACTTTGTACAATGACACTTAAATGCTGACTCTTTAAATCACCCCTTGTTCTCAAGAAAAACACATCCTAATGAGGTAAATGCTGCCACTTTTTTAGATCAGATAGCTGACATGTTACAGAGCAATGCAGAAGTAATTGCTGATGACGCTATACATTTCGTAGTAACCACTATCAGAAATTACCGGGGGTGGGGGTGGGGGGTAGACAGACACTGAGCTCAATTTTGTATAGCAGGAGTTTACAAAAAAATTGACAGTACTTGATTGATTTAAATAATAGAGATAATAGTTTGTGTTTTGGTGGCTCCATTCTCACACTCCTAAATCCACACGAGTGACAGTCAGTTGCTGAATAAGGCTAAAATATTGCACGCTGAGCTAGGTTTGTCAGACCAAATCCCTGTCACTTTTAGTGATGTGTCCCAGTTTGAATGTTTTTTAGGAGTAAAAATTAAGATTTTATATCATAATGAAGGAAACTGGCAAACATTTTTGACAGGGTCAGAAATACTTCCTAAAACACTATGGGTGGGATATTTAAAAGGGTTGTGCATGGTGCAACAGGGGTGTGCCATGCACAACCCACTGATGCACCCCGGTGCGATATTCAAATGGGGAAAGTGCCCGGCACCAATCCTGATGCACCAGGGAGCATCATTAATGTATGCGGCACAAGTAGGGGGGCATGCCCATGCATACCCCGGATATCCCGATATTCAGCCTGGGATGTGCTGAGCATAGGCAGGTGCAACCCCTACGTGCGTTGCACACAGTTGTGCCAAAAAGGAAAGGAGCAACAGCTGGCCACCCACAGGTGAGCTGCTGTATTGCAGGGCATAACATGGCAGCTGCCTGCTATGGGTGGCCACCCGAGCTCCGGCAGCACCATCCATCGCGGTGGCCCCCCATGCCCGATCGTGGGCTTCCAATATGTTAAACTCCCTGGTGATCCAGTGGACCCTATCCCTCAGCCCAATTGCGGGCTTTCAATATGTTAAACTCCCTGGTGGTCCAGTGGACCCTATTCCTCAGCCCGATCGTGGACTTTCAATATGTTAAACTCCCTGGTGGTCCAGTGAACCCAATCCCACAGCCTGACCACGGGCTTTTAGTGATCAAAATAACCCTGGTGGTCCAGTGGACCCGATCCCACAGCCCGATTGCAGGCTTACAGTACTAGGAATAGCCCTGGTGGGCCAGTGGTACCCCCCTTCCACCCTGCCCACTCAATTCATCCCCTCCTCCCAGTCAGTGGTGGGCAGCAGCACCACCCATAAGCCACCCGGTCACCACCGACTAACAGCGTCTGGGTATGGCTGTATAACCATTGGTCCACAGCATGGGCCAATGAGTACGAGACAGCTGTACCACACAGTCCCAAAATTGAATGAATCCATCATTCACATATTAGGACTGTGTAGTACAGTACAAGTCGCATGTCCATTGGCCTCCACCATGTGGATCAATGGGCGATGGCCATACCATATGCTGTCAGTCGAGTGGTGGCTGGGTGGCTTTGGCGGGTGCTGCCACCCGCCACTGACTGGGGGAGCGGGGTGGTGGGACTGAGGGTGGGTAGGGAGGGGGCTCGGACCACCAGGGTGTTCACACCACTGTAATCCCATGATTGGGCTGTTGGATTGGGTCTACTGGATCACCAGGGTTAGTGCGATCACTGAAAGCCCGTGATTGGGCTGTGGGATCGGGTCCACTGGACCACCAGGGAGATTAACATATTGAAAGCCCATGATCGGGCTGGAGTGTGTTGCCAGTGAGGGGCAAGGGGCATCGGTCCCCGATGGCTGCTGCCTGGCAGGGTGCCAGGTGAAAGTCCCTGGGGATTGGCACACCTGCATGCAAATGGGGACATGATGACATGCAAATGGCCCCATTTGTGCCTTGCATGCATTATGGCCCCATTTGCATGTCCACCGCTGAATATTGCGGTTGCTGCACCTAGCGCAACGGCACTTGTGCTGGCGCATTCCCCTGCTCCCCCCCAGACATACTGGTCCACCTGGGTCCAAATGACATTGAGAGAAATAGCGAGCTAGAGATACAGGCAAGGTTCAGGGAGCTTGCCAGGGTCTGTCATGACACAGGGTGCATGATTTCCTTCTCAGAAATCCTGCCGGTGACAAGGGCTAGTGTGGAACACAAAAGGAAGATTAGGGAGATAAACCAGTGGCTCAGGGAGTGGTGTAAGGCCAGAGGTTATGGGATGATGGGGGATTGGGGGGAGACCTGGGAGGATAAGGAGCTGTATGCTAGAGATAGGATCCATCTCAATTTTAAGGGGAAGGAAATCCTTAAGTTGAAATTACAGGGGTTCATTGGTGAAAAGTGGGGTTTAAACTTGTGAAGGGGGAGGAATGGGATAAAAGGCTGTCAAGGGGGGTCCAATAAAGGAGGGACTCTGTCTCCACCCCCTTGGGGAGCTGGAGGAATGTGGGAAAAGGCCGACTGGTAAAGTGCAGACCAGGGGAAAATGGAATCCCCATGGGAACACGAGCAGGGGAAATGGAAGTATACAGAAAGGGTGGAAGGTAGTCCAGCTAAATGCCAGGAGCTTGGGCAATAAAATGCCTGAGCCCCAGGCGATGCTAACTGAGGGAGCGGTGGATGTGGCAGTGGTCACTGAGACCTGGGCCACCGCAGAACATGACTGGGACCTGAACCTGGAGGGTTACACTATGTTCAGGAAGGACAGGGGGGAGGGAAGGGGAGGAGGGGTAGCAATAATAGTCAAAAACTGCATTGGCATGGGGGAGTAGAGGAGGTGGAGGGAACCGTGGAGGTGATTTGGGTTACCTTGATAACAAAGGGGGGCAACAGAGTAAAAATAGGAGTGGTGTATATACCCCCTGCGCAGGCGGAGGAGCTGGAGGAGAGTCTGGTGGCAGATGTTGGGAGACAATGCAGATTGGGCAGGGGCAGGGTGGTGGTGTTGGCAGACTTAAACATGCCAGGAACAGACTGGGAGACTATGACATCCTCGGTGGCCAGGGAACAGAGGTTGTTGGATGTCTTTCAAGACGTGTTCCTAACTCAGCAGGTGAGGGAACTGACCAGGGAGGCGTGGGTACTGGATGTTGTCCTGGCAGACAGTGACCAGATTGGGAGCCTGGAAGTAAGGGACCCGTTGGCGGGGAGCGATCATGCCACGGTCTGGTTCTGCCTGGACCTAGGAGGGGTAGAAGGATGCACAAAGACGGAGGTAACTGACTTCAGGGGGGCAGATTTTAAGGAAATGGGAAGGATCCTTAAGGAGCATTTGGATGTGATTTGGGTCAGACATGGACGCTGACAGTAGGTGGAATCATCAGAGAGAGGATTCACCAGCACCTGTGCCAGAGCAAGACCAAATGCGTAGGGGGCTCAAAATCCCTGCTGGTGGACCAGGAGGTCCAGGAGGTGGTGCAGGGAAAGAAGGCAGCCTATAGGCAATTCAAGTGCTCAAGGAGTGAAAGGGATTGAGGTGAGTACGAACTGATGGCTAGAAGGGCCACTAGGGTAGTGAGGGTGGCTAAGGCAAGGAAGGAGCAGAACCTGGCCAGGGAAATTAAGAGAGGGAACAAGGGGTTCTTTAGATACACTGGGGAAAAATGAAGGGTGAAGGGGCAGATTAGCAGGATTAAAACAGGGGAGAGATGGGCACAAGACCTGGGGAAGCAGGCTGAGGTACTAAATGAGTACTTCACCTCAGTTTTCACCAAGGAAAATGGGGTACTGCATCAGGCATGGGAGGAGACAGTAATAGGGGGGGGGACCTCACCGATCGGGCGGGTCTGGGGAGGGGGGAGGCATCGCTGGCAGGAGGGGGGAAGGCTAAGCAGGAAGAAGAGGTAGCGGAGGTGGAAATCACGGCAGAGAGAGTGAGGGAAGCCCTCAGGTCCCTTAAGATGGAGAAAGCACTGGGGCCAGATAAATTACATCCCAGAGTGCTGAAGGAACTTGCGGATGTCCTGGCGAAACCCCTGGCGGAGCTTTTCACCATCTCTCTGAGGACAGAGTGGGTGCCCCAGGACTGGAAGGTGGTGCAGATAGTGCCTATCCACAAGAGGGGATCAAGGGAGGTGGCAGGGAACTACAGGCCTGTCAGCCTGACATCAGTGGTGGGCAAGGTGATGGAGGGCATTGTCAAGGAGAGGCTGGGGGGACCTGGAAAGGTCAGGGTGCCTGGATGATAGACAGCATGGATTCATCCCAGGGAAATCATGTCAGACAAACCTTGTGGAGTTCTATGACTGGGTGACGAGTGCCTTGGACCTGAGTAGACCAGTGGATGTCCTCTTTCTAGACTTCAGCAAGGCATTTGACTCTGTTCCTCACAAGGGCCTGTTGGATAAGCTGGGAGAAATGGGGGTGGGGAACCAGATGATCAGATGGATAGACAATTGACTCCAGGACCAGACCCAGAGGGTCGTAGTTGGTGGGATAGTCTCATCCCCAAGGAGGATCATTAGTAGGGTCCCACAGGGATCAGTCCTTGGGCCTCTCCTGTTCAATGCCTACGTCTCTGACATAAGGACAGTTATCAGGAGTGAGATGAGTCTCTTTGCGGATGACTCACAACTGGGGGCAGTGGTGGATGGGGAGGGGAGGGTGGCCTACAGGGGGACCTGGAGGCTCTGGAATGATGGTCTAGAAAGTGGAAGCTGAGGTTCAATGCAGGAAATGCAAGGTACTGCACCTGGGGGCTAGAAACCCGGACCAAGTGTACACCCTGGGGGGGGGAACTGCTGCAAGTCTCGATGGCTGAGAGGGACCTGGGGGTGGTGGTGGATGTCAAGATGAACAACTCGGAGACTTGTAGGAGGGCAGCAGCCAAGGCCAACAGGATTCTGGGATGCATCGCTAGGGGGATCACCTCCAGAAGGAGGGAAGTGATACTCCCTCTGTATAACTGCTTGGTGAGGCCACACCTCGAGTACTGCATGCAGTTTTGGAGGCCACACTTAAAGAGGGACATTAAACTCCTGGAGAGGGTCCAGAGGAGGGCAACCAAAATGATTTGGGGCTTGGGGGACAGGACCTATGGGGAGAGGCTCGAAGAGCTAAATATGTACACATTGGAAGAGAGAAGGGACCGGGGGGACATGATAGAGGTCTTCAGGTACATGAAGGGGGTAAATAGGGGAGGAGCAGTCAGGGTGCTTCGAAGGAAGGAGGAGGGGGTAACTAGAGGGCATGGGTGGAAGCTGGAGGGGAAGATTCAGGGGAGAAAAGAGGAGGTGCTACTTCACTGAGAGGGTGGTGGAGCCATGGAATGCGCTGCCCAGGGGGCTGGTGGAGGCAAAGACGGTGGAGGGGTTCAAGAGGGGGTGGGACAGGTACAGGAGAAGGGTTCTGGAAGCAAAATCCAGTGCAGCGAGAATATCCAGAACTGGGAAGGGAGAAGCCAGAGAAGGCGAGGGGGACAGCAAGGTCAGCTCCCAGGGTGGGGGCTGACCAAATGAGCAGACACGAAAGACCATTAGGCCTATTCTGCTGGCATTTTAGTATGTTAGTGCCACTGCGCCATGTGCAACGTGGGTGGCCACAGAGCAATATTCAACAGTGCTGAGCAATGGCGCAGCACCATTGAATATCACCCTGTCAATGCCCTGGTGCATCCCAGTTGCGCTGTGCCCAGGCTTGCACCACAGCCGGGCACAGTCTGAATATCCCACCCTATTTGTATTACTGCATGACAATCACTATTATGGTACAAAAGATGTGAAGAAATTTATAGGAGCCAGATACCTCTGTGAATATTGTCACATATCCTACAGCCACAAGCAGGATCACGTATGTGCATTATTGTGCAAAGTGTGTTGTGAACCAAATTGTATACAACAGGAAACTGACACTGCATCCTGCCCCCACTGTAAAAAGATTTGTAGGTCTTTAGCATGCCTAGAAAGGCATTTAGCTAGAGCTGATGAGGGTACGGTGCCTTGCAAATCCATACAACTGTGTGAAGAATGTTTTGTCTTTTACAAGGGTTCTCATACATGTAAGTTGATTCAGTGTGACAGATGTGGGTCTTTCATGACCGCAGACAAGCATCTGTGTTACATGTCACCACTCACAGATGTAAAAATCTCTGAGAAATGTATAGTGTTTGATTTTGAGACCAGAAAAGAAATTGGAACTCACATACCAAATTTTGTGACTGCTAAGCAATTAGATGGGAAGAGGTCCCGGGAATTTGAAGGGGAAGATTGTATAAAAGATTTTGTCAGACATTTTATTGACCCCCCCATTTAGACACTACACACTTATAGCCCATAATGCCAAAGGCTATGACAGCTATTTTATCATTAGCCAGCTGGTCAAGGAAAGAATTGATATTAAATTGCTCACCCAAGGAGGAAAATTGCTTTGTGTAACCGTCTCATCCCTGCACATTAGATTTATTGATAGCCGTTGTTTTCTTCCTTTTAAACTAGCAAAAATCCCTGCAGCCCTTGGATTTGAGAATGAGATTGCTAAAGGTTACTTTCCCCATTTTCTTACCACCAAGGTCAATGAAAATGATGTAGATCCCCTGCCCGATGCTCAGTTTTATGGTTCTGAATATATACTGCCTGCAGAAAAGCAACAGTTCATGCAATGGTACCTAGCTAACCAACATACAGAACGTGATCTGAAAAGAGAGCTTCGCTGCTATTGTCAGTTAGATGTTTAAATTCTTCGAAAAGTCTGTGACAGATTTAGGAAAAAAGTGATGAACATGACAGTCAAAAGTTTTTTAAAACAGTGAAATGGTGATTCAGTAGAGTATGAGACAGTCTCTTTAGATCCCTTCCAATACGTCATGATAGCCTCAGTCTGTATGGCCATTTATAGATTTTCATTTTTGAAAGAATGCACTATCGCTATTCTCCCCCCAGATGACTACCACAGACAATTAAAGAAATACTCCACAGCAGCTATTCAGTGGCTTATGTACATATCTGAGAAAGAAAATATTTCTATTCAGCACGCTGTAAGAGAATTTAAAGCAAAGCCCTATTTTTTGGATGGTTATGTGATAATTAATGGGGTGCCCACAGCCTTTGAATTTAATGGTTGTTTTTTTCACGGCTGCAACATCTGTTACTATAGTGTCAGTGGCTCAGTAGGTAGCACACTCACCTCTGAGGCTGGGAGATCAGAGGGCTGTGGGTTCAGTTCCCACATCTGGCACTTGGGTTAATATCCCAGTACTGACACTGTAGTGCAGCATGTGAGGGGTGCTGCACTTCTGAGGTGCCGTCTTTCAGATATGTTAAACCGAGGTCCCATCTGCCTGGATTGGTGGTAGTTCAGGTGGATGTTAAAGATCCTATGGCACTTATCGAAAAGAGTAGGGGAGTTTTTATTTCAAACAAACACAACAAATCTCATAACATAGTATACAAAAAGAAAAAAACATCGAATAAAACATACAACAAAACATAAATATTCATAGACATTACAATATTGGCAAACCAAATCCCACTTATCCAATAATCTCATTCTTCTAAATTACCCATACTCTATTGTCTTCCCCTGTCTCGTCTGTTCCCCACCTCCCTCTGCTGAAATGCATCATTCATATCTGTCCAGGCATCTTCCACTACAGTAAATTAAAGCTCATTCATATTTCACAAAATAAGTTAAATCCTTCCACCACATTTCCACTTTTTTCCTTGGATGATATTTACAATCATTATTATATACTGCTTTTAGCTCTCTACTGCACCTTTTCTCAGTTCCCCCATATGTAATTTCTTTTTGCTGCAGCAGAAATTGACATCTTCCTTGCCATAAATAATACTTAATACAAGCGAACATGATATGCAATGTAGCCCAGTGATAAGCATCTAACAACTTGGGTAAAATTCCTAGAACCACATTTTTATAATGAATCTTTGTCAACCGTGGCATCTTCCAAGTTTCTGCTAAAAAAACCCATAAATCTTCAGAGTACTTACACTGAAATAAAAAATGTTCCTGAGTTTCCAAACTACAGCCACATTCTGGGTATAAACAATTCCTTTCTTCTACTGCCTTATGCTTATGGTTCCCCCTTACCCCCACCCTCCCATGGGCCATTATCCATTGTAAATCCTTCATTTTATTTGGCACTCTAGGGTTGTTCAAAATTTTATACACATATTTATTGTCTCGTATTGTACTTCCTTTAAATTCTATCTCACCAATTCCTGTTTCCATCACTATTTTCTTATACATTACTTTCCTAGGTAAATTTATCAGTTGTTCTTTTCATATTTTCCATTTCATAATCTTTTTCAGAGTTCCCTCATAATATATCAGCATCTCCTTTCTTCTAATCATTTTAGGAACCCCTGCACTCCATGCCTCCCACCAAATTCCTAATATATTTTTCCCCCATTTCGTGATCATATTCTCTTCACCCTGTAGCATTACCCCAATATTCTTATACCAAAAAAGCGTGTGAAAAAATACTATTGGGTTTATCATCCCTTATCCACCTCGTCGCACTGATTTATACATTATTTCTTTCTTTATTAGATTAAGTCTACTTCCCCATAATAACTGAAAAACTATCTCCAATATTCTAGTTTCCAATATTACAGGCAGGTGAAATACTCCTGCTACATAAAGGAAACAAGGTAATAAAAACTGTTTAACAACAAATACTCTGTTAAATTGTGACATTTTCCAAGCTTTCCATCTAGCTACTTTCTTCTCACCCTGTTCTATTACTTCCTTCCAATTTCCCAGCCCCATATCTCCCTCTCCAAATGTTATCCCAAGAATTTTCCTACTATCAGATGAAATTCTTACATTCTTACAAATTGTAACCTTTTTACTAACTCCTCCTAACCACAAACTCTTACTCTTGTCTAAATTAATTTCTGCCCCTGAGACTTTGGAATACCTTTCCAATTGAATCATAGCCTTCTCAATCCCTTCCTGTGAGCCTATATATAAATTCAAGTCATCTGCACAAGCCATTGCTTTAACCTCATCCCTCTCCTGTTCACCTTTAATACCTATTATGTCTGGATCTCCTATGATCTTCCTAATTAATGGGTCCAACACAAAAAGTATATAACAGTGGCCTCAAGGGACATCCCTGTCTTAACCCCCCTTAATCATTACACTCTTACCCTGATCTCCTCCTATTTCTGTTTTTAAAACTGCATTTTTATATAACAACCCTATCCATCCTCAAAACTCTTTTGGTATCCCATATCTCTCCAGTACCTTCAATAAAAACATGATCCACTAGATCGAACGCCTTTTTCTGATCAATTGTTAAAATGCATGCTTCCTTTCTCCATTGCTGACAATATTCAATTACGTCTCTTGTTACTATGAGATTTTCCTGGCTAGTCCGACCCAGAATTGCACATGTTTGGGCTGGGTTAATTAACACCTTTGCCACCTCTCTTAATCTATTCTGCAAAATTTGTGCCAATATCTTAAAATCAAAATTCAGGAGACTTATTGGTCTCTAATTTGCAAGCTCTTGCCTCTCTCCAGTCTTATATAAGAAAATCACAATTCCTGTAGAGGTCTCTACCAGGATGTTTCCCTCTTGCAACATGAAATTAAACACTCTTGCTAAAAAACTGCCATAGTTTCAGGGAATTCTTTATAGAACTCGTTCGGAATACCATCATCCCCTGGTACCACCCCACCTTTTTAAGTTTCTGATTACCTGATCTACTTCCATTTCTTCTATCTCTCTTTTTAATAAAACTATATAAGTCTCATTCAGGACAGGAATCACTAAACCCTGTAGATATTCCTTTATGTCCTTTTCCTCCCTTCTTTCAGTTCCCTGGAGTAAATTAACCAACTATTTTTCTACCATTTCATTTAATTCTATTGATTTTGTAACAATTTCTCCTGCATTATCCTTTACAGATGTTATTCTAGATCTATTTTTTCTCTCCTTCAATGCCTCACAAGAATCCGCATATGGCGTCTTCTGAGTTCCATAATTTAATTCATTTGTTAAGGTCTTAGCCCTGTTATATTGTATTGACTTCATTTCTCCTTGTATTTTCTCAATCTGTTGAGATATATCTACCCTACTAACATAAGAAACTTCATATAGTTTCAAAAGCTTATTCCGTAGTTTAACATATTCAAAAAAAGTGCATTCACTCTCCTTTTCCCAAAGTTTTTTAAACAAGTGCTGACTTCCCTTTTCACTTCCAACCACCATAAAACAAGATCTTCATGTAACCCAATTACCGACGCACTACAGACGAAAATATCCATTATATGAATTTTAATAAGATCTTCCATTAAAACCGAGGCATTCATTTTCCATCTTATTTTCAGCTGCAGTATACCTGATTCTGTGTTTATCATACTTCTTAAACTTAGATGGTGAGAAAATGCATTAGGAGACACTTTTGCATTAAATATCTCCACCCGTTCAGAAACAAACATATAATCAATCTTTGAAAAACGTTTTCCACATTTATATGTAAACTGGTATTTTCCATCTTCTTTAGCAAAAACATTTTTTAACTCAGCTTGTTTAACAGTCTTCTCTAAAGCAAATGAATCACAGTACACCTTCTTTCCTGCGTTTTTATGCCAAGCATGTCTAGTGTACAATTAAAGTCTCCCCCAAAATATATATTCCTTGCTGTACATAAATATGGCTGTAGTTGTTCAAATAGCTGTACCCTCTCAGATTTAACCTGTGAAGCATACAACACAATAAACCTACTTGGATCACCATACCATAACCTATCCACTATAAGGGCTCTTCCTGGAAACAAGTTTATTAACTACTGAAACTGTAAACCTTCACCTGAAAAAAGCATGCCTACTCCATCCACCCTTTCTAGTCCAAAAGGAAAATAAGTCAGCCCCTAAACCCACTCCCTTTGGGCTAACTCAACTAATTCCATACAGTTTAGCCAAGTCTCTTGTATCAAAATTACCTCACTAGCCAATTCCCTTAATTCATTCCACACCAGTACCCATTTCCTCCCATTCAAAATACTGTTCACATTCACAGAGGTAACTGAAAACAACACCATTATTTAAAGTAATAGAAATTGTCCCCTTTCCTCCTTCTCCCTTGTCTCTTCTCTTTCTTTTGTTTCCTTATTCACATCATCTTCCCCCTTTTCTTCTTTCTCTTCCTTAACATATTTCGATATTCCATACTGTCCCCTTTCTTTCTTGACTCTCCAATACCTCTTCCGCCAAGTCGTCAGACTCCCCACCCATCCTATCATCCTCTATTCGTTGGTCATCCAAAACTTCGTATGCATTAGCCAAAGGTATTTCAGGGTGTATCTCCTTTTCACTTCTCAAAAATATTTTGTTACATTTCCCTGATATAATCTCTTGTCCATGTTCTGGGTCAGGGAGAATGGGGTCCTGTTCTGTCTTTTGTCCTTCTATCCCCATTTGGATCTCTACCATATTATTTCCTGCTTTCCCCTTACATTCTTCTTCTTGTATTATCTCAGTCTGAGTGTCCATTCTACCCTCATTTGTTTCCTCAAGAGGATCCTGTGTCTCTAAAATGGGAGCTATATTTACAGAAGAGGGGACTTGGGAATGGGGGGGAACCTCTTCTTTCTCTACTACAACCTCCGTCTCCCTTTCTCTCTCTTTAGGCTGTTTTTGTTGTGCCTTATTTATCAGATCCTCAGGATCCGTGCTTCAGGAATTATTCTTAGCTGCCCATGGACAGTCTTGATACATATGGCCACATTCCACACACAGGTTGCATCGCACATGATTACAATATTGTGAGTTGCTATGCTCAATTTCTCCACACAGCCCACATCTGATTCTGTCACAGACATTTGATAAATGACCTCTGGACCCACATCTATAACATGTCTTAGGCTGTCCTGGGTAGAATACCACTCCCCTGTCCCTTCCCAAAAAGAAGCTATTAGGAAGGTGCTTAATACCTGCTTCACTCTGATGTAACTGCACCTTGAATTTGCACCCTCCTGTCCATAAAAATTCAGAGTCTATAATCACCTCAGGGGGCCCTAGTACTTCACATTTCGAGTTCAACCACTGTTGAATGTCACCCACATGAACACATTCGTTCCTAAACAGAATGGTAATGAATTTAATAGTCAGTTTCGTAAGAGGCACTGCCAAAAATGGGGCCCATAATGGAGAAAATTTTAACAGACTATATTTCTGCCAGAACCTCTCCAATCCTCTCATTGTCCTAAAACTAATATCAAAAACATCCTCCCCGGAAACATGAATTAAAGCATAAGTTTCTGTCGATATAAACCTCATAGATTCTTTTAATAATGTTTTGCCCACAAAATATAGATCCAGAAAACACTCCATCCCTCCTTTATATCTAAGACGTACTGCAAAACGCTTAGGTGGGGCTTCAGTGTAGCTAGGTTTCGGGGGCGGGGGGGCTCCAGGATTTTCCTGACTTCCTGAAGTAAAGTTTTTATCTTCATGCCCATGTCTCCTTGCCCTGCCTCTCACTACATCTGAGAATGTTCTAGCCTCTCCCTCTCCTGATCTCCTCAGCGTCTTCACAGGAGTTGTAACCACACTGTCCTCACTTGCTGTTTTATCTTCTATTATAAGCTGCACAGATGTATTCCATTCCTCCAAATCCCCATTACAGTTATCACACCACCCAGTTGCCTCATGCACCCCACAGTCAGACTGTTCTTGTGGCTCATCCATAATGCAGACTGCTCAATTACCCCCAGTTCAGTTTGTAGCAATACATTACCACCACTGGTCTCGGAGGTCCAGTCTTCCTCTGGCTCCCAAGTCCCATCTTGCTGCTGCTTTTAACCCACACCCTGTAATGCTGGCCCAGGCTGCCAGTCTCCTCCTTTGCTGGAATCGACCAGTAATCCAAACGCTCTCACCATGACTTCATTAGTCGAGTGCTGCTTCCTGTTGTGGTCCATCACTCCTACCACTAGTACTCGGTTCCTGGTTCACATGTTTGCAAGACACACATCTTCTCTCCTCCATTCTTCTTTCATCCTCATCCTCCAGATGCCTCTGCACCGCCTGTCGTATTAACAAAAGGATCTGTTCGAGGTGAGCCGATGCTCCGATTTTTTTCTTTTCAGTAGTAGGTCTAACAATCCCACAACCACTATCTGGCTTCTCAGGTAAATCAACATCAAGGAGCTCCCCCAAGATATCCGTGGCTGGGGCAGACTCAAATATGTCTTCCTCTCCATCCAAAATCCTGCCAGCAGCAGGGTCTTCCTTTTCCACTGCCATTAGCTTGCTCTGGTCCTTCTCCTCCATGTCCTGCACCCTTACTCCCACAGGTTGTTCTGAGCTGGCCATCCTTCACAAGCGCATGGGGACCCCTAAGCACAGTACGAGAATGTCCCCAGTGTCCTGGCCAAATTTCCCTCATTCACTGAAAATACCACCGACAGTTTAATCTGGTTCAAGGTCAGCTGGCATTCATCTGTATCCCCTTCCCCAGGTCATGCCTGAAAATAGGCAGGATTTGTCTAGTGCACTTACCCGGTCAACAAAAACTAAATAAATAAAAAATAAAATACTGTGAGAAAGATAGAAACCACATGACAGGGACTAGTTATTCAACAGGACCATGCACAAATTTCATTTTCTAAAAAGCAAGGGTTTTGTGGTTAGAGTATTGTGGGAACATGAATGGAAAGCAATGTTGGCTACAGATCAGGGTTTGAATAATTTCTTGAGGGACAGGCAGCTACCACAGCCACTCGTACCTAGGCAGTCACTGTTTGAGGGGAGAACAAATACCATTTGTCTGTACCATAAGACACAGCCTGATGAGAAAATACACTATTATGATTTTACCAGCCTCTACCCTTTTGTTAACAAAACCAAACAGTATCTAGTCGGTCATCCTGACATCATTTATGAAAATTTTGATGACCTCACTCAGTACTTTGGTTAGCAAAAGTAAAACTCTTACCCCCTAGAGGCCTTTTTTTTCCAGTGCTGCCATCCAGGATTGGAAAAAACTTGTGTGTTCACATTATGTCGTGCATGCGCTGAAGAGAGACTTCAAACAACATTGAGCACACACAATGATGAACAAAGGGCACTGACAGGTATCTACTGTACTGTAGAACTAAACTTTGGACTGAAAAAAGACTACAAACAGGAGGGGGAGGGGTCTTAATTGGGAGGGACGGGGAAGACACTGGGGCATATGGTAAAAACACAGTCTTGAGTGGCTCCAAAAATGAGAACATGGGTGGGGGGTGGTGATGGGCACAAGGAACGAGGAGTTGGTGTACTGGTGTTGGGGGACTCCATACTCAAGGGGATCAGATGGGGCAGCAAGGGGGAGAGGCACAGTCAGATATGGGTGGAGTCCATACCAGGATTAAAAGCAGACATGGCAGGACAGGCAATCCTAAGGTACGTAAAGAGGGGTAGGAGGAAACCACACATAGTGGTACATGTGGGGACAAATGACCTAGCGGGAGAAACAGTGGAGGTAACAAGGGAGAGGACTGAGGAAGTGGGAAGGTTGTGCAAGGAGACTGGGGAGTCTGTGGCCTTCTCTGAAGTGCTCCCAGTACCCTGCACAAGCACAGTGAGAAAGGAGAGGATTAGAGAGTTGAACACATGGTTGGAAGAATGGTGTCAAACTAAGGGGTATGGGGTTGTAAGCGGCTGGGGCAGTACCTGGGATAATAACAATCTGTTTGCAAGGGATAGGCTGCACCTGAGTGGGGAAGGGAAGGCGGTATTAAGGCAAAGAATGGGAAGGTATATTGCGACAAGAGTAGATTTAAACTAGATGGGGGTAGCAAGTGGACAGCAGGTAGGCAGGGATCCAATAGAGTGGACTCACAGCCTACCCCTCAGGCTAGCAGGGAAGGACTTGGGGCAGCCAAAAAAGGAGGGAGTAGAAGGAAGGAGATGGAGGCTAGTGAAGGGAAAGGGGCATTATGGAGGGTGGTCTCATTGAATGCAAGAAGCCTAGGAAACAAATCTGCTGAGCTACAGGCACTCTTAGCAGTGTGGAGGGTGGATATTGCAGCTGTCACAAAAACATGAGCAACTGAGCACCAGGACTGGGATCTGGCAATCCCAGGATACAAATTATACAGGAAGAACCATAGAGAAGGAGGGGTGGGGTGGCAGTCTATGTGAGGGACGTAATCAAATGCACAAGGGACGAAGGAAAGGAAAGGAGAACAGAGGCAATCTGGCTGCAGCTCCAAGACTCAAAGGGTAGGAAAATGAGGTTTGAGGTGGTATACAGGCCGCCATCCCAGTCTAAGGAGCCTGACAGGGAGTTAGCGGGACAAATCAAAAAGGTATGTAGAAAAGGGAAGGTGGTCATCGTGGGGGATTTCAACTTGCCGGGGGTTGACTGGAGCATTCCAGTCACCTCCAGTGCTAGGGAGCAAGTGTTGCTGGACATGATCCAGGAGGGTCTCCTGAAACAGTTGGTTACTGTACCTACTAGGCTAAAGAACACTTTAGATCTGGTATTGTCAAATGGGGAGGCAGTGAGTGAAATAAAGGTAGAGGACCCACTAGCTGACAGTGATCACCAAACAGTGTGGTTTAATATTATGATGTGTGGGGAACCAGAGAAATCAGTCACTCGGGTGGTAAACTTCAAGGGGGCAGAATTTGGGAGGATGCAGGAAGTACTGAAAGGGAAACTGGAGGGCATAAGGCAGGAGATGGACGTGGAGCAGAAATGGGATATTATTAAACAGGGGGTTACAGAGGCAACAGAAGCCTGCACCAAGGCACAGAGTAAGAGGAGCAGAGAAAGAAAACCATGCTGGTTGAACAGCAAGATTGTGGAGATGGTGAGGGCAAAACAAGTGGTGCACCAGAGGTTTAGGAGGATGGGGAAAGAAGTGGACAGGGAAGAATATGCAAGATGGTCCAGGGAGGTGACCAGAAAAGTGACAGAAGCCAAGGCCCAGAGGGAGCTGAGATTAGCACAGAGAATTAATGGGGGGGGAAAGACTTTTTCAGATACATCAGGGAAAAAAGGAAGTGCAAGGAGACAACAGTGAGGATAAAAAGGGGCGGGGAGTAGACAGAAAAGGGGGAGGAGCAGGCAGAAGCATTGAATGAATACTTTTACTCAGCATTCATGGAAGAAAAGGTGGGACCGCTACCAGCATGGGCTGGGAGGGTGGGAAGAGGAGGTGACAGATGGAAGAATTGGGGCAAGTAGAGTCCTAGAGGGACTGAGGGCACTGAAGGTAGACAAGGCACCAGGACTGGATAGTATCTACCACAGGGTGCTGAGGGAGATGGGGGAGGTGTTGGTGGAGCCACTGGCGGATCTGTACAGCACCTCACTGGAGTCGGGATGTGTGCCACTGGACTGGAGGATGGCACATGTAGTACCACTACACAAGAGCGAGCCAAGGGATGAACCGGGTAATTATCATTCGGTAAGTCTCACCTCCATAGTGTGCAAACTCCAGGAAATGATATTAAAGGAAAGACTAGTTTCATACCTGAAGGACAATGGCCTCCAGGATGTGAGGCAGCATGGGTCTGGTTCAGGGAAGTCTTGTCAAATCAGCCACATACAATATTATGATTGGGTGACAGGTGAGCTGGATAAGGGTCATGCAGTGGATGTTCTTTACTTGGACTTCAGCAAGGCCTTTGATTCAGTGCCTCATGGGCTGCTTGGAGGGAAGCTAACTGGTGTACGGGTAGGGGCAAAAATGATGAACTGGATTACAAGCTGGCTGAGTGGCAGGCTGCAACGGGTGGTGATGAGAGGGGCGCTCTCAACTCCAAGGCCAGTGATGAGTGGGGTGCCAAAGGGCTGTGTTGGGGCCAGTATTGTTTGGGGTCTTCAAATCAGACATTGCACACAGGGTGGTGAGCAAGGTAAGTCTGTTCGCTGATGACACCAAAATCGGAGCAGTAGTGGATGGAGAGGAGGGATGGAAGCAGCTGCAGGGGGACCAAGGCAAGCTAGAGGAGTGGTCAGAGAGGTGGCAGCTGGGGTTCAATGCAAAGAAGTGTAAGGTTATGCACTTTGGGGTGAAGAACCCAAGGAGAGAATACTGGCTGGGGGGGTTAAGCTGGGGATCACTGAGGAGGAGAAGGACCATGGGGTAATGATAACAGAGATCATGAACAACACTGCCCAGTGCAGGAGAGTGGCTGCAAAAGTGAACAAAATGCTGGGGTGCATAGTGAGGGGTTTTTCATCCAGGTGAGAGAGGTGATTTACCCCTCCACAGGTGCTGGTAAGGCTGCACTTAGAGTATTGTGTGCAGTTTTGGGGGCCATACCTAAAGAGTGATATCAGGCTACTGGAGGGGGTGCAGAGGAGGGCAACAAAGATGATATGTGGAATGGAGGGGAGAGAATATGACAGCAGGCTGGGAGACCTGAATATGTACACCCTGGAGGATAGAAGGGACAGGGGACATGATAGAGACTTTCAAGTATCTGAGGGGAATCAATAAGAATGGGGCAGGGGGGTCTTTAAGTTAAGGAGGGGTAGGGTCAACAGGTGGCATGGGCTAAGAATAGAAGAGGAAGATTTAAGAAGGAAATGATGAGACCCTATTTCACAGAGAGGGTGGTAGCAAAATGGAACTCCATACCAGAATGGGAGGTATCATGTAAATCTGTGAACAGCTTCAAAAGGGCATGGGACAGGGAACAGGGGAGCATGAGTATGGGGTGGGGGTGGCAGTGGGATGACAAAGGGAGGGGTGGGGCAGCTGCAAACTAGGGGTGTTGGCTGCACACTCGAGCAGACTTAGATAGACCGGTGGTCTGTTTCTGCTGGCACATTCGTATGTTCGTATTAACGTTTTGAAGTTTGGCATTTTAAAGAGTCATGCACAGAGCTTTTTGCAGACTACATCAAGCTGCATCTAAAAGGCAAACAAGAGGCATCTGGTTTCCCTTCATGGGTAAAAAATGAAGCAGATAAAGTCAGGTACATGCAACAGCATTCTGAAAGAGAAAATGTACATTTGAACCCTGCGGCCATAGCTGTTAACCGTGCAAGGAGACAGATATCTAAACTGTTTTTAAATTCTCTTTGGGGCAAATTTGGGCAGAGAGCTAATTTGCCACCCCCAAGCTTAGTAACAGACCCTGACAAGCTGTTTCAGTATGTGTTTGCCCCTTACTATGATATTGCCTCATGCTGTTTCATCGATGATGAAACAGCTTGTTTAAGCTGGAAATACACCAAAGACCACTACCCAAATTCTAATAATATCAACATATTTATAGCTAGTTTTACAACAGCATATGCCAGAGTGGAACTCTACAACCTGCTAGATAAGTTACAGGACAGATGCCTTTGCCACAACTCTGACTCTGTCATTTTTGTGTCCAGACCAGGTGACTGGACCCCACCTCTGGGCGATTATTTAGGGGAGCTAACCAGTGAGCTTCCTGCAGATGAACACATTACAGAGTTTGTTTCTGCAGGTCCAAAAACTTATGGCTACTGACTATCCAGAGGAGAGGTTATTTTTAAAGTGAAAGGTTTTACCCCAATGTAACTAGCAGTAAACACATTAATTTTGAAAGTCTGAAGGACCTGGTCTTTGATTATACAGGGCCACAGATCTCTAAAGAAATTACCATGAGTCAACCTAGCATTGTTAGGAATAAAAAGCAGTGGTCCCTTGAAACAAAAACTATACTATGTGCTATACCTGGTTAAACAACTAAATAAAAAAAAAATAAATAAAAAAAAACGCTGTCCAAGACTCAGAGAGTAGTTTATGACAAGTGAGTTTTACAGGCCAATTTTAAAACACTTCCTTACGGATACTGATTGTGAAAAATGGATATCAGGTTGCAGAATTCCTTTACTTGTCTGTTGGCTGGCCCCTCTAATAGTGGGAAGAGCTTCTTTATAAAACAGTTGTTGGAAAATGCTTATGCCACTTTATCACACAAGCCTAAAAATACTGTCTGGTTCTACAGCTGTTGGCAACCTTTGTATAATGAATTGTTGTTAAAGTTCCAGCAGATTAAATTTGTGGAGAGGTTACAGATGTCACTGGCTGAAAATGATCTCTTACCCCCGGGTAGGTAAATTATGTTGTTATAGATGATTTAATGGACTCTGCCTGTCAAAATACTGAAGTTGAGTATGGGTTTATCAAGTACAGCCATCATAAACAGTTGACAATATTTTTAATTGTCCAGAATGTGCTCTGTCACAGAAAAAAAAGCAGGACCATCACACTAACTAACAAATTCATGATTTTGTTTAAAAATCCCAGAGACAAGCAGCAGATCATAACTCTGGCTAGGCAGATGTATCCTGGTCAGACAAAATTTTTCTTAGACGCTTTTGAAGATGCCACAAGAAAGCCTCATGGTTATTTACTGGTTGATTTAAGATCCAGTACACCAGATGAATATAGACTGCTTAGTGGGTTGTTTCCCCCTGACTGGCCTGTGGCATATGTCTTGAAAAAAGCACATTCTGCTTCTAAAAATATATGATACTGTATTGTCATTATGTCTAAAAGATTGCAGAGAAATTTGTCCTAAAGTTACTTGTAAAAGGACCTCCCGGTTTAAGGAAAGCTATTTAAGTTCAGCCTCTGATGATCTGATATCAGCTATAGCTGAGATAGCCTTAAACACTCTCAAAGGAAATATTCCACTGTCAGCAAAGCAGTTAGGTTTGCTGAAAAAAAGGGAGAGTCATTAAAACTTTAAGTGATAAACAAATAACCTTAAGAAGGAAAAAAAAAAAAATTAACCAAACAGGTGGATTTATAGGGACACTGTCATGAATTGTCATTCATTTGCTCACTGGACTGCTGGCTAATAATAATAATAATAATTTATTTATTTATTGAATTTTGATGACCGGGTAGGCCCACTTGGCCCCGGAGGTCCCTTTTTCAGGGGCAACCCGGGAGCTACAGGACTAGTGTGATACACAATTTGTACAGTTGTAGGTTATAGCATGTACAGGTGAACATATAGCAATGACATAATACATAACAGGTTACAGTGATTAGCAAAAGTGAAACAATGGAGAAGAGCCAGAGCAACACCTGGGTCGCAATTACCCGAGTAGAATATGTTAGGAGGAGAGCCAGTAGAGAAGGATTAGGGCTCCCAGCTTTAGTAGGTACAGTATGAGGTAAGTGCTCAGGCAGGAGGGTAGAGTGGAAGTGTCAGGTAACATAGCATTGGCATTGACTCGTGGCGAGCATGTGTGCCTTGAGTCTTGTTCAGAATCTCGCAGGTGATGGAGCTTCCCAAATCTTAGGAGGAAGGTTGTTCTATAGGGAAGGGGCAGTGTGGGAAAAGAACATGCCCCCTGCCTTGGTCCTTACCCTTGGGACTTCGAGAAGAGTTTGGCCTGAGACCCGTAGGTTGCGAGGATTTTGCTTGGCAGTTATGAGCCCTGAGAGGCTTGGGGGAGGTTCTGAGCTAATTAGCTTATGTGCTAGGCAGAGCACTGGGTACCTCAAATGGGCTTCGAATGAAGGCCAGCTGATAAGTGCTAGAGAGTCACAGTGGTGGCTCCTAGAGTGTGACTGAGTAGCGAAGCGGACCACCTTGTTGTACAAGACCTGTAACTTATTGAACTCAAGCTTGGCCATTCCCTGAAGTATCGGGGCAACGTAGGTGAGTGTTGGGAGGAGGACACACGAGGCAATGGCAGTCCTAGCTTCTGGGATCAGCTGATCCTTGAGGCGATAAAGGGTACCAAGTTTACCATGGATGACTTTGGTGACTTGGTCAACATGTTGTTTTAGAGTGAATCCTTGGTCCAAAGTAAGGCCAAGGTATTTTGTGGAGGCAACCACTTCTAGTTTGTTACCCGCCCTGGAAGTGAGTTGCAGGTGTTGTGTTCTGTTTAGGCCAAGGGATCTAGGTCCGAACAACATGGCCTTGGTTTTGGTAAGAACTATTTTATTCTCAGTAAGCCAGTCCTCCATAGTGAGTAGGTCCTCTTGGAGGGATGGACCTAGGTCTCCCAGGTTATCAGAGGATCTGTAAATCACGGCGTCATCAGTGTACTGAATGACAGCACTGCTCCCGCGTGGTTGTGCAGATCATTTATAAACAAGGCGAACAGGAGGGGACCGAGTATGGACCCTTGTGGTACCCCCTCCTTTAGGGGCAGTGGATCAGTGATCTTGTCCTTTCACTTGACCCTCTGAGAACGACCAGGCAGGTAGCTTTCAAACCACCTGACAGCATGAGTGTCCAGGCCTATGTTATACAATTTGTGATGTAGGAGTCGGTGGTCAACCAAGTCGAAGACCTTAGAAAGGTCGATGAAAACCACTCCTGTGTTGGACCCTGCGTCAAGTTCTCTAAGCACATCTGCTGAGAACTTAGTTAGAGTGGTGTCTGTCCCATGTTTAGCCATGAACCCATATTGAGCCGGGGAAAGAAGCCGGTGTGCCTCTAAGTATTCACAGAGTTGAATGTAAACCAGTTTTTCCTGGATTTTTGCTAGGGTGCAGAGCAGGGAGACTGGCTTGTAGTTGCCTATGGGTTCTGCTGGCCCACCCTTGTGAATGGGGACCACGTGAGCATGTTTCCACAGCTCTGGGACAGTCCCTTCTAGAAGGGACCAGTTTACGAGCCAGGTGAGAGGCCTTGCAAGTTCTGGAGCACCTTCCTTGAGTAGTCTGGCTTGGATACCATCAGGCCCACCTGATCCTCTGGTTTTCAAGGACTTTAGGAGGGTGAGGACTTCTTTAACCTTAGCTAACCTCAGATTAAAGGATGGGCAGTCAAGGTTAGGAGCTTCCAGTATGTGGGACTCATTGTTAGTCACTGGGAGCCCAGCCTTGTGATCATCAAGGTTCATGAAGTGGTGATTGAGGGCCACAGCAATGAGGGTCCCATCATTCAGTAACTGCCCATTAGCCACGATAGGGCCTGGGACAGCCTTGCTTTTTCCCTTTATCAGCTCATTGATGTGAGACTAGAATAACCTCGGGTTGCCTAGGTTAGTTTTCTGGAGGTGATTGACATATGCCCTTTTTGCCAGTTTGACTGCATGCTTACTTTGGTTTCTAAGAGCTTTGTAGGCCTCAAGGTCAGCTAGGAGTGAGAAGCACTTGAACTTTTTCCAGGCTTTGTCGCGGCAGATCATCAGGGCCTTTGCGAGGGGGAGTGATCCACTTATAGCAACTGCCTTTAACTCGATGGGTCTTCAACAGAGCAAAGAGGTCAGTGGCCCTCATGAGAGATTTCTGGAAGAAGGCAATGGCCCCGTCCAGGGTAGGAAGGCATCGTAGTGGGCTCCAGTCAGTGTTACTGAGAAAGGTATTATATTGCTCAGGTGAGAATTTAGAGTAGTCCCGCGTTGTGAGGATTCTGGGTTGAATCCTGTCTGTCCTGTTCTTCCAGACACAGAAGATGGGTGAGTGGTCACTCAGGGCATCGGCCATAGTGCCTGCTGACTGAATATTCTTTGGGTTTGACACCAGAGCCCAGTCGATGGTTGAGTGCCTTCCCGTTATATGATTCATTCTGGTGGGTTCAGTGATTATCTGGGCAAGATTTACCTCCTGTAGCAGGCCATTGATAGATGACTTTGCCTCCTGGGCCCAGTTCAGGTTAAAGTCCCCCAGTATGAGGAGTTCAGATGAGACTTCATTAGCTAGGGCTTTAGTGAGTGTCTCCAGGGATTGGAGAGCATTCTTGGGGGGCTATATACGCACCCAATGGTAAGGTGCTTGGCACCGCCTAGGGTGAACCGTATAAAGATCAGTTCATTCTCAGGGCGCATGCTGTGCTGCATGCTGATCTGGGAGGAGATTAGGGTGCCCTTCACATAGATGAGCACCCCGCCCCTCTTCTAGTTATTCTGTCTTTTCTGTAGTGGACGTAGCCTGAGGCAGCTACTTCGAGCTTGAGGACATGGGGTTTTAGCCAGGTCTCAGAGACTGCTAGCACATCTGGTTTATAGAAGGCAAGCCATGCTTGAACTTCGTGTATCTTTGGCTGAAGGCTGCATATATTCATATGAGAGATCCTCAGCCCCTTTGAGGACAGCCAGGTCTGGTCCTGGGGGAGGATATTGAGAGGTTTTCAATTACAGGGCCTGGGTTCAGTTGGATATCACCCGAAAGAAGCAATAGAGCTGTTAGCAGGAGACATAGGGTTAGGGTAAGAGAGGGGAGCCTCACTTTGTTGGGTATACTCCTGGTTTGGAGAAGTGACCTGTAGCAAATCCCATTTCTTGTGAATTCATAGGCAACTGGAGGGAGATAGTGCTCGCAGGGGAGAAGGAATAGTAGTAGTGGCTGGCGGGGTGGGTAGCAGGTCCCTGTGGGCCATAGGTGGTTGGGTCATGTAGGCTAGCGAGCCAGTCCACCCAAAGTACAGCAAGAATGTAGGTGGTAGCGAGGAGGAAACCTCTGTTTGGTTTGCAGAAGCACAGCTTGCCAATCCACGTTGACAACTGGCTATGCATCCTTGCATCAGGGTACAGACACTGTGGCTTCATGCCTTAAGCTGGCAATAGAACAGTCAGATCTTATGCAGTTTCCGCGGGGAGATAGTCACCGGGCAAAGATCACCAGGAGGGAAACAGAGCAAGGTACAGGACAAGATTGCTTTTGTGCCAGAGGAGCACACAGGTTTACCCCAATTAACTTCCTAACAACAACAGCTAGCAAAAGCAGCCCTCACTATGCCTGTGTTATCACTAGGCTTACATCACATAGAAATACACTATGTCATATGTTACATTTGTCAGGCTAGCATCAAATTAGGGCAGCACAATTAAGAAAAGTCAGATTACTGTCTGTTAGGAAGCAAATCAAACAAGATCAAAGGCAAGGATCATTTGTAGGTGATCAGATTCAAGCACCTGGGAGCAGGTGTACCGGCTCGTATGGCAATGTCTTGGCAGTAAAGCGTCTGTATGGAGGGGCTTGTTTTGGTGATGAGTCTACTGAAGCTCCACCTAATATGTTGTCCACAACCCACTCTATTGGCCTCTTAGAAGTAGTGGGCTGGCCGACTGCACATTTAAAGGGAGGAGGGAACGGGGCGGGTGGGCAGGAAAAATTAAGTTCCTCGATGTCTGCAGCGGTTCAAATGTCGAGGGAGGCCCGCCCAGCAAGGAGCAGCAAGCCGGTGCCTCAACCCCGAGGTGCGGGTCAATTGAGTTGCCGTAGTGGGGGGAGACCCGGTTCAGAAGGTCACCCACGCCGCCCCTAGCGATTCGGTCTTCAGTCCAATGGGAGATTTAGCTGCTTAATAATAATAATAATAATAATAAATGTTATTTAATACAGCGCCTTTCCAATATCAAGGCACCGCACAAATAAGTAAAAAATCAACAAATACAATAAACACCAATAAAATCAGAGAAATTCAGGATAAGCTTTACCCATAAAAGGTCTTCAATGCCTGCTTAAAGCACCCCACTGTCCTGCACTCCTGTAGCTGATGGGGCACAGAATTCTAGATGGTGGGGCAACAAACCTGAAGGCATGGGCCCCAGATGACTTTAAGCTAACCCTTGAAATCTCCAGCAACCCCTCGTCAGCCAAGCAGAGCTGTCGCAGAGAGGTATAGGGAACCAGGAGCTCTTTCAAGTAGTCGAGACCCTGTCCATGTAGGGCTTTGTAAGTTAATAAACCTACCTTAAAGGTGATCCACCACTGAACAGGCAGCCAGTGCAGATCGCGCAGCATTGGGGTAATGTGAGATCTCCTAGATACCCCAGTCAACAAACATGCAGCAGCATTCTGCACTAGCTGCAAGTGGTGGATGTCAACCCCAGGAAGCCCTAAGTAAAGGGAGTTACAGTAGTCAAGGCACGAGGTCACAAAGACGTGGACCAAAACAGGTAGATTGCTAGATGGAATGAGATGCTTAATCCTAGCAAGTTCCTAAGATGGTAAAAGGCCAGCTTGACCACTGCCGACACCTGATGACGAAGGGTCAGCCCATCATCAAGCACCACTCCCAGGTCATGCACCCACTCAGAGGTAAGGATCTGAGCCACCCCAGGACTAAACCAGAGGGGAGATTAGTCCTCAACCCCTCTGTCCTGCAACCCAGGTCCACCACCAAAACCTCAGTCTTTCCTGCGTTCAATTTTAAACTGCTAGAACTCATCCAATCTTGGATTTCCATGAGGCAGCAGTTCAGTACCGAGATAGCACTAACCTGGTCAGGGGCAAAAGACAGGTAGAGCTGGGTATCATCAGCATAGCAGTGAAACCTCAGCCCATACTGTCTTACAATGTCTCCGAGGAGCAGCATGTACACTGCAAATAACATGGGAGACAACACCAAGCCCTGAGGTACCCTGCAAGGCAGAGAGAAAGACTCAGAAGAAAATATTCCCGAGACAATGCTCTGAGATCTACCGGTGAGGAAAGATGAAAACCATCTGAGTACTGTCCCCGACAGCCCACAGATGAACCTCAGGTGCTCGAGCAGAACCCCATGATCCACAATGTCAAAAGCTGATGACAAATCAAAGAGTACCAAGATGGAACGGTTTCTCTGATCTCTAGCCATCAGGAGATCACTGAACACCCAAACCAGAGCAGTCCCAGTACTATGCCTCTTACGAAAGCCCGATTGGAGAAGTTCGTATAAATTATGGATGGTTAAATGGTTCTCCAGTTGAGCTGCCATGATTTTCTCAATAACCTTTCCCACAAAACGAAGGTTAGAGATAGGTCTGTAGTTCACTAGAGTCTCCGGGTCCAAAGAAGCTTTCTTCAGGAGGGGTGTCACCACCGCCTCCTTCAGGGAGCTAGGAAACTCACCCGATTCCAAAGAGCACCGGACAATCTGAGCTAAGACCGGGCGAATAATGTCACTACAGCCCAAAATCAGGGAGGTAGGGCCGGATCTAAACTACAGCATGTGGGATGCATCCCCTGGACAATCCTCATAAAATCAACAAACTCTGGCAGATCAAAGGTACTCCAGGAAACTCCGGGCTCTGTGACTAAGCACCGACTAACAGCATCCCCCATAGAGCGAGTCTGATGGAACGCTTGCCTGATGTTGTCCACTTTATTTGTGAAAAAGCTCGACGGAGCTGCAGACAGGCTGGGTTGCACAACCTGTCCACAGTTCAGAAGAATTGAGCTGGTCGGTTTCGTGCAACAGTGATTTCCCTGGAAAGGAATTCTGCCTTCTTATGAGAAATCTCTGATTGATAGAGTTTATAATGCTCTAACACAATAAGATGGTCGGCATCCAAGGCAGACCTCCACCAACAACGATCTAACCTAAGCCCCAACCTCCGCAATTTCCTCGGGGACCCATCAAACTATGGGGCCCTGGGGCGAAGCAAAAGGAGGAGAACATGGACAGGAGTCCATCAGATCGAGAGCTGAGGAAATGGCTGTGTTATAGGCCATGACTAACAGCTCGGGATCTGTGCTAGCCTCACCAAACACCAAGAGGTCAATCACCGCCACCGCCAGGTCTTCAGGGACTACATCCCACAGAGGGCAATAACTGACCATCTCCACAAGGGCCGACCTACCCAGAGGGGCAGAAAAATTAAACCTAAAGGTGCAGTGATTGGACCAACCGACAGGTTCCACCACCAAGTCGGAGGCCTCGCTCCCCAGGAGGAAGACCAAATCAAGAGATTGACCACCATTGTGAGTAACTGAGGAAACACCCTGTGTGAAGCCCAGTGATGTCATCACCTGGAGGCAGTGTTGTCCAAAAAGAAAAAATTACTCACCATAGTAATGTTGTTTCTTCTAATGGAGTCTTGCTGTATTCAGAAATAAAGTAGTTAGCCCCAGCACTTGAACTGCCCCGGAGAGGAAAGAGTTAACTCTATGCAGAAGCATAGAATGTTGAGCTCAAGCTCAGGTTTTCAAACCACTGTCTGTGGTACTTCCCAGTGTAACCATCAGATTCTTACGAGCAAACTAACTAATATACCATAGTATGGAAATTGTTTAACTGATAGCCAAAGGGCAAGAGATTCTTTTTGGGCCAAAAAGACTCAAGTCGAGAACCCAAGAAGAAAAAAGGGTAGTGACAATATTTAAGTATAAAACACCAGAAAAAATAACAACATCTATCCCACCCAAGAGGGAGGGTACAAGGTACACCCCTGAGGTGCAACACTGTACCTGCCAGCCCACTTCCCAAAAGCCAGGTTCTGAGAGGGGAGGTGGGGGGGAGACTCCATTAGAAGAAACATTACTATGGTGAGTAATTTGTTTCTTCAAACAACATGAAGTCTTGCTGTATTCAGACATAATGCAGACTACCAAGCAGTTCCCTATGGAGGAGGGAATGCAGAACTTACATTGGGAAGAGGCTCTGCAGTACTGCTGTACCAAACCTAGCATCACTCCTAGCCTGGATGTCCAGGGAGTAATGCTTGGTGAAAGTATGTACTGTTTTCCAGGTGGCTGCATTACAGATCTCTAACAAAGGTATATCTCTGGCTGCAGCTAGAGAAGCAGCTGTACCCCTAGTCGAGTGAGCCCTCAGGCCTGAAGGGGGTGTTCTACCCAACTTGTCTTAACAGAATTGTATACAAGAAACAATCCATCGGGCAATAGTTCTTTTAGCGGCAGGCTTACCTTTCCCCACTTCACCATAAGAAACAATTGAAGACAGTAATTTCTATGTGCCTTAGTATGCTCAATGTAGTAGCTCAGGGCCCTCTTGACATCCAGACTGTGTAACCTTCTTTCACCTGAAGAAGAATGGTCAGTGAAAAACACAGGAAGAGATATAGACAGGTTCAGATGAAAATCTGATACCACTTTGGGCAAGAACCTCCTATTGGTTCTTAGGACCACTTTGTCCCTATGGAAGGATATGAAGTCAGGTTCAACTGACAGAGCCTGTAACTCATTAATCCACCTGACAGAAGTAATAGCTACCAGGAACACAGTTTTCCAGGTCAAGTACTTCAATTTGGCCAAAGCCAGAGGTTCAAAGGGTGGCTTCATAAGCTAAGCTATGCAGACATTAAGATCCCAAGGTGGAGTGGGCTCCCTAAAGGGAGGGTTAATGTGAACCAGACCTTTGAAAAACTTTCTGAAAACAGGATGATATGATAGGGAAGAGCCCTTCCCTGCTGAGAGGAATGCAGAGACACCTGCTAGATGACCCTTCAGAGTGGCAGGCCTAAGGCCTAGACCAATCAGATGAACTAGATAGTCTAAGGTTGTGGAAATGTCTGCAGAATCAGGCAGGATGCCTTTCTGAGAGCACCAAATACTGAACCTTTTCCATTTGGAGTTGTAAGTTTTTCTTGTGGAAGGTTTCCTGGAGACCTTCAGAATATCCAGAACTCCCTAAGAGAGATGTAGTGCTACATATTCTAACTCTTCAAGAGCCAGGCCTTGAGATTGAGAGACTGGAGATTGGGGTAACAGATCCACCCCTGGGAGGAGGACAGGAGATTGTATGTCCTGGGCAGAGACAGGGGACATGACACTGACAAGGACAGCAGTAGAGGACACCAAGGCTGTCTGGCCCAATCTGGAGCCACCAGTATCACTGTGCAGGGTTGAATCCTGATTTTGATCAAAACTCTGAACAGCAGAGGGAAGGGAGGGAAGGCATAGAGAAACCTGCCCTTCCAGTCCAAATTGAGAGCATCCTAGAGAACCATCCCCAGGACTGGAGGTCTGCAGCAAAACTGAGGAAGCTGATGATTGTCCGGTGCTGCAAAGAGATCTATCTCTGGAGTGCCCCACCTGGAGAAGATGACCTTCAGGATGTGAGGATCCATGGACCATTCATGATGTCCCTGTGAAATTCTGCTCAGAGCATCTGCTAGTACGTTGTCCTTCCCTGGAAGGTGAACTGCAACCAGAGAAGTCTGAAGAGAATAGGCCAGAGATCAGAGCCTCATGGCTTCTGTGCACAAGGCCGAGGACTGAGTGCCTCCCTGCTTGTTGATGTACCACATTGTGGTGGTGTTGTCCATTCTGACTTGGACCACCTTACCCTTGACTTAATCTGAGAAGCTCTGCAGGGCTAGGAAAACTGCCCTGAGTTCCAGGAGATTGATATGAAGGAGAGACTCCTGTGGAGGCCATACCCCTTGAGCTGTCAGGGCTCCCAGGTGGGCTCCCCACCCTAGGAGAGAAGCATCCATAGTTAGAACTACTGATGGGACTTGAGGGAGAAATGGAACCCCTTGTCTGAGGTTGTTCTGGTCCAGCCACCACTGGAGAGCTTGGACCAGAGTCTGAGTCACTGAAATCAGTTTGGTAAGTGAATCCTTCTTTTGAGACCAAAAAGACCTTAGATGAAACTGAATGTCCCTCATCTGGAACCTTGCTCCCTGCACCACTGCTGTGGAAGCTGCCATGTGGCCCAGGAGCTGGAGGAACTGTCTTGCTGGGCGGGAGACCTGAGGTCGAAAGGAGGAACGGAGATCCACTAGGGCCTTCACCCTTGCCAGGGGAAGGAAAGCTTTTGCTTGTACAGTGTCCAACTCTATGCCTATAAAGGTGAGAAGTTGAACTAGTTCGAGGACAGACTTTGGAAGATTGAGAAGAAACCCCAGGGAACTGAGGAGGTCCTGGGTAGCTTGAAGAGCTGACTTGACCTGTAAAGATGACTGACCCACTAAGAGCCAGTTGTCCAGATACGGGAAGATGGTGATATCCTGTCTTCTGAGGTAAGCCACCACTACTGCAAGGCACTCTGTGAACACCCTTGGAGCTGATGTTAGACCGAATGGCATGACTCTGAATTGGTAATAGCCTGAAGGCAACTCGAGCCTGAGGTATTTTCTGTGGGAGCACCTGATAGGAATATGGAAGTAGGCATCCTTGAGGTCCAGAAATGCTAGCCAATTCCCTGGCCTTAGAGAGAGAAGGATCATTCCCAGAGTTACCATTTTGAATTTTGGCTTTACAATGTTTGTTCAAACACCTTAAGTCTAGGATGGGTCGCCACTCCCCTGTTTTCTTTGGGGTAAGGAAGTACCTTGAGTACAGCCCTTTCCCCTTTTGCTGAGCAGGAACCCTTTCTACAGCTCTGAGAGCTAGAAGAGAGGAAACCTCTGCTTCTAGGGCAATGGTTTCTGAGGCTGATGCATGTGGAAAAGACTTGGCCCTCTTTTTTGAGAACTTTTTGAAGCTGAGGGCCAGTCCCTGACTTACTACCTCCAGGACCCACCTGTCTGAAGCCAGCCTGCCTCCTACTGGAAATGGGGAGTCGACCCGGGCTGACTCATCAGGGTGTCTACTTGGCAGGAGCCTTAGACTGAGAGGAGGAGGAGGGTGCCGCCCTACTCATCCCCCTCCTGCCCCTCCCTCTGAAGAACCCCCTCTGTGGGAAGGGAGAGGAGGCCTGTGCTTGGTAAAAAGGCCTTTGTAAGGGCCTGCCCCTGCCCCTAGACTGCTGCTTGTGTGGAGTGGCTTGCCTTTCCTTGGCCTGTGCACTCCTGTATGTGGTCCTGTATTCATCCATTTTCTTCATGTAAGCCTCTGTCTGCTGCCCAAACAGAGGGTTACCCACTACAGGAAAATCCATAGCCTTAGTCTGGGTATCCTGTGAAAGGCTAGTACATCTGAGCCAAGCATGTCTTCTGAGAGACACAGATGTAGCCATGACTATAGATGCCACATCATTGGAGTCCACAGCAGCATGAAATTGCATTTTGGATGCCTCAATTCCATCAGCAGTCACCTCCTCCAGCTCCTTGGCTAGCTGGGGAGAGGCCTGTTTAGCCAGTTCCAGAACCGTATCCCATCTGGATTTCTGGTACCTGGCTGTGTAAGCCACATAAGTAGCCTGCCTGAGTCCCAAAGAGGATGCCAAATACTGTTTTTTGGCCATGGCATCCACTTTCCTGGAGTCCTTATCCAAGGAGTGTGAAGCCAAAGGAATGTTAGCCCTGTCACAGACTGCAGCCTGCACTACCCCAACATGGCTGCAATGACTATAAAGGAACTCCACAGCTGAGCCTGATAATGAATACCTCCTGTCCATTCTCTTATCCACAGGAGATATTGAATTAGGAGTTTGTAAAATTTTGTGTGTCTGTTTCCCCAATGATTTATGAAGAGGGATAGACAGCTTTTTGGACTCTGGGATGTCCATCATTTCCACAAAATCAGGCTCTTCATCTTCCTCCTCTGCGGCTTCAACCAAGGGAAGCTGCAGGGTTTCTGCAACCTTTTTGGAGAACAAAAAATGCAAAGGGGACTCATAGAGCCTGGGAGGAGAGACACCTGAGGGCCTATCTGAGGAGATGTCCAGTTCAATTGGCACATTCAGACCCCCTCATCATCATCATCGCCATCATCACCACCGGGATAGTCTTCGTCTCCTTCCCACTCCTCATAATAAGCATCTGGATCATAATCCGGAGGAGACGGATCCGACCGAACCGACCGCCGAACCAGTGGTACCGGTTCAGATGGAACCGGTCTAAGTGATTGAACAATGCTAATCGCTTTGGCTATTTCATCTGTGGTTGGAGAGTGCGATACAGGATTGGAACCAGCAGACTTGCGCTTCTTTTTTGATGGAACCAACCTCTTGGGGTCAGCTCTCCTTTTACCCGAGGAGGTATCGCTTAGGTAAGTAGGCACCTCCTCAGGTTCAGCCGCAACCAAACCGGGCTGGCCATCTGGATCTACGGACTTCTCGGCCTCCCTTTCCTTCAGCCTACTCAGTCTTTTGTCAAGAGTGGATTTAGGAAAGTTTTTACAAATTTGGCAGTCTGACTTGAGGTGGTCAAACCCCAGACAAAAAATACAGATGAGGTGGGGGTCAGCCTTAGCAAAGGCCTCCCCACACTCAGTACAGTGTTGAAACCCAGTGAGACCGGTTTTCTTCTTGGGTTTCTCAGACATGGCCAACCTAACAAATTATCCTATTGCAGCTTTCAAACCAGGTAATACAATAACCGATCAGTTACAAACCGTGTCATGGGCTTTTTAAAAGAACCAGCAAAAGGTCCCATTCTTTTGAAACCGATCAGTACCGGAACACCACTCTAATCCCAGAAATAAAATTAAACAGAATGAGAAAGGTCGGTTCCAAGCTGGACCAACCGGAAAGAAACCGAGGAAAATAACAATTTCCAACTTTTTCACAAAATAAAACACAGTCACTACCTATCTACACACTACCTGTACCATAGACAGAGACTGGAAATCTGAAAATAACAAAAAAATACACCATTTAAACTGAACGCTTTACTTTTACTGAACCGAGCGGAGGAAATCTCCAGAGCGACTTCACTGTTAGGCGGAGTAAAGAATCTGACGGTTACACTGGGAAGTACCACAGACAGAGGTTTGAAAACCGAGCTCGAGCTGAACATTCTATGCTTCTGCATAGAGTTAACTCTTTCCTCTCCGGGGCAGTTCCAGTGCTGGGGCTAACTGCATTATGTTTGAATACAGCAAGACTTCATGTTGTTTGAAGTGAGGATTCGTCGTTGACCCAAGCATTGAAGTTGCCCAGAACCATCAGTCTGGGAGACTCCAATGCCATGTCGGCAGCAAAGTCTGCTACTTCCTGTAGGAACAGCTTCTCATCACCTGGTGGATGGTAAATGAGTGCTATCCTGCACCCCACACCATTTACCACAGTACACTCAAATGATGTGGCCTCCTCAACTGGAACCCCAGTTGGGCCCAATTCGGTCTTGAAACAGACCGCAACCTCCCCACGATCCAATCTCAGCCGATGTATATCTGAGTACCCGGAGGGAATAGCTGCCTCTAAAATTGGGGCAGTGTTCCCATCTAACCAGGTCTCGGTAATGCAAGCCAGAGCCACTGTTTCAACAAAACCTGCAACAAGAGCAGTTTTGTTCCTAATGGATCTGGCATTACATAACAGCGCCCGGATTGAACGATGTTGGCGAGCCGTCCCAGCTACTTGCCATGGATTTTACTCAGAAAATGTATTTGGTGCCTCAGCAACAGATGGATCACATTAAAACTAATTACCCTGATCAGGATATGAGAAAAGTTGCAACTAACAGTTTGGACACTGAAATGAGAGCTATACTGCCCCAGACTGATTTATCAGACTATGACAAAGCCAAAATATACTTTGCTGTGTTACAGTGCTATCTGACTTCGGTAAGACAAGGAGAACAAGCTAAAACCAGTTTGACCTTACTCATGCCTGAGAATGAATCAGTTTCTGAGCCCCCTGCTGCAGCTGCTGAGACAGTTTCTGCCCTGAGTGCTATGGAAAAGTACATTTTAAGTAGTGTTTCTCATCAGTCTAAAACCAACGCTGAACTTTTGTTAAAGCATATGGCAAAGAACAAGGATATTGTTTTTTTGGAATAATAAGGGGGAATTAATGTATAAAGGTACTGTTGTTTCTGGGTCTCACATGGTCAATGTGGTAAGTGCGGCTACAGCCACTCACACAATCCCTGACCACAGAAAGCCAAAGGGCTGGGATGTTTTTATCAAAGCAATGGCTGAGGCTAACATACCCACCTCTGTGTTTGCTTAGTCAGCAAACAGGAGCTATGTGGAATGCCTAAAAACAGCTGATGCAAAACACCCACAGTCATCTCCAGTTAACCAACTGTCGGTGACACCCAAAAGATGAAAGTCTTTTAAAAAAACTATGTTGCTCACTATGTAAAACTTAAATTCCATTTCTATGTATGAATGTTATATACCTCAGTGACAGCTGTGTACTGTCTATGTTAACCATTTACCTCATATTGAATATGTAATCCTGTTTTTACAAAAAAGTGTTTATATTCATGCACATTAGCCTACCTCATATTTAAATATGTTAACATGTTTTTTCAGAGAAATGAGATTATCATAATTCTACCTCAGTGCTATGTTGTATATAGTGCGCATTTTTTAACAGGAGATGCTTCTGTTTTATTATATCTTATCCATGATGTCACCACTGATGTATGTCGTATTTTACTGACATTTTTTTTTACAATAAATACCTTTATATTTTATACATTTTTGTCATTATCAAAGACACTACATATCTAAAAAATGTAAACACAGGTGCCCCCCCCCAACTTTAAACACAGGTCCCCAGAAAAACTGACAGAGACACACAATTATGAGTGTTTATATATGATTTTATAAGCGATTGGTTAAATTATAAGCAGTTGCATATTTTAAATTCATTACAAGACAAACAAGTCTGAACATGTTGCCACCTCACTGATACGTGCCCTGACATGTTTAGATGTATGAAAGGGCGATGTACAAAACTAGTCACCATGGCATAATTTTTCAGCAAATCATTAGAGTACATTTTTAGAATCTGATCATAAGAAAGTCCTTTACATCTGTGATGTAAGAAAAAGATGCAGTGAAATCCACAGGTGGTAGAGAAAGTATCTTGCAACTGTGTGTTTTGGTACAGGATGTTCTTTGCATTTCTGTTTAAAAATCCCCCAATCATTTGTGCATAATTGTCAGGATGAAAACCATAGCTGTCGAAGAACTCCCCAGTCCCATTTTCCGAAATGTATACTGCTAACCAGTGCTGTCCAGGGTAGTCATGGGGGTCAGTATTGATGATTAGTGCTGCAGGAATGTTTCCCAGTCTCTCCTTGGGTAGCAGATCACAGGGAAACATGCCCTGAAAGCAGTCATGGATGTGGGAGTCATTGGTTACAATTTTTTCCAGCTGCTTTGTGTTCATTTTTTATGGTTTATCACATATAATCAAAAATGACATTTCTTCTCTGGTTTATTTCAATGACATTATCAAACACAGCAAAGATAATGAGATTAATTGTTTGTGGAGGGGCTTCTGCAAATCTGATCTCAGCTGTGAGGTTCCCAGTTTTAATTAAAGAGTAATGATCAGCACATTCTTGGTCTGGAGTGAGATCAAAGGCAAACAGTGTGTACCCTTGGGTAAATTCCTGACAGTTGATAACTAATGGTCAATCTTTCATGCTTTTCCCTACTACCTGTACTAGATTAAAATATTCTCTCACAGCATTCCCATTTCTAAAATCGGGCTGCAGAGGTTTAGCGGGGATTTGTTCACTGTCCAGATACAGAGCCACAAAATTAATGTTATAATATTTAACATTAAAGGGGTTTTGAGTGCAGGAATCGCTAAAAGCATCATTGTCAACAAATCCCATGACCATCATTTTTGGTAACTGTCCCAAAAGCAAATGATTTTGGTTGCAGACCCTGCTGCCTGCAGGGAGGCTGAACAGAGTTTTATTTAACTCTAAAAATTGATTAACGTTTTGCTCATAAAAGTTCAAAAACATTGGGAAATTGCATAGCACTTGCCTCACTGTGTTTAATAAACATAACACTTCTAGAAAACCTAGAAAAGCATCTCCACTCACTAGGTAAAAGCTGTCCCTGTTACGTGTCAGTTTAATTTTAATATCCACACCATTCAGCATCATTTTCTCTTGAAAAAACAAGTCCATGTGCAAGTGTCCCAGCAGCTCTACCCCTCCACTGAGATGTGTGAAGGAGCCTCTTTTATTAAACCCTACATTGTCACCGGCTCTGTCTGTGATTTCATGTTTCCCCAGTGTGTCTTCATAAAATAACTCTGCAGTGAACTGGGTAGAAAGGGTCTCTTCACTGAAGTTCAGCACAGATTCTATGACTGCTCTGTAGGGGTAACAGTTATTGCTCTGACTGATGAGCCGATCACCAACAGTCACATCCAGCTGACTGAAAATGGTGGCCACTGGGCGGTTTATAAGACCCACTTTGGCCACTGCAGGTATATCACCACCATCCGCTTCAGTGATTTTGCAAACCAGGTAAAGAAGCATGTTGTTTAGATCCAAATAGTTTTCACCATTCCCTGCTATATAAAATTTAATCAGTGAGTTTTCTGAAAGGGCAGCCAGAGGGGGTACCTCTATATAAATGCTTTTTTCAATGCTTGTCTGTATGGGAGCAACGGCAAACAAGTCCAGTTCTGATTTTGTGTATTCTTCAGAACCACAGTGCATGAAAATCATGTTTTGTTTATTAAAACAGGTCTCCACTTTTTTATACCCCCCAAAGGTCCTTTGGCCTTTGAACTCTTTCTTTTATGTGAAGTTTTGTGTTTTGAAACACCTCTTTTAAAGTAGCGGGGAGGTCCAATGAGAAGTGAAGGGTGTACTCTGCGCTTTCTCTTTCTACCTCTCTTGAATACAATCAACCCCAAACCACCCTGAGTAGACTTATCACCCCTGACATCTTCTGAACAACAGCGCTAGTCACATGCCCCACATCTTTTGCAACATTTTTAGCAGCTGTTTGTAGATGTGGTTTTGCAATTTCAGACCCCCTTCTTAAAAATGGAACTGCTTTTCTGAACAGACTACGAAATATCCCCCCTATACCAGAACCATACATAGTAGGAAGTCCATGAAAGCCAGGAAGGCCGTATCCTGCCTGTGCCTTGTAATAGCTTCTGTACAAGGCAGGGTCTCCATAATGTTGAACAATCACCATCCTTGTTTAAATTTTAAAGTACTCTCTGGGGGCAAAAATGCAACTTCATGATCACCTTTCCAAATCAAAATGGCATGGGTTCATTTTGATCATTTTTTTATTTCAGTAGTGACTGCATCAATCTGATGTTTACTGACTGTTTGATATTGGAGTTTATCATAGGTCATGGTCACTATCTCATTGTCTTGTCCCCTTAAGGGTGCACATCTCAGCAAAGGCACTAGACTGTCATCCACTATTTCATGCGTGATAATGTCAGTGTAAATATATAATGTGTAAAACCCCCATTAATAACTGTAGGGTTCTTTGTTATAGTATTTCCTACATCTATCTCAAGTCTGCTAAAACCCAAAAGGTACTGCAACTGCCTGTGCATAAACAGAATGCATTTGATGTCACCGTCAATGCTTATTTCTCTCCCGATGGCTTGTTGTTCCAAAACCACTGGCAGTTCATTTGCTTCAAATATGCTTTTATTGATTTGACTAATAACACTCGCTATGTTATGATAATGGCCTGATGGAATTTAAATGCTTCTGACTCAACATAGGGGCTGGTTGGTGGTGTTTTACTGTGGGCTACACTTAGAGGTTGATAGAGCATACTGAACCTGTTTTTCTGTGCAGGCACATTGTCCCAGGTATGAGGTTACTGAAGTTCTGCTAAGCCCACTTCCCATTCACCAGGTAGTTCAAGCGTTTGTGGTAACTTTACTGTAAAAGTGGATATAGTATTATTGGGGAAGATGTTGTGCAAGGCGTTGCTGGGCAAGGTGATATAAAAACCATTTTTGAACATTTTAAATCTTATCTGCTTCTAATGTCCAAAACCTCTGTTGCCTCGACCCAGCTATTGAATTTATCGGGCCACCCTAGCCGCTTTACCAGATAACAAGTTTTTCTGCCATGCTTTTTCTCTGCCGGGATTTTCTGCACCCTATACACACGGCTCAATTTTTTGCAACCTCTCTGCGTAAAAAGTACTTTTGATGTCTTCCCCCTGATAGTCTTTTAGCTTATAGGTGGGTCTCTGAGTCTTTAAGGCCTCCATCACAATAAATATCTCATCTGTGTACGTCTGTTCATATCCCTTTTCAAACACCTCTTTTAGCTTAGATAGTTTCACGTGATCAGCTTTCTGAAGGGTACCCTTTTGTTTTTTGCCAAGAACAGTATTACCATAGAGGATCTTCCATACACCCAGGGCATTGGAAGGGTTAACATCCACAGGTCTGTGTTTAATGCTTCTGTGATAAGTATGATTATAGCTGTGCATCAGGTCTGACAACACATCTGTATATTTCCAAGTATTCTGAGCTGTGTAATGGGGGATAAAAGAAATGTGTTCCAATATTGCAGGCAAACCTTATTTTGGTTTAAAACATAAGGTGTTTGTGTAACTAATAATGATCTATGAAGCTATTCAAGTATCTTAATATCTGTACTAATCATGTGAGTGATAGAAAACAGGTGTTTTAAGTGTCTGCAGAGACAGAAATACAGGGAGAGTGTTCAAGTTACCCTTTGACTATTATTATCAGGAGACAGGACAGACTAAAAAGCTTGTTGCGCATTCTTAAAGTGCAAGTCTATTTCTTCCTTCTAGATCTTAATAACTGGTGATGACTATTATTATTCTTATATAGTAGTATCAATCGAGAGCTAGCTCATACATTAGGTCATGCAAAGAACTAAAATCAGAATTGCTTGTCAGGCAAAGAACTAAAAGGAATATTGCCTTTAAAAGTTAAAGTTTATATTTGTCTGTACCAATCATAAAACTGCATAGGAAACTGATAGTACTGTCTTCCAATATATAAGCAAGCCACTATACACTGTTAGTTTGAAGAATTGAGAACTAAGAATTAGAATTGAAAACTAAGAATTGAAAATGAAGAATTGAAAACTAAGAACTGAGAATGAAGAATTGAGAACTAAGAATGAAGGATGTACCATTTGTAATCTCTCACTACGATTATTTATTTAATTCATTAAAATTCTTCCACCATCAGCCACATCTCCATGTGTCTCCTTTCTCAGCATCAGCAATGGACAATTTTAAAAAAATGGCTACTTTTTTTGCCTTGTTACATTTGGTGCCGTGACTCGGATCGCTGGTGCTGTACACTTTGGAGTACTAATGAGAAGGTGATGACGCTTGGAGACATAGTGCTGATTGCTTTAAGCGAGAGAAAATGGTGCACACAGACAGTTTAGCCACTTGCTAATCAGGTGATGTATGCTTTGTATGCTTCTCATATTGTTTGAATATAAAAGTAATGCTTAACTCTGTAGGAACTCATGGGGAAGAGTAGGTTAGTGAAGGTGCTGGGACTTGCAAGCCAGACCTCACAGGGGAGCTGTAAGACATAGCTGGACAGACCAGGGGCACCAGTGCACAGGTGCACCCGGCTGTAAAGGCTAGGCAGGCAAGAAAAAGATAAAAATGTGTATGGAAACACTAATAGGTCATTTTCTGTGGAAAACACCTAAAGGGGAAAAGCATACAAACCAATGCCTGATGATCAACTGGTACAACTGTGTTTTATGAGTATGGAAACAGTGATAGGTTGTTTCTAGGGGAAACACCTAAAGGGGGGAATATATAAACCATGATTAACAAGCACAGCAGTATTTTTAATTAAGAAAGAGTAACTAGCAAAAGACTGTATAAAGTCTGTGATAGTATAGCTAGGTGGTAATTTGTTAACAAATGAGACTTTTAAAAAGGGAATATGCTGAAAAAATGGGAAACAAGGAAAAGGCAGAAAGACATAATAAACAAGAAGATAGCTATGATAAAAAATATGCAAAAGTAAGAGATACTTTGAGAGAGGATGATGAGGCACATCACAGAGAAAGTGATGAAAAAAGACCCACTACCTCCTCACCAGGAGCTAAAAAAGAGAAATGGGTGAAAAGAGAAAAAACACAGGAGATGAAGAGGGACAGACAGGGATATAAAAATAGTAGAAGGCAAGTTAGTAAAAATAAAATTATATTAATAGAAATGTTCTCAAAATGGGTGAGGCATTTCCAGTTAAGAGTGCCAATACTATAACACATGAGACTTTAGAAAAAGAAAAGCTGCATACACAGAAAGATGTAATAATCCAGCTACAGTCAAAAATGGATAGTTTAAAAATGCAGAATAAGTCAAGAGCCAAAAATCCCTGCAAGAGAAAAGCTGATAACTAGTTATAGTTTGTAAAGGGTACAGGGAAACTTTTGTTTTTTTAGATAGGGATAATTCTCTTTTATTAATTGCAATATAAACTATGACACCGTTTCTGTAGCATGTTGGTAAAATGTAAATGTCTTACAATCTAAAGACAAGCACTTTACAGTGTGCTAACTCCTGTATAGGAGCAGTTAAAATGTAGGAGTGAAAAGTCAGTTTTAATTATTGGCAAGTTATACTAACTAAATGCCCCAAAACCTTGTCTTTTCTAATGTTAAAAAGTTTAATTCTAACTACTCATAGTATGCTGTGGGGTGGACTAAAGCAAAGGCTTGGCCACTTGTTCTTCTGTAATTGCTACTATGACCAAACAAACCACTCAGAGTTGTTTGACATGATTAATAATATTATCAGTAACACTAGAGTTTCTGAAGGACAAAAGATTATTATTGAAAATGATGGCATATTTTTAAATATGGTATTCAAGTGTTCTTGGATAAAAAATGTTTAAAAGTTTTTTTTATTTTCTGTGCAATGTAACATTAAGATATTTTTTAAAGATCAGTAGTGTTCAAGGCCACTACAAAAATAACTGGGTTTGAGTGACTGTTGTATGCACACTATGTGACCTTTTGACCTTCTTGTGTTACAGCAGACACAGTCAATCATTTAACTGTGAGCAAAACTTCTTTTATAAACTCAGCTGACATTTTGTCATACTTAGATAAGAAAACCCAGGGACACTTGGCTTCTTCTATCCTATAAAAATAATCTTGTATTACAGTAGTTGAGCTGTCTCTTAGAAGCTCGGGGGGAAGGGATAAGCTACCCACCCTTCCTTCCTTCCTTCCTTCCAGTGTAATGACCACAAAGGTTACAAGGTACATTGCTATCTCATCATAGGGATAAATACTACAAAATGTGTATTTTGATTCTTCTTCAAAAAACATATTCATTCTTTTTATACATTATGCTCAGTACTAAAATTGTTCTATTGCAAAAATGCTTATGTTTTCTAATTGGTTAAATCAAAGGAAAAGGTCTAGTGAGTTTAATCTCTATAATCAAGCTTATTGTTTCTACTTACTATGAAGTAAAGTCTGGGGTAGGGGCAATCCCCTGGCTTCAGTGGGAATATTTTCTTCTTCAATTAATCTTCAAGCAAGACATCCATTTTCTTCATTATTGTTTATTTCCAACATGGTTGATACTTTATGCAAACCTACTACTTTACTATGGACTGTTTATGGACTGTTCATCTGTGTACCAGGGTGTAATACTCAAATGCATGATCTAATGCACCCTTGACCAGTGCAGTGTGTCTGCTAATCAGCCAGCCAGCAATGTAAACACTAACTTTTCTAAATTGGTATGAGGACATACTTAACAGCTGGTATAGCAGCTGTACCTGAAAGCTCAAGACTGGATCACAGCAAAGCTACATGGACTAAAAAAAATGTGTTTCTTGTTATATACAGAGCCACACCAAAGGACAATAATGTTTATGTGTTAACTCTGTCCTACTGTTTTGGAGTAATAATAGTGTTTATAACTATGCTAGTTTAAGCAACTCATTATTCTCAGATATCATATGCTTAAACTGTAACACCAACTGAATGTCTAAATGTGACAAAAGGGCCAGAGAGTGGATTGAATCAACACTTATTGATCAAGTGATTGTGAATAATGTGAAGTACATAGTGAGATGTACATGCTCTGAGGAGTTGTATTGTTGCATATATAATAATAATTAGGCAATATTGGTCCAAAGGGGGGCTTGTAATGGGGGATAAAAGAAATGTGTTCCAATATTGCAGGCAAACCTTATTTTGGTTTAAAACATAAGGTGTTTGTGTAACTAATAATGATCTATGAAGCTATTCAAGTATCTTAATATCTGTACTAATCATGTGAGTGATAGAAAACAGGTGTTTTAAGTGTCTGCAGAGACAGAAATACAGGGAGAGTGTTCAAGTTACCCTTTTGACTATTATTATCAGGAGGACAGGACAGACTAAAAAGCTTGTGTGCACATTCTTAAAGTGCAAGTCTATTTCTTCCTTCTAGATCTTAATAACTGGTGATGACTATTATTATCCTTATATAGTAGTATCAATACGAGAACTAGCTCATACATTAGGTCATGCAAAGAACTAAAATCAGAATTGCTTGTCAGGCAAAGAACTAAAAGGAATATTGCCTTTAAAAGTTAAAGTTTATATTTGTCTGTACCAATCATAAAACTGCATAGGAAACTGATAGTACTGTCTTCCACTATATAAGCAAGCCACTATACACTGTTAGTTTGAAGAATTGAGAACTAAGAATTAAGAATTGAAAACTAAGAATTGAAAATGAAGAATTGAAAACTAAGAATTGAGAATGAAGAATTGAAAACTAAGAATTGAGAATGAAGAATTGAGAACTAAGAATGAAGGATGTACCATTTGTAATCTCTCACTATGATTATTTATTTAATTCATTAAAATTCTTCCGCCATCAGCCACATCTCCATGTGTCTCCTTTCTCAGCATCAGCAATGGACAATTTTAAAAAAATGGCTACTTTTTTTGCCTTGTTACAAGCTGTAAAGTAACGACACATGCATGACTTCAGTGTCCTATTAAATATTTCTACAATGCTGGCCTTAACTTCATTATTTGTCTCAAAATAGTGTAATTTATTTTTTTTAATAGGTTCTTTAAGGAGGTATTTAGAAACTCTTTACACTGATCAGTCTGCAACTTCTGAGGTGTGCATCCACTTTTAAAAATAGTTTTAAAGGCTTGTGTCACTGCCTTGCCTGATTTGTCATTTAAAGTCACTACCCAGGCATACTTGGACAGCACACTGATGCATGTCAGTATGTACTTAAACCCATTATTGTACTTTGCATATTGACTCATATCCACTAAATCGGCTTGCTATTTTCCATCTATGTCAGAAACAATGACAGGATTTCTCTTAAATCGGACTCTGGTTGTTTTGTGTAATGAATAGGGGTCCTGCCTCGCAAGCCATTCTGCAACACCTTTCCTGGTGACACCTTTATCAAGTCTTTTTGCAGCCTTATGCAGTTGAGTCACCACTGTGAAACTACCCATTTTTTTTTGCATTAAAATATATATTCTGAAGCAGGTGATCATTCATCTTCTTTCGTCAACCCCTGACACATCTGTTAACTAGCAAAACTCTTGTCACCAGTAAAATAAAGCATGTGCTCTTTTTATTCTTTAAAAACACTATGACAACCACAAAGTGCAATGCATGATTATATTTTATTTATACATACACAAGTCATAACAGTATTTTAAAGTTTACTTTATACGCATTATAACACATAGCATGCATAGTAATACAAAACTAATGCATATAGCGGCTACCTACAAAAGGCATAACACATAGCAAGCATACAATGATTACATATCTTGTTTCTACACTTCCAGTTTTACACATTTTACAATACCCAGAGATAGTAACTTTTGAGCTGCATATTTTACACAAGCATGGGCTTCGTCCACTTCCTCCCCAGTGATGAGGCGGGTACAAAACATACACCCATATGCCATGCACCACTCAAAATAATCAGACTGATTTTTAAGAAAAGCTGCTACATCTACAATGTCATTCACCTTACATATAGCTCTGTGGTTAGTTTTTTCCATTACTTCAGTATATATTTTCCACAAAAATGGAGGCAACTCTTTAATCAGAGTCAGTGTGCTTTCTGCCAATGAAGTAGCTGCACCTTCAGATCAGACATTTAATGCAGGCTGCTTTCCAAAGTATACAGGGTCCTTTAGAATGTGCTTTATCACATGGTACATTGTAGACATCAAGACTGACTGGAATATCGGGAGCATGCCAGTACGTTCCATCTGAAAGAACATCATAATACACTATTTGGGGAAAGCAAATGCTAAATCAGATATATGAAACACAACAAAAGTGATAAAAGAAGCAAAATATATGAAGACAGACTCATCCCCCTCGTTCTGCAGACTAAACACTAAAAATTCAACAGCGGTACAGATAAAACCACAAAAGTGTACCACATCATAAGGATTATGTATAAACTCTATAGAAATTTTATACATCACTTCTTCAACAGTAGCACCCTCATCCTTAAAATAATCCACAGTTTCCTTTTGGGATCCCTCTGGGAGACCATCAAAAAGTCCTTGGCATGTCTCTAGAAGTACAGCCTGTGCTTGTCCTATAGGTAGATTTAAACCAGGTTGTTTAGCTCTGTGTCTGACTAGTTGGTAAATAAGCCTCTGGATGCACTGACAGGGTGTTTCCCATTGTGGTATACTCTGGAAAAAAAGCATACAGCACTATGTTTTAGTGACCTCTCACTGCATGGTGCAGTTTAGCAAGTGGAAAAGCCATTTATCACATGGTACATTGTAGACATCAAGAGTGACTGGAATATCAGGAGCATGCCAGTACATCATAATACACTATTTAGGGAAAGCAAGTGCTAAATCACATTCATGAAACACAACAAAACTGATAGCTTCTGCGTAATGTATGATGACAGACTCAACCCCCCCTCCCCGTTCTGCAGACTAAACACGAACAGATCAACAGCGGTACAGAGAAAACCAAAAAAAATTTCCAGATCATAAGGGCTATGCATAAACTCCATAAGAATATTTTCCATCACTTGCTCAAGAGTAGCATCCTCTTGTTTAAAATAGTCTGTGGTTATTTTCAAGGATTTTTCTCGGATACTGTCAAAAAATTCTTGGCCTGTCTCTAAAAGTACAGACGGTGCTTGTCCTGTAGGTAGATTTAAACCAGGTTGTTTAGCTCTGTGTCTGACTAGTTGATAAATAAGCCTCTGGACGCACTGACAGGGCATTTCCCATTGTGGAATACTGTGGAAAAAAGCATACAGCACTATGTTTTAGTGACCTCTCACTGCATGGAGCAGTTTAGCAAGTGGAAAAGCCAGGGTAACAACATGAACAACATTAAAATGGTAACAAGTAACAGTTTTTTTGGGGGGGGGAGTAAATGTTTTTTACAACATAAACAGGGTTCCTGAATTTCCTTATAGAAATTTTTTTAAAGGGCCCTTTGCTGACCAATGGATCATTTCAGGAAGCAGAGAAGCCAGGTTAACAACACGTACAATATCATAACTTTTTTTTGCTTTATAGTACACACACACATGACTATGATGATCATGATGTAAAGCCCACAAAGACATTCATTGTCTTCCACAAATATATTGGCAAACAGTTTGACATTTTCTACAAGTGGCAACACTGATTAATTTATATATTTATCTGTATCCTCCCATATTTCTGGACGGGCACACATCATTAGTTCAGAGGCTGTTTGTATCTCACAAAGGCAAATTTCATATTGAGGTGAACCAAACAGTGATGAATGGCAGTAATGGCTTAGGATCAAATACATAAGTCTTTGGATTCTCTCTGTACTTGCATCCCGTATGATTATCTGTAAAATAAAATATGACACTTTTTGGTACTGAAATGTTTACATGTAACAGTTTTGGGGGGGAAGGGGGTTAATGTTTTTTTACAATACGAACAGGGTCCCTGAATTTCTTTTTTAGAAACTTTTTAAAGGGGCCTTTGTTGACCAGACGTGTGGTCTCTCTTCTAATCTTTCTGTCTGATGGTACATATTTTTAATGCATCACTTGGGATCATCAGCTCTTTTCACATAATTTAAAACATGATCGATATGCTGTAGTGTTTCGTTGGTCAAATTTAAGCCCTGTTGTTTCATTGATATTGCTAAAATCACAGGCATAAGTTGCCCTATATGTATGGCTTCAGAAACATTTCTGTATAATTCTCTAGCTGTCAATTCATCAGTGAAACAAGAATGATTTTTCTGACTAGGGTCATCTATCTCGCACCCAGGACAGGCATCAACCATTTCAGCATGTATCACCCTCTCTATCACTGCAGCAATTACACCACGGATGGTATGATACATAACATACTTGCAATACATATCATGGTCAGTTTTGGGGGTTTTACTACTGAGGCCTGGTCTTTCACATGAGGAACCCTGTCTAATCTCAGTAGAAGAGGGTTGGGTAGTGATCACAGCCTGTTCTGTGACATTTTGAAACATTCTATCGCTCTCTGTATTTCTAACATACTGGTCCTCACACATCTCATTAACAACCACATTTGTATCTTTTACACAGCAAACACAGTCGAGCAGTAGATTTGTGGAAAGTCGCGAATCCATGCTGTCCAAATATGGCTGCTGCTCCATCGCAAATCCTTTGGTCTATTAAAGTAAAACAAAAAAACAGCATTGGTCCTGTGACTCATTATAGGTAAGATTTTGTTCTACTGCTAACTCATCTCCTCAGTTACACCATGTATGCATGTCACCACTCACACATTTTTTTAATGTTAAAAATGCATTTACCTCATCAAGGCAACTTTCTGGCTTCTTCATTTTTCTTATCGTTCTCTTTCTTAGCCTGGGATTGACTGGTTGTGGCTGTTGCTGCATCATCATCCACCTCTTAGGCAGAGGCGCCTTTTGGCTGTGTCTTGGATTTCTTTTTCACAACTTTCTCTGATGCTTTTTTTGGGCAGTGTCTTGCCATCCATCTTCTCTGGCTCCCCCTTCTTGTCACTCTCTGTTTTGGGTTTCATAATAACATCTTTTTCTGCATCAGAGTCACAACCCAGCACCTCTTCAATGTCCTGCAGTGATGCCTCTTCAGAAAGACAGTCAGATTTACGATTTTCTAATTCACCAAACTGTGCAACGAGATTCTTTTTTATGTCAGACACTCTTCCACTCAACAAGACTTGTGTGGGACATTCTTTTTCATACCTCATGTAGTACACATACATTGGCTTGGGGTGTGGGGCTCCGATAGCCATCTTCTTGCTTGGCTTTTCATCTCCAGACTTTTCATTTAGTGGTGTGACAGTCTGTTCTGTTGCTGGGATGTTGGTTTGAGAAGTGCTGCTCTGTGCCATCTTCTTCTTCTTGATGTTTTTGGATAATCTACTCTAAGTCTATAAACCAGAATCTGAGGAGTCTCTCAAAAAGCTGTACCTTCTGGCTTCAAATGCAGGGTTTATATAGGGTTTTGTAAGATGGACTATCCCTTGGTAGAACCATCACCACACCCACCATACTATACATGGTAACATGTGCCACAGACACATCTATTGTAGCCCCCACCCCCTTTTAAAAACATTATAAATATCACTCACATTTCATTCAGCTTTCTCTTTGATACTACACAGAGCTGAGGGGAGAACTATAGGTATGCGTCTTCCTTTTCTCTGATTCAAATGTATTTTATTCTGTATTTCATAATGGTATATAAATTATTAGTTTCTGATTGCTATAGAATAATTACACATATACACACACACACTTCACACTAGTCTTTGCCTTGCTATCCAGAGAAACTGTTGAACCAGCTTATTTACACAGAGGTCCCCGTTTTAGCTTATGACTGGTATATGCATATATATAAACATGGAGGTAACCTTTTGGTACAAGTTTACACAGGTGTACAGATGCATGTTACATTATTTTAGACCTTGTTTGTTATAAAACAGAAAAGGGGTACTTACACAGGCAGATGGATTTTCCTCTGTGGGGGTCTCCAAACAGATCTCTGAAACCTCTGCATGATAGGGCTGCCTCCTAGATACAGCATTCCAAAAATATCCTAATCAAAAAAACACGCATTCCTCTGTAATTATACTCCCAAGCCGATAGGGGGCACATAACACTACATAAATCCTAACTTATTTTTGGGGGTGGGGGACTTGGTAAAGAGGGACAGGGGCTCGAGCCAGGATGGTGGGGATGCAGGAGAAAGGAGAGGGGACAGGAGTTCAAGCTAGGATGGCATGGCAGGGGTTTGGGGGATGCAGGAGAAGAAGGGGTGTAGGATGCTTAGAAAATGGTGGTGTTATGTCATTTCCAGGGTTTCAGCACATGTCATTTCCTGTGCAAGTGGGCAGGACATAGGTTTGAGTGCATGTCATTTCCTGTGTAAGTGGGCGGGACACGGGTTCAAGCACATGTCATTTCTGGCAGAAGTGGGCGGGGCCAATGCATTTAGGGAGGGACTTCTGGTTAAACAAGGAACGATTCTGATTGGTCCATTTTAGGCCATGCCCCCCTGTCAAATGACATGGCACATGCTGACTGGCTAAAATATAACATTTGACGAGATATATGAACTTATACTACTGCTGTTCCACACTTTACACCTATGAACATCAGGTAAATAATCTTCTAAATAAGCACAGGTAAAAGAAAAAGTACCTCAGATATAAAAGGTAATGGTTCGCTGCTTTTGAAATCTAATATAAGTTTTAGAAAACAGTACACTAGCTCTTTAATGGGACAGAGAAAACCACATAGATCAGATATGAAGTTTTCAGTGCAACACAAACTTATTGACAGAACATGTTTAAATAGTGCATATTTGAATATTCATAAATAATATTGACAAATGAACACATAGTTACAGACAGAAGCATGTGTACACTGTGCCAATATTGAAAATGCAATTGAAGCCTGTCTTTCAGTTTCTCTACTCTTAAAGACTTCAACACTGGGATATTTTATGACCTTGTATATCTGCATATCATTCCTTTTGTGGCTTTTGACTTTCAGATCTTATTTCTAGTGCAGCGCTTCCCAGCTAATTATTTCTCTAAAACTTTGGTATTAATGTATAGAATTAAATCTTTTTTTTTTTTTTTTTTTGAGAAGGCCAGGTATGAAATCATCTATTTTGTGCATCGCAGTGCAACACTGGCAAGAGGAAAAAATTAGAAAGACAGGGAGATATCAATCTCAATTATAGTTGGAAGGCTGATTAAGTTGACATGTTTATGAACTAAACAGTGCTTTCAAGACTTCTCAGCTCAACTCAATTAGCACAGTGATTCTATAAAACTTAAAATATTATCTAGTCTAGTGGGTATCTGGAGAACTCTGTTTTATGGCTGTGGGTGTAGCCTACAGCCATCCTGCTTTCCCTTGAAAAAAGGTGTTTCCGTGGAACACATCTTTAAGAGTTTTCAGTGGATCCTTCCATCAACTGCAAAATAGTGCACTCCCCCTCTGATTTGTGCTGTTGGCTGCTCTGCCTTAAAGGCAGAGGGGGTGCTACTGTGCCTCCCAATTTCTCAGGATATAAACAAAAAAAACTTTTGAAGTTGCTGTCACTTAACCCTTGCAGGGCTGCAGAATGAGCATCTGTCCAGCTTAAGTTAAATAGATATAGTCCAGTTCTTTCCGCAGCCTAGGAGTTAACTCATTATCTCCTTACTTTGACTGAATACTGACCCAGTAGCACATGGCTAATTAGGCACATGTGTTATGTAGGAGACATATCAATGTAAATAGACCTGGACCCCTCCACCCCCAGAATCCCAACCTTGAAGCTAGGAGTCATCATGTAGGAATTTTTACTGTCTACTGCTCTTAACACTCCTACATGTCAAAGGTATGTAGTTCAAAAATAAATTAGAACTACAAAACCAGTCATACAGAAGGTATAATGACTTGAATAGTTTTGTGGGTTTTTTTTTGTTTGTTTGTTTTCTATTACTGGTCCAAAATAAGTATCCGTTTTTAAGTTTATGAGCCCTGTTTGATAAATGAATGCTCTGCTATGCCATGCAGCTCCAAAGTCAGTACTGAAAAAATGTTATCAATGTGTGTCCATTTGCCTGTTACAGCAAGGTTAAACTGATTCCATGCTAAGGAGGCACATTCTGTAATTGAACACTGTCTATTCCGCTTCACTCTGGGATCCATTTTAACTGGAATTTCAGACACAAAAATAGGGTTTAAGTATCCTTTAAATTCTGTTCTGAATATTCCCTCTGCGTGCATTTACTGTCAATTTACATAATGTATCTCCTTGGCACCAGTTTAACCTTGCTGCAGCAGGGAAATGGACATACATTCTACAGCAAAATGTATTCAACTCAGATTTAAAAAACAAATATGTGAGCATAGTTTCTATTTTGCAACAGTAGCCATGAACATGATGAAAGTAGTCCTGATCTAACACAAGTGCTCCTGGGTCATCACATGTCAGTGGCTCTGGTGGGATTTGAAGCAGGTGATTCATTTATCTCAAGCCAGATAACAACTTTGTAAACATAAGACTGCAGAATAATGTTTTCTATTGTGCCATAAATCTGACGTACAACATTTTACTGTCATGTTTTCCATGACACATTTCAGATCACCATACGAAGATAGGTTGAGGGACCTCAACATGTACTCATTGGAGGAGAGAAGGGTGATATGATCAAAACCTTCAAGTACTTAAAGGGCATCAACAGGGTTATGCAGCAGTAGTAGTAGTAGTAAAAAGCATTTATTTTTATACAGGATACAAAATGAACTTTTACATTCACATTTTACACCGGCAGGATAAAATCCTATTTACAAGGCGTTCCTGTCTTAGATGTTAAATATCAGTTACATATATCAAACATATCCAAAATACAATAATTACAGTCATACATTTCATAAAACCTTCAATACTTAATCAAAACCAGTACATCTTACTGCTAGTTCATTCTTCAAGGCAGTATTAAATTCATGTGAAGCTATATCTGTGTTTTTTCCTTCAATGTTTAACTCATTCCAGAATTTTGTTGCTACATAAGCAAAAGACATTTCCCCATCCTGGTTCTTGGTGTAGTTATTTTAAACTCCCTCAGGTTTGTTATATTTCTTAAACCATATGTATGTTTCACTTTCTGTAGTTTTTCTCTTAAGTAAAATGGTCTCCCTGAATCCAAAAGTTGCCTTGTCATAGTAACCCAAATGATTTTTTGTTTACTTTTTAAAGTGAGCCAATTTAACTTCTCATAAAGTGTGCAATGATGGGTCCTCCCATCTGCTCTCAAGGCAAATCTTGCCAACCTATGGTACATGGTTTCAACCCTTTTTGTTACAGAGACCTTAGCAAACATGTAGATACAGTATTTATTCCATACTCTAGTACTGGTACCAACATATTATTTACTATAGACTTCCTCATGGATTCATTTATACAATGGCCTGTTCCGCGCAAAGCCCCAAGTCTTCCATTTAATTTGCTTACCTTTTCATTAATATGATATTCGAAAGTCAGTTTCTGGTCTATCCAGAAACCTAAATATTTGTATTCACTCACTTGTTCTAACTCCCTACCATCCTTTGCCATAATTTTCAGATTCACCATGTCCTTGGTTTTCTGGGTGACAAACATAATCTTTGATTTATCAGCATTCAAAACTAAATTCCTGAATTCTATCAAAATCTGCTTGCAATTCTGATTGTATCTGACAAACACCTTTACACTTAACTATTAAAACAGTGTCATCTACGTATAGACGAATATCTGAAACTTTTACTGTTTGAGCTACTGGATTTGAATAAACCAAAAACAAAAGAGGGCTCAGGATCGAACCCTGTGGCATCCCTCGTTTAACCTCTGCTTTTATTGATAATGTTTTACCCACCACTGTCTGTTGAGTACGGTCTGTCAAGTAAGACCAGAACCATTTCCACACTTCTGACACTCCAGAGTTTTGAAGTCTTCTCAACAATATTTGATAATGCAATGTGTCAAAAGCTTTTGACAAATCCACAAACACTGCACCCACCGACAACCCCCCCATCAAGAGAAGAAACCAAGATGTCAATTATGTTGGTGAGTGCAGTACTCATAGAATGTCCTTTTCTGAACCCAGACTGGTACTTGGACAGTTGACCACTTCTCTCTCCATGTAATCATAAAGCTGTCCATGTACCAGTTGTTCCAGAATTTTAGAAACCACAGATAACAATGCTACAGGCCTATAATTTGTAGGATTTGATGGGTCTCCTTTTTTAAAAATTGGGACAATTTTAGCATTTTTCCATATTGAAAGGAAAATCCCCTCACATATACTCCAATTAAACTGTTTTGTCAAGATCGGAGCTATTATGTCATTTGCATCTTTTAAAAAACTTATTTCCAGTTGATCAATACCTGGGGATTTATTTTTATCCATTTTCCTTATTACCTTTTTAGCTTCCCCTACAAATTAGTCTCCTAAATCTGAATTTGGGACTGTTCTGATCATTTAATTCAATTACTTGATCTCTAATTACATTTTTTTCATTTTCCTCCAGTCCTACAACATCTGGTAGCTTAATAAAGTAATTACTTAGAATATTTGCTGATCTTAACTCATTTACCATGACCCCATTTTCTACCATTTGTATTTGAACCTGGTTTTTAGCCGGTTTTTCCTAAAGCTTTTATTAATGACCAGTATTTTCCTGTCCCTCTTGTCTCCTCACTTTTTTGAGTATAGTACCATTTTTTAGCATTTTCTATTTTTGTTTTGAGACAATTTCTACTAACTTTATAGTTTTCCCAATCTAGGGGGTCCAACGTTTGATTTGCTTTCTTTCACAGCCTATTTTCCACCCTTATTTCTTTTTTAATTTTTATGTAACCCATGGTACATGGGTTTTTTTTTTAATTACTTTCACAATGGGGCTATTTCATTGCAAACTTCCAAGAACAAGTTTTGAAATACTTGTACTGCCAAATTTATAGATGGTATAAGAAATAATCTGGACAAATTTACCTGCCTTAATTTGTCTTGGAACCTTTTAATAGAATATTTTTTTAAAGCTTCTGACCCATTTTGTATTATTATTTTTCCCTGTTCTTTCTACTATAACCATCCAGACTTACTTCACAACTAAGAGAGTTATGATCTGCCAAAATTGGCTGATTAACCAGGACACTATGCGCTTGGATATCCTGGGATATAAATATTAGATCCAGAATACTACCAGCGCTCTTTTGAATAGTCTTTCTAGTTGTACTAGTGATAATTTGGGTCAAACTCAGATGTTTAAAACTATCTTATAAGGCTCTTCCCCTGGGACAACCCCAGGCTGCATTAAAGTCCCCAATTAAAGTTAACTTTTTCCCCATAGTATAGTCCATTAACAATTGGGCTATTTGTTCAAACACTTCTGTTTTCATTTTTGGTGGCGAGTAAATAACCCCACTACCCAATCAAATTTTAAGATTTCTACCAGTAAACAATCTGTCTTATTTATAGTCCCCTTATATATCACTTTAGTTAAACCCAAAGCCCATTTAGTATATAGTAGAACTCCTCCCCCCTTTTTGTTGTTCCTATCCAATCTATGAGTGTTGAATTCTTCCAATTCAATTTCCTCATTTTTTATTGCTGTGTTGAGCCAAGTTTCTGTTAAGGCTCCAATTTCTGGAGATTCTGCTGTAATCCAAGTCTGAAAGAGATCTACTTTATTTTTCAAGCTTTGTGCGTTATCATACAGTAGTTTCACCTTACCTGTGTACTGGGGTCCAAGGTTTTGTGCCACATCTCTGCTTAATATTAAGGCTAACCATATTTGCTTTTTTTTACTATATGGGTCTTTAGTTTGATTTCTGGATTTTTTTTTATACAATAGTGCTTGTTTTATTATAGTAAATGAATTTCTCCTTTTGTACAAGGTACCCAGTTTTCGCTCTGTTTAATTTATTTGAATAGATACACAAGACTTTGAAAGATCACTTTGTTTTTTAGTCAAGACTTTATATTGGGCCAAGATTGCCATAATTGATATACCCACCACTACTCTAATTATCAGTTTATTTAGAGTTTGAATTTTTTTTTTTTACCACTATGTCTTTAGGGTCAAAACAGGAATTTAATAACTACCTCACAAATAGAATATCTCTGTTCTAATCCTAATGGGCAATTTATAAATTAACTACTCAATTTAAATAAAAATGCTTTAAAATTCAGGCTTCAACATGCTATCTTAATCTTAACTAACAGGATAACTTAGTTACTCAGCATAAAAATAAAGCATACTTTCCAAATGAAAAGACTTCAACATATAAAACACAGTTTAGGGCTCACTGGAGTGGCCTGTATAAACAAGCCGTTCCAGGCAAGTAGCACTATTGATTTATAATAAATCTGCTTACAAAGGTACAAGCAGTTGTGTCAACTATAAAACCTAAACACTATAATTGATAGGTTTAACATTACAAGCCCTTATCCACAATTTATTAAAATTCCTTCTTTCAGAATGGTAGCTTAATGAAATACCTCCACACAAATTTTAGTTTTCTTCCGAGTGGCGCTCGCACCACTCATGCTCGCACACTGTGCTTGTGCTGTGCATAAGCACGATGTTTAAATGCAGAGTGTTCACCCTCCCACAGAGGTGATCCTGCTCAGTGATTGGCTCACCTCTGAGATCCCAATTTACAGCAGGTAACCAGCCTCTTGCACACACCTGAAAATATCCCCACAATTCAGCACAGCAGTATTGGCAGAGGGCATGTTTTGATTAAAGGGAGAAGGAATTACTAGGGGGCACAGCCTGAAGTTGGTGGGGCATAGTTTCAGGAGAGAGATGTGAAGAGACATTACTTCACGGAGAGGGTGGTAGGGGTGGAATGCACTTCCTAAGGAAGTGGTATCTCTTCAAACAGTGGAGAGCTTCAAAAGGGGATCAGACAGGGTCAAGGGCAATATACTAGTCAGTGGGAAGTTGAGGGGGCAAGAGAAGGAAGCAAGAGGTGGGGGCAGCAGCAGGAGTCTAACCTGTGTGCTGCATGACTGAGCAGACATGATATACCAATTGGCCTGTATCTGTTGGCATTTTTGTATGTTCGTATGATTATATTTTCTTACTTCAGATCTGAGATTTTGACTTGCTACTGTTATTGCTGAAGATGCTATTAGTTAAAACAGTGATTAAGTTATTTTTCTGTTATGACAGGTTTGTACAAAGGGTAAGTGTGGTCATGTCAAAAATTAAAACTATGGACTGGATTACATTCTAATATACAGCACAGAGCAAGATGAATTATACTAAAATGTTTAGTGACTGCAGTTTGCAATCAGAAATTATGTCTTCATCTCAGTTAGACTGCTGGAAGCTATGCAAAGATAACAAAAAAACAAGCATTTGTCAATTCTGAAGGTTTCCTTGCATGGTGTATGTGGGATGGCATTCAGCAGCGCTCATGGCGCTCTTTACTTGCAGCTTCTTCAAGCTCGCCACAGCCATATCGGCTCTGGCTAGATCTTGTCTCTACTGTCATAGTAAGATGTCTGCAGGGCTATGCCCTCTGCAGCCGTAAAAATGTCTTGTCACCTTTTGTTGCTGCCTTGGCTACTCTCTCTTCAGTTTGTGCCACTGCACTTCTTATTGCTTTCCCTGCCTCCCTCTGTTTCCTCTGATACAACTCGCTATTCTCCTCCCCCTGCATCTCCCTGTACCTTCTGAATGCTATCCTTCTTGCTTTTACCTTTTCCGCCACCTCTTTCAAGAACCACAGTGGTCTCTTTTTCCTCCTGCTTTTGCTCACTTGCATGATGCAGAGGCTTGTTGCCTTCACTGTGACCCTTTTAAGTTTCCTCCATTGTTCCTCCACCCCACCTCTGTCATCCCCTCCTGCCAGGTCATCCCTGAGGCATTCACCCTTCTTTTTAAAATCTGCCCTACTGAAGCCCTGGACCTTTGCCTTTGTGTGGTTTAATTCCACAGCTGTCCCTATACTGAACCACACTGTATGGTGATTGCTGGTCTCCAGGTGGCCCCCCACCTTGATATCTGCAACACTGTCCCTGTTGGTTAGCACCAGGTCCAGTACTGCCCTATCATGAGTGGGTTCACTGACTAGTTGCCCGAGGAACACCCCTGCAGGGAGTCCAGGATTTTCCTGCTCCTGGCTGTAGCTGTAGCTGGAAGGCGCCAGTCTACATCCAGTAAACTGAAGTCCCCCACCAGCAGCACCTCCCCCTTTTCTGTCATCGTGCCAATGGCTTCCATCAGTACCTTATCCAACTCCTCCCACTGTAATGGAGGTCTGTAGATCACACCAGTGCAAAAAGAGGCTCTATTCCCTGCCTCTAGGATGACCCACAGTACCTCTGTTCCCCATTCCCCTATGTTCCCTGTATCTCCATTATGCCCTTCCTCACTGCAAGGTGTAGGCAAAATACATCCACAATTCGCAGGTACTTGTTGGTAACAAGCTAGCAGAAGAAACACAGGCAAGCAGCACTTGCAGTAATAAACTTGATTATTACAGAAAATAAGCATTCGTCCTGAATCAGAGTCTTCCCAATATAAACACTGGGAGCCGAGAGTTTCTCAAAATACCCCAGGGTATGCAGTGGTCTCAGAGGGGATACGTAATGCAGTAACTTATATACCATGATAATTACCATGACAACTCTTACATTCACAAGCTAACTAGATACATAAAACAAGTCCTACTGGCCAAAAGGTAGGTGGCTCCACAGTGTTACCTAAAGATATATAAAAAGGAAAAATTACTCACCTTAGTAATTGTGTTTCTTCTAATGGAGTCTTGCTGTATTCTGACATTATGCAGTTAGCCCAAGCACTTGAACTGCTCTGGAGAGGAAAGAGTTAACTCTATGCCAAAGCATAGAATGTTGAGCTGGAGCTCAGTTCAAACCTCTGTCTGCTGCACTTTCAAGTGTAACCATCAGATTCTTATGAGCTAACACTAACTAACTACCCCCACTATGTGGAAATTGTAAATTTTACTAGCAAAAGGCAACCAAATATTTTGGATCCCCAAAAGACTCAAGTCGAGAAATCCAAAACAAAAAACTAGGTAGTGAACAGATATAATTATCAAAAACATATAACATAACCCACTCCCCCTTTCTAAAAAGGGAAGAGTGCTAAGTACACCCTGAGGTGCAACACTGCACCTGCCAGACCACTTCCCAAAAAACAGGTTCTGAGAGGAGAGGCAGGAAGGGAGGTCAGAATACAGCAAGACTCCATTAGGAGAAACACAGTTACTAAGGTGAGGAATTTTTTCTTCAAACAACATGAAGTCTTGATGTATTCTGACATTATGCAGACTACCACGCAGTACCTCCCTGGAGGAGGGTACCAAACCTATTTTGGGAATAGGCTCTGTAGTACTGCTGTACCAAACCTAGCATCACTCCTGGCGGGGATATCCAGAGAGTAATGCTTGGTGAATGTATGGACTGTTTTCCACGTGGCTGCTTTGCATATCTCTAATAAGGGTATATCTCTAGCAGCAGCCAGAGAAGCAGCTGTACCTCTAGTCAAATGAGCCCTCAGGCCTGAGAGGGGTACTTTGCCTAGCTTTTCATAGCAGAATTGTATACAAGAGACAATCCACCTGGCAATAGTTCTCGTAGTAGCAGGTTTACCCTTCCCCACTTCACCATAAGTGAGGAACAACTGGAGGGAGTCAAACCTAAGTGCCTTAGTACTTTCAATGTAGTAGCTAAGAGCCCTTTTAACATCCAAACTGTGTAATCTTCTCTCTCCTGAAGAAGAATGATCAGTGAAGGACACAGGAATAGACATGGATTGGTTCAGATGAAAGTCTGAAAAGACTTTGGGTAAGAACCTCCTGTTGGTTCTAAGGACCACCTTATCTCTATGGAATGAGATAAAATCAGGCTTCACTGACAGAGCTTGTAATTCACTGATATGCCTGGCAGAGGTAAAAGCTACCACGAACACAGTTTTCCAAGTCAAGTACTTAAGTTCTGCTAAGGCCAAAGGCTCAAAAGGGGGTTGCATAAGCTGAGCAATGCAAACATTAAGATCCTAAGCAGGAGTGGGATCGCTAAAGGGGGAACTGTTATGAGGCAATCCTTTGAAGAATTTTCAGAAAACAGGGTGAGATGCCAGTGAGGAGGGCTTTCCCACTGACAGAAATGTAGAAATAGCTGACAAGTGTACTTTGAGGGTAGCTGGTCTGAGGCCTAAGCCATTAAGATGAACCATGTAATCCAGAACTGTAGACAAGTTAGCAGTATCTGGGGATATGTGCTTACTAGAACACCAAATGCTGAATCTCTTCCATTTGGAGTTATAAGTGTTTCTGGTGGCAGGTTTTCAAGAGGCTTTGAGAATGTCCAGAACCCCTTGTGACAGTTACAAATTTGCATATTCTAGCTCTTCAAGAGCCATGCCTTGAGATTGACAGATCAAAGGTTGGGATACCAGATCCTCCTGAGAGGAGGTTAACATGTTGTGATTCCTGGGGAGAGAGAGGAGAAGATGGACTGTTAGGGACAGCAACAGGGGATACCAAGGCTGTCTGGCCCAGTCTGGAGCAATCAGGATCACTTTGCAAGATTGTGACCTTATCTTGACCAGAACTTTGAATAGCAGAGGAAATGGAGGAAAGGCATACAGAAATTTCCCATCCAGGGGGACTGAGCCCAAGACTGGGGGTCTGCAACAAAAGAGGGGAAGTTGTCGATTGTCTGGGGCTGCAAAAAGATCTATCTCTGGAGTGCCCCACCTTGAAAAGATCACTTTTAACATTAGGGGATCCAGGGACTATTCATGATGGCCATGGGAAATCCTGCTCAATGCATCTGCTAGCACATTGTCCTTCCCTGGAAGGTGGACTGCTACCAGAGACACCTGTAGAGAATAAGCTAGGGACCATAATTTCATGGCTTCTGTGCACAAGGCCATAGACCGAGTGCCTCCCTGCTTATTGATGTACCACATGGTGGTGGTGTTGTCTGTCCTGACCTGAGCCACCTTGTTTTGTACTGAGTCTGAGAAGGCTTGTAGAGCCAGGTACACTGCCCTGAGCTCCAGAAGACTGATGTGGAGAAGAGACTCCTGAGGGGACCACACTCCCTGAGCTGTGAGGACTCCCAAGTGATAGCCCCACCCCAGGAGAGAAGCACATGTGGTTAGAACCACAGAATGAGACTGAGTGATAAATGGGACCCCTTGCCTGAGGTTGTCCTGATCCAACCACCATTGGAGAGCGTGGATCAGAGTCTGAGTCACTGGAATTGGTTTGGTTAGAGGATCTTTTTTCTGAGACCAAAAAGGCCTCAAATGGAACTGGATGTCCCTCATCTGAAATTTGGCCCCTTAGACCACTGCAGTGGAAGCTGCCATGTGGCCCAGGAGTTGAAGGAAGTGCCTTGCTGGTCGAGACACCAGAAGGGGAAAAGAAGAAGCCAGCTCTATAAGGGCTTTTACCCTTGCCAGATGGAGAAAGGCTCTTGCTTTGACAGTATCCAACTCTACCCCTATGAAGGTCAAGAACTGCACTGGTTCTAGAACTGATTTTGGAAGATTGAGGAGAATCCTAGAGAAGTGAGCACTTGCTGGGTCACTTGCAGGTTTGACTTGACTAGGTCTGGAGACTGACCCACAATGAGCCAGTCGTCCAGGTATGGGAATATGGAAATGTTTTGTCTCCTTAGAAAGGCCACTACTACTGCTAGGCATTTTGTGAACATCCTTGGTGCTGATGTTAGGCCGAAGGGCATTGCTCTGAACTGATAATGGCCAGAAGGCAGTTCAGACCTGAGGTACTTTATGTGGGAGCACCTGATGGGAATGTGAAAATAGAAATCCTTGAGGTCCAGGGAGGCTAGCCAATCCCCTGGCCTTAGAGAGGGAAGAATTATTCCCAGAGTCACCATTCTGAATTTTGGCTTTACTAGGTGCTTATTTAAGTATCTTAAATCTAGGATGGGCCACATTTCCCTGTCTTTTTTGGGGTAAGGAAGTATCTGGAGTACAGACCTTTGCCCCTGTGAGATGTAGGAACATTCTCTATGGCTCTGAGAGCCAGCAGAGATGAAACCTCTGCCTCTAGGGGAATGGTTTTGGAGATGTTTGCAGGTGGAAAAGACCTGACCCTCAGCTTTGGAAATTTTTTGAAGCTGAGGGCCAGTCCCTGGCTTACTACCTCCAGGACCCACTTGTCCGAGGTAACAAACTTCCAGGCCTGGAAGTAGTAAGCCAGCCTGCCTCCTACAGGAATTGGGGAGTCAACCGGGCTGACACATCAGGGTGTCTGTTTGGCAGGAGCCTTAGACTGAGAGGAGGATGCAGCCCTGCTCATCCCCCTTCTGCCTCTCCCTCTGAAGAACCCCCTCTGAGGAAAAGGAGAGGAGGCCTGTGCCTGGTAGAAAGGCCTGTGAAAAGGCCTGCCCCTGCCCCTAGATTGCTGCTTCTGAGGAGTTGCCTACCTTTCCTTGGCCTATGCACTCCTGTAGGTGGTCCTGTACTTATCCATTTTCTTCATATAATTCTCTGTCTGCTCCCCAAACAAATAATTCTCCATGACAGGGCCTGGGTGTCCTGTGATAGGCTAGTACATCTGAGCCAAGCCAGTCTCCGAAGAGCCACAGATGTAGTCATGACTCGTGATGACACATCATTGGAGGCCACAGTAGCATGAAACTGGATTTTTGATGCCTCAATCCCATCAGCAGCCACCTCCTCCAACTCCTTGGCAAGCTGGGGGGAAGCCTGTTTAGCTAGTTCCAGAACAGTATCCCATCTGGACTTTCTGGTATCTGGCTGTGTAGGCCATATAGTTAGCCTGCCTGAGTCCAAAGGAAGATGCCATGTACTGCTTTTTAGCCATAGCATCCAGCTTCCTGGAGTCTTTATCTGGGGTGTGTGAAGCCAAGAGTATGTTAGCCTCATCACAGGCTGCAGCCTGCACAACCCCAACATGGTTGCATTGCTGGTACAAGTACTCCGTACCTGGGCCTGACAACATATACCTCTTGTCCATCCATCTGTCCACAGGAGGTAAAGAATTTGGAATTTTAAGTAACTTTTGTGTCTGTTTGCCAAAAGATTTATGAAGGGGAATAGACAATCTCTTGGACTCTGGGATGTCCATCATCTCCACATAGTCAGGCTCCTCTTGCTTCTCGATGGCTTCATCTAATGGGAGCTGGAGGGTTTCTGCCACTTTTTTGTAGAACATAAAGTGGGAAGGGGACTCAGAAAGCCTAGGAGGGGAAACACCAGAAGGTCTGTCTGGGGAGATGTCCGGTTCTACGGGTTCATCCAGACCTTCTACACCATTATCATCATCATCATCATAATCTTCATCCCCCTCCAGATCTGGTTCATAATAGTCTTCTGGGGAATAGTCCGGAACTGGAGGAACTGAACGAACTGAACGCCTACCAGGAGGCATTGGATCAGCCGAACCAAACGGAGTGATTCAACTATATTAATCGCCCTGGCAATTTCCTTGGCGGTTGGATGATGTGGTTCTGGATCTGAACCAGACGATTTCTCTTTTTTCTTTCTTTTTGCCGGAACCGACCCCTCAGGTTCGGCGCTCCTTTTGCCTGAGGGAGTTTCGCTCAGGTCAGTGGGCACTCCATCAGTTTCGGTCGGAACTGAACTGGGCTGGTCAGAGGTCTTCTTGGCCTCCTTTTCCCTAAGCCTAACCAATATTTTATCCAGGGTGGCCTTAGGAAAATTTTTACATATAGAAACATAGACTTTGACAGCAGATAAGGACCACTTGGCCCACCCAGTCTGCCCATTTCCCTACCACTGGATAAGCTGCAGATTCTAGTTAACCAACAGCCTATTTCCTGCAACCCCCCACTATAATTGCCTTATGTCTGTCCCATGCATGTTTGAATTCCTCCACTGTTTTAGACCCCACAACCTCTCCAGGAAGGCGGTTCCATGCGTCCACCACTCTCTCCATGAAAAAGAATTTCCTCACATTACCCCTGAGCCATCCCCCTCTAACTTTAAATTGTGCCCCCTTGTTCTTACACATCTCTTTTCTGAAAGATGCTACCCTCCTGGACTTTGTTGATTCCTTTGAGGTACTTGAAAGTTTCTATCATGTCCCCCGTCCCTCCTTTCATCAAGGGTACACATATTAAGCTCTCTCAGTCTCTTCATATGGTTTCTGATGTAGACCCTGCACCATTTTAGTTGCCCTCCTCTGGACTGCTTCCATCCTGTCTATGTCCTTGCGTAGATGAGGTCTCCAAAACTGCACGCAGTACTCCAGATGGGGTCTCACCAACTGTCTGTATAGAGGGATAACCACTTCCCTTTTTCTACTTGTGATGCCCCTCCCTATGCATCCCAGTATCCCCCTGGCTTTCCCTACTGACTTCTCACATTGCATACCCACCTTTAGGTTATCTGATATGACTACACCCAGATCCCTTTCCATTATTGTCGTTGTTAGTACCTCCCCTGCTATTGTGTACTCTTCTCCTGGATTTTTATTTCCCAGGTGCATTACTTTGCACTTCTTTGCATTGAATCTAAGTTGCCATATGTCTGACCATTCCTCCAACCTTGCAAGTCCCTTCTCATCCTTTCTACCCCCCTAGTGTATCAACTCTGTTACAGATCTTTGTGTCATCCGCAAAGAGGCATACCTTTCCTTCCAGACCCTCTGCAATGTCACCTATAAAGAGGACTGGACCCAGTACTGAGCCCTGAGGTACTCCACTAGTAACCCCCTTTTCTTCAGAATGTGTTCCATTCACTATTACCTTCTGTGTCCTGTTGTGGAGCCAGTTTTCTACCCAGGCTACCACCCTGGGACCCACTCCCAGGCTGGCTAACTTGATTATTAATCTTTTGTGCGAGACTGTGTCAAATGCCTTGCTAAAGTCTAGGTAGGCCATATCCACAGCCCATCCCTGGTCTATTACTTTGGTCACCCAGTCAAAGAAATCGATTAGATTTGTCTGACATGACCTTCCTGCTGTGACTCCATGCTGCTTTGGGTCCAGTGCCCCGCTGGCCTCTAGGTACTCAACAATTCTTTCTTTCAGAAGTGATTCCATCATTTTCCCCACCACTGAGGTCAAACTAACAGGTCTGTAGTTTCCTGCTTCTGCCTTGCTCCCACTTTTGTGAAGGGGAATCACATCTGCCCTCCTCCAGTCCTCAGGTACCACCCCATCTTCCCATGATTTGTTAAAAAGTGTGGTTAGTGGTGTCACTAGGTCCTCCCTTAGCTCTTTTAGGATTCTAGGGTGAATCCCGTCAGGCCCCATTGCTTTGTCCACCTTGAGTTTTAGAAGTTCTTTCAGTACTCTTTCTTCTTTAAATGGACTGGTATCAACCCCACTATCCGAGTGCTTCTACTGTTTGGTTTAGGTAACTCCTCCTCTTCTTCTTTTGTGAATACTGAGCAAAAGTATTCATTCATTATCTCTGCCTTTTCACTAACTCCTCTGCCCACCTCCCTCCTTTATTAATCTTCCCTATCCCTCCCTTAACCTTTCTATGTTCCTAATGTACCTATAAAGGTTTTATCCCCTTCTTAACTGAGTTGGCTATCCTTTCCTCGGTTTGGGCCTTTGCTTTTCTGACTGCCTTCCCCACTTCTTTCTGCTTTAATTGATACAGTTCCCTGTCGTGTTCCGTCTGTGATTCCTTATACTTTTTGAATGCAGCCTTTTTCTCCTTAACCTTCCCTGACACTTCTTTTGAGAGCCATAGTGGTTTTTATTCCGCTTTGTTTTCTTTACTTGTTTCACACAAAGGCTTGTTGCCTCCATGATGGCAGTTTTGATTTTTCTCCATTGTTCTTCCACCCCTCCTTTTTGGCCATTTGCTAATGCATTCCTCGGGTATTCACCCATTATGCCAAAGTCAGCCCTTCTAAAGTCCAGTATCCTTGTATTTGTATGGCTTGTCTCCATGGTTGTGTTTATTGTGAAGCATACTGTGCAGTGGCGCTGTTCCCAGGTGTCTACTGACTTCTAAGTTTGTGATCCTCTCTCCATTTGAGAGTACCAGGTCTAATATTGCTCCCTCCCGAGTGGGTTCCACCACTAGCTGTCTTAGGCATGCTCCCTGCAGGGCATCGAGAATGATCCTGCTCTTGGATGTGGCTGCAGTCCATGTTGCCCAGTTAACATCTGGCATATTCAGGTCCCCCATCAACAGTATCTCCCCTTTTTCAGCCATTTTGAGAATGCCCTCTATCATTTTCTTGTCTATTTCCTCCCCTTGAGACGGGGGTCTGTATACAACCCCTGTGCGGATTGTGATGCCATTCCCTGTCTCCAATGTGACCCAGAGTTCCTCTTGTCCTCCCCCTTTACTTTTTAGTTCTGCTACTTTGATCCCTTCCCTTATGTAGACAGCTACTCCACCTCCTCTTTTACCCTCCCTGTCCCTTCTGTAGATTGTGTACCCTGGTATGTTGACATCCCAGTCATGGTTCTCCGTGTACCATGTTTCTGTGACTGCCACAATATCCGTGTTCCACTTCCATCAGGGCTATTAGCTCTGGAAGCTTGTTTCCCAGACTACGGGCATTGGTACTCATTGCCCTCCATTTAATGTTGGCTTTATCCTTTTTTAACCCATCCCTGCTCTTATTGCCCTTGTCCATTTTTCCATTTACCCCTGTCCTGCCCTCTGTCAAGCTCTGTACCTCAGTGTTTACCCTACTACCTGCCATGCTTTGCGGGGGGAGGCTTGAACTTTCCTATTTCCTATCAGCACCGGTATCTGGCACTCTGAATCAAGGTGGTCAAAACCCAGACAGTAAACACAGGTGGTGTGGGGATCAGCCTTAGCAAAGGCCTCCCCATACTCACTGCAGTGTTGAAACCCACTGGGCCCAGTTTTTCTTTTAGGTTTTTCAGACAAAGCCATCCTAAAACTTACCTTTACTCGGCAAAAGCCAGGGAAGACCCCCTTATCGGTTCCTAACCGTGTCACGGGTATTTGAAAAAAACATTAAAAATATGTTTTTTTTAGAACCGATAAGGACTGGTACTTCACACTAAATCTAGAAAACCAAAGAAAACTTAAGAGAAAACACAGACAATCAGTTCAGCTGAACCGACTGAAAAATATTGCTTTTACAATTGCCACAGAAATAGCACTATTCCACTACCTAAGTTCTTACTGTACAGCAGACATGGATCCGAACCAAAATAAAAATAAGAAATTGCGGTTTAAAACTGATGTTTTACTGTACCGAACTGATAGTGAAGGAGAGATCTCCGGAGCAACTGTTCAGTTAAGAGGAGTAAAGAATCTGACGGTTACACTTCAAAGTGCAGCAGACAGAGGTTTGAACCGTGCTCAAGCTCAATGTTCTATGCTTAGGCATAGAGTTAACTCTTTCCTCTCCGGAGCAGTTCAAGTGCTGGGGCTAACTGCATAATGTCAGAATACAGCAAGACTTCATGTTGTTTGAATGTAAAATCAGCTAAAAATGAGAACAAAGAAGGCATACAAAATATAGGTACAGTATAAGTGCGGTGTTACATAATTCCACATGATGGCAGTGCAGGCTAGACAATGACTTCTAAGAAGAATACAAAGAATACAACATGTACTCTTGGCTTGCTACTTGCATTACAAGCAGTAAATACTGTGTGATCCTGAGCAAGTCACTTAACTTCCTTGTGCCCCCAGGTCGTACCTGGAAACAAGCTTTGGCTAAGTGTGCTACTCCTGGTTAAACAATGTTCTCTTTCCCTTTCCCTAAATATTACAACAGTAATATTCCTGGTTACTTACATTTATACAGTGAGTACCAACGCCCTAAGTATAAGTGCTGATTACCATAACATATGCATATATAGATTGTCAGCAGTGCACAGTGGGTAGCCAATATGGGTGACAGGACCAAGCCTAACACTCACATAAAGTAGTACCACTCACCCTTGTTTCCTTCCCACGGTGTCCTTCCTGAACAGAGTACAGCCTGGTATTGCCATGTCCCAGTCATGGCTTTCAGTGCAACATGACTCAGTAATAGCCACAACATCCAGGTCACCCTCTGCCATGATGGCCTGTAGGTCTGGAATCTTCTTTCTTAGACTTCTAGCATTCACACACATGGCTTTCTGGTTTTACCACTCTATTTGTGGACCTTTTTTTTCCTCTTTGCCTTCACTCCTTCCCCCTCTCTTTTTAATTCTCCCACTCCCATCCCCCTTCATTTCTGCCACCCTGCTTCCTGTATAAATTTGCACCCCAAGATATTTTATTATTCTCAGTTTCTCCCTACTCCTACTTCAGCCTGTGTGTGGGGAGGGGCAGTTTCTGCTTCCCCAGTCTCTTCCACCACCACCCTTGGCTACTTCAAATGCTCATCAAAGTAATATCTAAATGATCCACTGATGACTGTGGTTCTCCTCATGTATGGATGTAGGTCATCATCCCATAAAGGCCCATATCCTCCCAGGTGGACCCCCATCCAAACCCCTCCCTTCTACAGAATTCACCCAACCATGGGTTAAAGGTCCTGGTGAGGAGATCCATCTCCTTCCCCCTGTTGTAGACAGGCAGCACCTCAGCGAAAATCACTGAGCATGCTACCTGTTTAGGACCCCTCCCCAGCTCCTTAATCTCCACCTGCACTATCCCAGCCTCATCCTTAGCCAGGTCATTTGTCCCCAGCTGGACAATGACATCCAGCTCCGCCTCCCATTCTGCTACTCTAGCAATCCTCAGAATCCGATTCCCATCCCTCCGGGTTGTCATGCTGCATAGGTGCCTACCCTCCCTCTCCCCCCTTTCCAGATCCCAAATCTACTTCCCTCACAGCAGTACACACAAAGGAACTGCACCAGGATGGGGTGCTCACGATGAAAAACGTACATAAAAACCGAAAAAATTGTGCACTCTCCACCTCAGTTACCAAAACACCACTCTGAAAGCAGTTTGAACATTAGACATTAAAATGTTTTATTCAGTGGTGACAAAAAAATATGCTGCCTGATGCATTTCTGACACTCGGTTCTTTATCAAAGGCATGAAAACTTAGAATGACCATTGTTCTTAAATACATACAGGCATGTGACGTCACATATTTACATCACTATCTAATTCATAACACATGTGCACAATAAGGTAATGACATCCCCACTTAAACATACATCACTCTAAATGCAGAGTAGTATAACATAACAAGACCTTATACAATTGAACTATTAGCATAAAAACATAAAAAACACATTATAGATAGACCCTTACAATTCAAACATGCTGCAATGTAAAATGCACATTTAATTACTGCTTAACTTATCAGATTTTAAAAAGCATTCTTATCATTGTCATTAAGTCAAAATGTGCATTTGATCCCAGAGGCTTAGTCGGCTGTAAATTATTTATTTATTTATTTGAAAGGTTTCACCAGGAAAGATAACATCAGCTGACAACAGCTCATTTCCAAAAGTGTCCTGTGGAGGGGGATACATAATGGGGAGAGCAAAAACATAGTCAGCTATATACATAAAATGTATGAAATGCAAACACAAGTACAGCCAAAAACCAAAACTAAGCTAATTGCATGAAATGCAAGAAATACAACACATAAACAGTCCATTAACCTAGACAACAATAGAGTTATAGTGTATGGTAGAACGCTGTTGAGCATGGAAATCCATGCTTCCAACAGTGTTGTTGTGCTTTCCGCAGTGCGTCACTATCATGTTGTGCTGCACCGAGTCGTCACGGTGCAGCACAAGCGAATGTTCGGCGCATGCGCAGTGCGGCCCGCAGCGTCACGGAAGTCTCTTGGCGCTGCTACACATCCCTAAGTAAGCCTTATTTTAAGAGGTAGACTTGTTTTGGGATCACGGGCGCTGATTATGCTTGCCCATACACTATAAAATATTGTGTATAAGCAAGCATACACAAACAAGGCAGTTGTTAGATCTCGAGGTTTCCATGGTAACGGACCTCTCGAGCTATGCTCTCGAGGTCTCCGGTTACCACGAAAACCTCTCGATCACAACTGCCTTGTTGTGTATGCTTGCTCATACACAATCCTCTATATAGTATATGGGTACTGCCTATTGTTCATGGATTTCAGCTACTGCTGAAATCTTGTTGTAGTACAGTTCAAAGGTCAAAAAAGTTGTTGTACTATCGTTCTGACATCACATTGATAGTACAACTTTTTACCCTTGACCTGCCACCTTATTGGCTCAGACGTGGCTCTCTAGAAAAAACAAACAAACATGGCGGCACAGTTTAGTGAGCGCTGGGCAGTGGAGCCACCAACTTTGAAATCGGGAGTTGGGACACAGAGAGCCATACATGGCTCCTTTTCTGAAAACACTATTTCTTTTTTTTTCTCTCCAATTTTAAAACTAAGCGATGTGCAGAGGAGAAACTGACAACCCAGATGGAGCATAAGCAGGAACGGGAGCGAGCAGGAGCACCAGAGGGAATGGGAGCAGCGCGTGCCTACAGCAAGTAACGAAAAAAAATAATGTAAAACAAAAAAAAAACATATACTATATAAAACAGTGGATGGGTGAACATCCACAACTAAGTCTGCGTTCCCATCTCAGGCAGTTGATGACATCAGCGAGACCTCTTGAGCTTCGCTCTCGAGGTCTCTGTGATGTCATCAACTCCCTCGATGGAAACACAGTCTTGCTGTGGATGTTCACCCATCCACTATTCTATATAAGGCTAACAGTATCATAAAGATACAACATACAGGGTTGTTAATACCATAACCATAAGAGTAATATCAGGTAACAGGAAGGCATTGACTGACAACAGCACTACATATCAAAGAAGCACGTGATCCCGAAAATTATGAATTTTAAGTTATAGTGATATAAGTGGCAGGTTGAATACAGGGGAATTAGCTAATGTTAAGTGTACCTGATTGGACGGCAGTGAGAGACAAGGGGAGAGGGCTTGTGGGCAGAAAGCGAGCAGAGGAAAAGAAGGGAGGATTAGAGAGGCATAGTGGGGGCAAGACCCCTTCAGGATGCTGAGAACCCTGCAAGGGGGGCCAGGACCTGATAGGGATGGAGGTGAGAGAGAGAGAGGGGGAAGTGGAAGAGGCAGAGGCAGAGATGCCGGCCGGAGGTTAGACCACTTCAGGATGCTGAGAACCCTGCAAGAGGACAAGGATCCGGCAGGATGGGGGTGGGAGAAAGAAAAGAGGAGGAGAGGGAGTGAAAAGGGGGGGTATGAAGTGGAAGAGAGGGGAGAATGGGAGCTAGGTCCCTTCAGGATGCTGAGAACCCTGTAAGAGGTACTAGGACCCGGTAAGGATGGAGGTGAGAGAGAGATGGGAGAGTGGAAGAGAGGGGAGAGTGCAAGCTAGATCCCTTCAGGATGCTGAGAACCCTGCAAGAAGTACTATGACCCAGTATGGAGGTAGGTGAGAGAGAGCGGGCAGAAGGGGGAAGTATTGGGGCGACAGGGGAGGTGGTAGCAGAGGCTTGCTGCCAGGGGCAACTAGGAGTGCAGGTGTCAGAAACTTGGTATGTAGAGAGGGGAGCAGTGTGGTTAGAAAAGGGTTAGGAGCAGCTGCAACTGTGAGCAGAGTGCTTACAGAGTAGGAGTGAGAGTGAATGGTGGGACTGGGTGGAGCAAATTTTGAGTGGAAGGGAGTTCCAGATACTAGGGAACTTGAATGAGAAGGCAGTGTGACCAGATGAGGATGCCTCTCTTTTAAGAATTAAATTATCAAAATCCCCTCCCCTCAGATGTCTGCTGACTTTATCAATGACCTTAAACTTAAGATTCATAATTTTCGGGATCACATGCTTCTCTGATATGTAGTGCTGTTGCATATTTAACATTGCCACCTGTTATTGCCCTACTGTGTTCCCCCAGTCTTTTTTTCCATATAGGTGTTTATACTCCTCAGCAGACCACAGCTGCCATAAGCCAACCTACCAGACTCCGGGGTCGTTCGAGAACTTGTAACACTGTGCGTGTCCCAGTGAACCCCCGGAGCCGGCCCGGAGGCATCATCCTGCTGTAGCCCCTGACCTTTTTCCCTGGTTTTCTCCCCAGTTACCTGGGGCCCTAGACAGAGAGGTACATGTGCATGGAGGCGCACATGCACCTTCTTGCTCCGGTAATGGCCCCTTCCTCCCACTCCATTGGCCTAGCGCCCCTGGCTCCCCTCATCTGCACTGCCCTCAGGCCTCCACCACGAGGCAACCAAGCACCGAGGGAAGCTCAGGTTCCTCCTCGTAGAGGAGATCTGCCTGTCAGAAACTCATCCTGCACCGTGCCCTCCCTCCCATGCCAATCCTCGATGGCCCGCACTCACTCCCAAATACGGGTTGCTGGTGTGGTGAGAGATAAGGCATCCAGCATCTCAGCACTCTGCGCCACTGGGCCAGCATGTTCCCCCACTCTTAATTTGAAACTTCTATTAGATTTACCAATGTAAAAGGAGCCACAATTACATATTGCCATGTAAATTACACCCATGGTGTCACACATAGTAAACTGTCTAATTGTAAGGGTCTAGGTATAATCTGTTACATATGTTTTATACTTTTATTCTAATATTTTGATTGGACAAGGTCTTACTAATACATGTCATGTTATACTACTGTGCTTTAAAGTGATGTATGTTTAAGTGGAGATGTCATTAACTTATTTTGCACATGTGTTACAAATTAGATAGTGATGTAGCTATGTGATGTCACATGCTTGTATGTACTATAGTCACTCTAAGTTTTCATGCCTTTGATAAAGGAACCAGTGTTGAAATGCGTAAGGCAGCATGTCTTTTTGTTGGCACTGAATCAAACATTTTAATATTTAAGGTTCAAATGGCTTTCAGGGTGGTGGAAGCTACACACTGATTTTGAATTTCTCAGGGAGGAACCAAATGAACCAATGTAATAACCCACTTGACTATGTAACAAACTTGCTCACAGCTGCAAGTGAAGCAAATCCCTTCCTTATGGACACTGACATTCCACGAAGTAATGCAAACAGTGAAGCCTTTACACTGCAGGAAGTGTTTAGAGATTTTGAAAAAAAAAGTCTTTTAAAGCAAGAAGAATATATTGGAATAGACTAAACTTGAAAACATACATACAAGTATCTAGAATCACCAGGGAACTAAGAATACTTAAAAATCCCTCATTTGGGTTAGAGGAAAAATAATTTATGAGCTGGTGGAGAGAGATATTAAGAGAGGCAAGTATTAAATTGGTGAATCTCATTATTGAATTTGGGAAGGAATCAGATGCACAACTCAAAGAAGATATTAAAAATAAAGAAAAAGAAAAATTGCTAAATATTAATCATATGGATTTTGATAGACTTAATAAGAAATTAAAAAATGATATAGAGAAGTTGGATCGAGAAATTCAGGCTGCAAAATGCAAGAAATTTCAAAGAGACAGAGATGATCACAAACTGAACAGGGTCTACACACGGAAACAATCCAAACAAGTAAAAGATATATTAAAAAAGATAGACATGTCTCATTTTGCAGTACAGATGTGAATGAATCTGGGAATGAAAGTGTGGAAGAAAACCATCCTTTTATTACTGGAGGGAGACAGAATACAGGAGCTGCCACCAAGTTCCAGGGGAACATGTTTCAACAACATCATACCAGAGGAGAAGACAAGAATGGCAGAAGGGAGAGAACAAGAATATGTCAACCGATGGAACCCTGAGCAGCAGCAAGGGAGACTGCAACAGCAAATGAATTTTCAGAGGAAACCACAGCAAGGCCAGATAAAAGAGGATGACAAGAGAGAAGGTATTAGAGATGAGTAAAGTAATTAACATTTCTAATCATATACTTTCTGAAGCTGAGCACACTCTCCTTAACAAAGGCCTATCATTTGCACCCACTGCCCCTTTAAATAAGTTTGAGACCTTTATAGACTTGCAGGTGGCTTGTGGAAACTCAAGCCTAAAATCGTTTTTTTTTTTAATAGAACAAGAAAAACATGTTCACAAGAAATGGATATGTCTGAAAAAGACTAACATCAATGATGTGGTTGGATCGACCTTGGACCTGAATTTGTTCAAAAAGAAATCATTATTCTGTCCACCTCCACGTGCTGCAATAATAACCTTCAAAGATTTGTGTGAGACAGATTTAAATTAACTGTTTGATCATTTGCAAAACCTTAAATATAATCTCACAGTGGATAAGAAAGCAGCCTTGAATGCACTTAAAAATTACTCTGAACTTGTTATTAAACCAGCCAACAACGGAAAAAGCTGACAAAAGAGGAATGGTAGTCTTAATAAAAAAGGGAAGACTATGAAAATGAAGCCCTCTGACAGCTTAACAATAAGGACTTCTATGAAAAAATGGACCATGACCCCACTTACGAGTACAAATACAGTATTGATGAATGCACTGAAGAAACTTTTAATAAGGGTATTTTTGATAGTAATATCAAAGATTATCTGATTTCCGAACACCCTATTACATCCACTTTTTACTTGTTACCTAAAGTGCATACATCAATCTCATGCCTACCAGGAAGGCCAGTTATAAGTGGAATGGAGTCACTCACCGAGTCCCTATCCACTTATGTGGACCACTGTTTAAGACCTTTTAGTTCCCATGTTAGATCCCACCTTAAGGATACTAAGGAGGTTTTGCAAATCATAGGGGATGTTTTGGTGGACAGGTACTCTTATCTAGTTACCATGGGACTCTTATCTAGTTACCAAGTCCCTAAACACCAACAACCCTCATGAAGGAGCACTAGATATGGTTGCTCATTTTTTAAATATGAGGTCACATGATAGGGGTCCAGCAACTGGGAGCCCTCCAGCAGTCTACAGGCAGTAGCTGCAGTAACCGGAGCTGAACAGATGTCGAAGGTGAGGGGCACAGCGGTGGATCAGGCTGCTTCCCCCCTCTGCACTGGAGTCCTTTAATTTAATTGATTTTTGGCAGAATTTAATTTTCCTGCAGGAGAAAGGTCCTGCTGATGCCGCTGTTGTACTGGGACTCTGGACTTGATTTCTTGTATTTTCTCCTGCACACCCATCCTGCCTTCTTGTAAGAATATGCTTACCTACAAGCACATGACATATGTAAGGTATATCATGACAAGCTTACCCACACGCATCACATGCACAAGGCATGTCATGATTACCTGTATGCTCATGCCATGCAGATGAAACATAAGTACATAACCCACAGCCAAAAGTGGGATAGGCTTACACACACAAGCCCACATCTATAAGTGGGGATACTTACATGCACACCTACGTCTAATAAGAGGGAGTACTAACATCCACACAATACCCACATCTATAAATGTGGCATCTCACTCACAAACAGACATAACGTGGTGATGTCTCACAGAGACGTATCAGTTACACCACAGAGCTGGGGACATATATACACACACACATGGGTAGAGCTAGGAACATATACGTGGGGGGGGTTCACATAGTAATTAGTATAGGTTTTACATACACATAAGGTTAGGTAATTCTTTTTACTTTTATATGTTATAGCTCCAAGCTATGCAACACACTGCTTCTGAAAGCACAACCTTTACCCTACATATGATTCTGCAGGGTAGAGAACAAAACCACCACAAATGATTTTCTAGTTTAGACTTGCACTGCTATCTGTTGCCATAATGTCTAATAATTACAAAGAAAGTGCTGGAGCCCCACTTTACAGCTAAGGTATCATGTGCAACCACAGCAATAATTTATGAATGGACTTTTCAGAGAACACGATGATACATTAAAAATGTTTCATCCATAAGAACACGTCATTGACATAAGCGTATGCTTATGAGTAGAATGCTACAAATTGTAGCATTCAAAAGGGCAACTAAGGTAATACCTCATCAGCCCACCAAATCGACCAATAAAAGTAATAGTAAGTGCAATCATCACACGAACATGAGCTGGCTATCAATCACCAAACTTGATGTTATCAGGGTATAAAACCCCTTTCCCCATGCCCCCTCTCCGAGGAAATCACAGGCAGACACTGCATGACACTACTGTGTTTGAGAGCTCCAGACTCCCAGGTGCGTATGTTACATAATTAGTATGCAATGTATAATGACTGTCCTATAAGGCAAGCTAGTAGGATAATAAATGTGCCTTATGCGACTTTCATGACTTCTGCTTCTTTTATTGTCCTTTCTTTAGTCCTAGAATCTGTAAGAGGGATATTATATGTTTTGTTATGGTGTAGTGATCTCCTGACGTTCCCCAATGGGTTATGTTTCCCTGCAGGTAACAAAGGGTTTATTAGATCATAATAACGAAGTCAGAGGGCGTCCAACAGAGCCCAGCAAAATACTCAACATAATTTGGCAAACTATGACTGCAGGACTAGAACAGGATTTAGAGGCAGAAACAGTTTTTCCTACAGTGACGCACTGCTCAGAGATAGAATAAGGAGGGACCAGTACACTCTTTACTTCGATTCAGAGAGCAGGATATGGAAGGTACTCTCAAAATGGCCATTACACATAGAATTGCTAGTAGTATTAGTTCAGAGCTTAGACTAGATATTTCTAACCTTTTGACTTTGTATGAAGGATGAGGTGATTTTGCTCCCAATGCCCATACCCACAGTGCCCCAACGCAGCATCTGTGCCCACTGCATTCGGGTACTAAACATGTGATGAGGAAAAAACAGAATCATAAGGGGTTAATTGTAGCAACATTGTTTTCCATGATTCGGGCACTGAAAACTGATAATTTGTCCTTGAAGCAAGATTGTAGCCAAGCAACCAGATATGTAGGAATGTAGAATGTTGTTTGGAAATGTACAAGAAAAGTATGCAGTCCTTAAGGGTCATGTTAAAAGCCTCTTTGTATGTGTCCCCCATTGATCTTGTGTCATTGGAGGATGATGAAACGATCAATGATGAGCCCAAAGGCCAGCCTACTTGGGGTGTCGAAAACCCTAGGCATGACGCCAGAGAGGAAAAGGAAATTCCCATCTCTCCAGAGCGCACGAGTCCTGGTAGACCTCCACCCCTAGCCCCAGTCACCAGCAAGCCCCCACCCCTAGAACAAACTCAAATAGGAAAGGTTATGATAGTAAACAGCAAACTAGCCATGTAAAACACAGAATGCATTTGAAAAGGGTTATGTAAACGCTTTGCCCTATGTGCTGTTAATCAACCTTGAAGTTTTGAATATACTATGCTACATAACTTTTCACATAACTGTCTCATGCAATCTTTCAAAACTAAACTGTACCTCTCTCTCTCTTCTAAAAAGGGACTGGCCAGTAGAACTATATTTTCTATTTCCTTAGACTGAATTTATTTTTAGCTCCTGAGCATGATAGCTCAGAACAAGAGAAAATATACACACGCTACAAGCTGTAAGAATTAGTATTTTTTTTCCTTTCTTGTTTTATCTAGATGTTCTGAAAATTAGCAGTTTTCAAAAGTGCCATGTAAATATGCAGAGAAAAGTTGTTTTTTTTCTTGGTTAAATGAGACAATGAAGAAGCTTGTGTGATTTCACAGAATCAAGGTTATATTTGAGCTAATGAATATAATCTCCGTGCAATGGAGCTCAGCTGTCTCTGCTGCTGTTTAATATGTATATTGTTCTATCAATCTTGTCCCTAGAAAGATATGGGGGAGAATCCCTATTCACAAATTGTTTTGTTTTTATAATTGGACTTGTTTAGAGAGAATTGGATTGGTTGGTTTATGTGCAAGAAATTAAAGTGATTAAAGGATGATGTAATTGGTTTGAGTTGTACGTGAAAGAGAGTTAGTGACGGTCTCTGGTGTATGACACAAAAAGATTAAGTTTGTGCAAATAACTTGCAGTTTGGGTGTGGTTTGAAAGCAGCTTGAGATGACTTTGTTGGTTTTAAAAAGAGTATATATTTTTTGCTTTCTCTCCTTTCAAAAAAAATGTGTTTGTTTTTTACAATGGCTGATACATCAGCCTAACACCATGTCAACAGTCGTGGCAGCTAGCCAGGCCAGAGGGCAAGACTAACTAGCTGATAACACAGCTGTGTTCTCTCGTACCCTTCATTTTCCAAAACTAAAGCTTTCAAAGCTTTGTTTGTTTTTTAAATGCTATTATAGTTTTTCCTGTATTTTGTTTTGTATAGTTAAAATGTAAACATAGCATTGTCTTTTGGAAAAAAAAAGGCCCCATACCTTTTAATAAGCTACTTTCTATTACAGTTTACTATACAAAGTTAATCTGTGGCTAAATACAATCTGTTTGCCACAAGAGGCATGAACCTCCTGTGGATTTCAAGTAGAATGCAATTATCAGTGGCACTAAGATACAAACTTAGTGACCTCGATTTAAATCCCTCTGGCCCCACTTGCACACTGTGTGACCTTTAGCAAGTAATTTGACCTCCTTGTATTTCCATACCACATACCCCAAAAGCTCAGACATGGTGTGCCTGTCCTGGCTAAACAATTTTCTTTTTCCCTTTTATGCAAGTGTTTCAAAAACACACATTATCTAGTGATTTTTGAAATTTTAAATTTTTTTTAATACGGAAGCATACGCTTCATGCTTGTCCTCTGTCCAGAGAAGGAGGAGAGCCATTTTCTCCTGGGATTGCTGCCAATACCCTTTGGCTTATCTTTTTAAAAAGCCAACCCTCGTGTATCATCTTCCTTTACAAAGGTTCATTATCACCACTGCTTATTTTATTTATTTTTTTGTCCAGTACTATTCACATGTGACTCCTTTGCTTGGGGGCGGGGCAAGGATTTTCAAAAGCCCCAGCATCCATAACAAGTAGCTTACTTTGGCAGCTCACAGGAAAAAGAATGCAAGGTCACTTGCTACCCAGTTTTAACTGCTGAAAAGAAAAATATTAGAGCTATTTTTTTGTTTTGTTTTGTTTTACAAATTCATTTACCTACTGTGCCCATGAAATACACCAGGGGGCACATAAACTAGGCATGACATCCAAGATCAATAGGGAAATTCTCCTAATCATTCTGACTTGTTTTAACAATTTTTGTTACAGGTATGGTGTGACTCATTTAACATGTAAATAAAATGTACAGGATTTTGTGTGACTCAGCCAAGACTGTTTTTGTACATTAAAACCGAGAGGAAAAGGGATGCCTTTTTTTGTCTCTGTTTTGATTTTGTTTGATTTTGATTTTTAAAAATCAAGTAAGGTGTGGCTGGTAGCCACAGCACCAGCTACTCTGCCAATGGCACAGTTGGTAGAGGTAGCCGAAGGCATACATCTGTATAAGGCTAATGCAGCAGCATTCTGGAAATAAATGCTAACCAATCACAGAAAAAGCGGTCTAAAAGAACCTGCCTGGTCTTTCTGTGTGTTTGTGTTTTTAATTTTCTTTCTCTGTCAGGAAAAAGAAAGTCCCTCTAGCCAGGAACTGAATCAAGACATAAGACCCACCCCTCCGGGGGGGGGCAACAAGAACACAATACCCTACAAACCACCTCTGGTAATGTATAGAGCAGGCTACTTTAAAATGTAATGCTATTAAAAATATGAAAAACATTGGGATACTCTAGGGTCACCACATCAGTATATATTCAGCATGCACATTTTTAGGTGCTGACTGTTTGGCAAATAAGATTGCCAACACTTTTGTGGTTAAATGTCCACACCCCTACTGTCAATAGGGTGTCATCTGACCTCTATGTAAATCTGTTATAGAATTTGCTAATTTGTTGTCTGGCCTCTGCTCCAGCATTGGCCAACACACACAGAACCCTTCTACTATTATAATAACCAAGCTGCCTCTTTCACCAAGGAAGGAGCTCGGGGGGGGGGAGATATGAACCATGCCCCCTTCCAGTGCAACACCTATGGTGGCTGCAAACAACAAAACAATAGTCCCTTAGGACCTAACTGAGCCGTAGCTGGCAGATCCAGAAATAAAGGAAGTATACCAATATCTCTCCAAAGCCACAGGAAAGAAATGTCTACAAATAATCCATTTTTTGTTTACAGTTTGCCTTTTTCAGACATACAGTACACAAGCTCCACCTAATGGTACCTTGTCTATACACAGGGCCCAAGCACAACGTACAGGCTTATACACACACACACACACTGCACTCATAAACCCAAATTTGTGTGCTTAATTTCCAAATGATACCATTAGACAGCATTGTACACTTCATTCCATTGATAGCATAGTCATGTTTCCAACTGTTGTTCCCCCAAAAGAGGAAGAACCCACCTAATGTCCAGTGTAGGAACATGGACCAACTAGCTGTCTGGTTGCATTATCACTCCCAGGTACCCTTGTAAATAACGAGCAATTTATGCATGTCCCCATGATTTTAAATGTCACCAACTATAATGTGACAGAATTTAGATTCTGCTCCAGTACCAACGCTTCTAGATCTCATAGTGCCATGTTACTGAAATTACTTGAAGCATACAAGTACTCAAGATCCAGTAGCAGGGCTCCACACTACTGAATACCTAGGAGCATTTAAGCCAAAAAGAACACAGCCAACTGAGTAATGGTGCCATGCAAATTAGTTGAAGCTGTTTAAAAGGTTTTTAAGTATACAACTGTATGACCCTTCCCCACTTATTGGGGAAGGGACATGTATTTTTAACAGATGGCCTATTTTCTGTATTTAGATATCGGAAATAATAAATGCCAAAATCCATAGATGGAAGGCAATCCTGGGTAGGCCTATTCCAGGGCTACCTATTCATGATCCTGCTGCCACGCTTGGGTTGAAGAGGTCTGATCCAAGAACCTGCCCAGAGGAAGACATCTGTTCCTGTGCCAATGAGATCATCCCCAGATGACTACACCTTGGAAGGAGACCCCGACCAGAAGTTTCCAGTTCCACCCCGAACCAGGACCAAGACCTGATCCACTTCAGTTCCAGAGTCCAGGTGAAGTCAATCCCAGGCCCAGGCCCCGATCCAGATACTCCAGAGAAAGTTCTAGATCACCCTAGAAAGGAAAGACGTTTGCCCTGCTTCATCTTTTTGGTTGACCCCTTGACCTCCTGACCACCCATCTTATGCCCCCTTTCAGGTTTTGGTTCCCAGATCTTATTACATAACACATGAAGGTTCTGATATCAGTCTACAAGTCAATGTGAATGCTCTTAACCCCCCTTGTTTTGCAGCTGGACATTATGTGGGCATTTACTGCACATGCACCCTTCATGAAACGCAAGATTAAAGGTGTTAACAACCCTTAGATCAACCTTGGTCTCCTTGAGCAAATGAAGACCCGGGATCACCTCTGGCAATGTGCTAAGCTGACCAGAAACAGGGCAGACACTCAAGCCTTCAAAGCTGCACGAATTGCCTGCACCAGAGCGATTCTAAATGAAAAAGCTAACTACTACAAAAGAGCACTAACAAACTCTTGGAAAGACAGAAATAAGTTTTGGGCCAACCTAATGGAACTAACTGGAAAAAAATCAAAAGTCCCACCTGCTATGGTCCACCTAAATGGCCACATCACCACAGATCAACTCACCATGGCAAATGCCTTCAATGCAGCATTTACTAACCTTAGCGATGTTTTACCACCAACTTTCTTTGATTCCCCTCAAGATACCATTAACTCAGACAAAGTCAGAAATTTAGAGGAAAATCTGTCATTCTTCTTGAAAGCCATCTCCAACGACATCACAAAAAAGTACCTCCTTTGAGTACTTGGAAAGTCTAGATCAAGCAGCAACTCCCTCTACCTGAAACACCTCGTTATTACCCTCGATGAAGTCCTGAGCCCCCTCACCAAAATCCTTAACAAATCTCTCATGCTCTCACAGTTCCCCCCAAAATGGAAATCAGCGATGGCGACACCTATCCACAAAAGTGGTGATAAATCCATTACAAGCAACTATAGACCAATCTCCACTCTCCCCCCCCTCTCTCAAAAGCACTGGAAAGAATAGCTGCCGACCAACTGATAGAATACCTTACTAAGTATAACTTGCTATGTCAAGAACAACACAGATTTCGCAAGGGCCACAGCACACCCACGGCACTCCTAGAGCTTACCTTCTACATCCACAATGCCCTGGACCAAGGGAATCTCGTTGGCGCCACCTTCATCGACCTAACTAAGGCATTCAACACCGTCAACCATTCACTACTGCTTCAACAACTATCTCTAAAAGGTCTATCTCTGGACACAACTCTTTGGTTTCAAAGCTACCTCAAAGACCAAACACAGCAGGTAAAAACTGGTGAATCCCTCTCAACACCCCTCTTGGTCTGATCAGGAGTCCCACAAGGATCCATCCTGGGTCCTGTGTTTTTCAGCATTTTCCTAAACAGCCTCCCTTCATCTTGCTCAGAAAAAATCCTACTCTATGCCGATGATGCTGTCATCTTCACCTCCCAGTCTGACCCCTCCATTCTTCAGTTGCTACTACGAGAAAGCTTCACGGATGTAGAGGCATGATTTAAATCCCACAAACTTATTCTTAACTACAGCAAAACCAAATCAATGCTGTTCCATGGTACCCACAGCAAACATAAAAACAGAGACCTCCCTATCTCAAACAGCAAAGGGGCCACCCTTGAACAAGTACATCTATTTAAATATCTTAGGGTGATTCTTGACCCAACACTTGGATACTCTGAACATATCAACTACGTAGCAAAAACTGTGAATACCCACATAGGCCTGCTCTATAGACCTAAGAACTGCCTCATGGATGAAGCCCTAAACACTGCCATTCACAGTTCAGTAATCTCTATAATAGACTATGGGCTTGTGATCTAAGGGTCTGCCACTGACACAGCTCTCTGATGCATCATCACAGCACTAAACAAGGCATGTTGTCTCCAAACATCTGCAAACCGCCTTACACACACCTGCAAGATCTACGAACACGCAAACTGGCTCCAACTATCTGGCAGAATTAAATATCAAACCTGCATCCTAGCAAAAAAGCAAACATTGGACCTACTACCCCCTGGATCATAGGCACTGCTGAGACCATATAGTGGTCCACGACAAACCAAGAATTCAAACAACCTCTCCTTCACTGTTCCCCTTTGCAGAACTACCCAAGGCCAAACAATCCTTCTTTTTCAGGGCCTCTTCCTGGTTCAACACCCTGTCAGCAGAAGTTACCAGCAAAGCAACCCTGGGTGCCTTTAAGCTCAGCCTGCATCAACACCTCATCTCCTGTGCCTCCTGCGACTGCTACACCTAACTGATTTATCCCCCCATCCCTCCATACCTCACCCTTCCCTCCCTATTCCTTCCCTATTCCTCTACTCCCTCCACACACCTCCTCGCTGACCCTGCCCCAGACCCACCCCCCAACTCCCTCTCTTTCTCCCTCTTTACACCAGCCTCTGGCCTCACCTCCCTCTGTCGGATGGCTACCTATATGAATCTACATTGTTTAAATTGTTATAGAAGTGATTTGCACAATTGTGATGTTTTGGTAATTGACAAATCCCTCCGGCTGCTATGTTTATTTCTCTTTTGCACAAAACCACTGTCTCTCCTAATGTTTCAAGTACCCTGATGTGAAACCTTTGTAAAAGAGCCCCTGGCTCGAAGGTGTATCTGATTCCCCTAATAAATAAATAAATTACTGATTCTAATATATTTTTAAATGGTAATTTTTTTTTTTAAAGTGGCCCACCTTCACAAAGGAACTTTTAAAGGTTGTCAAAACACTCAAATCGCTTCTAATGGAACTTTAACAATCCAAAATGTACACTTACAACACGCTGGACTCTATAACATTACCAGCAAATTCTGAATTGTGCTTTTGTTTTCACAGCATCACAATGAAGAGACTTTGCCAGCTGAACACTATTCTTACTTAATTTATTTACCTCACTGTAACTTCTAAAACTGTTTCTGAAAATCATGAAACCTGCCCTATACTTGAACCTGGCCCAAAAGTGGTCTAATTGCTATTTCTATTCCAGGTGTATTAATTAATAATGCAAATTACATGCATGTGCCTGTAATTTTAAATTTATCTAACTGGAACATGGCCAAATTCGGTCATTGTTCCGAAACAAACAGCTCTAAATTTCATACAGTAATGCTACTTGACATTGTGGCAGTATTTCAAACATGAGCTCAAGACCCTGTAGCAGGGCAGTATTCTATAGAACATCATGGGGTGGTCAGACCTAAACGTGGGGAAAAAAGGGTTAGGTCTTCCTGTTGTGACAGGCATTTTAGGGTCTGCCACAAGTATTTTTTTAGGACTGGATTATCTATTTGGAATTGGGCCAGTTTGGCCAAAATTGGGAGGCATGCTAAATTATTTAATAGTAAATTAAACCAGGATGTTATATAGCTTATGCTACACAGTATTGCGCCCATTGCACAAGAAGAAAGGTTCACCACGTATAATATGCAATTTATTGCTAGGATTTTCAATCAAACCAGACACAAGTTAACACAGTTAATACACTTTAATAATAGGGAAGCTAGACAACACCACATAGGTAGGGAAATCCTTTGCTCTGCTTATGGAAGCTTTGCACTCACCACCATTACAAATCTCTTATAAGATTTACAAACTGGTAAGATCCCAGATCTCATTAATGACAGACATATTGCCAAGTGGTATTGCCCCCACTGTGACAATATAGCATGTACTATGAAGTGCACGGATCATACAGTCACATTTGCTATTGCCACTGCTAGGAGCCTTGGTTATGTTACAGTGCACCCCTGCCAGGGTCCCTGCTATAGCAGACATGACTGATATAAAAGGTACAATGTTTGTCACATTTACTGTTTCACTGCCAATGTTTAATAAGGATAGTACAGTATTTAATAAACTGGTACAGGTACAATCACTTGGGCACTTGGAAGAAGACATCTTTCGAGAACAGATAAAGCTGCCAGATCTCCTTGTTCATCACCATCACCTGAATGCCTGGGTAGCCCCCCATACAGACTGCTGTACCAGAAAGGGCTGCCACTACCTGTGCAAGTGTGATGTCTTTACCGTGGTCACACCTGTGTGTGGATATGAACCAGACTTCGGAGAAGGGTCATACACTTGACCAAGCTGATATGAACTTTGATGCAACAGACGGAAACCAGCACACTGTTTCTTCACCAGCCAACACTGGTACCCACAACAATGCTAATACTCGGGGTACCATACAATGAAGGCAAGCCTGAAGGAAGGGCAATCCCTGACTTCAGCAAAGAAACCACTTCTTCAGCTGTCTCTTCAATCAAGACTTCAATCAAGACTTTAATCAAGCACAGCAGCAACGCTTTCATCAAGGCTGCTGGAATTCCATTCTCTATTAAACTTACCAACTTCTCGATTTTGTGCCCTATCAGACTTACCAAATGGCTCGTACCTGAAGTTCGAGTTACCCACAATTCTGAAGGTTTATACTGTGTGGTAACTAACCATAAGTCTTATGTTTATAACAATATGATTTACAATGTGACAACACCCAGTTTCTGCTTTACACCCCATGAACGTACTATCACTGGCCATACAGTCATTACCCCTCCATGACCAAGAGTCTATAGATACTAAACCCACCTGTTTAAAAGATATAAGCCAATACTTACCAGTTTTTAATGTTCATATACAGTAGATCAATTGCACTTTGGTGTTAAAAGGTTAATGAAAAGACACACACCTTATTAAAATCAAAAATAGTGTTCAGGAGGCAGTGGATTCATTTAAAAACTATGTTTCATGATGGAGATACATACACTGCATTTACCAACACATGGTTGGAATTCACATTTAAAGGATTTGTTATTGTTCAAGTTTTTGTTATTCTTATACTTCATATTACTACTTTTTGCTTCTGTAAAACTCTCAACTTTTAAAGATCTCATCTCAAATTTCTCTATGCTATACAATCTATCCACTCTCCTGTTCATTAATTATTTATTTCTTCTTTTTGTGTTACCTGTATAGATGCAGGTAACAAGGGGGAAATTGAAAGCATATGCTCACCTACAAGCATGTGATGTATGCAAGGTACATCATGACTACAAGCTTACCCACACACACATATCACATGCACAAGGCACTTCATAATTACCTGTATGCTCATGCCATGCAAATGATACACATAACCCATAGCCATAAGTGGGAGTCTTACACGCACACACAAGCCCATATCTATAGTGGGGATACTTACACACACACCCACATCTATTAAGTGGGAGTACTAACATCTGTTCAATACCAACATCCATAAGTGGGGCATCTCACATGCAAACAGACATAACATGGTGGCATCTCACATAGACATATCAGTTACACCACATAAGGTTAGGTAATTCTTTTTACTTTTATATATATAATAGATCCAAGCTATGCAACACACTGCTTCTGAAAGCACAACCTTTACCCTACATATGATTCTGCAGGGTAGAGAACAAAACCACCACAAATGATTTCCTAGTTTAGACTTGCACTGCTGTCTGCTGCCATAATGTCTAATAATTACAAAGGAAGGCCTGGAGCCCCACCTTTACAGTTAAGGTGTCATGTGCAACCACAGCAATAATTTACGAATGGACTTTTCAGAGAGCACGATGATACATTAAAAATGTTTCATCCATAAGAACACGTCACTGACATAAGCGTATTCTTATGAGTAGAGTGCTACAAATTATAGCATTCAAAAGGGCAACTAAGATAATAACCTGCTGCCCCCCCAAACAGACCAATAAGAGTAACAGTAAGTGAGATCATCACATGCACATGAGCTGGCTATCTATCACCAGACTAGATGTTATCAGGGTATAAAACCCCTTTCCCCATGCCCCCTCTCCGAGGAAATCACAGGCAGACCCTGCACGACACTGCAGTGTTTGAGAGCTACAGACTCCCAGGTGCATATGTTACATAATTAATATGCAATGTAAAATGACTGTCCTATAAGGCAAGTTAGTAGGATAATACATGTGCTTTATGCAACTTTTATGATGACTTCTGCTTTTATCATTCTTTCTTTTGTCCTAGAATCTGTAAGAGGGATATTGTATGTTTTGTTATGCTGTAGTGATCTCCTGACATTCCCCAAAGGGTTACAGTTCCCTGCAGGTAAGAAAGGGTTTATTAGATCATAATAATGAAGTCAGAGGGTGTCCAACAGAGACCAGCAAAATACCCAACATCCTCACATTTTTAAATACTCAGTTTTCCTGGAGGAGCTTATTTAGCTCTACCCTGGGGCGGGTTGTGAGTTTACTAGCGAGTGTATACCATTCTGGAGGTGGGGCTGATTGTATGATCACTGGTGCTATTGATGACTGGTGACTTAGCAATATATAACTTTTAAAGTAGACATATAAGTCAGTGTTGTTGGGTATTATAGCTCATTGGGGTGGGTCTTGGTTGATCCCTGGGTATCTTATTATGCAGGTTCTTGAATTAGTATTTAGTCACTATTGACAAGGCTTGCAACTTAATAAGTGGGGATTATCTGCTTCTAGAATACATTATTTATTGGTCCTAGGAAACTACTGTTCTGATCCTTGGTCACTGGGATCCTAATTAAAATAGTACTTAAGTGAATTTGCTCTGCTACCCTAGGAGCTCTAACAACTATCCCTCCTAATTTCCCTGCCCGCTTCTCCTCCTTCTCCTATCCTGTTCTCCTCTCTGGGTACCTAGCTGTCTGCTTCCAGGCATCAGAGACCATGCAGGCCACCTGGCTCTTTGCCCTCACTATTGGAGGGGACATCTCTCCTCCTCACTCTCCTTCTCTCAGCTGACCTACTTACCATCCAAGTAGACACAAACAGGCATTACAACTACATGGATGACCTGAGCTTCTCTTTCTCAAATCTCTTAGTCCAGAGGGATTCTCTCTTCTCTAACATCTGGCTCCTAAAACTTATCCCTTTTACCAAAATGGTTCATTATTTATCCAAGTCCTCTTTTCACTGGACGCTGCAGAGCCATTTACCTACCCCCTTTTCTGAAACCTGGGTTTTTCCTCACCTGCTTACTCTCTCAGGTGACACTGAATTAAACCCTGGCTTCTGGGCTGGGGCAGTTCCTACCAACCCCTCCTGCTGGTTCTCTACCAAAGGCCTAAGGCTTGCTCACATGAATATCAGAAGTCTTACCACCAACTTTGTACAATTAGAAGCCTGGGTGTCCCATTAGTCCCCTGACATTCTTGGCCTGTCAAAAACTTGGCTGAAACTCCACACACCTGACTCTAGTTGTGCAATTAAGGGTTATAAGCTTTCCCGATGTACCGTCTCTATGCCAAGAGAGGTGGGAGGTACTGTTCTACACTAGAGATAACCTAGACATCTCAATTCAGCATGTTAGTACTAGCTGTCTTTGTGAAGTTCTGCATTTAGTTATAACCCACAGCCATACAAATAAGTTGAATGTAATGTGAATTTATAACCCACCTAAAAATGGTATATCTGGTCAAACAAATGTACTTAACTATCTCTCTGCATTAAAAGGTAAACCTGAACTGGTTAGCAAGGGGACCTTAACCTTGACTGGCTGAGCAAGAGCTCCAGCAATTATGCCTCTGAGCTGGGCAGACTCCATCTGACCCAGTTGGTTTCCTCCCTGACTAGATTGTCCTCTGATAGTGGTCACCAGTCTCTTCTAGACTGGATCATCTCCGACAGACCTGACAGGATCAGTGCTGTGGGCATCTTACCAGACTCTATCAGTGACCACTCTCCAGTTTATTGTGTCTGGAAGCCCTGTGCCCATAAGCCCCCTCCCCATTAAATACAGTTTCGGGACTTTGCTAAGCTGTACAAGCTTGCCCTTATCACTGATCTTCGCAGTGCTGACTGGGAACCCATGCACCAGACATCTGACACTGAACTTGCTGCACAGCACTTCCTCTCCATGCGTTGAGCTCTACAGGACAAGCATGTTCCTATCATGAAACGCAGGATATGTGGAACTGCTGCTTGTTGGCTTAGTAGAGAGTTGCTGACCACAATCAAGCTAAGAGATAAAACCTGGTTCCAAGTGAAACAGACTGAGTCCCCGACTGACTGGACCAAGTACAAAAGGCTTAGAACCTTATGTAAAGCATCCATTAGAGCTGCCTAGAGTGCCTACTACCGGCAGCTGCTCAAATCCTTTGTAAGTGACTCCTGTGGTTTCTGGAGTCACATTAACTCCATCATGGGGAGGGACAACAATGAACCCATAGCAGAAATGGTACTGGATGGGAAAAACTGTGACAACCCTCTCACCATCGCTGAGGCTTTCAACTTTTGCTTCACTGATCTTTCCGAGTATGCAACTCCACCTGGACCTAAGATGAGGCCACCTCAGGTTTCCAAGGATCTGACCAATGCTCTTTTTAACCTCCACTCTGTCACTGTCTTGGAAGTCCTGCAGCTGCTATACACCATTCTTCCCTATGGATCAGCTGGAGCTGACGGACTGTTACCTAGATTCCTGAGAACTATTGCCTCTTACATAGCTACCCCTGCTACATATTTATTTAACCTGTCTCTGGCTACTAGTCTGGTTCCTTCCCCTTGGAAGACTGCAAGTGTAATCCTCATTCAGAAAAAAGGTGACACCACAAATAGTGATAACTACTGCCCTCTTGCTATTTTATCAACCCTGTCTAAAATCCTTGAGAAAATCATAGCCACCCAGGTTTCTGACCACCTGCACCTCTACAATCTTCTCTTTTCTGAGCAGCATAGCTTCTAGGGCTCTGCAATGCTGGTTCGACAACTATGTTGTCGACCGACATCACAGCAATGAATTTATGCCGACCGCAAGTTGCGGTAGACATTAATCTAGCAGGAGACCCCAGTACTGTTTCTATCAGGGGAGCTTCACTACTGAACCCCCTCATGTGGGGGGCTCTGCCCCCCACACCCACCAATCTATAGGATTCCAACTTCGAGCCGGAGTTGATTTGGGGAGGGGGTGCAAGACTGGGAGACAGAGTGCCGGGTCTTGGGCAGACCATTACAGTGAACTGTCGTGGTTGTTGGCATTGACATGTTCGCTGTAATGGTGTCACCACACGGTCAGCATACTGCTTCTGGTGGGGCACAGCACTTCCACTGCTCTTACCCAACTCACTACCAACATCCAGATGGTTATGGACAAAGGCCTTCTCACTGGAGCTATTTTTGTGGATCTCACAAAAGCATCTGATCTGGTGGACCACCCTCTGCTCCTTTCCAAACTGTCCAACCTTGGATTCTCTCCCATGGCTACTGCTTGGTTCACCAGCTATCTTTTGGATCATCAGCAATTTGTGCAGATCAACAAAGACAAGTCCTCTCTCTCCCCCCACACCTGGATCAGTGTCCCTCAAGGATCCATCTTGGGACCCTACTCTTCTCATTATTCGTTAATTATCTCCCCAAATGTCGGGCTCAACCTCCATCCTTCTATACGCAGATGACATGGTCCTTTACTCCAGCTTCTCCGACCTCTCTGACATTAACCTGAGCCTGAACCTGAACCTGAACCTTGACTTCAAATCCATCCAGTCATAGCTTAAGCAAAACAAACTCATCCTCAACAAGAAGAAGACAGTCTCCATGCTGTTTGGATCTGGACCCAAAATCAGGACCTGCCCCCTTACCCTTAACGTCAGAAGTTCTGATGATTCCTCACTGGATACTGTCTCCTCCTTTAAATACCTGGGAGTTGCACTTGACCCGGCCCTAGACTTCAATCTGCAACTCTCTACCACAATTAAACCTGCCAACATAAAACTATGGCTGGCATATAAAGTAAGACACAACCTGACATCCGCAGCAAGACTGGCTATTGCTCAGGGGTCCTGCAACCTAAACTCGCCTACGGTATGACTGCCCTTCCGGTTTCTTCATAAGGTCTTCTCCTGAAGTGGGATGTATGCTACAATAGTATCTGCCGCTTTGCACTGTCTGTACCCAAGCTCACTTATCACTGCTCCCTCTATTCCAGCCTTGGCTGGCTCTCCCTGACAGAGTTCTGACAATTTACCTCCTATTGCTTCATTAACAACATCATCAATGCCCAGAAACCAGACAAGCTGGCTCTTTTACTAAAACCTGCCCCCTCTGCCTACCCCCTGAGATTGGCTGCTGTGTCACTCCTCTCAATATCCAAGTGCAACACCAAAATAGGTGAGAATGCCTTCTCTGTTCTCATTCTGACACTCTGAACTCCCTACCATTGGAACTCAGGCACGCCCAATCTCACCGGATATTTAAACTTGATCTCCGCAAGCTTCTTGATAGCTCAGGCCACTGCTCCTGTGTGGGGAACTGACACTTCCTCATCTGCTCCCCCTGACCTGCCCAGGCACTTGTTTCTATCGCTGAGTAATGGGTCCCCAAGTTCTTTTTTTGGGTGGGGGGAATTTGCAAGTTTTATTAATTTTTTTCACATTACAACCAAGGAGTTACAGGGAGTATAAATCATATAAGAGATCACAGAATAATGAAGTTCATCAGTCTCTAGCACAAGAAGCAACTGAGTTATGAATGTAGTCCATAAAGGTGTTAAATCCCACGACATCCAATTTCAGTCGGTATGTGAAAATTCTGAAAGGGAAGACAAATTCTCCAGCATGAAGTCTTTTATACTAGAAACCAGTGCTGCAAAGCATCTAATATTGTAGAAGGTGAAGGTCCATAAAGTTTGGAGAAGACTTCCTAAATCTTATGTTGAAGTTTCTTCACCTTTTTTATATTTTTATATCCCCTTTATTCTGAAACTTTGATAGTTAGAAATTAGTATTTGTAGTCAAATCCAATATATGAGAGAGAGAGAGAGATAGATGGGGCCCTTTGTTACCACATTAAGCCGGAGAAGAAGGAGAGAGGCCAATGGCGTGGGCCTTCCCTCCCAGGCCACCAAATGCCAACAACATTTCTCCCGGCTCCCTATAATAAAATCAGTGTAGAAGTCTCTCCCCAAAGGTATCCTCCTGTTCTGCTGGCTCCCTCACTGCTAAGGTATGAAATCTTCATAACGTTCCATCTGATGCATCACCCATTTTCGCCAACACAGCTCAAAAGTCTTCACACTGTTGGAGAGTAGGGCGTTTATCCTTTCCAAAGCATAGATTTCTCTGACTAATACCCTCCCCCGACTCTTTAGTAGGTAAAGTCTTGGAGTTTCTTAGCCTAGTTATGGCTTTATTGGTGGCCAGGAGAAGCAGGGTAACCTGACTGTATGTGGTTTTGTCAACTTGGGCACCATCTGGGACAGTAAAGGTTAAAGTGTAAACTGGGACCAATAGTTCTGGGCAATTGTAAATTTCTATTAGTTCTTTGATTATCTCCTGCCAGTAGGGGCCCAAGCACTCATAGGCCCACAAGATATGGTACTGGTTGGCCTTTTCACATCCACAGTCCCTTCAGCATCCCCCCAGCCTATCCCTTAAATATTTTGCTATGATACTGTGCATTTTAAAAAAATTGTGACCTCAGCTTCCATATATATTCTCTCCAATAGGGAGAGGAAGATACCTTAAAAGCAGGGAGAACCGAATTATACCAATCCTCGTAAGGGATATCAGCGTGTAAGTCGTGTGACCATTTTAGCTGGATAGACTCTGTGGAGACCCCTGGTTTCTCCCTAAGGGCCTTGTAAATATTGCTAATTAAGTTTCCTGTCAAGATCTCATTCGTATGGGACTGAATCAATGAAACTAGTGATGAAGGCCTCTCAGTTATAATGGAGAGAGCCTACTCGAACAGATGTATATATGATTTTAACTGCAGAATGTTTATAATAACATCTTTGAGGAAGCTCATAGCTTGTCTATAATGCTTCAAATGAAAGAAGGTCTGTAGGGCCCACCAATTGAGAAATGTACTTAATCCCATATTGATGCCATTGTAGAGAATCTCCCATCAGTGCAATAGGAGGAAATTTAGAATCATACGAAAAAGCCCTCAAGAAAAATGCCTCTGTCAAGGTTAAGTATTTGAGAAGAACCTGTAACCACTGACACGGAGGCTCACTGGTAAACTGTGGAAATTTTGTAAGCAGTAATAACCAAGGGGGGTTCCCAAATAAATAGGCGGTATAATCAAAAAGTCAGTCAGGGTAAGTTCTACTCTTTTCTAATGAGCTTTATAGTATGGATTTATCCAGCACAGAAGCATGTGTAACTAAGAAGCTAGAGCATATTTTTTTTTTAAACCCTGTGTTTATCCTCCTAATCCGCCTCCTCCCTTCACTCTCTCAGACATCCTCAGTGGACCCTCCAATCCCCACCATGATCTGCCCCTAGAGTAACTCGTCCACACACACTCTCCCTTGAAGACCCCCGGTATACCCCCTGGGTAGGGGTGGTGAGGGAACCCTCATGCTTACCTCTCCAAACCAGCATGCTATGTGTGTGTGTATGTGGCTCCGACACAGAGGAGTCTGCCTTGACGAGTTCGGAGCAGTCCCAGGGAGGTGTCATCGCCTAGAAGGGACCGAGGTGTTTTTTCGGTTTCTTTCCCCTGATGTCAGCGTGCAATGAGGGGCTGTGAGCTAGGAGGCATGCTGAGACGTACCTGCTGCTCCACCCCTCTGCTGACATCCACCCAGTCTACTGGCTCTTCTCCACTACTCAGCTATCCACCCAGGTTCCCTAGGTGGTAGCATTGCAGGGAGCCTGCAGTACTTCCTCCCCAGAGAAGGAGAGCTGCCATCGGGCGCGCTTATCCTTTTCTCCGCCTGCCCCCGCGACCCATGCACGCTCCCGAACTCTGTCGCCAGCGTGGTGCGAGGTGTGGCATCCAGCACCTCAACCCTCAGGAAGCTAGAGCATATTGATACAGATTGGGTAGGCCCAAACCATCCTACTCCCAAAATAATTACAATATAGAATACCGAATCCGGGGTTTCCCCCTTCAAAGGAAGCAAGAACTCAACCTGTCCCAGGACCTGAAATATAATTCACTGCACATGATTGGGAGCATCTGTAAAAAGAATAAGATGCAGGGCAAAACATTTTGTTGAACAGTTTCCACCCAATTCAGAAAGCTAAGAGGTAAGCTAGACCAACGAGAAAGATCTTCCATCAACTGTTGTGTTAGGGGATCATAATTAAGCGTTTCTGTGTGAATGAGGTTCTTTGTTAATTTAATTCCTAAATAACGCTTGGACAAGGTGTTCCACCAGAATGAGAAATCCCTTTTCATAGAGTTAGTGGGGTTGTAGTTAAACAGAAAAACATCTGTCTTCTGTTCATTCGCTTTATATCCCGCAAGAGATCCAAACAGCTTAAGTTGTTCCCAAACCTCCGGAATGGATTGCTCCAGAGAGGTCAGGGTTAAAAGAATGTAATTTATAAATAGTGAGAACTTATGGATGCGGGCCCCCATGGGAATCCCTTCTATGACTGGGTTATTTCGAATTGCCACTGCTAATGGTTCGAAATAAAGGGCAAACAGCAAAGGGGATAAAGGGCATCCCTGTCTGGTGCCACGGAAAAGTGGGAATGGGTTTGACAGAGAACTGTCTAGCTTTAAATAGGCCTGAGGAGAATTATAAATACGTTGAAGTTGGGTAACAAATTTGGATGAGAAACCAACTTGTGATAGGGTCACCCATTAGAAAGGCCAGGTGACCCTGTCAAATGCCTTCTCAGCATCGAGGCCCAGAAGGACTAATGGTATTTTTTGAGTATTAGCATACTGTATCAGAAGATAGGACCGGTGCACAGCATCCTGGGCCTGCCTGGCCTTGATGAACCCCACCTGATCTGGGTCAATGATGTTAGGGAGTATGCTTTCCAATCTACGTGCTAGGATGGACATATAGATTTTGTAATCAAAGTTTAACACTGATATTGGACAGTATGATGCAGAGTATCGGGGATCTTTTTGAGGTTTGGGGATGGCCACCAGGATTGCATATCTCCATGAAGGGGGAGGGAAACCTCCCTCTTGAATCTGATGGTAGGCCGGGTGTAGGATCTGAATGAACAAATCTTTAAAGGGTTTGTAAAATTCATAAGGGTAGCCATCAGGACCAGGAATTTTAAGAGCTTTTGCTTTTTTAAGGATCATGACCACCTCTGCTCTCATAACTGGGGACAAAAGGGATTGTGCCTGACTAGACGTCATCTTCAGTAATGAGAGTCTTCGAAGATAATCCTGAATTTGAGCATGAGATGACCCTGTCCCCCTGCATATAATTCTTCATAATAATTGGCCAGGACAGTTCTAATCCCTGAGGCTTAGTTATAAGTTTTCCAGTAATGGGATCAAATATACTAGTTACGCATGTCTGCGCTTTGCATTCCCGAAGCCACCTCGCCAAGTTTCTTGCTCCCCGAAACCGTCCCTCATAAAAAGTGTGTTTAAGATAAAATAACAGTTGTTTTGGTCTATTAGTTCAAGTTCAAGTTTATTGCAGGAAAGACTCCGGTGAGCAAGCTCATTCACAAGGAGGTCCTGAGGCACATACACATACTTTTCGTAATTACATAGACAGGAGATATAACATGTAGAACAAAGAAAAAATATATAATACAAGAGGTATACACAATAGAAGTCCTTATGCTATATATGCAGTACATTCCAGCTTAATTAATTTCTGAATCTCCTGTTTTAGTACCTGTATCCTGTTTCTCACCATCTGGTCCCCTTGGGTCAGCCTTAACTGCAGCAATTGGAATTCCCCTGCAACTTTTCAAAGGCAGATTCCCTCTCCCACTTTTTCCTTACTGAATACTTAATTATTTCACCCTTCACAACAGTTTTTAAAGTATCCCATAGTATTGTCGGTGATACCTCAGGCCCCGAGTTCTCAGACAGAAAGCAGGGAACTGTGTCCCTCATCATCCATTGAAACTCAGGACCTCATAAATGTACTAAATTTAAATGTCAATAGGAAATTCTGAGATTGGCCCCCAAAGTAAACCTAGCATATAATGGAGCATGGTCTGACAGGAAGGTTGCCCCATGCCATACATCACAGAGGGAATCTATATAATCGGCTGTTGTAAATAAATAATCAATTCTGGATGCCACCCCCGTATGCTCGGTTCTATAGGTATAATTCCTAGCTGTGGGGAAGCAATGCCTCCACATATCTACCAAGCCCAGAGAAGGGAAAGACTGGTGCAGATATTTCTGCAGTGGATTAACCCGATGTGGGAGGGACTTTGAAATGTCCAAAACTGGATCTAAAACCACATTCAGATCTCCACCCAAAAGTAATTGCCCCTGAAGGACATGAAGAAACTGCACAAAGAAGCCTTGAACCACTCTTTTTGGGGATCCCGGAGGGAGGTACACTGACACCAAAGTTACAGGGCGAGAAGAAAAAATTACTCACCTTAGTAATGTTGTTTCTTCTAATGGAGTCTTGCTATATTATGACAAGTGCAGTTTGTCCCACCACTAGAACTGCTCCGGAGGTGAAAGAGTTAACTTCCATGCAGAGCATGGAGCTTAGAGCGCGAGCTCGGTTAAGAAGCTCTGTTAGGGTGGTTTCAAACCGAAACCGTCAGATCTTTATGAGCAAAAACTCACTAAGGTTCTGTGTGGAAGCTGTAACCTACACTAGCCAACTGGCTACTAACATATTCACACATTTTCCTGGTCCCAACACCAAGACTCAAGTCAGTGGATGAGAAAAATAAGATAAAATAATTAAATAAACACAACACCCAAACATGAAAGAGGGCATCAATAAATGCCAACAGAGGACTGCCCACCCCATACCCAAAGTAGAAGTTCTGAGAGGGGCAGGCTGGGGAGGTCATAATATAGCAAGACTCCATTAGAAGAAACAACATTACTAAGGTGAGTAATTTTTTCTTCAAACAACATGAAGTCTTGCTATATTATGACAAGTGCAGACTACACAGCAGTACCTCCATGGAGGAGGGACAGAACCTACTTAGGGAATAGGCTCTGAAGCACGGCTGTGCCAAACCGAGCATCCCTCCTGGCCTGAATATCCAGGGAGTAATGCTTGGTGAAAGTGTGTACTGTTTTCCAAGTAGCTGCTTGACATATCTCCAAGATAGGGATGTCTCAGCAGCTAGAGATGCAGCCGCACTTCTGGTAGAGTGAGCCCTCAGGCCTGAGGGGGAACCTTACCCAGCTTTTGATAGCAAAATTGATACAAGAAATGATCCACCTGGCAATGGATCTCTTAGTGGCAGGTCTCCTTTCCCAACCTCACCATAAGTGAGAAACAGTTGGAGGAGTCAAACCTGTGACCCTTTGGTACGCCTATGTAGTAACTTAGGGCCCTCTAACATCTAGGCTGTGCAGCCTCCTCTCACCAGAGGAGGAATGGTCAGTGAAGAACACTGGAAGTGAATAGATTGGTTAAGGTGGAAATCTGAAACCACCTTAGTCAAAAACTTCCTGTTAGTCCTGAGGACTACTTTATCCCTGTGAAAGGAAATAAAGTCAGTCTCACTGATAAAGCTTCAGCTCACTTCTATGCGCCTGGCAGAAGTGATGGCTACCAGAAATACAGTTTTCCAAGTCAATACTTAAGCTCTGCCGAAGACAGAGGCTCAAAGGGGGTTGCATCAGCAGAGCAATGCATACATTAACATACCAAGCCGAGCAGGGTCCTGAATGGAGGATTGGTATGAAGCAATCCTTTAAAAAACTTGGAAAATACAGGGTGAGAAGAAAGAGAAGAGGGCTTCCCGCTGAAAGGAAGGCAGAGACAGCTGTCAAGTGCACTTTCAGGGTAGCTGGTCTCAGTCCCAAAGAATTAAGATGGACCATATGGTCCAATACAGTGGTAGATCAGCAGATTCCGGGAAACATGCTTCCCAGAACACCATATGGAAAACCTTTTCCACTTGGAGTTATAGGTAGCTCTGGTGGAAGGCTTCCTAGCAGCCTTCAGGATTTCGAGAACACTTTGAGAAAGTTGTAGATCAGCAAACTCTAACTGCTCAAGAGCCAAGCCTTGAGGTTGAGGGATTTGAGATTCGGATACCAAACTCTCCCCTGAGCACAGGTTAACAGATTGTGGTTCCTGGGGAGATACAGGGGAAGATGGACTGCTAAGGACAGAAGGAGTGGGTACCAGGGCTGCCTGGCCCAGTCTGGAGCAATCAGGATCATTTTGCAGGGCTGAGACCTGATTTTGACTAGTACTTTGAACAGGAGAGGGAAGGGGGGAAAGGCATAAAGAAATTTCCCTTCCCAATCGAGGAGAAAGGCATCCAGGGGGACTGAGCCCAACACTGGGGGCCTACAACAAAACAGTGGAAGTTGATGGTTGTCTGGGGCTGCAAAAAGATCTATCTGAGGAGTGCCCCATCTGGCAAACACTATCCCCTAGGGGATCCAGTGACCATTCGTGATGGCCCTGGGAAATCCTGCTGAGAGCATCTGCCAGGACATTGTCCTTGCCTGGGAGGTGAACTGCTATGAGGGAAGTGTTCAGGGAATAAGCCAGAGACCACAACTTCATCACCTCGGTGCACAAGGCCAAAGACCGAGTGCCCCCTTGTTTGTTGATGTACCACATTGTAGTGGTGTTGTCTGTTCTGACCTGTACCACCTTGTTCTGAACAGAAGCAGAAAAAACCTGAAGTGCTAGAAAAACAGCTCTGAGTTCCAACAGATTGATGTGGAGCAGAGATTCCTGAGGGGACCATAACCCCTGGGTGGAGAGGTCGCTCATGTGAGCTCCCCATCCCAAGAGGGACGCATCTGTAGTAAGGGTCAAGGAGTGGGACAGAGGGATGAAAGGCACCCCTTGTCTCAGATTGCTCTGATCCTGCCACCACTGAAGTGGCTGGATCAGGGTTCGAGTCACTGGGATTAACTTGGATAGGGAATCTCTTTGAGACCAGAAAGCTCTCAAATGGAACTGAATGTCCTCATCTGAAATCTTGCTCCTTGCACTACAGCTGTGGAGGCAGCCATGTGTCCTAGGAGCTGCAGGAAATGCCTTGCTGGTCGAGAGACCTGCAGAGTGAAGGACAAGGCCAGGGCCACTAAGGTCCTTACCCTTTCCAAGGGAAGGAAGGCTCTGGCCTGCTTTGTGTCCAGTTCTGCGCCTATAAAGGTGAGTACCTGGACAGGTTCCAAAATTGACTTTGGAAGATTGAGAAGAAAGCCCAGAGAGGTAAGCAGCTGCTGGGTAACTAGCAGGTGTGATTTGACCTGGTCTGGAGACTGACCCACAATGAGCCAGTTGTCTAGGTAGGGAAAAATGGCAATCTTTTGCCTTCTTAGATGAGCAACTGCTATTGCCAGACATTTTGTGAACACCCTTGGGGCAGAATTGAGGCCGAAGGGCATTGCTCTGAACTGATAATGGCCTGAGGGCAGTTTGAATCTGAGGTACTTGCGATGGGAGCTTCTGATAAGAACATGGAAATAGGCATCCTTGAGGTCCAGGGAGGCTAGCCAGTCCCCTGGCCTTAGGGAGGGTAAAATCATTCCCAGTGTCACCATTTTGAACTTTGGTTTTAAAAGGTGCTTGTTTAGATATCTTAGATCCAGGATAGGCCGCCACTCTCCTGTCTTTTTTGGGGTAAGGAAGTACCTGGAGTATAGACCCTTGCCCTGGTGTGGGGGAGAAACCCTTTCTACAGCTCTGAGAGGAAGGAGGGTTGAGACTTCTGTTTCCAAAGCAAGAGTCTCTAAAGGGTTTGCAGGTGGAAAAGATCTGGTTCTCATCTTTGGAAATTTTTTGAAGCTGAGAACCAGACCCTGGCTCATTACTTCCAGGACCCACCTGTCTGAAGTTAAAGACTCCCAGTCCTGGACGAAGTAAGCCAGCCTGCCCTCTACAGGTAATGGAGAGCCGACCCTGGGCATCCCATCAGGGTGCCTGTTTGGCAGGGGCTTTAGGCTGAGGGGTGGGAGCAGGCCTGCTCGTACCCCGTCTGCCTCTCCCTCTGAAGAACCCCCTCTGTGCATAGGCTGAAGAAGAGGAGGCCTGGGTCTGGTAAAAAGCCTGTGAAAAGGCCTGCCCCTACCCCTGAAGGGCTGCCTCTCAGGAGTGGCTTGCCGTTCCTTGGCTTGTGCACTCCTATAAGTGGTTCTATATTCATCCATTTTCTTCATATAATTCTCTGTCTGCTCCCCAAACAGAGAATTTCCCACCACAGGAAAATCCATAGCCTTAGACTGGGTATCCTGTGACAAGGTAGTACACCTGAGCCAGGCCAATCTCCGAAAAGCCACAGATGTAGCCATGACTCTAGAGGATACATCGTTAGAATCCACTGCAGCATGGAATTGCACCTTAGATGCCTCAATACCATCAAGGGCCACCTGCTCCAGCTCCTTTGCAAGCTGGCCAGGAACCTGTTTGGCTAAGGCCATGACAGTATCCCATCTAGATTTCTGGTATCTCGCAACATAAGCCATATAGTTTGCTTGTCTGAGTCCCAAGGATGCTGCCATGTATTGTTTTTGGCCATGGCATCAATCTTCCTGTAGTCCTTGTCAGGAGGATGAAGCCAGGGAATATTAGCTTTATCACAGGCTGCAGCCTGAACTACCAACATGATTGCATTGCTGTGAAAGAAAATCTGTATCAGGACTGACAAAGTGTACCTCCTGTCCATCTTTTATCTACAGGAGGCACAGAATTAGGAGCTTTTAAAATTTTATTGTTTGTTTCCTAAAAGATTTATGCAAAGGGATGGACAATCTCCTGGACTCTGGGATATCCATCATCTCTACATAGTCAGGCTCCTCTTGCTCATCCAAAGCCTCCTCTAAGGGAAGCTGGAGGGTCTCAGCAACTTTTTTATAAAACAGAAAATGAGAAGGGGACTCAGAAAGCCTAGGAGGAGATTCACCTGAAGGTCTGTCTGGGGAGATGTCCGGTTCAATGGGCACATCCAGACTTTCAAAGTCACATTCACACTGATCATAATCCTCCTCCCCCTCCTCTGGTTCATAAAATTCTTCTACATCATATTCCTGAACCATTGGAACCGACCGAACCGACCTTTTGCCAGACAGTGGCGGTTCGGAGGGAACCAGGGACAGAGACTGGACAATCTGTATTGCCCTGGCTATCTCTGCAGCAGTTGGAGAAGGAATTTTGGACTCTAAACCTGCTGATTTTTTAGTTTTCTTTGCTGGAACTGGCTCCTCAGAGCCAGCTTTTCGTTTGGCCGAGGAAGTCTCGCCCTGGTCAGAGGGCACTCCCTCCAGTTCGGTTGGCACTAAACCGGGCTGGCCATCCGGGTCAGCGGACTTTTTGGCCTCTCGTTCCCTGTGCCTGCCCACTCTCTTGTCCAGGGTGGCTGCAGGGAAATTTTTACAGATCTGGCAGTCTGAATTGAGGTGGTCAAACCCCAGACAATAGACACATTAGTGTGTGGTCAGCCTTGCAAAGGCTTCCCCACAGACACTACAGTGCTGAAACCCAGTGGGCCCGTTTTTTCTTTTGGCTTCTCAGACATGATGCCAGCCTAACCAACAAACTTGTCTTTTTATGGCCGTATACAGGCAAGACACCTTTATCGGTTTCAAACCGTGTCACGGGTCGTGGAAAAACCGTAATGAAATCCGTTTTTTTTAGAACCGATAAGAACCAGGAACCGTGACTCTAACAAGCCTTAAAAGGCTTTAAAACTAAGTTTTAGTAATTCGATCGGTTCAAACCGAACCGATAACAATTTACAAGTTCCACACAGAAAAAACCTATCTATTACTTACGATACCATAGACAGAGCTTGAACCGATCGGTTTTGTGGTTAAAATAATTAAATCGAGGTTAGGTTCAACCGAGAAATAGCGTGTTAAACCGAAGAAATTAACCGAGCAACAGGAGGAATCTCCGGAGCGACTGTTCAGTGAGGCGGAGTAAAGAATCTGACGGTTTCGGTTTGAAACCACCCTAACAGAGCTTCTTAACCGAGCTCGCGCTCTAAGCTCCATGCTCTGCATGGAAGTTAACTCTTTCACCTCCGGAGCAGTTCCAGTGGTGGGACAAACCGCACTTGTCATAATATAGCAAGACTTCATGTTGTTTGAATACAGCTTTCCAGTTGCTATGGTATATCTGCCATCAGGATCAACTACCGTTTCCTACAGTTCAAAGGGGACAGTCCATGGCAGCAAGATCGCCATGCCCCGTCTCCTGCCAGACCCATGAGAGGCTCCTGCCACTACTCTAAAGCCAAACTGGTGAAATCTGTTATGCTCTTCAGGCGAAAAATGTGTCTCCTAGAGCAGGATGATCTCCGGCCTGTCTCTCTTTCTGAATTGTAGCAATCAAGAATGTTTAATGGGATTATGAATCACATTGTTATTTAATGACAATAATTAGGATTGAATAGCCATAGTAAATAGCCAAAAATATATTTTATATGAATTGTACCCCCCCCCCATAAGAATGGTGGGTAGGCTCCTAATAAACAAGGCCTCCATTTGAACTCTCTCTCTCTCTCGCTGTTTAAGTGTAAGTTGCTTCTCGTAGCAAGAAAAATGTGATCTCCCTAGTGGTGTAGAGATAGTCAAAAAATACCAGCCTGTAGTTTTCAAATATAATATACCAATATTAATAGTATCAAACAATTCAAAACTAGGTAATAATAATAAGATCAAACAGGTAACATTCAAAATCATTTAATGGGAGAAAACTGTTAAGAAACTATCCTGAATACAAAAACTTACAGATTTAAACTATCTACAAAAACTTCCCTCAAAAGCCCTAAAACCCCAAACCAACAAATTCTCATAAATAGTAGAACTAACAATCAACAGGAAATGGAAATTACGTACCTACCGTAATTCTTGATTTTCTTAGATGAAGTCTCCACCACTCATTCACACTAATGGGATCTACACTGGAGGCGCTAGGACCCAGCGGGAACAAACTTTTTTGCAGGAGGGTCGGCACCAGAGATGGAGCCATGAGGAGCAGTGCCGTGAGCCTCAGCTTGTGCAACAATGACTATCTCGGCGTCGACCCTACAACCGCCTCAGTAGTTTTTTTTCCGAGGAGGTGCAGCATAACTAACCTAGAAGGATAGCCTAACAAAAACCAGACATAAGATAGTCCAGAAGACATGTATAAGAAGGGTCAAGAAAGAAGTATTCATAGCCTAAAGATTGAGGGAGTGAAGACCAACAACAGAGGTGAGCTCGGAGGATGGTGGGTGGGTGTGTGAATGAGTGGTGGAGACTTCATCCAAGAAGATCAAGAATTACAGTAGGTACGTAATTTCCACATCTTCCTGGACATAAAGTCTCCACCATTCATTCACACTAATGGGAGAGTACCGAGCTAATAATCCCCCAAGAGGGCAGCAGGAGAGACCGAGAGCTCACAAATTTAGGAAAGAAGTCCATTAAGGATGATTCTGCAAAACGAAATATGTCGTCTAGCATGGACATCCAGGGCATAGTGCTTGACGAAAGTATGCACTGAGCTCCAGGTAGCTGCATTGCAAATATCTGCAATGGGCACATTGCAGATTTCCGCCAGGGATGCCGCGACCACTCTAGTAGAGTGAGCGTACATTCTGTCCTCCAGCTTAACCTATGCCATGGAATAACAGTACCGAAGGCATGCTACCAGCCATGCTGAAATGCATCTGATAGCGACATGTTGACCCAGCCGTGTCTCGCTGAAGAAAACAAATAGTTGCTGAGCTTTGCGAATTTCTTTTGTTCTATCTAAATAAAAACGCAGAGCTCTTTTGACGACCAAAGAATGAAGGATACGCTCTCCTTCATTTTGGAAGTTCGCAAAGTAAGTAGGAAGGACCAATGGTTGGTTTAGATGGAATTCTGAAACAACCTTACGGAGAAACATAGGATGGGTCCTAAGAACTACTCTGTCTCTATGAAACACAGTATAAGAAGGGTCTGTGACCAAGGCATGTATCTCAGAGACCCTGCGGTCCAAGGTAATGGCCACCAAGAAGGCCGTTTTCCAAGTGAGAAATTTCAGCTCACAGGTAGCTAGAGGCTCAAAAGGCTTTCGAGTGAGCATGTCTAGTACAAGATTAATGTCCCAGGCTGCGACTGGATGTCTGATGGGAGGTCTGGTATGCAGAATTCCCTTAAGAAACCTCTTAACCACAGGTAACTGAGCCAGTGACAAGTAAAGTACTGACTCATGATACGCTGAAATGGCACAATGGTGAACTTTGACTGTAGAGTATTGCAGACCTGAATTTGAGAGGTCTAAAAGGTACTCTAGAACTTTATTGGGTGGACAGGAAAGAATTCAAAGAGGATTTTGCACACCAGAGAGAAAAACGCTTCCATTTGGCTGTGTAAGTTTTTCTAGTGGCTGGTTTGCGCGCAGCCAGATGAATATCTGAAACTCTGCAAGAGACACTGAACCTGTTCATCTCTATCTCTTCAGGAGCCAAGCATGAAGGTGAAGCAATCTCAGATTGGGATGGACCACAGGCCCCTGAGTCAGAAGGTTCGTCTGAAGGGGAAGCGCTTTTGAAGGGGTTTTTGACATACTGTTGAGTAACAAAAACCATATTTGTTGAGGCCAGAAGGGAGCAATGAGGATCATTTTGTCCCCCTGGGACTCTAACTTGAGAAGTCCCCTCTGAATTAGAGGAAGAGGCGGAAAGGCATATAGAAAGCATTTTGTCCACTGCAGCCTGAACGCATCCTGACAGAAAATGCCAGGCCCTGGATTTCTTGAGCAGAAGAGAGGCAGTTTTGTGTTGAGTGGGGATGCAAAAAAGTCCAGGTCTGGAGTTCCCCACTCTGCGAATAGTGACTGAACTATGGTTGAGTCGAGAGACCATTCGTGAGGATCTGTGTCTGTTCTGCTGAGACGGTCTGCCAATTCGTTCTGCACTCCCGGCAGGTAGGCCGCTTGAATTAGAGCCTTGTGCTCCAAGTGCCATTCCCACACTCTCATTGCTTCCCTGCATAAAGGGTAAGAGTGAGCACCACCCTGCTTGCTGATGTAATACATCACTGCTTTGTTGTCTGTTTGAAGGAGAATGTTCTTGTGACAGAGAATGTCCTTCAAAGCCCGGACTGCATAAAGGACGGCCGTCATTTCTAAGACATTTATGTGAAGCTGGGACTCATCCTGAGTCCATGTACCTTGGGTGTGGAGATTCTGACAGTGAGCTCCCCACCCCATCAGGGACGCGTCCGTGGTAATGGAAATCTAATGATCCAGGGGAGCAAAGGGGTACCCTTCCAGAAGATTGTCCTCTTGCGACCACCAGGTGAGTGATCTCTTTAGAGGTTCTGTCACCTTGATGAGAAAGGACTGAGGGTGAGTGGTTGGGGACCATTGAGTACTGAGCATCCATTGAGAGGTTCTCATGTAGAGGCATGCTAGTGGTACAGTGAACACCAAAGATGCCATGAGACCTAGCATCCACTGCATCGAGATAGCTCGAACCGAGCTGTTCTCTCTGATGTATCAGGCAATCTGTAGGATATCGTTCCTTCTGTCCTCTGGTAGAAAAGCTTTCACACAGGAGGTGTCCAGAAGAGTTCTTATGAAAAGGAGCTTCTGGGAGGGCTGCAACTGCGATTTCTTGAGATTTAGTAGGACTCCCATGGACGTGAGAAAGTCTGAGGCCATGGCTACGGCGTCGAGAGTACTTTGACTGGAATGGCTTGCTAGAAGCCAGTCATCCAGATATGGGAACACTTGTATTCTGATCTTTCTGAGGTGCGCTATGAGAATTGCACAACACTTTGTAAAAACTTGCGGTGCTGAGGATAGCCCAAAGGGCATGACTCTGAACTGATAATGCTGGCCCAAAGCCACGTACCTTAGGTATTTGTGATGCCTTGGGTGAATAGGAATATGTTGGTAAGCATCCTGCATGTCCTAGGAGGCTAACCAGTCATGTTGATGAAGCAAAGGTAACAGGGTTCCTAGCAATATAATTTTGAATTTCTCTTTGAGAAGAAATCTGTTCAATTTTCTGAGGTCCAAATTGGGGCGCATGCCCCCGGTTTTCTTTGGAACTAGAAAGTAATGGGAGTAGAACCCTGTGTTCCGTTGATCCAGCGGAACTACTTCTACTGCCCTGTTGTTCAGAAGGCCTTGTATCTCGGAGGCGAGAAGTTCTGACTGAAGTATTGACAGTTTTGGCTGCAGTTTGGGAGGACAATCAGGGGGTTCTCTGAGAAATTGAGGGAATATCCCTCATGGATTATCCAGAGAACCCATTTGTCCGAAGTTATGGACTTCCACTGGTTGTAGAATTGAGTCAGATGACCTCCCACTGCTAAGAAGGAGTCCCCCTTGGGCAGCTGAGGTGGGACTTGGGCCAGAAACTCAGAAGGTGGTACTGGGCGCTTTGGGCCCTTGTGTTTTCTGTTGTGATTTCTTTTGAGGCTGAGGGGCTTGGTTTTTATTAAAACCTCCACTGCCTTTGCCTCGAAAGGACTGACGGTTGTGAAACTGGCACTTATTAACACCCCCCCCAAGAAGGGCCAGGAGCAGGTCGAGCCAATTTAATGGCCAATCTGGTCTTTTGTGTGGCTTCTAGAGCTTGTTCTACTTGAGGACTGAAAAGATACACACCGTCAAAGGGCAACACCATGACCTGTTGCTGGGCATCATTCGTGACGCCTGAAGTGCGCAGCCAGGAATGACGGCGGGTACAAATGCCCACCGCTGCCGCTCGGGAGGCAGTATTGAAAGCATCCACAGCCGCTTTAACCTGTTGGTTGTTGGACTTAATACCCCTGATTATGGTTTGAAGAAGCTCTGAATTAGCGTCCGACTCCGGTAGAGCTTCAACCATTTGTTTGAGTGAATGCCAAAGAATACACTCATATTGAGAGAAAGAGCCCCGGTAGCTGGCAATTTGCATACCGAGGGTGGATGCAGAAAAGACTCTCTTACCTAAAGTATCTATCATATGAGATTCTTTATTTATAGGGCGAGTCATAGTAGTCTGAGGAAGGACGACCTCATCATTCTCTGCCAAGACTACAATAGGGTCCGCAAAGGCTTGAGACGCCAAAATGCGTCGATCCTTGGGAGCAGCATACTTCCTATCTTTGGACTTAGCCACAGAAGGAATGAGAGCAGGATTATTCCACACCATTTGAGAAAGCATCTCAAAGGAGGACTGTACCGGGGGAGTTAAATCCATAGGGATGTCCGGAACATGAAGGTATTGGAGTCTTAAAAGCTTCCCAGAATCGATATCCATAGTCTGGAGAGAAAGAGTGGAATTCAAATTTTTCAGCAGAGACTTAAATGACAGGTCCTCGACCATAGGCTCTGGAGCAGGATTAGATCCTGTTCCTTCCACATCATCACCCAGCCTAAGGTCTGGGTCAGGCTCAATATCATCTCCTGACAGCCCAGGAGGGACTATATGGACACGAAAGGAGTGAAAATCAGAAGGAAAATAGGAGGGAAAGGGGTTCGAAGTCAAGGAGCCCTGAAGACTGGAAGACGTCCAACCAAGTCTTGGCGCCAGAAGAGCACGGTGCCGCCTGGCCTGCAAGACAGCGCACGGCGCCGAGGACAGCGCTGAAAAGCCATATGGCGCCGAGGATGGCGCCGACAACCCCAACGGGCACTGAGGATGGTGCCAAAAGCTGCATGGCGCTGAGGGTGGCACCAACAATCCCAACGGCACCATGGACAGCGCCAACAGACACACTGATGCCAAGGATGGTGCTGAGTGACTCATTGACACCGATGGTGCCAAAACCAATGCAGGGCCCTGAAAACCAAGATTTGAGGCAAAAGAAGGAAAAGAAGCAGGAGATAGAGGCATCAGTGTGGCACCCTGCGCCACAGCCATGTGAGGGGGGAAGAACACCTGAGTACGGAGTTGACGGCACTGAAGAAGGCACCGACTGACTAGGTAAGCCTAACCGCCTACCCGATCTCCCGAAGGGTCCGAGGACCCCTAAGTGACCAGACCAGGCAGCTGGACCTACCTCCGAGCCCATTGCTCCATCAGAGCGGCCCACTGATGAAACTTGTCATCTGAAGCCCTACCAGAAGGCAGGGAATGGCTCTGATGTTGAAGAGGTCAGAGACCGGAGACAGAAACCAGCGACTCCAGAGGAGACCGGCAACTGACCCCAATGACCGACCATCAACGCCAGACATACCAGAAGGTGACCTCGAGTGATGCCTTTTCTTTCTGGACCTATGGGTAGAAGAAGAGCTCGAGGCCGAACGGTGCAGAGAGTGCAACCATTTTCTTTTGTGCTTCCGGGGGACCACCCCTCCCCCCGGGCATTGGACAGTCCATTGTCAGACCCCCCAGAGAAGGCGGTGGACCAGACCCAGCTCGGCTGACTGAACAACTTTCATATGAAGTCCCTCTACCTTCACCTGACCCGCTCATGGATGACTCCATCAATGTAGCTGAGACTTCTTTCTTATAATAAATTATAGTAAGCGTACTTTATTCAAGAAACACTACAAAATAAAAAAAGAACTGAAAACTATGCTGCTAGTTTGAAGTTTAACTCCCGGCAGGCGAGCAACGTCATCACTGTAGTGCACTTGATGGCAGGAAAAAAGGAACTGAGGCGGTTGGAGGGATGACACCAAGACAGTCACTGCTGCATGAGCCGAGGCTCGCAGCACCATTCCTCATGGCTCCATCTCTGGCGCCAAGCCTCCTGCAAAAAAGTTTGCTCCCACTGAGTCCTAGCACCTCCAGCGTAGATCCCATTAGTGTGAATGAGTGGTGGAGACTTTATGTCCAGGAAGATATAACAGTTAAAATGTTGTGAATAACAATAGGACCCTCAAAACTGAGAATGAAAAAAATGAAGGATACGTTTCTCTGCTGGGTAGAAAATAATTCTATCTGTGACCTCCTAAGTAGAGAGGTAAACAAAAAGCCTCCTAATAGGGAACAGAAAGGTACTCTCAAGGGGGTAGAGCCACCGTAACATAGTGGGCCCCAGCACCATCACCACCAGAAATATATGTGGTAGTGAAGATAATGCAAAGCAGATCTAGGAGGGTATAAGACCGCTGGAAAAAAACAGGGTCGATGTTCCCACCCCACCTGCGTATATATGGAAAAACTGTGAACAGGTAAAACCCAACGCCAAGAAAATCTCAGAGCAAGTAATACTGAACCCCACAAACAATCACTGTCCCCACCCCCCACCCAGCCAGCATTAATTAGCAGTAAGTAACCTCCACCACACACCCCATATAACCAATGTCAAAAAAAGTTCCTCCCTTAGAAGACAGGAATACATAGTGTAACTCAGCCCAAACTCATTCCCAGCCCAAAGCATGCAAGAGAGAAAAAAGGGGGACTACAATTCAACTGAATTCAAAAGATATAAATGCAATATAATGTAACCCCTCACCCCTGCCTTTCTGCCAAAACGACAGGTGGCATGCTGTTGAAGCTGACAGCAGTACCTAATGGGGACCTGGGTTCGGGGAGGATGAGGTTACTCGGCACAGGGGACCTAGGTTTGGCTACTCTGCACAGGGGCACCCAAGTAAATCTGAACACAGGAAGCAATAACTGTAATGTCCAGAACCAGGAATGGGATTCTTCAGTGTGGCTTTTATTCACATCCAAGCTGACCAAACAAAGCATAGACGGATCCCCATGGGGCTACATTTCCTGGTAATGCAGATTAGAGACAACAGAACAATTTATTACTGTTTCCAGCCCTCAGGCTCTAAACCCACCAGGCACACAGCCTGGACTTACACGCAGCTTTGGGTACACAGCCCGACTCATACACACTTGGGTTTTCCCCATTGGCCTGGCTCTCTCGCCGGCCACTTGATCCGCAGTCCATTTGAGGAATGAACCAATTATCCTGTTGTGGCTCCCCAAACCACACTTGAGTCTTCGACTCCTAGAGAGAATTTTCCTTACAATCCCATGTCTGGGTACTTCCCCCATCACTGGCCAAGTGCCTGAGGCAAAGTAGAAATCCACAGAAGAAATCCGTAGAGGTGGACCTGGTCACTAAAGATGGGGGGCCACCCACCTCCAGCTCCCAAAGCCCATACCCGGCCATTTCATTGGAAACTGAACAATTCCTTTACTGAACTTCCAAATGTAGATTAAGGGTAGACATCTGTCACATCACCTCTACATATTATTTGCATCCCAACACACTCTGGAACTTGAAACTACTTTTACTTTGCTTAGCCCATTTCTCTAGGCTTCCCAATATTTAGTAGTTCAATCCCCACATTGTCACACAAGTCCCAGGGTGAAAAACATAGGCCCTTTTAGCCAGAGCAGACACTCACCCTCACGTTGCAGGTGCCCCACAGGTGACTCACAAATCTTCTTTTCTCCCAAATAAATACTGGAACGAACAGGCAGCTTTTCCTTCACAAGCAGGACTAGGGGGTTGCTCCAGGAATCTGCAGGGAGTCCTTCTCATCCCCCCCCGGAGGGAGGGGGCACTGAGACCCGAAACAGCGGTCTCCACCACTTCAGTACTCTTCTGTGTCTCTCTTTAAGGTGGAGACACACACCCCCCCTTCTACTTAAAAGTAGCCCTCTGTCAGGGCTGAGGCTCCTAGAGCCTTCACTGAGCTGCTTTAACAGCAAGCTCCCTACTTCACACACACTCACTGAGGACCAACTGCTGCACTGACTTCAAAACTCCCAACGTTCTATCTAACTCCCTTTGCTGCAGATTCCAATGTGGCTCATGCAGCTGTGATAGTTCTATTGGTGATGTCATCCCTCAGTCTCAGCTGAGACCGAGAACAGAGTGAGACAGTGTGAAACCCATTTAACTGGAGTTTCACAAGCTGCCTTCCCTGCCTACCACTAGGTCTTACTGAGACTCTAGTAACCCCGGGTAACAAGGGGGTTACAATAAGAACAAAAAAAAATAAACTCATAAAATAGAGAAAAAAAACAAAGCCCAGCATTCAATTCTCAAAAAAATCCACAAGGTGGAGAGATAAATCATCTACTGGCCAGGCTATTAGTTAACATAAGAAGAAAAAGGTAAAGATAAAACCAAAAAAGGAAAAACACAACTGAAAAGTGACAAAAAGGGAATACCATACACAGGAAAGTATAAAGGAATAAAAAGACATGGAACAGAAAAAATAAGACATGGACTGCAAAAAGAAAAGAAGCAGGCTAGAACAACTCCAAAAAGGAACCTAAATAGAAATCCAGACAAACTAGAAGAAGTAGCAAACTGGAAAAGAGGAAAAGAGAAGGCGGATTAAAGGAGGAACAATTAGCAAGACAGCCATATCTAAAGATAAGGTGAAGTGACTGGGAATAAAAATAAAACTGAAGGGGAAATCATGCCAGCCAAATAAAAGTAGAAGGTAAAAACAAGGAGGGGGGGATATAAAAGAATAAAGTGAAGAAGTAAATCGATGAAAGTCTAGAGCGAAAAAAAACATACTTGCAGAGAGAAAAGGAGACAAAAATAAAGAATAAGATACACATGAGAAAAAGAGCCATTAAGCCAACTGGACATCTGACAGAGGCAGAGATGGTGGTTAAGCCACATCAGTTACCAAGAGAAGCAAAGCCCACTGTCCATCATGATGCTTCAGGAAGGTTCCTCATGGTGAAAGGTCTGGAGCCGCACCCGTACTTCAGCCAACGATTCCTCCTGTCTCCGTTTCTTGTTATGAGGGGAAATCTGGTGCCACTGGTCCCTTTGAAGCGCTCGTTTCTCTCTAGAGATGTCATACTCCATTTGTTCCTCAGGAGATATTATCTTGCGTGCCTTCAACTCTTGAAAGGCCAGCTCAGGAGACTCAAAAACCTTAGGACCGTCTGCAAATACCACCCGCAAATGGGCAGGGTAGGGAGTAGTGAATTTGATTTTCCTGGCCTTCAGCAATCTCAAAAGGGGTGCATACTCCCTGTGCTGAGCTTGTAACATCAGCAAGTAGTTATTATCCAGGAACACTCGCTTGCCTTGGAAGTAAAGTTGCCCTTTGCACCAGGCTCTGGTGAGGATCTCCTGTTTAACAGAAAAATTCAGAAACTGGGCCACAACAGAATGGGGATGAGTGTCTGAAGCAGTTGGCTTCACAGTAAGGGAGTGGTGCACCCATTCTATATGTAAAGACCCAAGGTCAGAAAAATCCAGTAGTGAGGAAAGAAACTTCTGTAAAAAAGGAATCATGCCTCTGGCTTCAACCCCCTCCGAGATCCCATGAAAATGAATGTTATTGCTGCGGGACTGATTTTCAAAATCCTCACATCTGTCCCACAGCTCTTGCTGATCCTGCAAGGATTTGGCCAGCAATCTCTCTAATCAATCCACTCGGGCATCAGTTTGGGAGAGGGAGTGCTCCACCGCCATTGCCCGGGTCTCTAAAGCTGTAAATGCAGATTTCAATTCTGTTTGCCATGCCCAATACTCTGCACGAAACTCCCGCAGCTCAGCCAAGATCGCTGCATTTGTCAATTGAGGAGCAGACTCAGATGAAGACGCTGCCATTACTGAAGCCACTGGGAGGGAGGACTGATTGGAGCAGATGAGACTGAAAAAACCATTGGATCCACTGGCTTTGTGGCTTTCTTTTTGCCACCAATGTAGTAAGCAAACTTTTTAATTAGTTTTCAGTTGCTCTATAATCGGGTAGTAAGCAGAAGGAAAGATGAAAAAGCTGAGTGAGAGTGGAGCAATGAAATCAGCCTGCCATCTGAAGTCCTGATGCCACTGGAAGTCCTGGGCCCCACAGTTCTACTCTAACCAATTTGCTCTTAGTACTTATAACTATATGTCGTATAATTTGTTTTACTGCTACATTCGTTGCCACTGTTTCTGCCATCTCCCTATATCTTCAGTCACTGTGTAGTGTGCATAGTTTATCAGTGCTCATTTGTAAATTGTAAGGCTGTTGTTCACCCTTGTATTTTCTACTGCATTTACCCTACTGTATGTAACCTCCTGGGTTGTGCCTGCAAATAGGCAGCCCTACTGTCTAGTGCATTCACCTGGTCAACAAAAAATAAATAAATATACTGAAACTTACAGAATTTGTTCTTAAGTGTAATGTGTTCACCTTTATGAACCAATTTTACTACCAAATGAAAGGAATAGTAATGGGGGCAACATTTGCTCCACATGGCTAATTTATACATGGGTCTTTGGGAAACAGAATTTGTGTACAATGAAGCTAATAACCCCTTTCTCTGTAAAATCAAACTGTGGAGACATTACCGAGATGACGTAATTATGATAGTTAAGTGAACTACGTGAATTTGTTCACTATCTGCATTCAACCAATGAAAATCTAAAGTTCACATTTACAGCAGATAAAAATAAAATGTTTTTTTTTTTTAGATCTAGAAATTGAAAAACTGGGATGGAAGGGTGATTACTAATATCTTTAGAAAGCCCATGGATAGGAATACCCTCTTGGAAGCTTCAAGCTGCCATCCAAGTCATGTGGTTAATAATATTCCAAAGGGACAATTCCCACGATTGAGAAGGAATTGTCGTGATATACACAAGTTTCATCAGAAGGCAGCCTTACTGGAGCAAGGATTTAGGGAAAGGGGCTAGAGTGAAAATATTTAGGAAGCAAGGGGCCATGGAAGAGCTCAGGATAGAAACAAATTAGAGTATGGAATCAAAGAAAGGGATAACTGTGAAACACATTATAATTTTGTGACAATATTTTTCAGGACATGCAGGATTAATAGAAAAAAATCATTAAAGAGAACTAGCACATCCTGAAAAAGGATGCGGGGCTAGCAGAAATCAACAGTTATTTATCAAAAATGGCTTATAGAAGGGCAAACACTTTGAAGGATGATTTGGGGTATGATTTCCATTCTGTCACCAAACAAGATCTGGCTTAACAGGGGAGTGAAGGGACGTTTTAAATGTAAGGAATTCAGCTTTTGTCAGTTTGTGGTGGAAGGGGATACATATACTTGCTATGGCAATCAGAAGGTATAGAAATTAGTTTGTTACATGTAAGCAAGCAAGCAAACTTTATTTATATAGCGCCTTTCAAAATCAAGGTGCTGTACATAATACAAATTACAATATAAAAACAAATGACATAATAAATTATTTAAAATCATCAATCAATCAGCGAAGGCTAAGGAAAATAAATGTGTTTTCAACATAGATTTAAAACTACTGATGGTCAGGCATTCTCTTAACCGAGGAGGTAAAGAATTCCACAGCATTGGCGCTGCAAATGAAAAAGCACCAGCTCCAGATGTTTTAAGATGAACCCTGGAAATCTCTAGCAATCCCTCATCAGCAGATCGGAGAGGGCGATTGGGGGAGTAGGGAGTCAGGAGATCTTTGAGGTAGTGTTGTCCCTGTTCGTGTAGGGCTTTAAAGGTAAGCAAGCCTACCTTACAGATGATCCACCACTGAACTGGCAGCCAGTTACAGCATAGATATAATGTGACTGGTCCTAGAAGTACCAGTCAACAACCTAGCCGACGCATTCTGCACTAGCTGCAAGCGGCAGATGTCAACTCCCGACAGCCCTAGATAGAGGGCACTGTGTGATCATGGGTGCTCAGAGTAAAACACAGTCAACAGGAGTGTGGTGCATAAATTCACTCAGAAGTGCAGATTTATTAAATTAGGCAGAAGTAAATAGAATAACTTGTAAAATATATGTAAATAAATCAAAAGAATAAACACAGTCAAGACCCAGCTTTGGTCTACCCTCTGTGCTGCCTTAGCCCTCTCCAAGGCTGAACTGATCAGTCTAGGCTGAGGAGAAGCACCTTTTTATAAGAAGGAATCACATGGTATCTGAAACTCCGCCCACTTTCTAACAAAATAACACTAAACTAATTTTAAAACACAAATAAACTTTTTTATTACATATGGAATCAACATAGACTTGCTTTAGGATCCCTAGGTACCCAAAAATATCTATAATTCCATACATTTATCTGTTTCTGCTTTGTAACCCCACCCACCTCCCTAGAGTGACAGCCCCCTTTGTATTTAACCAGCAGTGCAGAGGGGCGCTGGCCCTATAGAGGCAACCAGGACAACAGAGCAGATTAGTGTTTAAGCATTTGTCTCAGTTCCTTTTGCACCAGGAATGAGACACTCACTAAAACACCAAATACAAATACAAACACAAAATACTTAAAAATAGGCTGGAGAACCAGAAGAAAAATAGTGCAAAGGAAAAATGCTAGACATGACTTTATTAGCATGTAAATTCAGCACTTTTGACTGTTTGCAAAGTGTTTTTAAACTTGAACTGTAATGACTTGCAAGTTAACAGGTGCTACTAGAATGTAGGGGAGCTTTTAATACTTCAAATGTCCTCTAAGAACTTTTAAATCTCCATTATTTATTCTTTTCGGTTGTTTATGAGGTGCCTCTGCATATTCTGTGAGTGTTTCTTGGTGCCAGCTGAAACACTCGCAGGGCAGTCACCTCACAAAGGACATTAATCTGCTTGTAAACAAAAATGTACTGTCTATAAACAAACACAGAAGCTTTTCTCAGTTTGCCTATTTAAAACATACTTATTTTTAGAACAGTGTGTCCCTATAGCGACACCCAGGCAGACAAGAGCCTAGCAGTGCTGCTTTACTAGGGGACAATAAACAAACTTGCAGGACAGATTCAGTTTTACCTGTGCTCTTGAATCTGCCGGTCCACAGAGGCTTCTACTTCACAGGTGGAGGCAAGCAAAACAAACATAGGAGAACCGCAGTGTTGCTAGGGGCTGAAATTAGAACAGCAGTGTTGCTAGGGACTGAAATTACCAACTCCCCTGGCTTTTTCCTGACGTTTGTAAAACTAGGTAATTCTTTCTTTCTGCTCTTTTAAAAAAAATGAGGCAAACTAAAAGAAAAAGACAGGGCATGCGAATTAGGGCAAAAATGGACTGTACTGTTTAAAGGGGAAGCCTCACTCAAATAGAAACTTTAACACGGCAGCTGTGTGATGCTGCGATCGTGTGATGCTGTGATCGTGCGCAGGATCGCGCAGGATCACTAGCAGAAGCTGCCATCGCACAAAGGGGATTTTAAACAAGTGCTAGCAAAAATAAAGATGTATTTAACAACATTATGTGCCACAAATATAGTGGAGACCTGGCATTTTAATAGTATGGCAGCAAGGATACCCACAGGGAACTCGAGGAGAGAGACAGCTAAGGAGAAAAGAGAAGAAATACATAGGAAAGAAGGTGGCCATCCTACAGGGGGAATTAAAGTATAGAATAGGTGAGGTGCTGTTGAGCAACAGACTGAAGTAACAGAGACACTCTGCTCAATCCCAAAGGGGGGGGGAGAGACCCAATGCTACCACACATTGTAGTAGTCAAGATGGGAAGTAATGAAGGCATGGATCAATGTTGGAAGGTCACCCGGTGGAATCAGATGCTTCACCCGGGTGACATTCCTCAGATGGTAAAATGAGGTTTTAACCACAGCTGACATCTGAGACTTCAGGGCCAAGCCATTGTCTAAAATAACACCTAGGTTAAGCACCCGATCTGAGGTAATGAGCTGGACACCATCAAGCCATAGGCCAACACGTGCCCAGCCCCAGAACCCTCCCCTGGGTGACCTGGATCCACAACCAAACCCTCAGTCTTATCCGGATTCAGTCTCAACCAACTTGAGCTCATCCAGTCTTTAATCTCAGAGAGGCAGTTGTTTAGCGTAGAGATCGCATCAACCTGTCCGGGCACAAAGGACATATACAGCTGAGTATCATCTGCATAGCAGTGAAAACTCAAACCATATCACCTGATGATATCTCCCAGTGGCAGCATATACACTGCGAACAACATGGGCACCAATATGGAGCCCTGCGGCACCCCACAGGACAGGGGAATGGCGTCACAGGAATAAATTCCAGTGACCACCCTCTGAGACCTGCCTGCGAAGAATGATCTAAACCATTCGAGGACTATATTCCATACCTTGCCAGACTTTCTGGTAATATCCGAGACATGGCTCAAACCTGCAACAACAGATAGGGAGGTAAATCTACCCAACTACCAAATATTCAGAGCAGACCGCCTGACAAGGGGTGGTGGAGTAGCTATTTATGTAAAATCAAATATATCTGCATCTTGCCTTAGCGCAACATCATTGCCCAAAGAATTTGAATGTATATCCCTTAAAATAACTCTCCCCAACACGGCAGCTTTTCAACTAGTTGGCTGCTATAGGCCCCCCTCTGCTGACCATAAGCTCTTAACCCACCTGGGAAACCTAATCAAACCGGGCCCTGAAGAAATCATTATCCTAGGTGATCTGAATCCAAACTGGCTCTCCAAGACAGCTGCACCTTTAGTATCATTTTGTGATATATATGGGCTTACACAACTGATAAATAAACCAACAAGAATCAATTTAAAGAATAGAAGTAGTAGCACCCTCTTTACATCATGCTGGTAAACAAACCCCACCTGTTCTCGCACGCTGGAGTGCTAGTCAGTGACATAAGTGACCACTGTCTTATTGTAGGAATAAGATCATCCGGCAAACCAGCTAACCCAGCAAAATTCCACCTGAGAAGACCTAAAAAAAACCTTAATATTGAGGGATATCTCCATGACCTATGCCACTCTACACGCTGGCAGGAGTTTTACCTTACACATTCTGTGGAAAAAGCACATCAGGTGTTAAATAGCCTAATCATAGGTGCCCTCAATACTCATGCACCAATCACTAGTGTTAGAACGAAAAGCAAATCTTGCCGCTGGTTTTCATCCGACCTTAAATCTGCACTGCTGGAGAGAGATAAGCTATGGAAACTGGCAAGGAAGACTAAGGAACCAAATGACTGGTTGCTGTTCAGGAAAGCCAGAAATAGCTGCACCAAAAAGTAAGGATGCTAGGCTGCGTTTATATTATGGTGAACTTGATGCCTCTACCACAATCCTGCTAGATTCTGGGGCACCATCAAGGGGATCTTAGGCAGAACTCTAGCACCTCTCTGCCATCTCAAGTGTACCTTATAAGGTTGCTATCTCCGATAAACGGAAGTACTGTGTGTTCAATAATCACTTCACAACGGCTGGCCTTGCTTTTGACTCCTCTCCAGCTAATCTACTGCGGGCACAATTTAACTCCCAGTCCACTGAGGTTCAGAGGGCTGATTCTTCCTTCTCATTCAAACCAGTTTTACTGAAGCAAGTAGAGGACCTAATGCTGCAATTGGACACTAAAAAAAGTGCAGGTGCAGACTCTCTTGACCCCCATTTTCTAAAAATTGCAATTCATTTGCTTGCAGTTCCCTTAACACATCTGTTTAATCTATCTTTAGCCTCTGGTTCTATTCCTTCACTGTGGAAAACAGCACAAGTGTTTCCCCTCCTAAAATCAGGGGACCCCATGGACCTCAACAACTACAGGCCCATATCCATTCTGCCAGTGCTTTCCAAGATGTGAGAAATTAGTGAGCATCCAATTAAGAGACTACCTTTGAAGTTAATAACTTTTAAACCCTGTCAATCTGGGTTTAGGACCAGGCATAGCACCATCTCTACTGGCCAAAGTCACAAATGACTGGCAAACTGAGCTAGACAAAAGAACAGTGTCTGTGCTGTATTCCTTGATCTAAGCAAAGCCTTCAACACAGTGGATCATGAGCTGCTACTCTTCACTGCACTCCATAGGCCTAGACCCACCTCTCTTAAGTGGTTCAGATGTTACCTCACTGATAGAACGCAGCAGGTGAAAGCTGAAGGTGACTTATCTCATCAAAACCACTCCTAAGAGGAGTTCCTCAAGGATCTATCCTGGCCCTATCCTTTTGCCATTTACATTAACAACATTGACTCTAATCTCACCAAAGCCAATGTTCACCTCTTGCAGATGACACTGTTTTATATGTCAGTAACCCATCACCTTCAATGGCCTCAGAAATACTACAATCAGAGTTCTCCTTTGCAATACCAACTACTTGAAAAATACCTCTTAAATGCAAAGAAGACAAAAGCTATGTTCTTCTCCACTAATTACTATACTAACACCTCCTCATCAAGCAATCTTCCCAACTATCCACCATCCTTGGAGAAAGCCTTGACTATGTAGACAAATTCAAATATTTAGGGTGTGGATTGATAACAGGCTTGATTACACTCAGCATATTAAAGAACTTGAAAAAAACTTTGCTAGAGGCTCGGCCTGTTCTTCAGAATTAAACATTTTCTAACCAGAGACTCAAGGCTGAGACTAATCCAGGCCTCATTTCTTTCACTTATCGACTATGCAGATTTCCTTTATGGTCACTGTCCTATTTCCTATTTAAGCAAATTGATACCTTGTAACCACAGAGCTCTAGGGTTTATCACAGATCTTCCATTCAACACTCATCATTGCTCTCTCTATGCTGCAGTTGGTTGGACATCCCTACACCTCAGAAGGAACAGAAATGCTGCACTATGGATATACAAAGCTCTGTCTAACAAACTTCCATCCTATATTTTAGATTGCTTTATACTGGCCACAGCTAGGTCATATGCCCTAAGAAGCAACAACTTCATCACGCTTAAGTTACCCAAAGCCTGCACCCGGCATGGGAGATCTGCAATCAGTTACTCTTAGCAATGGCATGGAATTCTCTACAGAAGACCCTAAAGTTGACCATCTTTATACCTCTAACATCCTTTAAAAGCTCTACATAAGTCTCTTCCCAGAGAAATGCAATTGCTATCACAAGGCCTAGTCCAATCACATTCATAACCCCTTCAGCCAGCAATTATTATTGACAGCTCTTCCATAAATCATCCCCTTAGTTTTTCCCCTTCCTCACAGCCCCCTTATTTTGTATCTCAGCCCCCATCATACCTTTTTCTACAGCTTTGCTACCCCTGACCAAGACCTCCACATCAACTCCTGGCACTTACTTCTACCCCAATCACTCCTCCATACCTCCTACTACTAATAGCCTTAGTCTCCATCTAAATCTCCCACCAGCCCCTCCATGTCATTCTTCAGAGGCTGTTTATCATCATTTTAGCAGTCATCAATCATATATGTCTGTCTGCGTTAGTTTGCCTTGGAGCCTGTAATACCGGCTACCCTGTGTTGCGTGGTACTTATACTGTATCCTACCTTGCCCTGTCAAGTTTTATCAACCCTTATCCTCCATTTGTATATATGTTTATATTACTGTATCTGTTTAAATAGAAGTGTTCTGTATATGTCTGCTATTGTACCTTCAATTTGTTCCTTGACCTATCAGGTCCATCTTGTAAATGAGCTTTGCTCAATGATGTCTGCCTGAATAAAGATTTTGATTGATTGATTGATTGATTGATATCCAATAGTCCACAAAGGAACTGCATGGTCTCCAAAAGCACCTCATGGTCCACAGAATAAAGGCTGCTGAGAGATCAAGAAGGACCAAGATGGTACAAGCTTTTCGATCTCTCGCCATTAGGAGGTCAGTTAGTACCTGAACAAGGGCACTCTCTGTGCTATGCCTCTTCCTGAAACCAGACTGGAGAGCTTCATAGACATTGTGATTTACAAGGTGATCATCCAGTTGCAACGCAACCACCTTCTTAATAACCTTCCCCACAAAGGGAAGGTTAGAGACAGGTCAGTAGTCAGCTGGATCAATAGGATCCAAGGAAGATTTTTTTAAGGAGTGGTCGAATGATCGCCTCCTTTAGGGAGTCTGGAAAGATCCCCCTCTCCATGGACCTCCATACAATTTCAGCTAGGATCAGGCAGATAACATCTACACATCCCACTAAAAGTGGGGTAGGGCCTGGATCCAAACTGTAACAGGTTGGACGCAAAGTCTGGACAATCTTCACAATGTCCATGAATTCCGGTTGGCTGAATTCCATCCAGACAGGGTGCTCACTACCTCCCATTGACCTCTGCAACCCCTCATGGAGAGAGCAGGGCTGATTACGGATCTGATGCTGGCAACCTTATCTGCGAAAAATTGAGCTAGCTCATCACACTCAATTTGTGAAAAAGCTCTTCTGGACTGAAGACAGGTTGGATTGCACAATCTGTCGACAGTTCAAAAAAGTTGAGCCGGTCAGTCTGAGCAGCGGAGATCTCCTTGGACAGGAACTCTGCCTTCTTACAGGTGATTTCTGATTGATAGCCCTTATAATGTTCCATCAATCTAAGCCTGTCAGCATCCAGGCCAGACTTCCGCCATGCTCTCTCCAGCCTTCGACCAACCCGCCTCAACTCCTTCAAGGACCCATCATACCAAGGGGACCTTGGGCGAAGAGTGAGTGGTCGAACATGAACAGGAGCAATCAAGTCCAAGGCATCTCCCACTGCCTTATTAAAGGCTAGTACAAGGTCCCCTGGACTTGTGCTTTCTCCCAGCAATCCCAATAGGTTCAGCACCGCCGACAGACCATCTGGGGTAACTTCGCTTAAAGGGCGGTACCGGACCATCTCCGAAGGGGTAGGTCTATTTGGGTGGCCCCAAAACTAAACCCTATGGTGTGATGGTCAGACCAACTGACTGGTTCCACCACCAAGTCGGTGATCTCCATCCCGAGGAGGAACAGCAGATTCAATGAGTGACCTCCTATATGGATAGAGGAGGTAACTACCTGTGTAAGGCCCAGCATTGTCATTAGCTGGAGGAGATTTTGACCAAACTGCAAGAGTTCGTTGTTAACCCAGGCATTGAAGTCCCCCAGAATTATCCATCTGGGCGACTCCAACACCATGTCGACGACAAAGTCCGCAATCTCCTGCAGGAATAAACCCCATCACCTGGTGGACGGTAAATGAGGAGTATCCTGCAACCTACACCCTCATCCATGATATACTCAAAGGATCTGGTGGTCCCCACTGGAACCACAACAAGGCCCAGTTCGATCTTAAAAATTATGGCTACACCCCCACCCCTATGATCCAACTTTGGGCGGTGAATCACCGAGAACCCAGCTGAAGCTGCAGAAACCAATATTGGGCCTGCATTTTCATCCAGCCAGGTTTTGGTGATGCATGCCAGATCCACCGTTTCAACAAGATCAGCTATAATAGCTGCCTTGTTTTTGATAGACCTAGCATTACATAACACTGCCCAGGTTAGATAAGATGCAGGGGAAGACCTCGACTCCTGTCCAGCATCAATTGCTAGGCTCATGTGACATGTGACACCATGGGTGTAATTTACATGGTAATATGTAATTGTGGCTCCTTTTATATCGGTAAAACTAACAGAAGTTTCAAATTAAGGGTGGGGGAACACAGTAGGGCAATATCATGTGGCAATGTCGAATATAAGACAGCACTACATATCAAAGAAGCACCTAATCCCGAAAATCATAAATTTAAATTCAGGGTCATTGATAAAGCAAGCTCCCAGCCAAAAAGATGATCATTTTTTAATGATGTATCATGAATGATCATTTTCCAGTTATGTTCAGAGATCATGTTTAAGCTTCAAAAAACATTATTGCGATCATCATTAACAATAGTTAACCATCAACGTTAAATGGCTGCCAATCAAAAACCATGAAGTTATGGAGATGGTGATTATGATTAATGCTGATCTCATATCATCATGATTGCCCATGGTCAAGATTACAGAAATAAATTAAAAAATTCAGTTTACCTTTTCTCTATACTTTTGGAATTTATCTTGTATTTAAACATCTTTACTGGAATGATCAGTTATGATATCTTGGGCCAGATATTCAAAACTTTGCCCTGGGGCTAAATTAGCACTGCCCGGTGGGCAAACTTAGCCCGGAGCACAAAGCAAGCTATATTGAAAAGGAATAGCCCAGGGCAAACAGCTTCTGAATATAGTATGGGAATGAGGCTGGGCAAACTGGGCTGGGAGTGCAATAAGACAGCTCTGAATATAGCAACCAGGAAGTGCAAACCACAACAGCAACACAGTGCACAGCGACGTGAAGGTAAGTAGAGGTGAACTATGTGGCCAATGTGTATGCCAGCAAATGCGTGGACCCAGTACAGCTGCAGGCAGCAGCAGATGTGAAAGAACAGTGTTCAACACTGTATAATATTCCTCAAACTGTTAGTGCCGCGCTAACACATTTGCACAGGTTTAGCGTGGAGCTAAGCCGTTTGCCCGGTGCAAAAATATTTGCCATAATCAAAAGTGACATATAAATGAGCCTACTTAGATAGTCTCTGGGCAAACATCCAGATTAGCATCTCATTATGCCCTGATTTGCATGCAGTTTGCCCAGCATTACTGCAGGTTCCCACGGCTCCACCTGTAGGTCAGTCTGGAAGTACAGGGGTTGGCCAGGTCTGGCTGCAGCTCCACCTGTAGGTCAGTCTGACAGTGCTTGATGGTAGCTGCAGACTACATGTATGCAGTACAGCATAGCAGTGTGTACCCCAGAGGACAACACAGCATAGGTACAGGTGGTGGTGGTGATGCATGCAACTGTCGTACTGTAGGGCATGCTACAGTGCACAGCAGACACCAAAGTAGCAAGGGGGCCAGTAGTGTGAGAGACACAGCAATGCCTATGGTGTGTAGGGTAGTGATGACCACTGCACTGTACACAGTGACAAGCCCACCTTGCAGGTGTGTACTGCCAGTGGACAGTACTGTCACACTGTTGTGTGACCCACAGATGCTTCACCTCTGGCATGGGATGCTCACAGTGACATAGACGTGGCCGGCTGTGGGTGCTGTGGTGTATGTACAGCTGTGCAGTATGTGACGGGGTGGACATGTATGATCGGACAGGCACACTGGTATTGGGGTATTCCCAATACTGGCCCATAAGCACTGCATGCTGTGTCCCAGCCTTGTGTCTGCACCCAGTCTGTGGTGAGGCCTGGCCACCTGAACACCCTCCCCTCAACACCCACCATGCTGCATGTGTGTGTTGGCATCTGTTGGTCACCACAGATGTATGGTCTGCAGGTGTGTGCTGTATGGCCACACTACCATGGTGGCCCCTGGGGGCTGGGTTAGCACATGCTGCCTGGCATGGCTGGGACTGGAGGCAGCAGTTGGCACCATTGTGGTGCATCAGTGAGCAGCATGTTTCCTCCATGTCTGGCGTTTTCTCTGTGTCATAGTCATATGTTAGGGTCGCGCAATGACGCACTAATGCTGTGCAAGGCCACGATGTCATGCAAAGCTGTTTGCCCAGAGTTAAAACCAGCTTTTCCTGGGCGGTAATTTGTACCGCACAAAGCTAGTCACTGACTATCTCATAGTGACTGTTTTCATGTTCAGTTTGCCCCTTGCATATATTATGGTTTGCCCAGCACTAATGCAGTTTGCGCACACTATTTGGTCTTTCGAATATAGCAGACCTGTGCTAAACCCATGCAAACAGTTTGCGCACCACACAAAGCTTTGAATATCTGGGCCCTTATCTCTATAAACCCACTGCTTTCAGTTATGCTTACTCTGATACCTCACATCTTAGTGGAATTAGAAAGGCTCATATTGGTTTATATATCCCCATTAAGTGGTTCCTTTTATGGTTGTGGTGAGTTCCTAAAAGTACTTGGTTTGTGCTCAAACCTTTCCTAATAGTCTGCAAACTAATACTGTCAATGCAAAATTAATTTAAAAATAGAAATTACCATTGCTCTGTTCCATAAACTGTGCTGCTCAAATATGTAAATTAGGTAAACAAATATGTATCCTATACCAGACATTGCATGTACTATTCTTAACAGGATTAAAACCTGACTTCGCACGATTTAGATTATAATTCATAATTAATTTGTCTTTGCTGATATGTGACATTCATATTTTCATACTTATATGAAACTTTAAGTATTACTTCTGTGGTTTGCAATCTTATAATACTGAACTAATATAATGATCAATGATCATCACTTGATCATCCACAGATCATCAACAACCATCATGCTGATTTAAGTTTACAAAATAAGCAATAATCATTAGTTGGTCACTTGAAAGGTCATCTTTGATGATTAAATCATGATCTAGATGATGATCTTAGATCATGATCTCCTTTGATGATCTTATGGTAACATTTGATGATTAACAAAAATCAGTCATGACTGACCTTCAAAAATCATGACTGACGATTTACCAATTCGGAGACATCTGAGGGTAGGAGATTTTGATAATTTAATTCTTAAAAAAGAGGTATTCTGGATTTTTAATTTACAGGCTGCTAAGCCTCCGGGATTAAATGCACCTTTTGACTTAATGCCTTTTATCAAAAAATTATAAAAATGCTTTTTAAAATGTGATAAAGCAGTAATTACATGTGCATTTTACATCGCAGCATGTTTGAATTGTAGAGTTCATACTAGAGACAATGGTGCAGATCAAAGTGAATAGCTCATGTAAACTGCTCTCCCACTATAACAATGGTAAAACCTAATATTAGAAATTGAGTTAATAAACAAATCCAGCCTATTTTTGAATTCCAATTTGTTCTTACTAACAATTATTTTTTTGTTTATTTATTGAAATGTTTCACCAGGAAGGCACACGGTGCAACCTGGGGGGTAGGGGACATGACGATTGACTACAGAGATTTGGCACAATAACACAAAATTTACATTTGAATACATACAAATAAGCATGTAGGCTGTAAAGTAAGCAATGATAGACTGGAATGTTAACAGTTATGAACTAAGGAGCAGGAAGATAAACTACCGAGATAGATACAATAACACAAAATTCACCTTTGAATGCAAACAACTAAGCAGCTCGTAAACTGTATAGGTAGACAATGACTGAATTCAATTCTAACAGTTTTGATCTAGGTCAAGCTAGTATGGAGTAACACAGACAGTACAAGTTAGTTATGGAACACCAGAAGTGCAAATAATCTACAAGTGCAATATAGATTTAGGGGCTAACAGTAATAGGGCAAAGTAGTGGAGAGGAAGAAGAGGGAGGAAGGGAGGTGAAGGGGGGGGAGGAGAGGATGGGAAAGGAGAGGAGAGGCATACCACGTTCTAACCCCTTCAGGATGCTGAGAACCCTGCCAGAGGTCAAATCAGGGCAAAGATAGAGATGGGATAGAGTGCAAAGTAGGGAGAAGAGGGGTAGAATAGGGTGGGTGAAAGGAGGTATGGGGAGGCGAGAGACTTACCAAGTTCTAACCCCTTCACAATGCTGGGAACCCTGCCAGGGGGTGGAGCAAAGCAGCGATAAAGGAGTAGTAAGTACCAAGTAGTGGAGAGGAGGGTAAGGGAGGAAGAGGAATGTAGAAGAGATGGGCAGGAGGGAGATAAGGGCATTCCAAGATCTAATTCCTACGGGATGCTGAGAACCTTGTCTGGGGTCAGGATGGGCAGTGACAGAGGTGGGGTAGGAAGATAAAGGAGGAGAAAGGTCTGCCAAGATCTGGTCCCTCCAGGATGCTGAGAACCCTGCCGGGGGGGGGGTAGGAGCAAGGCAGATGCAGAAGAGGGAGCAGGCAATAGGCAGTGAGGGCAGAGGAGAGGTAGAAGGAAAGGGTTGGTAAGGAGAAGTAGGAGTAAGGTAATGGAAACTAGAATCTGAGTAATGGGAGAGAAGCAGGAAAGAGGTAGTGGAGGTAATGAAGATATAATTTGTGTAAAGGGAGGGTAGGGGTGGATAAATTAGGAGCAGAAATTACAGTGGGAGGTTAAGGTGAATTATAGTAGGAGCAGCTAGGGGAGAGGTAGCTGTGTAGGGCTGATTTGATGGAGTAGGAGGAGGAGGAGGAGTGGCATATTTGAGGGGGTATAGAGTTCCAGGCTTTAGGGAAGCGATAGGAAAAGGCAGACTGACCAATAAGTGTGGAGCGGCGGGGAACCGCCAGAGTACGAGTGTCAGAAGATCTGAGAGAGTGGGGAGGTAGGGGTGGGGTTGAGACAGAAGTGGTGAGGTAAGGAGGGAGTTGACCCAACCAGTATTTGGCGGTCAGTTTGGCGCAGTGGAAGAGGCGTCTGTTAGCAAGCAAGGGAAAGGATAGCGCATGATAGAGCTCACAATGATGGGTCCAGGAGGGAGCATTGAGAGCGAAGCAACAGAAGGAGTTAAAGAGGGTGTCCAATCTGGCCAGGGAGGACTTGGGAACAGCACCATAAACTACGTCACAGTAGTCAAAAATCGGGAGTATCTTCTGGACAAGTTAACACCTGGCCATAGGAGGGATGTAACTACGGTTTCTGTACAAGGTACCAAGCTCAGGGCTCAGTTTTTTCATGATGGCATCAACATGTCCAGAGAAGTTGAGGTGTTGGTCCAACCACACCCCAAGGTATCTGAATGAGGTAGTGTCCTCTAAGGTTGTCCCATCTAGGGTGTGGAAGGAAGGCAGGCCAGGGAACCTTGAGAGTCTCTGCCTGGTGCCAAAGGTCATTGAGACTGTCTTCTTGGCATTTAGGAAGAGCTGATGGGAGGCAAACTAGAGCTGAACCTGGCTGAAGTCATGCTGCAGAGTGGTTGCAACATCAGCTGGACATTTTCCAGAGGTGTACAAGATGGCATCATCAGTGTACATGTGAATGGAGGAAGAGGGGGAGCAGGCTAAAGGAAGGTCATTTAGGAAAATAGAGAAAAGAATGAGACCAAGCACTGAGCCTTTAGGGACTCCAGTGATGATAGGGAGAGGAGGGGAGATGGATTTTTGGACCTTGACAGATTGGGTTCTACCTGTGAGGTAGGTCCTAATCTAGTTTATTGCAGGTGTGGACAGGCCAGCTGTCATGAGGGAGTCTAGGAGGAGTGCATGGGAGATGATGTTGAAAGCCTTGGCAAGGTCAACAAAGATGGCTGAGGTAATAAGGCCATTGTCCATCCCGGTAAGGATGGAGTCAGTCAGCCTGTGTAGGGAGGTGGTGGTAGAGTGATTTTTACGAAAGCCAGATTGGAACGGGGTGAAGAAGGAGTCAGTTAGGAAGGAGGTGAGCTGGGAGAGGACCAAGTGTTCTTAGAGCGTAGCGAGAGTTGAGAGAAGAGAGATAGGGCGAAAGTTTGCAGGAGAGGTAGGGTCACCGCCCTTGGGAAGGGGAAGGACCACTGCATGTTTCCAGGATATAGGGACAGTAGAGGTCGAGAAAGAGAGGTTGAGAATAAGAGATAGTGGAAACACTATAGCTGGGGCTGAGAGGTATAAGAACTTGGGTTCGATGTCATCTGGTGGGGAGCCTTTAGAAGGGTTGAGTAAGATCAAGACAGCTAGTGTTTCATCAGGGGAGACAGCTGAGAAGGAGAAGGGGGATGGTAGGAGGAGGCTGAGTGATTAAGAAAGGGGGTGCAAGTGTGGGGAGGGACTTTAGAAGGTCTGAAGTGCATGCAGTGTAATAGGAGTTAAATTCCTTAGCTACAAGGCTGAGGTCAGAGAAGAAAAAATTACTCACCTTAGTAATTGCTTTTCTTCTCATGGAGTCTTGCTATATTATGACTATATGCAGTCAGCCACTGCAGCTGAACTGCCCCGGAGAGGAAAGAGTTAACTCCAGAGAGTCTGGAGTTCCACAGCGCGAGGGCGCTATACCAAAGTTTATCTGGCCAGCTCTTCAAATGAAACTGTCAGATCTTTTACGGCTAACACTAAGCAACAAGTCTGTGTGGAAAGCTCCACACTAGCCAAGTGGCTACCTACTAGTAGGAATAACAACAATATAAACAATATAAACAGCAATAATAATAATAACAATGAATAATCGTATATTAGTTTCTCCCAACAAGCACTATTAGACCCCCTTCCCCAAGGCTCAAGTCCAGGAAGGGGCCAACATATTACTTAAAACAGAAATACCTAATTCCCCAACCCTAAATAAAGGGGTGAAGGGAAGAACTAAAATGGCATGACACAGTGCTTGCACTAATTTGCCACCCCTACCCAAGTAGAAGTTCTGAGAGGCAGGAGGGAGGGTGTATATATAGCAAGACTCCATGAGAAGAAAAGCAATTACTAAGGTGAGTAATTTTTTCTTCAAACACCATGAAGTCTTGCTATATTATGACTATATGCAGATTACACAGCAGTACCTCCATGGAGGAGGGTCAGAACCTACTTAGGAAATAGGCTCTGAAGCCCAGCTGTGCCAAAACGAGCATCTCTCCTGGACTGAATATCCAGGAATAATGCTGATGAAAGTGTGAACTGTTTTCAAGCTGGCAGCTTGACAGATTTCAGAATGGAATATCTCTGGCAGCCGCTAGAATGCAGCTGTACCCTAGGAGTGAGCCCTCAGTCCCGAGGGGGTTCTCTACCTAGTTTTTGATAACAAAATTGGATACAAGAGACAATCCACCTTGCAATTGTCCTCTTAGTGGCAGGTTTCCCTTTGCCAACCTCGCCATAGGTAAGGAAGAGTTGGAGGGATTCGAACCTGTGACCCTTGGTGCGTTCCAAATAGTAGCTTAAGGCTCTTTGACGCCCAAGCTGTGCAGACTCCTCTCACCTGAGGAAGAATGCTCAGTGAAAAATACTGGAAGAGAGATGGATTGGTTCAGGTGGAAATCTGAAACCACTTAGGCAAAACTTTCTGTTAGTCCTGAGGACTACTTCATCTCTGTGGAAAGAGATAAAATCTTCTTCCACTGACAGGGCCTGTAGTTCACTTATGCATCTGGCAGAAGTGATAGCCACTAGGAAAACAGTTTTCCAAGTCAGAAACTTGAGCTCTGCTGAGGACAGAGGCTCAAGGGGGTTGCATTAACTGAGCAATGCAAACATTCAGGTCCCAAGCGGAGCTGGTTCTAGAAAAGGAGGGTTGGTGTGAAGTAACCCTTTAAAAACTTGAAAGCACAGGGGGTGAGAAGAAAGGAAGCAGGCTTCCCTGCTGACAGAAAAGCAGAGACAGCTGCCAGATGAACCTTTAAGGTAGCTGGCCTAAGGCCTAAGGAATTTAAATGGACCAAATAGTCCAGTAAATGGGCGAATCAGCAGATTCTGGGATAATCTGCTTCTCAGAGCACCAGATGGAAAACCTTTTCCACTTAGAATTGTAAGTGGCTCTAGTGGAAGGCTTCCTGAAGCCTTTAAAATATCAAAACACCTTGAGAAAGGTGTAAGTCAAAAATTCTAACTCCTCAAGAGCCATACCTTGAGATGGAGGGATTTGAGGTCCGGATACCACACTCTCCCTGTGCACAGGCCAGTAAGTCGTGGACTCTGGGCAAGCTCAGGGCAGGTGGACTGTCAAGGACAGAAGCAGGGTACCAGGGCTGTCTGGCCTAATCTGGAGCAATCAGAATCACCTTGAAGGGCTGAGATCTGATTTTACTAGTACCCTGAAAAGAAGGGGAAAGGGGAAAGGCATACAGGAACTTCCTTTCCAATCCAACTGAAAGGCGCCCAGGGGACTGATCCCAGCATTGGAGGCCTGCAACAAAACAGAGGAAGTTGGTGGTTGTCTGGGGCTGCGAAAAGATCTATCTGAGGGGTGCCCCATCTGGCAAAGACTGACCCCAGCACCTGAGGATTCAGAGCCCATCGTGATGGCCCTGAGAAATCCTGCTGAGGGCATCCATGGGACATTGTCCTTCCTGGAAGGTGAACTGCTATCAGGAGGTGTTCAGGAGTAAGCCAGAGACCACAATCTCATTGCTTGGTGCACAAGGCTGATGACTGAGTGCCCCTTGCTTGTTGATGTACCACATTGTTGTGGTGTTGTCTGTCCTGACTTGAACTACTTTGTTCTGGACAGAAGCTGAAAACGCCTGAAGAGCTAAAAGACAGCTCTGAGTTCCAAAAGATTGATGTGGAGCAGAGATTCCTGGGGAGACCACACTCCTGAGTGGACAGGTGTGAAGTGAGCTCCCACCTAACAGAGAAGCATCCATGGTGAGGGTGAGGGAGTGGAAACGGAATGAAAGGAACCCCTTGTTTTAGATTGCTTTGATCCTGCCACCAGTGTAAGGCCAGGATCAGGGTTTGGGTCACTGGAACCAATTTGAAAGGTCCCTCCTTTGAGACCAATAGGCCCTCAAATGGAACTGAATGTCCCTCATCTGGAATCTTGCTCCTTGCACTACAGCTGTGGAAGCAGCCATGTGCCCTAGGAGTTGCAGAAAATGCCTTGCTGGTCGAGAGACCCGCAGGGTAAAGGAGGATGCCAGGGCAATGAGTCTGTCTACCCTTTCGGGGGAGAAATGCCCTGGCTAATCTGTGTTCAATTCTGCACCTATGAAAGTTAGTACCTGAACTGGTTCGAGAACTGACTTTGGTAAATTCAGCAGGAATCCCAGGAAGTGAGAAGCTGCTGGGTGGATTGCAAGTGGGATTTACCTGATCTGGGGACTGACCCACTATGAGCCAGTCGTCCAGGTGGGGAAACACAGCAATCCCTTGCCTTCTTAAATGAGCCACTACCACAGCTAGACATTTGTGAATACCCTTGGCGCAGAGGTGAGGCCAAGGGCATTGCCCTGAACTGGTAGTGGCCTGAGGGTAGTTCGAACCTGAGGTACTTTCGGTGAGAAGGCCTGATCAGAACATGAAATAGGCATCCTGAGGTCCAGGGAAGCTAACCAGTCCCTGGCCTCAGGAGAGGCAAAATCATTGTCAGAGTTAACATTTTGAACTTTGGTTTCAAAAGATGCTTGTTCAGGTACCTTAAATCTAAAATGGGCCGCCATTCTCCTGTCTTTTTGGGGTAGAAAGTATCTTGAGTACAGCCCCTTGCCCTGATGGCAAGGAGGGACCCTTTCTACTGCTTTGCAGTCAAAGAGAAAAACCTCTGCTTCAAAGCAAGGGCTTCTGAAGGATTTGCAAGTAGAATGTCTGGCTCTCATCTTGAAACTGTTTGAAGCTGAGAACCAGACCCTGGCCTATTACCTCCAGAACCCACCTGTCCGAAGTTAGGGACACCCAGTTCTGGCTGAAATAAACCAACCTGCCCCCCACTGGTACAGGAGAATCGGCCCTGGGCACCCCATCAGGGTGTCTGCTTGGCAGTAGCCTTAGGCTGAGGGAGGGGACGGTTTACTTGTGCCCCGTCTACCTCTGCCTCTAAAGAAACCCCTCTGTGCAAATGCAGAGGAGGCCTGAAATTGGTAAAAAGGCCTGTGGAAAGGCCTGCCCCTACCTCTGGGAGCGTGCCTCTGTGGAGTGGCATGCCTCTCCTTAGCCTGGGCACTTTTGTAGGTAGTTCTGTATTCATCCATCTTTTTCATATAGTTTTCTGTTTGTTCCCCAAACAGAGAATTACCACAACAGGAAAATCCATAGCCTTTGACTGAGTATCTTGGGACAGATTAGTGCATCTGAACCATGCCAACCATGAAAAGCTACAGAAGTGGCCATGGCCCTAGAGGAAACATCATTAACATCAACAGCAGTATGAAATTGAACTTTAGAGGCTTCAATGCCATCAGCAGCCACCTGTTCCAACTCACTAGCCAGCTGGCCATGGGCCTGCTTGGCTAACTGCAATACTGTGTCCCACCTAGATTTCTGATATCTAGCCACATAAGCCATATAATTTGCCTGCCTGAGTCCCAAAGAAGCTGCCATATACTGTTTTTCGCCATGGCATCAATCTTCCTGGAATCCTTATCAGGAGTATGTGAGGCCAGAGGAATATTAGCCTTGTCACAGGCTGCAGCTTGTACCACACCTACATGACTACACTGCTCAGTGAGGAAGTCTGTATCAGAGCCTGACAAAGTATATCTTCTGTCCATTTTTTTATCTACAGGAGGGACAGAATGAGAATTTTTAAAATCTTTGTTGTTTGCTTCCTAAATGACTTATGCAAAGGAATAGACAACCTCCTAGACTCTGGTATATCCATCATTTCTACATAATCAGGCTCCTCTTGCTCATCCACAGCTTCCTCTAAAGGAAGCTGGAGGGTTTCTGCAACCTTTTTGTAAAACATAAAATGAGAAGGGGACTCCGACAGAATAGGAGGAGATTCTAAAGGTCTGTCTGGAGAAATGTCCGGTTCAATGGGCACGTCCAGACCCTCCCAGCCACACATGTAATGATCAAATTCGTCCCCCCTCCCTCCCTCTCCTGTGGTTCATAAAATTCCTCAACATCATACTCCTGAACCACTGGCACTGAACGAACCAGCCTTTTACCAACTGTAGGTGGTTCGGCAGGACCCTGAGACAGTGACTGGACAATCTGTATGGCTTTAGCTATTTCTGCAGCAGTTGGAGAGACAATTTTGGACTCCAAACCTACTGATTTCTTTGTCTTTTCACTGAGACTGGTTCCCTGAACCAGCCTTCCTTTGCCGAGGAAGTCTCGCCCTGGTCAGAGGGCACTCCCTCTGGTCCAGTGGGTACTGGACCGGGCTGGCCATCCGGGTCAGCGGACTTTTTGGCCTCTCGTTCCCTGAGCCGGCCCAATCTCTTTTCCAGGGTAGCTGCAGGAAATTTTTACACACCTGGCAGTCTGACAGGAGGTGGTCAGACCCCAGACAATAAACACAAGTGGTGTGTGGGTCAGCCTTGGCAAAGGCTTCCCCACAGACATCACAGTGTTGAAACCCAGTGGCCCGGTTTTCTTTTGGGTTTCTCAGACATAATGCCAGCTCTAACCAAAAACTTGCCCTTTTGATGGCAGTGCCAGGCAAGACACCTTATCGGTTCCTAACCGTGTCGGGTATTTGAAAAACCTATTTTAAAAGCAAGGTTTTTAGAACTGATAAGAACGGAACCACTCTAAAAGCCCAACCAACACTTTAAAACGTTAATTTAAGCAAACCGATCGGTTCAAACCGAACCGATAATTGAATTTCCACACAGACTTTAAATTTTCTACTTACGGTTTATCAGATAGAGCTTTTAACGAAATGCGGTAAAATAAATACTTTGCGGTTCAAATGAACCGAAAATACTCACTGAACCGAGAAATGAACCGATGTGAAGGAGCTGATCTCGGAAGCGACTGTTCAGTGAAGCAGAGTAAAGAATCTGACAGTTTAATTGAAACTGGCCAGATAGAGCTTTGGTATAGCGCCCTCGCGCTGTGGAACTCCAGACTCTCTGGAGTTAACTCTTTCCTCTCCGGGGCAGTTCAGCTGCAGTGGCTGACTGCATATAGTCATAATATAGCAAGACTTCATGGTGTTTGAAAAGGGAGTTGTTGATATTTAGCATAGGAGGTGGGAGATGAGATGGGGGGGGAAGAGTGCTTGGACCACTTTTCAGAAATTGGAGGGAGTGTTGATATGAGTGAGGAAGGCCAATCTAAAATACTCAGACTTAGCTAGTCTGGTTGCTTTTGTGCATGAGTTTCTCAGCCTACAGCACTTTGTGTAATCAATGGGGTGCTGGGGAGCCTTGTGCTTCTTCCAGGCTTTGCCATGCACCATGAGGCAGGCCAGCGGTTCAGGGGTGATCCAGGGAAGATGGTTGCTGTGAACTCTAGTTGGTCTGAAAGGGACATAAGTATTCCATGTAGCCAGGAATTTACCTTTAAAGTAGGTAAGAGCATGGTCTACAGAGGGGGCAGTGGTGAGAGAAGCCCAATCAGAGAGGGTAAGATCTTGTAGGAGGGGTTCAAGGTCCAAGGAGTTGTAGGATCAAAGTTGTAATATTTTGTGTGGGGATTTGGGCCTATGGACCTTTCTTACCAGGAAGATAGGGTGATGGTCACTGAGGGCATCAGGGAGGATAACAGATTTAATAAAACTGTGGGGGTGGGAGGTGAGTGCCCAGTCAATCAGGGAATGGTTTTGAGTTTTGTGGTTCAGGTGAATGGGTTCTTGGATGAGTTGGACAAGATTTAGGGCTGTAATGTCATTATGAGACTTAGATGTGGATGGAGACAGCCAGTTTAAATTGAAGTCTCCTAGTAGGAATAGCTCACCTGAGTGAGAGAGGAAAGTTAAGGATGTAACCAGTTCATATGCAGCAATGGGTTGGATGCCTGGGCAGCAGTAGATGCTTGCAATAAATATCGGGATGGAGAACGGGAGGGCAATTCTGATGGCAGTGGCTTCATAAGTAGTGGGGAGGGAGGCTGCAAAAAATGAGGAGTATTTTAGTGAAGACATGCTACATACAGCTATGCCACCACCTCTGGCGGCCCTGTCCTACCTAGAGATGGAGTAGCCAGGGATGGAGATAGAGTGGTCTGAGATCTTGTCAGTGAGCCAAGTTTCTGTTGTGATAAGAATATTTGGTTTGAATACGGCAACCATTGTTTGCAGGAGATCAATCTTAGACATTATACTGTGGATATTCAGGTGTATGATTTTCAATCCATTTGGAAGGGTGGGGGGGCTTGGGAGTTAGGCACATAAATAGTGGTGGAGGCATAGGATGAATTCAGGGCATTAGGACCAGGGTTAGGATGACTGTTACCCGATGAGAGTAGGAGAAGGGCAATAATGAGGAAGTGGAGCTTAGGGCATTTGTGGCAGGGTGAGGATTTAGAAGATGTTGGGAGGGAGGGGGGCTAGATGTGAAGGAGATTAGAAGGTGAAGGAAAGCAAAATAGCTGGGTACTGAGAGAAAAGGAGCCATCAGTCGGTGAGAGAACTGAGACCAGAGTTTAAGAGGAGGGGTCGGCATTATGGCAAGAATGGGGGTATGGGTTGGGATGGGGGGGTGAAGGGCATAGCCTGATTTTTAGGCTGGGTGGGTTGACATACAGGAATGAGTAAGATAAGGATGAGAAGCAGGAGGAGTGGCGTAGAGGAGGAGGGATTTAGCATTTTGGGAAATAGGTGAGGGGTCATGATCAGGAGCGAGAAAAAAACAGTTGAAGAGAGTGTACTTAGGAGAACAAAATTGGAAAGAAATGGCAGGAGAGCATATTTGGCAATACAGCAGGTAAATTTGGGTGGCTGTAGCACTGCGAGTATCAGTGAACGAGCGGTAGGGCTATAGTACTAGATTGTAAGCCCTCTAGTGGACAGGTTATATAGCTTGCAAATGAGGAACTTGGTAGTTAGTAATTCACAAGGGAGCTGCCATGTGACAGATTTCATCTATATAAATAACTGTCCGGATAGAGTGGGTTGGGAGCCGGCGCAGAGTGCCGACGGGAATAAGCTGACTGAAAGTCAGGGGCAAATATCCAGAAAACTGAGGAGAGTAAATGGAGGGTAGGAGAGGAAATCAGAAAACTTTTTTTTAACATTGAGCCAAGCGTTCACAAAAGAGCTGATTCACTTCTAAAATGCAGGCTAACAGTAAAAGCTGTACACTTAAAGTTACAACAAAACAGGCTAGCAGTAATTAAAGTTAAAATAAAACAGTCCTAGTTTGGTTTTTCCCAGAAAAATAAAGTTTAAATCTGAGAGTTCAAGTGAAGAAAAGGCGCAGCCAATGGCGTGCAACCCACAAGGAGGAGTAGCCAATCAGCAGCTAGCAGGAAGAAGCACCAGGAATTCAAAACTGGAGCTCGGCATACCATACCTTGTTGGGTCTCAGGCTGGGCAGCAGTGGCAGAGCGGTTGCTGTTGGATCCCCACCGCACCGCTTCCAGGAGTGGAGGAGCTGCCCTTGTCAGGGGGCGGAGGCTTGCTGGGTCTTGGGCCGGGCAGCGGTGGCAGAGCAGTCGCTGTTGCATCCCCGCCACACCACTTCCAGGAGCAGAGGAGCTGCCCTTGTAAGGGGTGGAGGCTAGAGGGGGGAAGTGAGAGAGAGGAGAGGTTAAGGTGGCCGAAATTGGCTAATTGAGGGTTGGGCTCAAGAGAACAATAGGCAGCCGAGTAGTCTGAGTAGAGGGGGGGGGAGAAATTGAAGAGGGCAAAAGCAGCCAAGATGGAGGGGGAGGGAAAGCTGACTGAGAGTCAGGGGCAAAGAGCCAGAAAAGTGAGGAGAGTAAATGGAGGATAGGAGAGGAAATCAGAAAATGTGTTTTAACATTCAGCCAAGCATTCACAAAAGAGCTGATTCACTTCTAAAATGCAGGCTAACAGTGAAAGCTGTACACTTAAAGTTACTACAAAACAGGCTAGCAGTAATTAAAGTTAAAATAAAACAGTCCTAGTTTGGTTTTTCCCAGAAAAATAAAGTTTAAATCTGAGAGTTCAAGTGAAGAAAGGGCTCAGCCAATGGCACCCAACCCACAAGAAGGGGTAGCCAATCAGCAGCTAGCAGGAAGAAGTGCCAGGAATTCAAAACTGGAGCTCGGCGTACCACACCTTGCTGGCTCTCGGACCAGGCAATGGTGGCAGAGCAGTGGCTGTTGGCTCCCCATCGCGCTGCTTCCAGGAGTGGAGGAGCTGCCCTTGTCAGGGACGGAGGCTTGCTGGGTCTCAGGCTGGACAGCGGTGGCAGAGCAGTGGCTGTTGGGTCCCTGCCGTGCCACTTTCAGAAACAGAGGAGCTGTCCTTGTCAGGGGTGGAGGCATGCTGGGTCTCGGGCCGGGCAGCGGTAGCAGAGAGGCAGCTGTTAGATCCCCACCGTGCCGCTTTCATGAGTGGAGGAGCTGCCCTTGTCAGGGGCGGAGGCTAGAGGGGTGGGGGACTGACTTCGACAGGAAGGCTATTCCATGCCCCAATCACCCTCTGAGTGAAGTAGTACCTTCTCTTTTCAGTTCTAAATCTGCTACCATGCAACTGTAGGGTCTATGTATAATCTGTTACGTATGTTTTATGTTTTTATGTTAATATTTTAATTATATAAGGTATTACTAATAAATGTGTTGTGTTGTGTAGTGTTGTGATGTGATGTGATGTTATACTACTGTGCATTTAAAGTGATGTATGTTTAAGTGGGGATGTCATTACCTTATTGTGCACGTGTTATGATTTGGATAGTGACATAAATCATAGAATCATAGAAACTTGACAGCAGAAAAGGACCATACTGGCCCATTTAGTCTACTCTTCCCCCCCAAACCTCCCGCACCCTGCCAGCCCCCACCCTCCCCCCGATACTCAGCCCCATATGCTTGTCCCATGCCCTCTTGAATTCTTCCACCGATTTCGCCCCCACCACTCCATCTGGTAGTCTGTTCCAAGACTCCACCACCCTCTCCGTGAAGAAATATGTGACGCCACATGCCTGTATGTATTTAAGAACAATGGTCATTCTAAGTTTTCATGCCTTTGATAAAGAACCGAGTGTCAGAAACGCATCAGGCAGCATTTTTTTTTTTTTGTCAGCACTGAATAAAACATTTTAATGTCTAATGTTCAAACTGCTTTCAGAGTGGTGCTTTGGTAACTGAAGTGGAGACCCAGCTGAAAAGATGATGATTTTTTATTGACGTATCATGAATGATCATTATCCAGTTATGTTCAAAGATCATGTTTAAGTTTCAAAAACCATCACTGCGATCATCATTAATAATAATTAACCATCAATGTTAAATGGTCGCCAATCAAAAACCATGAAGTTATGGCGATGGTGATTATGATTAATGCTGATCTCATATCATCATGATTTTTCATGATCGCCCATGGTCAAGATTATAGAAACATAGAAAACATAGAATTTGACGGCAGATAAGGACCACTTGGCCCACCTAGTCTGCCCATTTCCCTACCTAACGGATAAGCTGCAGATCCTAGTTAACCAACAGCCTACTTCCTCCTACCCCCCACTAGAATTGCCTTATGTCTGTCCCATGCATTCTTGAATTCCCCCACTGTTTTTGACTCTACGACCTCCTCAGGATGGCTGTTCCATGTATCCACAACCCTCTCTGTGAAGAAATACTTCCTCACATTACCTCTGAGCCGTCCCCCCTCTATCTTCAAATTGTGCCCCCTTGTTTTTGCACATCTCTTTTTCTGAAAGATGCTACCCTCTTGGACTTTGTTGATTCCCTTGAGGTATATAAAAGTTTCTATCATGTCCCCCCTCTCCTTCCTTTCCTCAAGGCTATACATCTTTAGTTCCTTTACTCTTTCTTCATATGTCTTCTGAAGCAGACCCTGCATCATTTTGGTTGCCCTCCTCTGGACAGCCTCCACCCTGTCTATGTCTTTGCGGAGATGGGGTCTCCAGAACTGTACACAGTACTCCAGATGTGGTCTTACCAACTGTCTGTACAGAGGGCCAACAACTTCCTGTTTTCTACTGGTGATGCCTCTCCCTATGCATCCCAGTATCCCCCCAGCCCTCCTGCCTTCTCATATTGCTGGCCCACCTTTAGGTCATCTGATATAACTACCCCCAGGTCCCTTTCCATTTTTGTTGTTGTCAGTATCTCACCCCCCATTGTGTACTCTTCCCCTGGGTGTTTGTTTCCCAGGTGCATTACTTTGCACTTCTTTGCATTGAATCTAAGCTGCCATACATTTGACCATTCCTCCAACCTAGCCAAGTCCCTTTTCATCCTTTCCACCCCACTTTGTGTATCAACCCTGTTGCAGATCTTTGTCTCATCTGCAAAGAGACATACTTTCCCTTCCAGTCCATCTGCAATGTCACTTATAAAGACATTAAAAAGGACTGGACCCAATACTGAACCCTGCGGTACCCCACTAGTAACCTTCCTTTCTCACTGTGGACTCCATTTACTATTACCCACTGTGTCCTGTTGTCCAACCAGTGCTTTACCCAGGCTACCACCCTGGGACCCACTCCCAGGCTGGCTAATTTATTTATTAATCTTTAGTGCGTGACTGTGTTAAATGCCTTGCTAAAGTCTAGGTAGGCCATGTCCACAGCCCCTTCCTGATCTACTGCTTTGGTCACCCAGTCAAAGAAATCAATTAGATTTGTCTGACATGACCTTCCCACTGTGAATCCATGCTGCCTTGGGTCCTGTGCCCCACTGGCCTCTAGGTACTCAACAATTCTTTCCTTCAGAAGTGATTCCATCATTTTCCCTACCACTGAGGTCAAACTGACAGGTCTAGTTTCCTGCCTCTGTCTTGCTTCCACTTTTGTGAAGGGAAATCACATCCGCAGTCCTCAGGTACCACCCCATCCTCCCATGACTTATTAAAAAGAATAGTCAGTGGTGTTACTAGTTCTTCCCTTAGTTCTTTTAAAATTCTGGGGTGAATCCCATCAGGCCCCATTGCTTTATCCACCTTCAGTTTTAAGAGTTCTTTCAGAACCCTTTCTTCTGTGAAAGGACTAATAGCAACCCCCCTATCCAGAGTGCTTCTATTGACTGGATTAGGTATTTCCCCCTGCTTTTCCATTGTGAATACTGAGCAGAAGTATTCGTTCAGTATCCCTGCTTTTTCACTGTCGCTCTCTGCCCAACCACCTTCCTCTTTGTTCAGCCTCAGTATCCCTGCCTTAGTCTTTCTTTGCTCCCTAATGTACCTATAAAAGGTTTTATCCCCCTTCTTAACCGAGTTGGCTATCTTTTCCTCGGTTTGGGCCTTTGCTATTCTGACTGCCTTACTCAGTTCCTTCTGCTTTAACTGGTACAGTTCTCTGTCCTGCTCCTTTTGTGTTTCCTTATACTTCCTGAATGCTATCTTTTTTTCCCTTACCTTCCCCGCCACTTCTTTTGAAAACTACAGTGTTTTTTTCTTTCGTTTTGATTTGTTTATTTGCTTCACACAAAGACTTGTTGCCGCTGTGATGGCAGTTTTGATGTTTCCCTATTGTTGCTCCAACCCACCTTCTTGCCTGTTTGCCAGTGTTTTTCTGAGGCACTCTCCCGATTTGTCAAAATCAGCCCTCCTGAAGTCCAGTACCTTCACTTTTGTGTGGCTTGACTCTACTGCTAAGTTTATAGTGAACCACACTGTTTGGTGGTCGCTTGTTCCCAGATGGCTACCACTTCAAGATCAGAGATCCTCTCTCCATCCCATTTGAGAGTACCAGGTCTAAGATTGCTCTCTCCCGAGTGGGTTCCAAAACTAGCTGTCTGAGGCATGCCCCTGTAGGGCATCGAGAATGGCCCTGCTCTTGGATGTGGCTGCAGCAAAGGTGCTCCAGTCAACATCTGGCATATTCAGGTCCCCCATCAGCAATATCTCCTTTCTCTGCCATCCCAAGGATGCCTTCTATCATTTCCTTGTCCATTTCCTCCCCCTGAGGCGGGGGTCTGTATACAACCCCTGTGCAGATTGTGGAGCCATTTCCAGTCTCCAGGGTGACCCACAGTGCCTCCTCTCCTCCTTGTTTACCCTTTATCCCTTCCTTACATAGAGGCTACTCCTCCTCCTCCTCTTCCCTCCTGTCCCTCCTATATATTGTGTACCTGGTAGCTGACATCCCAGTCATGGTTCTCTGTGTATCATGTTTCTGTGACTGCCACAATATACAGGCATCCCTCTTCCATCAAGGCCACCATTTCAGGGAGCTTTTTACCTAGACTATGGGATTGGTACTCATTACCCTCCATTTTTTTATGGTTTTATTTCTTTTTGCCCCATCCCTGTCCCTACTGCCTTTGTCTTTTTCTCCATTTACCCCTGCCCTTCTCCCTATCGACTGCTCTATTTTGGTGTTTACCTCACTAGTCACCCTGATTTTTGGGGGGGCTAGGATTTCCCTTTTCCTCTTCAGTGCCTCCCCCCTTGGCTAGTTTAAATGCTTGTCATTGAAGCATTATAGAAATAAATAAAAAAATTCAGTTTATCTTTTCTCTACACTTTCGGAATTTATCTTGTATTTAGATAACTTTACTGGAATGATCAGTTATGATTCAATTCAATTCAGCTTTATTTTTAAAAAGATGCTATTCCAAATGATCATAGCGCCTGTACACTAAAATTCAATAAATAGATACTCAATCGTAAAATCAGCAAAACATAAACCAGTTCTAACAATTGCAATCAGGAAAGGTAAGTTCAAACAAATAAGTTTTTAGAGCCCTCCACAGTCATGCACTCTTGAGGCAGAGAGTTCCAAAGGGTAGGGGCCATGAACTCAAAAGCACAAGCCCCAGATGTCTTCAGCTGGACCCTGGGAACCTCTAGCAATCCCTTGTCGGCAGAGCAGAGCAGTCGGAGGGGACAGTAGGGATGAAGGCGCTCTAGCAGGTAACTCAGACCGTCTGCGTAAGGCATTATAGGTCAGCAAACTGACCTTGAAGGTGATCCACCACTGAACTAGCAGCCAGTGCAGTCCATGCAGCACAGGTGTAACATGGCAGGATTGAGGCAACCCAGTCAGTAACATGGCCACTGCATTCTGCACCATCTGCAAGCAGTGGATATCAACTCCCGGCAGCCCTAGGTACAGGGAGTTACAGTAATCAAGGCAGGAGGTCACAAAAGCGTGGACCAAAGTTGGAAGGTCATCGGGTGGAACAAGGTGCTTAATCTGAGTGATATTCCTCAGATGGTAAAAAGAGATTTTGATGACGGCCGATGCCTGAGAATGTAGTGTCAGCCTATCGTCAAAAATAATGCCCAGATTCTGCGCCTGCTCAGAGGTTGGCAACTGTCAGGTCCCAAGCCAAAGCCCGGAGGCCTGACCAGCTGCCGACCCCTCTACCCAGTAACTTTTTCTTTAGAAGCCCACTGCTTTCAGTTATGCTTACTCTGATACCTCACATCTTACTGGAGTTAAAAAGGCTCATATTGGTTTATATATCCCCATTAAATGGTTTATTTTATGGTTGTGCTTGAGTTCCTAAAAGTACTTGGTTTGTGCTCAAAACCTTTCCTAATAATCTCGAAACTAATACTATCAATGCAAAATTAATTTAAAAATAGAAATCACCATTGTTTTGTTCCATAAACTGTGCTTCTGAAATATGCAGATTAGGTGTGCAAATATGTATCCTATACCAGACATTGCATGTACTCTTCCTAATGGGATTAAAACTTGACTTCACATGATTTACATTATAATTCATAATTAATTTGTCTTTGCTGATATTTGACATTCATATTTTCATAATTAACAAATAAAACTTTAAGCATTACTTCTGTGACTTGCAATTTTATAATACTGAACTAATACAATCATCAATGATCATCATCACTTGATCATCCACACATCAACAACCATCATGCTGATTCAATCCCCCTCACAATTGAATCCCCCACCAGAAGTTGCTTCCTCCTCCTCCTCTGGGATTATCTTCCACCCTCCTTGGGGTATCCTTGGTCTCCACAGGCTGAAGGTCGTGCTGTCTTGCATAAAAGGAGAAAAGCTGAACCAGTTGTTATTCTCTGCCAAAACTATATAGAGTGATCATGAGAGCCTAAGAGAAATCTGCTTGTTCTGTTGTTCCAGACCAAAATGGCCACACTTAGAGATCCAGCTGGACTGAGTCCACAAGAGCCGGACTATAGCTCACTTAATATCTGTAGAATATGCTAGCACTTGACTAAAATATATCACCATCTGAATAGAAGGCCAATTAGACTGAAGTCATCCTAGTCAACGAGAAGGAGAAAATGGTTCTCCTGACTTCAGAAATTATGTTAACCATCTATTTGGAGACATAAACAGAAAGTGCCAGACAATATCACTTATACCTCCAGACTGAACTGAAGATCTGTCCTCCACGGTGGAACACCTGTGGCAAATGTCGGCTGTAGGAGTAGACCTGTTCCTCAGAAGAAGTCTATTTATTTGTGAAATTTCAGATCGGTTATATCAAAATTTAGAGAAGAGTACCCAGGAAAAAACTTTCAGGGAGAACAGGCAGACATCTCAATCACTCTTCCAAGTGAAACATTCTCCAAGAGCACTTCTGCTATGGGGCTTTTGCCTCATGTTCCAGGAGTCTCAGAGAAGACTGACCAAATTGACTGATCTGAAGAACTCATCAGTAACCAAACCTGCTTGGACCAAATGTCAGACAGAACCCAGACACTGAAGATGAGCTGTAGAAAAATACTGGACATAGAATAACTGAACAGCACCAGGATCTCGGAAGCCACTAACTCTGGGTCAGACAGAAACATAGCAGGTAATGCCGGCCACAATGGCTTCCATGTGAACAAGGAGTTCTTCCAACTGGCTGTAGAAGGAAACACTTCTAAAAGAGGAGAAGGAACCCTAAGGGAAAGAAAACTGGAATAAAGTCACTTGTCAGTTACTATCCAAACTTTTCAGGCATGTAACCCTACAGATAAACAAAGATATCCCGCATGTCGATTCCCGTAGGTACTATGCTACTAAGGATGGTGTAACCTAGATCGCAACACACAAGCATGGAAATATCAAGCACATGCTACCATGAGGGAATCTCCAGGGTAAGAAATAAACCAGACAAGACCAGGTACATTTTCTTAAAAAAAATCTCCTGAAAACAATCCCTTAATAAAAAAGGAGTAAAACAGTAGCTGGTTCTGAGAACGACACAGACTCTACTGGATAAGATCTGTTAGGGCTGCACCACACAGAGATCACTCTCGTAACAAGCCATAGACTGGTATGAGACTATAACAGACTGCACCAACTGATGCCCCAAGGAGGGACAGAGGATGTCTGTCAAACTAGGGGAAGAGGAAGTTGGGAAAAAGATCCTCTAGTTAAGATACAAACATCACTGACTGAACAGGGAAGCCTCTAACAAAGGCCAACTCCACCTTTACCCAGAAAAATACTGGAGAATCAAGCTGAAAGGGGAAATGGTGTTCTGAGCACAGATCAAAGAGCATCGCTCCCTCACCTGAGACACAAAAAGGGGGCTAGCTTAACTGATAAAGTTTTAGTGCATGAAAAAAGTACCTACCAACGGTGGAGAGAAGAATTAGGAAGGTAGAAGATCTCTATGGGACCAAAATATAGATACTGAATTTGCAAAACACCTAGAAGACAGGGACTGAGCAAAAAACACTGAAGACCCCCACCCCCACCATTGCAGTGGAGAGATAGAAAGGTTTAATGTATATATATATATATATAGAGAGAGAGAGAGAGACAAAACAACAGCTGCTATGACAGCTGCTCTGCTTAAAAATCAGCAACTCCTGAATCCCGCAGTTCACTATGATCCAAACTCTGAAAGGAAAAATGTCTGAAAAAAAAACTGGTTCTTAGAAAATTAAGACTAAACTACTGACTGGATCAGACAGCTGAGCTTTCTAATCCTAGATGTTTTTTAAAATAAATGTCTCAAGTGGGAGAATGAAGTCTCATTCATTCATGAAGTTATGACACCTGAGTCAGCTATGCTGCTCCAAAGGGACCTACAATATGAGTTGCTACTGTCACAGCTGAGCTGACATGGGCAGTTGGATAAAGAGTCATTATGTAGCATCCAAAAGGTAGGATGCTACCAATCAGAGAAGCTTATCAGTTCAAGGAGTGGTCAAGAGGATGACAGTTGGAGTTCAATGCCATATCGTGCAAAATCATGCAACATAGAATTTGTAGGGCATAGGAATCCAGGACCCAAGTAGAGGATGGGGGAGAGGTACTGACAGGAACTAAACGGGAAAGAGACCTTGGCCTTATCACAGCTGATGACCTCAAAGTGGCAGGGCAGTGTGACAAAGCAGTGGGTAGGGCTAGTGGGATGCTGGGGTGCACAGGAAACGGTATCTCCAGCAGGAGGAGGGAAGTGGCGTTGCCACTGTATCACTTGATGCTGAGACCCCACCTGGAGTACTGTGCCCAGTTTTGGAGGCCACAGATCAAAAGGACATAGACAGGGTGGAGGCAGTCCAGAAAAGGGCAACTAAAATAGTGCAGGGGTTGCACGAAGAGAGACTGAGGAATCTCAACATGTACACCCTGGAAGAAAAAATTATTCACCATAGTAATGTTGTTTCTTCTAATGGAGTCTTGCTGTATTCTGACATAATGCAGTTAGCCCCAGCACTTGAACTGCCCCAGAGATGAAAAAGTTAACTCTATGCAGAAACATAGAATGTTGAGCTCGAGCTCAGTTTTCAAACCTCTGTCTGTGGTACTGCCCAGTGTAACCGTCAGATTCTTTACTCCGCCTAACAGTGAAGTTGCTCCGGAGATTCCTCTGTTCGGTTCGGTAAAGTTTAAAAAGCGTTCGGTTTAAACCGTTCTATCTGTTATTTTTTAAGATTTTGAGCCTCGGTCTATGGTACAGGTAGTGTAGTATATAGGTTTTGAAAGTTGATGCCTAACCGGCAGTACTGGTTCAGATGGAACCGGGCAAAGCGATTGAACAATGCCAATCGCTTTGGCTATCTCATCCGCGCTTGGAGTATGCGGTACTGGATCCGAACCGGCAGACTTTTGTTTCCTTTTTGATGGAACCAGACCCTCAGAGTCAGCTCTCCTTTTGCCCGAGGAGGTATCACCTAGGTCAGTAGGCACCTCCTCAGGTTCAGCCGTAACCAAACCGGGCTCGCCATCCGGATCTTCGGACTTCTCGGCCTCCCTTTCCTTCAGCCTACTCGATCCTTTTTCTAGAGTGGCTTTGGGAAAGTTTTTGCAAATTTAGCAGTCTGACTTGAGGTGTTCAAACCCCAGACAATAAACACAGATGAGGTGGGGGTCGGCCTTGGCAAAGGCCTCCCCACACTCAGTACAGTGTTGAAACCCAGTGGGATCAGTTTTCTTCTTGGGTTTCTCAGACATGGCCAACCTACTAAATTACCCTATAGCAGCTTTCAAGCCAGGTAATAGACAACCGATTGGTTACAAACTGTGTCACAGGTTTTGAAAAAGAACCAGAAAAGGCCTGGTTCTTTTGAAACTGATCAGTACCGGAACACCAATCTAATCCCAGAAAAGTTCAATTTTTAAACAAAATAGAAATAAGGTCGGTTCCTAACCGGACCGACCGATAAGAAACCGAAGAGAAGAACAATTTCCACACTTTTACCAAAATGAAACACAGTCACTACCTATCTGCTACACTACCTGTACTGTACACAGAGGCTGGAAATCAAAAAAAATAACAAATAAAATGGTTTAAACCGAACGTTTTTTAAACTTTACTGAACCGAGCAGAGGAATCTCCGGAGCAACTTCACTGTTAGGCGGAGTAAAGAATCTGATAGTTACACTGGGAAGTACCACAGACAGAGGTTTGAAAACCATGCTCGAACTCAATGTTCTATGCTTCTGCATAGAGTTAACTCTTTCCTCTCCGGGGCAGTTCAAGTGCTGGGGCTAACTGCATTATGTCAGAATACAGCACGACTTCATGTTGTTTGAAGAGAGGAGGGTGAGATGTGACATGATACAGACCTACAAGTACCTCACAAGGGTAAACAAGGTACACTAGGGGAGCTTCTTTCAAATTAGAAAAAGTACCAAGACCAGGGATATGTGATGAAGTTGGGGGAGTTCAAGAGAGATATGAGGAAATATTTCTTTACTGAAAGGGTGGTAGACATCTCGAACAGACTGCCAGCTGAAGTCGTGGGGGTGAAAACAGTGGGGGGTTTCAAGCATGTATGGGACAGACATAGGGGTATATTAGAAAATAGACAAGGAAGAGGGAGTGTCACCGAAGACCAGGTAGGGTCTGCAGAGACAGATTAGGCAGGGAACATCTGAGCAGACTGGGTGAGCCAAGCAGTCCTTTCCTGCCAACAAATTCTATGTTTCTTCATATTCTTTACTCTGGAACTCAGGTGAAAAGGGGGCCAAGACAGGAATGCCATTTTATCAACAGAACTGTGCTATCAAAACTGTGACCAGTGTGACCAATACCAAACTGCAGTAAAACTGAGATCGCTGTAGGCAAAAAACATCTGCCAATCTAGCCTTTGACATATATCACTTCATGAAATAGATCCACTAAACCATCTTTGAGGCTAGCTGAGGATAAGAGGATCTCTAAATAGCTGCCTCTGAACCAGATGGAGTATACATAGAAACACAGAAATTGTCAGCAGATAGGGACCGCCTGGCACATCTAGTCTGCCCGTAAGCCCTTGTACTGGATTACTGCTTTCAAACCACCCGCAGCTGTACCTCTATGGTTCCCCTATGCCTGTCCCAAGCATGCTTGAATCTATCCACAGTGCTCACTCCCACCACCTCCTGAGGCAGATCATTCCATGCCTCCACCACTCTCTCTGTGAAGAAGAACTTCCTCACATTCCCTCTTAACCTCCCACCTTCCAATTTCATGTTATGCCCCCTCATTCCTATGCCCCTCCTGTAATGGAAAATGTCTCCCCCTGCACCTTGTTTATACCCTTTAGGTACTTGAATGTTTCTATCATGTCCAGTCTATCCCTCCTCTCTTCCAGCGAGTACATACTGAGGTCCCTTACTCTCTCCTCATAAGTCTTGGGTTGCAAGCCCTGTACCATCTTAGTCGCCCTTCTCTGGACCGTCTCCAGCCTGTTAAAGTCCTTATGAAGGTGCGGCCTCCAGAACCGCACACAGTACTCTATGTGAGGCCTGACCATGGTTTTATATAATGGCATCACTACCTCCCTCCTTCTGCTAATGATACCCCAGCCTATGCACACCAGCATGCCACTGGCCCTCCCAGCTGCCTTAGTACTCTGCTTTGACATTTTCAGGTCATCTGAAATAATAACCACAGGTCCCGTTCTTCCTTTGTGACTGTCAGTAATCCCCCCATCCTGTAGCTTTCCTCAGGGTTTCTGTGTCCCAGGTGTATAATTTTGCACTTCTTTGAATTAAACTTCAGTTGCCAGTCCTCAGACCATTTTTCAAGCTTCCCTCCTCATTTTCTCCACCCCCTCTGGGGTATACACTCTGTTATAGATCTTGGTGTCATCTGCAAACAGGCAGACCTTTCCCTCCAGCCCCTCTACAATGTCGCTAATGAAGACATTGAGCAGGACTTGCCGCAGGACCGATCCCTGAGGCACCCCACTGGTCACCCCCTCTCCCCAGACTGCACCCCATTTACCACCACCCTCTGTCTCCTGTCTGTTAGCCAGTTTCTAACCCAGTTAACACCCTGTTCCCCATGCCCAGCCTACCCAGCTTGTTCATCAGCCTCCTATGTGGGACGGTGTCAAAGGTTTTGCCGAAATCAAGGTAGGTGACGTCCACTGCCCCACCCTGATTTACTTCCTTTGTTACCCAGTCGAAGAAATCAATCAAATTTGTCTGACATGACCTCCCCACTGTGAATCCATGTTGCTTATGGTTCTGGGCTCTGATGGCTTCTAGATGCTCCACAATCCATTCTTTAAGCAATGTCTCCATGATCTTCCCCACTACTGAGGTGAGGCTGACCGGCCTATAGTTCCCCGCCTCCTCCCCACTGCCAGATTTGTGTGGAGGTACTACATGTGCCCTCCTCCAATCCTTTAGTACTACCCCTGTGTTGAATGACTCAGTAAACATGGCACCAGAGGTTCAGCTAGCTCCCTTCACAGTTCTCTTCATATCCTTGGGTGTATGCCATCTGGTCCCATTGCTTTGTCCACCTTCAATTTAGTGAAATCCTGCAGGACTCTTTCCCCTGTGAATGGACTATTATCCACCTCCTCACCCCCTTGGCAACTGCTGTACTGCTGTGGCCCCTGTCCTTCACCCTCTTCTGTGAATACTGAACAGAAATATTTATTGAGTATTTCTGCCTTTTCCATGTCACCCTCCTTGCATTCCCCTCCCTCTCCCTTGAGCCAAGTAATCCCCCCATTTTTCCTCCTTTCGCTGATATACCTGAAGAATGTCTTGTCCCCTTTTTTAACTGACTGTGCTAAACCTTTCTCAGTCCATCCCTTTACTCTTACTGCCTTTCCCGCTTCCCTTAGACACTCTAGGTAATCCTCCCTGTCCTCTTCCCTTTGAGTCTCCTTATATTTCCTGAACCCTTTCCTTTTTGCCCTGACCAATATACCAAATTTTCAGCAAGCAGCCCATATCTTTCTATCTATTCTCTGAAAACAAACACTGCCCACATTGGCTAACCAAGTCAACTATTCAAAATTGTAAAAACAGTTCTTTATCAGAGCCTATAAAAAAGGGGAGGCACTGAGATATGACTTAGTAAATGATCGCTGCTTGTCCAAAGGTTTCCATCCAAGTTAAGTTGACTGAACCCAAATTGAGTCTCTGAGAAATAAAAAGGCTACTGTAGGCTCAAATATAAGGGGCCAAAGACTGCACCTTCAATAAATATAAAGTCTTATACAACCTCCCTCTTTTACAAAAGAGGTGACTGTCTTAGAAACAAAATTAGTTCATAAATTTTCTTAAACTGTCTATGTGAATTTTCATACCTCTTGATAAGGGTCACGTCACTGCGGCTTGCAACAGACTGCTCTGGCCCATCCTACCTACCGCCAGAGCCTGCTGCTGAGAGGCAAGACTGTCAGCTATACCCAGCACCTCTCCAAGACATTGGTAACAACTATCCCGGCGTACATGGGGCTCGCAGGTGATGACAGAAGGGGGTGGGGCACCTGCTGTTTAAAAGGTCATGCCGCCCACTAGTGCGAGCAAGAGTGGCACAAGCGCCTCTCACAGAATCACAGAATCTGACACCAGAAAAGGACCATACCGGCCCATCCAGTCTGCCCTTTTCCTTCTTTCTCCCATACACGTCTTCTCTTTTGTTGTTCCGCCCCTTCCACCCACTACTCAACCCCATATGTCTGTCCCATGCCCTCTTGAATCCCTCCATCATTTCAGCCCTCACCACCTCCTCTGGAAGTCTGTTCCATGCCTCCACCATCCTCTCTGTGAGGAATCGTCCCCTCACATTGCCTCTGTTCCTTCCTCCCTGAAGTCTTAGGCTGTGCCCTCTAGTTTTCAGCCCTTCCTTTCTTTTAAGTACACTTCCTTCCTTTAATTTGTTGATCCCTTTGACATACTTAAAAGTCTCAATCATGTCCCCACTCTCCCTTCTAGTTTCCAACGTATACACATCCAATTCCTTACATCTCTATTCGTATGTCTTCCCTTGCATACCCTGCACCATCCTGGTAGCCCTTTACTGAACCCTCTCCATCCCGTCTATGTTTTTTCGTAGATGTGGCCTCCAGAATTGGACTCCATACTCCAGGTGCGGTCTTACCATGGCTTTGTAGAGGAGCATCAGTACCTCCCCCCTTTTGCTGGTGATGCAATTGCCAATGTATGCCAACATTCCATTGGCCTTCCCCACCACTCTGCTACATTGGTTTCCCACCTTAAAGGTTACTTGATATTATAATCCCCAGATCCCTCTCCTACTCTATATCCCTGATGTCCTCCCATCCCAAGGGTGTATCCTGCCTTCAGGTTCCTGTACCCCAAGTGCATCACAGCACACTTTTTGGCATTAAATCTCAGTTGCCAAGTCTCAGCCCATCCCTCCAGAGTCTTCAGGTCCTCCCTCATGTCCTCCACCCCTCCTGCTGTGTCCATTCTATTGCAGATTTTCATATCATCAGCAAACAGGCACACCCTTCCCCTCAGCCCCGCCATTATAGCGCTGATGTAAATATTAAAAAGGGGGGGTCCCAGTACTGACCCCTGGGGCACCCTGCTTGTCACCCCTGCCATCCCAGAGTACACCCCGTTTACCACCACTCTCTGGCTCCTTCCCTCCAGCCAGTTTTCCACCCACCTGGTTATTTTCCCACCTAGCCCTGTACTTTCCAGCTTGCTCACCAACCTTCTGTGGGGGATGGTGTTGAAAGCCTTGTTGAAGTCTAGATAGGCTATGTTCACCCCCCCCCGAGTCGACCACCTGCATCACCCAGTCAAAAAACTCAGTCAGGTTTGTCTGACATGCTGCCTGTCATCCTGCAAACCACTGTCCTCCTGATAGTCCACAGCCCTTTCTTATATGAGTGCCTCCATGACCTTCCCCACCACTAAGGTGACACTGACCAGGCAGTAGTTCTCTGTTGCCTCCCTATTACCCCCTTTGTGCAACGGCACCATGTGTGCCCTCTTCCAGTCCTCTGGCACCCTCCCCGCATCCAGAGGCAAGTTGAATAGCCTCGTCAGTGAGGTGGCCAACTCCTCCCCCAGATCCCAGATCACCCTTGGGTGCAGCCCATCTGGCCCCATTGCCTTATCCACCTTCAACCTACCTAGTTCCTCCCTAACTCTTTCTACACTAAACAGGCTCAGATCCACCCCTCTATCCTCTCTCCCCTCCTCCTCCTCAGCTTGGGCCCCCTACTCTCTTGGACAAGAAAACGCTCTGGTTTTTATCTGCTTATATTACTGGTATTTATATTAAATTTTAACTGTTTTTAATTCATCCCTAGACAGGATTTAGGGCAGGAGGGGAAATTAAAAACACTACAGTATATCTGCCTCTCTCTTGCAGACTTGCAACAGCAATTTTTGTCTTCCTCAGCAGTATTGTTTCCAGTTCTTGCAGGTCTGTCACTACCTCCAAACCCAGAGGAGGGGTGTCCTGATTGCCCCAGACCTCACAAGCCTTGAGCAGTTCCTTTACTGGGTGGTTAAATTGGTGGGAAGGTGGGGCAATATTGCTATGGCCTACAAAATGCTGCAGGGACCTTCCCACCCAGAGTCTCAGGTGGTAAGGGAGTCTTGGGCACAAGATGCACAGATCTCAGTCAGTACAGAGAAATGGGACTATATGTGGAGGATTGCGTGGCGCACCACATCATCCCCCACCTGGAGAGAATTTTGATGGAAGTGCCTGATTAGGTACTTCCACACACCAATGATCACCATACATTTTCAGCCTGGGGGCTCAGAGCACTGTTGGTATAAGTGCATGTCTGTGGGCTCCAATTACCACATTTTTTTGGGGTGCGTACATGTGCATACGTATTGGTCACAGGTGCATGGTGCCCTGGAGAGTATCTAAGGAGTGACCCTTCCTTGTACTTTTGAGCACATGTTCCTGGGGAAATGGGTCTCGGTGTTGGGGTGTCTTACTCAACAAAGGCTGTTCAGGATGCACTGTTTGGCAGCCATGAAGGGCATCATGACTCATTGGTTGATGGAGGAGATCCCGACTCTCTCAAAATGGCACACAAAGGTCAGAGAGCTCCACACAATTGAGTGGATCACTGCAGCCCTACGCCTCACCCTGGACAAATTTAGGGACCTGTGGTGAGTCTGGGAATCATATGAGGCAGTATTGCAAGGTGGGCAGACAAGGCCTCACTCTCCACCCCACAGGGCAGGGGGACAGTCTGTCACCTGTTGGTGGGTTCTTACGAGGAGACTTCAACCTCGAGGTGGGGAGTAGATTGTCAGTTCCCTTCCATGGTGTTCTCTTTGTCACTGGGTGGCCTGCATTTTCACTCATGTCATAGTAGGAATTCAGTGGTCCCTTCCTCCCTTATCATTTCCTCGTAAAGAGCAAGGGGTGAGTTCTCCGTGGCGTGTTCCAGGGACAGATACACAGACAGCCGAACAGGTTTTCCAAGTTCTTCAGATGTTTCTGTTTATAGTTGTGTTCTTAAACAACAACTCAGGACAATAACGGTGACTGCACAACATAGTTTATTTGTTAAAAAATGCACTTAGGTAAAAGTTTCTTGAAGATGTCATTCGTAGTGCTCCATAGTCACCTAGGATTAATACTGTATGTATTGTTATAAAAGCAGTAAAGTGACAGGTGGCTATGAAAGCCACTATACTGCTCTTATGTTGATGCTATGTAAATTGAGGCTTTCCCTTTCTATATATGCAATACAAAATGTGGATGTACTGTAACTGTTTAATCTTTCTCAATAAAGCTGAATTAAAAAAAACACTAGAGTGTAATCTCTTCACTTATACTAGATTTTAGCAATACAATACAAATACATTGTAGAATGAGTTGTTATTGGTTAATAATAGTCTTGATTGGTTATACGACTACTTCTTCAGCTTCCACTGGTGGGTCCATTAGAATGGATTGCTATGTGGCTAATAATAGCCATCACAATGGGGGTACCAATGGTACAATTCTTGATATATTCTTGCCAGGATATAAGATTTTGCATCCAGGATTAATGGCAAGAGACTTCTTTACATACTTGGTGAAGTCAGTCCACATTTGGGGAATTCACCATCCCACAGTAAGTAGTTTTGCTATCCATAGGATGCAGTTGGTTAAAGTATTGACTGCATTGGGGCAGGGTATTTTTACCAAAAAAAGAGAAAATTGTTTATTGGATTATTTAAATTCACCTTAGTCCTTTATCTGATGCTGTGCAGTGACATTCACCCAAATCCTGGACCGGATTCAGTAGCCAAAATTGATGGTGAGACTTACAATAAGGGGAAATTTAATGTTGTTCATTTTAATTCTAAAAGTATCTGTAAAAAGTTTGATTTGATTAAAGATTGTGTGGATAGCTATCGGCCAGAGATTATAGTAATTACAGAGACCTGGTTATATAAAAGAAATTTTGATTCCTCAATAGAACTAGAACATTACCAACTTTTTAGAAAAGATAGGAGTAAAAAGGGAGAGGGAATTCTAATATATATAAATTCAGAACTTGAAACATCTGAAATTGTTAACACTATATCTGAAGAGGACTAGAAGTGCTTTCTGTTGTTACCAGACTACTGTATATTAAACTTCTTTTGATCATACGTGTTTATAACCCCCCAAAAGTAAATAATAGCATTTTTTACATTTTGCAAGATTTCTTGCTGAAATTTAGAGACACACGTGAATTGCTCTTGATGGGTGACTCCAATGTTAACTGGGCACAAGTTGATCCCACTAATAGTCGTACTGATTTACTAGAAAGCTTGGGTCTCACCCAATTAAATGAAGAACCAACTAGGATAAACTGCAAAAATTCAGATCATGCTACCCTCTTAGACCTTGTTTTTACTTATTTTTACTAATTGCTCAAGTGCCTACTGTACATGTGGGGTACTAGCAGATGCTTTCTCCGACCATCAAGTAATTTTTGCTACACGCAGATGTGCAAATGTGAAAAACAGAACAACATTTTTAATTGGAGAAATTTTAAGTGTTTGATTATGTGAAGTTTATGCTTGATGTAGAGGACCTGCAATGGGACAGATTATAATTAATCCCCACTGTCTCAGAAGCATGGTCTTATATTCATCAAGAATTTTTGAATATCTGTGACCGCCATGCTCCTCTGAGACAAAGAAAGATTAACACCTCCAATGCCATATGGTATGATGCAGTTCTGCACAAACTTAAGGTAGATAGAAACAAAAAATGGCAAAAAGCAAAGAATACAGGCTTGAGTGGGGATTGGAACCACTACAGGCAAGCACATAACAAATATACTTATGAAATTAGAACAGCAAAACAGAACTATTTTAAGGCAGAATTACGTACAAATTGTAAACAAAATCCAAGATTGTTCTGGAATAACATGACAAAAACTGATGGGTAAAAATTAAAACTTGCAAATAAATAGAATTGAGATAGATGGATAATCTGTACTTCTAAATAATGATGTAATAAACGCTTTTAACAAGTATTTTATAGAAGCAGGGACTCAATAATCAGAATCAAGTTATTTCTCTGTATTTGCCTCAAAGATTCAAGCTAATATAGAAGAGGATGTACAGGGACCAGATAGGCTAGAAGCCTTTAAGTTTAAGAGAATACAAATGGAAGAAGTAAGGAACAAATTATTGAAAATTGACACTTCAAAAGCAAAAGATTTGGACATTATTCCTTCAAAACTACTGAAATATGTGGCCCCTTGTATAGCCCATGCTTTAACATATATTTTAAATTCTTCCCTTTTAACAGGGGAATTCCCAGGTGGCTGGAAGATTGTGAAGGTCGTACCTACATTTAACGGGGGTTCTAAACTGGAACTTAATAATTACCAACCCATCTCTTTGCTTCCCCAGGTTTCAAAAATCTTGGATAACTGGCCTCTGGTCAATTGAAAAAGTATTTAGAAATGAATGACATGATGAATGTGTATCAATCGGGGTTCAGGCCAACACATATCACCTAAACTGTGCTAGTAAACATTGTAGGAAATATTCAGCAAAGTTTGGACAGGAGAAGGTCAGTGGCAGCACAATTTATTGATTTATCAAAGGCTTTAGACACCTTAAATCACATTCTCCTGTCCAGACTTGGTGAAATGTGGGGTACAGGGTAAGCTGAGGGTGGACAAGGCAATTGGACCTGATGGCATACATCCCATGGTACTTAAGGAGCTAAGGGTGGAACTAGCAGAGCCATTAGCAGAACTGTTTAGTGAGTCTCTGAGCACAGGAGAGGTCCCAGAAGACTGAAGAAGGGCTCATGTGATCCCGCTCCACAAGAGTGGTAGCAGGGAGGAGGCAGGGAACTACAGACCAGTCAGTCTTACCTCAGTAGTGGGCAAGATTATGGAGGCACTCCTTAAGGAAAGGATAGTGCAACACCTGGAATCCATAGCGGCACAGGATCCCAGACAGCATGGGTTTATAAAAGGAAGATCCTGTCAAACTAATCTCATAGATTTCTTTCACTGGGTAACCAGAGTGGTGGACCAAGGGGGAGCAGTTGATGTCGCCTACCTTGACTTCAGCAAAGCTTTCGACACTGTTCCACATAGAAGATTGATAAATAAGCTGGGTAGGCTCAGGGTGGGTGAGAAGTTGGTCAACTGGGCGGCAAACTGGTTGATGGGCAGAAAACAGAGAGTGGTGGTAAATGGTATACAGTCAGAAGAGATGCAAGTCACAAGTGGGTACCTCAGGGATCAGTCCTGGGGCCTGTCCTCTTCAATATCTTCATTAGTGACATTGCAGATGGACTAGAGGGTAAGGCTTGTCTGTTTGCAGATGACACCAAGATCTGCAACAGGGTAGATGATCCAGATGGGGTGAGCAGAATGAGAAGCGATCTAGATAAACTAGAAAAATGGTCAGAAGAGTGGCAACTATGATTTAATGCAAAGAAGTGCAAGATCATGCACATAGGGAAGAGAAACCCTGAAGCCACCTATACTCTGGGAGGGGAGTTGCTGGCAGTCACAAAGGAAGAAAGAGACTTGGGCATCATCATCACCGATGACCTGAAATCATCCAAGCAGACTTCTAAAGCAGTAGGTAAGGCTAAGGGGATGTTAGGGTGTATTAGTAGGGGTATCATAAGTCATAAGAGGGAGGTAATAATCCCTCTTTACAAGACACTGGTTAGGCCCCATCTGGAGTACTGCGTGCAGTACTGGAGGCCACACCTTCAAAAGGACATTGACCAAATTGAGGCAGTCCGGAGAAGGGCAACCAAAATGGTGCAGGGACTGGATCAGAAGACATATGAGGACAGATTAACGGAGCTCAATATGTATACCCTTGAACAAAGGAGGGAGAGAGGTGATATGATTGAAACATTCAAACACCTTAAGCTGTCTGTTTTATTTGTTTGTATGTGATTTTTAATTTTTCTTGCAGTGAGAGTGCTAAGATTGTTTTCCCCCTTACCTTTGCTGTGAGAGAGCTGAAGGGGGGGGGGGAATTCTTGTGCTGGGGTAGTGAGAGTTTTTATTTTATTTGTTTTGTTTTGTTTTATTTTGCTTTGTCTTGTTTATTATTTTATTTATTTACTTTTATGTGTTTTTGTATGGGTTTGATTTTTGATTTTATGTTATTACATGATTCTTTTTATTTTTCTAGGTTGTCTTTGGTTAATAATATCATTTGTTAATTAAGATAGGTTGCTAAGTTGAGAGTTATTGATATTTGCCATCAATGATGTGTTTGATGGGGCTTAAAACGGTCAGGCTATTCTCCCACTCTGCTCCGGGACCTCCGTCCCTTTCACTGTCCTCGGTTATCTGATGACGCTTTTAACAACTGTCGTACAGGGATAGTGAGAAGGCGTTTAGGGGATGGATGGGCTAGACAGAGTGGGAGAGTGGAGAGGGTAGGCAGATAGGGATAGTTGGGTCAAGGAGGCATGCAAGGCGAAATGGGTTCAGGAGAGGGTCCTCCTTGCCTGATTCCATACCCAAGGGCTCCACAGATTGTGGGCAGGTACTACGATCTCTCTGAAAGCCCATCCAACTCAGGCGGTGTTATGTAATGCCAGGTGATTAGGAACAAGACTGCTATTATTGCAGATCTTGTTGCAACATCTGACCTGGCATGTATTACCGAGACCTGGCTGGATGAGAATGCAGGTCCTATTTTAGACTCTGCTGCTCCAGCTGGGTTCTCGGTAATGCACCATCCGAGATTGGATCGTAGGGGCGGGAGAGTGGCCATCTTTTTTAGATCAGATCTGAGTCTTGTGGAGGTGCCAGTGGGTAACACCAGATCCTTTGAGTGTATCCTGGCAGCAGGTGCAGAGTTCAGGATTCTCCTCATCTACCGTCCACCCGGTGATGGTGGTGAATTCCTGAAGGAGTTCGCGGACTTCATCGTTGACATGGCATTGGAGTCGCCTAGATGGTTAATACTGGGTGACTTCAATGCCTGGGTCGACGATGAACTCTCGCACTTTGGAAAGAACTTCCTCCAACATAAGTTGGGCCTGTCACAGGTAGTTACCTCTGCTACCCATATAGGTGGACACTCTTTGGACCTGGTGTTCCTACTGGATTTGGATGTTTCACATTTGGAGGTGGAACCAAATGTGTGGACAGACCATCACACCATAAGATTCAGTTTTGGGGCACCCCCTAATAGGTCTGCCCCTAAGGAGATGGTCCAGTATCGCCCTTTAAGGGGAGTAAACCCAGAGGACCTACTGGCGGTACTGGACCCTATCGGGTGTTTCGGATGAGAGCATGGGTCAAGGGACCTTGTTATTGCCTATGACAAGGCAGTGAGCAAGGCCCTGGACCAAGTGCTCCTATTCGTGTTCCTCATTACTCCACGCCCAAAGACTCCTTGGTTTGATGAGTCTTTGAAGGAGCTGGAGGAGAGGCGAAGGCTAGAGAGGGCCTGGCGGAAATCTTGCCTGGATGCTGACAAACTTAGATTGATGGATCATTATGTTATCTATCAATCGGCAATAACCCCGTAAGAAGGCAGAATTCCTGTCCAGAGATTGCTGCTGCGCGAAATCAACCGGCTCAACTCTTTCGGACTGTTGACAGATTGTGCAATCCACTCTGTCTACAGTCTGGAAGAATTTTTCTAAATAAAGTGTGATGAGCTTGCTCGATTTTTCGCTGATAAGATTGCCAGCATTAGGTGGATATCAGCCAAGCTCACTCTTCAAGGGTTTGCAGTGATCGGCGATGGGAAACAAACACCTGTGTCACCTGGTTTGACTTTGGTAGGCCAGAATTCATGGACATTATGAGGATTGTCCAGACTGTACGTCCAACCAGTTGTAGTTTGGATCCGGGCCCTACGCCTCTATTATTGGGTTGCGTAGATGTTATCTGTCCGACCATTGCTGAAATTGTCTGGAAATCTTTGGAGCAGGGGATCTTTCCTGAACCCTTAAAGGAGGCGGTCGTTCGACCACTCCTAAAAAAACCTTCATTGAATCCGGACTGTCCAGCTAACTACAGACCTGTCTCTAACCTGCCCTTTTTGGGCAAGGTTATTGAAAAGGTGGTTGCACTGCAACTGGATGACCATCTTACAAATCATAATGTCTATGATACTCTTCAATCGGGATTTAGGAAAAGACATAGTACTGAGACTGCTCTTGTCCGGGTTCTAAATGATCTCCTGATAGCGAGAGATCGAAAGGCTCGTACTATTCTAGTCCTTCTTGATCTCTCTGCAGCATTTGACACTGTGGACCATGGTGTGCTTTTGGAACGCCTGCGGTCTTATTGTGGACTGTCTGGTACGGTTCTGCAATGGTTTCAATCTTTTCTCACAGGGCGGAGACAGAGGGTTATCACTGGAATTTATTCCTCTGGCGCTGTCTCTTTGCCTTGTGGGGTTCCAGGGGTTCCATTTGGCACCCATATTGTTCCCTGTCTATATGCTGCCATTGGGAGACATTATTAGGCAATATGGCTTGGGTTTTCACTGCTATGCAGATGATACCCAGCTATATTTGTCCTTTAGTCCTGGACAGGAAGATACAGTCTCTATACTTAACAACTGTCTATCCGAGATCAATGATTGGATGAGTGCCAGCTGGCTAAGGTTAAACCCGGATAAGACTGAGGTGTTGGTGGTGGACCCAGGTCGCCTTGAGGCGGGTTGTAGGGCTGGTCTCCCTTCGGGCGTATGGATCGATGGTGCCCAGCTCTCGACCTCAGACCGGGTGCGTAACCTGGGCGTTATTATTGACGACAGTCTGACCCTGAAATTTCAGGTGTCTTCTGCTGTCAAATCTTCCTTTTACCATCTGAGGAATATTGCTCGGGTGAAACACCTTGTTCCTCCGGCCGACCTTCCGACATTGGTCCATGCCTTTGTTACTTCTCGCCTTGATTACTGCAATGCCCTGTACCTAGGGCTGCCGGGGGGTTGATATCCGCCGCTTGCAGCTAGTGCAGAATGCAGCAGCCAGGCTTTTGACTGGGACATCTATGAGGAATCACATTACGCCTGTGCTGCGCGAACTGCACTGGCTGCCGGTTCAGTGGTGGATCACCTTTAAGGTCGGGTTACTGACCTATAAAGCCCTACACGAACAGGGACCACGGTATCTTCAAGATCTGCTTGTTCCCTACTGTCCCTCTCGCTCGCTCCGCTCCACCGGCGAGGGATTGCTAGAGGTTCCCAGGGTTCGTTTAAAAACATCGGGAGCACAAGCATTTTTCTTATGCTGCCCCTACCCTGTGAAATTCTCTACCTCATCGGATACGTAGCTGCCTGACCGTTGAGAGCTTTAAGTCAGAATTAAAAACTTATTTATTTCAAATGGCATATGGGGAGTGATATACTGTATTTTATTGTTATTACATTGTTATTGTTGCTGTTTGTGTCATATGTATGTATTTTAATTGTTTTATCTGTACAGCGCTTTGATATTGAAAAGCGCTTAAAAATAAATTTTTACTTACTTCCTTACTTAAGGGCATTAACAAGGTGAAAGAGTCTAACATGTTTAAATATAAGAAAAATAGCAGGACAAGAGGACACAGCATGAGATTAGAGGGAGGCCGATTAAGGGGCAATGTGAGAAAATTCTTTTTCACAGAAAGAGTGGTGGATGCATGGAACGGCCTACCTCAGGAAGTGGTGGCTATGAATACAGTGCAGGGCTTCAAACAGGAATGGGATAGGCATAAGGGAGCAATACAGATGAGTATGAATAGATAGACCACTGACAGAGCAAAGGCACATTTATAAGGTAGAAAAAGAAATGGGCAGACTGGATGGGCCTTGCGGTCCTTATCTGCCATCAACCTTTATGTTTCTATTCAATTGAACAGAACTGGTTTAAAACGTATTTAACTGGCCAAAACAGATGGTGGAAATAGGTTCCTATAAATCTACAACAACCCTTATTAGATCAGGAGTCCCCCAGGGTTCAATACTGGGTCCCCTTCTTTTTAATATCTATGTGAGCAATCTGCAGTTTGAGAACCCAGAGTTAATATCATATCTATGCAGGTGATACTTTAATTTATGTCAGGGGTAATTCAGTGGAAAATATCTCTACCAAGTTACAAAATGCATTTTTGCAGTTTCAAGCTTTCCTAGGGAAACATGAAAAAATGTACTTGCCATAGTAATCTTGTTTCTTCCAAGGTATTCTCCAATATTCATTACTCTTGCAGTCAACGTTTAAAGTAAAACTAGCCAGAGATAGAACATTATGCTAATGATGGAATTATCATTGGCTCATACCACTTATTCAAATGCTGCCCTTATCAACTGCTGCATTCTATTAATGCCTCAGATTTCATGGAGAGCCTTCAAGACAGGCCCAACCCTTGTTAGTGAATGTGCGTAACAATAAAAAACCTAAACTAAAAAAAACAAACCTCCAACTGGAGGAACACACTCCCCCTGAACGTCAAAATAACCTGAAGAGAAAAAGCGATCCAACAGGGCCTTAAAAGACTGACTAAGCCAGAGTGTGGCAGCCCTACATAAGGTTATCCAGCTTGAAATGCAGAGGCCACTGGTTTTAGAAGGGGAGGCTGGGTGGGTGAGTTATGAATACTGGAGAATACCTTGAAAGAAACAAGATTACTATGGTAAGTAGTTTTTTTCTTCTCACCCCAGGAATTCTACAATATTCCTAACTCTTGCAGACTAAGAAGCAGTACCTTTGGAGGTGGGCACAGAACCTACTTTGGAAACAGACTCTGCAGGACTGCTGTGCCAAACCTGGCATCACTTCTGGACTGAGTGTCCAGGCTGTAATGCTTTGTAAAGGTGTGAACTGTCCTCCAGGTAGCTGCTTTACAGATTTACAACATTGGAACATGCCTGGCAGGTGCTATGGTAGCAGCTGTTCCCCTTGTGGAATGTGCCCTTAGTCTTGTTGGGAGCTCCTTTACAGCTTTTGAATAGCAAGACTGGATGCACTGACCTTTTAGATGCTGGATTTCTTTTACCCACATCCCCATAGGTCGGGAACAGCTGCTGTCTGTCCTATCTATGGTCCTTAGTGCAAGTCACGTAGTAAATCAGAGCTCTCTTGATGTCAAGACTGTGGAGTCGACGTTCACCTGAACTAGAATGCTCAGTGAAAGACTGGCAAAGTGATGGTCTGATTTAAGTGAAAATCAGAGACCACTTTAGGGAGGAATTTCCTATTTGTTCTCAAAACTACCTTATCCTTATGGAATGAGATGTAGTCTTTTTGAATACACAGAGCCTGAAGCTCACTAATCCTTCTGGCAGAAGTGATGGCTACCAGAAACATTGTTTTTCATGTAACATACTTCAAATGAGCTGAGGCCATAGGTTCAAATGAGGGTACCATGAGCTGGGCAATGCAAACATTCAGGTCCCAAGCTGGCACCGGTTCCCTGTGTGTTTGGGGGGTGTAGTTTGGTCACACCTTCGAAGAACTTTTTGAAAATAGGGTTTGATACCATGGATGCACCCTTTCCAGCTGAGATGTAAGCACATACTGAAGCCAGATGGACCTTCAAAGTAGTGGGCTGCAGCCCAAGAAGCAAGTGGGTAAGATAGTTCAGCAGGGCTTGAATTCCTGCATGTGCAGGTACCACATCATTAATAGAACACCAAATAGAAAATCTCTTCCATTTAGAAGCATAGGTTTTCTTTGTAGAGGGCTTCCTGTAACCTCTTAAAATATTCAAACCACTTTCCAAGAGATGCAAGCCTGCATACTCTAAGTCCTCAAGAGCCATGCCTTGAGCCTGTGGGATCTGAGGTTCGGGTACAGGATCCTCCCTTGGTTGGGGGTTAACAGGTTGTGCCTCCAAGGGAGATGTATTGGCTTGGCCACAGACATGGAGAGCAGCAGGGAGTACCATGGCTGCCTTTCCCAGTCTAGTGCTATCAAGATCATTGATGCTGGCTGTGATCTGAGTTTGATTAGAACCTCGAGGATTAGGGGAAAAGGAGGGACGACATATAGCTGTTTCCCTGACCAATCCAGAGTCAGAGCACCCAGGGGTTTTGTGCCCCTGGCTGGTGGTCTGCAACAGTACTGTGGCAGGTGGTGGTTTTTGTGGGACGCAAAGAGGTCTACCTCTGGGGTGCCCCACCTTCTGAACACTACCTCCAGTACTTCCAACACCTGCCTGTTTGGGGTCCATTCATGATGGGCCTGGTTGATCTGACTCAGGGCATCTGTTATGGTGTTGTCCTTGCCAGGCAGGTAAACAACTTGCAGTGAAGCTTTGAGTGAGACACCATATCTTCACTGCCCCCGTGGACAGGGGGCTTGACCTTGTTCCTCCCTGTTTATGTAGTACATTGTCATGCTATTGTCTGTTCTGACTGTACCACTCTGCCCTGCACCAATGGTATGAAGGCCTGCAAGGCTAAGAGTACTGCCCTCAGTTCCAGCAGATTTATGTGCGAAGTGTCTCTGAACTTAACCAAGTTCCATGAGTCGTGTGCTCCCCTAGGTGGGCACCCCAACCCAGTAGAGATGCATCTGTTGTGAGAATCACTAATGGAGACTATTGCTGGAAGGGTACCCCTTCTCTTAGAATATCTATCTCCCTCCACCACTGGAGGGTTTTCAGTAACATTCTTGTTACTGGAATCAACTTTGAGAGAGGGTCTCTCCTTTGGCACCAATGTGCCCTGAGATGGAACTGTATATCTCTCATTTGGAACCTGGAACCCAGGACTGTGCTGTTGCTGCAGCCATGTGTCCCAGTAACTGAAGGAACTGCCTTGCTGTCTTTGGTTTGTTCAGTCTGAAAGAGCCAGCAATCTGCAGAATATTGCTTATTCTCTCCTGAGGCAGGTAAGCCCTTCCTTTCAATGTGTCCAGTTCTGCCCCTATGAAGTGCAGAACCTGCACTGGTAGTAAGACAGATTTTTTGAGGTTTATGAGGAACCCTAGAGATTCCAGGAGCCCTTAGGTTATCTGCAGGTGATCCTTTACCTGTTGTGATGAATTTTCCAGCACTAGCCAGTCGTCCAGGTAGGGAAACACTGTGACACCTAATCTTCTTAGGTGAGCTACCACCACTGCCAGACACTTTGTGAACACTCTTGGTGCTGAAGTGAGCCCGAATAGAAGTGTTAAGAACTGGTAATGACCTGATGGGAGTCTGAACCTGAGGTATTTTCTGTTAAGACTCCCTTATGGGGATGTCGAAGTAAGCATCTTTTAGGTCCAGAGATGCCAACCAAGTTCCCTTCTGGGGAGTTGGCAGAATCATTGTCAATGTTACCATTTTGAACTTTGGCTTTGTTAAGTGCTTGTTTAGTAACTTTAGGTCTAGAATAGGCCGCCACTCCCCATTTTGTACGGCTGCAGTGGGTGTAGCCTTGCAGACATTTTGCTTTGAGAAAAGGACTACCTGCATAATTACCTTCCAAACAACATGGTAGAGTGTTAAAAATAGCGTCCTCCACTGAAGCCTCATTACTACGTTGTCTGTGTGTGTATGGCAGCTGGAGAGCACTATTTTTCCCTCCTGCATGAGAAGTTAATTGAGCCCTCCCCAGTACTGCATTTTTTTTTTTGGCAAGTTGAAACCTCCTCCATAGTGTTTTATGGGGCTTTCCTCTGGCTTCAGAGAAGTTAAAAGAAAACTCCACCCAAAGGCTAAATCTGGTGCCCCTGTGATTTCTCTGAATTTGCTAAAAAAAACTATCCTGCACATTTTTAGTCCCTTCGTAGGAGACAGCAATAAAGTAACCAAATACCAAGGATTGGATCACATAAACACAAACAATCACAAAGCCTACTTAGCCAGTGGATGACCGCAGCTGCAAAATTATTAAATTTGTCTACAAGCACTGTCTTTTATGCAAGACACAAGCAATTGAATCAAAAGTCTATAACATGTTGCTCAAAACAGAGGGAGCAGGATTTTAAGCAAAGTGGCACAGTTTATATACAGATTGCAGGCAGCAATAACTGCTGCTGATATAAACTGACGTGTCCCTTGCTATGTAATGGGGGGGAGTGTAAGATAGCATTGTTGAGGAGCAATCACAGATTTGTTTTATAAATAGCTGCGCTCCATTATGTTTCCAGACTAGTTTATATAAACCATTCCAATTTTGCATATATTATTTCATTCATGGTCTACTCTAACAAACTAGAAAGTGCTGCTCCATTTCCGCTACTTGGTAATGGTACAAAAACTGAAAGGGACTGAGGGATAGTAACAGAAGTGCAGACAAAACTACTTTAAATAGTGACATGCTTACACATACACAAAACCTGAATGGCAGCCCCCAGGGGCCAAAAAACAACCAGGAAAAGTTAGAAAAAAATCTTCTCACAACAAGAACTGAAAAAAAAAAACACTGAGATGAGGTTAGAACACAAAAAAAGTTAATAATACATATCTTTTCCTGATTTTAATATGTAGTTTTCCTTTAATTGAGCTATCCCCAGTACTGCCTCTCTTTTTTTTTTTTTGCAAGCTGAAACCTCCTCTACAGTGTTTTATGGGCTTTTCTTTCTGTGTTAAGTTTCAGTGCTTAATTTACAACCATTTGCAAACAGATAAACTTGTTTTGCTGGTATAGAAACATAGAATTTGACGGCAGATAAGGACCGCTTGGCCCACCTAGTCTGCCCATTTCGATACCTAATTTATAAGCTGCAGATCCTTGTTAACCAAAAGCCTATTTCCTCCTACCCCCCCATTAGAATTGCCTTATGTCTGTCCCATGCATTCTTGAATTCCCCTGCTGTTTTTGACTCCACTACCTTCTCAGGAAGGCTGTTCCATGTATCCACAACCCTCTCCATGAAAAAATACTTCCTCACATTACCTCTGAGCCATCTCCCTCTATCTTCAAATTGTGCCACCTTGTTCTTGCATCTTTTTCTAAAGATGCTACTCTCTTGGACTTTGTTGAGTCCCTTAAGGTACTTGAAAGTTTCAATCGTGCCCCCTCCCCTTGAGGGTTTACATATTAAGGTCCTTTAATCTCTCTCTTCATATGTCTTCTGGTGTAGACCCTGCACCATTTTAGTTGCCCTCCTCGGGACAGCCTCCATCCTGTCTATGTCCTTGCAGAGATGGGGTCTCCAGAATTGCACGCAGTACTCCAGATGGGGTCTCACCAACTGTCTGTACATAGGGATAACAACTTCCTGTTTTCTACTGGTGATGCCTCTCCCTATGCATCCCAGTATCCTTCCAGCCCTCCCTACTAACTTCTCACACTGTTTGCCCACCTTAAGGTCATCTGACATGATTACCCCCAGGTCCCTTTCCATTTTTGTTGTTGTTAGAATCTCATCCCCCCCCCCATTGTGTACTCTTCCCCTGGGTTTTTGTTTCCCATGTGCATTACTTTGCACTTCTTTGCATTGAATCTAAGCTGCCATACCTTTGACCATTCCTCCAACCTTGCCAAGTCCCTTTCTCATCCTTTCCACCCCGCCTTCTGTATCGACCCTGTTGCAGATCTTTGTGTCATCTGCAAAGAGACATACTTTTCCTTCCAGTCCATCTGCAATGTCACTTATAAAGACATTAAAGAGGACCGGTCCCAGTATTGAACCCTGTGGTACCCCGCTAGTAACCCCCCTTTCTTCAGAGTGGACTCCATTTATTATTACCCTCTGTCCTTCCTGTCAAGCTACTTCTTGGTGCCCAAAATAAAGTCCTCACTGTTGCTGCTGTCTATATCCCACCTAAAGACCCAGGGTCCGGCCTCCAGACTGTCCTCGAATTCATAAGATCACAACCTCCTGACACTGAGCTCCTTCTCCTTGGTGATTTTAATATCAATTGGCTCGCACCTGATGTAGGGTCCCACAAGGATGCTATCCTAGCAGCTAACCTAACGCAGATGGTTAGCTCCCCTACTAGGAAAAACTACAAATTTGGGACTAGCACCCTCATAGACTGGATCCTTGCTAGCCACCCAGCCCGCATAAATAACACAGTTGTTCTCCCGGACTCTCTCAGTGACCACTCCCCTGTGATCTGTTCCTGGACAAATAAGTTCCGAAAGCCACCTCCAAAAACCATCTCAAGCAGAGTACTACCTTATGGCAACCTGACTCATCTCAAGGCCTGTCTCAGGCAGCAAGACTGGTCCCTAATATACAATACTCAAGATGTTGACACAGCCCTTGATTACTTTATCACTACTTTCAATGCTACCTGCGACACCTACGCACCAGTAAAAAAGTGCAAAATCAAAGCGCTCTCAAATCCCTGACTCACAGCCAAGCTATTGGCCCAACTGAAAGCTAGGGACCACCTCTGGGCTATAGCCAGAGCCACAGGCTCCCTGATGGACATCCAAAAGTATAAACAGTCTCGCAACTACTGCACTAAACAAATCCGAATAATGAAGCGCTCCTACTTCAAGAATGCCCTCTCCAATTCCTGGGGTGACGGGAGATCCTTCTGGGACATCAGAAATATCACAGGTAAGCAGTCCAAGTCCTCTCCTACTATAATGACTGTGGATGGAACCACTACCCTAGACCCAATGGTCATGGCAAAGACCCTAAATGCAACCTTCACAGACCTTAGTGGGGTCCTCCCCCCCGGACTTCTTCTCTGATGCTGACTCTCCAAACCAACTTCACCTACTGCTTCTCTAACCAACCACCCTTCCATTTCAAAATAGTCAGGGCACATGAAGTCTGCAAATATATAAAAAAGGCTATTTCTAAGTCCAGAGCAAGCAGCGATACTATTGACCTTAAACTACTGTCCCTTACCCTGGAAGAGGTGCTGCTCCCGCTCACCAAAATTTTCAATCTCTCCCTCTGCCTCAGTCAATTTCCCAGCAAATGGAAGTCTGCAATAGTCACCCTGGTGTTCAAAAGTGGTGACAAGTCACATCTGGTAACTATTGACCCATGTCAATACTTCCACTCCTCTCCAAGGCCCTTGAACGTATTGTGGAGGACCAACTCTCAGACTACTTGCAAAAATATAACATCCTCTGCACGCAGCAACACAGTTTCAGGAAAGGACACAGTACGTCAACCGCCCTACTGGAATTTTCAGGAGCAATCCACAATGCTATGGACAAAGGATACCTAACCGGAGCTGTTTTCATTGACCTAACAAAGGCGTTTGACACTGTTCACCATGACTTACTTGTCAAACAACCACAGAATCTTGGGCTCTCTCAGGGTCCTGGTGCCTGGGTAAAAAGTTACCTCACCCAACGCTCTCAAACTGTAAAAATCTCAGGAGTTCTCTCAGACTCAAATCCGGTTCTCTCAGGTGTTCCCCAGGGATCCATCTTAGGCCCTCTTCTTTTCAGCCTTTTCCTAAACTCTCTCCCCCAGTCCTTCCCAGAACAAATAATCCTCTATGCTGACGATGCCGTGATTCTCTCCTCTCATAAGGATCTGAAACCCTTACTCTATAGCCTGCAACTTGCTTTCTCCAAGGTTGAGAATTGGTTCCTAGAGCACAAACTGGTCCTAAACCACAAAAAAAGCAAAATCCATGCTCTTCTCCAGCTCGCAAAACAAGAACAGGCAAATTCCACTTGCTATCAATACATACCCAGGAAGTACCCTCGAACAAGAGACATTTAAATATCTTGGAATCAGCTTTGATCAAGGCCTAACCTTTGCGACCCACATTGATAGTACAGCGAAAACGGTGAATCAGCGCATTGGTATCCTGTAGCGAAACCGACAGTTCCTTACCCAATCTGCACTGAGGATTGCTATCCAAAGCTCTGTCATCTCAATCATAGACTATGGCTTAATTATCTATGGCTCTGCCTCAACTACCGCACTCAGGCGCATTGCAACCTCCCTAAACAAGGCCTGTCGGCTGCTCACTGGAGCTCAAAGACACACTCATACATGTGAGCTCTACACTGAAACAGGATGGTTGCAACTCTCAAATCGCATAAAGTACCTTACCTGCTTGATGGCAAAAAAATCCACCATGGGCCTCACTCCACCATGTATCCAAGACCTGCTATGCCCGAATACCAGCATCCCCTTCACCAGAAGTTTGGAACATCAACCTCTCCAGGTACCCCGATGCCGGACCACTCTGGGCCAAAGATCCTTTGCCTATCGTGCCCCCAGCTGGTACAATGCCCTCAGCACTCTCATCACCTCCTCCACCTCCCTAGGAGTTTTCAAATCTAGGCTATATTCTCACCTCACAGTTTCCAGCTCCTGTGACTGCCTCGATTAAATTTTTCCCTCCTGGCTGTTCTATTGTTTCATCTACCACCTCTGTTTCATTTCTTGACAAAGGTTTCTGAGTAGCTCTAATCTCTCTATGCCTACACCCCCTTATTCTCCTCTTACCCCTGCCATTTGTTCATTTCTCTAACGTTTTCCTCTAATCAGCTTGTACTGCGTATGCTAAGTATTTTTTTTTTCCTCCTGTTTCGAAGTTTGACATTAATGTACTGCATTATACTGGCTTATGCCACTTCATAACTTGTTTGCCATCCTATGTAACTTGACTTGTTTGCACACAATCGACGTGGAACCTTTGTAAAAGAGCCTTGGCTCAAAGGTAATAATTCCTAGAACAATAAACTTAAACTTAAACTCTGCGTTCTGTTGTCCAGCCAATTTTTTACCCAGGCTACCACCTTGGGGCCCACTCCAAAGCTGGCTAACTTGTATATTAATCTTTTGTGTGGGACTGTGTCAAATGCCTTGCTAAAGTCTAGGTAGACCATGTCCACAGCCCCCTCCTTGGTCTACTACTTTGGTCGCCCAGTAAAAGAAATCTATTAGATTCGTCTGACATGACCTTCCTACTGTGAATCCATGCTGCCATGGGTCCTGTGCCCCACTGGCCTCCAAGAACTCAATAATTCTTTCCTTCAGAAGTGATTCCATCATTTTCCCTACCACTGAGGTCAAACTAACCAGTCTGTAGTTTCCTGCCTCTGTCTTGCTCCCACTTTTGTGGAGGGGAATCACATCTGCCCTCCTCCAGTCCTCAGGTACCACACCATCCTCCCATGATTTGTTAAAGAGGGTAGTCAGTGGTGTCACTAGTTCTCCCCTTATTTTTTTTTAAAATTATTGGGTGAATCCTATCAGGCCCCATTGCTTTATCCACCTTCAGTTTTAAAAGTTCGATCAGAACCCTTTTTTCTGTGAATGGACTGGTATCGACCTCCCTATCCAGAGTGCTTCTATTCTTTGATTTAGGTACCTCCCCTCCTCTTCTTTTGTGAATACTGAGCAGAAGTATTTGTTCAGTATCCTGCTTTTCACTGTCACCCTCTGCCCACCCTCCCTTCCCTTTATTAAGCCTCACTATCCCTCCTTTGATCTTTCTTCAATCCCTAATGTACCTATAAAAGGTTTTATCCCCCTTCTTAACTGAGTTGGATACCTTTTCCTCAGTTTGGGCCTTTGCTATTCTGACTGCCTTCCCTATTTCAGTCTGCTTTAACTGGTACAATTCTCTGTCCTGTTCCTTCTGTGTTTCCTTATACTTCCTGAATGCTACATTTTTCACCTTAACCTTCCCTGCCACCTCTTTTGAGAACCATAGTGGATTTTTCCTTCATTTTGTTTTGTTGATTTGCCTCATACACATGCTTGTTGCCTCTGTGATGGCTGTTTTGATTTTTCCCCATTGTTCCTCCACCCCTCCTTCTTGCCCATTTGCTAGTGCTTTTCTGAGGCACTCTGCCATTTTCCCAAAGTCAGCCCTCCTAAAGTCCAGTACTCTTGCTTTTGTATGGCTGGACTCTATGGCTGCGTTTATCGTGAACCACACTGTTTGGTGGTCGCTTGTTCCCAGAGTGCTACCCACATCTAAATCTGAAATTTTTTCTCCATCCCCATTTGACAGTATGAGGTCTAAGATTGCTCCCTCCCGAGTGAGTTCCACTACTAGCTGTCTGAGGCATTCCCCCTGTAGGGCATCAAGAACAACCCTGTTCTTGGATGTGGCTGCAGCAAAGGTGCTCCAGTTAACATCTGGCAAATTCAGGTCCCCCATTAACAATATTTCCCCCTTTTCTGCCATTCTAAGGATGCTTTCTATCATTTTCTTGTCCATTGCCTCTCCCTGAGATGGGGGTCTGTATACAACCCCCATACAGATTATGATGCCATTGCCTGTCTCCAGGGTGACCCACAGTGCCTCATCTACTCCCTGTTTATCATTTAGTTGCATTGCTTTGATCCCTTCCCTTACATAGTGAGCTACTCCTCCTCCTCTTTTACCCTCCCAGTCCCTCCTGTAGCTTGTGTACCATGGTATGTTGACATCCCAGTCATGGTTCTCTGGGCACTATGTTTCTGTGACTGCCATGATATCCAGGTGCTCCTCTTCCATCAAGGCCACTAGTTCAGGAGCTTGTCACACAGACTATGGGCTTTGTACTCATCACACTCCATTTTTTGATGGCCTTACCCCTTTTAGCTCTATCCCTGTCCTTACTGCCTTTTTCTGGATTTACCCCTGTCCTTCTCCCTATCAACTTCTCTACCTTGGTGTCTACTTCACTTACTACCCTATTTTGTGGGGGGGGGCTGGGCTTTCCCTGTTTCCCTTCAGTGCCTCCTCCTTTGCCTAGTTTAAATGATTACCAATGAAGCATTTAAACCTATCATCTAGGATCCTGGTCCCCCTCCTGGACAGATGCAGACCATCATGCCAGTATAGGATTGCATCCCTCCAGATAGACCCCCAGTCCTTAATGAAGCCAAATCCCTGAGCTCCGCAGCAGTTTTTCAACCAGTCATTGAATCCTATTATGCGGAGTACCCTAGCCTCATCCATGCCATAAACAGGTAGCACTTCTGAGAAAGTTACCATGTGTGCTACTTGTCTAAGGTCCCTCCCCAACTCCACAAACTCCTGCTGAAGTGCTCTGATCCCATTCCTAGACAGGTCATTTGTCCCTAGGTGGATAATGACATCCAGCTTACTCACCTCTGCAGCTGCTCCCATGATCCTGAGGATTTTTTTCCTGTCCCTCCAAGCCATGGCACTGGGCAGGCACCTTACCTCCCTTTCCCCTCCCTCATCCAGTTCTACCCCTCCAATGATTGAGTCCCCCACCAGGAGTTGTTTCCTTCCTCTGTGGGGTCCCGTTCCACCCTCCTGTGGGTCTCCATTGTGGAGGTTCCCAGCATCCTCCTTGGTATCCACTACAGGTGCCTCCACAGAGAACCATGCTCCATCAGAATGGTGAATGAATTGTGGATAGGCACGACTGGAGGGATGCGCCTCTGTTCTAACACCCTCACCCTCCCTGAGTCCACTGTGGTCCTATCACTCCTCTTTCTTGGCAGCCTCTGAGGCAGTGGTAGTGGCCTGGGAGGTCCCTGGGTGATGGAGGAGGTTTCCCAAATCCCTGCCAGAATCCCTGCCAGGTCAGCATGGAGATGAGCAATTTCCTCCCTCAGACCATCCCCTTCCCCACTCATCCAGAGGTGTCAATTCATTTGTATGCTTTCCTCATAGTAAGAATGTGAAACTAAACTTGTGTTATTTTAAATGATTGATAATGTGACATGTCCAGTTTTCATCTTTTGGGGATGATGCTGTATCCCTTTACCTTTATGGAGTAATTCACTTGGCACCAGTTATTAAGATTTCAGCTGTAAGATACATCATGCATGTAAGCAGGGGTGTAGCCAGGAATTTTGAACTTGTACTCAAGATGAGAGATGATGGAACTGTTGCCTATGGGGAAAGACTCAGGGAGTTAAATATGTACTCTCTAGAGGAAAGGTGCGAAAGGGGAGACATGATAGAAGCATTCAAATACATCAAAGGTACCAATAAGGTACAGGAAGGTTCAATTCTGCTGAGAAAGAGATGTTCAAGAACAAGGGGGCATGATATGTAGCTAGAAGAGGGGAAGACTTAGAGGGGATACAAGGAAATACTTATTTATAGACAGGGCAGTGGACACCTGGAATAGTCTGCCAGCAGAGGTAATGGGTACCAAAATGATAACAGGTTACAAACATGCATGGGGTACACATAAGCGGACCTTGGTAACAGGGCTGGAGCATGGGGGAAGGGGTTTAAGGTTGGAGATCAGTTATGGTCCATGGCGGCACAGTAGGTAGGGACCTTAGGGCAGACTAGGTGGGCCAGGAGGTCCTTTTCTGCCAACAGATTCTATGTTTCTATGTTAGTAAATAGCTGGTACATGAGCATTATACATTCATGCTGACATCAATTTTAAGATGTTAAATGTAAAGCCTGTGGTACCAGTAACATGATGCCATAAACAAGTACATATTATCATTTGCAATAGTTTACATTTAAAGGATCAAGGAATATAACAACAAATGATGACAAGCAAGATGGCTAAATGAGGATGTGAAGAAAGTGACTCAACAATAACAAAAAGCTAAACATGTAATAAAATATCTGAAAACAAAAGCCATGATAATCACATGGTCAGAATATGAAATATTAAAAAAAAACGCAAAAGTAACCATTTCAAAAAGAAAATGGAACTCAAATGCAACAGATGCAGACAAAAGCAACAGCAAGCAAGTGTACAGTTACATCAATAGCCTAAACAAAAAAATAAATACAAGTATATTAATATTAAAGGGGAAACAGTAAAAAAATACAGTGGAGATAGCAAAGCAATGTAATGAATATTTGTGTTCCTTATTCAAACCAATCACAACTCAGTCCCCTGCCCCTGTACATTACCAGGAATGCCAACAGAATTAATGTAAATACAGACAACATACTACAAAAAATGCAGCATAAGAAAATCAGAGTGCAAAGTTTCCACTAAAATGCTGAAATTAAATATTGGGATGATCCATAACCAGGCACCCCCTCAAAATATTTTTTAAAAAATTAATAAATACAGGTTCTGGTTAAAATTCCAGAATTACTACTTAAAGATTTAAGTTAGCCACATGTCTAACAGTGATTTCAGTACAGAGAGCAGCAGTGATTCACAAAGGGACAATCATGTACCCTAAATGTAATCTATCTCTATGAAAACATGATCCAATTCTTGGACAACAATACTTCATAGACATAATCTCTGTTATACTTTTGCAAAACATCTGCCACTGTACCACATTTAGCAGCCATTGAAAAATGTCTTCACTACTTATTCATCCCTGTATTATAAACATTAGAACCCAAACCAGCCAAACCATATGAAGATTCATCACTGTAAACATTGTGTATTATGCATACTGTGATACTTAACAGTTGTAGGGTAAGTTAGTGCATCTGGACTTATTTGCTGCATAGGCATCTCAATTGCTAAGGAGTCCAGACCATGTTCACCCTTCCTCAAGCCATGTTAGCTACAGTATGTCTCACAACTCCTGGTAGGTGACATCACTTTAGCTTATGTCTTACTGTGACAAACTGCTATTTTCAACAAAAAGTTTAAATTTTAAAAAGACAGTGATGTGGACTGAGAAGTAGCTTGTGCAGGTGAATCATCATGCTAGCCAAGATATTTCCAGGTTGCATTTAGTAAGCCTGACCAGTGGGAGCAGAAGAGGAGAGGGATACAAATCTAAAATACAACCGTTTAACCCATTTGTGATTTAAAGTTACATTACGGAAATGCAGCCTCCAGAACTGAACACCATATTCCAAATTAGGCCTCACCAGTTATCTGCACAGCAGCATCACCACCTTCTGCTGGTGATACCTCTCCCTATGCACCCCAGCATCCCACTGGCTCTCCCCACAGCCTTGGTACATTATTAAGCCACCTTTAGGTCATCCAATATTATTACCCAAAATCCCTTTCCTGTTTGGTGACCATCAGTTTCTCCTCCCCCCCCCCACCTCCTGTAATCCTCCCCTGGGTTCATGCAACCCAAATGCATGATTTTGCACTTTTTTGCATCAAATCTCAGCTGCGACACTTCAGACCATTCCTCCAGTTTTCCCTAGGGCCCTTCTCATTTTTTCCACCCTTTCCGGGGTGTCCACCCTGTTGCAGATCTTCGTGTCATCCGCAAACAGGCACACTTTCCCCTTCAGCCCCTCCACAATTTCATTTGTGAAGACATAAAATAGGACTGGGCCCAAGACTGATCCCTGTGGCACCCTGCTGGTCACACTCCTTTCCTTAGATTGAGCACCATGTACCATGACTCTCCACCCTCTATCATTCAACCAGTTCTTAACCCAGTTTACCACCTTGTGACCCACTCCCAGGCTGCTCAGCTTGTTCACAAGTCATATGTGGAACGGTATCATAGGCCTTACTAAATGCAATTCATGTTTATGTTTAAGCCCATGAAACACCCTTATCAAGTTAATGCATTTGCAGCCGTAGTGGCTCTGCCAGAACTTGTCTTTGTGGTGAGGAAGTATCTTGAGTAAAAACCCTTTCCCCCTCTGCTATGGAGGAACAGGTTCCACTGCATTTGACAGCAGCAGGTTTTGCACCTCCTTTTCTAACAGCTTTCTTTCTGTAAGTGAAGCTGGTTTGAACTGTCTTGTCTGTACCCACTCACTCCCCATCAGGGGCTTACCTGTGAGCCCCCGGAAGAAGGCTTGTTTCTCTGGGATTTTGCTTCCACCCCCCCAATTTTTTGTCCAGGTCCTGGTGTTTTCCTGGCTTGCCCCCTGTATCCCCAGGTCCTCTCCTGCCAGCCCCCGTGTTGTTTTCAAGAGAGAGTGGGGCCAGAGGATTTGGTTCGTGGAGCTGCCAGCTTTGGGAATGGCACTGTAGTGCCGGCGAGCTCCAAGCATGCACACAACTGCATTTTTGTACAGCCATTTTAGTGGCCTTTATGTGTGCCTCTCTGGTAGTTCTGATCCCAGGGAAAGATAAGAGAGGGACTGCAGACATTGGCAGAACCAGAGAGGTGGCAGGGAAGTGGCAAGAGCAGATTTTAAAAGTGCCAATCGCGATGTGGAATTTAGGAGTTGCCTCATCAATATTCATGAGGCAGTATCTTTTGAAGTACTAGGAGCCTGTCTAGCGCTGAGGAGACAGTGAATAGCACTAGTGACAGGCAAGGAGAAGTAAAAATAAATAATCAAATGTGTGCAAGTGAAAGGGAAGGCTGCTAGTCCGTGGGAAAACAGATAAATAAAAGGTATTCACGGACTGCAGCCAGAGTGTAGGGCCATGTGTGTGCTGCCTAGGGGTTTAAGGAAATGGTAGCAGTGACTGCAAGACAGCTAAATAAATGTCTAAAGGAATGCAGTCACTTAGAAGGGCACAGGGGTGGCTACAGCTGTGTGGGGAAAATGTATAATAAAAGTACAGAGTTTGGCTGCAGGGACACTTTGATTCTGGGACTCTGTGTAAACTTTGGGACACTGTTTACAATGGTCACCATGTTTTGCAGCCATGTGACACCAGCCAGCCAACCACTGAGCCAGGATTCTTGCCAGGGACTCTGTGACTGAGTGAAAGGGCTTTTGGGGGAAAATACTGGGGAATGTTTAGTCACCTTTTTCTGTGCCAATGAGGCATCAAGGGAGCCTCATACATATTAATTTTTACTTAAGGACAGTGGTTCCAGCCAATGGGGAGCGAGGAAAGTGCTCCCAATAAAACCAGGACTGTTGGGTTTTGAGTCAGTTCGGGTAGAGCTCCTCCAGGAGGAGGGGGGCTCTTGCCCCTGCAGAGAACGGGGCTGTGAGATGGGCCTTCCTGGGGGCTGCCAGCAATTTGTCCCCCAGGGCAGGGAGTATCTGCCCCATCGGAGGAAAGAGAAAGGAGAATCTGGAAAGAGAAAAGTTTGTTAAAGCAGCAGCTTTAGAAACACAGAGGAAAGCTGCAGGAGAATGGACACTGTGTTGTTCTGAAATTGCACCACAGCGGTGAGACAAACGCAGCCCGAATGGAAAAGGGAAAGCTGCAGATTGCGAGAGAAGAGGTTGTGTCCTGCACCTGAATAAAAGGACAAAGGTTGGGTCTAAGCCTGAAAAAAGACCATGGTTGCATTCTGAGCCTGGAAAAAGAACAAAGCTTGAGTCTAATCCTGGAAGAAGACTGGAATACAGAGGATGAGAAACAAGACAATATAAATGTGCTGAGAAGAGGAGGAGAAAGGTGAACCTCTTTGGTCTAGGGAAGTGCTATGAGAATTGCTGAATACCTGCACAGTGAGAAAAGGGACTTTTAGTGTGCATGTGATGATGTGTGAGCCAGAGTGAGAATGTGGCTGTGTTCAGGTTGAGAGACTGTGATTTAAGTACCTGTCGTCAGCTCCTGAGATACAGCAAAGAGAGAAAAAGATTGCTGTGGCTACACACCGTGGCAGGAAGTTGAGGAAGAAAGAGAAGAAAAAATTACTCACCTTGGTAATTGTGTTTCTTCTAATTGAGTCTTACTGTATTCTGACATCATGCAGTTAGCCCCAGCACTTGAACTGCTACGGAGAGGAAAGAGTTAACTCTATGCCAAAGCATAGAACATTGAGCTCGAGTTCGGTTCAGACCTCTGTCTGCTGCACTTTGAAGTGTAACTGTCAGATTCTTACGAGCTAACACTAACTACCCCTACTATGTGGAAATTGTAAAATTTACTAGCCAAAAGGCAACCAAATATTTTGGATCCCCAAAAGACTCAAGTCGAGAAATCCCAAACAAAAACTAGGTAGTGAACAAATATAATTATCAAAACATATAAATAACCCACTCCCCCGTTTAAAAAGGGGAGTGCCAAGTACACCCCTGAGGTGCCTGCCAGCCCACTTCCCAAAAAACAGGTTCTGAGAGGAGAGGCAGGGCGGGAGGGAGGTCAGAATACAGCAAGACTCCATTAGAAGAAACACAATTACTAAGGTGAGTAATTTCTTCTTCAAACAACATGAAGTCTTGCTGTATTCTGACATTATGCAGACTACCAAGCAGTACCTCCAAGGAGAAGGGTATCGAACATATTTTGGGAATAGGCTCTGCAGTACTGCTGTACCAAACCTAGCATCACTCCTAGCCTGGATATCCAGAGAGTAATGCTTGGTGAATGTATGGACTGTTTTCCAGGTGGCTGCTCTGCATATCTCTAATAAGGGTATATCTCTGGCAGCAGCCAGAGAAGCAGCTATTACCTCTAGTCGAATGAGCCCTCAGGTCTGAGGGGGGTACTTTGCCTAGCTTTTCATAGCAGAATTGTATACAAGAGACAATCCACCTGGCAATAGTTCTCTTATTAGCAGGTTTACCCTTCCCCACTTCACCATAAGTGAGGAACAACTGGAGGGATTCAAACCTAAGAGCCTTAGTACGCTCAATGTAGTAACTAAGAGCCCTATTAACATCCAAACTGTGTAATCTTCTCTCTCCTGAAGAAGAACGATCAGTGAAGAACACAGGAAGAGACATGGATTGGTTCAGATGAAAATCTGAAACCACTTTGGGTAAGAACCTCCTGTTGGTTCTAAGGACCACCTTATCTCTATGGAATGAGATAAAATCAGGCTCCACTGACAGAGCTTGCAATTCACTGATACACCTGGCAGATGTAATAGCTACCAAGAACACAGTTTTCCAAGTCAAGTACTTAAGTTCTGCTGAGGCCAAAGGCTCAAAAGAGGGTTGCATAAGCTGAGCTATGCAAACATTAAGATCCCAAGCAGGAGTAGGATTCCTAAAGGGGGAATCGGTATGAATCAATCCTTTGAAGAATTTACAGAAAACAGGGTGAGATGCCAGTGAGGAGGGCTTTCCCACTGACAGAAATGCAGAAACAGCTGACAAGTGTACATTGAGGGTAGCTGGTCCGAGGCCTAAGCCATTAAGATGAACCATGTAATCCAGAACTGTAGAAAAGTCAGCAGTATCTGGGGATATGTGCCTATTGAAACACCAAATGCTGAATCTTTTCCATTTGGAATTATAAGTTTTTCTGGTGGCAGGTTTTTGAGAGGCTTTGAGAATGTCTAGAGCCCCCTGAGACAGATGCAAATTTGCATATTCTAGCTCTTCAAGAACCATGCCTTGAGATTGAGAGACCAAAGGCTGGGGTACCAAATCCTCCCCTGAGAAGAGGTTAACAGGTTATGATTCCTGGGGAGAGCAGGGGAAGATGGACTGCTAGGGACAGCAACAGGGGATAACAAGACTGTCTGGCCCAGTCCGGAGCAATCAGGATCACTTTGCAAGATTGTGACCTTATCTTGACCAGGACTTCGAACAATAGAGGAAAAGGAGGAAAGGCATACAGACATTTCCCCTCCCAATCCAGAATTAGATCATCCAGGGGGACTGAACCCAAGACTAGGGGTCTGCAACAAAAGAGGGAAGTTGGTGATTGTCTGGGGCTGCAAAGAGATCTATCACTGGAGTGCCCCACCTTGAAAAAATCACTTTTAACACTAGGGGATACAGGGACCATTCGTGATGGCCCTGGGAAATCCTGCTCAATGCATCTGCTAGTACATTGTCCTTCCCTGGAAGGTGGACTGCTACCTGAGAGGCCTGTAGAGAATAAGCCAGGGACCATAATTTCATGGCTTCTGTGCACAAGGCCATAGACCGAGTGCCTCCCTGCTTGTTGATGTACCACATGGTGGTGGTGTTGTCTGTCTTGACCTGAACCACCTTGTTCTGTACTGAGTCTGAGAAGGCTTGCAGAGCCAGGTATACTGCCCTGAGCTCCAGAAGATTGATGTGGAGAAGAGACTCCTGAGGGGACCACACTCCCTGTGCTGTGAGGACTCCCAAGTGAGCTCCCCCCCCCCAGGAGAGAAGCATCTGTGGTTAGAACCACAGAGTGAGACTGGGTGATGAATGGGACTCCCTGTCTGAGGCTGTCCTGATCCAACCACCACTGGAGAGCCTGGATCAGAGTCTGAGTCACTGGAATTAGTTTGATTAGAGGATCTTTTTTATGAGACCAAAAAGCCCTCAAGTGGAACGGGATGTCCTTCATCTGAAATCTGGCTCATGTGGCCCAGAAGTTGAAGGAAATGCCTTGCTGGTCGAGACACTAGAAGGTGGAAAGAAGAAGCCAGCTCTATAATGGCTTTTACCCTTGCCAGAGGGAGAAAAGCTCTGGCTTTGACAGTATCCAACTCTACCCCTATGAAGGTCAAGAGTTGCACTGGCTCTAGAACTGATTTGGAAAGATGGAGGAGGAATGCTAGAGAAGTGAGGACTTGTTGGGTCACTTGCAAATTTGACTTGACTTGGTCTGGAGAGTGACCCACAATGAGCCAGTCGTCCAGATACGGTAATATGGAAATGTTTTGCCTCCTTAGAAAGGCCACTACTACTGCTAGGCATTTTGTAAACACCCTTGGAGCTGATGTTAGGCTGAAGGGCATTGCTTTGAACTGATAATGGCCTAAAGGCAGTTCGAACCTGAGGTACTTTCTGTGGGAGCACCTGATGGGAATATGAAAATAGGCATCCTTTAGGTCCAGGGAGGCTAGCCAGTCCCCTGGCCTTAGAGAGGGAAGAATTATTCCCAGAGTCACCATTTTGAAGTTTGGCTTTACTAGGTGCTTGTTGAAGTATCTTAAGTCTAGGATGGGCCGCCACTGCCCTGTTTTTTTCGGGGTAAGGAAGTATCTGGAGTACATACCCTTGTCCCTGTGGGGTGTAAGAACTTTCTCTATGGCTCTGAGAGCCAGCAGAGATGAAACCTCTGCCTCTAGGGCAATGGTTTTGGAGATATTTGCAGGTGGAAAGGACCTGACTCTCAGCTTTGGAAACTTTTTAAAGCTGAGGGCCAGTCCCTGGCTTACTACCTCCAGAACCCACTTGTCTGAGGTAACAGACTCCCAGTCCTGGAAGTAGTAAGCCAGCCTGCCTCCTACAGGAATTGGGGCGTCAACCCAGACTGACACATCAGCGTGTCTGCTTGGCAGGAACCTTAGACTGAGAGGAGGATGCAGTCCTGCTCATTCCCCCTTCTGCTGCTCCCTCTGAAGAACCCCCTCTGAGGAAAAGGAGAAGAGGCCTTTGCCTGGTAGAAAGGCCTGTGAAAAGGCCTGCCCCTGCCCCTAGATTGCTGCTTCTGAGGAGTTGCCTGCCTTTCCTTGGCCTGTACACTCCTGTAGGTGGTCCTGTATTCATCCATCTTCTTCATATAATTCTCTGTCTGCTCCCCAAACAGAGAATTCTCTATGACAGGGAAATCCATGGCCTTAGCTTGGGTGTCCTGTGATAGGCTAGTACATCTGAGCCAAGCCAGCCTCTGAAGAGCCACAGATGTAGCCATGACTCGTGATGACACATCATTGGAGTCCACAGCAGCATGAAACTTTATTCTTTTATTCTTTATTAGAATCTAGGATTACAATACCTTTGAGCCAAGACTCTTTTATAAAGGTTCCACGTCATAGAGAAAACAAAATTGACAAACATGAGCAAAGTTAACGTCATCTAAATAATGCAGAAAAATATATAGATATGAACAACAGTAATGTTTGATCTGGAATTAAGAAAGGGGAAGAAGGAGAAGAGGTAGACAGAGGAACTTAAAGTAGGGAGGGGAGGGTAGAGAGAAGGATAGGGGTGTGAAGGGCGAGAGTGGTGGGGAAGGCAGAGGGTGGAAGAGGTGGAAGGGGGAAAGAAGAGAGGTAGAGCCACCAGGAGGCATTGTCATAGGTAGGTGGGTGAATGTGCAGGTAGGGGGAGGAGCTGGAAAGGAGCAGGAGGGGATGAAGACTGTAGTCTGTACCTTCAGCTACTGTACCAATCAACATGCTTAGCCACAACAGTTGCAGGGGTTGGAGCCGATGAGTGATAGCTGGAGCCGGGACTTAAAAGTGCTGAGAGATGGCACAGATACGATGTCGCTGGGTAGAGCGTTGTACCAAAGGGGGCTCGATGGCAAAAGATCTTTGGCCTTGGGTTTGTGCAGCAATAGAGTTGCAGGAGCTGTTGTTTTGATCCCTGGTAAGCGGGTTGTGGTTTCTCAGTTGTAGAGGCGCAGACTCCTGGTGGGGCAAGGCCAAGCATAATTTTCTTAGTAGTAGTGCAAGTTTGGTGTTTTATGCGATTAGCAAGATTCAGCCATCCAGTTAGAGAATAGAGGTCACAGGTATGGGTTAGGCGTTGGGAACCAGTGACAAGACGACAGGCCGTGTTGAGCATGGTGGATACACGTTTGAGTGCAGTAGTTGAAGCAGAGCCATAAATTATGAGGCCATAATCAATAATGGAGATGACGGAGCTCTGGACCGCAACAGCCAGAGCTTCAGAGGTCAGGTTTCTCCTGTGGCGGAAAAGTAAGCCCAATCAGGAGTTAGCAGCTTTGGAGACATTATCCATATGGGCGGTATAAGAGAGGAGAGGGTCCAGTGTGATCCCAAGGTATTTGAAGGTTTGGACCTGCTCCAGGGCGGTACCTTGTCTAGTGATAACGGAGAGTTGGTGGTGCTTATGAATAATGTGGGAGCTCCTAAATAGCATGGCCTTGTTTTTTTTTTTGATTAAGGAGCAGTTTGTGCTTTGTGAACCAGCTCTTAACCGAGGTGAAGCCTAGTTGGAGATTTTCTTGCAGTTTCTTCGGGTCCTGATGGGAGGCAAGGAGGACCGCATCATCAGCGTACAAAATGATTTGTTCAGTACAAGAGACAGGTAGTGTGCTGAGGAATAGGCTGAAAAGGAGGGGTCCAAGGACAGAGCCCTGGGGGACTCCAGAGAGAACAGGTTTAGAATCAGAGAGCACGTCTGCAATTTTTACCCTCTGAATGCGGCTTTTGAGATAGCTTTTGAACCAGGAAGTTGCATCAGGGGAGAGGCTGGCATTTTTTAGTTGGACCAGCAGGAGGGAATGGTGGACAGTATCGAAAGCTTTAGTCAGGTCAATGAAGATAGCATCAGTTAGTTGACCATTGTCGAGGGAGCTGTGAATGGAACCGGTGAATTCGAGCAGGGCAGAGGATGTACTATGACCTTTTCTAAAGCCATGTTCTGACTGCGGAGAATGTTATATTTGTCCAGATGCTCAGTAAGTTGGTCCGCAACTATATGTTCAAGTGCCTTAGATAGGGGAGGCAGGATGGATGGATATAGGGCAGAAATTCGAAGGGTCAGTCTTATCAACACTTTTGTGAACCGGGGTGACAGTGGCCATTTTCCATTTGTCTGGGAATTGGCTGAGGGAAAGGGAGAGATTGAAAATCTTGGTGAGGGGTCCAAGTACCTCATCAAGTGTGAGGGCCAGCAGCTTGAGGTCTAGCGTGTCATTGCTTGTCCTAGATTTGCTGATGGCTTTAAGTGATGCATTTTCGGGCTTGATGCTTTGTTACCATTTTTAAGTAAAAGGATGGGTGTCTGGTGAGAGTGGTGGGGTTTGGGGGGCAGGAGTAGTTGCATCTTGGAAGAAATCAGAGGGGAGAACACTGCTTAGGTCAGTGAACGCAACGTTAAAAGTGTTTGCAATAGTTTTTGAGTCCAGTGTAGTGCGCCCGTTTATGTTGAGTACGTCTGGTGGGGTTTTGGGCTGCTTCCCAGTGACTTCTTTTATGTTTTTCCAGAAGTCCCTCCCATTTCCCCAGGTGTTGGTGAGGGCATTCTTGTAGTAGTCTGATTTCATTTGCCGAATGGCTTTGGTGCAGTCGTTCTGTGCCCGTTTGTAATTTTGGATGTCCACATGCTTACCGGAGTTTCTAGCCAGTTCCCAAAGGCGGTCCCTGGATTTAATCTTTTAGGAGGTCTCCAGATAGCCAAGGATTACTGAGTGATTTAACTTGATGCTTTTGTGTGGAGCATATTTATTACAGGCTTCATTGAAGATGTTGATAATTGCCCCAATGCACAGTTAGTATCTGTTGCATTAAAGATAGGGGACCAGTCCTGCTGGAGAAGGTAAATTTTGAGATGGGATAGCTGACCCCGAGGTAGGACTCTGTTGGTGATTGTCCTTGGAGGGGGTTTGCAGAATTTGTTTGACCAGATGCAGCTGATGGGGAAATGGTCAATGAGGGAATCAGGGGAGGACTGTAGTATTCGTGATCCAAGAGGGGTGGTTGGTTAGGATCCAGTCGAGCAGAGTGCAGGTCCCAGTTCTGTAGTTCTTATGAGTTGGGGAGTCAACCATCTGCGTCAGATTAGCTGATGCAATGGAGTCCTTAAATGCCCCACCCCTCTGCTGAGAGCCAGTTGATGTTAAAATCACCTAGAGCGATGACTTCCGAGTCTGCTGGTTGGGATTTGATGAAATCCAGGATGGTGGTGAGACCAGGTCCTTGTTCTTTAGGTGGAATGCAGACAGTGACAACTGTGAGGGCTTTATTGTGAGGACCTAATAGGATTCTGATTGGAAGAATCTGCACAGGGGTAGCTGGAGGTGTGAGGTCAATGGGGTGGCCCATGAGGGAGTCTTTCAAGTATAACGCACACCCACCACCTCTTTTAGATTTTCGATCAATCCGAAATACATTGTAGCCAGGGATGGTGATTGCTTGGTCAGGAACCTTGGGGGTGAGCCAAGTTTCGACAACTGATAAAATATCTGGGTTATGTTGGGTGGTAAAGGCTTGCAGCGCATCAAGCTTTGGCAGTAGGCTACAGATGTTTAGGCACATGATTGAGAGAGCGCCAGACGATTTGTTTTGATTAGCAGGGTTAGGTCCAGGGATAGGGTGAACAGTACCCAACAGCGGCAGTAGGAGGAGCACAAGTTTCAGGGTACATAGGCGTAGGTCTGACAGGGAGAGGTTGCGTTTCTTTTTAGAGCAGCTGTATGCCAAGTGGTGGTAACGGTATGTTAGCAAAGGAATTGTAATTGATGGCGGAACCCGTGGCTCATATTCGTGCAGGAACGGTTCAGTTGCAGCAGTGTGCCTCCAGGAGGAATGAATTGTTCCATGGTGAAGAGTGCCAAAGTGACGATAGGTGGGGGCCAGTTGGAAGCTGGGAGGGGGAGAAGGGAAGCAGACTGGGGAAGGAGGAGGAGAGAAAGAGAAGAGAGGAGTAGTAGAAGAGCAGGCTGTACATGTGTAGAGGACATAGTTTAAGCCGGGCAATAGTGGGCAGGCAGAGACAAGCAGAAATCACAGGGAGGACGAGTAATGGGAGGGGGTGTAAGGGGAGGAGGAGGGTGGAGGAGGGCGGTGAGGGAGAACCAGTGGGAAACTAGCAGGGGGGGAGCTGACCAAAAGGGGCGGGGTGAAGACTATTTAATTAAGGTGGGAGGTGGGGGGAGCGGGCATAAAAATTCATCCATTTACACTGCAAGTCTATGGGCGCAACAGCCCCAAGTCAGTGGAAAAATTCAGCAGGCTGGACAGCCTATGAGCGAGCGTTGAGAAGGCAGTAGTCCAATCACGGCACACAGTCGATAGTGAAGGACCAATGATGGCACTCCCCGCAACCCCAGCCCGACAAGGAAGTCTTACCCAGCTGGAATGGAACCCAGGGACGACCAGCAGGAGAGCGGCTGTGTGGCTGGTGGACGAGCCGCGGCCGAGCCGATGGAGGGCTCGTGTGGCCCGATGCAGAGCAGGATCTGGCTGGAATGGAACCCAGGGACAGCCAGCAGGACAGTGGCTGTGCGGCTGGTGGATGAGCTGCAGCCGAGCCGACGGAGGGCTCGTGTGGCCCGATGCAGAGCAGGATCCAGCTGGAATGGAACCCAGGGACGGCCAGCAAGAGAGCGGCTGTGCGGCTGGTGGACAAGCCGCGGCCGAGCCGACGGAGGGCTCGTGTGGCCCGATACAGAGAACTGGATTTTTGATGCCTCAATCCCATCAGCAGCCACCTCCTCCAGCTCCTTGGCAAGCTGGGGGGAAGCCTGTTTAGCCAGTTCCAGAACAGTATTCCATCTGGACTTCTGGTATCTGGCTGTATAGGCCATATAGTTAGCCTGCCTGAGTCCCAAGGAAGATGCAATGTACTGTTTTTTAGCCATGGCATCCAGTTTCCTGGAGTCTTTATCTGGGGGGTGTGAAGCCAAGGGTATGTTAGCCTTATCACAGGCTGCAGCCTGCACAACCCCAACATGGCTGCATTGCTGGTACAAATACTCCGTACCTGGGCCTGACAACATATACCTCTTGTTCATTCACCTGTCCACAGGAGGTAAAGAATTTGGAGTCTTAAGTAACTTCTGTGTCTGTTTCCCAAAGGATTTGTGAAGGGGAATAGACAATCTCTTGGACTCTGGGATGTCCATCATCTCCACATAGTCAGGCTCCTCTTGCTCCTCGACAGCTTCGTCTAGAGAGAGCTGGAGGGTTTCTGCCACTTTTTTGTAGAACATAAAGTGGGAAGGGGACTCAGAAAGCCTAGGAGGAGAAACATCAGAAGGTCTGTCAGGGGAGATGTCCGGTTCTATGGGCTCATCCAGACCTTCCACACCATCATCATCATAATCTTCATCCCTCTTCAAATCCGGTTCATAATAGTCTTCTGGGGAATAATCCTGAACCGGGGGAACCATCCGAACCGAACTCCTACCAGGAGGCGTCGGATCAGCCTGAACCGAACTGAGCAATTCAACTATATTAATCGCTCTGGCAATTTCCTCGGCGGTTGGACAATACGGTTCTGGATACGAACCGGACGATTTCTCTTTTTTCTTTCTTTCTGCCGGAACTGACCCATCAGGATCGGCTCTCCATTTGCCCAAGGTAGTCTCGCCCAGGTCAGTGGGCACTCCTTCAGGTTCGGTCGGAACCGAACCGGGCTGGCCATCTGGGTCAGCGGACTTCTCGGCCTCCTTTTCCCTAAGCCTGCCCAATCTTTTATCCAGGGTGGCCTTAGGAACATTTTTACATATTTGTCAGTCTGACTCCAGGTGATCAAAACCCAGACAATAAACACAGGTGGTGTGGGGATCAGCCTTAGCAAAGGCCTCCCCACACTCACTGCAGTGTTGAAACCCAGTGGGCCCGGTTTTCTCTTGGGTTTCTAAGACGAAGCCATCCTACAACTTACCCTTTTTTTTGGCAACAGCCACACAAGACCCCCTTATTGGTTCCTAACCGTGTCACGGGTATTGGAAAAAAACGATAAAATACGTTTTTTTAGAACTGATAAGGACCGGTAACTCACACTAAATTCACACTCAAAGGAAAAACACAAGAAAAAGACAACCAGTTCAGCCGAACCGATTGAAAATATTACTTTTACAATTTCCACAAATTCAGCACTAGTCCACTACCTAAAGTACTTACTGTACTACAGACAGGGATCTGAACCAAAAAATAAATGAAAATAAAGGTTTAAAACCAAAGTTTTTACTGGACCGAACCGATAGCGAAGGAGAGACCTCCGGAGCGACTGTTCAGTTAGGTGGAGTAAAAAATCTGACAGTTACACTTCAAAGTGCAGCAGGCAGAGGTCTGAACTGAGCTCGAGCTCAATGGTCTATGCTTTGGCATAGAGTTAACTCTTTCCTAACTGGAGCAGTTCAAATGCTGGGGCTAACTGCATAATGTCAGAATACAGCAAGACTTTATGTTGTTTGAAGCAGCAGAAGAGAATGTGCTGAATGGTTTCTGCTGACACCCAGGGCCAGGTGGGGAACTTGCTAACCCCCATCAAGTGGGGTCTGCTGCTGCAGGGGGCCACGGGTTTTGTACCCAAGTGCTAGGGCGCTCTGATCAGGGAGCTGGGCTGTGGGGCCACTCCCCAGTCTGGGTCCTCTGTGGTGGTAGGCCTTGCGCATGTGTTCTACAACTGGGCCTGTAATGGGCCGAAGGGTACAAGCTGCGATCTGTGAGCAAGAGGAAAAAATGAGCAAGCTGCAGCCTCTGTGCCCCTGTTTTCAAGCATCGGAACCTGGTTCTGCCTGTTGTTGTCATCCATCCCCAGGACTTTAGAGAACTGTGCCATCCAAGGACTGATTCCGCAGAGCCGTGAGTAAAAGTAGGAATTGCCCTGCGCCTGGGGACTGTAAATAGTTAAGCAAGCACCCTAGGACTGGAGGTAGAGCCAAGGGAAAAGGCATGCAAAAAGTTACTTAATTCAAGTAAGCATGCCAACGCTGGCTACCAGCTGCACCTCAGGCCTGCAACTAGAATCTAGGTACCCAGTGAAGGACTGTGGGGTTAGATGGACTGGGACCTGTGGGTCAGGGTTTATTACACCTGCAAACAGTTAGCTACTTAGACAGAGATGAAGGCTGCATTGATTTAAACTTGGGATTGGAATTGAAAAAGGGAAATGTGATTTGGGAAATGCTAATTGAAATGCTTACTTGAACTCTATTCCATTTACCCCATTCCTAACCCCCCTTCCCTCAGTAAATAAACCCTGGAGTTATTGTTTTGCAGCAGAAAATGGATCCACAGCCTGATTTTAATGATCCTGTTTACTGACTGAAACGGAAAAAGGTAAATGGTGTAACTGAATGTGGGGGAAGGTTTTTATCTTGGTAAGTCCATGACTGGGGTAACTTTTGGGAAGTGGGTTGGTACAACATCGCAGGGGGTTGTACTGCAGGTAAGCAGACCCATTGATGTGTACTCTGGGTGGAGGCACCACCTTTTTTTTTTTTTAACTCTATTTCTAGCTCCGCTTGAACCCCAGAGAACTCTCTCGGGCATCCACTCACCTCCAGCTCTACCTCCGGGCCTGAAACTCACCAGCTTCCTGGCACCAGCCCGGCTATCCCCTCGACTCCGCCTATCTCCGGGAGCAGGGATTTTTTTTACTTTTTTTGTTACTCCCTCCCCTAGCGGGGCCCCGACGTGCAATGATGCCAGGGAACGTATTGCCGTGGCTACGCAACCCTCTTCTTGAGCCCTGAAGCATTGTGGTACCTCCAGTCTGCACCAGAGGTCACCGCGGTGCCGAGCATCATCCCTGGACCCCCCCCCGAGGACAGAGAGCAGTCCTCCGGATGCTCAATCCTTCCCCACCTCTGCCGACCACCGGTGATCCAGGCTCATTCCCGAACCCGGGTCGCCAGCGTGGCGCGAGGTGTGGCGTCCAGCGCCTCAACCCTCAGCACCACCGGGCCAGCTTGGAGGCACCACGATTTTATGTTAACTTTGGGAAAGGACCCCCGTAGGTCAGCTTTGGGAACACAGGCCCCTTAACTGTGGTCAGGCCTGCACAGCAGGGGCAGTGGCCTTCTCCAGGATGACGCTAGAGAGGGGCTACATGTCCTTAGGAGTGGAAAGGATTTGAAGCTTAGGGACAAGCCCTGATTCACTACTTCCAGAACCCAAGTGCCTGTTTTTCCAAGTCTGGAAGTAGTGAGCCAGTCTGCTCCCCCACAGGAATTTGGGAGGTGGCCTTGGCAACTAAGCCAGGGATTCTGTTTAGTCTGGGGCTGGGCCTGACCAGTCTGGGAACCACTTCTGGATCCCCATCTGCCCCTACCCCTGAAGTACCCTGTCTGCTGGGGGCACTACTGGTATTGAGGTACAGCCTGGGCCTGACAGAAGGGCCTGATGTAGCTAGCTCTACCCCGCCTCTCCTCCCATAGGGCCTGAAGGAAGGTGAAGGCTTTTCTTTGGCCAAATTACTTTTGTAGGTAGCCTTATACTCATCCACTTTCTTCATATAGGCCTCTGTCTTGTCACCAAAAAGAGAATTGTTCTGCACAGGAAAGTCCATGGGTTTCACTTGGGTATCCTATGTGAGGTTCATAGCCCTGAGCCATGCAAATAGTCTGAGGGCTATAAGTAAGGGCCATCCACTTGGCAGAATAATCATTGGCATCTGCTGCCATCTGGAACTGGTACTTTGCGGCCTCCAGGCCAAACCTGGCAGTTTTAGCCAAGTCAGCTGAAAGACCAGATGGAGTTTTATCAGACATGGCTAAGACTGACTGTCACAGAGACTTCTGATATTGTGCAGCATAAGCCTGATAATTAGCCTGCCTTATAGCCAAAGAGGCCGACAGATAGCTTTTCTTGGCCATGCTGTCCAGTTTCCTGGAGTCCTTTTCAGGAGGGTGTGATGCCAAAGAAACATTTGCCCTATCACAGGCTGCTGTTTGGACAACACCCTGGTGGTTAGGGTGAGTAAACAGGTACTCAGACCCTTCCCTATACAGTTGGTACTTTTTGTCTGCCCTAGTGTCCACAGGTGGGACTGAGTTTGGTGTCTGCAGAATTTATAATATGTTCTTTTTAAAGAATGTGTTGATTGGGAGTAACAGCTTGTTAGTGGGTGCTAACACCATAAGTTTGAGATACTCAACCTCTTTTTCATTTTCCACTACTTCAGTTGTGGCTATGTCCAAGGCCTCTACTATTTTTCTCACAAAGGAGAAATGGGAAGAACAATCTTCAGTTGTTCTGGGTGGTGACCCAAACTCCTGTTCAGTGGAAACCTCAGGTACAATGGGTTCCCCTTCCTCTTCCTCATACTCTTCATAATCCTCATTCTCCCACTGCTCTTGGAGTGGGGTAAGAGCTGAGGTAGGTGTTTGCCAAACCAGAGTTTGAACTAGTGTCTCGGGGAGCTAACCCCTGTAAAGTTTGTATAACTTTGAAAGCCTGAGAAATTTCCTCAGGTGAAGGCAAACTGGGAGGCACAGCAGAAGTCCCCTTATGCTTTTCCGCAGGGGCTTCAGTGTGTTTGGTTTTCTTAATTGTTTTGCAGGAACCGGAGATTGATCCGGTTCACCAGTTCTTTTGCCAATTGGAAAATCACCCTTATCAGAGGTGGCTTGCTTTGGTTCTGCAGTTTCACCTGCATTTTTGAGGGTGTAAGCTCATCAGAGCCTGAAACATAAATCCAACTCTCTGCAAGCAGCCGCCCCATAGCAGGGTGTGCTCTTAGAAAACACAATATTGAAATCCCAAAATCAAGCACTACCCACCACCAAACAAGGCCAAGACACAAAGTAAATGTCAAAAAATATGCAGTTTAATGATACAGCAGTAAACAAATGGTGCAAACCTCATTAATGCTGATAGCAAAGGCCAGAGAGTGGGAGAGTTAAGAATATTGAAGAATACATCGGAAGAAACGATATTACTATGGTGAATAATTTTTTCTTCTAACCCCAGGAATTCTTCAATATTCTTAACTCTTGCAGACAACGAAGCAGTACCTTTGAAGGTGGGGTACCTTTGAAGGTGGGCACAGAACCTATTTTGGGAATAGACTCTGCAGAACTGCTGTACCAAACCTGGCATCACCCCTGGATTCAGTATCCAGGCAATAGTGTTTCATAAAGGTATGTACTGTTCTCCATGTAGCTGCTTTGCAGATTTCCAATAGGGGAACATCCCTAGCAGCTGCTAAGGTAGCATCCATGTCCCTTGTGGAATGGGCCCTAAGACCTACTGGGGGCTCCTTACCTGCTTTTGAGTAGCAGAATTGGATACACTGGACTATCTATCGAGAGGTAGTTCTTTTAGATGCTGGTTTTCCTTTTCCCAAATCCCCATAAGTCAGGAACAGCTGTTGCCTGCCCTGCCTATGGTCCTTAGTATGTGTCATGTAGTAGCTCAAAGCTCTCTTGACATCCAGACTGTGAAGCCTACATTCACCAGAGCTAGAATGTTCAGTGAAAAATACTGGCAAAGTTATGGACTGGTTCAAGTGGAAATCAGAAACTGCTTTAGGAAGGAACGTCCTATTAGTTCTAAGCACTACTTTGTCTCTGTGGAAGGAAATATAGTTCTACTCAATGCACAAGGCCTGAAGTTCACTAATCCTTCTAGCCAAAGTGATGGCAACCAGAAACACTGTTTTCCAGGTAACATATTTCAGATGAGATGAGACCGTAAGCTCAAATGGAGGTTCCATGAGCTTGGCAATGCATACATTCAGGTCCCATGATGGCACCCGTTCCCTATGAAGTGGGTGCAGTTGAGATAATCCTTTGAAGTACTTCTTGAAAATAGGATTGGATGCTATGGAGACACCCTTACCAGCTGAAATATAAGCTGAAGCTGAAGCCAGCAGCACCTTCAGAAAAGTGAGTTGCAAACCCAGAGAATGTAAATGGGTGAGGTTATCCAGCAAGGCTGGTACCCCTGCCTGTGAAGGTACTACATCATTGGCAGAACACCAGATAAAGAACCTCTTCCAGAGGGTTTCCTGGACCCCCTCAGAACATTTAGAACATTTTCAGAGAGTTACAAGCCTGCATACTCTAAGTCCTCAAGAGCCATGCCTTGAGTCTGAGGGATCTGAGGTTCAGGTACAGGATTCTTCCCTGAGAGGAGGTTAGCAGATTGTGCCTCCGTGGGAGGTATATTGGTGGAGCCACAAACATGGAGAGCAGCAGCAAGTACCATGGCTGCCTGGCCCAGTCTGGAGCTATCAGGATTATTGTCGATGGTTGAGATCTGAGCTTGATTAGGACCCTGAGATGCAGAGGGAAGGGAGGGAAGGCATACAGCTGTTTCTCTGACCAATCCAGAGCCAAGGCATTCAGAGGTACTGTGCCTCTGGCTGGTGGCCTGCAACAAAACTGTGGTAACTAGTGGTTCTCTTGGAACATAAAGAGGTCGATCTCTGGGGTGCCCCATCTTCCAAACACCGCCTCCAGCATCTGTCTGTTGAGAGTCCATTGGTGGTGATCCTGGTTGATTCGACCTGGAACATCTGCCAAGGTATTGTCCTTCCCTGGCAGATGGATGGCTACAAAAGAGGCTTGGAGTGAGAAGACGAGACTCCACACCTTCATTGCTTCTGTGCACAATGGGCTGGACTTTGTTCCTCCCTGCTTGTTTATGTAATACATTGTGGCAAGGCAAAGTTTATTTATATGGCTCCCATTCCCAGAGGCTCTGGGCACCTTACATAAAACAAATAGGATGGTTAAATAAAAAATATACATCATAAATAAACAATCAGTTAAATCAATAAAATTGTCAGATAACAGCAGTTATGGCGGTTAACAAGTAGGTCTAATATCTTCTTAGGACCAGTCAAATCGATTCAGTGGGGAAAGCCATAGAAAACAGATAGGCCATCAAACCACTCTTAAACCTTTCAACCAATGGGGCTTCCCTGAGAACAGCTGGCAGAGTTCCGTAGGACCGGTCCGGTGACACTGAAGGCCCGGTCGCCGGAAGTTCTGACTTTGGTCCTAGGAACTTCAAAGAGGTCCCTGGTCAAGGAGTGGAGGGAGTGGGCTAAGGTGGCATGTGTTAGGAGATCAGCCAGGTAGCCAGGGCCAAGTCCGTGTAGGGCCTTATAGGTAAGTAAACTCACCTTGAAGATAACCCTCCACCTGACCAGCAGCCAGTACAGAGCATGCAGCACCGGGGTCACATGGCTGGACCTAGAAAGACCAGTCAGCAATCTGGTGACTGCATTCTGCACCAACTGCAGTCGGTGGAGGGTACCTCAAGAGACCCCAAAGTAAAGAGCATTACAGTAATCCAGCCTGGATGTCACAAAGGCATGTACAAGTGTGGGCAGGTCCTCAGGCAGAACTAGCAGTTTGATTCTGGCAATGTTCCTCAAGTGATAAAAAACATTTTGGATAACAGACAACACCTGTGCTTCCAGTGTCAGTCTGTCATCCAGGACCATGCCAAGATCTTGCACCCTAGAGGAAGCCATCAACGGCGTAGATCCCAGGGATAAACCAGTAACCATGCTGGAGGCATTCCCATCATGCCCTTATCCCAGCTCAATCACTAGAACCTCCGTCTTGTCCGTGTTTAGTCGCAACCAGCTGGAGGACATCCAATCCATGATCTCGGCCAGGCAGCTGTTAAGTACTTCGACAACATTCGATGTTCCAAGGGCAAAGGACAAGTACAATTGGGTATCATCTGCATAACAGTGAAAACCCACATTGTACTGTCTAATGAACTCACCCAGGGGCAGCATATACACTGCAAATAACATCAGCCACAAGATCGACCCGAGGTACTCCACATGGCAGGAGTCTCAGGGTGGAGGAGTAATTCTCCATTACCACCCGCTGCTTTCTGCCAGCGAGACAGGACTCAAACCAGCTGATGACAGTGCCAGTGAGTCCACAGTACTCTCTAAGGTGATCAAGAAACACAAGGCAATCTACAGTGTCAAAGGCTGACGAGAGATCAAGGAGGACAAGAATTGACCTGTCACCTCAATCTCTAGACCTGAGGAGGTCATTATGCACCCTAACTAATGCCATTTCAGTGTTATGCCTGGCTCTGAAACCTGACAGAAGTTGCTCATAGATGTCAAAGGCCACAAGGTGCTCCTCGAGCTGCTGCGCAATGATTCTCTCAACAACCTTACCCAGGAAAGGAAGGCTGGAGATTGGACGGTAATTCACCAGAATATCCGGGTCGAGAGATGGCTTCTTCAGAAGGGGCCTCACCAGAGCCTCTTTCAAGGTCTCCCGGAAAACCCCCTCCAACAACGAGCACTGGACAATCCCGGTGAACACCGGGCCAATGGAACAAATGCATCTTATCAAGAAACGAGTTGGAGCCAGGTCCAATTCACAGTATGTGTGCTTCAGCTTTGATGCAACTTCATTACCTTGGCCACCTACACTGGTTTAAACTCATCCCAGACAGGTGGAGCACCTCTGTTCCACCCAGGCCGACCACTGCAAGTTGTAGTATGACTCTTGACGGGATCCCCTGCCAGACAGTGGACACTGTCTGAGAAGAACTGAGCAAACTCATCACATAAAGTGATTGAAAAGGCTTTTTTTGGCTGCAGACAGACTGGACGAAGGAGTCTGTTGACAGTCAGAAAAAGCTGAGCTGGTCGGTTCTTCCCAGCAGCAATCTC